>CM063172.1:31041135-32291135 GCA_031835075.1 Saguinus oedipus
AATGAAATTTCTATTTCTAGGTCCCTGAGGAATCGCCACACTGTCTTCCACAATGGTTGAACTAATTTACACTCCCACCAACAGTGTGAGAGTCTTCCTCTTTCTCCACATCCTCTCCAGCATCTGCTGTCTCCAAATTTTTTAATGATCGCCATTCTAACTGGCGTGAGATGGTATCTCAATGTGGTTTTGATTTGCATCTCTCTAATGACCAATGATGATGAGCATTTTTTAATATGTTTGGTGGCCTCATGTATATCTTCTTTTGTAAAGTGTCTGTTAATATCCTTTGCCCATTTTTGAATTGGCTTGCTTGTTTTTTTCCTGTAAATCTGTTTGAGTTCTTTGTAAATTCTGGATATCAGCCCTTTGTCAGATGTGTAAACTGCAAAGATTTTTTCCCATTCTGATGGTTGCGGATTCACTCTAGTGACTGTTTCTTTTGCCGTGCAGAAGCTGTGGAGTTTGATTAGGTCCCATTTGTCTATTTTGGCTTTTGTTGCCAATGCTTTTGGTGTTTTATTCATGAAGTATTTGCCTACACCTATGTCCTGAATGGTTTTGCCTAGATTTTCTTCTAGGGTTTTTATGGTGTCAGGTTTTATGTTAAAGTCTTTAATCCATCTGGAGTTAATTTTAGTGTAAGGTGTCATGAAGGAGTCCAGTTTCTGCTTTCTGCACATGGCTAGCCAGTTTTCCCAACACCATTTATTAAATAGGAATCTTTTCCCCATTGCTTGTTTTTGTCTGGTTTATCAAAGATAATATGGTTGTAGATATGTTGTGTTGCCTCCCATGCTTCTGTTCTGTTCCATTGGTCTATATCTCTGTTTTGGTACCAGTACCATGCTGTTCTGATTACTGTAGCCTTGTAGTATAGTTTGAAGTCTGGTAGTGTGATGCCTCCCGCTGTGTTCTTTTTGCTCAGAATTGACTTGGCTATGCGGCCTCTTATTTGGTTCCATATGAAATTCATGGTGGTTTTTTCCAGTTCTGTGAAGAAATTCAATGGTAGTTTGATGGGGATAGCATTGACTGTGTAAATTACTTTGGGCAGTATAGCCATTTTCACGATACTGATTCTTCCTAACCACGAACATGGAATGTTTCTCCATCTGTTTGTGTCCTCTCTTATTTCGTTGAGCAGTGGTTTGTAGTTTTCCTTAAAGAGGTCCCTTACGTTCCTTGTGAGTTGTATTCCTAGGTATTTTATTTTCTTTGTAGCAATTGTGAATGGCAGTTCGTTCTTGATTTGGTTCTCTTTAATTCTGTTATTGGTGTATAGGAATGCCTCTAATTTTTGAATATTGATTTTATATCCTGTGACTTTGCTGAAGTTGCTTATCAGTTGCAGGAACTTTTGGGCTGAGGTGATGGGATCTTCTAGGTATATTATCATGTCATCTGCAAATAGAGACAATTTGGCTTCCACCTTTCCTATTTGAATACCCTTTATTTCTTTTTCTTGCCTGATTGCTCTGGCTAGAACTTCCAGTACTATGTTGAATAGGAGTTCTGAGAGAGGGCATCCTTGTCTAGTGCCCGATTTCAAAGGAAATGCTTCCAGTTTTTGCCCATTAAGTATGATATTGGCTGTTGGTTTGTCGTAAATAGCTTTTATTACTTTGAGATATGTTTCATCAATACCAAGTTTATTGAGGGTTTTTAGCATAAAGGGCTGTTGAATTTTGTCAAATGCCTTCTCTGCGTCAATTGAGATAATCATGTGGTTTTGTTGTTGCTTCTGTTTATGTGGTGAATTACCTTTATAGACTTGCATATGTTGAACCAGCCTTGCATACCCGGAACAGAAAAAGAAATACCACATATACTCACTCATAGGTGGGTTAGAAAAAAGAGAACACATGGACACAGAGAGGTGGTCTACTATACACTGGGGTCTATTGGGGGGAATGGGAAGGGACAGCGGGGGTGGGGGCTGGGGAGGAATAGCCTGGGAATGAATGCCAAGTGTGGGTGAAGGGGAGGAAGGCAGCAAAACACACTGCCATATGTGTACCTATGCAACTATCTTGCACGTTCTGCACATGTACCCCAAAACCCATAATGCAATAGAAATTAAAAAAAAAAAAAGAAGTTCTTTGAAACCAACGAGAATGAGGACACAATGTACC
Source organism: Saguinus oedipus (assembly GCA_031835075.1). Lineage (NCBI taxonomy): Eukaryota > Metazoa > Chordata > Mammalia > Primates > Cebidae > Saguinus > Saguinus oedipus. The sequence continues at coordinate 31,043,271 of CM063172.1, forward strand.
AGAATCTCTGGGACACATTTAAAGCAGTCTGTAGAGGAAAATATATAGCAATAAGTGCCCACATAAGAAGAGTGGAGAGATCCAAAATTGACACCCTATCATCAAAATTGAAAGAGCTAGAGGGGCAAGATAAAAAATGCTCAAAACCTAGCCGAAGACAAAAAATAACTAAGATCAGAGCAGAACTGAAGGAGATAGAGACAAGAAAAACCCTTCAAAAAATCAATATATCCAAGAACTGGTTTTTTGAAAAGATCAACAAAATAGACAGACCACTAGACAGACTGATAAAAAAGAAGAAACAGAACAACCAAATAGATGCAATAAAAAACAATAATGGGGAAATCACCACAGATTCCACAGAAATTCAAACCATCATCAGAGAATACTACAAACAACTCTATGCACATAAACTAGTAAACCAGGAAGAAATGGATAAATTCCTGGACGCCTGTGACCTCCCAAGCCTAAACCAGGAGGAAGCTGAAACTATGAATAGGCCAATAACAAGGTCTGAAGTTGAGACAGCAATTAACAGCCTACCACACAAAAAATTCCAGGTCCAGATGGGTTCACAGCTGAATTCTACCAGACACACAAAGAGGATCTGGTACCATTACTTCTGAAACTATTCCAAATAATACAAAAAAAGGGAATCCTTCCCAAATAATTTTATGATACCAACATCATCCTGATACCAAAACCTGGCAGAGACTCAACAAGAAAAGAAAACTTCAGGCCAATATCCATGATGAACATAGATGCAAAAATCTTCAATAAAATACTGGCAAACCGATTGCAACAGCACATTAAAAAACTTATCCATCATGATCAAGTAGGATTCATCCCGGGGATGCAAGGCTGTTTCAACATATGCAAGTCTATAAATGTAATTCACCAGATCAACAGAAGCAAAAACCACAAAACCCCATGATTATCTCAATTGTTGCAGAGAAGGCATTTGACAAAATTCAACAGCCCTTTACGCTAAAAACCCTCAATGAACTTGGTATTGATGGAACATATCTCAAAGTAATAAAACTATTTATGGCAAACCAACAGCCAATATCATACATAATGGGCAAAATCTTGAAGCATTCCCTTTGAAATCCTGCACTAGGCAAGGATGCCCTCTCTCACCACTCCTATTCAACATAGTACTGGAAGATCTAGCCAGAGCAATCAGGCAAGCAAAAGAAATAAAGCGGATTCAAATAGGAAAGGTGGAAGCCAAATTATCTCTATTTGCAGACGACATGATAGTATACCTAGAAGACCCCATCACCTCAGCCCAAAAGCTCCTGAAACTGATAAGCAACTTCAGCAAAGTCTCAGGATATAAAGTCAACGTGGAAAATCACAAGCATTCCTATACACCAATAACAGACTTAAAGAGAACCAAATCAAGAACGAACTGCCATTCACAATTGCTACAAAGAAAATAAAATAACTAGGAATACAACTCACAAGGAACGTAAAGGACCTCTTTAAGAAAAACTACAAACCACTGCTCAACGAAATAAGAGAGGACACAAACAGATGGAGAAACATTCCATGTTCGTGGTTAGAAAGAATCAATATCGTGAAAATGGCTATATTGCCCAAAGTAATTTACACAATCAATGTTATCCGCATCAAACTACCATTGAATTTCTTCACAGAACTGGAACAAACCACCATGAATTTCATATGGAACCAAAAAAGAGCCCGCATAGCCAAGTCAATTCTAAGCAAAAAGAACACAGCGGGAGGCATCACACTACCAGACTTCAAACTATACTACAAGGCTACAGTAATCAAAACAGCATGGTACTGGTACCAAAACAGAGATATAGACCAATGGAACAGAACAGAAGCATGGGAGGCAACACCACATATCTACAACCATATTATCTTTGATAAACCAGACAAAAACAAGCAATGAGGAAAGGATTCCCTATTTAATAAATGGTGTTGGGAAAACTGGCTAGCCATGTGCAGAAAGCAAAAACTGGACCCCTCCCTGACACCTTACACTAAAATTAACTCCAGATGGATTAAAGTCTTAAACATAAGACCTGACACCATAAAAACCCTAGAAGAAAATCTTGGCAAAACCATTCAGGACATAGGAGTAGGCAAGGACTTCATGACCAAAACACCAAAAGCATTGGCAACAAAAGCCAAAATGGACAAATGGGACCTAATCAAACTCCACAGCTGCTGCATGGCAAAAGAAACAGTCAGTAGAGTGAATCGGCAACCATCAGAATGGGATAAAATCTTTGCAGTTTACACATCTGACAAAGGGCTGATATCCAGAATTTACAAAGAACTGAAACAGATTTACAGGAAAAATCTAACAAGCCCATTCAAAAATGGGCAAAGAATATGAACAGATACTTTACAAAAGAAGATATACGTGAGGCAAACAAACATATGAAAAAATGCTCATCATCACTGGTCATTAGAGAGATGCAAATCAAAACCACATCGAGATATTATCTCACGCCAGTTAGAATGGCAATCATTAAAAAATCTGGAGACAGTAGATGCTGGAGAGGATGTGGAGAAATAGGAACACTCTTTTTTTTAATTTTTATTGCATTATAGGTTTTGGGGTACATGTGCAGAACATGCAAAATATTTGCACAGGTACACACATGGCAGTGTGTTTTGCTGCCTTCCTCCACTTCACCCACACTTGGCATTCATCCCCAGGCTATCCCTCCCCAGCCCCCACCGCTGTCCCTCCCCCATTCCCCCAATAGACCCCAGTGTATAGTAGACCACCTCTCTGTTTCCATGTGTTCTCATTTTTCTCACCAACCTACGAGTGAGTATATGAGGTATTTCCTTTTCTGTTCTTGTGTCAGTTTGCTGAGAATGATGTTATCCAGATTCATCCATGTCCTTACAAAGGACGCAAACTCATTATTTTTAATTGCTGCATAATATTCCATGGTGTATATGTGTCACATTTTCGCAGTCCAGTCTATCATCTTTGGGAACACACTTACACTGTTGGTGGGAGTGTAAATTAGTTCAACCATTGTGGAAGACAGTGTGGTGATTCCTCAAGTACCTAGAAATAGAAATTCCATTTGACCCAGCAATCCCATTACTGGGTATATATCCAAAGGACTATAAATATTTCTACTATAAGTACACATGCACACGAATGTTCATTGCAGCACTGTTTACAATAGCAAAGAACTGGACCAACCCAAATGCCCAACGATGATAGACTGGACTGGGAAAATGTGACCCATATACACCGTGGAATATTATGCAGCAATAAAAAATGATGAGTTTTTGTCCTTTGGAAGGACATGGATGAATCTGGAGAATATCATTCTCAGCAAATTGACAGAAGAACAGAAAAAGTAATACCGCATATACTCACTCATAGGTGGGTGAGAAAAATGAGGACACATGGACACAGAGATGGGGTCTACTACACACTGGGGTCTATTGGGGGAAATGGGGGAGGGACAGCCGGGGGCTTGGGGAGGGATAGCCTGGGGATGAATGCCAAGTGTGGGTTAAGGGGAGGAAGGCAGCAAACCACACTGCCATGTGTGTCCCTATGCAACTATCTTGCATGTTCTGCACATGTACGCCAAAACCTATAATGCAATAAAAATTAACAATAAATAAATTAATTAAATTAAAAAAATAAGAGAGACTCCTATGTACTACTCATGCGTGAGTTTTTACATTCGAGTGAAATGAGTGCCTATACGAAATAGACTCCTGACTTTCCCAAGGTATCTGTTATTCAGTTAGGCTCTGAGTATGTGGCTATATGAAACAGAATTCTGACTACATTATAGGAGTTCTTTACTCAATGGACCTCTGAAGAAATGCCACATGTAATAGCATCCAGAGTATTCCTCAGGTATTTATTATTCACTGAGGCTCTCAAACTTTGGCCATATGAAATGGTTTTCTGACTAATGTACAGGCATGTATTAGAGACACTGACTCTAAACATGTGGGCATATGGAATAGACTAGTGACTATTTCAAAGTTGTGTATTACTGACTCAGGCTTTGATTTTGTGGACATATAAAATAGACTAGTGTCTATTCCACACATGTGCATTATTCCCTTATGCTGTAAATGAGAGGCTATGTAAAGTACACTCCTAACACTTCCACAGGTGTGTGTCACTCAGTGAGGCTTTTTTTGTATGACAATATGAAACAGGAGGCTGTCTATCTCAAATAATTTTGTTATTCAGTGAATCACTGAATGAGCAGCTATATAAAATAAACTGCTGAGTACTTTACATTTGTGCATTATTCATTGATGTTACGAGTCAGTGGCCATATAAAATGGAATCCTGATTAATCCACACGTGCATATTATCAACTGAGGCTATGAATGTGTGTCCAAATGAAAAAGACTCCTGGCTACTGCACAGGTCTGCATTATATACTGAGGCTCTGAATAAATGTCCATCGAAAATAGACTCCAAATTACTCTCCAGGTGTGTATTATTCAGTGAACCTCAGAAGATATGGTCATACTAATTAGATTTCTTACTATATCAAGAATCTGTCTTATGCACTGAGGCTCTGAATACGTGTCTACATGAAAGAGTTTCCTTACTACACCACATTTTTCAATGACACATTGAATGAGAGGCCACATGAAAAAGTCTCCTGACTATTCCACAGGTATGCCTTATTTAGTGAGACTCTGAATGAGGGGATACAAGTAAATCCTGACTATTCATCCAGGTGTGTACATTTAGTGAGGCTCTCAACGGGTAGCCACAGGAAAGAGACTTCTGACTATTCCACAGGTGTGAATTATTCAGTGATTCTCTGAATGAGTGGTCATAAAATATAGACTCTAGATTATATCACAAGTGTGTAATATTCAGTGATGCTGTGAAAGAGGGGCCATATGAAACAGAATTCTAATGACTCCACATGTTCGTTATTCACTGTTTGTCTGAATGAGTAGCCGTATGACATAGCCTCCTCATTATTCTCCATGTGTGCATTATTCCAACAGGTTAGGTATGAGTGTCCATACCAAATAGACTCCTGAAACTCCCCCAAGTGTGTATTGCTTAGCGTTACACAGAATTAGAGTTCATATAAAATACACTCCTGACTACCACCCAGGTGTGTATCATTCAGGAAGGCACTTAATTCTTTGTTATATTAAACAGTGTTCTGATTACTAAATAGAAGTTTATTATTCATTGAAACCTTGAATGAGAGGCCATACAAAATAGACACCTGACTATTGCTCCATTGTGAATTATTCGATAAGGTTCTAAATGGGTGGTAGTATGAAATAGAATCCTGAGAATTCCCCAGTTGTGTATCATTCAGGAAGGCAAAGAATGAGTGGCCATATAAAAAATGCTCAACTGTTACCCTGGTGTGGATTATTCGCTGAGGATCGGAATGAGTGTCTACATGAAGTAGACCCTTAACTCTTCCCCAGGTGTGTATTATTGAATTAGACTCTAACTAAGTGGGAGTAGCAAAGAGACTCATGTGTATTGCCCAGGTGTTCATTACTTACAGAGACTCTGAATGTGTAGGCATTTGAAGTAGACCCTTGACTGTATCTCAGGGGAGTTTTATTCACAGAGACCCAGAACGAGTGGCCATGTGAAAATGAATCCTGACTTATCAGATATACATGTTATTCACTAAAACACTGAACGTGTGGCCTTATGTAATAGACCGCATTTTACTCCACAGGTGCGTGTTATTTTTTGACCCTCCAAACGAACCACCATATGAAATACACTAGTGATTATTCCCCACATGTGCAATATTCAAAGAGGTTCTGTATGAGTGTTCATATCAAATAGTCTCCTGACTCTCACACATGTGTGTATTATTCACGGAGCTGCTTTATTTGGGGCTACTGTCAATAGGGTCCTCCCTCCTCCACAGCTGCTTATTACACACTGAAGCTCTGAATGAGAGGCCATATGAAATAGACTCCTTACCATTTCCCCATTGTGCATTATTCCATTAATGCTGTGATTGAGTGGCTATATGACCAGGACTCTGACTATTCCCAAGGACTCTGACTATTCCCAAGGTGTGTATTCTTCAGTCAGTTTCTGAATGAGTGACCACATAAAATAGACTCCTGACTCTGTCCTCTTGACTATTTCTCAGCTCTGCATTTTCCACTGAGTCGCTGGGTGAATGGTCTTATCAAATAGACTCCAGACATTTCTCCAGGTGTGCATTATTCAGTGAGGCCCTTAGTAAGTGGCTATATATAATAGAATCCTGAGTATTTTCTAGTTATATATGATTCTTCACTGAGTAACTGAATAAGTGGCAATGTCAAGTACACTCCTGACATTTCCATACGTCTGTATTATTTTGTGAGGCTCTGAATGAGTTGCCATAAAATAGAGACTTCTATGTACTACTCAGGCGTGAGATTTTATATTCGGCTGTAAATGAGTGTCTATACGAAATGGAATCCTGACTTTCCCAAGGTGTCTGTTATTCAGTTAGGCTCTGAGTATGTGGCTATATGAAACAGAATTCTGACTACATTATAGGAGTTCTTTGCTCAATGAACCTCTGAAGAAATGCCACATGTAATAGCGTCCAGAGTATTCCTCAGGTATTTATTATTCACTGAGGCTCTGAAACTTTGGCCATATGAAATGGTATTCTGACTAGTCTACAGGCATGTATTATTGACACTGACTCTAAATATTTGGGCATATGGAATAGACTAGTGACTATTTCAAAGTTGTTTATTACTGACTCAGGCTTTGATTTTATGGCCATATAAAATAGAATAGTGTCTATTCCACACGTGTGCATTATTCTCTTATGCTGTAAATGAGAGTCTATGTAAAGTACACTCCTAATACTTCCCCAGGTGTGTGTCACTCAGTGAGGCTCTTTTTCTATGACCATATTAAACAGGAGGCTATCTGTCTCAAATACTTTTATTATGCACTTAATCTCTGAATTAATGGCTATATGAAATAGACTGCAGAGTACTTTACATTTGTGCATTATTCATTGAGGTTACGAGTCAGTGGTTATATTAAAATGGAATCCTGACTAACACACACGTGCATATTATCCACTAAGGCTATAAATGTTTGTCCAAATGAAATAGACTCCTGGCTACTCTAAAGGTCTGCAATATATACCGAGGCCATGAATGAATGTCCATCGAAGATAGACTCCAAATTATTCTAAAGGTGTGTATTATTCAGCGAGCCTCAGAAGATGTGGTCATACTAATTAGATTTCTTACTATATCAAGGGTCTGTGTTATGCACTGAGGCTCTGAATTTGTGTCTACATGAAAGATTCTTCTGACTGTACCACATTTTACAATGACACATTGAATGAGAGGCCACATAAAAAAGTCTCCTGACTATTCCACAGATGTGCATTATTCAGTCAGACTCTGAATGAGGAGATACAAGTAAATCCTGACTATTTATCCAGGTGTGTACATTTAGTGAGGCTCTCAATGGGTAGCCATAGGAAAGAGACTTCTGAATATTCCATAGGTGTAAATTATTCAGTGACCATAAAATATAGAATAGTTATGGCCATAAAATAAAGACTCCAGACTATATCACAAGTGTGTAATATTCAGTGATGCTGTGAAAGAGGGGCCATATGAAACAGAATTCTAATGACTTCACATGTGCATTATTCACTGTTTGTCTGAGTGAGTAGCTGTATGACATAGACTTATTATTCTCCATGTGTGCATTATTCCAACATGTTCGGTATGAGTGTCAATACCAAAAAGACTCCTGAAACTCCCCCAGGTGTGTATTGCTCAGCGTAACACAGAATTAGAGTTCATATGAGATAGACTCCTGACCACCACCCAGGTGTGTATAATTCAGGATGGAACTTAATTCATGGCTATCTTAAACAGTGTTCGGATTACTCCATAGAAGTTCATTATTCACTGAAACTTTGAATGAGAGACCATACAAAAGAGACACCTGACTATTGCTCCATTATGAATAATTCAATAAGGTTCTAAATGAGTGGTAGTATGAAATAGAATCCTGAGAATTCCCCAGGTGTGTATCATTCAGGGAGGCACAGAATGAGTGGCCATATAAAAAATGCTCGACTATTACCCTAGTGTGGATTATTCACTGAGGATCTAAATGAGTGGCTACATGAAGTACACCCTTAACTCTTCCCCAGGTGTGTATTATTGAATGAGACTCTGACTTAGTGGGCATAAAAAAGAGACTCAGGTGTATTGCCCAGGTGTTCATTACTTACAGAAACTCTGAATGTGTAGCTATTTGAAGTAGACACTTGACTGTTTCTCAGGGGAGTATTATTCACAGAGACCCAGAACGAGTGGCCATGTGAAAAAGATTCCTGACTTATCAGATATACATGTTATTCACTAAAACACTGAAAGTGTGGCCTAATGAAATAGACCGCATTTTACTCCACAGTTGCGTGTTATTTTTTGACCCTCCAAAGGAACCACCATATGAAATAGACTAGTGATTATTCCTCACATGGGCAATATTCAAAGAGGTTCTGTATGAGTGTCCATATCAAATAGTCTCCTGACTGTCACACATGTGTGTAACATTCAGGGAGCTGCTTTATTTTGGGCTACCGTCAATAGGGTCCTCCCTCCTCCACAACTGTTTATAACGCACTGAAGCTCTGAATGAGAGGCCATATGAAATAGAATTTTTACTCTTGTCCCATTGTGCATTATTCGGTAATGCTGTGATTGAGTGGCCATATTACCTGGACTCTGACTATTTCCAAGGGGTGTATTCTTTAGTCAGTTTCTGAATGAGTGACCACATAAAATAGACTCCTGACTCTGTCCTCTTGACTATTTCTCAGCTCTGCAATTTCCACTGCGTCCCTGGGTGAATGGTGAAATCAAATAGTCTCCAGACAATTCTCCAGGTGTGCATTATTCAGTGAGGCCTTTAGTAAGTGAATATATATAATAGAATCCCGAGTATTTTCCAGATATATATGATTATCCACTAAGGAACTGAATAAGTAACCATGTCAAGTTCACTCCTGACATTTCCATACGTCTGTATTATTCTGTGAGGCTCTTAATGACTGCCCATATAATAGAGACTTTTATATACTATTCAGGCGTGAGTTTTGACATTCGGCTGTAAATGAGTGGCTATACTAAACAGAATCCTGACTTCCCCAAGGTGTCTGTTATTCAGTTAGGCTCTAAGTATGGGGCTATATGAAATAGAATTCTGACTACAATACAGGAGTTCTTTACTCAATGAACCTCTGAAGAAATGCCACATGTACCAGCGTCCAGAGTATTCCTCAGGTATTTATTATTCACTGAGGCTCTGAAACTTTGGCCATATGAAATGGTATTCTGACTAGTCTACAGGCATGTATTATTGACACTGACTCTAAATATTTGGGCATATGGAATAGACTAGTGACTATTCCAAAGTTGTGTATTACTGACTGAGGCTTTGATTTTGAGGCCCTATAAAACAGACTAGTGTCTATTCCACACATGTGCATTATTCCCATACACTGTAAATGAGAGGCTATGTGAAGTACACTCCTAACACTTCTCCTGGTGTGTGTCACTCAGTAAGGCTCTTTTTGTATGAAAATATGAAACAGGAGGCTGTCTATCTCAAATAATTTAATTATTTAATGACTCTGAATGAGTGGCAATATGAAATAAACTGCTGAGTACTTTACATTTGTGCATTATTCATTGAGGTTATGAGTCAGTGGCCATATAAAATGGAATCCTGATTAATCCAGATGTGCATATTATCAACTGAGGCTATGAATGTGTGTCCAAATAAAAGAGACTCCTGACTAATCCACAGGTCTGCATTATTTACCTAGGCTCAGAATGAATGTCCATCGAAAATAGACTCCAAATTATTCTCCGGGTGTGTATTATTCAGTGAGCCTCAGAAGATGTGGTCATACTAATTAGATTTCTTATATATCAAGGGTCTGTCTTATGCACTGAGGCTCTGAATATGTGTCTTCATGAAAGAGTCTTCTGACTACACCACATTTTTCAATAACAAATTGAATGAGAGGCCACATAAAAATGTCTCCTGACTATTCCACAGGTGTGCATTATTTGGTAAGACTCTGAATGAGGATATACAAGTAAATCCTGACTATCCAGGTGTGTACATTTAGTGAGGCTCTCAACGGGTAGCCATAGGAAAGAGAATTCTGACTATTCCACAGGTGTGAATTATTCAGTTATTCTCTGAATGAGTGGTCAGAAAATATAGACTCCAGACTATATCACAAGTGTGTAATATCCAGTGATGCTGTGAAATAGGGGCCATATGAAATAGAATTCTATTGACTCCACATGTCCATTATTCACTGTTTGTCTGAATGAGTAGCCATATGACATAGACTCCTCATTATTTTCCATGTGTGCATTATTCCAACAGGTTCGGTATGAGTGTCAATATCAAATAGACTCCAGAAACTAACCCAGGTGTGTATTACTCAGCGTTACACAGAATTAGAGTTCATATGAGATAGACTCCTGACCACCACCCAGGTGTGTATCATTCAGAAAGGCACTTAGTTCATGGCTATCTTAAACAGTGTCCTGATTACTCCATAGAAGTTCATTATTCACTGAAACTTTGAATGAGAGGCCATATAAAATAGACACCTGACCATTGATCCATTGTGAATTATAAAATAAGGTTCTAATTGATTGGTAGTATTAAATAGAATCCTGAGAATTCCACAGGTGTGTATCTTTCAGGGGGGGCACAGAATGAGTGGCCATATAAAAAATGGTCGACTATTACCCTGGTGTGGATTATTCACTGAGGATCGAAATGAGTGTCTACATGAAGTAGACCCTTAACTCTTACCTATGTGTGTATTATTGAATGAGACTCTGACTAAGTGGGCATAAAAAAGAGACTCAAGTGTATTGCCCAGGTGTTGATTATGTACAGAGACTCTGAATGTGTAAGCAGTTGAAGTAGACCCTTTACTGCTTCTGAGGGAAGTATTATTCACAGAGGCCGAGAACGAGTGGCCATGTGAAAGATATTCCTGACTTATCAGATATACATGTTATTCACTAAAACACTGAAATTGTGGCCTAATGAAAGAGACCGCATTTTACTCCACAGGTGCGTGTTTCTTTTGTCTCTCCAAACGAACCACCATATAAAATAGACTAGTAATTATTCCCCACATGTGCAATATTCGAAGAGGTTCTGTATGAGTGTTCATATCAAATAGTCTCCTGACTCTCACACATGTGTGTATCATTCACGGAGCTGCTTTATTTGGGGCTACTGTCAATAGGGTCCTCCCTCCTCCACAGCTCTTTATTATGCACTGAAGCTCTGAATGAGAGGCCATATGAAATAGACACCTTACTACTGCCCCATTGTGCATTATTCAGTAATTCTGTCATTGAGTGGCCATATGACCTGGATTCTGACTATTCCCAAGGTGTGTATTTTTCAGTTTCTGAACGAGTGACCACATAAAATAGACTCCTGACTCTGTCCTCTTGACTACTTATTAGCTCTGCATTTTTCACAGAGTCTCTTAGTGAACGGTCATATCAAATATTCTCCAGACAATTCTCCAGGTTTGCATTATTCAGTGAGTCTTTTCATAATTGGTTATGTATAATAGAATCCTGAGTATTTTCCAGATATATATGATTCTTCACTGAGGAGAAGAATAAGTGGCCATGTCAAGTACACTCCTCACATTTCCATACGTCTGCATTATTCTGTGAGGCCCTGAATGGGTGGCCATAAAATAGAGACTCCTATATACTACTCTGGCATGAGTTTTTACATTCAGCTCTAAATGAGTGACTATACGAAATAGAATCCTAACTTTCCCAAGGTGTCTGTTACTCAGTTAGGCTCTGAGTATGTGGCTATATAAAATAGAATTCTGACTACAATACAGCGGTTCTTTACTCAATGAACCTCTGAAGAAATGCCACATGTAATAGCATCCAGAGTATTTCTCAGGTATTTATTATTCACTGAGATTCTGAAACTTTGGCCATATAAAATCGTTTCCTGACTTGTCTACTGGTGTGTATTTGTATTATTGACACTGACTCTAAATATTGGGGCATATGGAATAGACTAGTGACTATTCCAAAGTTGTGTATTACTGACTCAGGCTTTGATTTTGTGGCCATATAAAATAGACTAGTGTCTATTCCACACGTGTTCATTATTCCCTTAGGCTGTAAATGAGAGGCCATGTAAAGCACACTCCTAAAACTTTCCCAGCTGTGTGTCACTAAGTGATGCTCTTTTATTATGATCATGTGAAGCAGGAGGCAGTCTACATCAAATAATTTTATTATTCAGTGAAACTCTCTATGTGTCGCTATATAAAATAAACTGAAGAGTACTTTACATTTGTGAATTATTCATTGAGTTTACAATTCAGTGGCCATATGAAATGTACATCATCACTGGTGATTAGAGAGATGCAAATCAAAACCACATTGAGATATCATCTCATGCCAGTTAGAATGGCGATCATTAAAAAATCTGGAGACAGCAGATGATGGAGCGGATGTGGAGAAAGAGGAACACTCTTACACTGTTGGTGGGAGTGTAAATAAGTTCTATCATTGTGGAAGACAGTGTGGCAATTCCTCAAGGACCTAGAAATAGAATTCCATTTGACCCAGCAATCCCATTACTTGGTATATATCCAGAGGACTATAAATCGTTCTCCTATAAGGACACATGCACACGAATGTTCATTGCAGCACTGTTTACAATAGCAAAGAACTGGAACCAACCCAAATGCCCATCGATGATAGACTGGACTGGGAAAATGTGGCACATATGCAGCATAAAATATTATGCAGCAATCAAAAATGATGAGTTTATGTCCTTTGTAAGGACATGGATGAATCTGGAGAACATCATTCTCAGCAAACTGACACAAGAACAGAAAACGAAATACCGCATATTCTCACTCATAGGCGGGTGAGAAAAATGAGAACACATGGACACAGGGAGGGGGTGTACTACACAATGGGTTCTATTGGGGAGAATGGGGAAGGAAAGGGGGCCTGGGGAGGAATATCCTGTTGATAAATGCCAAGTGTGTGTGAATGGGAGGAAGAGAACAAAACACACTGCCATGTGTGTACCTATGCAAATATCTTGCATGTTCTTCACATGTACCCCAAAACCTATAATGCAATAAAAATTTAAAAAATTAAAAAAACAGTAAGAAAGATTTTTTACTACAAAAAAATAAAAAAAATGTAATCCTGACTAATCCACACGTGCATATTATCCACTAAGGCTATGAATGTGTTTCCAAATGAAATAGACTCCTGGCTACTCCACAGGTCTGCATTATTTACGGAGGCTCTGAATGAATGTCCATCGAAAATATACTCCTAATTGTTCTCCAGGTGTGTATTATTCAGTGAGCCTCAGAAGATGTGGTCATACTAATTAGATTTTTTACTATATCAAGGGTCTGTCTTATGCACTGAGGCTCTGAATATGTGTCTACATGAAAGAGTCTGCTGACTACACCACATTTTTCAATGACACATTGAATGAGAGGCCACATGAAAATGTCTCCTTACTATTCCACAGGTGTGCATTATTTTTTTTTTTTTATTTATTTATTTTTATTTTTTATTTTTTATTTTTTTTTTATTGCATTATAGGTTTGGGGGTACATGTGCAGAACGAGCAAGATAGTTGCATAGGTACACACATGGCAGTGTGCTTTGCTGCTTTCCTCCCCTTGTATTTTGTGAGACTCTGAATGAGGAGATACAAGTAAATCCTGACTATTTATTCAGGTGTGTATATCTAGTGAGGCTCTCAACGGGTAGCCATAGGAAAGACACTTCTGACTATTTCGCCGGTGTAAATTATTTAGTGATTCTCTGAATGAGTGGTCATAAAATATAGACTCCAGACTATATCACAAGTGGGTAATATTCAGTGAGGCTGTGAAAGAGGAACCATATGAAAAAGAAATCTAATGACTCCACATGTGCATTATTCATGGTTTGTCTGAATGAGTAGCTGTATGACATAGACACCTCATTATTCTCCATACATGCATTATTCCAACAGGTTCGGTATGAGAGTCAATACCAAATACACTCCTGAAACTCCACCAGGTGTGTATTGCTCAGCGTTACATAGAATTAGACTTCATATGAAATTGACTCCTGACTACCACCCAGGTGTGTGTCATTCAGGAAGAAACTTAATTCATGGCTGTCTTAAACAGTGTCCTGATTAATCCATAGAAGTTCATTATTCATTGAAACTTTGAATGAGAGGCCATACAAAATAGACACCTGACCATTGCTCCATTGTAAATTATTCAACAAGGTTCTAAATGATTGGTAGTATGAAATGGAATCCTGAGAATTCCCAAGATGTGTATCATTCAGGGGGGCACAGAATGAGTGGCCATATAAAAAACGGTCGACAATTACCCTGGCTTGGATTATTCACTGAGGGTCTAAATAAGTGGATACATGAAGTAGACCCTTAACTCTTCCTCAGGTGTGTATTATTGAATGAGACTCTGACTAAGTGGGCATAAAAAAAAGACTCAGGTGTATTGCCCACGTGTTCATTATGTACAGAGACTCTGAATGTGTAGGCAGTTGAAGTAGACCCTTTACTGCTTCTGAGGGGAGTACTATTCACAGAGGCCCAGAACGAGTGGCCATGTGAAAGAGAATCCTGACTTATCAGATATACATGTTATTCACTAAAACACTGAAAGTGTGGCCTTATGAAATAGACTGCATTTTACTCCACAGGTGAGCGTTATTTTTTGACCCTCCAAACGAACCACCATATGAAATAGACTAGTGATTATTCCCCACATGTGCAATACTCCAGGAGGTTCTGTATGAGTGTCCATATCAAATAGTCTCCTGGCTCTCACACATGTGTGTATCATTCACATAGCTGCTTTATTTGGGGCTACCTTCAATAGGGTCCTCCCTCCTCCACAGCTGTTTATTACGTACTGAAGCTCTGAATGAGAGGCTGTATAAAAGAGACTCCTTACTATTGCCCCATCGTGCATTATTCGGTAATGCTGTGATTGAGTGGCCATATGACCTGGACTCTGACTATTTCCAAGGTGTGTATTTGTCAGTCAGTTTCTGAACGAATGACCACATAAAATAGACTCCTGACTCTGTGCTCTTGACTATTTCTCAGCTCTTAATTTTCCACTGAGTCGCTGAGTGAACGGTCATATCAAATAGTCTCTAGACAATTCTCCAGGTGTGCATTATTCAGAGAGTCTCTTCATAAGTGGCTATATATGATAGAATCCTGAGTATTTTCCATATATATATGATTCTTCACTGAGGAAAAAAATAAGTGGCCAGGTCAAGTACACTCCTGACATTTCCATATATCTGTATTATTCTGTGAGGCTCTGAATGAGTGGCCGTATAATAGAGACTCCTATATACTACTCAGGCGTGAGATTTTACATTCGGCTGTAAATGAGTGGCTATACGAAACGGAATCCTGACTTCCCCAAGGTGTCTGTTATTCAGTTAGGCTCTGAGTATGTGGCTATATGACATAGAATTCTGACTGCAATACAGGTGTCCTTTACTCAATGAACCTCTGAAGAAATGCCACATGTAACAGCGTCCAGAGTATTCTTCAGGTATTTATTATTCACTGAGGCTCTGAAAATTTGGCCATATGAAATTGATTCCTGACTAGTCCACAGGCCTGTATTATTGACTCTGACTCTAAATATTTGGGCATATATAATAGACTAGTGTCTATTCCAAAGTTGTGTATTACTGACAATGGCTTTGATTTTGTGGCCATGCAAAACAGACTAGTGTCTATTCCACACATGTGCATTATTCCCTTAGGTTTTAAATGAGAGGCTATGTAAATTACACTCCTAACAGTTCCCCAGATGTGTGTCACTCAGTGAGGCTCTTTTTGTATGACAATATGAAACAGGAGGCTGTCTAACTCAAATAATTTTATTAGTCAGTGAATCACTGAATGAGCAGCTATATAAAACAAACTGCTGAGTACTTTACATTTGTGCATTAATAATTGAGGTTATGAGTCAGTGGCCATATAAAATGGAATCCTGGTTAATCCACACGTCCATATTATCCACTGAGGCTATGAATGTGTGTCCAAATGAAAGAGACTCCTGACTACTCCACAGGTCTGCTTTATTTACCAAGGCTTCCAGTGAATGTCCATAGAAAATACACTCCAAATTACTCTCCAGGTGTGTATTATTCAGTGAGCCTCAGAAAATTTGGTCATATTAATTTGATTTCTTACTATATGAAGGGTCTGTCTTTTGCACTTAGGCTCTGAATATGTGTCTACATAAAAGAGTCTCATGACTACCCCACATTTTTCAATGACAAATTGAATGAGAGGCCACATAAAAAAGTCTCCTGAGTATTCCACAGGTGTGCATTATTTAGTGAGACTCTGAATGAGGAGATACAAATAAATCCTGACAATTTATCCAGGTGTGTACACTTAGTGAGGCTCTCAATGGGTAGCCATAGGAAAGAGATTTCTGACTCTTCCGCATGTGTGAATTATTCAGTGATTCTTTGAATGAGTGGCCATATAATATAGACTCCAGACTACATCACAAGTGTGTAATATTCAGTGAGGCTCTGAAAGAAGGGCCATATGAAACAGAATTCTTATTACTTCACATGGGCGTTATTCACTGTTTCTCTGAATGAGTAGCCATATGACATAGACTCCTTATTATTATCCATGTGTGCATTATTCCAACAGGGTCAGTATGAGTGTTCATACCAAATAGACTCCTGAAACTCCCCCAGGTGTGTATTACTCAGCGTTACACAGAATTAGAGTTCACATGAAATAGACTCCTGACTACCACCCAGGTGTTTATCATTCGGGAAGGCATTTAATTCATGACTATCTTAAACAGTGTCTTGATTACTACACAGAAGTTCATTATTCACTGAAACTTTGAATGAGAGGCCATACAAAATAGACAGGTGACTATTGCTCCATTGTGAATTATTCAATAAGGTTCTAAATGAATGGTAGTATGAAATAGAATCCTGAGAATTCCCCAGGTATGGATCATTCAGGGAGGCACAGAATGAGTGGCCATATAAAAAATCCTCGACTATTACCCTGTTGTGGATTATTCCCTAAGGATCTAAATGAGTGGATACATGAAGTAGACCATTAACTCTTCCCCAGGTGTGTATTACTGAATGAGACTCTGACTAAGTGGGCATAAAAAAGAGACTCAGATGTATTGCCCGGGTGTTCATTACTTACAGAGACTCTGAATGTGTAGGCATTTGAAGTAGACCCTTGACTGTTTCTGAGGGGAGTATTATTCACAGAGGCCCAGAACGAGTGGCCATGTGAAAGAGATTCCTGACTTATCGGATATACATGTTATTCCCTAAAATACTAAAATAATTGCCTTATGAATTAGATCGCATTTTTCTCCAGAGGTGCGGGTTATTTTTTGACTCTCCAAATGAACCACCATATGAAATACACTAGTGATTATTCCCCACATGTGCAATATTCGAGGAGGTTCTGTGTGAGTGTCCATATCAAATAGTCTCCTGACTCTCACACATATGTGTATTATTCACGGAGCTTCTTTATTTGGAGCTACCTTCAATACAGTCCTCCCTCCTTCACAGCTGTTTGTTATGCACTGAAGCTCTGAATGAGAGGCCATATGAAGTAGACTCCTTACTATTGCTAAACTGTGCATTATTCGGTATGCTGTGATTGAGTGTCCATATGACCTAAACTTGCTATTCCCAAGGTGTGTATTCTTCAGTGAAATTTTGAACGAGTGACCACATGACATAAACCATTGACTCTTTCCGATTGACTATTTTTCAGTTCTGCATTGTTCTCTGAGTCCCTGGGTGAAGAGTCATATCAAGTAGTCTCCAGACTATTCCCTAGCTGTGCATTATTCAGTGTGTCTCTGAATAAGTGGCCATATATAAAATAATCCTGAGTATTTTTCAGATATATATGATTCCTTACTGAGGTTCTGACTAAGTGGCCATGTGAAATACACTCCTGACGTTTCCATAGGTCTGTATTATTCTGTAAAGCTCCGAATGATTGGCCATAAAATAGAGCCTCCAGAATGCTCCTCAGGCATGAGTTTTTACATTTGACTCTAAATGAGTGGCTATACAAAATAGAATTTTAACTTTTTGCAAGGTGCATATTATTCCGTTAGGCTCTCAATATGTGGCTATAGGAAATAAAATTCTGACTACAATAGAGGTGTTTCTTATTCAAGGAAGCTCTGAAATTGATGCCACATGTAATAGCGTCCTGAGTATTTCCCAGGTATGTATTATTCACTGAGGTTCTGAAACTTTGGCCATATGAAATTGTTTTCTGACTTGTCCACAGGCATGTATTATTGACTCTGACTCTAAATTTTTAGGCATGTAAAATAGACAAGTGACTATTCCAAAGTTGTGTATTACTCACTCAGGCTTTGATTTTGTGGCCACATAAAATAGTATAGTGTCTATTCCACAAGTGTGCATTATTGCCTGAGGCTTTAAATGAGAGGCTATATAAAGTAGACTCCTAACACTTCCCTAGGTGTGCCTTACTGAGTGAGGCTCATTTTGTGTGACCATATAAAACAGGATGCTGCTATATTAAATCTTTGTATTATTTAGTGAATCTCGGAATGAGTGTCTATATGAAATAGACTGCTGAGTACTTTACGTTTGTTCATTTTTCACTGAGGTTATGAGTCAGTGGCCATATAAATTGGAATGTGGACTAATCCACACGTGCATATTATCCACTGAGGCTATGAATAAGTGTCCTAATAAAATAGACTCCTGGCTATTCCACAGGTGTACATTATTTATCGAGTATCTGAATGAATGTCCATCGAAAATAGACTCCAAATTATTCTTCAGGTGTGTATTACTCAGTGAGGCTCATAAAATGTGGCCATATTAATTAGATTTCTTACAACATAAAGGGCCTGTTGTAACACAACATAAAATAGACTCCTGACTACATCACATTATTCAGTTACACTACGAATTAGAGGCCACATGAAAATGTCTCCTGACTATTTCACAGGTGTGCATTATTTAGTGAGACTCTAAATGAGGGGATAATGGTAAATCCTGACTATTTCCCCAGGTGTGTACACTTAGTGAGGCTCTTAACGAGTGGCCATAGGAAAGAGACTTCTATTTCGCAGGTGTGCATTATTTAGTGATTCTCTGAATGGGTGGCCATAAAAAATAGACTCCAGACTATATCACAAGTGTTTAATATTCAGTGAGGCTGTCAAAGAGGGTCCATAAGAATCAGACTTTACTTTACAGACTTTACAAGTAATTAGAATTACTTTACATGTGCATTATTCACTTTTTGTCTGAATGAGTAGCCATAAGACATAGAATCCTCATTATTACACATGTGTGCATTAATCAAACAGGTTCTGTTTGAATGTCCATACCAAATAGACTCCTGACTCTGCCCCAGGTGTCTATTACACAATGATACACAAAATTAGAGTTCATTGAAATAGACGCCAGGCTATTACCCAGGTGTGTACCATTCAGGAAGACACTGAATTCATAGCTATCTTAAACAGCATCCTGATTACTCCATAGAAGTTTATTATTCACTGAAACTTTGAGTGATAGACTATATGAAATAGACACCTGACTATTGCTCCATTGTGAATTATTCAATAATGTTCTAAATGAGTGGTAGTATCAAATAGACTCCTGAGGATTCTTCAGGTGTATATCACTCAGTGAGGCACAAAATGAGTGGCCATATAAAAAAATGCTCGACTATTACCCTCGTGTGCATTATTCACTGAGGTTCTAAATGAGTGGCTACATGAAGTACTCTTAACTCTTCCCCAGGTGTGTATTATTGAATGAGTCTCTGACTAAATGGGCATAAAAAAGAGACTCAGGAAAGATGGCGTCGTAGAGGTGACTGAGGATTGCAGCTCTTAGTGAAGGCACAGAGGGTGAGTCCTAGCCACATTGTTGGATGGATGTTTTTTTCTCAAAGAACTTTGAAAGTCCCAGGTGTGGGAGAGTCATGGGATGCTAGCTTGGGCACAGCCAGCTCGCGGGGCCGGTTCGTCTGGCACTGAACCGCAGTGGCATCCGGCACAAAACTCACTGGTCCGGGTGCCCTGTTAAACCGGCAATCTGAGATTTGGAAGGGCAGATTGGCATGTCCATCTGATTGAATGGAACTTGGACAATGAGCCAGACCAAGAGATTCCTGGGAAACGTGATCTGAGCTGGTGCAGTGGGCAGCAGCACGGGAGATTGCACAGATCCCAGTGCCTTATCAGCAGGCTACTGGGGCGCCGGTGAGAGAGTCAACCGTTCAGCTTGGGGAGAGAAAAAGAGAGAGAGAGTGGACAGACTCTGAGGCAGGGAGCTGGGCGATTTAGCTCAATGGGTCCCACCCTCACAGGGACAAGCAGGGCAGCAATTGGAGGTGCTCGGGGCTGAGAGTCTTGCTGCTGGCATCTAGGGTGGTGCAGCCAGGTTGGAAAGGGACATCCACCACTAAGGACGCAATCTGCCTTCTATTGAAGTACGGCCCAGAGCTGACGCAGCCTGCTGTTTCTGAGGCAACCTGCCATAACAGAGAGACTCCGCCAAGAGGGCAGAGCGTGCCACAGCAGCAACAGGGCGGATCTCGCAGAAACAGGGCAGACCCACGCTAGCTGGCTGGAGCCCCAGGAGACGAATAGTGAATAGACTGCCTCCTAGCTTTGCAGGACAGTACAACAGATACTCATAAAAAAAGCCCCAACTCCCTGAGACAGAGCATCTAAGGGAGAAAAAAACGGGTTTTTTTTATGAATTCTGTTGCAGCAGACATAAACTCATCATCCCAAGAGCTCTGAATGAACAACGGAGCTCACAGCACAGCAATGGAGCTCCTATAAAGCACAGGCTGTCTCCTCAAGCACCGCCCTGACCCCTGTATATCCAAAGAGTCACACCAAGAAAGGACTAATCAGACTGACATTTGGCGGGCATCATTCTGGAACAAACTGGTAGCACTGTTCCACAGCTGCTACAGGTGTACCCCAGACAAGCAGGGTCTGGACTGGACCTCAGCACTCATACAGCAGAGGGGCTAGACCATTAGAAGGAAAAGTAAGTAACAGAAATACCTCATCATCAACAATCTGGGCATCCACACAGAGACCCAATTGAAAAATCAGCAACTACTAAGAGGACAGGTGGATAAATCCATAACGATGGGAAGAAACCAGTGCAAAAAGGAGGAAAACACCCAAAACCAAAACCCTTCATCTCCTACAAAAAACCGAAACTCCTCATCAGCAAGGGAACAAAGCTGGACGGAGAATGAGTGTGATGAAATGACAGAATCACACTTCAGAAAGTGGATAATGAGAAACTTCAGTGAGCTAAAGGAACATGTTCTAAATCAGTGCAAAGAAACTAAGAACCTTAAAAAAAGATTCGAGGAAATGATAACAAGAATGAAAAACATAGAGAGGAATATGAATGAATTGAAGGAGCTGAAAAACACAACATGAGAACTTCACGAAGCATGCCCAAGTATCAACAGCCGAATTAACCAAGGAGAAGAAAGAATATCAGAAGTCGAAGACGAACTCAATGGCATAAAATGAGAAACCAAGATTAAAGAAAAAAAGTGCAAAAAGCAATGAACAAAATCTCCAAGAAATGTGGGAATATGTGAAGAGACCAAACCTAGGTTTGATAGGTGTACCAGAATGAGATGAAGAGAATGAATCCAAGCTGGAAAACACTCTTCAGGATATTATCCAGAAAAAATTTTCCAACCTAGCAAGATAGATCAATACTCAACTCCAGGAAATACAGAGAACACCACAAAGATAGTCCGCAAGAAGAGAAACCCCAAGGCACATAATCGTCAGATTCACCATGGTTGAAATAAAGGAGAAAATACTAAGGGCAGCCAGAGAGAAAGGTCGGGTCACCCACAAAGGGAAGCCCATCAGACTCACAGCAGATCTTTCGGCAGAGACTCTACAAGCCAGAAGAGAGTGGGGGCCAATATTCAACATCCTTAAAGAAAAAAACTTTCAACCCAGAATTTCAAATCCAGCCAAACTGAGCTTCATAAGTGAAGAAAAATAAAATCCTTCATGAACAAGCAAGTACTCAGAAATTTTGTCACCACTAGGCCTGCTTTACTGGAGCTCCTGAAAGAGGCACTACACATGGAAAAAAACAACCAGTACCAGCCATCCTAAAAGCATACCAAATGCTAAAGAGCATCAACAAAATGAAGAATCTACATGAACCAATGGGCAAAACAGCAGGCTAGCATCAAAATGGCAGTATGAAATTCACACATAACAATATTAACCCTAAATGTAAATGGGCTAAATGCACCAATCAAAAGACACAGACTGGCAAATTGGATGAAAAAATCAAAACCCAGTGGTGTGTTGTATCCAGGAAACCCAACTCACACACAAGGATACAAAAATTCTCAAAATAAAGGGATGGAGGAAGATTTACCAAGCAAATGGAGAGCAGAAAAAAGCAGGAGTTGCAATTCTCGTCTCTGATAAAATAGACTTTAAAACAATAAAGATGAAAAGGAACAAAGAAGGTCATTACATAATGGTAAAAGGATCGATACAACAAAAAGAGATAACAATTCTAAATATATATAGACCCAATGTAGGAGCACCCAGATATATAAGGCAAGTTCTTCATGACTTACAAAGAGACTTAGACTCCCACACACTAATAGTGGGAGACTTTAACACTCCACTGTCAATATCAGACAGATCAACCAGACAGAAAATTAACAAGGATATCCAGGACTTGAACTCAGATCTGGAACATGCAAACCTGATAGACATTTACAGAACCCTGCACATCAAATCCACACAATATACATTCTTCTCAGCACCACATCACACCTATTCCAAAATTGACCACATAATTGGAAGTAAAGCACTCCTCAGCAAATGCAAAACAACTGAAATCATAACAAAGAGTCTCTCAGACCATAGTGAAATCAAGTTGGAACTCAGAATTCAGAAAGTAAATCAGAACCGCACAGCTTCATGGAAACTGAACAACTGGCTTTTCAATGTTCATTGGATAAATAATGAAATGAAGGCAGAAATAAAAAAGTTCTTCAAAACCAATGAGAACGAAGATACAACGTACCAGAATCTCTGGGACACATTTAAAGTAGTCCGTAGAGGAAAATAGATAGCAATAAGTGACCACATGAGAAGAGTGGAAAGGTAGAAAATTGACACCCTATCATCAAAATTGAAAGAGCTAGAGGAGCAAGATCAAAATCCTCAAAACCAAGCCGAAGACAAGAAATAATTAAGATCAGAGCAGAACTCAAGAAGATAGAGACAAGAAAAACCCTTCCAATAATCAATAAATCCAAAAGCTGTTTTTTCGAAAAGATTAACAAAACAGACAGATCACTAGCCAGACTGATAAAAAAAAAAAAAAGAGAGAACAACCAAATAGATGCAATAAATACGATAAAGGGGAAATCACCAGAGATTCCACAGAAATTCAAACCATCATCAGAGAATACTACAAACAACTCTATGCACATAAACTAGTAAACCAGGAAGAAATGGATAAATTCCTGGACGCCTGTGTCCTCCCAAGCCTAAACCAGGAGGAAGCCGAAACTATGAATAGACCAATAACAAGGTCTGAAGTTGAGGCAGCAATTAAGAGCCTACCACACAAAAAAACCCCATGTCCAGATAAGTTCACAGCCGAAATCTACCAGACACACAAAGAGGATCTGGTACCATTCCTTCTGAAACTATTCCAAATAATTCAAAAAGAGGGAACCCTTCCCAAATAATTTTATGAGACCGAAATCATCCTGATACCAAAACCCGGCAGAGACTCAACAAGAAAAGAAAACTTCAGTCCAATATCCATGATGAACATAGGTGAAAAAATCTTCAATAAAATACTGGAAAACCGATTGCAACAGCACATTAAAACACTTATCCATCATGATCAAGTAGAATTCGTCCCGGGGATGCAAGGCTGTTTCAACATATGCAACTCTATAAATGTAATTCGCCACATAAAGAGAACAAAAAACAAAAACCACATGATTATCTCAATTGATGCAGAGAAAGCATTTGACAAAATTCAACAGCTCTTTATGCTAAAAACCCTTAATAAACTCGGTATTGATGGAACATATCTCAAAGTAATAAAAGCTATTTACGACAAACCAACAGCCAATATTATATTAATGGCAAAAACTGGAAACATTCCCTTTGAAATCCGGCGCTAGAAAAAGATGCCCTCTCTCACCACTCCTATTCAACATAGTATTGGAAGTTCTAGCCAGAGCAATAAGGCAAAAAAAAGAAATAAAGGGAATTCAAATAGATAAAGTGGAAGCCAAATTGTCTGTATTTGCAGACGACATGATAGTATACCTAGAAGACCCCATCACCTCAGCCCAAAAGCTCCTGCAACTGATAAGCAACTTCAGTAAAGTCTCAGGATATAAAATCAATGTGCAAAAATCACAAGCATTCCTATATGCTAATAAGAGACTTAAAGAGAACCAAATCAAGAACGAACTGCCATTCACAATTGCTACAAAGAAAATAAAATACCTAGGAATACAACTCCTAAGGAACGTAAGGGACCTCTTTAAGGAAAACTACAAACCACTGCTCAATGAAATAAGAGAGGACACAAACAGATGGAGAAACATTCCATGTTTGTGGTTAGGAAGAATCAATATTGTGAAAATGGCTATACTGCCCAAAGTAATTTACACAATCAATGCTATCCTTATCAAACTACCATTGAATTTCTTCACAGAACTGGAAAAAACCACCATGAACTTCATATGGAACCAAAACAGAGCCCACATAGCCAAGTCAATTCTAAGCAAAAAGAACACAGCAGGAGGCATCACACTACCAGACTTCAAACTATACTACAAGGCTACAGTAATCAAAACAGAATGGTACTGGTACCAAAACAGAGATATAGACCAATAGAACAGAACAGAGGCATCGGAGGCAACACAACATATCTACAACCATATATTTTTTGATAAACCTGACAAGAAGAAGCAATGGGGAAAGGATTTCCTGTTTAATAAATGGTGTAGGGAAAACTGGTTAGCCATGTGCAGAAAACAGAAACTGGACTCCTACCTGACACCTTACACTAAAATTAAGTCCAGATCGATTAAAGACTTAAACATAAGAACTGACACCATAAAAACCCTAGAAGAAAATCTAGGCAAAACCATTCAGGACATAGGAGTAGGCAACGACTTCATGACCAATCACCAAAAGCACTGGCAACAAAAGCCAAAATAGACAAATGAGACCTAATCAAATTCCACAGCTTCTGCACTGCAAAAGAAACAGTCACTGGAGTGAATCAGCAACCATCAGAATGGAAAAAATATCTTTGCAGTTTACGCATCTGACAAAGGGCTGATATCAGGTATTTACAAAGAACTCAAACAGATTTAAAGGAAAAAAACAAACAAGCCCATCCAAAAATGGGCAACGGATATGAAGAGACATTTTACAAAAGAAGACATATATGAGGCCAACAAACACATGAAAAAATGCTCATCATCACTGGTCATTAGAGAGATGCAAATCAAAACCACATTGAGATACCATCTCAGGCCAGATAGAATGGCAATCATTAAAAAATCTGGAGACAGCAGATGCTGGAGAGGATGTGGAGAAATAGGAACACTCTTACACTGTTGGTGGGAGTGTAAATTAGTTCAACCATTGTGGAAGACAGTGTGGCGATTCCTCAGGGACCTAGAAATAGAAATCCCATTTGACCCAGCAATCCCATTACTGGGTATATATCCAGAGGAATATAAATCGTTCTCCTATAAGGACACATGCACACGAATGTTCATTGCAGCACTGTTTACAATAGCAAAGACCTGGAACCAACCCAAATGCCCATCGATGATAGACTGGACTGGAATAATGTGGCACAAAAACACCATGGAATATTATGCAGCAATCAAAAATGACGAGTTTGTGTCCTTTGTAAGGACATGGATGAATCTGGAGAACATCATTCTCAGCAAATTGACAAAAGAACAGAAAACGAATCACCGCATATTCTCACTCATAGGCGGGTGAGAAAAATGAGAACACATGGACACAGGTAGGGGGTCTACTACACACTGGAGACTGTTGGGAAAATGGGGGAGGGACAACGAGGGGGACTGGGTATGAATAGCCTGGGGATAAATGCCAAGTGTTGGTGAAGGGGAGAAAAGCAGCAAAACACACTGCCATGTGTGAACCTAGGCAACTAACTTGCACATTCTGCACATGTACACCAAAACCTATAATGCAATAAAAATTTTAAAAAAGCAAGAAATAGAAAAAAAGGAGACTCAGGTGTATGGCACAGGTTTTCATTACTTACAGAGACTTTGAATGTGTAGCAATTTGAAGTAGACCCTTGACTATTTTTGAGGGGAGTATTCTTCACAGAGGCCCTGAATGAGTGGCCATGTGAAAGAGATTCCTGACTTATCAGATACACAATTTGTTCACTAAAACACGGAAAGAGTGGCCTTATGAAATAGAACCCATTTTACTCAACAGGTGTGCGTTATTTTTGATTCTCCAAACTAATCACCATATGAAACCGAATAGTGATTATTCCCCACATGTACAGTATTTGAAAAGGTTCTGCATGAGTGTCTATGTCAAATAGTCTCCTGACTCTGACACATGTGTGTATCATTCACGGAGCTGCTTAATTTGGGGTTACCTTAAATAGTGTCCTGACTACTCCACAGCTGTTTATTATGCACTGAAGCTCCGAATGACAAGCCATATAAAATAGACTCTTTACTATTGCCCCATTGTGCATTATTCGGTAATTCTGTGATTGAGTGTCTATATAACTTGGACACTGACTATTCCCAAGGTGTGTATTCTTCAGTGAGATTCTGAATGAGTGACCACATAA
Source organism: Saguinus oedipus (assembly GCA_031835075.1). Lineage (NCBI taxonomy): Eukaryota > Metazoa > Chordata > Mammalia > Primates > Cebidae > Saguinus > Saguinus oedipus. Next base: position 31,070,349 of record CM063172.1, read on the forward strand.
CATAAACACTTGAATCTATCCTCTTTACTATTTTTCAGTTCTGCATTGTCCACTGAGTCGCTGGGTGGAGTCATATCAAATAGTCTCCAGACTATTCCTTAGCTGTGCACTATTCAGTGAGTCTCTGAATAAGTGGCTATATATAATATAATCCTGAGTGTTTTCCAGATATATATGATTCCTCACTGATGTTCTGAATAAGTGGCCATGTGAAATACGCTCCTCACGTTTTAATCGGTCTGTATTATTCTGTGAAGCTCTCAATTTGTGGCGATAAAATAGAGCCTGCTGAATGCTCTTCAGGCGTGCGTTTTTACATTCTGCTCCAAATGAGTGGCTACACGAAATAGAATGTTAACTTTTTTCAAGGTGTATTTTATTCAGTTAGATTCTGAATATGTGGCTATAGAAAATAGAATTCTGACCACAATAGAGGTGTTTCTTATTCAAGGAAGCTCTGAAATTGATGCCACATGTAATAGCGTCCTGAGTATTTCCCAGGTATGTATTATTCACTGAAGCTCTGAAACTTTGGCCATATGAAATTGTTTTCTGACTTGTCCACAGGCGTGTATTATTGACTCTGACTCTAAATATTTGGGAATGTAAAAAAGAAAAATGACTATTCCAAAGTTGTGTATTACTCACTCAGGCTTTGATTCTGTGGCCATATAAAATAGTCTAGTGTCTATTCCACACGTGTGTATTATTCCCTGAGGCTGTAAATGAGAGGCTATATAAAGTAGTCTCCTAACACTTCCCTAGGTGTGCCTTACTCAGTGAGGCTCATTTTGTGTGACCATATGAAACAGGATTCTGCTATATTAAACCTTTTTATTATTTAGTGAATTTCTGAATGAGTGTCTATATGAAATAGACTGCTGAGTACTTCATATTTGTGCATTTTTCATTGAGGTTACGAGTCAGTGGCCATATAAATTGGAATCTGGACTAATCCACACGTGCATATTATCCACTTAGGCTATGAATGAGTGTCCTAATAAAATAGACTCCTGGCTACTCCACAGGTGTACCTTATTTACCGAGGCTCTGAATGAACATCCATCGAAAATAGACTCCAAATTATTCTCCAGGTGTGTATTATTCAGTGAGGCTCAGAAGATATGGCCATATTAATTAGATTCCTTACACCATAAAGGGCCTGTTTTATTCACTGTGGCTCTGAATGTGGGTCTACATGAAATAGACTCCTGACTACATCACATTATTCAGTGATACTTTGAATTAGAGGCCACATGAAAAAGTTTCCTGACTATTCTACAGGTGTTCATTATTTAGTGAGACTCTGAATGAAGGGATGTAGGTAAATCCTGACTATTTCCCCAGGTGTGTACACTTAGTGAGGCTCTTAACGAGTGGCCATAGAAAAGAGTCTCCTGACTATTTCACAGGTGTGCATTATTTAGTGAGCCTCTGAAAGAGGGGATAATGTTAAATCCTGACTATTTCCCCAGGTATGTACACTTAGTGAGGCTCCTAACGAGTGGCCATAGGAAAGAGACTTCTGACTATTCTGCAGGTGTGCATTATTTAGTGATTCTCTAAATAAAAAACGACTCCAGACTATATCGTAAGTGTGTTAAATTCAGTGAGGCTGTCAAAGCGGGTACATAAGAATCAGACTTCTAATTACTTTGTGCATTATTCACTGATTGTCAGAATGAATAGCTGTATGACATAGACTCCTCATTATTTTTCACGTGTGCATGAATCAAACAGGTTCTGTTTGAGTATTCATACCAAATAGACCCCTGACAATTCCCCAGGTGTGTATTATTCCACGATACACAAAATTAGAGTTCATATGAAATAGAAGCCAGGCTATTACCCAAGTTTGTATCATTCAGGAAGGCACTGAATTCATGGCTATCTTAAACAGCATCCTGATTTCTCTATAGAAGTTTATTATTCACTGAAACTTTGAGTAATAGACCATATAAAATAGACCCCTGACTATTGCTCCATTGTGAATTATTCAATAAGGTGCTAAATGCGTGGTAATATCAAATAGAATGCTTGGGATTCTTCAGGTGCATATCACTCAGTGAGGCACAAAATGAGTGGCCACATAAAAAATGCTCGAATATTACCCTGGTGTGCATTATTCGCTGAGGCTCTAAATGAGTGGCTGCATGACGTAGACCCTTAACTCTTTCCAAGGTGTGTTTTATTGAATGAGACTCTAAGTGTGCATAAAAAAAGACCCAGGTGTATTGCCCAGGTGTTCATTACCTACAGAGTCTCTGAATGTGTAGCCATTTAAAGTAGACACTTGACCATTTTTGAGGGAATTATTTTTCAGAGGCACTGAATGAGTGGCCATGTGAAAAAGATTCCTTACTTTTCAGACATACATATTATTCACTAAAACTCTGAAAGAGTGGCCTTCTTAAATAGAACCCATTTTACTCCACAGGTGTGCATAAGTTTTTGCTTCACCAAACCTAACACCATATGAAACAGACAAGTGATTATTCCCCACATGTGCAGTATTCAAAAAGGCTTTGATTTTGCGGCCATATAAAATAGACTAGTGTCTATTCCACACATGTGCATTATTTTCTGATTCTGTAAATTAAAGGCTTTATAAAGTAGACTCCTAACACTTCCCCTGGTGTGCATTACTCAGTGAGGCTCTATTTGTTTAAACATATGAAACAGAATGCTGTCTATCTCAAATATTTGTATTATTCAGTGAATCTATGAATGAGTGTCTGTATAAAATAGACAGCTAAGTATTTTACATTTTTGCATTTTTCATTGATGTTACGAGTCATTGGCCATATAAATAGGAACACGGACTAATCCACACGTGCATATGATCCACGGAGGCTATGAATGAGTGTCCTAATAAAATAGACTCCGGGCTACTCCACAGGTGAACATTATTTACCAAGGCTCTGAATGAATGTCCATCGAAAATAGACTCCAAATTATTCTCCAGGTGTATATAATTCAGTGAGCCTCAGAGGATGTCGCCATATTAATTAGATTTTTTACAACATAAAGGGCCTGTTTTATTCACTGTGGCTCTGAATATGTGTCTACATGAAATAGACTCCTGACTACATCACATTATTCAGTGACACTCCGAATTAGAGGCCACATGAAAAAGTCTCCTGACTATTCCACAGGCATGCATTATTTAGTGAGACTCTGAATGAGGGAATAAAGGTTAATTCTGACTATTTCCCCAGGTGTGTACACTTAGTGAGTCTCTTAACAAGTGGCCATAGGAAAGAGACTTCTGACTATTCTGCAGGTGAGCATTATTTAGTGATTCTCAGACTGAGTGACCATATAAAATAGACTCCAGACTATGTCACAAATGTGTAATATTCAATGAGGCTGTGAAAGAGGGGCCATAGGAAACAGACTTTTAATTACTCCACATGTGCATTATTCACAGTTTGTCTGAATGAGTAGCCATATGACATAGACTTCTCATTATTATCCATGTGTGCATTAATCAAACAGGTTCTGTTTGAGTTTCCATACAAATAGACTCCTTACACTGCCCCAGGTGTGTATTACTCAGTGATACACAAAATTAGAGTGTATATGAAATAGACTCCTGACTATCACACAGGTGCGTATTATTCAGCAAGGCACTTAATTCATGGCTATATTAAACAGCGTCCTGATTACTCCATAGAAGCTTGCTATTCACTGAAGCTTTGAATGATAGACCATATAAAATAGACACCTGACTGTTGCCCCATTGTGAATTATTCAGTATGGTTCTAAACGAGTGGTAATATCAGATAGGATCCTGAGGATTCTTCAGGTTTATATCACTCAGTGAGGCACAAAATGAGTAGCCATATAAAAAAAGGGTCAACTATTATCCTCATGTGCATTATTTACTGAGGCTCTAAATGAGTGGCAACATGAAGTAGACTCTTTAATCTTCCTTTGTTGTGTATTATTGAATGAGTCTCTGATTAAGTTGGCATCAAAAAGAGACTCAGGTGTATTGCCCAGGTGTTCATTATGTACAGAGACTTTGAATGTGTAGCCATTTGAAGTAGACCCTTGACTATTTTTGAGGGGAGTATTCTTCACAGAGGCCCTGAATGAGTGGCCATGTGAAAGAGACTCCTGACTTATCAGATATACATATTATTCACTAAAACACAGAAAGTGTGGCCTTATGAAATAGAACTTAATTTACTCAACAGGTGTGCATTACTTTTTGATTCTCCAACCTAATCTCCATATGAAACAGAGTAGTGATTATTCCCCACATGTACAGCATTCGAAAAGGTTCTGTATGAGTGTCTATGTCAAATAGTCTTCTGACTCTGACACATGTGTGTATAATTCACGGAGCTGCTTAATATGGGGTTACCTTAAATAGGGTCCTGACTACTCCACAGCTGTTTATTTTTCACTGAAGCTCCAAATGACAGGCCATATAAAATAGACTCCTTACTATTGCCCTATTGTGCATTATTCAGTAATGTTCTGATTGAGTGTACATATGACTTGGGCACTGACTATTCCCAAGGTGTGTATTCTTCAGTGAGATTCTGAACGAGTGACCACATAACATAAACCCTTGACTCTATCCTCTTGACTATTTTTCAGTTCTGCATTGTCCACTGAGTCGCTGGGTGAAGGGTCACATCAAATAGTCTCCAGACTATTCCTTAGCTGTGCATTATTTAGTGAGTCTCTGAATAAGTGGCTATATATAATATAATCCTGAGTGTTTTCCAGATATATATGATTCCTCACTGAGGTTCTGAATAAGCGGCCATGTGAAATACACTCCTGATGTTTTCATATGTCTGTATTATTTTGTGAAGCTCAGAATGAGTGGCCATAAATTAGAGCCCCCTGAATGCTCCTCAGGCGTTCGTTTTTACATTCGGCTCTAAATGAGTGGCTACACGAAACAGAATGTTACCTTTTGTCAAGGTGTATGTTATTCAGTTAGGCTCTGAATATGTGGCTATAGGAAATAGAATTCTGACTACAATAGAGGTGTTTCTTATTCAAGGAAGCTCTGAAATTGATGCCGCATGTAATAGCGTCCTGAGTATTTCCCAGGTATGTATTATTCACTGAGGCGCTGAAACTTTGGCCATATGAAATTGTTTTCTGACTTGTCCACAGGCGTGTATTATTGACTCTGACTCTAAATATTTGGGCATGTAAAATAGACAAGTGACTATTTCAAAGTTGTGTATTACTCACTCAGGCTTTGATTCTGTGGCCATATAAAATAGTCTAGTGTCTATTCCACATGTGTGCATTATTCCCTGAGGCTGTAAATGAGAGGCTATATAAAGTAGACTCCTAACACTTTCCTAGGTGTGCCTTACTGAGTGAGGCTCATTTTGTGTGACAATATGAAACAGGATGCTGCTATATTAAGTCTTTGTATTATTTAGTGAATCTCTGAATGAGGTTCTATGTGAAATAGACTGGTGAGTACTTTACATTTGTGAATTTTTTACTGAGGTTATGAGTCAGTGGCCATATAAATTGGAATCCGGACTAATCCACACTTGCATATTATCCACTTAGGCTATGAATGAGTGTCCTAATAAAATAGACTCCTGGTTACTCCACAGCTGTCCATTTTTTACCAAGGCTCTGAATGAATGTCCATCGAAAATCGACCCCAAATTATTCTCCAGGTGTATATTACTTAGTGAGGCTAAGAAGATGTGGCCATATTAATTAGATTCCTTACAACATAAAGGGCCTGTTTTATTCACTGTGGCTCTGAATATGTGTCTACATGAAATAGACTCCTGACTACATCACATTATTCAGTGACATTTCGAATTAGAGGCCACATGAAAAAGTCTCCTGACTATTGCACAGGTGTTCATTATTTAGTGAGACTCTGAATGAAGGGCTCTAGGTAAATTCTGACTATTTCCCCAGGTGTGTACACTTAGTGAGGCTCTTAACGAGTGGCCATAGGAAAGAGTCTCCTGATTATTCCACAGGTGTGCATTATTTAGTGAGACTCTGAAGGAGGGGATAATGGTAAATACTATTTTCCCAGGTGTGTACACTTAGTGATGCTCTTAATGAGTGGCCATAGGAAAGAGTCTCCTGATTATTCCACAGGTGTGCATTATTTAGTGAGACTCTGAAGGAGGGGATAATGGTAAATCCTGTCTATTTTCCCAGGTGTGTACACTTAGTGAGGCTCTTAACGAGTGGCCATAGGAAAGAGCCTTCTGACTATTCCGCAGGTGTGCATTATTTAGTGATTCTCTGAGTGGGTGGTCATAAAAAATAGACTCCAGACTATATCACAAGTGTGCAATATTCAGTGAGGCTATCAAAGAGGGTCCATAAGAATCAGACTTCTAATTACTTTGTGCATTATTCACTGTTTGTCAGAATGAGTAGCCGTATGACATAGACTCCTCATTATTATACATGTGTGCATTAATCCAACAAGTTCTCTTTGAGTGTCCATATTAGATAGACTCCTGACCCTGCCCCAGGTGTGTATTACAAAGCGATACACAAAATTAGAGTTCATATGTAATAGACTCCTGACTATCGCCCAGGTATGTGTGATTTAGAAAGGCACTTAATTAGTGGCTATCTTAAACTGTGTCCTGATTACTCCATATAATTTCAATATTCACTGAAACTGTGAATGATAGACCATAAAAAATTGACATCTGACTATTGCTCCATTGTGAATTATTTAATAAGGTTCTAAATGAGTGGTAGTATCAAATAGAATCCTGAGGATTCTTCAGGTGTATATCACTCAGTGAGGCACAAAATGAGTGGCCATATCAAAAATTCTCAAATCTTACCCTGGTGTGCATTTTTCACTGAGGATCTAAATGAGTGGCTACATGAACTACACTTTTAACTCTTCCCCATGTATGTATTATTGAATGAGATTTTGACTAAGTGGGCATAAGAAAGAGACTCAGGTGTTTTGCCCAGGTGTTCATTACTTACAGAGACTCTGAAAGTGTAGGCATTTGAAGTAGACCCTTTACTGTTTCTGAGGGGAGTGCTATTCACACAGGCACAGAACGAGTGGCCATGTGAATGAGATTCCTGACTTATCAGATATACATGTTATTCACTAAAGCATTGAAAGAGTTGCCTTATGAAATAGAACCCATTTTACTCCACAAGTGTGCGTTATATTTTGATTCTCCAAACGAATCACCATATGAAACAGACTAGTGATTATTCCCCACATGTGCAGTATTAGAAAAGGTTCTGTATGTGTGTCTATATCAAACAGTCTCCTGACTCTGACACATGTGTGTATCATTCACGGAGCTGCTTATCCTGACTACTCCACAGCTCTTTATTACACACTGAAGCTCTGAATTAGAGGCCATATGAAATAGACTCCTTACTATTGCCCCTTTGTGCATCATCCCGTAATGCTGTGATTCAGTGTCCATATGATATGGAGTGTTACTATACCAAAGGTCTGTATTCTTCAGTGAGATTCTGATCGAGTGACCACATAACATAAACTTTTGACTCTATTATTTTGAGTATTGTTCTGTTCTGCATTGTCCACTGAGTCGCTGGGTGTAGGGTCATATCAAATAGTCTTTAGACTCTTTCTTATGTGTGCATTATTCTGTGAGTCTCTGAATAAGTTGCTATATATAATATAATCCTGAGTATTTTCCAGATATATGTAATTCCTCACTGAGGTTCTGAATAAGTGGCTATGTGAAATACACTCCTGAAATTTCCATAGGTCTGTATAATTCTATGAAGCTCTGAATGAGTGGCTATAAAATAGAGACTCCTGAATACTCCTCAGGCGTGCGTTTTTACATTTGGCTCTAAATGAGTGGCTATACGAAATAGAATCCTGAGTATTTCCAAGGTGTATGTTATTTAGTTAGGCTCTGAATATGTAGCTATATAAAATAGAATTCTGACTACAATACAGGTGTTTATTATTCAATGAATTTCTGAAATTGATGTCAAATGTGTGTATCCCCCTATCTCCTGTGTGTATCTCCCCGTCTCCTGGGCGTATCCCTCTTGCCTGTGTGTATCTCTCTCTCTTTCGTGTGTTTCCCCCTCTTATGTGTGTATCCTCCTTTCTCCTCTGTGTAGCCTCCTCTCTCCTGTGTGTAGCCTCTTCTCTCCTCTGTGTATCCTTCACTCTCCTCTGTGTATTCCCCTTCCTCCTGTGTGTATGCCGCACTCTCCTGTTTTTATCTCCCTCTCTCCTGCATGTATCCCCCTCTCTCCTGTGTGTATCCTCTTCTCTCCTGTGTGTATCCTTCTCTGGCTTGTGTGTATTCTCCTCTCTCCTGTGGGTATCCCCCTCCTTTTGTGTGTATCCCCATTCCTCCTGTGTGTATTTCCCCCTCTCCTGTGTGTATCCTCCTCTCTCCTGCGTGTATCCTCCTCTCTTCTCTTTGTATCATCTTCCCTTTTGTGTGTATCCTCCTCTCTCCTCTATTTATCCTTCTCCCACTGTGTCTATACCCCTCTCTCCTGTTTGTATCCTCCTCTCTTCTGTGGGTATCACCCATCTCCTGTGTGTATCCTTCCTCTCCTGTGTGTATCCTTCTCTCTCCTGTGTCTTTGCGCCTCTCTCCTCTGTGTATCCCCCTCTCTCCTGTGTGTTCTTCCCCGTCTTCTGTGTGTATCCCTCTCGCCTGTTTGTATCCTCCTCTCTTCTGTGTATTTCCCCTCCTTTTTGTGAATCCTCCGTTCTCTGTGTGTATCCTCCTCTCTCCTGTTTGTATGTTCCTCTCTTCTGTGTGTATTCCACACTTTCCTGTTTGTATCCCCCTCTCTCCTGTGTGTATCCCCATCTCTCCTGTGTGTATCCTCCTCTCTACTGTGTCTATGCCCCTCTGTCTTGTGTGTATTCTCCTTTCTCCTGTATGTATCCTTCTCTCTCCTTTCTGTATCCACATCTCCTGTGTGTATCCCCCCTCTCCTGTGTGTATTACCCTGTCTCCTGTGTGTGTCCAAATCTCTTGTTTGTATCCCTTCTCTCCTGTGTGTATGCCCCTCTCCTGTGTGTATCCTCCTTTCTTCCGTCTGTATTCTCCTCTCTCATTTGTGTATCCTCTTCTCTCCTGTGTGTATCCTCCTCTTTCCAGTGTGCATCCTCCTCTATCCTGTGTGTATTTTCTACTCTCTTGTGTGTATCTTCTTTCTCCTGTTTGTATCCCTCCTCTCTCCTGTGTGTTTCTCCCCTCTCTCCTGTGTGTAATTCCTTTCTCTCTTGTGTGTATCCCCCTTCCTCATGGATGTATCACCCTCTCTCCTGTGTGTATTCCCTCTTTCCTTTTTGTATCTTTCTCTCTCCTGTGTGTATCTTCCTCGCTACTGTTAATGCCCCACTCTGCTGTGTGTATCCCCCTCTTCTGTGTGTATGCTTTTCTCTCCTGTGTGTATTCTTTATTCTCCTCTGTGTATCTTTTTTTTTCTGTGTGCATGACCCTCTCTACTTTGTGTATTCCCCTCTCCTGTGTGTATTCTCTTTTCTCCTATGTGTATTTTCCTCTCTCCTGCGTGTATATTCCTTAATCCTGTGTGTATCCCTCCTCTCTCCTGTGTGTTTTCCTCATCTCTCCTGTGTGTAACCCCTTTTTTCCTGTGTGTATCCCCCTTTCTCCTGTGTGTATCACCCATTCTCCTGTGTGTATTCCCTCTCGCCTCTTTGTATTTTTCTTCCTCATGTGTGTATCATCCTGTCTTCTGTGTGTATCCTCATCTCCTGTGTGTATCCCCCCTCTCCTGTGTTTATCCTTCTTTATTCTGTGTGTATAACCTTTCCTGCGTGCATTTTTTTTCTAATTTGTGTACCTCCATCTCCTGGGTGTATCCTCCTCTCTTCTGTGTGATTCCTTTTTTCTCCCGTGTGTATCCCCCTCTCTCCTGTGTGTATCATTCTCTCATTTGTGTGTATCTTCCTCTCTCCGGTGTGTACCCTTTTTTTTTTCTGTGTGTATCACCTCTCTCCTGTGTGTATCCTTCTCTCTCCCATGTGTATCCTTCTGTCTTATGTGTGTATTATTCTCTATATTGTGTGTATCCTTCTCTCTCCTGTGTGTATTCTCCTCTCTCCTGTGTGTATTTTTTTTCCTGTGTGTATCTTCCTCTCTCCTGTTTGTGTCCTGCTCTCTCCTATGTGTATCCTCCTCTCTTCTGTGTGTATTCCTCCTCTCTCTTGGATGTATCCCCCTTCTCTCTTGTGTGTATCTCCCGTCTCTCCGTGTGTATTTCCCCCTCTCTCCTATGTGTATTTTTCACTCTTCTATTGGTATCCCCTCTCTCCTCTGTGTATTCTCCTCTCTGCTGTGTGTATTTTTTTCTCTCCTGTGTGAACGCCCCTCTCTCCTGTGTGTATCTTCCTCGCCTGTGTGTATCCCCCTCTCTCTTGTGTGTTTCCCTCTCTTCTTTGTGTATACTCCTCTCTCCTGTGTGTAGCCTTTTCTCTCCTGTGTGTATCCTTCTCTCTTTTCTGTTTATCCTCCTCTCTCCTGTGTTTATGGCTTTCTCCTATGTGTATCCTCCTCTCTCCTGTGTGTATCCACCTCTCTCCTTTGTGTATCCTCCTCTCTCCTGTGCGTATTCTTCTCTTTGCTGTGTGTATTTTCATCTCTCCTGTGTGTATCTTTCTCTCTTTTGTGTGTAATCCTCCCTTTTTGGTGTTTCCCCCCCTCTCCTGTGTTGAACCCCTTTCTCTCTTGTGTGTATCCCCCAATTTCTTCTGTGTGTATCCCCCTCTCTTCCGTGTGTATCCCCTCTCTCCTGTTTGTATCTTCCTTTCTCCTGTGTGTATCTTTCTCTCTCCTGTGAGTACGCCCCTCTCACAGTTGTGTATCCCCTTCTCTTGTGTGTTTCCTTCTCTCTCCTGTGTTTATCCCCCTTACTCCTGTGTGTATTTCACTTTCCTGTGTGTATGCCCCACTCTACTTTGTGTATCTTGACCTCCTGTGTGTATCCTACTTTCTCTTGTGTGTATCTTTTCTCTCCTGTGTGTATTTCTTTTTCTCCTGTGTGTATCCACTTCTTTTTGTGTATCTTCCTCTCTCCTGTGTGTATCCTTCTGTCTCCTGTGTGTATTCTTCTCTCTTTTGTGTGTATCCTCCTCTCTCCTTTGTGTACCTTTCTCTCTTCTGTGTATCCCCCTCTCTCCTGTGTGTATCCTTCTGTCTCCTGTGTGTATCTTTCTCTCTTCTGTGGGTATGCTCCTCTCTCCTGTGTGTATTCCCCTCTCTTCTGTGTGTATTCCCTCTCTACTGTGTGTATCCTCCGCTCTGCTGTGTGTATCCTTCTCTCTCCTGAGTGTACCTTCTTTTCTCCTGTGTTTATCCCCATCTCCTGTTTGTATTCTTATCACTCCTGTGTGCATCCCCTTTTCTCCTGTGTGTATCACCCTCTCCAGTGTGTATGCTCCTCTCTCCTGTGTGTTTCCCCATCTCCTGTGTGTATCCTCTTCTCTCCTTTGTGTATCCTTTTCTCTTTTTGGTGTATTTCTCACTCTCCTGTGTGTATGCCCCTCTCCTTCTTGTATCCTTTTCTCTCGTGTGTATACCCCTCTCTCCTGTGTGTACCTTCCTTTTTCCTGCGTGTATTTCCCTCTCCTGTGTTTCACAACCCTCTCTCCTGTGTGTATCCTTCTCTCTCCTGCGTGTATCCTCCTCTCTTCTGTGTGTATCCTCCTCTCTTTTGTGTGTATCCTACTCTCTCCTGCGTGTATCCTCCTCTCTTCTGTCTGTATCCTCATTCCTTTTATGTGTATTTTCCTCCCTCCTGTATTTATCCTTCTCCCCCTGTTTGTACCAACCCTCTCCTGTTTGTATCTTCCTCCATCCTGTGTCTATGCCCCACTCTCCTGTGGGTATCCTTCTCTCTCCTGTGTGTATCCTCCCTCTCTGCTGTGTGTATCCTTTTCTCTATTTTCTGTGTGCTTTTTTTCTACTGTGTGTATCCCCCTCTCCTGTGTGTATTCACTTCTCTTCTGTGTGCATTTCCCCCACTTCTGTGTGTACCCCCTCGCCTGTGTGTATCTCCCTCTTTACTGTGTGTTTCCTTCTCTCCTTTGTGTGTCCTCCTTTCTGCTGTGTGTATCCTCCTATCTCCTGTGTGTATCCCCCACTCTGCTCTGTGTATTCCCCTCCCTCCAGTGTGTATGCCACACTCTCCTGTTTGTATCTCCCTCTCTCCTGTGTGTATCCTTTTCTCTCCTGTGTGTATCCTTCTCTAGCTTGTGTGTATTCTCCTCTCTCCTGTGGGTATCCCCATTCCTCCTGTATGTATTTTTTCCTCTCCTGTGTGTATCCTCCTCTCTCCTGCGTGTATCCTTCTCTCTTTTATGTGTACCTTCTTTTCTCTTGTGTGTACATCTCCTCTCTCCTGTGTGTATTCTCCTCTCTATTGTGTGTATCCTGTCTATTCTGTGTATATTCTCCTCTCTTCTGTGTGAATGCCCCTCTCTCCTGTGTGTATCCCACTCTTCTGCGTGTATCCTTTGTGTCCTGTGTGTATACCCCTCTATTCTGTGTGTATCAGCCTTTCCTTTGTGTATGCCTTTGTTTCTTTTGTGTATTCTCTTTTCTCCTGTGTGTATCTTCCCCTCTCATTTCTTTATCCTCTTCTCTCCTTTGTGTATCCTCCTCTCTTCTGTGTGTATCCTCCACTCTTCTGTGTTTATTCTTCTCTCTTTTGCGTTTTTCCCCTTCATTCTTGTGTGTATCTTCCTTTCTCTTGTGCGTATTTTCCTCCCTCTTGTGTGTATCCTCCTCTCTCCTGTGTGTATCCCCCTCCCCATTTGTGTATGTCGCACTCTCCTGTTTGTATCCCGACTCTCCTGAGTGTATTCCCCTCTCTCCTGTGTGTACCCTCCTCTCTCCTGTGTGTATCCTCCTTTCACGTGTGTATCCCCCTGTCTCCTATTTGTATCAATTTCTCTCGTGTGTATCCTATATTCTTCCTTTTGTATCCTTCTTTCTTTTCTGTGTATCCCCTCTCTCCTGTGTGTATCCCCCTCTTCTCCGTGTATACATTTTTCCTGTGTGTATCCCCCTCTATCTTGTGTGTATCAGCCTCTCCTTTGTGTATGCCTTTGTCTCTTTTGTGTATTCTTCTCTCTCATGTTTGTATCTTCCCCTCTAATGTGTGTATCCTCCTCTCTCCTGTGTGTATCTTCCTCCCCCTGTGTTTATCCCACTGTCTCCTGTGTGTATCCCCTCTCTACTGTGTGTATCCCCCTCTCTACTGTGTGTATCATTTTTTCTTCTCTGTGTATCTTTCTTTCACCTGTGGGGATCCTTCCCTCTCCTATGAGTATTATCCTTTCTCTTGTGTGTATCTTCCTCTTTCCTATGTGTATTATTTTCTATTCTGTGTGTATCCTCCTGTCTCCTGTGTGTATCCTTTTTCATCCTGTGTGTATTTTATTTTCTCCCTTGGGTATCCCCCCTCTCTCCTGTGTGTATCTTTCTCTCTCCTGTGTGTATCCTCCTGCATTCTGTGTGTATCCTTCTCTCTCCTTAGTGCATGTTCCTCTCTTCTGTGTGTATCCCCCTCTACTGTGAGTATCCTCCTCTCTGTTGTGTGTATCTTTCATTCTCCAGCGTGTATCCTCCTCTCTTTTTTTTCATTTTTATTGCATTATAGGTTTTGGGGTACATGTGCAGAACGTGCAAGATAGTTGCATAGGTACACACATGGCAGTGTGTTTTGCTGCCTTCCTCCCCTTAACCCACACTTGGTATTCATCCCCAGGCTATCCCTCCCCAGCCCCCTCCGCTGTCCCTCCCCCATTCTTCCAATAGACCCCAGTGTGTAGTAGGCCCCCTCTCTGTGTCCATGTGTTCTCATTTTTCTCACCCACATATGACTGAGTATATGCGGTATTTCTTTTTCTGTTCTAGTGTCAGTTTGCTGAGAATGATGTTCTTCAGATGCATCCATGTCCTTCCAAAGACACAAACTCATTATTTTTGATTGCTGTGTAATATTCCACGGTGTATATGTGCCACATGTTCCCAGTCCAATCTATCATCGTTGGGCATTTGGTTTGGTTCCAAGTCTTTGCTATTGTAAACAGTGCTGCAATGAACATTCGTTTGCATGTGTCCTAATAGTAGAATGATTTATAGTCCTTTGGATATATACCCAGTAATGAGATTGCTGGGTCAAATGGAATCTCTATTTCTAGGTCCTTGAGGAATCGCCACACTGTCTTCCACAATGGTTGAACTAATTTACACTCCCACCAACAGTGTAAGAGTGTTCCTATTTCTCCACATCCTCTCCAGCATCTGCTGTCTCCAGATTTTTTAATGATTGCCATTCTAACTGGCGTGAGATGGTATCTCAATTTTGTTTTGATTTGCGTCTCTCTAATGACCAGTGATGATAAGCATTTTTTCATATGTTTGTTGGCCTCATGTATGTCTTCTTTTTTAAAGTGTCTGTTCATATCCTTTGCCCATTTGTGAAAGGGCTTGTTTGTTTTTTTTCCTGTAAATCTGTTTGAGTTCTTTGCAAATTCTGGATATCAGCCCTTTGTCAGATGTGCAAACTGCAAAGATTTTTTTCCTATTCTGATGGTTGCCGATTCACTCCAGGGACTGTTTCTTTCTCCGTGCAGAAGCTGTGGAGTTTGATTAGGTCCCATTTGTCTATTTTGGCTTTTGTTGCCAATGCTTTTGGTGTTTTGGTCATGAAATCGTTGCCTACTCCTATGTCCTGAATGGTTTTGCCTAGATTTTCTTCTAGGGTTTTTATGGTGTCAGGTTTTATGTTTAAGTCTTTATTCCATCTGGAGTTAATTTTAACATGAGGTGTCAGGAAGGGGTCCAGTTTCTGCTTTCTGCACATGGCTAGCCAGTTTTCCCAACAACATTTATTCAATAGGGAATCCTTTCCCCATTGCTTCTTTTTGTCTGGTTTATCAAAGATAATATGATTGTAGATATGTTGTGTTGCCTCCCATGCTTCTGTTCTGTTCCATTGGTCTATATCTCTGTTTCGGTACCAGTACCATGCTGTTTTGATTACTGTAGCCTTGTAGTATAGTTTGAAGTCTGGTAGTGTGATGCCTCCCGCTGTGTTCTTTTTGCTTAGAATTGACTTGGCTATGCGGGCTCTTTTTGGTTCCATATGAAATTCATGGTGGTTTTTTTCCAGTTCTGTGAAGAAATTCAATGGTAGTTTGATGGGGATAGCATTGATTGTGTAAATTACTTTGGTCAGTATAGCCATTTTCACGATATTGATTCTTCCTAACCACGAACATGGAATGTTTCTCCATCTGTTTGTGTCCTCTCTTATTTCGTTGATCAGTGGTTTGTAGTTTTCCTTAAAGAGGTCCCTTACATTCCTTGTGAGTTGTATTCCTAGGTATTTTATTTTCTTTGTAGCAATTGTGAATGGCAGTTCGTTCCTGATTTGGTTCTCTTTAAGTCTGTTATTGGTGTATAGAAATGCCTGTGATATTTGCATATTGATTTTATATCATAAGACTTTGCTGAAGTTGCTTATCAGTTTCAGGAGCTTTTGAGCTGAGGTGATGGGGTCTTCTAGGTATACTATCATGTCGTCTGCAAATAGAGAAAATTTGGCTGCCGCCTTTCCTATTTGGATACTCTTTATTTCTTTTTCTTGCCTGATTGCTCTGGCTAGAACTTCCAATACTATGTTAAATAGGAGTGGTGAGAGAGGGCATCCTTATCTAGTGCCGGATTTCACAGGGAATATTTCCAGTTTTTGCCCATTAAGTATGATATTGGCTTTTGGTTTTTTTGTAAATAGCTTTTATTACTTTGAGATATGTTCAATCAATACCAAGTTTATTGAGGATTTTTAGCATAAAGGGCTATTGAATTTCGTCAAATGCCATCTCTGCGTCAATTGAGATAATCATGTGGTTTTTGTTTTTGCTTCTGTTTATGTGGTGAATTACATTAATAGCCTTGTGTATGTTGAACCAGCCTTGTGTCCCCGGGATGAATCATACTTGATAATGATGGACAACTTTTTTAATGTTCTGTTGCAATCGGTTTGCCAGGATTTTATTGAAGATATTTGCATCTATGTTCATCATGGATATTGGCCTGAAGTTTTTTTTTGTTGTTGAGTCTCTGCCAGGTTTTGGTATCAGGATGATGTTGGTCTCATAAAATGATTTGGGAAGGGTTTCCTCTTTCTGGATTATTTGGAATAGTTTCAGAAGAAATGGTACCAGATACTCTTTGTGTGTCTGGTAGAATGCAACTGTGAACCCATCTGGACCTGGGATTTTTTTGTGTGGTAGGCTGTTAATTGCTGCCTCAACTTCAGACCTTGTTATTGATCTGTTCATAGTTTTGGCTTCCTCCTGGTTAAGGCTTGGGAGGACACAGGTGTCCAGGAGTTTTTCCATTTCTTTCTGGTTTACTAGTTTATGTGCATAGAGTTGTTTGTAGTATTCTCTGATGATGGTTTGAATTTCTGTGGAATCTGTGGTGATTTCCCCTTTATCTTTTTTATTGCATCTATTTGGTTGATCTCTCTTTTCTTTTTTATCAGTCTGGCTAGTGTTCTGTGTATTTTGTTCATTTTTTCGAAAAACCAGCTCTTCAATTTATTGATTTTTTGAAGGGTTTTTCTTGTCTCTATCTCCTTCAGTTCTGCTCTGATCTTAGTTATTTCTTGTCTTTGGGTAGGTTTTGAGCTTTTTTGATCTTGCTACTTTAGCTCTTTCAATTTTGATGATATGGTGTCAATTTTGGGTCTCTCCACTCTTCTCATGTGGGCACTTACTGCTATATATTTTCCTCTACATACTGCTTTAAATGTGTCCCAGAGATTCTGGTACGTTGTGTCTTCATTCTCGTTGGTTTCAAAGAACTTCTTTATTTCTGCCTTCATTTCATTGTTTATCCAATCAACATTCAAGAGCCAGTTGTTCAGTTTCCATGAAGCCGTGTGGTTCTGAGTTATTTTCTGAATTCTGAGTTCCAACTTGATTGCACTATGGTCTGAGAGACTGTTTGTTATGATTTCAGTTGTTTTGCATTTGCTGAGGAGTGCTTTACTTCCAATTATGTGGTCAATTTTGGGGTAGGTGTGATGTGGTGCTGAGAAGAATGTATATTGTGTGGATTTGGGGTGGGAAGTTCTGTAAATGTCTATCAGGTTTGCTTGTTCCAGGTCTGAGTTCAAGTCCTGGATATACTTGTTAATTTTCTGTCTGGTTGATCTGTCTGACATTGACAGTAGCGTGTTAAAGTCTTCCACTATAATTGTGTGGGAGTCTAAGTCTCTTGTAAGTCATGAAGAACTTGCCTTATATATCTGGGTGCTCCTGCATTGGGTCCATATATATTTAGAATCGTTAGCTCTTCTTATTGTATCGATCCTTTTACCATTATGTAATGACCTTCTTTGTCTCTTTTGATCTTTGTTGCTTTAAAGTCTATTTTATCAGAGACGAGAATTGCAACTCCTGCTTTTTTCTGCTCTCCGTTTTCTTGGTAAATTTTCCTCCATCCCTTTATTTTGAGCCTTTTTGTATCCTTGCATGTGAGGTGGGTTTCCTGGATACAGCACACTGATGGGTTTTGCTTTTTTATCCAATTTGCCAGTCTGTGTCTTTTGATTGGTGCATTTAGCCCATTTACATTTAAGGTTAATACTGTTATGTGTGAATTTGATACTGCAATTTTGATGCTAGCCGGCTGTTTTGCCCGTTGGTTCATGTACATGTTTCATTTTGTTGATGCTCTTTAGCATTTGGTATGCTTTTAGGATGGCTGGTACTGGTTGTTTCTATGTGTAGTGCCTCTTTCAGGAGCTCTTGTAAAGCAGGCCTAGTGGTGACAAAATCTCTGAGTACTTGCTTGTTCATGAAGGATTTTATTTTTCCTTCAGTTATGAAGCTCAGTTTGGCTGGTTATGAAATTCTGGGTTTAAAGTTCTTTTCTTTAAGGATGTTGAATATTGGCCCTCTCTCTCTTCTGGCTTGTAGAGTCTCTGCCAAGAGATCTGCGGTGAATCTGATGGGCTTTTCTTTGTGGGTGACCCTACCTTTCTGTCTTGCTGCCCTTAGTATTTTCTCCTTCATTTCAACCCTGGTGAGTCTGACGATTATGTGCCTTGGGGTTGCTCTTCTTGCTTAGTATCTTTGTGGTGTTCTCTGTATTTCCTGGAGTTGAGTATTGACCTGTCTTGCTAGGTTGGGGAAATTTTCCTGGATAATATCCTGAAGAGTATATTCCAGCTTGGATTCATTCTCTTCATTACATTCTGTTACACCTATCAAACGTAGGTTGGGTCTCTTCACATAGTCCCACATTTCTTGGAGATTTTGATCATTCCTTTTTGTGCTTTTTTCTTTAATCTTGGTTTCTCGTTTTATTTCATTGAGTTGATCTTCAACTTCTGGTATTCTTTCTACTGCTTGGTCAATTCGGCTGCTGAAACTTGTGCATGCTTCGTGAAGTTCTCCTGTTGTGTTTTTCAGCTCCTTCAATTCATTCATATTCCTCTCTAAGTTTTCCATTCTTGTTATCAATTCCTCGAATCTTATTTCAAATTTTTTTTCAAGTTTCTTAGTTTCTTTGCACTGATTGGGAACATGTTCTTTTAGCTCAGTGAAGTTTCTCATTATCCACTTTCTGAAGTCTGATTCCGTCATTTCATCACACTCATTCTCTGTCCAGCTTTGTTCCCTTGCTGGTGAGGAGTTTTGGTTCTTTGTAGGAGGTGAGGTATTTTGATTTCGGGTGTTTTTCTCCTTTTTGCGCTGGTTTCTTCCCATCTTTATGCATTTATCCGCCTGTCGTCTTAGTAGTTGCTGATTTTTCAATTGGGTCTTTGTGTGGACGCTGAGATTATTGATGATGAAGTATTTCTGTTTCTTAGTTTTCCTTCTAATTGTCTACCCCTCTGCTGTATGAGTTCTGAGGTCCACTACAGGCCCTGCTTGTCTGGGGTATACCTGTAGCAGCTGCAGACAGTGAGGTATGATACCAGTTTCTTCTTCTGCTCTCTTTGTTCCAGAATGATGCCCGCCAAATATCAGTCTAATTAGTCCTTTTCGGGGGTGACTCTTTGAATATACAGGGGTCAGGGAGCTGCTTGAGGAGACGTTCTGTGCTTTATAGGAGCTCCAGTGCTGGGCTGTGAGCTTCATTGTTCATTCAGTTTGTTGGGAGGTTGTTTATGTCTGCTGCAACAGAAATCATAAAACTCCACCCTTTTATTTCCCTCCTTAGATGCTCTGTCTCAGGGAGTTGGGGCTTTCTTTATGGGTATCTTTTGCACTGTCCTGCCCCACTAGGAAGCAGTCTATTTACTATTTGCCTGCTGGGGCTCTACACTGATATTGCAGGTCCGCCCTGTTACTGCTGGGCTCCGTTCTGCTGTGGAGTGCCCCCCCTCCTGGTGGAGTCTGTCTGTTATGGCAGGTTGCCTCGGCAATGGCAGGCTGCGTCAGCCCTGGACGGTACTTCAGTAGGGGTGGATTGCGTCAGTAGTGGCAGACGCCCCTCCCTCACAGGGCTGCACCATCCTAAATGCCGGCAGCAAAAATCTCAGCCCCGAGCGCCTCCAATCGCCACCTTGCTTGTCCCTGTGAGGGTGGGACCCGCCGAGCCTGATCACCCAGCTCCCTGCCTCAGAGTCTGTCCTCTCTCTCTCTCTTCCTCTCCCCAAGCTGAAAGGTTGACTCTCTCACTGGCGCCCCAGTAGCCTGCCAATAGGGCACTGGGATCCGTGCTATCTCCCATGCCACTGCCCACTGCACTGGCTCAGATCACGCTTCCCAGGAAACTCCTGGTCTGGCTCATTGTCCAAGTCTTGTTCAATCAGATGGACATGCCAATCTGCCCTTCCAAATCTCAGATTGCCGGTTTAACAGGGCACCCAGACCAGTGAGTTCCGTGTCGGGTTCCGCTGCGGTGCGGGACGAAGTGGCCGCGTGAGCCGGCTGCACTAGCCGTCTGTAGTAGCGTCCAGTGTCTCTCCCACACCTGGGACTTTCAACGCTCTGTGGGCAAAAAAGGTCCATCCGAGAATGCGGCTAGGACTCACCCTCTGTGCCTTCACTGTGAGCTTCAATCCTGAGTCGCTTCTAGGACGCCAACTTGCGAGTCCCCTCCTCTCTTTTGTTTTTATCTTCCTCTCTCCTGTGTGTATCTTCTTCTTAACTTTGTGTCCCGTCTCTCTCCTGTGCTTATCCCCCTCTCTCTTGTGTGTATCCTCCTCTCTCCTTTATCTTTTCTCTCTCCTGTGTGTATGCCCCTCTCCTTTTTGTGTATTTCCCTCACCTTTGTGTATACACCTCTCTCCTGTGTATATCCCCCTCTCTATTTTGTGAATTCCTGTCTCTCCTGTGCGTACTATTCTCTCTCCTGTGTGTATGTTCCTCTCTTTTGTGTGTATCCTCCTCTCTCCTGTGTGTATTCACACTCTTGTGAATTCCTGTCTCTCCTGTGCGTACTATTCTCTCTCCTGTGTGTATGTTCCTCTCTTTTGTGTGTATCCTCCTCTCTCCTGTGTGTATTCTCCTCTCTCCTGTGTGTATCCACACTCTCTCCTGTGTGTAACGCCCTCTCTCCTCTGTGTATTAATCTCTCTCCTGTGTATACTCCTCTCTCCTGCGTGTATCCTCCTCTCTTTTTTGTCTATCTTCCTCTCTCCTATATGTATTTCCATCTCTCCTGTCTGTATGCCCCTCTCTCCTATGTGTATTCCCCTCTTCTGTGTTTATACCCTTTCTCCTGTGTGTATTCCCATCTCCTGTGTGTATCCCCCTCTCTCTTGTGTATATTTCCTTTTCTCCTGTATGTATCCAACTCTCCTGTGTGTATCCCCCTCTCTCCTGTGTGTATGCCCTTCTCCTGTGTGAATCCTCCTCTCTCCTGCGTGTATCCCTCCGCTTTCTTGTGTGTTTCCCCCCTCTCTCATGTGTGTAACACCATTCTTTCCTGTGTGTATCACCCCTTTCTCCTGTGTGTATTCCCCTCTCTCGTGTGTATCTCCTCTCTCCTGTTTGTTTCGTCCTCTATTCTGTGTGTATCCTCCTCTCTCCTGTGTTTATGCACCTCTCTCCTGTGTGTATCACCCTTTCCTGTGTGTATTCTTTCCTCTCGTGTGTGCATCCCCCTCTCTCCTTTGTGTATTTCCCTCATTTGTGTGTATACCCCTCTCTCCTATGTGTATTCCCCTTTCTCCTGTGTGGATCCCCCTCTCTCTTTTGTGTATCGCCCTCTCCTCTGTGTGTCCTCCTTTCATCTATGTGTATCCTTCTCTCTTTTCTGTGTATCTTTTCTCTCCTGTGTGTATGCACCTCTCTTCTTTGTGTATTCTCCACACCTTTGTGTATACCTTCTGTCCTGTGTGTATCCCCCTCTCTTTGGTGTGTATCCTTCTCGCTTCTGTGTGTATTTTTTTCTCTTCTGTGTGTATCATTTTCTCTTTGGTGTGTATCCCCCTTCCCTTCTGTGTGTATTTTTCTCTCTCCTGTGTGTATCCCCCTCTCTCCTGCGGGTATCCTCTGTGCTGCGTGTATCCTCCTTTCTCCTGAGTGTACCCTTTTCTCTAGTGTGTATACCCTTCTCCTGTGTGTATACCACTCTCTACTATGTGTATTTCGTCTCTCCTGTGTGGATCCCCTCTCTTGTGTGTATCGCCCTCTCCTGTGTGTATGCTCCTCTCTCTTTTGTGTAATTGTTTCTCTCCTGTGTGTATCTTCCGTTCTCCTGTGTTTATCCTTCTCTTTATTGTGTGTATTTTCCTCCTGCTGTGTGTATCCCACTCTCTCCAGTGTGTAGTCTCTCAATTCTCTGAGTATGCACAACTCTCCTGTGTGTATAACCCTCTCTCCTGTTAGTATCCCCCCTCTGCCCTTTGTGTATCTTTTCTCTCGCCTTTGTATATCCTCCTCTCTTCTGTGTGTATATCCCTCTTTATTGTGTGTATCCCCCTCTCTCCTGTGTGTATTCTCCTCTCTCCTGTGTGTACCCACCTTCTTCTTTGTGTATCCTCCTCTCTCCTGTGTGTATCAGCTCTCTCTTTTATATGTAACGCCATTTTTCCTCTGTGTATACCCCTCTCTCCTGTGCATACTCTCTTTTACATATATCCTCCTCTCTCCTTTGTGTATCTTCCTCTCCCCTATGTGTATCCCCCTCTCTCCTGTGTGTATGACCCTCTCTCTTGTGTGTATTCCCCTCTCTCCTGTTTGGATCCCTCTCTCTCCTGTGTGTAACCCCCTCTCCTGTGTGTATCCCCTCTCTGCTGTGTGTATACCCCTCTCCTGTGTGTTTTTTCCTCTCTCCTGTGTGTATTTCCCTGTCTCCTGCATGTATCCATCTCTCCTGTGTGTATCCTTCTCTCTCCTGTGTGTATGCCCCTCTTTTGTATGTATAGTCCTCTTTCCTGTGTGTATCCTCTTCTCTCCTGTGTGTATCCTCCTCTCTCCTGTGTGTATCCTGCTCTCTCCTGTGTGTATCACTCCGCTTTCGTGTGTGTTTCCCCCATATTTCCTATGGGTAACACCTTTCTGTCCTGTTTGTATCAACCCTTTCTCCTGTGTGTATCCCCCTATCTTTTGTGTGTATCCCCGCTCTCCTGTTTGTTTTCTCCTCTCTCCTGTATGTATCCTCCTCTCTTCTGTGTGTATCCTTCTTTTTCCTGTGTGTATCCCTTTTTTTGTGTGTATGCCCCTCTCTCCTGTGTGTATCTCCCCCTCCTATGTGTATCCTCCTCTCTCCTGTGTATCCTTTTCTCTCCTGTGTGTATCCCCCTCTTTTTTGTGTGAATCCCCTCTTTCCTGTGTGTATCCTCTTCTCTCTTGCGTGTATCCTCCTCTATCCTCTGTCTATGCCCCTCTCTCCTGTATGTGTCCCCCTCTCGTGTGTTGATCCCCCTCTCTCCTCTGTGTATTCCACTCTCTCCACTGTGTATTTTCCTCTCTTTCGTATCCCTTTCTATTCTATATATCCCCCACTCCTGTGTGTATCCTCTTCTCTTCTGTGTGTATCTTCCTTTCTCCTCTGTGTATCCTCCTCTCTCCTGTGTGTTTCTTTCTCTCTCCTTTGTGTATCCCCCCCTCCTGTGTGTATTTTTCTCTCTAGTGTGTGTATCCTCGTCTTTCCTTTGTGTATTTTCTTTACTCCTGTGTGCATCCTCCTCGCTCCTGTGTGTATTTTCCTCTCCTGTGTGTATTCCTTATTTCTTTGTTTATCCCACTCCCTTCTTTGTGTATCCTCACTTTTATGTGTGTATTCTTCTCTCTCCTGCGTGTATCCTTCTCTGTGCTGCGTGTATTCTCCTTTCTCCTGCGTGTATCCTTTTCTTTCCTGTGTGTATACCCCTCTCTTATGTGTATTTTTCTCTCTCCTCTGTGGATCCTTCTCTCTCTTGTGTGTATCCCCCTCTCCTTTGTGTATCCTCCTCTCTCTTTTGTATATCCGTTTCTCTTCTGTGTGTATCGTCTTTTCCTGTGTGTGTATCCTCCTCTCTACTTTGCATATCTTCCTCCTCCTGTGTGTATCTTACTCTCTCCAGTGTGTATCTTCTTCCTTCTGTTTTTTTGCTCCACTCTTGTGTTTTTATCTCCCTCTCTCCTGTAAGTATCCCCCCTCTCCCCTGTGTGTATTTTTTCTCTCGCCTTTATGTATTCTACTTTCTTCTGTGTGTATCCTTGTCTTTCTCGTGTGTATCTCCCCTCTCTCCTGTGTGTATCTTCCACTCTCTTGTGTGTATCCACCCTCTCCTGTGTGTATCCTCCTCTCTCCTGTGTGTATCCGCCCTCTCTCCTGTGTGTAATGCCCTCTCTTTTCTGTGTATTCCCCTCTCTTCTGTGTATACTCCTCTCTCCTGCGCGTAACCTCCTCTCTCCTTTCTGTATCTTTTTCTCTCCTATGTGTAACCTTCTCTCTCCTCTGTATATCCCACTCTCCTGTGTGTATTTCCCTCTCCTGTGTGTATTTCGTTGTCTCCTGAATGTATTCAACTCTCCTGTGTGTATCCCCATCTCTCCTGTGTGTATTCCCCGCTCCTGTGTGTATTCTCCTCTCTCCTCTGTGTATCCCTCCACTTTCCTGTGTTTTTTTCCCATCTCTTCTGTGGGTAACACCTTTCTTTTCTGTGTGTATCACCCCTTTCTCCTGTGTGTATCCATCTCTCTCTTGTGTGTATCCCCTCTCTTCTGTTTGTTTCCTTCTCTCTCCTGTGTGTATCCTCCTCTCTCCTGTGTTTACGCCCCTCTCTCCTGTGTGTATCACACTTTCTTGTGTGTATACTCCTGTCTCCTGGGTGTATCCCCATTTCTCCTTTGTGTATCCTCCTTTTTTGTGTGTATGACACTCTCTCCTGTGTGTAACTCTCTCTCCTATGTGTACCCTTTTCTCGCCATTGTGTATCCTTTTCTCTTTTGTGTGTATCCTCCACTCTCCTCTGTCTATGCCCCTCTCTCCTGTATGTTTCCCCCACTCCAGTGTTTATTCCCCTCTCTTCTTTGTGTATCCCACCCTCTCCTCTGTGTATCTCTCATTCCTGTGTGTATTCCACTCTCTTCTCTGTGTATCCCCCACTCCTGTGTTTATCCTCTTCTCTTCTGTGTGTATCTTCCTCTCTCCTCTGTGTATCCTCCTCTTTCCTGTGTGTATCCTTCCACTCCTGTGTGTATTCTTCTATCTCCTGTGTGTATTCTCGTCTTTCCTGTGTGTATTTTATTTTTTCCCGTGTGCATTCCCCTCGCTCCTGTTTGTATTTTTCTCTCCTGTGTGTATCCCTTTCTCCTTTGTGTATCCCACTCTCTTCTCTGTGTATCCCCTCTTTTCTGTGTGTACGCCCCTCTCTGCTGTGTGTATCCTCCTCTCACCTGTGTGTATCCCTCGCTACTGTGTTTATCCTCCTCTCTACTGTGTGTATCCTTTTGTCTTTTGTGTGTATCATTCTCTCTCTTGTGTGTATCCCCCTTCTCTCCATTGTGTATTGTTCTCTCTCCTGTGTGTATTCCTCTCTTTTCTGCGTGTATCCTCCTCTGTGTTGCGTGTATCCTTTTTTCTTCTGCGTGTATCCTCCTCTCTTCTGTGTGTATACCCCTCTCATGTGTGCATACCCCTCTCTCTTATGTGTATTTCCCTCTCTCTTGTGTGGATCCTTCTCTCTCTTGTGTGTATCACCCTCTGCTGTGTGTATCCTCCTCTCTCCTGTGTGTATCCGTCTCTCTCCTTTGTGTATCTTTCTTCCTCCTGTGTGTATCCTCCTCTCTACTTTGCGTATCTTCCTCCTCCTGTGTGTATCTTACTCTCTCCCGTGTGTGTCTTCTCCCTTCTGTGTTTATGCCCCACTCTTGGGTTTGTATGCCCCTCTCTCCTGTTAGTATCCTTCCTCTCCACTTTGTGTATTCTTTCTCTCGCTTTTATGTATCCTACTCTCTTCTGTGTGTATTTTTCTATTTCTTGTGTGTATCCCCTCACTCTCCTGTGTATATCTTCCTCTCTCCTGTGTTTACGCCCAACTCTCATGTGTGTATCACACTTTCCTGTGTGTATCCTTTTGACTTCTGTGTGTATCCCCCTTTCTCCTGTGTATATCCCACTTTTTTGTTGGTATGCTCCTCTCTTGTGTGTGTATCTCCCTCTCCTATGTGTATCCTCCTCTCTCCCGTGTGTATTCTTTTTTCTTTTGTGTGTATCCCCCTCTCTCCTGTGTGTATCTCACTCTTTCCTGTGTGTATCCTCCTCTCTTCTGCGTGTATCCTTTCCTCCCCTCTGTCTATGCCCCTCTCTTCTATATGTATCCTCCTCTCCTGTGTTTATCTTCCTCTCCTGTGTGTATTCCAAACTCTCCTCTGTGTATCCCCCATTTCTGTGAGTATCCCACTCTTTTCTCTGTGTATCCCCCACTCCTGTGTGTCCTCTTTTCTTCTGTGTGTACGTTCCTCTCTCCTCTGTATATCCTCCTCTCTCTTGTGTGTATCTTTCTCTCTCCTGAGTGTATCTTTCTATCTCCTCTGTGTATCCTCGTCTTTCCTGTGTGTATTTTCCTTAATTCTGTGTTCATCCCCCTCGCTCCTGTGTGTATTTTTCTCTTTTGTGTGTACCTTTTTATTCTTTGTATATTTCCCTCTCTTCTCTTTTTATCCCCCCTTTTCTGTGTGTATGTCCCTCTCTTCTGTGTGTATTCTCCTCTAACCTGTGCGTATCCCTCGCTCCTGTGTGTATCCTTTTCTACTTAGTGTGTATTCTTTTCTCTCCTGTGTGTATTATTCTCTCACTTGTGTGTATCCCCCTTCTCTCCTGTGTGTATTTTTTCTCTTCTGTGTGTATCCCCCTCTCTACTGAGGGTATTCTCCTCTGTGCTGCGTGTATTCTTCTCTCTCCTGCGTGTATCCTCCTCTCTCCTGTGTGTATGCCCCTCTCCTGTGTGTATACACCTCTCTCCTCTGTGTATTCCCCTCTCTCCTGGGTTGATCTCACTCTCTCTTGTGTGTATCGCTTTATCCTGTGTGTATCCTCCTTTCTCCTGTGTGTATCCTCCTCTCTCCTGTGTGTATCTTTTCTCATTTCTGTGTGTATGCCCCTCTCTCCTTTGTGTATTTCCCTCACCTGTGTGTCTCCCGCTCTCTATTTTGTGAATTCCAGTCTCTCCTGTACATATAATTCTTTCTCCTGTGTGTACCCTCCTCTCTTTTGTGTGTATCCGTCCTCTCTCCTGTGTCTAATGCTTTCTCTCCCCTGTGTATTAAACTCTCTCCTGTGTATACTCCTCTCTTCTGCGTGTATCCTCTCTTTTTTGTGTATCTTCCTCTCTCCTATGCGTATTTCTCTCTCTCCTGTCTGTATGCCCCTTTCTCTTGAGTGTATTCCCCTCTCTTTTGTGTGGATCCCTCTCTCTCCTATGTGTTACCCCCTCTCCTGTGTGTATACCCACTCTCCTGTGTATGCCCCCTCTTTTGTGTGTATTTTCCTCTCTCTTGTTTATATTTTCCTGTCTTCTGTATGTATCCAACTCTCCTGCCTGTATCCCCCTTTCTCCTGTGTGTATGCCAGTCACCTGTGTGTATACTCCTCTCTCCTCTGTGTATCTTCCTCTATCCTGTGTGTAACCTCCTTTCTCCTGCGTGTATTTCTCCGCTTTCCTGTGGGGTTCCCCCTTCTCTCCTGTGTGTAACACCTTTCTTTTATGTGTGTATCACCTTTCTCTCCTGTGTGTATCCCCCTCTCTCTTGTGTGTATTTTCTCTCTCCTGTTTGTTTTCTCCTCTCTCCTGTGTGTATCCTTCACTATCCTGTGTTTATGCCCCTCTCTCCTGTGTGTATCACCCTTTCCTGTGTGTATTCTCCACTCTCCTGTATGTATCCCACGTTCTTTTGTGTGTATCCCTTTTTTTGAGTGTATGTCTCTCTCTCCTGTGTGTATCTCCTTCTCCTATGTGTATTCTTCTATCTCCTGTGTGTATTCTTTTCTCTCCTGTGTGTATTTTTCTCTCTCCTGTGTCTATCCCCCTCTATCCTTTGTGTATCCTCCTCTCTCCTGCGTGTGTCCTCCCCTCTCCTCTGTCTATGCTCCTCTTTACTGTATGTATCCCCCTCTCCTGTGTTTCTCCCACTGTCTCCTGTGTGGATCCCACTCTCTACTCTGTGTATCTTTTTATCTTGTGCTTATCACCCTCTGTTCTGTGTGTATCTCCCACACCTGTGTGTATCCTCTTCTCTTCTGTGTGTATCTTCCCCTCTCGTCTGTGTATCCTCTTTTCTCCTGTGTGTATCTTCCTCTCTTCTGTGTGTATCCCCCCTCCTGTGTGTATTCTTCTCTCTCCTGTGTTTATCCTCCTTTTTCCTGTGTGTATTTCCCTTTCTCCAGTGTGCATCTTCCTCGCTCCTGTGTGTATTTCCCTCTCTTGTGTGTATTTCCTTCTCTCCTGTGTGGATCCCCCTCTCTCTTGTGTGTATCACCCTCTCCTGTGTGTATTTTTTTCTCTCCTCTGTGTATCCGTCTCTCTTCGGTGTGTGTTCTTCTTTCTTTTGTGAGTATCCTCCTCTCTACTGTGCGTATTTTTCGCCTCTTGTGTGTATCCCAATCTCTCCAGTGTGTATCATCTTTCTTCTGTGTGTATGCCCCACTCTTCTGTGTGTATCCCCCTCTCTCCTGTTAGTATCACCCCTCTCACCTGTGTGTATATCCCCTCTAGCCTTTATGTATCCTACTCTCTTCTGTGTGCATCCCCCTCTTTCTTGTGTGTATCCCCCCTCTCTCCTGTGTGTATCTTCTTTTCTCCTGTGTGTATCCACCCTCTCCTGTGTGTATCCTCTTCTCTCCTTTGTGTATCTTTCTCTCTCCTTTGTGTATCCTCCTCTCTCCTTTGTGTATCCTCCACTCTCCTGTGTGTACCCCATCTTTACTTTGTGTATCCTCTTTTATTCTGCGTGTATCATCCTCTCTTCTGTGTGTATCCTCCTCTCTTCTTTGTTTATCCCCATATTTTCTGTGTGTATCCTCCTCTCTCCTGTGTGTATTTTCCTCTCTCCTGTGTGTATTTTCCTCTCTCCTGTGTGTATCCTTCTCTCTCCTGTGTGTATCCTCGTCTCTTCTGTGTGTATCTTTTCTTCCTGTGCGTATACCCCTCTCTTCTGTGTGTATATGTTTTTCTTTTGTGTGTATGCCCCACTCTCATGTGTGTATCTTCCTCTCTCCTGTGTGTATCTGCCCTCTCCTTTGTGTATTCTTCCCTTTCCTTTGTGTATTTACTTTTTTTGTGTGTGTATCTCCCTCTTTCCTTTGTGCATCCCCCTCTCTCTTGTGTGTATTTCCCTCTCCTGTGTGTATTTCTTTCTCCTGTTTGTTTTCTTCTCTCTACTCTGTGTATCCCCCTCTCTTGTGTGTATGCCCCTCTCTGCTGTGTGTATCTTCCTCTCTTCTGTGGGTATTCTTCCCTCTCCTGTGTGTATCCTCCTCTCTTTTGTGTGTATCCTTCCCTCTTCTGTGTGTATCCCGCTTCACTTGTGTGTACCCTTGTCTCTCCTGTGTGTATCTTCTTTTTTTCTGTGTGTATCTTCTTCTCTCCTGTGTGTCTCCCCCTATCTCCTGTGTGTACCCCCTCTCTCCTGTGTGTATCTTCCTCTATTTTGTGTGTATCCTGCTCTCTTCTGTGTGTATGCCCCTCTCTCCTATGTGTATCCCCATCCCCTGTATGTATCCTCCTTTTTTTCTGTGTGTATCTTCCTCTTTTGTGTGTATCCCTCTCTCCTGTGTGTATGCTCCTGTCTCCTTTGTGTATTCTCCACTGTCTTGTGTGTATCCTTCTCTCTCCTGTGTGTATCCTCCTCTCTCCTGTATTTATCCCCGTCCTCCTGTGTGTATCCCACAGTCTCCTGTGTGTATCCCCTCTCTCCTATGTGTATCCTTCTCACTTTTGTGTGTATTCTTCTTTCCCTTGTGTGTATCTTCCTCTCTCCTGTGTGTATCCTCCTCTCTCTTGTGTGTATCCTCCTCTTTTCTGTGTTTATTCCCCGTCTCCTGTGTGTATCCTCCTCTCTCCTGTTTGTATCCTTTCTTCACCTCTTTGTATCCTCCTCTCTCTTGTGTATATCTTCCTTTCACCTCTGTGTATCCCCCTGTCTTTTATATGTACTCTCCTCTCTCCTGTGTTTATCTCTTCTCTCTCCTGTGTGTATCCTCCTCTCTCCTGCGTGTATTATCCCCTCTCCTCTATGTCCCTTCCTTCTGTATGTATCCCCTCTCCTGTGTTTTCCCCCTCTCTCCTTTGTGTATACCCTCTCTCTTCTGTGTATTTTTCTCTCCTGTGCCTACCCCTCTCTCTTCTGTGTGTATCTCCTTCTCCTGTGTGTATCCTTTCCTCTTCTGTGCGTACCTTCCTCTCTCCTGTGTGTATCCTCCTCTCTTCAGTGTGTATCCTCCTCACTCCTGTGTGTATCCTTCAACAACTCTGCATATACCCCTCCTTTTGTGTATCCCCCACCCTCTTGTTTGTGTGCCCCACTCTCCTGTGTGTATCCTCCTTTCTCCTGTGTGCATCTCCCTCGCTCTTGTGTGTATTTCTTTCTCCTGTGTGTATCCCTTTCTCCTTTGTGTATCCACCTCTCTCATTTGTGTAACCTCTCTCTTCTGTGTGTACGCCCTACTCTGCTGTGTGTATCCTCCTCTCACCTGTGTGTATTTTTCTCTCCTTTGTGTATCCTCCTCTCTCCTGTGTGTATTTCACTTTCTCCTGTGTATACTTCTCTCTCCTTCGTGTATACTCCTCTATCGTTTGTGTATCTTTCTCTCTCCTGTGTGTATCACCCTCTTTCCTGTGTGTATGCCCCTCTCTCTTGTGTGTATTCCCCTCTCTCCTGTGTGTATCCCACTCTCTCCTGTGTGTATCTCCCTCTCTCCTGTGTGTATACTTCTCTTTTGTATGTATCCCCTCTCTCCTGTGTGTATTTTTCTGTCTCCTGTATGTATCCAACGCTTTTCTTTGTGCCCCTCTCTTCTGTGTGTATCCCCCACTCCTGTGTGTTTCTCCTTCTCTTCTGTGTGTACTTTCCTATCTTCTCTCTGTATCCTCCTCTCTCCTGTGTGTATCTTCCTCTCTACTGTGCGTATCCTCCCTCTTTTGTGTGTATCATTCTCTTTCCTGTGTGTATCATCCTTTTTTTCTGTGTGTATTTCTTTTTCTCCTGTGTGCATCTCCCACGCTCCTGTGTGTATTTTCTCTCCTGTGTGCATCCCTTTCTCCTTTGTTTATCCCCCTCTCTCCTCTGTGTATCCCCACATTTTTGTGTTTACTTCCCTCCCTACTGTGTGTATCGTCCTCTCCCCTCTGTGTATTTCTCTCTCCTGTTTGTATCACATTTTCCTGTGAGTATACTCCTCTTCTGTGTGTACCCTCTTTCTACTGTGTTTATCCCCATTTTATGTGTGTATGCCCACTCCCCAGTGTGTATCGCCCTCTCCTCTGTGTATCCTCCTCTCTCCTGTGTGTATCCTTCTCTCTTCTGTGTGTATCCTCCTCACTCCTTTGTGTATCCTCCTTTCTTCTGTGTGTATCCCCATCTTTTCTGTGTGTATCCTTCTCTAACCTGTGTGTATATTCCCTCTCTCCTGTGTGTATCCCCTCTCTCTTGTGTGTATCCTCCTCTCTCCTTTGTGTATCCTCATTTCTCCTGTTTGTATACACTTCTCTTTTGTGTGTATCCCCATCTCTTTTGTGTGTATCCTCCTCTCTCCTGTGTGTATTTTTTTCTCTCCTGTGTGTATGCCCCTCTCTTCTTTGTGTATTCCCCTCACCTGTGTGTATACCCCTCTCTTTTGTGTGTATTCCCCTCTGTCCTGTGTGTATCACCCTCTCTTCTGTGTTTATCCTCCTTTCTCCTGTGTGTATCCCACCACTCTCCTGTGTGTAATGCCCTCTCTCCTGTGTGTAATGCCCTCTCTCCTGTGTGGATCTCCATCTTGCCTGTGTGTATCCCTCTCTTCTGTGTGAATCCCCCTCTCTCCTGTGTGTATCCACCTCTCCTGTGTGTATCCCCTTCTCTATTGTGTGAACTTCCCTGTCTCCTTTCATAAATCTCCCTCTCTTTTGTGTATATGCCTCTTTTCTGTATGTATACTCCTTTCTCCTGTGTGTATCCTCCCCTCTCCTGTGTGTATCCTCCTCTCTCCTTTGTGTATCCTCAAATCTCCTGCATGTATCCTCCTCTCTTCTATCTGTATCCTCCTCTCTTTTGTGTGTATCCTCCTCTCTTTTGTATTTATTTTTTTCCCTCTGTGTGTATCCTCCTCTCTCCTGTGTGTATTCCCCACCCTCCTGTATGTATCCTCCTATCTCCTTTGTGGATTCTCCTCTCTCCTGTGTGTATTCCCCTCTCTACTGTTTGTATTTCCATATCTTGTGTGTATACCCCTCTCCCCTGTGTGTATTACCCTGTCTTCTGTATGTATCCAACTCTCCTGTGTGTATCGTCCTATCTTTTTTTGTGTTTACCACTCTCCTGTGTGTATACTTTCCTCTCTTGGGTGTAACCTCCTCTCTTTTGTGTGTATCCTCTCTACTGTGTTTATCCCTCCACTCTCCTGTTTGTTTTCTCCTTCTCTCCTGTGTGTAACACCTTTCTTTCCTGTGTGTATACCCTCTTTCTCCTGTGTGTATTTCCCTATTTTGTGTGTATCCCCTCTCTCCTGTTTGTTTTCTCCTCTCTCCTGTGTGTATCCTTTCCTCTCCTATGTTTACGCCACTCTCTCCTGTGTGTATCACCCTTTCCTGTGTGTATACTTTTCTCTCCTATGTTAATCCCCCTTTCTCCTTTTTTTTATCACCCTTTTATGTGTGTATGACCCTCTCTCCTGTGTGTATTTTTTCTCCTGTGTGTATCCCTTTCTTCCCTGTGTGTATCTTCTTATCCTGCGTGTATCCTCCTCTATTCTGTGTGTATCCTCCTTTCTTTTGTGTTTACCCTTCACTCTCCTGTGTGTATCACCCCTCTACTTTGTGTATCCCCCACTACCCTGTGTGTATCGTTCTGTCTCCTGTGTGTATCCTTCCCTCTTTTGTGTGTATTTCCCTCTCTCTTGTGTATCCTTCTCTATCCTGTGTGTATCCTTTCTCTTCTGTGTGTATTCTTTTCTCTACTGTGTGTATTTTTCTTTCTCCTGTATGCCCGTCTTTTTGTGTGTGTCCCCCTCTTCTGTGTGTATCCTTTTCTCTCCTGTGTATATCCCTCTTTCTCCTCTGTGTATCCCCCTCTCCTGTGTGTATGCCCCTCTTTCCTGTTGTTATCCCCCTCTCCTGTGTGTATCCTCCTCTCTGCTGTGTGTATACTCCTTTCTCCTGTGTGTATCTGTCTCTCTCCTGTATGTATCCTCTTTTCTCCTATGTGAACCCTCATCTCCCCTGTGTGTATCACTTCTCTCCTGTGTGTATTCTTCTCTCTTCTGTTTGTATTCTTCTGTCTACTGTGTGCATCCTTCCCTCATTTGTGTGTATCCTCCTCTCTCCTGTGTGTGTTTTCTTCTTTCCTGTGTGCATCCTTTTAACTCCTGTGTGTATCCCTTCTCTTGTGTGTATCTTTCTCTAACCAGTGTGTATCCTCCTTTCTCCTGTGTGTATCATCCTCTCTTCTGTGTGTATCTTTTTTCTCTTCTGTGTGTGTCACCCCTCTCTCCTGTGTGTATCCACCCTCTCTCCTGTGTTTATCTTCCCTCTCTCCAGTTTGTATCTTCCTCTCTCTTGTGTGTATTTCCTCTCTCCTGTGTGAATCCTCCTCTCTGCTGTGTGTATTCTCCTCTTTCCTGTGTGAACGCGTCACTCTCCTGTGTGTATCTCCCAGTCCTGTGTGTATCCTCCTCTTTTTTGTTTGTATTTTTCTTTCTCTTGTGTGTATCTTCCTCTCCTGTGTTTATGATCCTCTTTTCTGTGTGTATTCACCCTCCTGTGTGTATCCTGTTCTTTCCTTTGTGTATCATCCTCTCTCCTCGGTGTATCCCCCTGTCTCCTGTGTGTATCCCCCTCTTTTTTGTGTATCCTCCTCTCTCCTGTGTGTATTCTACTTTCTACTTTGTGTATTCTCCTCTCACCTGTGTGTATCACGCCACTCCTGTGTGTATCCTACTCTCTCCTGCGTGTATCCTCCTCTCTTCTATCTGTATTCTTCACTTTTTGGTATGTATCCTCCTCTCTTTTGTATTTAACCTTCTTTCTCTGTGTGTATCCCGCTCTCTCCTATGTGTATTCCCCTCCCTCCTGTGTATGCTTCACTCTCCTGTGTGTATTACCCTCTCTTTTTTGTGTATTCCCCCTCTCTCCTGTGTGTATCCTCCTCTCTCCTGTGCGTAAGCCCCTCTTTCCTGTGTGTATCCCCCTCTCCTGTGTGTATCCCCTTCTCTCCTGTGTGTTTCTTCTCTTTTTTTGTGTATCCTCCTTTCTCCTGTGTTTATCCTTCTCACTCCTGTGTGTATCCTCCTTTCTCCTGTGTTTATTTTCCTCCCTTTGTTAGTATCTCACTCTTTTTTGTGTGAATCCCCCACTCTTCTGTGTGTATCCTCCTCTCTTTTCTGTGTATTCTCCTCTCGCCTGTGTGTATCTTTCTCTTTCGTGTGTGTATCCTCCTCTCTCCTTCCTGTATCTTCCTCTCTCCTGTGTGTATACCCCTCTATCCTGTGTTTACCCTCCTCTCTCCTGCGTGTATCCTTCTTTCTCCTTTGTGTCTCCTCTTTTTTGTGTGCATCCTCCTCTCTCTTGTGTGTATTCCCCTCTCCTATGTGCATCCTCCTCTCTCCTGTGGGTATCCCTTCTCTCTCCTGTGCGTATCCCTTCTTTCTCCTGTGTGTAACACCCTCCATCCTGTGTGTAACACTTCTCTCTCCTGTGCATATCCCCTTCTCTCCTTTGTGTATCTTTTTTCTCCTGTGTGTATCTTTTTCTCTGTTTTGTGTATTCTGTTTTCTCCTGTGTCTACGCCCCTCTCTCCTGTGTGTATTTTTTTCTCTTGTGTGTTTCCTCCTCTTTCCTGTGTTTATCCCTTTTTCTCCTGTGTGTATCCTATCCTTTCCTGTGTGAATCCTCCTCAGTTCGGTGTTTCCCCTTCTCCTGTTTGTACCTTTCTCTCTCCAGTGTGTATCCTCCTTTCTCCTCTGTGTATCATCCTCCCTCTTGTGTGTATCATTTTTCTGTTTTGTGTATTTCAACCCTCTCTTTTGTTTGTATTTTCCCTCTCTCCTGTATGTATCCTCCCTTTCTCCAGTTTGTGTCCCACTCTCTCCTGTGTATCATCTCTCTCCTATTTGTAACCCCATTTATTTTGTGTGTATACTTTCTCTCTCCTGTGTGTACTTCCCACTCTCCTCTGTGTATCCCCTCTCTTCTGTGTGTATCCTTCTCTCTGCTGTGTGTGTCCGTTTTTCTCCTGTGTGTACGCTTCTCTTTCCTTTGTGTTTCCTTCTGTTCTGTGCGTATCTTCCTCTTTCTTGTGTCTATCCTTCATTCTCCTGTGTGTATCACCCTCTCCTGTGTGTATGCCCCTCTCTTCTGTTTGTATTTTTTTCTCCTGTGTTTATTCTCCCCTCTCTTGTGTGTATCCTCCTCTCTCCTCTGTGTATCTCCTACTCTCCTGTGTGTATCTCTTCTTCTTTGTTTCCTCTTCTCTCCTTTGTGTACCCACTGTTTTCTGAGTTTTCCCTCCACTCTCCTGTGTGTATCACACCTGTCCCGTGTTATTTTTTGACTCTCCAAAAAAACGACCATATGAAATGGACTAGTGATTATTCTACACATGTGCAATATTCGAAGTGGTTCTGTGTATTAATCAGCGTTACATAGAATTAGAGTTCATATGAAATAGAATCCTGATAACCACCCAGGTGTGTATCATTGAAGAAGGCACTTAATTCATGGCTATCTTAAACAGAGTCCTGATTACTCCACAGAAGTAAATTATTCACTGAATCTTTGAATGAGAGGCCATACAAAATAGACATCTGACTTTTGCTTCATTGTGAATTAATCAATAAGGTTCTAAATGAGTGGTAATATGAAATAAAATCCTAATAATTCCCCAGGTGTGTATTATTCAGGGAGGCACAGAATGAGTGGCCATATAAAAATGCTCGACTATTAACCTGGTGTGGATTACTCACTGAGGATCTAAATGAGTGGCTACATGAAGGAGACTGTTAACTCTTCCCAAAGTGTGTATTATTGAATGTGACTCTAACTCAGTGGACATAAAAAAGAGACTCAGGTGTATTTCCCAGGTGTTCATTACATACAGAGACTCTGAATGTGTAGGGATTGGAAGTAGACCCTTGACTGTTTCTGAGGGGAGTATTATTCACAGAGGCCCAAAACGAGTGGCCATGTAAAAGAGACTCCTGACTTATCAGATATACATGTTATTCACTAAAACACTGAAAGAGTGGCCTTATGAAAGAGACCACATTTTACTCCAAATGTGCACATTATTCTTTAACTCTCCAAATGAACCACCATATGAAATAGACTAGTGATTATTTCCCACATGTGCAATATTCGAAGAGGTTCTGTATGAGTTTTCATATCAAATAGTCTCCTGACTTTCACACATATGTGTATCATTCAGGGAGCTGCTTTATTTGAGGCTACCGTCAATAGGGTCCTCACTCCTCCAAAGCTGTTCATTATGCACTGAAGCTCCAAATGATAGGCCGTATGAAATAAACTCCCTACTATTACCCCATTGTGCATTATTTGGCAATGCTCTGATTGAGTGGCCGTATGACCTGGACTCTGACTATCCCAAGGTGTGTATTCTTCTGTCAGTTTCTGAACGAGTGACCACATAAAAGACTCCTTACTCTGTCCTCTGGACTATTTCTCAGCTCTGCATTTTCCACTGAGTCGCTGGTTGAACGGTCATATCAGATAGTCTCCAGACAATTCTCCAGATGTGCATTATTCTGTTAGCCTCTTAATAAGTGGATTTATATAATAGACTCCTGAGTATTCTCCAGATGTATTTGATTCTTTACTAAGGAAGTGAATAAGTGGTCATGTCAAGTGCACTTCTGACATTTCCATATATCTCTATTATTTTGTGAGACTTTGAATGAGTGGCCCTAAAATAGAGACTCCTATATACTACTCAGGTGAGAGTTTTACATTCGACTGTAAATAAATGGCTATACAAAATAGAATCCTGACTTTCAAAGGTGACTGTTATTCAGTTATGCTCTGAGTATGTGGCTATATGAAATAGAATTCTGACTACAATGCAGGTGTTCTTTACTCAATGAACCTCTGAAGAAATGCCACATGTAATAGGGTCCAGAGTATTCCTCACGTATTTATTATTCACTGAGGCTCTGAAACTTTGGCCATATAAAATGGTTTCCTGACTAGTCTAAAGGTGTCTATTATTGACACTGGCTCTATATATTTGGGCATATGGAATAGACTAGTGACTATTCCAAAGTTGTGTATTACTGACTCAGGCTTTGATTTTGTGGCCATATAAAATAGACTGAATACCAGGTGTGGGTGAAGGGGAGGAAAGCAGCAAAGCACACTGCCATGTGTGTACCTATGCAACTATCTTGATCGTTCTGCACATGTACCCCCAAACCTATAATGCAATAAAAATAAATAAATAAATAAATAAATAAATAAATAAAATAAAATAAAATAGACTAGTGTCTATTCCAAACCTGTGCATTATTCCCTTAGGCTGTAAATGAGAGGCTAATTAAAGTACACTACTAACGCTTCCCCAGTTGTGTGTTATGCAGTGAGGAAATTTTTCTATGACCATATGAAACAGGATGCTGTCTGTGTCAAATATTTTTATTATTTCAGTGAATCTCTGAATGAATGGCTATATGAAATAGACTGCTGAGTACTTTACATTTGTGCATTATTCATTGAGGTTACGAGTCAGTGGCTATATTAGAATGGAATCCTGACTAATCCACAGGTGTATGTTATCCACTGAGGCTATGAATATGTGTCCAAATGAAATAGACTCCTGGCTACTCCACGATTCTGCATTATTTACCGAGGCTCTGAATGAATGTCCATCCAAAATAGACTCCAAATTATTCTCCAGGTGTGTATTATTCAGTGAGTCTCAGAAGATGTGGCCATACTAATTAGATTTCTTACTATATCAAGGGTCTATCTTATGCACTGAGGCTCTGAATATTTGTCTATAAGAAAGAGTCTCCTGACTACACCGCATTCTTCAATGACACTTTGAATGAGAGGCCAAATGAAAAAGTATCCCGACTATTCCACAGGTGTGCATTATTAATTGAGACTCTGAATGAAGGGTTGTAGGTAAAGCCTGACTATTTCCCCAGGTGTGTACACTAAGTGAGGCTCTTAACGAGTGGTCATAGGAAGAAGTCTCCTGAGTATTCCACAGGTGAGCATTATTTAGTGAGACTCTGAATGAAGAGATACAAGTAAATCCTGACTATTTATCCAGTTGTGTACATTTAGTGAGGCTCTCAACGGGTAGCCATAGGAAGGAGACTTCTGACTATTCCACACATGTGAATTATTCAGTGATTCTCTGAATTGGTGGCCGTAAAATATAGACTCCAGACTATATCACAAGTGTGTAATATTCAGTGAGGCTGTGAAAGAGGGGCCATATGAAACAGAATTCTAATGAATCCCCATGTGCGTTATTCACTGTTTCTCTGAATGAGTACCCGTATTACATAGACACCTCATTATTCTCCATGCGTGCATTATTCCAACAGTTTCAGTATGAGTGTTCCTAACAAATAAATTACTGAAACTCCCCCAGGTGTGTATTACTCAGCGTTACACAGAATTAGAGTTCATATGAAATAGAAGCCTGACTACCACATAGGTGTGTGTCATTCAGGAAGGCAATTAATTCATGGCTATCTTAAACAGTGTCCTGATTACTCCATAGAAGATCATTATTCACTGAAACTTTGAATGAGAGGCCATACAAAAGAGACACCGGACTATTGCTTTATTGTGAATTATTCAATAAGGATCTAAATGTGTGGTAGTATAAAATAGAATCCTGATAATTCCCCAGGTGTGTATCATTCAGGGAGGCACAGAATGAGTGGCCATATAAAAACTGCTCGACTATGACCCTGGTGTGGATTATTCACTGAGGATCTAAATGAGTGGCTACATGAAGTAGACTCTTTTTTTTATAATTAATATATATTTTTTTAATTTTTATTGCATTATAGGTTTTGGGGTACATGTGTAGAATGTGCAAGATAGTTGCATAGGTACACACATGGCAGTGTGTTTTGCTGCCTTCCTCCCCCTCACCCACACTTGGTATTCATCCCCAGGCTATCACCCCCAGCCCCCCCCGCTGTCCCTCCCCCATTTCCCCCAACAGTCCCCAGTGTATAGTAGACTGCCTCTCTGTGTCCCTGTGTTCTCATTTTTCTCACCCGCCTATGAGTGAGTATATGTGGTATTTCTTTTTCTGTTCTTGTGTCAGTTTGCTGAGAATGATTTCATCCAGATTCATCCATGTCCCTACAAAGGACAAAAACTCATCATTTTTGATTGCTGCATAATATTCCATGGTGTATATGTGCCACATTTTCCCAGTCCAGTCTATCATCGATGGGCATTTGGGTTAGTTCCAGGTCTTTGCTATTGTAAACAGTGCTGCAATGAACATTCGTGTGCATGTGTCCTTATAGTAGAACGATTCACAGTCTTTTGAATAGATACCCAGTAATGGGATTGCTGGGTCAAATGGAATTTCTATTTCTAGGTCCCTGAGGAATCGCCACACTGTCTTCCACAATGGTTGAACTAATTTACACTCCCACCAACAGTGTAAGAGTGTTCCTATTTCTCCACATCCTCTCCAGCATCTGCTGTCTCCAGATTTTTTAATGATCGCCATTCTAACTGGTGTGAGATGATATCTCAATGTGGTTTTGATTTGCATCTCTCTAATGACCAATGATGATGAGCACTTTTTCATATGTTTGTTGGCCTCATGTATGTCTTCTTTTGTAAAGTGTCTGTTCATATCCTTTGCCCATTTTTGAATGGGCTTGTTTGTTTTTTTTCTGTAAATCTGTTTGAGTTCTTTGTAAATTCTGGATATCAGCCCTTTGTCTGATGCGTAAACTGCAAAGATTTTTTCCCATTCTGATGGTTGTCGATTCACTCTAGTGACTGTTTCTTTTGCCGTGCAGAAGCTGTGGAGTTTGATTAGGTCCCATTTGTCTATTTTGGTTTTTGTTGCCAATGCTTTTGGTGTTTTGTTCATGAAGTCCTTGCCTACTCCTATGTCCTGAACGGTTTTGCCCAAAATCACAAGCATTCCTATACACCAATAACAGACTTAAAAAGAACCAAATTAAGAATGAACTGCCATTCACAATCGCTACAAGGAAAATATAATACCTAGGAATACAACTCACTAGTAATGTAAGGGATCTCTTTAAGGAAAACTACAAACACCTGCTGAACGAAATAAGAGAGGACACAAACAGATGGAGAAACATTCCATGTTCGTGGTTAGGAAGAATCAATATTGTGAAAATGGCTATACTGCCCAAAGTAATTTACAGAGTCAATGCTATCCCCATCAAACTACCATTGAATTTCTTCATAGAACTGGAAAAAACCACCATGAATTTCATATGGAACCAAAAAAGAGCCCGCATAGCCAAGTCAATTCTAAGCAAAAAGAACACAGCAGGAGGCATCACGCTACCAGACTTCAAACTATACTACAAGGCTACAGTAATCAAAACAGCATGGTACTGGTACCAAAACAGAGATATAGACCAATGGAACAGAACAGAAACATCGGAGGCAACACAACATATCTACAACCATATCATCTTTGATAAACCAGACAAAAACAGGCAATGGGGAAATGATTCCCTATTTAATAAATGGTGTTGGGAAAACTGGCTAGCCATGTGCAGAAAGAAGAAACTGGACCCCTTCCTGACACCTTACACTAAAATTAACTCCAGATGGATTAAAGACTTAAATGTAAGACCTGACACCATAAAAACCCTAGAAGAAGTAGACTCTTAACTCTTCTCCAGGTGTGTATTATTGAATGAGACTCTGACTAAGTGGGCATAAAATAGAGACTCAGGTATATTGCCCAGGTGTTCTTTACTTCCAGAGCCTCTGAATGTGTAGGCACTTGAAGTAGATCCTTGACAGTGTATTATTCACAGAGGCCCAGAAAGAGTGGCCATGTGAAAGAGATTCCTGTTTTATCACATATACATATTATTCACTAAAACACTGAAAGAGTGGCCTTATGAAATAGACCGCATTTTCCTCCAGAGGTGCGCATTATTTTTTGACTCTCCAAACAAACCACCATATGAAATAGACTAGTGATTATTCCCCACATGTGCAATATTCGAAGAGGTTCTGTATGAGTGTTCATATCAAATAGTCTCCTGACTCTCACACAT
Source organism: Saguinus oedipus (assembly GCA_031835075.1). Classification (NCBI taxonomy): domain Eukaryota; kingdom Metazoa; phylum Chordata; class Mammalia; order Primates; family Cebidae; genus Saguinus; species Saguinus oedipus. Next base: position 31,111,259 of record CM063172.1, read on the forward strand.
GTGTGTATCATTCACGGAGCTGCTTTATTTGGGGATACCTTCAATAGGTTCCTCCCTCCTCCACAACTGTTTAGTACACACTGAAACACTGAATGAGAGGCCATATGAAATTGACTTTTTACTATTGCCCCATTGTGCATTATTCGGTAATGCTGTGATTGAGTGGACATATGACCTAGACTCTGACTATTCCCAAGGTGTGTATCCTTCAGTCAGTTTCTGAACGAGTGACCACATAAAATAGACTCCTGACTCCATCCTCTTGACTATTTCCCAGCTCTGCATTTTCCACTGAGTCACTGGGTGAACGGTCATATCAAATAGTCTCCAGACAATTCTCCAGGTGTGCATTATTCAGTGAGTCTCTTAATAAGTGGCTATATATAATAGAATCCTGAGTATTTTCCAGATATATATGATTCTTCACTGAGGAACTGAATAAGTGGCCACGTCAAGTACACTACTGACACTTCTCTACATCTGTATTATTCGGTGAGGCTGTGAAAGTGTGGCCAAAAAATAAAGACGCCTATATACTACTCAGGCGTGAGTTTTTCCATTCGGCTCTAAATGAGTGGATATACTAAATAGAATCCTGACTTTGCCAAGGTGTCTCATATTCAGATAGGCTCTGAGTATGTGGCTATATGAAATAGAATTCTGACTACAATACAGGTGTTCTTTACTCAATGAACCTCTGAAGAAATGCCACATGTAAAGTGTCCAGAGTATTCCTCAGGTATTTATTATTCACTGAGGCTATGAAACTTTGGCCATATGAAATTGTTTCCTGACTAGTCTACAGGTGTGTATCATTGACACTGACTATAAATATTTGGGCATATGGAATAGACTAGTGACTATTCCAAAGTTTTGTATTACTGACTCAGTCTTTGATTTTGTGGCCATATAAAATAAACTAGTGTCTATTGCACACGTGTGCATTATACCGTTAGGCTGCAAATGAGAGGCTATGTAAAGCACACTTCTAAAACTTTCCCAGGTGTGTGTCACTCAGTGAGGCTCTTTTTGTATGACCATATGAAACAGGAGGCAGTCTATCTCAAATAATTTTATTATTCAGTGAATCTCTCCATGAGTGGCTATATGAAATAAACTGCTGAGGACTTTACATCCGTGCATTATTCATTAAAGTTATGAGACAGTGGCCATAAAAATGTAATCCTGACTAATCCACACGTGCATGATATCCACTAAGGCTAAGAAAGTGTTTCCAAATGAAAGAGACTCCTGGATACTGCAAAGGTCTGCATTATTTACCGAGGCTCTGAATGAATGTCCATCGAAAATAGACTCCTAATTATTCTCCAGGTGTGTATTATTCAGTGAGCCTCAGAAGATGTGGCCGTACTAATTAGATTTCTTACTACATCAGAGGTCTCTCATATGCACTGAGTCTCTGAATATGTGTCTACATGAAAGAGTCTCCTGACTTCACCACATATTTCTATGACACATTAAATGGGAGGCCACATGAAAACGTCTCCTGACTATTCCACAGGTGTGCATTATTTAGTGAGACTCTGAATGAGGAGATACAAGTAAATCCTGACTATTTATCCAGGTGTGTACATTTAGTGAGGCTCTCAATGGGTAGCCATAGGAAAGAGACTTCCTACTATTCCACCGGTGTGAATTATTTAGTGATTCTCTGAATGAGTGGCTGTAAAATAAAGACTCCATACTATATCACAAGTGTGTAATATTCAGTGAGGCAGTGATAGAGGGGCCACATGAAACAGAATTCTAATGAATCCACATGTGCGTTATTCACTCTTTGTCTGAATGAGTAACTATATGACATAGACACCTCATTATTCTGCATGTGTGCCTTATTCCAACAGGTTCGGTATGAGTGTCCATACCAAGTAGACTCCTACATCTCCCCCAGGTGTGTATTCCTCAGTGTTCCACAGAATTTGAGTTCATATGAAATAGACTCCTGCCTACCACCCAGGTGTGTATCATTCAGGAAAGCACTTAATTCATGGCTATCTTAAACAGTGTCCTGATTACTCCATAGAAGTTCATTATTCACTGAAAGTCTGAATGAGAGGACTTACAAAATAGACAACTGACTGTTGCTCCATTGTGAATTATTCAATAAAGTTTGAATGAGTTGTAGTATAAAATAGAATCCTGAGAATTCCCCAGGTGTGTATCACTCAGAAAGGCACAGAATCAGCGGCCATTTAAAAAATGCTCAATTATTACCCTGGTGTGGATTATTTATTGAGGATCAAAATGAGTAGCTACAAGAAGTAGTCCCTTAACTATTCCCCAGGTGTGTATTATTGAATGAGATTCTTATTAAGTGGGCATAAAAAAGAGACTCAGGTGTATTGTCCAGGTGTTCATTCCTTACAGAGACTCTGAATGTGTAGGTATTTGAAGTAAACCCTTGATTGTTTCTGAGGAAAGTGTTATTCACAGAGGCCCAGAAGGATTGGCCATGTGAAAGAGATTCCTGTCTTATCAGATATACATGTTATTCACTAAAACACTGAAAGAGTGGCCTTATGAAATAGACTGCATTTTTCTCCAGAGGTGCGCATTATTTTTTGACTCTCCAAACAAACCACCATATGAAATAGACTAGTGATTATTCTCCACATGTGCAATATTCGAAGAGGTTCTGTATGAGTGTCCATATCAAATAGTCTCCTGACTCTCACACATGTGTGTATCATTCACGGAGCTGCTATATTTGGGGATACCTTCAATAGGTTCCTCCCTCCTCCACAACTGTTTAGTACACACTGAAACACTGAATGAGAGGCCATATGAAATTGACTTTTTACTATTGCCCCATTGTGCATTATTCGGTAGTGCTGTGATTGAGTGGCCATATGACCTTGGACTATTCCTAAGGTGTGTATTCTTCAGCGAGTTTCTGAATGAGTGACCACATAAAATAGACTCCTGAATTTTTCCTCTTTACTATTTCTCAGCTCCGCATTTTCCAGTGAGTCGCTGGGTGAATGGTCATTTCAAATAGTCTCCAGACAAATCTCCAGGTGTGCATTATTCAGTGAGTCTCTTAATAAGTGGTTATATATAATAGAATCCTGAGTATTTTAAAGATATATATGATTCTTCACTGAGGAACTGAATAAGTGGCCATATCAAGAACACTCCTGACATTTCCATACGTCTGTATTATTCTGTAAGGCTCTGAATGGGTGGCCATAAAATAGAGACTCTTATATACTACTCTAGCATGAGGTTTTACAATTGGCAATAATTGAGTGACTATACGAAATAGAATCCTGACTTTCCCAAGGTGTCTGTTTTTCAGTTAGGCTCTGGGTATGTGCCTATATGAAATAGAATTCTGGCTACATTATAGGTGTTCTTTACTCAATGAACCTCTGAAGAAATGCCACATGTAATAGCGTCCAATGTATTCCTCAGGTATTTATTATTCACTGAGATTCTGAAACTTTGGCCATGTGAAATTGTTTCCTGACTAGTCTACAGGCCTCTATTATTGACTCTGACTCTAAATATTTGGGAGTGGGGAATAGAATAGTGACTATTCCAAAGTTGTGTATTACTGACTCAGGCTTTGATTTTGTGGCCATATAAAATCGACTAGTGTCTATTCCACACGTGTGCATGATACCCTAAGGCTGTAAATGAGAAGCTATGTAAAACACACTCCTAAAACTTTCCCAGGTGTGTGTCACTAAGTGAGGCTCTTTTTGTATGATCATATGAAACAGGAGGCAGTCTATATTAAATAATTTCATTATTCAGTGAATCTCTCTATGAGTGGCTATATGAAATAAACTGCTGAGTAATTTACATTTGTGCATTATTCATAGAGTTTACATGTCAGTGGCCATATAAAATAAAATCCTGACTAAACCACATGTTCATATTAGCCACTGATGCTATGAATGTGTTTCCAAATGAAATAGACTCCTGGCTACTCCACAAGTCTGCATTATTTACCGAGGCTCTGAATGAATGTCCATCCAAAATAGACTCCAAATTATTCTCCAGGTGTCTATTATTCAGTGAGCCTCAGAAGATGTGGCCATACTAATTAGATTTCTTACTATATCAAGGGTCTGTCTTATGCACTGAGGCTCTGAATATGTGTCTACATAAAAGAGTCTCCTGACTACACCACATTTTTCAATGACACATTGAATGAGAGGCCACATGAAAACGTCTCCTCACTATTCCAAAAGTGTGCATTATTTAGTGAGACTCTGAATGAGGAGATACAAGTAAATCCTGACTATTTATCCAGGTGTGTATATTTAGTGAGGCTCTCAACGGGTAGCCATAGGAAAGAGACTTCTGACTATTCCACCGGTGTGAATTATTTAGTGATTCTCTGAATGAGTGGCTGTAAAATATAGACTACAGACTATATTACAAGTGTGTAATATTCAGTGAGGCTGTGAAACAGGGGCCATATGTAACAGAATTCTAATGACTCCACATGTGCATTATTCACCGTTTGTCTAAATGAGTAGTTGTATGACATAGACACCTCATTATTCTCCATGCGTGCATTATTCCAACAGGTTCGGTATGAGTGTCCATAACAAATAGATTCCTGAAACTCCCCCAGGTGTGTATTACTCAGCATTACACAGAATTAGAGTTCATATGAAATAGACTCCTGATTACCACATAGGTGTGTATTATTCAGGAAGGCACTTAATTCATGGCTACTTCAACAGTGTCCTGATTATTCCATAGAAGTTCATTATGCACTGAAACAATGAATGAGAGGCCATACAAAGTAGGCACCTGACTATGGCTCTATTGTGAATTATTCAATAAGGTTCTAAATGAGTGGTAGTATGAAATAGAATCCTGAGAATTCCCCAGGTGTGTATCATTCAGGGAGGCACACAATTAGTGGCCATATAAAAAATGCTCGACTATTACCATGCTGTAAATTATTCACTGAGGATCTAAATGAGTGGCTGCATGAAGGAGACCCTCAACTCTTTCCAGGTGGCTGCATGAAGGAGACCCTCAACTCTTTCCAGGTGTGTGTTACTGAAAGAGACTCTGACTAAGTGGGCAGCAGAAAGAGACTCAGGTGTATTGCCCAGGGGTTCATTACTTACAAAGACTCTGAATATGTAGGCATTTGAAGTAGACTCTTGACTGTTTCTGAGGGGAGTATTATTCACAGAGACCCAGAAGGAGTGGCCATGTCAAAGAGATTTCTGTCTTATCAGATATACATGTTATTCACTAAAACACTGAAAGAGTGGCCTTATGAAATAGACCGCATTTTACTCCACGGATGCGCATTAATTTTTGACTCTCCAAACGAACCACAATATGAAATAGACTAGAGATTATTCTCACATGTGCAATATTCAAAGAGGTTCTGTATGAGTGTCCATATCAAAGAGTCTCCTGACTCTCACACATGTGTGTATTATTCACGGAGCTGCTTTATTTGGGGCTACTGTCAATAGGGTTCTCCCTCCTTCACAGCTGTTTTTTATGCAATGAAGCTCTGAATGAGAGGCCATATAAAATAGACTCCTTACTATTGCCCCATTGTGCATTATTTGGTAATGCTGTGATTGAGTGGCCATATGACCTGGACTCTGACTATTCCCAAAGTGTGTATTCTTCAGTCAGTTTCTGAATGAGTGACCACATAAAATAGACTCCTGACTCTGTCCTCTTGACTATTTCTCAGCTCTGCATTTCCCACTGAGTCACTTGGTGAACGGTCATATCAAATAGTCTCCAAAAAATTCTCCAGGTGTGCATTATTCAGTGAGTCTCTTAATAAGTAGCTATACGTAATAGAATCCTGAGTATTTTTCAAATATATATGATTCTTCACTGAGGAACTGAATATGTGGCTATGGCATGTACACTCCTGACATTTGCATACCTCTGTATTATTCTGTAAGGCTCTGAATGAGTGACGAAAAAATAGAGATTCCTATATACTACTCTGGCGTGAGATTGTACATTCGGCTTTAAATGAGTGGCTATACGAAATAGAATCCGGACTTTCTTAAGCTGTCTGTTATTCATTTAGGCTCTGAGTATGTGCCTATATGAAATAGAATTCTGACTACATTATAAGTGTTCTTTACTCAATGAACCTCTGAAGAAATGCCACATATAATAGGGTCCAGTGTATTCCTCAGGTATTTATTATTCACTGAGGCTATGAAACTTTGGCCATATGAAATTGATTTCTGACTAGTCTACAGGTGTGTATCATTGACACTAACTATAAATATTTGGGCATAGGGAATAGATTAGTGACTATTTTAAAGTTTTGTATTACTGACGCAGGCTTTGATTTTGTGGCCATATAAAATAGACTACTGTCTATTCCACACGTGTGCATTATAACCTTAGGCTGTAAATGAGAGGCTATGTAATGTACACTCCTAAAAATTTCCCAGGTGTGTGTCACTAAGTGAGGCTCTTTTTGTATGACCATATTAAACAGGAGGCAGTCTATCTCAAATAATTTTATTATTCAGTGAATCTCTCCATGAGTGGCTATATGAAATAAACTGCTGAGGACTTTACATTTGTGCATTATTCAATGAGTTTACGTGTCAGCGGCCATATAAAATGTAATCCTGACTAATCCACACGTGCATGTTATCCACTAAGGCTAAGAAAGTGTTTCCAAATGAAATAGACTCCTGGCTACTCCAAGGGTCTGCATTATTTACCGAGGCTCTGAATAAATATCCATCCAAAATAGACTCCAAATTATTCACCAGGTGTGTATTATTCAGTGAGCCTCAGAAGATGTGGCCATACTAATTAGATTTCTTACTATATCAAAGGTCTGTCTTATGCACTGAGGCTCTGAATATGTGTCTACATGAAAGCGTCTCCTGACTTCACCACATATTTCTATGACACATTGAATGAGAGGCCACATGAAAATGTCTCCTGACAATTCCACAGGTGTGGATTATTTAGTGAGGCTCTGAATGAGGAGATACAAGTAAATCCTGACTCTTTATCCAGGTGTGTACATTTAGTGAGGCTCTCAACAAGTAGCCATAGGAAAGAGACTTCTGACTATTCCGCAGGTGTGCATGAATTAGTGATTCTCTGAATGAGTGGCCATAAAATATGGACTCCAGACTATATCACAAGTATGTAATATTCAGTGAGGCTGTGAAAGAGGGGCCAGATGAAACAGAATTCTATTGACTCCACATGTGCATTATTCACTCTTTGTCTGAATGAGTAGCCTTATGACATAGACACCTCATTATTCTCCATGTGTGCATTATTCCAACAGGTTCGGTATGAGTATTCATACCAAGTAGACTCTTAAATCTCCCCCGGTGTGTATTCCTCAGCGTTCCACAAAATTGGAGTTCATATGAAATAGACTCCTGACTACCACCCAGGTGTGTATCATTCAGGAAGGCACTTAATTCATGGCTATCTTAAACAGTGTTCTGATTACTCCATAGAAGTTCATTATTCACTGAAACACTGGATGAGAGGCCATACAAAATAGACACCTTACTATTGCTTCATTGTGAATTATTAATAAAGTTCTAAATGAGTGGTAGTATGAAATAGAATCCTGAGAATTACCCAGGTGTGTATCATTCAGGGAGGCACAGAATTAGTGGCCATATATAAAAAATGCTCAATTATTACCCTGGTATGGATTATTCACTGAGGATCGAAATGAGTGGCTACAAGAAGTAGTCCCTTAACTCTTCCCCAGGTGTGTATTATTGAATGAGACTCTGACTCAGTGGGCATAAAAAGGAGACTCAGGTGTATTGCCCAAGTGTTCATTATTTACAGATACTCTGAATATGTAGGCATTTGAAGTAAACCCTTGACTGTTTCTGAGGGGAGTGTTATTCACAAAGGCCCAAAATGAGTGGCCATGTGAAAGAGATTCCTGACTTATCAGATATACATGTTATTCACTAAAACACTGAAACAGTGGCCTTATAAAATAGACTGCATTTTACTCCACAGGTGCGCGTTATTTTTTAACCTTCCAAACGAACAACCATATGAAATAGATTAGTGATTATTCCCCACATCTGCAATATTCGAAGAGGTTCTGTATGACCATATCAAATAGTCTCCTGACTCTCACACATTTGTGTATCATTCACGGAGCTGCTTTACTTGGGGCTACTGTCAATAGAGTCCTCACTCCTCCACAGCTCTTTATTATGCCCTGAGGCTCCGAATGAGAGGCCATATGAAATAGATTCCTTAGTATTGCCCCATTGTGCATTATTTGATAATGCTGTGACTGAGTGTTCCTATGATCTGGACTTTGACTATTCCCAAGGGGTGTATTCTTCAGTCAGTTTCTGAATGAGTGACCACATAAAACAGACTCCTGACTCTGTCCTCTTGAATATTTCTTAGTTCTGCATTTTCCACTGAGTCGCTGGGTGAACGGTCATATCAAATTGTCTCCAGAAAATTCTCCAGGTGTGCATTATTCTGTGAGTCTCTTAATAAGTGGCTATATATAATAGAATCCAGAGTATTTTCCAGATATATATGATTCGTCACTGAGGAAATGAATAAGTGGCCATGTCAAGTACACTCCTAACATTTCCATACGTCTGTATTATTCTGTGAGGCTCTGGATGAGTGGCAAAAAAATAGAGACTCATATGTACTACTCAGGCGTGAGTTTTTATATTCGGCTGTAAACGAGTGTCTATATGAAATAGAATCCGGACTTTCCCAAGCTGTCTGTTATTCAGTTAGGCTCTGAGTATGTGGCTATATGAAATAGAATTCTGACTACAATACAGGTGTTCTTTACTCAATGAACCTCTGAAGAAATGCCACATGTAATAGCGTCCAGATTATTCCTCAGGTATTTATTATTCACTGAGGCTCTGAAACCTTGGCCATATAAAATGCTTTCCTGACTAGTCTACAGGTGAGTATTACTGACTCTGACTCTAAATATTTGGGCATATGGAATAGACTAGTGACTATTCCAAAGTTGTGTATTACTGACTCAGGCTTTGATTTTGTGGCCATATAAAATAGACTAGTGTCTATTTCACATGTGTGCATTATTCCCTTAGGCTGTAAATGAGAGGCTATGTAAAGGACACTCCCAACACTTCCCCAGGTGTGCGTCACTCAGTGAGGCTGTTTTGTATGACCATAAGAAACAGGAGGCGGTCTATCTCAAATAATTTTATTATTCAGTGAATCTCTCCATGAGTGGCTCTATGAAATAGACTGCTGAGTACTTTACATATGTGCATTATTCATTGAGGTTACAAGTCAGTGGCCATATAAAATTGAATCCTGACTAATCCACACGTGCATATTATCCACTGAGGCTATGAATGTGTTTCCAAATGAAATAGCCTCCTGGCTACTCCACAGGTCTGCAATATTTACCGAGGCTCTGAAGGAATCTCCATCGAAAATAGACTCCAAATTATTCTCCAGGTATGTATTATTCAGTGAACCTCAGAAGATGTGGCCACACTAATTAGATTTCTTACTATATCAAGGGTCTGTCTTATGCACTGAGTCTCTGAATATATGTCTACATGAAAGAGTCTCCTGACTCTAGCACACTTTTCAATGACACATTAAATGAGAGGCCACATGAAAAATTCTCCTGACTATTCCACAGGTGTGCATTATTTAGTGAAATCTGAATGAGTAGATACAAGTAAGTCTGGACTATTTATCCAGGTATGTACATTTAATAAGGCTCTCAATGGGTAGCCATAGGAAAGATACATCTGACTATTCCGCAGGTGTGAATTATTTAGTGATTCTCTGAATTGGTGGCCATGAAATATAGACTCCAGACTATATCACAAGTGTGTAATATTCAGTGAGGCTGTGAAAGAGAAGCCATATGAAACAAAATTCTAATGACTCCACATGTGCATTATTCATTGTTTGTCTAAATGAGTAGCCGTATGACATAGACACCTCATTATTCTCCATGTGTGCATTATTTAAACAGGTTCTGTATGAGTGTCCATACCAAATAGACTCCTGAAACACCACCAGTTGTGTATTACTGAGAATTACACAGAATTAGAGTTCACATGAAATAGACTCCTGACAACCACCCCGGTGTGTATCATTCAGGAAGGCACTTAATTCATGGCTATCTTAAAAAGTGTCCTGATTACTCCATAGAAGTTCATTATTCACTGAAACTCTGAATGAGAGACCAAACAAAATAGACACCTGACTATTGCTCCATTGTTATTCAATAAGGTTCTAAATGAGTGGTAGTATGAAATAGAATCCTGAGAATTCCCCAGGTGTGTATCATTCAGGGAGGCACAGAATGAGTGGCCATATAAAAAATTCTCAACTATTAACATGGTGTAAATTATTCACTGACTATCGAAATCAGTGGCTTCATGAAGTAGACCCTTAACTCTTCCCCAGGTGTGTATTATTCAATGAGACTCTAATTAAGTGGGCATCAAAAAGAGACTCAGATGTATGGCCCAGGTGTTCATTACATACAGAGACTTTGAGTGTGTAGCCACTTGAAGTAGACCCTTCACTATATTTGAGGGAATATTCTTCACAGAGGCCCTGAACAAGTGGACATTTGAAAGCCATTCCTGACTCATGAGATATACATATTATTCACTAAAAAATGAAACAGTGGCCTTGTGAAATAGAATTTATTTTACTCAACAGGTGTGCATTTTTTGTTTCTCCAAACTAATCACCATATGAAACAGACTAGTGATTATTACCCACATGTGCAGTATTCAAAAAGGTTCTGTATAAGTGTCTGTCAAATAGTCTCCTGACTCTGACACCTGTGTGTATCACTCAAGGAGATGCTTAATTTGGGGCTACCTTAAATAGGGTCCTGACTACTCCACAGTGGTTTATTATGCACTGAAGCTCCAAATGACAGGCCATATGAAATAGACTCCTTACTATTGTCCCATTGTGCATTAATCAGTAATGCTGTGATTGAGTATCCCTATGACTTGGACCCTCATTATTTCCGAGGTGTGTATTCTTCAATGAGATTCTGAACGAGTGACCATATAACATAAAACCTTGACTCTATCCTCTTGATTATTTTTCAGTTCTGCATTGTCCACTGAGTTGCTCTGTGAAGAGTCATATCAAAGAGTCTCCAGACTATTCCTTAGCTGTGTATTATTCAGGGAGTCACTGAATAAGTGGCTATATATAATATAATCCTGAGTATTTTCCAGATATATTTGATTCCTCACTGAGGTTCTGAATAAGTGGCCATGTGAAATACACTCCTGATATTTCCATAGGTCTGTATTATTCTGTGAAGCTGTGAATGAGTGGCCATAAAATAGAGCCTCCTGAATGCTCCTCAGGCATGCACTTTTACCTTCATCTCTAAAGGAGTGGCTATACAAAATAGAATTTTAACTTTTCCCAAGGTGTATGTTATTCAGTTAGGCTCTGAATATGTGGCTATAGGAAATAGAATTCTGACTACAATAGTGGTGTTTCTTATTCAAGGAAGCTCTGAAATTGATGCCACATGTAACAGCATCCTGAGTATTTCCCAGGTATGTATTATTCACTGAGGCTCTGAAACTTAGGCCATATGAAATTGTTTTCTCACTTGTCCACAGGCATGTATTATTGACTCTTACTCTAAATATTTGGGCATGTAAAATAGAAAAGTGACTATTCCAAAGTTGTGTATTACTCACTCAGGCTTTGATTCTGTGGCCATATAAAATAGTCTAGTGTCTATTTCACATGTTTGCATTACTCCCTGAGGCTGTAAATAGAGGCTATATAAAGTAGACTCCTAACATTTTCCTAGGTGTGCCTTACTCAGTGAGGCTCATTTCGTGTGAACATATGAAACAGGATGATGCTGTATTAAATAATTGTGTTATTTAGTGTATCTCTGAATGAGTGACTATATGAAATAGACTGCTGAGTACTTTACATTTGTGCATTTTTCACTGAGGTTATGAGTCAGTGGCCATATAAATTGGAATCCGGACTAATCCACACCTGCATATTATCCACTGAGGCTATGAATGAGTGTGCTAATAAAATAGACTCCTGGCTACTCCACAGGTGTATATTATTTACCGAGGCTCTGTATGAATGTCCATCATGAATTGACTCCAAATTATTTTCCAGGTGTGTACTATTCAGTGAGGCTCAGAAGATGTGGCCATATTAATTAGATTCCTTACAACATAAAGGGTCTGTTTTATTCTCTGTGGCTCAGAATATATGTCTACATGAAATAGACTCCTGACTACATCATATTATTCAGTGACACTTCGAATTAGAGGCCACATGAGAAAGTCTTCTGTCTATTCCATAGGTGTGCATTATTTACTGAGACTCTGAATGAAGGGATATAGGTAAATTCTGACTATTTCCCCAGGTGTGTACACTTAGTGAGGCTCTTAATGAGTGGCCATAAGAAAGAGTATTCTGACTATTCCACAGGTGTCCATTATTTAGTGAGACGCTGAATGAGGGGATAATGCTAAATCGTGACTATTTACAACAGGTGTGTACACTTAGTGAGGCTCTTAATGAGTGGCCATAGGAAAGAGAATTCTGACTGTTCCACAGATGTGCATTATTTAGTGATTCTCTGAATTGGTGGCCATAAAAATAGACTCCAGACTATATCACAAGTATGTAATATTCAGTGAGGCTGTGAAAGTGGTTTCATAAGAATCAGACTTCTATTTATTTTACATGTGCATTATTCACTGTTTTTCTGAATGAGTGGCCATATGGCATAGGCTCCTCATTATTATACATGTGTGTATTAAAGAAACAGGCTCTGTTTGAGTGTCCGTACCAAATTGACTCCTGACACTGCCCCAGGTGTATATTATTCAAGGATACACAAAATCACAGTTCATAGGAAATAGATGCCAGGCAAATATCCAGGTGTGTATCATTCAGCAAGGCACTTAATTAGGGACTATCTTAAGCAGAGTCGTGATTACTCCATAGAATTTTATTATTCACTAAAATTTTGAGTGATAGACCATATAAAACAGACACCTGACTATTGCTCCATTGTGAATTATTCAATAAGGTTCTAAATGCGTGGTAGTATCAAATAGTATCCTTAGGATTCTTCAGGTGTATATCACTCAGTGAGGCAAAAAATGAGTGGCCATATTAAAAAATGCTTGCCTTCTAGCCAGAGCAATCAGGCAAGAAAAAGAAATAAAGGGTATTCAAATAGAAAAGGTGGAAGCCAAATTGTCTCTATTTGCAGACGACATGATAGTATACCTAGAAGACCCCATCACCTCAGCCCAAAAGCTCCTGCAACTGATAAGCAACTTCAGCAAAGTCTCAGGATATAAAATCAATGTTCAAAAATCACAAGCATTCCTATACACCAATAACAGACTTAAAGAGAAACAAATCAAGAACGAACTGCCATTCACAATTGCTACAAAGAAAATAAAATACCTAGGAATACAACTCACTAGGAATGTAAGGGACCTCTTTAAGGAAAACTACAAACAACTGCTCAACGAAATAAGAGAGGACACAAACAGATGGAGAAACATTCCATGTTCGTGGTTAGGAAGAATCAATACTGTGAAAATGGCTATACTGCCCAAAGTAATTTACACATTCAATGCTATCCCCATCAAACTACCATTGAATTTCTTCACAGAACTGGAAAAAACCACCATGAATTTCATATGGAACCAAAAAAGAGCCCGCATAGCCAAGTCAATTCTAAGCAAAAAGAACACAGCGGGAGGCATCACGCTACCAGACTTCAAACTATACTACAAGGCTACAGTAATCAAAACAGCATGGTAATGGTACCAAAACAGAGATATAGACCAATGGAACAGAACAGAAGCATCGGAGGCAACACAAAATATCTACAACCATATTATCTTTGATAAACCAGACAAAAACAGGCAATGGGAAAAGGATTCCCTATTTAACAAATGGTGTTGGGAAAACTGGCTAGCCATGTGCAGAAAGCAGAAACTGGACCCCTTCCTGACACCTTACAATAAAATTAACTCCAGATGGATTAAAGACTTAAACGTAAGACCTGACACAATAAAAACCCTAGAAGAAAATGTGGGCAAAACCATTCAGGACAAAGGAGTAGGCAAGGACTTCATGAACAAAACACCAAAAGCATTGGCAACAAAAGCCAAAATAGACAAATGGGACCTAATCAAATTCCACAGCTTCTGCACGGCAAAAGAAACAGTCACTAGAGTGAATCAGCAACCATCAGAATGGGAAAAAATCTTTGCAGTTTACACATCTGACAACGGGCTGATATCCAGAATTTACAAAAAACTCAAACAGATTTACAGGAAAAAAACAAACAAGCCCATTCAAAAATAGGCAAAGAATATGAACAGAAACTTTACAAAAGAAGACATACATGAGGCCAACAAACATATGAAAAAGCGTTCATCATCATTGGTCATTAGAGAGATGCAAATCAAAACCACATTGAGATACCATCTCACACCAGTTAGAATGGCGATCATTAAAAAATCTGGAGACAGCAGATGCTGGAGAGGATGTGGAGAAATAGGAACACTCTTACACTGTTGGTGGGAGTGTAAATTAGTTCAACCATTGTGGAAGACAGTGTGGCGATTCTTCAGGGACCTAGAAATAGAAATTCCATTTGACCCAGCAATCCCATTACTGGGTATCTATCCAAAGGAGTATAAATCGTTCTACTATAAGGACACATGCACACGAATGTTCATTGCAGCACTGTTTACAATAGCAAGGACCTGGAACCAACCCAAATGCCCAACGATGATAGACTGGACTGGGAAAATGTGGCACATATACACCATGGAGTATTATGCAGCAATCAAAAATGATGAGTTTGTGTTTTTTATAGGGACATGGATGAATCTGGAGAACATCATTCTCAGCAAACTGACACAAGAACAGAAAAAGAAATACCGCATATACTCACTCATAGGTGGGTGAGAAAAATGAGAACACATGGACACAGAGAGGCGGTCTACTATACACTGGGGACTGTTGGGGGGAATGGGGGAGGGACAGCGGGGGGGCGCTGGGGGGGATGGCCTGGGGATGAATACCAAGTGTGGGTGAAGGGGAGGAAGGCAGCAAAGCACACTGCCATGTGTGTACCTATGCAACTATCTTGCACGTTCTGCACATGTACCCCCAAACCTACAATGCAATAAAAATTAAAAAAAAAATGCTTGCCTATTACCCTTGTGTGCATTATTCCCTGAGGCTCTCAATGAGTGGCTACATGAAGCAGACTCTTAACTCTTCCCCAGGTGTGTATTATTGAATGAGAATCTGACAAATTTGGCATAAAAAAGAGACTCAGGTGTATTGCCCAGGTGTTCATTACCTACAGAGTCTGTGAATGTGTAGCCATTTAAAGTAGACACATGACTATTTACGAGGGGAGTATTCTTCACAGAGCCCCTGAATGCGTGGCCATGTGAAAGAGATTCCTTACTTTTTAGATACACATATTATTCACTAAAACACTGAAAGAGTGGCCTTCTGAAATAGAACGCATTTTACTTCACAGGTGTGCATAAGTTTTGGATTCACCAGACGAAACACCATATGAAACAGACAAGTGATTATTCCCCACATGTGCAGTATTCGAAAAGTCTTTGATTTTGCAGCCATATAAAATAGACTAGTGTCTATTTTACACGTGTGCATTATTTCCTGATTCTGTAAGTTAAACTGTATATAAAGTAAACTCCTTACACTTCTCCTGGTGTGCATTACTCAGGGAGGCTCTTTTCGTTTAACCATATGAAACAGGATGCTGTTTATCTCAAATATTTGTATTATTCAGCGAATCTCTGAATGAGGTTCTATATGAAATAGACTGATAAGTATTATACATTTTTGCATTTTTCACTGAGGTTACGAGTCAGTGGCCATATAAATTGGAATTTTGACTAATCCACACGTGCATATTATCCGCTGAGGCTATGAATGTGTGTCCTAATGAAATAGACTCCTGGCTATTCCACAGGTGTACATCATTTTCCGAGGCTCTGAATGAATGTCCATCGAAAATAGACTCCAGTTATTCCCCAGGTGTGTATTATTCAGTAAGGCTCAGAATATGTTTCCATATCAATTGGATTCCTTCTTGTATCGAGTGTCTGTCTTATTCACTGAAGCTCTGAATATGTGTCTACATGAAATATACTCCTGACTACACCGCAATATTCAGTGACACTCCGAATTAGAGGCCACATGAAAAAGTCTCCTGACTATTCCACAGGTGTGCATTATTTAGTGTGATTCTGACTGAGAGGATAAAGGTAAATCCTGACTATTTCTCCAGGTGTGTACACTTAGTGAGGCTCTTAACGAGAGGCCATAGGAAAGAGTCTCCTGACTATTCCACAGGTGTGCATAATTTAGTGAGAATCTGAATGAGGTGATAAAGGTAAATCCTGACTATTTCTCCATGTGTGTACACTTAGTGTGGCTCTTAACTAGTGGCCATAGGAAAGAGACTTCTGACTATTCCACAGGTGTGCATTATTTAGTGATCCTCGGAATGAGTGGCAATAAAAAATAGACTCCAGACTATATCACATGAGTGTAATATTCAGTGATTCTGTGAAAGAGGGGCCATATGAAACAGAGTTTTAATTACTCCACATGTGCATTATTCACACTTTGTCTGAATGAGTAGCCGTATGACCTAGACACCTCATTATTATCCATGTGTGCATTAATCAGACAGATTCTGTTTGAGTGTCCATACCAAATAGACTCCTGACACTGCCCCAGGTGTGTATTACTCAGCCATACACAAAATTAGAGTTCATATGAAATAGATTACCGAGTATCACAAATGTGCATATCATTCAGCAAGGCACTTTATTCCTGGCTAGGTTAAACAGCCTCCTGATTACTCCATAAAAATTTGCTATTCACTGAATCTTTAAATGATAGACCATATTAAACAGAAACCTGAGTATTGCTCCATTGTTAATTATTCAATAAGGTTCTAAATGAGTGGTAATATCAAATAGAATCCTGAGGATTCTTCAGGTGTATATCACTCAGTGAGGCAAAAATCAGTGGCCATATAAAAAATGTTTGACTGTTACCCTGGTGTGCATTATACACTGAGGCTCTAAATGAGTGGTACAGAAAGTAGACTCTTAAATCTTTCTCTGTTGTGTATTATTGAATGAGTCTCTGACTAAGTGGGCATAAAAAAGAGACTCATTTGTATTGCCCTGTTGTTCATTGTGTACACAGACTTTGAATGTGTAGCCATTTGAAGTAGACCCTTCACTATTATTGAGGGGAGTATTCTTCACAGAGTCCCAGAATGAGTGGCCATATGAAAGATATTCCTGACTTATCAGATATACATATTATTTACTAAAACACTGAAAGAGTGGCCTTATAAAATATAACCCATTTTACTAAACAGGGGTGCATTATTTTTTGATTCTCCAAACTAATCACCATATGAAACAGACTAGTGATTATTTCCCACATGTGCAGTACTCGAAAAGGTTCTGTATGAGTGTCTATGTCAAATAGTCTCCTGACTCTGACACATGTGTGTATCATTCATGGAGCTGCTTAATTTGGGGCTACCCTAAAGAGGGTTCTGACTACTCCATGGCTGTTTGTTATGCACTGAAGCTCCAAATGACAGGTCATATGAAATAGACTCCTTACTATTGCCCCATTGTGCATTATTCAGTAATGCTGTGATTGAGTGTCCATATGAATTGGACACTTACTATTCCCATGTTGTGTATTCTTCAGTGAGATTCTGAATGAGTGACCACATAAAAGAAACCCTTGATTCTATCCTAATGACTGTTTTTTAGTTCTGCATAGTCCACACAGTCGCTGGGTGCAGAGTCATATCAAATAGTCTCCAGACTATTCCTTAGCTGTGCATTATTCAGTGAGTCTCTGAATAAGTGTCTATATATAATATAATCCTGAGCATTTTCTAGATATATATGATTCCTCACTGAGGTTCTGAATAAGTGGCCATGTGAAATACACTCCTGATATTTCCATAGGTCTGTATTATTCTGTGAAGCTGTGAATGAGTGACCATAAAATAGAGCCTCCTGAAACCTCCTCAGGCGTGCGTTTTTACATTCGGCTCTAAATGAGTGGCTATACGAAATAGAATTTTAACTTTTCCCAAGGTGTATGTTATTCAGTTAGGCTCTGAATATGTGGCTATAGGAAATAGAATTCTGACTTCAATAGAGGTGTTTCTTATTCAAGGAAGCTCTGAAATTGATGCCACATGTAATAGCGTCCTGAGTATTTCTCAGGTATGTATTATTCACTGAGGCTCTGAAACTTTGGCCATATGAAATTGTTTTCTGACTTGTCCACAGGCGTGTATTATTGACTCTGACTCTAAATATTTGGGAATGTAAAATAGACAAGTGACTATTCCAAAGTTTTGTATTACTCACTCAGGCTTAGATTTTGTTGCCATATAAAATCGTCTAGTGTCTATTCCACACGTGTGCATTATTCCATTAGGCTGTAAATGAGAGGCTATATAAAGTAGACTCCTAACACTTCCCTAGGTTTTTCTTACTCAGTGAGGCTCATTTTGTGTGACCATATGAAACAGAATGCTGTCTATCTCAAACATTTTTGTTAATCTGAGAATCGCTAAATGAGAGTCTATATGAAATAGCCTGCTAAATATTTTACATTTTTGCATTTTTCACTGAGGTTATGAGTCAGTGGCCATATAAAATGGAATCCTGACTAATCCACACGTGCATATTATCCACTGAGGCTATGAATGAGTGTCCTATTAAAATAGACTCCTGGCTACTGCACAGGTGTACATCATTTTCCCTGTTTCTGAATATATGTCCATCAAAAATAGACTCCAAATTATTCCCCAGGTGTGTATTCAGTGAGGCTCAGAATATGTTTCCATATAAATTAGATTCTTTACTATATCCAGTGTCTGTCTTATTCACTGAAGCTCTGAATATGTGTCTACATGAAATAGACTCCTGACTACACCACATTATTCAGTGACACTCCGAATTAGAGGCCATAGGTAAAACTGTCCTCACTATTCCACAGGTGTGCATTCTTTAGTGAGACTCTGAATGAGGGGATAAAGGAAAATCCTGACTATTTCTTTAGGTGTGTACACTTAGTGAGGTACTTAACGAGCGGCCATAGAAAAGAGACTTCTGACTATTCCGCAGGTGTGCATTATTTAGTGATTTTCTGAATGAGTTGCAATAAAAAATAGACTCCAGATTATATCACAAGTGTTTAATATTCAGTGAGGCTGTGGGAGAAGGGCCATATGAAACAGCCTTCTAATTACACCTCATCTGCATTATTCACAGTTTGTCTGAATGAGTAGCCATATGACATAGACTCCTCATTATTATCCATGTGTGCATTAATCAAACAGGCTCTGAGTGTCCATTCCAAATAGATTCCTGACACTGCTCCAGGTGTGTATTACTCAGCGATACACAAAATTAGAGTTCATATGAAATAGACTCCTGACAATCACACAGATGGGTATCATTCAGAAATGCACTTAATTCATGGCTATGTTAAACAGTGTCCTAATTACTCCATAGAAGTTTACTATTCACTGAAACATTGAATGATAGATCATATAAAATAGACACCTGACTATTTCTCCATTGTGAATTATTCAATAAGGTTCTAAATGAGTGGTTGTATCAAATACAATCCTGAGGATTCTTCAACTGTATATCACTCAGTGAGGCACAAAATGAGTGGCCATATAAAAATGCTTAACTATTACCCTGGTGTGCATTATTCACTGAGGCTCTAAATGAGTGACTACATGAAGAAGACTCTTAAATCTTCCTTTGGTGTGTATTATTGAATGAGTCTCTGCCTAAGTGGGCATAAAAAAGAGACTCAGGTGCATATCCCAGGTGTTCATTATGTACAGAGACATTGAATGTGTAGCCATTTGAAGTAGAACCTTGACTATTTTTGAGATTAATATTCTTCAGAGAGGCCCTGAACAAGTGGCCATGTGAAAGGGATTCCTGACTTATCACATAAACATATTATTCACAAAAAAACTTTGAAAAAGGTGCCTTATAAAATATAACCTATTTTACTCAACAGGTGTGCGTTATTTCTGGATTCTCCAAACTAATCACCATATCAAACAGACTAGTGATTTTTCCCCACACGTGCAGTATTCAAAAAGGTCCTGTATGAGTGTCTATGTCAAATAGTCTCCTGACTCTGAGACATGTATGTATCATTCACCGAGCTGCTTAATTTGGGGCTACCTTAAATGGGGTCCTGACTACTCCACAGCTGTTTATTATGCACAGAAGCTCCGAATGACAGGCCATATGAAATAGACTCCTTACTATTGCCCCATTGTGAATTATTCGGTAATGCTGTGATTGAGTGTCCATATGAATTGGACATTGACTATTCCCAAAATGTGTATTCCTCACTGAGATTCTGAACGAGTGACCACATAACATAAACCCTTCACCCTATCCTCTTGACTATTTTTCAGTTCTGCATTGTCCACAGAGTCGCTGGGTGAAGAGTCATATCAAATAATCTCCAGACTATTCTTTAGCTCTGCATTATTCAGTGAGTCTCTGAATAAGTGTCTATATATAATATAATCCTGAATATTTTCCAGATATATATGATTTCTCACTGAGGTTCTGAAGAAGTGGCTGTGTGAAATACACTCCTGACGTTTTCATAGGTCTGTATTATTCTGTGAAGCTCTAAATGAGTGGCCATAAAATAGAGCCTCCTGAATGCTTCTCAGGTGTGTGTTTTTACATTCAGCTCTAAATGAGTGGCTATACAAAATAGAATTTTAACTTTTCCCAAGGTGTATATTATTCAGTTAGACTCTGGATATGTGGCCATAGGAAATAGAATTCTGACTACAATAGAGGGGTTTCTTATTCAAAGAAGCTCTAAAATTGATGCCACATGAAATAGCGTCCTGAGTATTTCCCAGGTATGTATTATTCACTGAGGTTCTGAAACTTTGGCCATATGAAATTTTCTGACTTGTCAAAAGGCATGTATTATTGACTCTTACTCTAAATATTTGGCCATGTAAAATAGACAAGTGACTATTCCAAAGTTGTGTATTGCTCACTCAGGCTTTGATTTTGTGCCATATAAAATAGTCCAGTGTCTATTAAACCCGTGTGCATTATCCCTGAACCTGTAAAATGAGAGGCTATATAAAGTAGATTCCTAACACTTCCCTAGGTATGCCTTACTCAGTGAGGCTCATTTTGTGTGACCATATGAAACAGGATGCTGCTATATTAAATATTTGTATTATTTAGTGAATCTCTGAATGAGTGTCTGTATGAAATAGACCACTGAATACTTGACATTTGTGCATTTTTCACAGAGGTTATGAGTCAGTGGCCACATAAATTGGAATCTGGACTATTCCACACGTGCATATTATCCACTGAGGCTATGATTGAGTGTCCTAATAAAATAGACTCCTGACTACTCCACAGGTGTACATTATTTTCCAAGGCTCTTAATGAATTTCCATAGAAAATAAACTCCAATTTATTCCCCAGGTGTGTATTATTTAGTGAGGCTCAGAAGATGTGGCCATATTAATTAGATTCCTTACAACATAAAGGGTCTGTTTTATACACTGTGGCTCTGAATATGTGTCTACATGAAATAGACTCCTGACTACACCACATAATTCAATGACACTCCGAATTTGAGGCCACATGAAAAAGTCTCCTGACTATTCCACAGGTGTGCATTATTTAGTGAGACCCTGAATGAAGGGATACAGGTAAATCCTATTTCCCCAGGTGTGTATAATTAGTGAGGCTCTTAATGAGTGGCCATAGGAAAGAGTCTCCTGTGTATTCCACAGGTGTGCATTATTTAGTGAGACTCTGAATGAGGGAATAATGGTAAATCCTATTTCCCCAGGTGTGTACACTTAGTGACCATAGGAAAGAGACTTCTGACTATTCTGCAGGTGTTCATTATTTAGTGATTCTCTGAATGGGTGGCCATAAAAAATAGACTCCAGACTATATCACAAGTGTGTAATATTCAGTGATGCTGTGAAAAAGGGTCCATAAATATCAGACTTCTAATTACTTTTCATGTGCATTATTCACTGTTTGTCTGAATGAGTAGCCATATGACATAGACTTCTTATTATTATACATGTGTGCATTAATCAAACAGGTTCTGTTTGAGTGTCCACACCAAATAGACTCCTGACACTGCCCCAGGTGTGTATTACACAATGATACACAAAATTGGAGTTCATATTAAATACACGCCATGCTATTACCAAGTTGTTTATCATTCAGGAATGCACTTAATTCGTGGCTGTCTTAAACAGCGTCCTGATTACTCCATAGAAGTTTATTATTCACTGAAACTTTGAGTGATTGACCATATAAAATAGACACCTGACTATTGCTCCATTGTGAATTATTCAATGAAGTGCTAAATGCGTGCTAGTATCAAAGAGAATCCTGAGGATTCTTCAGGTGTATTTCACTCAGTGAGGCACAAATTGAGTGGCCAAATACAAAATGCTCAACTATTACCCTGGTATGCATTATTCACTGAGGCTCTAAATGAGTGGCTACATGAAGTAGACCCTTAACTATTCCCCAGGTGTGTATTATTGAATGAGATTCTGACTAAGTTGGCATAAAGAAGAGACTCAGGTGTGTTGCCCAGGTGTTCATTACCTACAAAGTCTCTGAATGTGTAGCCATTTAAAGTAGACACTTGACTATTTATGAGGGGAGTTTCCTTCACAGTGGCCCTGAACGAGTGGCCATATAAAAGAGATTCCTTACTTTTCAAATATACATATTATTCACTAAAACACTGAAAGAGTGACCTTCTGAAATAGAACACATTTTACTCCACAGGTGTGCATAAGTCTTTGATTCACCAAACGAAACATCATATGAAACAGACAAGTGATTATTCCCCATATGTGCAGTATTCAAAAAGACTTTTATTTTGAGGCCATATAAAATAGACTAGTGTCTATTCCACACGTGTGCATTATTTCCTGATTCTGTAAATTAAACGCTATATAAAGTAGACTTTTAACACTTCCCCTGGTGTGCATTACTCAGTGAGGTTCTTTTGGTTTAACCATATGAAACAGGATGCTGTCTATCTCAAATATTTGTATTATTCAGTGAATTTCTGAATGAGTGCCTATATGATATAGACTGCTAATTATTTTACATTTTTGCATTTTTCACTGAGGTTATGAGTCAGTGGCCATATAAATTGGAATTTGGACTACTCCTCACCTGCATGTTATCCACTGAGGCTATGAATGTGTGTCCTAATAAAATAGACTCCTGGCTACTCCACAGGTGTGCATCATTTTACGAGGCTCTGAATATATGTTCATTGAAAATAGACTCCAAATTATTCCACAGGTGTGTATTATTCAGTGAGGCTAATAATATGTTTCCAAATCAATTATATTCCTTACTAAATCAAGTGTCTGTCTTATTGACTGAAGCTCTCAATATGTGTCTACATGAAATAGACTCCTGACTACACCACATTATTCAGTGACACTCCAAATTAGAGGCCACATGAAAAAGTCTCCTGACTATTCCACAGGTTTGAATTATTTAGTGAGACTCTGAATGAGGAGATAAAGCCCAAAAGCTCCTGCAACTGATAAGCAACTTCAGCAAAGTCTCAGGATATAAAATCAATGTGCAAAAATCACAAGCATTCCTATACACCAATAACAGACTTAAAGAGAACCAAATCAAGAACGAACTGCCATTCACAATTGCTACAAAGAAAATAAAATACCTAGGAATACAACTCACTAGGAATGTAAGGGACCTCTTTAAGGAAAACTACAAACAACTGCTCAATGAAATAAGAGAGGACACAAACAGATGGAGAAACATTCCATGTTCGTGGTTAGGAAGAATCAATATCGTGAAAATGGCTATACTGCCCAAAGTAATTTACACAATCAATGCTATCCCCATCAAACTACCATTGAATTTCTTCACAGAACTGGAAAAAACCACCATGAATTTCATATGGAACCAAAAAAGAGCCCGCATAGCCAAGTCAATTCTAAGCAAAAAGAACACAGCGGGAGGCATCACACTACCAGACTTCAAACTATACTACAAGGCTACAGTAATCAAAACAGCATGGTACTGGTACCAAAACAGAGATATAGACCAATGGAACAGAACAGAGGCATCGGAGGCAACACAACACATCTACAACCATATTATCTTTGATAAACCAGACAAAAACAGGCAATGGGGAAAGGATTCCCTATTTAATAAATGGTGTTGGGAAAACTGGCTAGCCATGTGCAGAAAGCAGAAATTGGACCCCTTCCTGACACCTTACACTAAAATTAACTCCAGATGGATTAAAGACTTAAACGTAAGACCCGACACCATAAAAACCCTAGAGGAAAATCTAGGCAAAACCATTCAGGACATAGGAGTAGGCAAGGACTTCATGAACAAAACTCCCAAAGCATTGGCAACAAAAGCCAAAATAGACAAATGGGACCTAATCAAACTCCACAGCTTCTGCACAGCAAAACAAACAGTCACTAGAGTGAATCGGCAACCATCAGAATGGGAAAAAATCTTTGCAGTTTACGCATCTGACAAAGGGCTGATATCCAGAATTTACAAAGAACTCAAACAGATTTACAGGAAAAAAACAAACAAGCCCATTCAAAAATGGGCAAAGGATATGAACAGAAACTTTACGAAAGCAGACATACATGAGGCCAGCAAACATATGAAAAAGTGCTCATCGTCATTGGTCATTAGAGAGATGCAAATCAAAACCACATTGAGATACCATCTCACACCAGTTAGAATGGCGATCATTAAAAAATCTGGAGACAGCAGATGCTGGAGAGGATGTGGAGAAATAGGAACACTCTTACACTGTTGGTGGGAGTGTAAATTAGTTCAACCATTGTGGAAGACAGTGTGGCGATTTCTCAGGGACCTAGAAATAGAAATTCCATTTGACCCAGCAATCCCATTACTGGGTATCTATCCAAAGGATTATAAATCGTTCTACTATAAGGACACATGCACACGAATGTTCATTGCAGCACTGTTTACAATAGCAAAGACCTGGAACCAACCCAAATGCCCAACGATGATAGACTGGACTGGGAAAATGTGGCACATATACACCATGGAATATTATGCAGCAATCAAAAATGATGAGTTTGTGTCCTTTGTAGGGACATGGATGAATCTGGAGAACATCATTCTCAGCAAACTGACACAAGAACAGAAAAAGAAATACCGCATATACTCACTCATAGGTGGGTGAGAAAAATGAGAACACGTGGACACAGAGAGGCGGTCTACTATACACTGGGGACTGTTGGGGGGAATGGGGGAGGGACAGCAGGGGGGGGCTGGGGGGGATAGCCTGGGGATGAATACCAAGTGTGGGTGAAGGGGAGGAAAGCAGCAAAGCACAGTGCCATGTGTGTACCAATGCAACTATCTTGCTTGTTCTGCACATGTACCCCCAAACCTATAATGCAATAAAAATTAAAAAAAAAAAAAAAAAAAAAAAAAAAAAAAAGAAATAGACTTCTATTTACTCCACATTTGCATTATTCACAGTTTTTCTGAATGAGTAGCCATATGACATAGACTCCTCATTATTATCCATGTGTGTATTAATCAAACAGGCTCTGTTTGAGGGTCCATACCAAATAGATTGCTGACACTGCCCCAGGTGTGTATTACTCAGAGCTACACAAAATTACAGTTCATATGAAAGAGACTCCTCACTATCACACAGGTGCATATCATTCAGGAAGGATCTAAATGCGTGGCTATCTTAAACAGCGTCCTTATTACTCCATAGAAGTTCATTATTCACTGAAACTTTAAAAGATAGACCATATAAAATAGACACCTGACTATTGCTCCATTGTGAATTATTCAATACGGTTCTAAATAAGTAGTAGTATCAATGAGAATCCTTAGGATTCTTCAAGTGTATATCACTCAGTGAGGCACAAAATGAGTGGCCATATAAAAAATTCTCGATGATTATCCTAGTGTGCATTATTTGCTGAGACTCTAAAAGAGTGGCTTCATGAAGTAGACTCTTAACTCTTCCCCAGGTGAGTATTATTGAAGGAGAATCTGACTAAGTGGGCATAAAAAAAAGACTCAGGTGTATTGCCCAGGTGTTCAGTACATACAGAGACACTGAATATGTAGGCATTTGAAGTAGACACTTGATAATTTTTGAGTTGAGTTTTCTTCACATAGGCCCTGAATGAGTGGCCATGTGAAAGAGATTCCTGACTTATCAGATATACATATTATTCAGTGAAACACTGAAAGAGTAGCCTTATGAAATAGAGCCCATTTTACTCCACAGGTATGCATTATTTTTTGATTTTCCAAATGAATCACCATATGAAACAGAATAGTGATTATTCCCCCCATGTGCAGTATTCAAAAAGGTTCTGTATGATTGTCTATATCAAATAGTCTCCTGACTCTGACACATGTGTTTATCATTTACAAAGCTGCTTAATTTGGCCTACCTTCAATAGGATCCTGACTACTCCACAGCTGTTTATTATGCAATGAAGCTCTGAATGAGAGGCCATATGACATAAACTCCTTACTATTGCCCCATTGTTTATTATTCCATAATGCTGTGATTGAGTGTTCATATGACTTGGACTCTGACTATTCCCACGGTGTGTATTCTTCAGTGAGATTCTGAACGAGTGACCCCATAACATAAACTCTTGACTCTTTTTCCATTCAGCATTGTCCACTGAGTCGCTGGGTGTAGGGTCATATCAAATAGTCTCTAGACTATTCCTTAGGTGTGACTTATTCAGTGAGTCTCTGAATAACTTGCTATATATAATATAATCCTGAGTATTTTCCAGATATATATATATATATATATAAGGTTTCAAGGAGGATCTGAATAAGCGGCCATGTAAAATACACTCCTAACTTTTCCATAGGTCTGTATTATTCTGTGAAGCTCTGAAAGTGTGGCCATAAAATAGAGACTCCTGAATACTCAGCCGTGCGTTTTGACATTCGGCTCTAAATGAGTGGCTATACAAAATAGAATCCTGACGTTTCCCAAGTGTGTGTTATTTAGTTAGGCTCTCAATAGGTGGCTATAGGAAATAGAATTCTGACTACAATACAGGGGTTTCTTATTCAATGAAGTTCTGAAATTGAGGCCACATGTAATAGAGTCCTGAATGTTTCCCTGGTATGTATTATTCACTGAGGATCTGAAACTTTGGCCATATAAAATTGTTTTCTGGCTAGTCCACAGGTGTGTATTAATGATTCTGACTCTAAATATTTGGGCATATGGAATAGACTAGTGACTATTCCATAGTTGTGTATTACTCACTCAGGCTTTGGTTTTGTGGCCATATAAAATAGACTAGTGTCTATTCCACACGTGTGCATTATTCCCTGAGGCTGTAAATGAGAGGCTATATAAAGTAGACTCCTATCACTTTCCAAGGTTTCCATTACTCACTGAGGCTCTATTTGTGTTACCATATAAAAAAGGGCGCTGTCTATATTTAATATTTGTATTATTCAGTGAAACTCTGAATGAGTGTCTATATGAAATAGACTGCTGAGTACTTTACATTTGTGCATTTTTCACTGAGGTTATGAGTCAGTGGCTATATAAAATGAAATCCTGACTAATCCAAATGTGCATATTATCCACTGAAGCTATTAATGAGTGTCATAATAAAATAGACTCCTGGCTACTCCACAGGTGTACATTATTTACCAAGGCTCTGAATAAATGTCTATCGAAAATAGACTCCAAATTCTTCCCCAGGTGTGTATTATTCAGTGAGGTTCAGAAGATGTGGCCATATTAATTAGATTCCTTACTGTATCAAGGGCCTGTCTTATTCACTGTGGCTCCTAATATGTGTCTACGTGATATAGACTCCTGAATACACCACATTATTCAGTGACACTCCAAATTAGAGGCCACATGAAAAAGTCTCCTGACTATTCCACAGGTGTGCATTATTTAGTGAGACTCTGAATGAGGGGATAAAGGTAAATCCTGACTATTTCCCCAAGTGTGTACACTTAGTGAGGCTCGTAATGAGTGGCCATAGGAAAGAGACTTCTGATTATTCCACAGGTGTGCATTAATTAGTGATTCTCTGAATGAGTGGCCATAAAAAATAGACTCCAGACTATATCACAATTGTGTAATATTCAGTGAGGCTGTGTAAGAGGGGCCATAAGAAACAGACATCTAATTAATCCACATGTGCATTATTCACTGTTTTTCTGAATGAGTAACCATATGACATAGACTCCTCATTATTATACATCTGTGCATTAATCAAACAAGTTCTGTTTGAGTGTCCATAGCAAATAGACTCCTGACCCTGCCCCAGCTGTGTATTACACAGCGATACACAAAATTAGAGTTCATATGAAATAGAATCCTGACCATCACCGAGGTGTGTATCTTTCAGGAAGGCAATTAATTAGTGGCTATCTTAAACTGCGTCCTGATTACTCCATAGAAGTTATATATTCACTGAAACTGTGAATGATAGACCATATAAAATTGACACCTGACTATTGCTCCATTGTGAATTATTCAATATGGTTGTAAATGAGTGGTAGTATCAAATAGAATCCTGAGGATTCTTCAGGTGTATATCACGCAGTGAGGCACAAAATGAGTGGCCATAAAAAAAATGCTCGACTATTACCCTGGTGTGCATTATTCACTGAGGATATAAATGAGTGGCTACATGAAGTACACTCTAAACTCTTCCCCAGGTGTGTATTATTGAATGAGACTCTGACTAAGTGTGCTTAAAAAAGAGACTCAGGTGTATTTCCTAGGTGTTCATTACTTACAGAGACTGAATGGGTAGTCATTTGAAGTAGATCCTTGACTCTTTCTGAGGGGAATACTATTCACACAGACCCAGAATGAGTGGCCATGTGAAAGAGATTCCTGACTTATCAGATATACATATTATTCACTAAAGCATTGAAAGAGTAGCCTTATGAAATAGAACCCATTTTACTCCACAGGTGTGCATTATTTTTTGATTCTCCAAACGAATCACCATATGAAACAGACTTTTGATTATTTACCGCATGTGCAGTATTCGAAATGTTTCTGTATGAGTGTCTATATCAAATAGTCTCCTGACTCTGACATATGTGTGTATCGTTCACGAAGCTGCTTAATTTGGGGCTAACTTAAATAGGGTCCTGACTACTCCACAGCTCTTTATTACACATTGAAGCTCTGATTGAGAGTCCATAAGAAATATACTCCTTACTATTGCCCCTTTGTGCATTATCCCGTAATGCTTTGATTCAGTGACCATAAGACTTGGACCCTTACTATAACAAACGTATGTATTTTTCAGTGAGAGTCTGAACGAATGACCACATAACATAAACTTCTGACTCTATCATCTTGACTATTTTTCAGTTCTGCATTGTCCACTGAGTCGCTGTGTGTAGGGTCATATCAAATAGTCTTTAGAATCTTCCTTATGTGTGCATTATTCAGTGAGTCTCTGAATAAGTGGCTTTATATAATATAATCCTGACTATTTTTTAGATACATATGATTCTTCACTAAGGTTCTGAATAAGTGGCTATGTGAAATACACTCCTGACGTTTCCATAGGTCTGTATAGTTCTGTGAAGCTCTGAATGAGTGGCCATAAAATAGAGACTCCTGAATTCTCCTCAGGCGTGCGTTTTGACATTTGGCTCTAAATGAGTGGCTATACGAAATAGAATCCTGACTATTTCCAAGGTGTATTTTATTTAGTTAGGCTCTGAATATGTGGCTGTAGGAAATACAATTCTGACGACAATGCAGGTGTTTATTATTCAATGAAGTTTTGAAATTGATGCCACATGTAATAGCGTCCTGAGTTTTTCCGAAGTATGTATTATTCACTGAGGATCTGAAACTTTGGCCATATGAACTTGTTTTCTGACTATTCCACAGACGTGTATTATTTACTCTGACTCTAAATATTTTGGCATATGGAATAAACTAGTGACTATTCCAAAGTTGTGTATTACTCACTCAGGCTTTGATTTTGTGGCCATATAAAATAGACTAGTGTCTATTCCACACGTGTGCATTATTCCCTTAGGCTGTAAATGAGAGGCTATACAAAGTAGAATTTTATCACTTCCCCAGATGTGCATTACTCAGTGAGGCCCTTTTTGTGTGACCATAGGAAACAGGATGTTGTCTATCTTAAATATTTGTATTATTCACTGAATGTCTGAATGAGTGTTTATATGAAATAGACTTCTGTGTACTTTACATTTGTGCATTTTTCATTGAGGTTACGAGTCAGTGGCTATATAAAATGGAATCATGACTATTACACATGTGCATATTATCCATGAGGCTATGAATGATTGTCCTAATAAAATAGACTCCTGGCTTCTCCACAGGTGTACATTATTTACCGAGGCTCTGAATGAATATCCATCGAAAATAGACTCAAAATTATTTTCCAGGTGTGTATTATACAGTGAGGCTCAGAATATGTGGCCATATTAATTAGATTCCTTACATATCAAGGGCCTGTCTTATTCACTGAGGCTCTGAATATGTGTCCACCTGAAATAAACTTCTGACTACACCACATTATTCAGTGACCCTCAGAATTAGAGGCCACATGAAAAAGTCTCCTGACTATTCCACAGGTGTGCCTTATTTAGTCAGAATGTGAATGAGGGGATAAAGGTAAATCCTGACTATTTCTCCAGGTGTGTACACTTATTTAGGCTCTTAACGAGTGGCCATAGGAAAGAGACATCTGACTATTCAGCAGGTTTGCATTATGTAGTGATTCTTTGAATGAGTGGCCATAAAAAAAAAAGACTTCAGACTATATCACAAGTGTGTAATATTCAGTGAGGCTGTGAATGATCCTCTGTATACTCCCTTTCTCCTGTGTGTATCACCTCTCTTCTGTTTGTATCCTCCTCTCTCCTGTGTGTATCCTCCTCTGTCCTGTGTGTATCCTCCTCTCTCCTGTGTATATGCCCTTTTTTCTTTGTGTATCCCCCTTACCTGTGTGTATCGTCCTCTTTCCTGTGTGTATCCCCCTTTATCCTGTGTGTATCCTCCTCTCTCCTGTGTGTATACCCCGCTCTCCTGTGTGTATCCCCTCTCTCCAGTGAGTATCCTCCTCTCTGCTTTTTAAATCCTCCTCTCTTCTGTGTACGCCCTCTTCTCATGTGTGTATCCCCCTCTCCTGTTTGTATTCTCCCCTCTCCTGTGTGTATCCCCCTTCCCCTGTGTGTATCTTCCTCTCTCCTGTGTGTATTCCCCTCCCTCCTATGTGTATGCTGCACTCTCCTGTTTGTATCTTCCTCGTTCCTGTATGTATACCCCTCTATCCTGTGTGTTTTCTCCTCTCTCCTGTGTATCTCCCTGTCTCCTGAGTGTATCCCTCTCGACTGTGTGTATCTCCCTCTCTTTTGTGTGTTTCCCCCTCTTATTTGTGTATCCTTCTTTCTCCTCTGTGTAGTCTCCTCTCTCCTGTGTGTATCATCCTCTCTCCTGTGTGTATCTCCCTTCTTCTGTGTGTATCTTTCTCCCTCCTGTGTGTATCCCCCTCCCTCCTGTGTGTATGCTGCATTCTCCTGTTTGTATCTTCCTTGTTCCTGTGTGTATCCCCCTCTCTCCTGTGTGTATCCTCCTCTCTCCTGTGTGTATGCCCCTCTCTCTTGTGTGTATTCCCCTCTCTCCTGTGTGTATCCTCCTCTCTCCTGTGTGTATCCATCTCTCTTCTTTGTGTATGCCACACTCTCCTGTTTGTATCCCACTTTTACCTGTGTGTATCCCCCTCTCTCCTGTGTGTATTTTTCTGTCTCCTGTTTGTATCATTGCCTATTTTGTGTGTATCCTCCTCTCTTCTTTGTGTATGCCCCTCCCTTCTGTGTGTATGCCGCACTCTCCTGTTTGTATCCCCCTTTTACCTGTGTGTATCCCCCTCTCTCCTTTGTGTAATCTCCTCTCTACTGTGGGTATACCCCTCTCTTTTGTGTGTATTCCCCTCTCTCCTGTGTGTATCCCCTTTCTCCTGTGTGTATCCAACTCCCTTCTTTGTGTATCCCTGTCTCTTGTGTGTTTCTTTTTCTCTCCTGTGTGTATTTTTCTCTTCTTTGTTTATCCCCCTCTTTCCTGTGTGTATTTTTCTGTCTCCTGTGTGTATCATTTTCTATTTTGTGTGTATCCTCCTCTCTCCTGTGGGTATTCCCCTTCCTTCTGTGTGTATGCCGCACTCTCCTATTTGTATCCCCCTTTCTCCTGTGTGTATCCCCCTCTCTCCTTTGTGTATTCTCATCTCTCCTGTATGTATGCCCTCTCTGTTGTGTGCATTCCTCTCATTCCTGTGTGTATCACCCTCTCTCCTGTGTCTATTACCTTGTCTCTTGTGTGTACCCAACTCTCCTCTGTTTATGCTCCTCTCTCCTCTGTGTATGCCTTTCTCCTATGTGTATCCTCCTCTATCCTGTGGGTAACCTCCTCTCTCCTGTGTGTATTCTCCTCTCTCCTGTGCATATTTTTCTCTCTACTGTGTGTATTTTCCTCTCTCCTGTGTGTATCTTTCTCTCTCCTCTGTGTAATCCTCCTCTCGTTTTTGTGTTTTCCCACTCTCTCCTGTGGGTTACCCCTTTCTCTCTTGTGTGTATTCCCCATTTCTTCTGTGTGTATCCCCCTCTCTTCCGTGTGTATCCCCTCTCTCCTGTTTGTATCCTCCTCTCTCCTGTGTGTACGCCCCTCTCACCTTTGTGTATCCCCCTCTCTTGCATGTATCCTCCTTTCTTCTGTGTTTATCCCCGTTTTCCCTGTGTGTATTTAACTTTCCTGTGTGTATGCCCCACTTTACTTTGTGTATCTTTCTCTCCTGTGTGTATCCTACTTTCTGCTGTGTGTATCTTTTTCTCTCCTGTGTGTATCCTTCTGTCTCCTGTTTGTATCCTTCTCTCCTGCGTGTATCCTCCTCTCTTCTGTCTGTATCTTATTCTTTTTATGGGTGTTTTCCTCCCTCCTGTATTTATCGTTCTCCCCCTGTGTGTACCAACCGTCTCCTGTTTGTATCTCCCTCCATCCTGTGTCTATGCCCCACTCTCCTGTGGGTATCCTCCTCTCTCCTGTGTGTATTCCCCCTCTCTGCTGTGTGTATCCTCTCTTTTTTTGTGTGTGCTTTTTTCTACTGTGTGTATCCTTCTCTCCTGTGTGTATCCCCTTCTCTTCTGTGTGCATTTCCCCCACTTCTGTGTGTACACCCCTAGCGTGTGTGTATCTCCCTCTCTACTGTGTGTTTCCTTCTCTCCTTTGTGTATCCTCCTATCTCCTGTGTGTATCCTCCTCTCTCCTGAGTGTATCCTAATATCTGCTGTGTGTATCCTCCTCTCTCCTGTGTGTATCCTCCTCTCTCCTGTGTCTATCCCCCTCCCTCCTGTGTGTATGCCACACTCTCCTGTTTGTATCTTCCTCTCTCCTGTGTGTGTTCCCCTCTCTCCTGTGTATCCTTTTCTCTCCTGTGTGTATCCTCCTCTGGCTTGTGTGTACTCTCCTCTCTCCTGTGGGTATCCCCCTCCTTTTGTGTGTAACCCCATTCCTTCTGTGTGTATCTCCCCCTCTCCTGTGTGTATCTCCCTCTCTCCTGCGTGTATCTTCCTCTCTTCTCTTTGTATCTTCTTCCCTTTTGTGTGTATCCTCCACTCTCCTGTATTTAATCTTCTCCCACTGTGTGTAAACCCCTCTCTTTTGTTTGTATCCTCCTCCCTCCTGTGTGTATCTTCCCTCTCCTGTGTGTATTCTTTTCTCTCCTGTGTGTATGCGCCTCTCTCCCGTGTGTGTCTCCCTATCCTGTGTGTATCCCACTCTCTCCTGGGTGTACTTCCCCGTCTCCTGTGTGTATTCCTCTCGCCTGTTTGTATCCTCCTCTCTCCTGTGTATTTCTCCTCTCTTTTGTGAAGCCTCCTCTCTCCTGTGTGTATCCTCCTCTCTCCTGTGTGTATTTACCTCTCTCCTGTGTGTATTCCCCTCCTTCTGTGTGTATCCCTCTCTCTTCTCTGTGTATCCCACTTCCTCCTGTGTGTATTCCACACTTTCCTGTTTGTATCCCCCTCTCTCCTGTGTGTATCCCCCTCTCTCCTGTGTGTATCCTCCTCTATACTGTGACTATGCCCCTGTGTCTTGTGTGTATTCTCCTTTCTTCTTTATGTACCCCCCTCTCTCCTCTCTGTATTCCCATCTCCTGTGTGTATCCCCCTCTCTCCTGTGTGTATTATCCTGTCTCCTGTGTGTATCCAAATCTCTTGTTTGTATTTCCTCTCTCCTGTGTGTATTCCCCTCTCCTGTGTGTATCGTCCTTTCTCCTGTGTGTATCCTTTTTTTTCCTGTGTGTATCTTCCTCTCCTGTGTGTATTTTCTACTCTCCTGTGTGTGTCTTTCTTTCTCCTGTGTGTGTCCCTCCTCTCTCCTGTGTGTTTCTCCCCTCTCTCCTGTGTGTAATTCCTTTTTGTCTTGTGTGTACCCTCCTTTCTTCTGTGTGTATCACCCTCTCTCCTGTGTGTATCCCCTCTTTTTTGTATCTTTCTCTCTTCTGCGTGTATCTTCCTCGCTTCTGTGTGTATGCCCCTCTCTGCTGTGTGTATCCCCCTCTTCTGTGTGTATCCTTTTCTCTTTTGTGTGTATCCTTTTTTCTCCTGTGTGTATCCTTGATTCCTGTGTGCATGCCCCTCTCTACTTTGCCTATCCCCCTCCCCTGTTTGTATCCTTTTTTCTACTGTGTGTATTTTCCTCTCTCCTGCGTGTATATTCCTTTATCCTGTGTGTATCCCTCCTCTCTCCTGTGTGTTTTTCCCCTCTCTCGTGTGTAACCCCTTTTTCTCCCATGTGTATTCCCCCTTTCTCCTGTATGTATCACCCTATCTCTTGTGTGTATTTCCTTTCGCCTGTTTGTATTTTTCTCTCTCATGTGTGTATCATTCTCTCTCCTGTGTGTATCCCCATCTCCTGTGTGTCTCCTCCCCTCTCCTGTGTGTATCCCCCTTTCTTCTGTATGTATCTTCTTTCCTGTGTGCATGCTCCTTTCTATTTTGTGTATCCCCCTCTCCTGTGTGTATCCTCTCTCCTGTGCGGTTCCTTTTCTCTCCTGTGTGTATCCCCCTTTTTCCCGTGTGTATCACCACTCTCCTCCGTGTATCCCCCTCTTTCCTGTGTGTATCCTTCTCTCATTTTTGTGTATCCTTCTCTCATTTGTGTGTATATTTCTCTCTCCGTTGTGTACCCTTCTTTCTCCTGTGTGTATCACCCCTCTCCTGTGTGAATCCTTCTTTCTTCGGTGTGTATCCTTCTCTATTTTGTGTGTATGCTTCTCTCTCCTGTGTGTATTTTTTTCTGTGTGTATCTTCCTCTCTCCTGTGTGTATCCTTCTCTCTCCTATGTGTATCCTCCTCTCTCTTGTGTGTATTTTTTCTCTCTCTTGGATGTACCCCTTTTCTCTCTTGTGTGTATCTCCCCTCTCTCCGTGTGTATCCCCCCTTTCTCCTATGTCTATCCTCCACTCTTCTGTGGGTATCCCCTCTCTCCTCTGTGTATTCTCCTCTCTGCTCTGTGTATCCTTTTCTCTTTTGTGTGTACGCCTCTCTCTCCTGTGTGTATTCCCCTCTCCTGTGTGTATTCTCCTCTATCCTGTGTGTATCCCCCTTTCTCTTGTGTGTATTCCCCTCTCCCGTGTGTTTCCTTTTCTCTCCTATGTTTCCTTCTCTCTTTTTGGTATACCACCCTCTCTGCTGTGTGTATCCCCCTCGTTTTTGTGTATCCTCTTCTCTCTTTTGTGTATCTTTCTCTCTCCTCTGTGTACCCTCCCCTATCCTGTGTGTATCACCTTTCTTCTGTGTGTATCACCCTCTCTCCTGTGTTTATCCCCCTCTTTTTTGTGTGTATTCTCCTCTCACCAGTGTGTGTCCTCCTCTCTCCTGTGCGTATACTCCTCTCACCTGTTTGTATCCTCCTCTTTTTTGTTTGTGTCCCCCTCTCCTGTGTGTATTCCCCCTCTCCACTGTGTGTATCCTCGTCTCTCCTGCGTGTATCCTTCTCTCTTCTTTGTGTATCCTCCTCTCTCCTGTGTAAATTTTCCTCTCTCCTGCGTGTATTTTCCTCTCTTCTGTCTGTATCCTATTCTATTTTGTGTGTATCTTTCTCCCTTCTATTATTATCTTTCTCCTCCTGTGGGTATCCCCCTGTTTCCTGTGTGTATCCCCCTCTCTTCTATGTGTATGTCCCACTCTCCTGTGTGTATTGTTTTTCTCTCCTGTGTTTACCTTCCTCTCTCCTCTGTGTATGCTCCTTCTCCTGTGTGTATCCCTTTCTCCTGTGTGTATGCCACTCTTTCCTGTGTGTATCTTCCACTCTGCTGTGTTTATTCTCTTCTCTTCTGCATTTATCCCCCTCATTCCTTTGTGTATCCTCCTTTCTCCTGTGTATTTTTCTCTCTTTTGTGTGTATCCTCCTCTCTCCTGTGTGTATCCACCTCCCCCTTTGTGTATGCCAAACCCTCCTGTTTGTATCCCCCACTCTCCTGAGTGTATTCCCCTCTCTCTTGTGTGTATCCTCATCTCTGCTGTGTGTATCCTCCTTTCACGTGTATATCCTTTTCTCTCCTGTCTGAATCATTTTCTCTTCTGTGTGTAACCTCCTTTTTACTTTCTGTATCCTCTTTTCTTTTGTGTGTATCCCACTCTCTCCTGTTTGTATCCTTCCTAATCCTTTGTGTTTCCACCTCGCCTGTGTATATCCCCCTTTCTCCTGTGTGCTTTCCCTCTGATTTGTGTATCCTCCTTTCTCCTGTGTGTATCCTCCTCTCTCCTGTGTGTATTCTCCACTCTTCTGTGTTTATCCTCCTCACTTTTGCGTTTATCCCCCTCATTCTTGTGTGTATCATTTTTTCTTCTGTGTGTATTTTTTCTCTCTTGTGTGTATCCTCCTCTCTTCTGTGTGTATCTTTCTCCATTTTTGTGTATGCCACACTCTCCTGTTTGTATCCCCCACTCTCCTGAGTGTATTCCCCTCTCTCCTCTGTGTATCCTCCTTTCACGTGTGTATCCTCCTTTCTCCTGTTTGCCTCATTTTCTCTCCTGTGTGTATCCTCCTCTCTCCTTTCTGTATTCTCCTCCTTTTTGTGTGTATCCTCCTCTCTCCTGTGTGTACCTTCTTCTCTCTTGTGTGTATACCCCCTCTCTCCTGTGTTTATCCTCCTCTCTATTGTGTGTATCCTCCTCTATTATGTGTATATTCTCCTCTTTTCTGTGTGTATGCTCCTCTCTTTTGTGTGTATCCCACTCTTCTGCGTGTACCTTTTTTGTTTTGTGTGCATCCCCTTCTATCCTGTGTGTATCAGCCTCTCCTTTTTGTATGCCTTTGTCTCTTTAGTGTATTCTCTTCTCTCCTGTGTGTATCTTCCCCTCTCATTTCTGTATCCTCCTCTTTCCTATGTGTATCCTCCTCTCTCCTGTATGTATCCCCCACTCTGCTGTGTTTATCCTTCTCTCCTTTGTCTTTATTCCCCTCATTCCTGTGTGTATCCTCCTTTCTCTTGTGTGTATTTTCCTCTCTCTTGGGTGTATCCTCCTTTCTCCTGTGTGTATCCCCCTACCCATTTGTGTATGCCACACCCTCCTGTTTGTATCCCGACTCTCCTGAGTGTATTTCTCTCTCTCCTGTGTGTATCCTCCTCTCTCCTGTGTGTATTCTCCTTTCACGTTTGTATCCTTCTGTCTCCTGTTTGTATCATTTTCTCTCCTGTGTGTATCCTCCTCTCTCCTTTCTGTATCCTCCTCTCTTTTGTGTGTATCCTCCTCTCTCCTGTGTGTATCCCCCTCTACTGCGTGTATCCTTTCTTATTCTGTGTGTATCCTCCTCTATTCTGTGTGTATCAGCCTCTCCTTTATGTATGCTTTCGTCTCTTTTGTGTATTCTCCTCTCTCATGTGTGTATCTTCCTCTCTAATGTGTGTATCTTCCTCTCTCCTGTGTGTATCTTCCTCCCCTTGTGTGTATCCCACTGTCTCCTGTGTGTATCCCCCTTTCTCCTGTGTGTATCATTTTTTCTTCTCAGTGTATCCTCCTTTCACCAGTGGGGGTCCTCCTCTCTCCTGTGAGTATCATCCTCCCTCTTGTGTGTATCTTCCTCTCTCCTGTGTGTATTCTTATCTATTCTGTGTATCCTCCTGTCTCCTGTGTGCATCCTCCTCCCTCCGGTGTGTATTTTCTTTTCTTCCGTGGGTATACCCCCTCTCTTCTGTGTGTATCTTTCTCTCTCCTGTGTGTGTGCTCCTCTCTTTTGTGTGTATCTTCCTCTCTTCTGTGTGTATCCTCCTCTGTCCTGTGTGTATCCTCCCTCTCTCCTGTGTGTGATGCCCTCTCTCCTCTGTGTATTAATCTCTCTCCTGTGTACACTCCTCTGTTCTGCGTGTATCAACCTCTCTCCTGTGTATACTCCTCTCTTCTGCGTGTATCCTCCTCTCTTTTTGTGTATCTTCCTCTCTCCTATATGTATTTCCCTCTCTCCTGTCTGTATGCCCCCTCTCCTGTGTATTCCCCTTTTCTGTGTGTATACCCTCTCTCTTGTGTGTATTCCCATCTCCTGTGTGTATACTTCTCCCTCTTGTGTATATTTCCCTGTCTCCTGTATGTATCCAACTCTCCTGTGTGTATCCCCTTCTCTCCTGTGTGTATGCCCTTCTCCTGTGTGTATACTCTTCTCTCCTGTGTGTATCCTTCTGTCTCCTGCGTGTATCCTCCTCTCTCCTGCGTGTATCCCTCCGCTTTCTTGTGTGTTTCCCCCCTCTCTCCTGTGTGTAACACCTTTGTTTCCAATTTGTATCACCCCTTTCTTCTGTGTGTATCCCCCTCTCTCTTGTGTGTATCTTTTCTCTCCTGTTTGTTTCGTCCTCTCTTCTGTGTGTATCCTCCTCTCTCCTGTGTTTATGCACCTCTCTTCTGTGTGTATCACTTTTTCCTGTGTGTATTCTCTCTCCTGTTTGCATCCCCCTCTCTCCTTTGTGTATTCCCCCCATTTGTGTTTATAGCTTTCTCTCCTATGTGTATTTCCCTCTCTCCTGTGTGGATCACCCTCTCTCATCTGTGTATCGCCCTCTACTCTGTGTGTTTTGATTTCATCTATGTGTATCCTCCTCTGTTTTGTGTGTATCTTTTCTCTCTCCTGTGTGTATGCATCTCTCTTCTTTGTGTATTCCTTTCACCTTTGTGTATACCCCTCTCTTCTGTGTGTATCTTCCCTCTCTCCTGTGTGTATCCCCCTCTCTTTTGTGTGTATCTCCCTCGCTCCTGTGTGTATTCTTTTCTCTTCTGCGTGTATCCTTTTCTGTTCTGTGTGTATCATTCTCTCTCTTCTCTGTATCCCCCTTCTTTTCAGTGTGTATTTTTCTCTCTCCTGTGTGTATCCCCCTCTCTCCTGCCGGTATCCTTTTCTGTGCTGCGTGTATTCTTTCTCCTGGGTGTTTCCTCCTCTCTCGTGTGTATATTCCTCTCCTGTGTGTATACCCCTCTCTCCTATGTGTATTTCCTTTCTCCTGTGTGGATCCCCTCTCTCTTGCGTGTATCGCCCTCTCCTGTGTGTATGCTCCTCTCTCTTTTGTGTATCCGTCTCTCTCCTGTGTGTATCTTCCTTTCTCCTGTGTGTACCCTTTTCTTTACTGTGCGTATCTTCCTCCTCCTGTGTGTATCCCACTCTCTCCAGTGTGTAGCCTCTCCCTTCTCTGAGTATGCCTCACTCTCCTGTGTGTATCCCCCATTCTCCTGTTAGTAGCCCTTCTTTTTCCTGTGTGTATTTCTTCTCTCGCCTTTGTGTATCCTACTCTCTTCTGTGTGTGTCCCCCTCTTTATTGTGTATCCCCCTCTCTCCTGTGTGTATCCTTCTGTCTCCTGTGTGTACCCACCCTCTCCTTTGTGTACATTCCTTTCTCCTGTGTGTATCCGCCCTCTCTCCTGTGTGTAATGCCCTCGTTCCTCTGTGTATTCCCCTCCCTCCTGTGTATACTCCTCTCTTTTGCCTGTATCATCCTCTCTCCTTTGTGTATCTTCCTCTCTCTTATGTGTATCCCCCTCTCTCCTGTTTGTATGACCCTCTCTCGTGTGTATTCCCCTCTCTCCTTTTTGGATCCCTCTCTCTCCTGTGTGTATCCCCCTCTCCTGTGTGTATAGCCTCTCTCCTGTGTGTATCCCCCTCTCCTGTGTGTTTTTCTCTCTCTCCTGTGTGTATTTCCCTGTCTCCTGCATGTATCCATCTCTCCTGTGTGTATCCTTCTCTCTCCTGTGTGTATGCCCCTCTTCTGTGTGTATACTCCTATTTCCTGTGTGTATCCTCTTCTCTCCTGTGTGTATCCTCCTCTCTCCTGTGTGTATCCTGCTCTCTCCTGTGGGTAACACCTTTCTTTCCTGTGTGTATCATCCTTTTTTTGTGTGTGTATTTTTTTCTTTCTTGTGTGTGTTCCCTCTCTCCTGTTGGTTTTCTCCTCTCTCCTGTGTGTATCTTTCTCTCTCCTGTGGTTACGCCCTGCTCTCATGTGGGTATCAACCTTTCCTGTGTGTATCCTTTTGTCTTCTTTGTGTATCCCCCCTTTCTCCTGTGTGTATCCCCTTTTTTGTGTGTATGCCCCTCTCTT
The DNA here is from genome assembly GCA_031835075.1 of Saguinus oedipus. Classification (NCBI taxonomy): domain Eukaryota; kingdom Metazoa; phylum Chordata; class Mammalia; order Primates; family Cebidae; genus Saguinus; species Saguinus oedipus. The sequence continues at coordinate 31,152,093 of CM063172.1, forward strand.
GTGTGTGTATCTCCCTCTCCTATGTGTATCCTCCTCACTCCAGTGTGTATTCTTTTCTCTCCTGTGTGTATCCCCCTCTCTCCTGTGTGTATCCCACTCTTTTCTGTGTGTATCTTCCTCTCTTCTGCGTGTATCCTCCCCTGCCCTCTGTCTATGCCCCTCTCTTCTATATGTATCCCCCTCAAATGTGTTTATCTTCCTCTCTCCTGTGTGTATTCCACACTCTCCTCTGTGTATCCCCCATTCCTGAGAGTATCCCAATCTCTTCTCCGTGTTTCTCCCACTCCTGTGTGTATCCTCTTCTCTTCTCTGTGTATCTTCCTCTCTCCTCTGTGTATCCTCCTTTGTCCTGTGTATATCTTTCTCTCTCCTGTGTATATCCCCTCTCTCCTGAGTGCATCCTTCCTTCTCCTGTGTGTATCCTCGTCTTTCCTGTGTATTTACCTTAATCCTGTGTTCATCCCCCTCGCTCCTGTGTGTATTTTCCTCTTTTCTGTGTATCTTTTTCTCCTTTGTATATTTCCCTGTCTTCTCTTTATATCCCCTCTCTTCTGTGTGTTTCTTCCTCTAACCTGTGCATATCCCTCGCTCCTGTGTGTATCCTTTTCTCTTTAATGTGTATCCTTTTCTCTCCTATGTGTATTTTTTTCTCTTCTATCTGTATCGCCCTCTCCGGCTGGTATCCTCCTCTGTGCTGCATGTATCCTCCTCTCCCCTGCATGTATCCTCCTCTCTCCTTTGTGTATGCCCCTCTCCTGTGTGTATAACCCTCTCTCCTATGTGTATTCTCCTCTCTCCTGTGTGGATCCCCATTTTTCTTGTGTGTATCGCCCTATCCTGGGTGTATCCTCTTCTCTCCTGTGTGTATCCCTCCCTCTCTTGTGTGTATCCTTTTTTCTCCTGTGTGTATCATCCTCTCTACTGTGTGTATCTTTTCTCTTTTCTGTGTGCATGCCCCTCTCTTCTTTGTGTATTTCCTTCACCTGTGTGTATACCCAACTCTTCCTTGTGTATCCCCCTCTATCCTGTGTGTATCCCCCTCTCTATTTTGTGAATTCCCATCTCTCCTGTGCATATCATTCTCTCTCCTGTGAGTATGCTCCTCTCTTTTGTGTGTATCTTTCTCTCACCTATGTGTATCCTCCTCTCTCCTGTGTGTATCCTCCTCTCTCCTGTGTGTATCCAACCTCTCTCCTGTGTGTAACGCCCTCTCTCCTCTGTGTATTAACCTCTCTCCTGTGTATACTCCTCTCTTTTGCGTGTATCCTCCTCTCTTTTTTGTGTATCTTCCTCTCTCCTATGTGTATTTTTCTCTCTCCTGTCTGTATGCCCCTGTATCTTGTGTGTATTCCCCACACTTTTGTGTGGATTCTTCTCTCTCCTATGTGTATTTCCCTCTCCTGCGTGTATACCCTCTCTCCTGTGTGGAACCACTTTCTCTTGTGTGTTTCACCCTCTCCTGTGTGTATTCTCCTTTCTCCTGGGTGTATCTTCCTTTTTCTTGTGTGTATCTTTCTCTCTCCTATGTGTATCCCCCTCTCTCCTGTGTGTATGCCCCTCTCTCTTGTGTGTATTCTCCTCACTTTTGTGTGTATACCCTCTCTCCCGTGTGTATCCCGCTCTCCTGTGTGTATCCCCCTCTCTCCTGTGTGAATTTCCCAGTCTCATGTATGTATCCAACTCTCCTGTGTGTATCGCCCTCTCTCCTGTGTGTATTTCCCTGTCTCCTGTATGTATCCAACTCTCCTGTGTGTATCCCCCTCTCTCCTGTGTGTATGCTCCTCTCCTGTGTGTACACTCCTCTCTCCTGTGTGTTTCCTTCTCTCTCCTGTGTGTACCCTCCTCTGTTCTGTGTGTATTCCTCCACTTTTCTGTGTTTTCCCCATCTCTCCTGTGTGTAGCACCTTTCTTTTTTTTGTGTATTACCCCTTTCTCCTGTGTGTATACCCCTGTCACTTGTGTGTATTCTCTCTCTCCTGTTTGTTTCCTCCTCTCTCCTGTGTGTATCCTTTTCTCTCCTGTGTTTATGCTTCTCTCTCTTGTGTGTATCACCCTTTCCTGTGTGTATTTTCCTTTATCCTGTGTGTATCACCATTTTTGTGTGTAAGCCCCTCTCTCTTCTGTGTATCTTTTTCTCCTATGTGTATCTTTTTCTCTCCTGTGTGTATCATTTTGTTTCCTGTGTGTATCCCCCCTCTCCTGTATGTATCCCCCTCTCTTTTGTGTGTATCCTCCTATCCCCTGCGGGTATCCTGTTCTCTTCTTTATGTATGCCCCTGTCTCCTGTATGTATCCTCCTCTCCTCTGTATTTTTGTCTCCTCTGCATATCCCTCTTTCTTCTGTGTGTATCCCCCACTCTTCTGTGTATCCTTTATTCTTCTTTGTGTATCTTCCTCCCTACTCTGAGTATCTTCCTCTCTCCTATGGGTGTCTTCCTCTCTCCTGTATGTACCCCCCCTCTCCTGTGTGCATCCTTCTCACTCCTGTGTGTATTTTTCTCTCCTGTGTCTATCACCCATTTTCTGTGTTTATGCCCCACTCCCTTGTGTGTATCCTTTTCTCACCTGTGTGTTTCCCTCGCTCCTTTGTGTATTTTCCTCTCTCCTGTGTGTACTCCCCTTCTCTCCTGTGTGTATTTTTCTCCCACCTGTGTGTATTCCCCTCTCTTCTGCGGGTATCCTCCTCTGTCCTGCGTTTATTATTTTTTCTCCTGCGTGTGTCCTTTTCTCTCCTGTGTGTATACCCCTCTCCTGTGTGTATACCCCTCTCTCTCATGTGTTTTTCCTTGTCTCCTGTGTGGATCCCTCCCTTTCTTGTGTGTATCTCCCTCTCCTGTGTGTATCCTCCTCTCTACTGTGTGTATCCATTTCTCTTCTGTGTGTATCCTTCTTTCTCCTTTGAGTATCCTCCTCTCTACTGTGTGTATTTTCCTCCTGTTGTGTGTATCTCACTCTCTCCAGTGTGTATCATCTTTCTTCTGTGTGTATGCCCCACTCTCCTGTGTGTATCCCCCTCTCTTCTGTTAGTATCACCCCTCTCCCCTGTGTGTATCCCCCCTCTAGCCTTTATGTATCCTACTCTCTTCTGTGTGCATTTCCCTCTTTCTTGGGTGTATCATCCTCTCTTCTGTGTGTATCCTTTTTTTCTCCTCTGTGTATCCACCCTCTCCTGTGTGTATCTTTCTTTCTCTCTCTTGTGTGTATCTACCTCTCTCCTATGTGTATCATTCTCTCTACAGCGTGTATCCTCCACTTTCCTGTGTGTATCCTCCTGCCTCCTTTGTGTATTCTTCTTTCTTTTGTGTGTATCCTCCTCTCTCCTTTGTGTATCCTCCACTCTCCTGTGTGTATCCCCATCTTTCCTGTGTGTATTCTTTTTTACTCTGCGTGTATCTTTCTTTCTCCTGTGGGTATCCTCCTCTCTCCTGTGTGTATCCTCCTCTCTTCTGTGTGTATCCCCACCTTTCCTGTGTGTATCCTCTTCTCTCCTGTGCGTATCTTTCTTTCTCCTATGTGTATCCTTCTCTCCCCTGTGTGTATCCTCGTCTCTTCTGTGTGTATTCTTCCTTCCTGTGTGTATACCCCTCTCTTCTGTGAGTATCTCTCTTCCTCCTATGTGTATGCCCCACTCTCCTGTGTGTATCTTTCTCTCTCCTGTGTGTATCTGCCCTCTCCTGTGTGTATCCTTCCCTTTCCTTTGTGTATCCACTTTTTCCTGTGTGTATTTTTCTCTCTTCTTTGTGCATCTTTCTCTCTCTTATGTGTATCTCCCTCTCCTGTGTGTATTTACTTCTCCTGTTTGCTTTCTCCTCTCTACTCTGTGTATCCCCCTCTCTGGTGTGTATGCCCCTCTATCCTGTGTGTACCCCCTCTCTTCTGTGCGTATACTTCACTCTCCTGTGTGTATCCTCCTCTCTTTTGTGTGTATCCTTCCCTCTTCTGTGTGTATCCCGCTTCCCCTCTGTGTATCCTTCTCTCTCCCGTGTGTATCCTTTTCTTTCCTGTGTGTATCTTCTTCTCTCCTGTGTGTATCCCCCCTGTATCCTGTGTGTACCCGCTCTCTCCTGTGTGTATCCTCCTCTATTTTGTGTGTATCCTGCTCTCTTCTGTGTGTATGTTCCTCTCTCCAGTGTGTATCCTTATACCCTGTATGTATCCTCCTCTTTTCTGTGTGTATATTTCTCTTTTGTGTGTATCCTTCCCTCCTGTGTGTATGCTCCTGTCTCCTTTGTGTATCCTCCACTGTCCTGTGTGTATCCTCCTCTCTCCTGTGTGTTTTCTCCTTTCTCCTGTATTTCTCTCCATCCCCCTGTGTGTATCCCTCTGTCTTCTGTGTGTATCCCCCTCTCTTCTATGGGTATCCTTCCCTCTTTTGTGTGTATCCTCCTTTCCCCTGTGTGTATCTTTCTCTCTCCTGTGTGTATCCTCCTCTTTTCTGTGTTTATTCCCCTCTCTTCTGTGTGTATCCTTCACTCTCCTGTTTGTATCCTCCTTTTACCTGTGTGTATCCTCCCCTCTCGTGTGTATTCTCTTCTCTCCTGTGTGTATACTCCTCTCTTTTGTGTGTATCCTCCTCTCCCTGTGTGTATCTCCCTCTCTACTGTCTTTATCCCCCTTTCTCCTGTGTGTATCCTCTCTCCTGTGTGTATCTTCCTTTCACATCTGTATATCCTCCTGTCTCTTTTATGTATTCTTCTCTCTCCTGTGTTTATCTCCCCTCTCTTCTGTGTGTATCCCCCTCTCTCCTGTGTGTATCTTCCTCTCTCCTGCGTGTATCATTTTCTCTCCTCTCTCTATGCCCCTCTCTTCTGTATGTATCCCCCTCTCCTGTGTTTTTCCCCTCTCTCCCGTGTGTATCCCCTCTCTCGTCTGTGTACACTTCTCTCCTGTGCCTATCCCCCTCTCTTCTGTGTGTATCCTCTTCTCCTGTGTGTATCATTTCCTCTTCTGTGTGTATCTTCCTCTTTCCTGTGGGTATCCTCTTCTCCCCAGTGTGTATCCTCCTCAATCATGTGTGTATCCTTTTACCACTGTGTATATTCCTCTCTTTTGTGTGTATCCCCCACCCTCATGTTTGTGTGCCCCACTCTCCTGTGTGTATCTTTTTTCTGTGTCTATCACCCTCTCTCCTGTGTATATGCTTCTCTCTCCTGTGTGTATTCTCCTCTTTCCTGTGTGTATCCTTTTTTCTCCTGTGTGCATCTTTCTAGCTCTTGTGTGTATTGCTTTCTTCTGTGTGTATCTCTTTCTCCTTTGTGTATCCACTTCTTTTTTTTGTGTAACCCTCCTCTCCTGTGTGTATCCTCCTCTCACCTGTGTGTATTTTTTCTCCTTTGTGTATTCTTTTTTCTCCTGTGTGTATCCCACTTTCTCCTGTGTATACTTCTCTCTCCTGTGTGTATCCTCCTCTCTCCTTTGTGTATCTTTCTCTCTCCTGTGTGGATCCCCCTCTCTCCTGTGTGTATGCTTCTCTCTCTTGTTTGTATTTCCCTCTCTCCTTTGTGTATCCCACTCTCTCCTGTGTATACTCCTCTCTCTTGTGTGTATCTCCCTCTTTCCTGTGTGTATTCCCCTCTTCTGTATGTGTCCCCCTCTCTCCTGTGTGTATTTTCCTGTCTCCTGCATGTATTCAACGCTTTTGTGTGTACCCACTCTCCTCTGTGTGTATCCCCCACTCCTGTATGTATCTCCTTCTCTTTTGTGTGTATCTTCCTTTCTCCTCTCTGTATCCTCCCCTCTCCTGTATGTATCTTCTTCTCTACTGTGTGTATTCTCCCTCTCCTCTGTGTATCATTCTCTCTCCTGTGTGTATCCTTCTCTTTCCTGTGTGTATTTTTCTTTCTCCTGTGTGCATCCCCCTCGCTCCTGTGTGTATTTCCCTCTCCTGTGTTTATCCCTTTTTCTTTTGTCTATCCCCCTATCTCCTCTGTGTATCCCCACTTTTCTGTGTTTACGCCCCTCCCTCCTGTGGGTATCCTTTTCTCACCTGTGTGTATTTCTCTCTCCTGTTTGTATCACCTTTTCCTGTAAGTATCCTTCTCTCTTCTGTGTGTACTCCCTTTCTACTGTGTTTATCATCATTTTATGTGTGTATGCTCCCTCCCCTGTGTGTATCCCCCTCTCCTGTGTGTATCCTCCTTTCTCCTGTGTGTATCCTTCTCTTTTCTGTGTGTATCCTCCTTTCTCCTTTGTGTATCCTTTTTTCTTCTGTGTGTATCCCTATATTCTGTGTGTATCCTCCCCTATCCTGTGTGTATATTTCCTCTCTCCTGTGTGTATCCCTTTCTCCTGTGTGTATCTTTCTCTAACCAGTGTGTATCCTTTTTTTCCTTTGTGTATCCTCCTCTCTTCTGTGTGTATCTTTTTTCTCTTCTTTGTGTATCACCCCTCTCTCCTGTGTGTATCCACCATCTCTCCTGTGTGTGCCTTCCCTCTCTCCAGTTTGTATCTTCCTCTCTTTCATGTATCTTCTCTCTCCAGTGTGTATCCTTTTCTCTGCTGTGTGTATCGTCCTCTCTCCTGTGTGTACGCCCCACTCTCCTGTGTGTATCTCCCTGTCATGTGTGTATCCTTCTTTCTTTTGTGTGTATTGTTCTTTCTCTTGTGTGTATCCTTCTCTCCTGTGTTTATAGTCCTCTTTTCTGTGTGTATTCATCCTCCTGTGTGTATTTTGTATCCTCCCTTCTCCTCGGATTATCCCCTTCTCTTTTGTGTGTATCCCCCTCTTTTTTGTGTATCCTCCTCTCTCCTGTGTGTATTCAACTTTCTACTGTGTGTACCCTTCTCTTTCCTGTGGGTATCGTGCCACTCCTGTGTGTATCACGCCACTCCTGTGTGTATCCTCCTCTCTCCTGTGTATCCTCCAATCTTTTGCGTGTATTCTCCTCTCTTCTATCTGTATTCTTCTTTTTTTGGTGTGTATCCTCCTCTCTTTTGTATTTATCCTGTTTTCTCTGTGTGTATCCCCCTCTCTTCTCTGTGTATTCCCTTCTCTCCTTTGTGTATGCTTCACTCTCCTGTGTGTATCCCCCTCTCTCTTTTGTGTATTCACCCTCTCTCCTGTGTGTATCATCCTCTCTTTTGTGCGTAAGCCCTTCTTTCCTGTGTGTATTTTCCTCTTTTGTGTGTATCCCCCTCTCTTTTGTGTGTATACCCTCTCTTCTGTGTTTATCTTTTTCGCCTGTGTGTATCCCCCTATCTCCTGTGTGTTTCCCTCTCCTTTGTGTATCCTCCTTTCTCCTGTGTGTATCCTCCTTTCTCCTCTGTGTATCCTCCTCTCTCCTCTTTGTATCCTCCTTTCTCCTGTGTTCATTTTCCTCTCTTTTTTAGTATCTCCCTTCTCTTTTTGTGTATCCCCCTCTCTTCTGTGTGTATCCTCCTCTCTTCTCTGTGCATTCTCCTTTCGCCTGTGTGTATCTTTCTATCTCGTGTGTGTATCCTCCTCTCTCTTGCCTGTATACTCCTCTCTCCTGTGTGTATTCCCCTCTATACTGTGTTTACCCTCCTCTCTTTTGCGTGTATCCTTTTTTCTCCTGTCTGTCTCCTTTACTTTCTTGTGTGCATCCTCCTCTCTCTTGTGTGTATGCGCCTCTTCTGTGTGCATCCTCCTCTCTCCTGTGGGAATCCCTTCTCTCTCCTGTGCGTATCCCTCCTTTCTTTTTTGTGTAACACCCTTTCTCCTGTGTGTATCCCTTAACTCTCCAGTGTTTACCCCCTCTCTCCTTTGTGTATCTTCTCTCTCCTGTGTGTATCTTCCTCTCTGCTGTGTGTATCCTGTTTTCTCCTGTGCCTACGCCCTTCTCTCCTGTGTGTATCCCCCTCTCCTGTGTGTTTCCTTCTCTTTCCTGTGTTTATCCCTTTTTATCCTGTGTGTATCCCTTCTTCTGTGTGTAAGCCCCTCTCTTCTGTGTGTATCTCCCTCTACTGTGTTTATCTTCTTCTATCCTTTGTGTATCCTCCTCTCTCCTCTGTTTATTCCCTACATTCCTGTTTTTATCCTTTTTTCCTTTGTGTATTCTCTTCTCTTCTGTGTGTGCCCCCTCGCTCCTGTGTGTACCCTCAACTATTCTGTGTGGATCACCACTGTCCGTGTGTATCCCCCCTCTCTCCTGTGTGTATCCCCTCTCTTTTTTGTGTATGCCCCACTTTGGTGTGTATCCACCTCTCTCCTGTGTACATTCCCTTCTCTCTTGTGTGGATCTTTCTCACTCCTTTGTGTATGCCCTCTCTCCTGTGTGTATTTTTCTATCTGCTGTGTGTATTTTCCTCTCACCTGTGTGTATCCATCTCTCTCATGTGTGGATCCTCTATTCTCTTGCGTGAACCCTCATCTCTCCTGTTTGTATCACCACTCTTCTTTTTGTATCCTTCTCTCTTTTGTGTGTATTTTTCTGTCTACCGTGTGTATCCTTCCCTCATTTGTGTGTATCCTTTTGTCTCCTGTGTGTTTCCTATTCTTTCCTGTGTGAATCCTCCTCACTCCTGTGTGTAGTCCCCTCTCCTGTGTGTACACTTCTCTTTCTAGTTTGTATCCTCCTTTCTCCTGTGTGTGTCCACCTCTCTCCTGTGTGTATCATTTTTCTCTCCTGTGTATATCAACCCTCTCTTTTGTGTGTATTTTCTTTCTCTCCTGTCTGTAGCCCCCCTTTCTTTAGTTTGTATCTACATCTCTCCTGTATGTATCCCCTCTGTCCTATGTGTAACCCCTTCCCTTTTTTTGTATACTTTCTCTTTCCTGTGTGTATTTTTCTCTCTCCTCTGTGTATCCCCTCTCTCCTGTGTGTATCCTCCTCTCTGCTGTGTGTATCCTTTTTATACTGTGTGTACGCTTCTCTCTCTTGTGTGCTTCCCCCTGTTCTGAGTGTATCTTCCTCTCTCTTGTGTTTATCTTCTTTTTCTGTGTGTATCACCCTCTCCTGAGTGTATGCTCCTCTCCTCTGTGTGTATTTTTTTCTCCTGTGTTTATTCTCTCTTTTGTGCGTATCCTTCTCTCTCCTCTGTGTATCCCCTACTCTCCTGTGTGTATCACCATCTCCTTTGTGTATCTTCTATATTTTGTGTACCCACTCTCTCCCGTGTGTACCTTCCACTCTCCTGTGTGTATCACCCCTCTCTTGTGTTATTTTTTGACTCTCCAAACGAACGGCCATATGAAATGGACTAGTGATTATTCTTCACATGTGCAATATTCGAAGAGGTTCTGTGTATTACTCAGCGTTACACAAAATTAAAGTTTATATGAAATACACTCCTGATTACCACCCAGGTGTGTATCATTCAGAAAGGCACTTAATTCATGGCTATCTAAAACAGTGTTCTGATTACTCCATAGAAGTTTATTATTCACTGAATCTTTGAATGAGGGGCCATACAATATAGACACCTGACTATTGTTCCATTGTAAATTAGACAATAAGGATCTAAATGAGTGGAAGTATGAAATAGAATCCTGAGAATTTCCGAGGTGTGTATCATTCAGGGAGGCACAGAATGAGTGGACATATAAAAATGCTTGAATATTAACCTGGTGTGCATTATTCACTGAGGCTCTAAATGAGTGGCTACATGAAGTAGACTCTTAACTCTTCCCTGGGTGTGTATTATTGAATGAGACTCTGACTCAGTAAGCATAAAAAAGAGACTCAGGTGTATTTCCCAGGTGTTCATTACTTACAGAGACTCTGAATGTGTAGGCATTTGAAGTAAACCCTTGACTGTTTCTGAGGGGAGTATTATTCGCAGAGGCCCAGAACAAGTGGCCATGTGAAAGAGATTCCTGACTTATCAGATATACATGTTATTCAGAAAAATACTGAAAGAGTGGCCTTATGAAATAGACCACAGTTTACTCCACAGGTGTTTGTTATTTTTTGACTCTCAGAACGAACCACCATATGAAATGGAGTAGTGATTATTCATCACATGTGCAATATTCAAAGTGGTTCTGTATGAGTGTCCATATCAAGTAGTCTCATGACACTCACACATGTATGAATCATGCAAGGAGCTGCTTAATTTTGGGCTACCTTCAATAGGGTTCTAACTCCTCCACAGCTATTTATTACACACTGAAGCTCTGAATGAGAGGCCATATGAAGTAAACTCCTTACTATTGCCCCATTGTGCATTATTTCATAATGCTGTGATTGAGTGGCCATATGACCTGGACTCTGACTGTTCCCAAGTTATGTATTCATCAGTCAGTTTTTGAATGAGTAACCACATAAAATAGACTCCTGACTCTGTCCTCTTGTCTATTTCTCAGCTCTGCATTTTCCACTGAGTCGCTGGGTTAATGGTCACATCAATTAGTCTCCAGACAATTATCCAGGTGTGCATTATTAAGTGTGTCTCTTAGTCAGTGGCTATATATAATAGAATTCTGAGTATTTTCCAGATATATATGATTCTTCATTGAGGAACTGAATAAGTGGCCATGTCAACTACACTCCTGACATTTTCATTCATCTGTATTATACTGTGAGACTCTGAATGAGTGGCTATAAAATAGAGACTCCTATATACTACTCAGGCGTGAGTTTTTATATTCGGCTGTAAATGAGTGGCTATATGAAATAGAATCCTTACTTTTCCAAGGTGTCTGTTATTTATTTAGGGTCTGAGTATGTGGCTATATGAAATAGAATTCTGACTACAATACACGTGTTCTTTACTCAATGAAAATCTGAAGAATTCCACACGTAATAGCGTCCAGAGTATTTCTCAGGTATTTATTATTCACTGACGCTCTGAAACTTTGGCCATATTAAACTGTTCCCTAACTAGTCTACAGGCGTGTATTATTGAAACTAACTCTAAATATTTGCGCATATGGAATAGACTAGAGACTATTCCAAAGTTGTGTATTACTGACTCAGGCTTTGATTTTGTGGCCATATTAAAGAGACTAGTTTCCATTCCACACGTGTGCATTATTCCCTTAGGCTGTAAATGAGAGGCTATATAAAGTACACTCCTTACACTTCCCCAGGTGTGTGTAACTCAGTGAGGCTCTCATACAAAATATGACCATATGGAAAAGGAGGCGGTCTTTCTGAAATAATTTTATTCAGTGAATCTCTGTATGAGTGGCTATATAAAATAGACTGCTGAGTACTTTACATTTGTGCATTATTCATAGATGTTACGAGTCAGTGGCCATATAAAATGTAATCCTCACTAATCCAAACGGACATATTATCCACTGAGGCTATGAATGTGTTTCCAAATGAAATAGACTCCTGGTTACTACAGAGATCTGCATTATTTACCGAGGCTTTGAATGAATATCCATCGAAAATAGACTCCAAATTATTCTCCAGGTGTGTATTATTCAGTGAGCCTCAGAATATGTGGACATACTAATTAGATTTCTTACTATGTCAAGGGTCTGTCTTATGCACTGAGGCTCTGAATATGTGTCTACATGAAAGAGTCTCCTGACTACACCACATTTTTCAATGACACATTGAATGAGAGGCCACATGAAAAAGTCTTTTGATTATTCCACAGGTGTGCATTATTTAGTGAGACTCTGAATGAGGAGATAAAAATAAATCCTAATTATTTATCCAGGTTTGTATATTTAGTGAGGCTCTAAACGGTTAGCCATAGGAAAGAGACTTCTGAGTATTCCGCCGGTGTGAATTTTTCAGTGATTCTCTGAATCACTGGCCATAAAATATAGACTCCAGACTATATCACAAGTGTGTAATATTCAGTGAGGCTGTGAAAGAGGGGACATATGAAACAGAATTCTAATGACTCCACATGTGCGTTATTCACTCTTTGTCTGAATGAGTAGCTATATGACATAGACACCTCATTATTCTCCATGTTTGCATTATACCGACAGGTTCGGTATGTGTCTATACCAAGTAGATTCTTAAATCTCACCCAGGTGTGTATTACTCAGCGTTCCACAAAATTGGAGTTCATATGAAATAGACTCCTGACTACCACCCAGGTGTGTATCATTCAGGAAGGCACTTAATTTATGGCTATCTTAAACAGTGTCCTTATTACTCCATAGAAGTTCATTATTCACTGAAACTTTGAACGAGAGGTCATACAAAATAGACACCTGACCATTGCTCAATTGTGAATTATTCAATAAGGTTCTAAATGAGTGGTAGTATGAAATTGAATCCTGAGAATTCCCCAGGTGTGTATCATTCAGGGAGGCACAGAATGAGTGGCCATATAAAAAATGCTCGACTATTACACTGGTGTGGATTATTCACTGAGGATGGAAATGAGTGGCTACATAAAGTAGACTCTTAACTCTCCCAGGTGTGTATTATTGAATGACACTCTGACTAAGTGGGCATAAAATAGAGACTCAGGTGTATTACCCAGGTGTTCATTACTTACAAAGACTCTGAATGTGTAGGCATTTGAAGTAGACCCTTGACTGTTTCTGAGGGGAGTATTATTCACAGAAGCCCAGAAGCATTGGCCATATGAAAGAGATTTCTGAATTATCAAATATACATGTTATTCACTAAAACACTGAAAGTGTGGCCTTATGAAGCAGACTGCATTTTACTCCACAGGTGCCTGTTATTTTTTGACTCTCCAAATGAACCAACATATGAAATTGACTAGTGATTATTCCCCACATGTGCAATATTCAAAGAGGTTCTGTATGAGTGTCCACATCAAATAGTCTCCTGACTCTCACACATGTGTGTATCATTCACGGAGCTGCTTTATTTGGGGCTACTGTCAATAGGGTTCTCCCTCCTTCACAGCTGTTTTTTATGCAATGAAGCTCTGAATGAGAGGCCATATGAAATATACTCTTTACTATTGCCACATTGTGCATTATTCGGTAATGCTGTGATTGAGTGGCTATATAACCTTGACTCTGACTATTCCCAAGGTCTCTATTATTCAGTCAGTTTCTGAACGAGTGACCACATAATATAGACTCCTGACTCTGTCCTCTTGACTATTTCTCAGTTCTGCATTTTCTACTCAGTCTCTGGGTGAACGGTCTTATCAAATACTCTCCAGACAATTCTCCAGGTGTGCATTATTCAGTGAGTCTCTTAATAGGTGGCTATATATAATAGAATCCTGAGTATTTTATATATATATATATGATTCTTCACTGAGGAACTGAATAAAAGGCCATGTCAAGTACACTCCTGACATTTCCATACGTCTGTATTATTCTGTGAGGCTCTGAATGAGTGCCAAAAATATAGATTTCTATGTACTACTTAGGCATGACGTTTACATTCGGCTGTAAGCGAGTGGCTATACGAAATAGAATCCTGACTTTCACAAAGTGTCTGTTATGCAGATACAGTCTGAGTATGTGGCTACATGAAATAGAATTCTGACTACAATACAGGTGTTCTTTACTCAATAAACCTCTGAAGAAATGCCACATGTAATAACGTCCAGAGTATTCCTCAGGTATTTATTATTCACTGAGGCTCTGAAACTATGGCCATATGAAATGTTTTTTTGACTAGTCTACAGGCGTGTATTATTGACTTGACTCTAAATATTTGAGCATATGTAATAGACTAGTGACTTTTCCAAAGTTGTGTATTACTGACTCAGTCTTTGATTTTGTGGCCATATAAAATAGACTAGTGTCTATTCCACAAATGTGAATTATTCCCTTATGCTGTAAATGAGAGGCTATGTAAAGTACACTCCTTACACTTCCCCAGGTGTGTGTCTCTCAGTGAGGCTCTTTTGTATGACCATATGAAACAGGAGATTACTTTACATTTGTGCATTATTCATTGAGGTTACGAGTCAGTGACCATATAAAATGTAATCCTGACTAATCCACACGTGCATATTATCCACTGAGGCTATGAATGTGTTTCCAAATGAAATAGACGCCTGGCTGCTGCACAGGTCTGCATTATTTACCGAGGCTCTGAATGAATGTCCATCGAAAAGAGACTCCAAATTATTCTCCAGGTGTGTATTATTCAGTGAGCCTCAGAATATGTGGCCATAATAATTAGATTTCTTACTATATCAAGGGTTAGTCTTATGCACTGAGGCTCTGTATATGTGTCTACCTGAAAGAGTCTCCTGACTACACCACATTTTTCAATGACACATTGAATGAGAGGCCACATGAAAAAGTCTCCTGAATATTCCAAAGGTGTGCATTTTTTTTATTGCTAATACGTGTTTATTGCTTTCTTTTTTTATTTTTTTTTTAATTTTTATTGCATTATAGGTTTTGGGGTAAATGTGCAGAACATGCAAGTTAGTTGCGTAGGTACACACATGGCAGTGTGTTTTGCTGACTTTCTTCCCTTCACCCACACTTGGCATTTATCCCCAGGCAATCCTTCCACATCCCCCCCGCTGTCCCTCCCCCATTTTTCCAATTGTCCCCAGTGTATAGTAGACCCCCTCCCTGTGTCCATGTGTTCTCATATTTCTCACCCGCCTATGAGTGAGAATATGCGGTATTTCGATTTCTGTTCTTGTGTCAGTTTGCTGAGAATAATGTTCTCCAGATTCATCCATTTTCTTACAAAGGACACAAACTCATCATTTTTAATTGCTGCATAATATTCCATGATGTATATGTGCCACATTTTACCTTTCCAGTGTATCCTCGATGGGAATTTGGGTTGGTTCCAGGTCTTTGCTATTGTAAACAGTGCTGCAATGAACATTCGTGTGCATGTGTCCTTATACTAGAACGATTTATAGTCCTTTGGATCTATACCCAGTAATGGGATTTCTGGGTCAAATGTGATTTCTATTTCTAGGTTCTTGAGGAATCGCCACACAGTCTTCCACAATGGTTGAACTAATTTACACTCCCAGCAACAGTGTAAGACTTCTCCTATTTCTCCACATTCTCTCGAGCATGTGTTGTCTCCAGATTTTTTAATACTCACCATTCTAACTGGCGTGAGATGGTATCTCAGTGTGGTTTTGATTTGCATCTCTCTAATGACCAGTGCTTATGCGCCTTTTTTCATGTGTTTGTTGGCCTCATGTATGTCTTCTTTTGTAAAGTGTCTGTTCATATCCTTTGCCCATTTTTGAATGGGCTTGTTTTTTTTCCTGTAAATCTGTTTGTGTTCTTTGTAAATTCTGGATATCAGCCTTTTGTCAGATGCGTAAACTGCAAAGATTTTTTCCCATTCTGATGGTTACCGATTCACTCTATTGACTGTATCTTTTGCCGTGCAGAAGTTGTGGAGGTGGTTAGGTCCCATTTGTCTATTTTGGCTTTTGTTGCCAATGCTTTTGGTGTTTTATTCATGAAGTCCTTGCCTACTCCTATGTCCTGAATGGTTTTGCCTAGATTTTCTTCTAGAGTTTTGATGGTGACATTTCTTATGTTTAAATCTTTAATCCATCTGGAGTTAATTTTAGTGTAAGGTGTCAGGAAAGGATCCAGTTTCTGCTTTCTGCACAATGCTAGCCAATTTACCCAACACCATTTATTAAATAGGGAATCCTTTCCCCATTGCTTGTTTTTGTCTGGTTTATCAAAGATAATATGGTTGTAGATATGTTGTGTTGCCTCCGATGCTTCTGTTCTGTTCCATTGGTCTATATATCTGTTTTGGTACCAGTATCATGCTGTTTTGATTACTGTAGCTTTGTAGTATAGTTTGAAGTCTGGTAGTGTGATGCCTACCGCTGTGTTCTTTTTGCTTAGAATTGACTTGGCTATGCGGGCTCCTTTTTGGTTACATATGAAATTCTTGGTGATTTTTTCCAGTTCTGTGAAGAAATTCAATGGTAGTTTGATGGCGATAGCATTGATTGTGTAAATTACTTTGGGCAGTATAGCCATTTTCACGATATTGACTCTTCCTAACCACGAACATGGAATGTTTCTCCATCTGTTTGTGTCCTCTCTTATTTCGTTGAGCAGTGGTTTGTAGTTTTCCTTAAAGAGGTCCCTTACGTTCCTTGTGAGTTGTATTCCTAGGTATTTTTTTTGTAGCAATTGTGAATGGCAGTTTGTTCTTGATTTGGTTCTCTTTAAGACTGTTATTGGTGTATAGGAATGCTTGTGATTTTTGCACATTGATTTTATATCCTGAGACTTTGCTAACGTTGCTTATCAGTTTCAGGAGCTTTTGGGCTGAGGTGATGGGGTCTTCTAGATATACTATCATGTCGTCTGCAAATAGAGACAATTTGGCTTCCACCTTTCCTATTGGAATACCCTTTATTTCTTTTTCTTGCCTGATTTCTCTGGCTAGAACTACCAGTACTATGTTGAATAGGAGTGGTGAGAGAGGGCATTCTTGTCTAGTGCCGGATTTCAAAGACAATGCTTCCAGTTTTTGCCCATTAAGTATGATATTGGCTGTTGGTTTGTCATAAATAGCTTTTATTACTTTGAGATATGTTCCATCAATACCAAGTTTATTGAGGGTTTTTAGCATAAAGGGCTGTTGAATTTTGTCAAATGCCTTCTCTGCGTCAATTGAGATAATCACGTGGTTTTTGTTTTTGCTTCTGTTTATGTGGTGAATTACATTTATAGACTTGCATATGTTGAGTCAGCCTTGCATCCCCGGGATGAATCCTACTTGATCATGATGGATAAGTTTTTTAATGTGCTGTTACAATCGGTTTGCCAGTATTTTATTGAAGATTTTTGCATCTATGTTCATCATGGATATTGGGCTGAAGTTTTCTTTTCGTGTTGAGTCTCTGCCGGGTTTTTGTATCAGGATGATGTTGGTCTCATAAATGATTTGGGAAGGGTTCCCTCTTTTTGGATTATTTGGAATAGTTTCAGAAGGAATGGTACTAGATCCTCTTTGTGTGTCTGATAGAATTCAGCTGTGAACCCATCTGGACCTGGGCTTTTTTTGTGTGTGGTAGGCTCTTAATTGCTCCCTCAACTTCAGACCTTGTTACTTGTCTATTCATAGTTTCAGCTTCGTCCTGTTTATGGCTTGGGAGGACACAGGCATCCAGGAATTTATCCATTTCTTCCTGGTTTAATAGTTTATGTGCATAGAGTTGTTTGTAGTATTCTCTGATGATGGTTTGAATTTCTGTGGAATCTGTGGTGATTTCCCCATTATCGTTTTTTATTGCATCTATTTGGTTGTTCTCTCTTTTCTTTTTTATCAGTCTGGCTAGTGGTCTGTCTATTTTGTTGATCTTTTTGAAAAACCTGCTCTTGGTTTTATTGATTTTTTGAAGGGTCTTTTTTGTCTCTTTCTCCTTCAGTTCTGCTCTGATCTTAGTTATTTCTTGTCTTCGGCTATGTTTTGAGCATTTTTGATCTTGCTCCTCTAGCTCTTTCAATTTTGACGATAGGGTCTCCATTTTGGATCTCTCCACTCTTCTCATGTGGGCACTTATTGCTATATATTTTCCTCTACAGACTGCTTTAAATGTGTCCCAGAGATTCTGGTATGTTGTGTCTTCGTTCTCATTGATTTCAAAGAACTTCTTTATTTCTGCATTCGTTTCTTTGTTTATTCAATCAAGATTCAAGAGCCAGTTGTTCAGTTTCCATGAATCTGTGCAGTTCTCAGTTATTTTCTGAATTCTGAGTTCCAACTTGATTGCACTATCGTCTGAGAGACTATTTATTATGATTTCAGTTGTTTTGCATTTGCTGAGGAGTGCTTTACTTCCAATTATGTGGTCCATTTTGGAGTAGGTGTGATGTGGTGCTGAGAAGAATGTATATTCTGTGGATTTGGGGTGGAGAGTTCTGTAAATGTCTATCAGGTTTGCTTGTTCTAGGTCTGAGTTCAAGTCCTGGATATCCTTGTTAATTTTCAGTCTGGTTGATCTGTCTGCTATTGACAGTGGCATGTTAAAGTCTTTCACTGTTATTGTGTGGGGGTCTAAGTCTTTTTGTAAGTCATTAAGAACTTGCCTTATATATCTTGGTGCTCCTGCATTGGGTCCATATATATTTAGAATTGTTAGCTTTTCTTGTTGTATTGATCCTTTTACCATTATCTAATGACCATCTTTCTCCCTTTTGATCTTTGTTGCTTTAAAGTCTATTTTATCAGAGACGAGAATTGCAACTCCTGCTTTTTCTTGCTCTCCATTTGCTTGGTAAATCTTTTTTTATTTCTTTATTTTGAGCCTTTGTGTATCCTTGAGTGTGAGGTGGGTTTTCTGGATACAGCACACTGATGGGTTTTGGTTTTTTATCCAATTTGCCAGTCTGTGTCTTTTGATTAGTGCATTTAGTCCACTTAAATTTAGGGTTAATATTGTTATGTGTGAATTTGATACTGCCATTTTGATGCCAGCTGGCTGTTTTGCCCATTGGTTCATGTAGATTCTACATTTTGTTGATGCTCTTTAGCATTTAATATGCTTTTAAGATGGCTGGTATTGGTTGTTTCTTTCTATGTGTAGTGCCTCTTTTAGGAGCTCTTGTAAAGCAGGTCTAGTGGTGTCAAAATCTCTGAGTACTTACTTGTTCATAAAGAATTTTATTTTTCCTTCATTTATGAAGCTCAGTTTGGCTGGATATGAAATTCTGGGTTGAAAGTTCTTTTCTTTGAGGATGTTGAATATTGGCCCCCACTCTCTTCTGGCTTGTAGAGTCTCTGCTGAGAAATCTGCTGTGAGTCTGATGGGCTTCCCTTTGTGGGTGCCCCGACCTTCCACTCTATCTGCCCTTAGTATTTTCTCCTTCATTTCAACCCTGGTGAATCTGCCGATTATTTGCCTTGGGGTTGCTCTTCTTGCGGAGTATCTTTGTGGTGTTCTCTGTATTTCCTGGAGTTGAGTATCGACCTGTCTTGCTAGGTTGGGGAAATTTTCCTGGATAATATCCTGAAGAGTGTTTTCCAGCTTGGATTCATTCTCTTCATCACATTCTGGTACACCTTTCAAACGTAGGTTTCGTCTCTTCACATAGTCCCACATTTCTTGGACATTTTGTTCATTCCTTTTTGTGCTTTTTCCTTTAATCTTGGTTTCTCATTTTATGTCATTGAGTTGATCTTCAACTTCTGATATTCTTTCTTCTGCTTGGTCAATTCGGCTGTTGAAACTTGTGCATGCTTCGCTAAGTTCTCGTGTTGTGTTTTTCAGCTCCTTCAATTCATTCATATTTTTCTCTAAGTTGTCCATTCTTGTTATCAATTTCGCAAATCTTTTTTCACATCTTTTTTAAGGTTCTTAGTTTCTTTGCACTGATTTAGAACATGTTCTTTAAGCTCATTGAAGTTTCTCATTATCCACTTTCTGAAGTCTGATTCCATCATTTCGTCACACTCATTTTCTGTCCAGCTTTGTTCCCTTGCTGGTGAGGAGTTTTTGTCCTGTTTTGGAGGTGAGGTGTTTTGGTTTCGGGTGTTTTCCTCCTTTTTGCGCTGGTTTCTTCCCATCTTTATGGATTTGTCCACCTGTCGTCTTAGTAGTTGCTGATTTTTCCATTGGGTCTCTGTGTGGACGCTGAGATTGTTGATGATGAAGTATTTCTGTTACTTAGTTTTCCTTTTAATGGTCTAGCCTCTCTGCTGTATGAGTGCTGAGGTCCACTCCAGGCCCTGCTTTTCTGGGGTGTACCTGTAGCAGCTGTGGAACAGTGAGGGATGATACCAGTTTCTTCTTCTGCTGTCTTTGTTCCAGAATGATGCCCACCAAATGTCAGTCTGATTAGTCCTTTTCTGGGGTGACTCTCTGGATATACAGGGGTAAGGGAGCTGCTTGAGGAGATGGTCTGTGCTTTATAGGAGCTCCAGTGCTGAGCTGTGAGCTCCGTTGTTCATTCGGGGTTGTTGGGAGGTTGTTTATTTCTGCTGCAACAGAACTCATAAAACACCACCCTTTTTTTTCCCCGCTTAGATGCTCTGTCTCAGGGAGTTGGGGCTTTCTTTATGAGTATCTGTTGCACTGTCCTGTCCCACTAGGAGGCAGTCTATTCACTATTTGCCTGCTGGGACTCTGCCCTCCTAGCGTGGGTCCACCCTGTTGCTGCTGGGCTTTGTTCTGCTGTGGAATGCTCCCCCCTCCTGACAGAGTCTCTCAGTTATGGCAGGTTGCCTCGGCAATGGCAGGCTTCATCAGCCCTGGGCGGTACTTCAGTAGGAGTGGATTGCGTCAGTAGTGGCGGACGCCCCTCCCTCACTGGGCTGTACCGTCCTAGCTGCCGGCAGCAAATCTCTTAGCCCCAAGAGCCTCCAATCGCCACCCTGCTTGTCCCTGTGAGGGTGGGACCCGCCAAGCCTGATCACCCAGCTCCCTGCCTTAGATTCCGTCCTCTCTCTCTCTTTCTCTTCCTCTCCCCAAGCTGAAAAGTCGACTGTCTCACTGGTGCCCCAGTAGTCTGCCGATAGGGCACTGGGATCCTTGTGATCTCCCATTCCACTGCCCACTACACCAGCTCAGATCATGCTTCCCAGGAAACTCCTGGTCTGGCTCATTGTCCAAGTCCCGTCCAATCAGATGGACATGCCAATCTGCTCTTCCAAATCTCAGATTGCCGGTTTAACGGGGCACCCAGACCAGTGAGTTCCCTGCCGGGTCCCGCTGCAGTGCCGGCTGAAGCAGCCTCACGAGCCGGGTGCACTAGCCGGCTGTACTAGCATCTCGTGTCTCTCCCACACCTGGGACTTTCAACGCTCTGTGGGCAAAAAAGGTCCATCCAAGAATGCAGCTAGGACTCACCCTCTGCACCTTCACTGAGAGCTGCAATCCTGAGTCACTTCTACGATGACATCTTGCGAGTCCCCCTACCGCATACACTGTCTTTTAATCATGACTGTCCTCTCAACTATTTCTCAGCTCTGCGTTTTCCACTGCGTCGCTGGGTGAACGGTGAAATCAAATAGTCTCCAGACAATTCTCCAGGTGTGTATTATTCAGTGAGGTCCTTAATAAGTGGCTATATATAATAGAATCCTGAGTATTTTCCAGATATATATGATTCCTCACTGAGGAACTGAATAAGTGGCCATGTCAAGTACACTCCTCACATTTCCATACGTCTGTATTATTCTGCAAGGCTCTGAGTGAGAGGCCATATAACAGAGATTCCTATATACTACTCAGGTGTAAGTTTTTACATTCGGGTGTAAATGAGTGGCTATATGAAACAGAATCCTGACTTTCCCAAGGTGTCTGTTATTTAGTTAGGCTCTGAGTATGTGACTATATGAAATAGAATTCTGACTACAATACAGGTGTTCTTTACTCAATGAACCTCTGAAGAAATGCCACATGTAACAGGGTCCAGAGTATCTCTCAGGTATTTATTATTCACTGAGGCTCTGTAACTTTGGCCACATAAAATTGTTTCCTGACTAGTCTACAGGCTTGTATTATTGACTCTGACTCTAAATATTTGGGCATATAGGAAAGACTAGTGACTATTACAAAGTTGTGTATTACTGACTCAGGCGTTGATAGTGTGGCCATATGAAACAGACTAGTGTCTATTCCACACGTGTGCATTATTCCCTTTGGCTGTAAATGAGAGGCTATGTAAACTACACTCCTAACACTTCCCCAGGTGTGTGTCACTCAGTGAGGCTCTTTTTGTATGACAATAGAAAACAGGAGGCTATCTCAAATATTTTATTATTCAGTGAATCTCTGAATGAGGGGCTATATGAAATAAACTGCTGAGTACTTTACATTTGTGCATTATTCATTGAGGTTACGGGTCAGTGGCCATATAAAATAAAATCCTGATTAATCCTCAGGTGCATATTATCCACTGAAGATATGAATGTGTGTCCAAATGAAATAGACTCCTGATTACTCCACAGGTCCGCATTATTTACCAAGGCTCTGAATGAATGTCCATCAAAAATAGACTCCTAATTGTTCTCCAGGTGTGTATTATTCAGTGAGCCTCAGAAAATATGGTCATACTAATTAGATTTCTTACTATAAAAAGTGCCTGTCTTATGCACTGAGTCTCTGAATAAGTGTCTACATGAAAGAGTCTCATGAATACACCACATATTTCAATGACACATTGAATGAGAGGCCACATGAAAAAGTCTCCTAACTATTCCACAGGTGTGCATTATTTAGTGAGACTCTGAATAAGGAGATACAAGTAAATCCTGACAATTTATCCAGGTGTGTACATTACATGAGGCTCTCAACAGGTAGCCATAAGAAAGAGACTTCTGAGTATTCCGCAGGTGTGAATTATTCAGTGATTCTCTGAATAAGTGGCCATAAAATATAGACTCCAGACTATATCAAAAGTGTGTAACATTCAGTGAGGCTGTGATAGAGAGGCCATATGAAACAGAATTCTAATGAATCCACATGTGCGTTATTCACTCTTTGTCTGAATGAGTAGCCTTAGGACACAAACACCTCATTATTCTCCATGTGTGCATTATTCCAACTGGTTCGGTATGAGTGTTTATACCAAATAGACTCCTGAAACTCCCCCAGGTGTGTATTACTCAGCGCTACACAGAATTAGAGTACATATGAAATAGACTCTTGACTACCACAAAGGTTTGTTTAATTCAGGACGGCACTTAATTCATGGCTATCTTCAACAGTGTCCTGATTACTCTATAGAAGATCATTATTCACTGAAACTTTGAATGAGAGGCCATACAAAAGAGACACCTGACTATTGCTCCATTATGAATTATTCAAAAAGGTTTTAAATGAGGGGTAGTATGAAATAGAATCCTGAGAATTCCCCAAGTGTGTATCATTCAGGGAGCCACAGGATGAGTGGCCATATAAAAAATTCTCGACTATTACACTGGTGTGGATTATTCACTGAGGATAGAAATGAGTGGCTACATGAAGTAGACACTTAACTCTTCCCCAGGTGTGTATAATTGAATGAGACTCTGACTAAGTGGGCATAAAAAAAGACTCAGGTGTATTTCCCAGGTGTTCATTGCTTACAGAGACTCTGAATGTGTAGGCATTTGAAGTAGACCCTTGACTTTTTCTGAGGGGAGTATTATTCACAGACGCCTAGAACAAGTGGCCATGTGAAAGAGATTCCTCACTTATCAGATATACATGTTATTCACTAAAACACTGAAAGTGTGGCCTTATGAAATAGACGGCATTTTACTCCACAGGTGTGCGTTTATTTTTTGACTCTCCAAACGAACCACTATATGAAATAGAATAGTGATTATTCCCCACATGTGCAATATTCGAAGAGGTTCTGTATGAGTGTCCATATCAAATAGTCTCCTGACTCTCACACATGTGTGCATCATTCACGGAGCTGCTTTATTAGGGGATATCTTCAATAGGGTCCTCCCTCCTCCACAGCTGTTTATTACACACTGAAGCTCCGAATGAGAGGCCGTATGAAATAGACACCTTACTATTGCCCCATTGTGCATTATTCGGTAATGCTGTGATTGAGTGGCCATATGAACTGGACTCTGACTATACACAAGGTGTGTATCCTTCAGTCAGTTTCTGAAAGAGTGACCACATAAAATAGACTCCTGACTCCATCCTCTTGACTATTTCTCAGCTCTGCATTTTCCACTGAGTCGCTGGGTGAACGGTCTTATCAAATAGCCTCCAGACAATTCTCCAGGTGTGCATTATTCAGTGAGGCCCTTAATAAGTGGCTATATTTAATAGAATCCTGAGCATTTTCCAGATGTATATGATTCTTCACTGAGGGACTGAATAAGTGGTCACGTCAAGTACACTTCAGACACTTCTCTATGTCTGTATTATTCTGTGAGGCTCTGAATGAGTGGCCATATAATAGAGACTCTTATACACTACTCGGGCATGAGGTTTGATATTCGGCTGTAAATGAGTGGCTATATGAAACAGAATCCTGATTTCCCCAATGTGTCTGTCATTCAGGAAGGCTCTGAGTATGTGGCTATATGAAATAGAATTCTGACTACAATACAGGAGTTCTTTACTCAATGAAACTCTGAAGAAATGTCACATGTAACAGTGTCCAGAGTATTCCTCAGGTATTTATTATTCACTGAGGCTCTGAAACGTTGGCCATATGAAATTCTTTCCTAACTAGTCTACAGGCCTGCATTATTGACTCTGACTCTAAATATTTTGGCATATATAATAGACTAGTGTCTATTCCAAAGTTGTGTATTACTGACTCAGGCTTTGATTTTGTGGCCATATAAAACAGACTAGTGTCTACTCCACACATGTGCATTATTCCCTTAGGTTTAAATGAGAGGCTATGTAAAGTACACTTCTAAAACTCCCCCAGGTGTGTGTCACTCAGTGAGGCTCTTTTTGTATGACAATACGAAACAGGAGGCTGTCTATTTCAAATATTTTTATTATTCAGTGAATCACTGAATGAGCAGCTATACAAAATAAACTGTTGAGTACTTTACATTTGTGCATTATTCATTGAGGTTACGAGTCAGTGGCCATGTAAAATGGAATTCTGATTAATCCACACGTGCATATTGTCCACTGAGGCTATGAATTTGTGTCCAAATGAAAGAGACTCCTGACTACTCCACAGGTCTGCATTATTTACCGAGGCTCTGAATGAATGTCCATCAAAAATAGACTCCAAATTACTCTCCAGGTGTGTATTATTCAGTGAGCCTCAGAAGATGTGGTTATACTAATTAGATTTCTTACTATATCAAAGATCTGTGTTATGCACTGAGGCTCTGAATATGTGTCTACATGAAATAGTCTCCTGACTACACCACATTTTTCAATGACACATTGAATAAGAGGCCACATGAAAAAGTCTCTTGACTATTCCACAGGAGTGCATTATTTAGTGAGACTCTGAATGAGGAGATACAAGTAAATTCTGACTATTTATTCAGGTGTGTACACTTAGTGAGGCTCTCAACGGGTATCCATAGTAAAGAGACTTCTGACTATTCCACAGGTGTGAATTATTCAGAGATTCTCTGAATGAGTGGCCATAAAATATCGACTCCAGACTATATCACAAGTGTGTAACATTCAGTGATTCTGTGAAAGAGGGGCCATATGAAACAGAAATCTAATGACTTCACATGTGCGTTATTCACTGTTTGCCTGAATGAGAAGCTGTATGACATAGACTCCTCATTATTCTCCATGTGTGCATTATTCCAACAGTTTCGGTATGAGTGTCCATGTCAAATAGACTCCTGAAACTCCCCCAGGTGTGTACTACTCAGCGTTACAAAAAATTAGAGTTCATATGAAATGGACTGCTGACTACCACCCAGCGGTGTATTATTCAGGAAGGCACTTTATTCATGGCTATCTTAAACAGTGTCCTGATTACTCCATAGAAGAACATTATTCACTGAAAGTCTGAAGAAGAGCCCATACAAAATAAACACCTGACTATTGCTCCATTGTAAATTATTCAATAAGGTTCTAAATGAGTGGTAGTATGAAATAGAATCCTGATAATTCCCCAGGTGTATATCATTCATGAAGGCACAGAAAGAGTGGCCATATAAAAAATGCTCGACTATTACCCTGGTGTGCATTATTCACTGAGGATCTAAATGAGTGGCTACATGAAGTAGACCCTTAACTCTTCCCCAGGTATGTATTATTGAATGAGACTCTTACTAAGTAGGCATAAAAAGAGACTCAGGTGTACTTCCCAGGTGTTCATTACAAACAGGGACTTTGAATGTGTAGCCATTTGAAGTAGACCCTTGACTGTTTTTGAGAGGAGAATTCTTCACAGAGGCCCTGAACGAGTGGCCATGTGAAAGAGATTCCTGACTTATCAGATATACATGTTATTCACTAAAACACTCAAAGTGTGGCCTTATGAAACAGACCAAATTTTACTCCACAGGTTTTATTATTTTTTGATTCTCCAAACTAATCACCATGTGAAACAGAGTAGTGATTATTCCCCACAGGTGCAATATTTAAAAAGGTTCTGAATGCATATCTATGTCAAATAGTCTCCTGACTCTGACACATTTCTGTATCCTTCAAGGAGCTGCTTAATTTGGGGCAACATGAAATAGGGTGCTGACTACTCCACAGCTGTTTATTATGCACTACAGCTCAGAATGACAGGCCGTATGAAATAGACTCCTTACTATTGCCTCATTGTGCATTATTCGGTAATGCTGTGACTGAGTGTCCATATGACTTGGACACTGACTATTCCCAAGGTGTGTATTCTTCAGTGAGAATCTGAACGAGTGACCACATAACATAAACCCTTGACTCTATCCGATTGACTATTTTTCAGTTCTTCATTGTCCACTGAGTCGCTGTGTGAAGAGTCATATCAAATAATCTCCAGACAATTCCCTAGCTGTGCATTATTCAGTGAGTCTCTGAATAAGTAGCTATATATAATATAATCCTGAGTATTTTCCAGATATATATAATTCCTCACTGAGGTTCTGAATAAATGGCCGTGTGAAATACACTCCTGACGTTTTCATAGCTCTGTATTATTCTGTGAAGCTCTGAATGAGTGGCCATAAAATAGAGCGTCCAGAATGCTCCTCAGAAGGGAGTTTTTACATAAGGCTCTAAATGAGTGGCTATACGAAATAGAGTTTTAACTTTTCCCAAGGTGTATGTTATTCAGTTAGGCTCTGAATATGTGGCTATAGGAAATAAAATTCTGACTATAATAGAGCTGTTTCTTATTCAAGGAATCTCTGAAATTGATTCCACATGTAATAGCGTCCTGAGTATTTCTCAGGTATGTATTATTCAAAGAGGCTCTGAAACTTTGGCCATATGAAATAGTTTTCAGACTTGTCCAGAGGCGTGTTTTATTGACTGTGACTCTAAATATTTGGGCATGTAAAATAGACAAGTGACCATTCCAAATTGTTTATTACTCACTCAGGCTTTGATTTTGTGGCCATATAAAATAGTCTAGTGTCTATTCCACACGTGTGCATTATTCCCTAAACCTGTAAATGAGAGGTTATATAAAGTAGACTCCTTACATTTCCCTAGGTGTGCCTTACACAGTGAGGCTAATTTTGTGTGACTATATGAAACAGGATGCTTCTCTATTAAATATTTGTTTTTTTAAAAAAAATTTTATTGCATTATAGGTTTTGGGGTACATGTGAAGAACGTGCAAGATAGTTGCATAGGTACACACGTGGCAGTGTGCTTTGATGCCATCCTCCCCTTCACCCACACTTGGCATTCATCCCTAGGCTATCCCTCCCCAGCCCCCCCCGCTGTCCCTCCCCCATTCCCCTCAATAGACCCCAGTGTATAGTAGACCGCCTCTCTGTGTCCATGTGTTCTCATTTTTCTCATCCGCCTATGAGTGAGTATATGCGGTATTTCCTTTTCTGTTCTTGTGTCAGTTTGCTGAGAATGATGTTCTCCAGATTCATCCATGTCCTTACAAAGGACACAAACTCATCATTTTTGATTGCTGCATAATATTCCATGGTGTATATGTGCCACATTTTCCCAGTCCAGTCTATCATCGTTGGGCATTTGGGTTGGTTCCAGTTCTTTGCTATTGTAAACAGTGCTGCAATGAACATTCGTGTGCATGTGTCCTTATAGTAGAACGATTTAAAGTCCTTTGGATATATACCCAGTAATGGGATTTCTGGGTCAAATGGAATTTCTATTTCTAGGTCCCTGAGGAATCACCACACTGTCTTCCACAATGGTTGAACTAATTTACACTCCCACCAACAGTGTAAGAGTGTTCCTATTTCTCCACATCCTCTCCAGCATCTGCTGTCTCCAGATTTTTTAATGATCGCCATTCTAACTGGCGTGAGATGGGATCTCAATGTGGTTTTGATTTGCATCTCTCTAATGACCAGTGATGATGAGCATTTTTTCATATGTTTGTTGGCCTCATGTATGACTTCTTTTTAAAGTGTCTGTTCATATCCTTTGCCCATCTTTGAATGGGCTTGTTTGTTTTTTTCCGGTAAATCTGTTTGAGTTCTTTGTAAATTCTGGATATCAGCTCTTTGTCTGATGCGTAAACTGCAAAGAATTTTTTCCATTCTGATGGTTGCCGACTCACTCTAGTGACTGTTTCTTTTGCCGCGCAGAAGCTGTGGAGTTTGGTTAGGTCCCATTTGTCTATTTTGGCTTTTGTTGCCAATGCTTTTGGTGTTTTATTCATGAATTCCTTGCCTACTCCTATGTCCTGAATGGTTTTGCCTAGATTTTCTTCTAGGCTTTTTATGGTGTCAGGTCTTACGTTTAAGTCTTTAATCCGTCTGTAGTTAATTTTAGTGTAAGGTGTCAGGAAGGGGTCCAGTTTCTGCTTTCTGCACATGGCTAGCCAGTTTTCCCAACACCATTTATTAAATAGAAAATCCTTTCCACATTGCCTGTTTTTGTCTGGTTTATCAAAGATAATATGTCTGTAGATATGTTCTGTTGCCTCCGATGCTTCTGTTCTGTTCCATTGGTCTATATCTCTGTTTTGGTACCACAACCATGCTGTTATGATTACTGTAGCCTTGTAGTATAGTTTGAAGCCTGGTAGTGTGATGCCTCCCGCTATGTTCTTTTTGGTTAGAATTGACTTTGCTATGCGGGCTCTTTTTTGGTTCCATATGACATTCATGGTGGTTTTTTCCAGTTCTGTGAAGAAATTCAATGGTAGCTTGATGGGGATAGCATTGATTATGGAAATTACTTTGGGCAGTATAGCCATTTTCACGATATTGATTCTTTCTAACCACGAACATGGAATGTTTCTCCATCTGTTTGTGTCCTCTCTTATTTCGTTGAGCAGTGGTTTGTAGTTTTCCTTAAAGAGGTACCTTACATTCCTTGTGAGTTGTATTCCTAGGTATTTTATTTTCTTTGTAGCAATTGTGAATGGCAGTTCGTTCTTGATTCTCTTTCAGTCTGTTATGGGTGTATAGGAATTCTTGTGATTTTTGAACATTGATTTTATATCC
The DNA here is from genome assembly GCA_031835075.1 of Saguinus oedipus. NCBI lineage: Eukaryota > Metazoa > Chordata > Mammalia > Primates > Cebidae > Saguinus > Saguinus oedipus. The sequence continues at coordinate 31,180,901 of CM063172.1, forward strand.
TGAGACATTGCTGAAGTTGCTTATCAGTTGCAGGAGCTTTTGGGCTGAGGTGATGGGGTCTTGTAGGTATACTATCACGTCGTCTGCAAACAGAGACAATTTCGCTTCCACCTTTTCTATTGGAATACCCTTTATTTCTTTTTCTTGCCTGATTGCTCTGGCTAGAATTTCCAGTACTATGTTGAATAGGAGCGGTGAGAGAGGGCATCCTTGTCTAGTGCCAGATTTCAAAGGGAATGCTTTCAGTTTTTGCCCATTCAGTATGATATTGGCTGTTGGTTTGCCGTAAATAGCTTTTATTACTTTGAGATATGTTCCATCAATACCAAGTTTATTGAGGGTTTTTAGCATAAAGGGCTGTTGAATTTTGTCAAATGCCTTCTCTGAATCAATTGAGATAATTATGTGGTTTTTGTTTTTGCTTCTGTTTATGTGGTGAATTACATTTATAGACTTGCGTATGTTGAACCAGCCTTGCATCCCCGGGATGAATCCTACTTGATCATGATGGATAAGTTTTTTAATGTGCTGTTGCAATCGGTTTGCCAGTATTTTATTGAAGATTTTTGCATCTATGTTCATAATGGATATTGGCCTGAAGTTTTCTTTTCTTGTTGAGTCTCTGTCAGGTTTTGGTATCAGAATGATGTTGGTCTCATGAAATGATTTGGGAAGGGTTCCCTCTTTTTGGATTATTTGGAATAGTTTCAGAAGGAATGGTACCAGATCCTCTTTGTGTGTCTGGTAGAATTTAGCTGTGATCCCATCTGGACCTGGGCTTTTTTTCTGTGGTAGGCTCTTAATTGCTGCCTCAACTTCAGACCTTGTTATTGGTCTATTCATAGTTTTGGCTTCCTCCTGGTTTAGGCTTGGGAGAACACAGGCGTCCAGAAATTTATCCATTTCTTCCTGATTTACTAGTTTATGAGCATAGAGTTGTTTGTAGTATTCTCTGATGATGGTTTGAATTTCTGTGGAATCTGTGGTGATTTCCCCATTATCGTTTTTTATTGCATCTATTTGGTTGTTCTCTCTTTTCTTTTTTATCAGTCTGGCTAGTGGTCTGTCTATTTTGTTGATCTTTTCAAAAAACCAGCTCTTAGATTTATTGATTTTTTGAAGGGTGTTTCTTGTCTCTATCTCCTTCTGTTCTGCTCTGATCTTAGTTATTTCTTGTCTTCGGCTAGGTTTTGAGCTTTTTTGATCTTGCTCCTCTAGCTCTTTCAATTTTGACGATAGGGTGTCCATTTTGGATCTCTCCACTCTTCTCATGTGGGCACTTATTGCTATATATTTTCCTCTACAGACTGCTTTATATGTGTCCCAGAGATTCTGGTGCGTTTTGTCTTCATTTTCGTTGGTTTCAAAGAACTTCTTTATTTCTGCCTTCATTTCATTGTTTATCCAATCAACATTCAAGAGCCAGTTGTTCAGTTTGCATGAAGCTGTGCGGTTCTGAGTTATTTTCTGAGTTCTGAGTTCCAACTTGATTGCACTATGGTCTGAGAGACTGTTATGATTTCAGTTGTTTTGCATTTGCTGAGGAGTGCTTTACTTCCAATTATGTGGTCAATTTTGGAGTAGGTGTGATGTGGTGCTGAGAAGAATGTATATTCTGTGGAATTGGGGTGGAGAGCTCTGTAAATGTCTATCAGGTTTGCTTGTTCCCGGTCTGAGTTCAAGTCCTGGATATCCTTGTTAATTTTCTGTCTGGTTGATCTGTCTGATATTGACAGTGGAGTGTTAAAGTCTCCCACTATTATTTTGTGGGAGTCCAAGTCTCTTTGTATGTCATTAAGAACTTGCCTTATATATCTGGGTGCTCCTGCATTGGGTCCATATATATTTAGAATCGTTAGCTCTTCTTGTTGAATCGATCCTTTTACCATTATGTAATGACCCTCCTTGTCCCTTTTGATCTTTGTTGCTTTAAAGTCTACCTTATCAGAGATGAGAATTGCAACTCATGCTTTTTTTTCTCTCCATTTTCTTTGTAAATCTTTCTCCATCCTTTTATTTTGAGCCTTTGTGTATCCTTGCGTGTGAGGTGGGTTTCCTGGATACAGCACACCCATGGGTTTTGGTTTTTTATCCAATTTGCCAATCTGTGTCTTTTGATTGGTGCATTTAGCCCATTTACATTTAGGGTTAATATTGTTATGTGTGAATTTGATACTGCCATTTTGATGCTAGCTGGCTGTTTTGCCCATTGGTTCACGTACATTCTTCACTTTGTTGATGGTCTTTAGCATTTGGTATGCTTTTAGGATGGCTGATACTGGTTGTTTCTTTCTATATGTAGTGCATCTTTCAGGAGCTCTTGTAAAGCAGGCCTAGTGGTGACAAAATCTCTGAGTACTTGCTTGTTCATGAAGAAATTTATTTTTCCTTCACTTATGAATCTCAGCTTGGCTGGATATGAAATTCTGGGTTTAAAATTCTTTTCTTTGAGGTTGTTCAATATTGGCCCCCACTCTCTTCTGGCTTGTAGAGTCTCTGCTGAGAGATCTGCTGTGAGTCTGATGGGCTTCCCTTTGTGGGTGACCCGACCTTTCTCTCTGGCTGCCCTTAGTATTTTCTCCTTCATTTCAACCCTGGTGAATCTGACGATTATGTGCCTTGGGGTTTCTCTTCTTGCAGAGTATCTTTGTGGTGTTCTCTGTATTTCCTGGAGTTGAGTATTGACCTGTCTTGCTAGGTTGGGGAAATTTTCCTAGATAATATCCTGAAGAGTCTTTTCCAGCTTGGATTCATTCTCTTCATCACATTCCGGTACACCTATCAAACGTAGGTTGGGTCTCTTCCCATAGTCCCACATTTCTTGGAGATTTTGTTCATTCCTTTTTGTGCTTTTTTCTTTAATCTTGGTTTCTCATTTTATGTCATTGAGTTGATCTTCAACTTCTGATATTCTTTCTTCTGCTTGGTCAATTCGGCTGTTGAAACTTGTGCATGCTTCACGAAGTTCTCGTGTTGTGTTTTTCAGCTCCTTCAATTCATTCGTATTCCTCTCTAAGTTGTCCATTCTCGTTATCAATTCCTCGAATCTTTTTTCAAATCTTTTTTCAAGGTTCTTAGTTTCTTTGCACTGATTTAAAACATATTCTTTTAGCTCAATGAAATTTCTCATTATCCACTTTCTGAAGTCTGATTCTGTCATTTCGTCACACTCATTCTCTGTCCAGCTTGTTTCCTTTGCTGGTGACGAGTTTTTTTCCTTTGTAGGAGGTGAGGTGTTTTGGTTTCACGTGTTTTTCTCCTTTTTACGCTGGTTTCTTCCCATCTTTATGGATTTATCCACCTGTTGTCTTAGTAGTTCCTGATTTTTTATTTGGGTCTCTGTGTGGATGCTGAGATTGTTGATGATGAAGTATTTCTGTTACTTAGTTTTCCTTCTAATGGTCTAGCCCCTTTGCTGTATGAGTGCTGAAGTCCACTCCAGGCCCTGCCTGTCTGGAGTATACCTGTAGGAGCTGTGGAACAGTGAGCGATAATACCAGTTTCTTCTTCTGCTGCCTTTGTTCCAGAATGATGCCCACCAAATATCAGTCTGATTAGTTCTTTTTTGGGGTGACTCTTTGGATGTACAGGGGTCAGGGAGCTGCTTAAGGAGACGGTCTGTGCTTTATAGGAGCTCCAGTGCTGATCTGTGAGCTCCGTTGTTCATTCAGGGTTGTTGGAAAGTTGTTTATGTCTGCTGCAATAGAACTCATAAAACACCACACTTTTTTTTCCCCCTTAGATGCTCTGTCTCAGGGAGTTGTGGCTTTCTTTATGAGTATCTGTTGCACTCTCCTGCCCCACTAGGTGGCAGTCTATTCACTATTTGCCTGCCGGGGCTCTGACCTGCTAGCGCGGGTCCACCCTGTTGCTGCTAGGAGTCTCTCTGTTATGGCAGGTTGCCTTGGCATCGGCAGGCTGCGTCAGCCCTGGGCGGTGCTTAAGTACGGGCGGATTGTGTCAGCAATGGTGGACGCCCCTCCCTCACCGGGCTGCATCGTCCTAGATGCCAGCAGCAAAACTCTCAGCCCCAAGCGCCTCCAGTCACCACCCTGCTTGTCCCCATGAGGATGGGACCCGCCGAGCCCGATCACCCAGCTCCCTGCCTCAGAGTCCGTCCTCTCTCTCTCTCTCTCTCTCTCTCCCTCTCAGCAAGCTGAAAGGTCGACTCTCTCACTGGTGCCCCAGTAGCCTGCCGATAGGGCACTGGGATCCGTGCAATCTCCTGTGCCACTGCCCACTGCAGCAGCTCAGGTCACGCTTCCCAGGAAACTCCTGGTCTGGCTCACTGTCCAAGTCCCTTTCAATCAGATAAACATGCCAATCTGCCCTTCCAAATCTCAGATTGCTGGTTTAACAGGGCACCCAGACCAGTGAGTTCCATGCCGGGTCCTGCTGCGGCGCCAGCTGAAGCAGTCGTGTGAGCCGGCTGCATTAGCCGGCTTTTCTAAAGTCCCGTGTCTCTCCCACACCTGGGCCTTTCAACGCTCTGTGGGCAAAAAAGGACCATCCGAGAATACGGCTAGGACTCACCCTCTGCGCCTTCACTGAGAGCTGATATCCTGAGTTGCTTCTACGACGCCATCTTGTGAGTCATCTCTAAATATTTGTACTTTTTAGTGAATCTCTGAATAAGTATCCATATGAAATAGACTGCTATTTTACATTTGTGCGTTTTTCACTGAGGTTATGAGTCAGTGGCCATATAAATATGAATCTGGACTAATTCACACGTGAATATTAGCCACTGAGGCTATGAATGAGTGTTCTAATAAAATAGACTCCTGGCTACTCCACAGGTGTACATTATATACCAAGGCTCTGAATGAACGTCCATCGGAAAGAGACTCCATATTATTTTCCAGGTGTGTATTATTCAGTTTGGCTCAGAAGATGTGGCCATATAAATTAGATTCCTTACAACATAAAGGGCCTGTTTTATTCACTGTGGCTCTGAATATGTGTCTACATGAAATAGACTCCTGACTACAACACATTATTCAGTGACACTCCGAGTTAGAGGCCACATGAAAAAGTCTGCTGACTATTCCACAGGTGTGCCTTATTTAGTGAGACTGTGAATGAAGGGATACAGGTATATCCTGACTATTTTCACAGGTGTATACACTTAGTGAGTCTCTTAACGAGTGGCCATAGGAAAGAGACTTCTGACTATTCTGCAGTTGTGCATTATTTAGTGATATTCTTAATGGGTTTCCATAAAAAATAGACTCCAGACTATATCACAAGTGTGTAATATTCAGTGAGGCTGTGAAAGATGGTCCATAAAAATTAGACTTCTATTTATTTACATGTGCATTATTCACTGTTTGTCTGAATGAGTAGCTGTATTACATAGACTCATTATTATACATGTGTGCATTAATCAAACAGGTTCTGTTTGAGTGTCCAAACGAAATCGATTTCTGACACTGCCCAAGGTGTGTATTACGCAATGATACAAAAAATTAGTGTTCATATGAAATAGACACCAGGCAATTACCCAGGTGTGTATCAGTCAGGAAGGCAGTTAATTCGTGACTATCTTAAACAGCGTCCTGATTACTCCATAGAAGTTTATTATTCACTGAAAGTGTGAGTGATAGAGCATATAAAATAGACAGCTGACTATTGCTCCGTTGTGAATTATTCAATAAGGTGCTAAATGCATGGTAGTATCAAATAGAATCCTGAGGATTCTTCAGGTGTATATCACTCAGTGAGGCACAAAATGAGTGACCGTATAAAAAGTGCTCAGCTATTACCCTGGTGTGCATTATTCACCGAGACTCTAAATGAGTGGCTACATGAAGTAGACTCTTACCTCTTCCCCAGGTGTGTATAATTGAATGAGACTCTGAAAGTGGGCATAAAAAAGAGACTCAGGTGTATTTACCACGTGTTCATTACCTACAGAGTCTCTGAATGTGTAGCCATTTAAAGTAGACACTTGAATATTTTTAAGGGGAGTATACTTCACAGAGGCCCTGAACAAGTGGCCATGTGAAAGAGATTCCTTTCTATTTAGATACACATATTATTCACTAAAACACTGAGAGTGACCTTCTGAAATAGAACCCATTTTACTCCACAGATGTGCATAAGTTTTAGATTCACCAAACGAAACACCGTATGAAACAGACAAGTGATTATTCCCCACATGTGCAGTAATCGAAAAGGCTTTGATTTTGCGGCCGTATAAATTAGACTAGTGCTCATTCCACACGTGTGCATTATTTCCTGACTCTGTAAATTAAAGGCTATATAAAGTAGACTCCTAACACTTCCACTGGTGTGCATTACTCAGCGAGGCTCTTTTTGTTTAACCATATGAAACAGGATGCTGTCTATCTCAAATATTTGTAATATTCAGTGAATCTCTTAATGAGTGTATATATAAAATAGACTGCTAAGTATTTTACATTTTTGCATTTTTCACTGAGGTTATGAGTCATTGGCATTATATAATGGAATCCTGACTAATCCACACGTGCATATTATCCACTGAGGCTATGAATGAGTGTCCTAATAAAATAGACTCCTTGCTACTCCACAGGTGTACATCATTTTCCGAGTCTCTGAATATATGTCCATCGCAAATAGACTCCAAATTATTCCCTATGTGTGTATTATTCAGTGAGGCTCAGAATATGTTTCCATATCAATTAGATTCCTTACTATATCAAGTGTCTGTCTTATTTACTGAATCTCTGAATATGTGTCTACATGAAATAGACTCCTGACTAGACCACATAATTCAGTGATACTCCGAATTAGAGGCCACATGAAAAAGTCTCCTGACTATTTCACAGGTGTGCATTATTTAGTGAGACTCTGAATTAGGGGATAAAGGTAAATCCTGACTACTTCTCCAGGAGTATACACTTAGTGAGGTTCTTAATGAGTGTACATAGGAAAAAGACTTCTCACTATTCCACAGGTTTGCATTATTTAGCAATTCTCTCAATGAGTGGCCATAAAAATTAGACTCCAGACTATATCACAAGTGTTTAATATTCAGTGAGGCTGTGGAAGTGGTGCCATATGAAACAGACTTCTAATTACTCCACATGTGCATTATTCAGTTTGTCTGAATGAGTATCCATATGACATAGACTCCTCTTTATTTTCCATGTGTGCATTTATTAAACAGGCTCTGTCAGAGTGTCCATACCAAATAGACTCCTGACACTTTGCCAGGTGTGTATTACTCAGCGATACACAAAATTAGAGATCATATGATATAGACACCAGGCTATTACCAAAGTTTGTGTCATTCAGCAAGGCACTTAATTCATGGCTATGTTAAACAGCATCCTGATTACTCCATAGAAGTTTATTATTCACTGAAACTTTGAATGATAAACCATATAAAATAGCAAATGACTACTACTCCATTGTGAATCATTCAATAAGGTTCTAATTAAGTGGTAGTATCAAATAGAATCCTGAGGATTCTTCCAGTGTATATCACTCAGTGAGGCGCAAAATGAGTGGCCATATAAAAAAATGCGTGACTCTTACCCTGGTGTGCATTATTCACTGAGGCACTAAATGAGTGGCTACATGAAGTAGACTCTTAAATCTTCCTTTGTTATGTATTATTGAATGAGTCTCTGACTAAGTGGGCATCAGAAAGAAACTCAGGTGTATTGCCCAGGTGTTCATTACATACAGAGACATTGAATGTTTAGCCATTTGAAGTAGACCCTTGACTATTTTTAAGGGGAGTGTTCTTCACAGAGGCCCTGAACGAGTGGATATGTGAAAAAGAATCCTGACTTATCAGATATACATTATATCCTAAAACACTGAAAGAGTGGCCTTCTGAAATAGAACCCAGTTTACTCAACTGGTGAGCATTACTTTTTGATTCTCCAAATTAATCGCCATATGAAACAGACTAGTGATTATTCCCCACATGTGCAGTATTCGAAAAGGTTCTGTATGAATATCTATGTCAAATAGTCTCCTGACTCTGACACATGTGTGTATCATTCAAGGAGCTGCTTAATTTAAAGCTACCTTATATAGGGTCCTGACTACTCCACAGCTTTTTATCATGCGCTGATGCTCCGAATGAAAGGCCAATTGAAATAGACTCTTTAGTATTGCCTCATCGTTCATTATTCGGTAATGCTGTGATTGAGTGTCCATATAACTTGGACACTGACTATTCCCAAGGAGTGTATTTTGCAGTGAGATTCTGAATGAGTGACCACATAACATAAACCCTTGACTCTATCCTCTTGAATATTACTCAGTTCTGCATGGTCAACTGAGTCGCTGGGTTAAGAGTCATATCAAGTAGTCTCCAGACTATTCCTTAGCTGTGCATTAATAAACGAGTCTCCGAATAACTGTCTATATATAATATAATCCTGAGTATTTTCCATATGTATATGATTCCTCACTGAGGCTCTGAATAAGTGGCCATGTGAAATATAATCTTGACGTTTTCATAGGTCTGTATTATTTTGTGAAGCTCTGAATGAGTGGCCATAAAATAGAGCCACCTGAATGCACCTCAGGCGTGCGTTTTTACATTCGGCTCTAAATGAGTAGCTATACAAAATAGAATTTTAAATTTTCCCAAGATGTATGTTATTCAGTTAATCTCTGAATATGTGGCTATAGGAAATAAAATTCTGACTACAATAGAGGTATTTCTTATTCAAAGAAGCTCTGAAATTGATGCCACATGTAATAGCGTCCTGAGTATTTCACAGGTATGTATTATTCACTGAGGCTCTGAAACTTTGGCCATATGAAATTGTTTTCTGACTTGTCTACAGGCCTGTATTATTGACTCTGAATCTAAATATTTGGGCATGTAAAATAGACAAGTGACTATTCCATAGTTTTGTATTACTCAGGCTTTGATTTTGTGGCCATATAAAATAGTCTAGTGCCTATTCCGCACGTGTGTATTATTCCCTGAGGCTGTAAATGAGAGGCTATATAAAGTAGACTCCTAACACTTCCCTAGGTGTGCCTTACTCAGTGAGGCTCATTTTCTGTGACCATATGAAACAGGATGCTGCTATATTAAATATTTTTACTATTTAGTGAATCTCTGAATGAGTGTCTATATAAAATAGACTGCTGAGTACTTTACATTTGTGCATTTTTCACTGAGGTTACCAGTCAGTGGCCATATAAATTGGAATCCGGACTAATCCACACGTGCATATTATCCACTGAAGCTATGAATGAGTGTCCTAATAAAATAGACTTCTGGCTACTCCACGGGTGTCCATTATTTACTGAGGCTCTGAATGAATGTCCATCCAAAAGAGACTCCAAATTATTTTCCAGGTGTGTATTATTCAGTTTGGCTCAGAAGATGTGTCCATATAAATTAGATTCCTTACAACATAAAGGGCCTGTTGTATTCACTGTGGCTCTTAATATGTGTCTACATGAAACAGACTCCTGACTACAACACATTATTCAGTGACACTCCGATTTAGAGGCCACGTGAAAAAGTCTGCTGACTATTCCACAGGTGTGCATTATTTAGTGAGACTGTGAATGAAGGGATATAGGTATATCCTGACTATTTCTACAGGATTTACACTTAGAAAGGCTCTTAATGAGTGGCCATAGAAAAGAGTCTCCTGACTATTCCACAGGTGTGCATTATTTAGTGAGACTCTGAATGAGGGGTTAACGGTAAAGCCTGACTATTTCCCCAGGTGTATACACTTAGTGAGGCTTTTAACGAGTGGCCATGGGAAAGAGACTTCTGACTATTCAGCAGGTGTGCATTATTTAGTGATTCTCTGAATGGATGGCCATAAAAAATAGACTCCAGACTATATCACAAGTGTGTCATATTCAGTGAGGCTGTGAAGGAGGTTTCATAAGAATCAGAGTTCTAATTACTTTACATGTGCATTATTCACTGTTTGTCTGAATGAGTAGCTGTATGCTATAGACTCCTCATTATTATACATGTGTGCATTAATCAAACAGGTTCTCTTTGAGTGTCCATACCAAATAGAATCCTGAAACTGCCCCAGGTGGGTATTACTCAAAGATACACAAAATTAGAGTTCATATGAAATAGACACCAGGCTATTACCCATGTGTGTATCATTCAGGAAGGCATTGAATTTGTGGCTATCTTAAACAGCGTCCTGATTACTCCATAGAAGTTTATTATTCACTGAAACTTTGAGTGATAGACCTTATAAAATAGACACCTGACTATTGCTCCATTGTGAATTATTCAATAAGGTTCTAAATGCGTGGTAGTATCAAATAGAAACCTGAGGATTCTTCAGGTGTATATCACTCAGTGAGGCAGAAAATGAGTGGCCGTATAAAAAATGCTCGACTATTACCCTGGTGTGCATTATTCACTGAGGCTCTAAATGAGTGGCTACATGAAGTAGACTCTTAAATCTTTCTTTGTTGTGTATTATTGAATGAGTCTCTGACGAAGTGGGCACAAAAAAGAGACTCATGTGTATTGCCCATGTGTTCATTACCTACAGTCTTTGAATGTGTAGCCATTTAAAGTAGACACTTAACTATTTTTGAGGGGAGTATTCTTCACAGAGGCCCTGAATGCGTGGCAATGTGAAAGAGAATCCTTACTTTTCAGATATTCATATTATTCACTATAACACTAAAAGAGTGGCCTTCTGAAATAGAACACATTTTACTCAACAGGTGTGCATAAGCTTTTCATTCACCAAATGAAACACCATATAAAACAGAAAAGTGATTATTCCCCACATGAGCAGTATTTGAAAATGCTTTGATTTTGCGGCCATATAAAATAGACTTGTGTCTATTCCACAAGTGTGCATTATTTCCTGATTGTGTAAATTAAAGGTTATATAAAGTAGACTCCTAACACTTCCCCTGGTGTGCATTACTCAGTGAGGTTCTTTTTGTTTAAGCATATGAAACAGGATGCTGTCTATCTCAAATATTTGTATTATTTATTGAATCTCTGAATGAATGTCTATATGAAATAGACTGCTAAGTATTTTCCATTTTTGCAGTTTTCACTGAGGTTATGAATCAGTGGCCATATAAAATGGAAATTTTTTTTTTTTTTTACTAATCCATACGTGCATATTATCCACTGAGGCTATGAATGAGTGTCCTAATAAAATAGACTCCTGGCTACTCCACAGGTGTACATCATTTTCCGAGGCTCTGAATATATGTTCATTGAAAATAGACTCGAAATTTTCCCCAGGTGAGTATTATTCAGTGAGGCTCAGAATATATTTTCATATTAGTTAGATTTCTTACTATAACAAGTGTCTGTCTTATTCACTGAAGCTCTGAATATGTGTCTACATGAAATAGACTCCTGACTAAACCACATAACTCAGTGACATTCTGAATTAGAGGCCACATGAAAAAGTATCCTGACTATTCCACAGGTGTTCATTATTTAGTGAGACTCTGAATGAGGGGATAAAGGTAAATTTAGACTATTTCTTCAGGTGTGTACATGTATTGAGGCTCTTAACAAGTGGCCATAGGAAAGAGTCTCCTGACTATTCCACAGGTGTGCATTATTTAGTGAGACTCTGAAGGAGGGGATAATGGTAAATCCTGACTATTTTCCCAGGTGTGTACACTTAGTGAGGCTCTTAATGAGTGGCCATAGGAAAGAGACTTCTGACTATTCCACAGGTGTGCATTATTTAGTGATTCTCTGAATGGGTGGCCATAAAAAATAGACTCCAGACTATATCACAAGTGTGTAATCAGCGAGTCTGTGAAAGAAGGGCCATATAAAAAAGACTTCTAATTAATCCACATGTGCATTATTCACAGTTTGTCTGAATGAGTAGCCATGTGAGATAGACTCCTCATTATGATCCATGTGTGCATTAATCAAACAGGCTCTGTCTGAGTGTCCATACCAAATAGACTCCTGACACTTCCACAGGTGTGTATTACTCAGCGATACACAAAATTAAAGTTCACATGAAATAGACTGCTGTCTGTCACACAGGTGCATATCATTCAGCAAGGCACTTAATTCATTAAAGTGGCTATATAAAGGAGCGTCCTGATTACTCCATAGAAGTTTACTATTCACTGAAACTTTGAATGATGGATCATATAAAATAGACACCTGACTATTGCTCCATTGTGAATTATTCAATATGGTTCTAAATAAATGGTAGTATCAAATAGAATCCTAAGGATTCTACAAGTGTATATCACTCAGTGAGGCACAAAATGAGTGGCCATATAAAAAATGCTCGACTATTACCCTGGTGTGCATTATTCAGTGAGGCTCTAAATGAGTGGCTACATGAAGTAGACTCTTAAATCTTCCATTTTTGTGTATCATTGAATGAGTCTCTGACTAAGTGGGCATAAAAAAGAGACGCAGGTGTATTGCCCAGGTGTTCATTATGTACAGAGACATTGAATGTGTAGCCATTTGAAGTAGACCCTTGATTATTTTTGAGGGGAATGTTCTTTCCAGAGGCTCTGAACGAGTGGCTATGTGAAAGAGATTCCTGACTTATCAGATATACATATTATTCACTAAACACTGAAAGAGTGGCCATATGAAATAAAACCCATTTTACTTAACAGGTGTGCCTTATTTTTTGATTCTCCAAACTAAACACCATATGAAACAAACTAGTGATTATTCCCCACATGTGCACTATTCAAAAAGGTTCTGGGGAGAGAGATCCAAGATGGCTGATCGCTAACAGCTCCGGATTGTAGCTCCCAGTGAAAGCTCGGAAAACGTGAGAACGCCACATTTTCAGAGAACTTTTCGTCACCCATGGACCAGAAGATTTCCAGTGGAGGAGCCCCGCGGGTCTCCAGCGCGACTTCTGTGGCCGGTACAGCGGTTTTGCCGTCGCCTCGGCGCGGCAGCTCTTCGTGTACAGTGAACGGGACTGGTTCCCCTACTGACTGGTGTTTGGAGCTCCGGGAAGGCAGAGCCGCTTGTTGCAGACTCAAGAAGGAAGCCAGACCGGAGATTCCCAGGCAGAAGAGCACCACCAGTCTTATCGCTGTTGTTTTGGCCGGCGCAGTGGGTTGCTCGGATTCCAGCACTGGGAATCAATAAATTGGACATCCTCTCAGGAACGTAATGAGAAAGGCTCTAATTGTAAAGACATCAGATGGATAAAATCACAATAAAGGGAAAAAAACAGCCTGAAAAGGCCGAGAAAACTGAAAGTCAGAACCCCTCTCCCTCTACAGGGGATAGTAATTCCTCATCAGCAATGGAACAAGCCCTAATGGAAGAGGACTATGTTCCAGTATCTGAAGGAGGTTTTGGAAGGTGGATGGTAAAAAACCTCTGGGAATTGAAACAAATTGTTCTAAACCAATGTAAAGAAACTAAGAACTTTGAAAAAAGGTTAGACGAAATGTTAAAAAGAATGGACAATATAGAAAGGAATATAAATGAACTAATGGAGTTGAAAAATACAACACGAGAACTTAGTGAAATATGCACAAGTTTGAATAGCCAAATTGATCAAGAAGAAGAAAGGATATCAGAGGTCGAAGACCGACTTAATGAAATGGAACGAGAAGACAAGAATAGAGAAAAAAGGATAAAAAGGAATGAGCAAAGTCTCCAAGAATTATGGGACTATGTGAAAAGACCTAATCTACGTTTAATAGGTGTACCTGAATGTGATGGAGAGAATGAATCCCAGCTGGAAAATATTCTTCAGGATATTATCCAGGAGAATTTTCCCAATCTAGCAAAGCAGGATACCATACAACCTCAGGTAATACAGAGAACACCACAAAGATATTCCTTAAGAAGAGCAACCCCAAGGCACATAATCATTAGATTCACCAGGGTTGAAACAAAGGAGAAAATACTAAGGGCAGCCAGAGAGAAAGGTCAGGTTACCCACAAAGGGAAGCCTATTAGACTTACAGCAGATCTCTCAGTAGAAACCCTACAAGCCAGAAGAGAGTGGGGGCCAATATTTAACATCCTCAAAGAACAGAAATTTCAGCCCAGAATTTCATATCCTGCCAAACTAAGCTTCACAATTGAAGGAAAAATAAAATCTTTTATGAACAAGCAAGTACTCAGAGATTTTATTACCACCAGGCCTGCTTTACAAAAACTTCTGAAAGAAGCATTACACACAGAAAGGAACAACCAGTATTAGCCTTTCTAAAAATATACCAAAAAGTAAAGAACATCAACATAAAGAATTTACATCAACAAATGGATAAAATAGCCAGTTAACATCAAATGGCAGTAATCTTAAATTGAAATCGACTCAATTTTCTAATTAAAAGATACAGCCAAAATCTAACGGTATACTATATCCAGACCTATTTTATATCCAAAGATATACATAGACTAAAAACAAAGTGTTGGAGAAAGATTTACCAATCAAATAGAGAAAAAATAAACAAATAAATAAACAAAAAGAAGTTGCAATTCATGCATTTGATAAAACAGATTTCAAACCAAAAAAGATAGAGTGGTATAAGGATCAATGCATTCTAACACCCAGATACATAAGACCCATAAAGAGATTCAGACTCAACGAAACAGAAAATTAATAAGGATATCAAGAATCTGAACTCAGATTAGTAACAAGTAAACTTAATAAGCAAACTCTCCACTTGAGATAAATAAAATAAACATTCTCCATTTTAAATACATAAAATAATGATCCGCCATTATTAATAGCCATCTATAGAATAAAGCAATATTTCTGTTCTCTCTCCCTCTTTTTCTTCCTCTCTTTTCCTTTCAAAAAAAAAGACCCTCTATATTCTCTCTTTCTTTCAGCTCCAAAAAAAAAAAAAAAGAAAAAGAAATGCAAACCAAAACCATAATAAGTTACATCAGTTAGAATGGTGATCATTAAAAAGTCAGGAAACAACAGATGCTGGAGAGGATGTAGAGAAATAGCAACACTTTTACACTGTTGGTGAAAGTATACATTAGTTCAACCATTGTGGAAGACAGTGTGGTGATTCTTCAAGGATCTAGAACAATATATACCATTTGACACAGCAATCCCATTACAGGGATTATTTTTATATACCCAAAATGATTATATAACTATATGCCCAAATAATTATAAATCATTCTGCTATAAAGGCACATGTACATGTATGTTTACTGCAGCACTATTTACAATAGCAAAGACTTGGAACCAATCCAAATTCCCATCAATGATAGACTGGATAAAGAAAATGTAAAAAAAAAAATGGTTCTGGATGAGTGTCTATGGTAAATAGTCCTCTGATTCTGACACATGAGTGTATCATTCACGGAGCTGCTTAATTTGGGGCTACCTTAAATAGGGTCCTGACTACTCCACAGCTGTATTTTATTCACTGAAGCTCCGAATGACAGGCCATATGAAATAGACTCCTTACTATTGTCCCATTGTGCATTATTTGGTAATGCTGTGATTGAGTGTCCTTATGACTTGGACACTGAATATTCCCAAGATGTGTATTCTTCAGTGAGATTCTGAACGAGTGACCACATAACATAAACCCTTGACTCTATCCTCTTGACTATTTTTCGGTTCTGCATTGTCGACTTAGTCGCTGGGTGAAGTGTCATATCAAGTAGTCTCCAGAACATTCCTTAGCTGTGAATCATTCAGTGAGTCTCCAAATAAGTTTCAATATATAATATAATGCTGAGTATTTTCCAGATATATTTGATTCCTCACTGAGGTTCTGAATAAGTGGCCGTGTGAAATACACTCCTGACGTTTTCATAGGTCTGTATTATTCTGTGAAGCTCTGAATGAGTGGCCATAAAATAGAGCCTCCTGAATGCTCCTCAGCCATGCGTTTATACATTCGGCTATAAATGAGTGGCTACACAAAATAGAATTTTAACGTTTCCCAAGGTGTATGTTATTCAGTTAGGCTCTGAATATGTAGCTATAGGAAATAGAATTCTGACAACAATAGAGGTGTTTCTTATTCAAGGAAGCTCTGAAATTGATGCCACATGTAATAGCGTCCTGAGTATTTACCCGGTATTTATTATTCACTGAGGCTCTGAAACTTTGGCCATATGAAATTGTTTTATGACTTGTCCGCAGGCGTGTATTATTGACTCATACTCTAAATATTTGGGGATGTAAAATAGAAAAGTGACTACTACAATGATGTGTATAATTCGTGAAAGCAATGATTTTGTGGCCATATAAAATAGTCTAGTGTCTATTCCACATGTGTGCATTAATCCCCGAGGCTGTAAATGAGAGGCTATATAAAGTAGACTCCTAACACTTCCCTAGGTGTGCCTTACTCAGTGAGGCTAATTTTCTGTGACCATACGAAACAGGATGCTGCTACATTAAATATTTGTATTATTTAGTGAATCTCTGAATGAATGTCTATATGAAATATACTGCTGAGTACTTTACATTTGTGCATTTTTCACTGATGTTACGAGTCAGTGGCCATATAAATTGGAATCTGGACTAATCCACACGTGAATATTATGCACTGAGGCTATGAATGTCTTAATAAAATAGACTCCTGGCTACTCCACATGTGTACATTATTTATGAAGGCTCTGAATAAATGTCCATCGAAAAGAGACTCCAAATTATTCTCCAGGTGTGAATTATTCAGTGAGACTCAGAAGATGTGGCCATATTAATTAGATTCCTTACAACATAAAAAGCCTGTTTTATTCACTGTGGCTCTGATTATGTGTCCACAGGAAATAGACTTCTGACTACATCACATTATTCAGTGACACTCCGAATTAGAGGCCACATAAAAAAGTCTCCTGACTATTCCACAGGTGTGCATTATTTAGTGAGACTCTGAATGAAGGGATATATGTAAATCCGGACTATTTCCCCAGGTGTGTACACTTAGTGCGTCTCTTAATGAGGGGCCATAGGAAAGAGACTTCTGACTCTTCAGCAGGTGTGCGTTATTTCATGAGACTCTGAATGAGGGAATAAAGGTAAATTCTGACTCTTCCTCCAGGTGTGTACACTTTGTGAGGCCCTTATCATGTGGCCATAGGAAAGAGACTTCTGACTATTCCACAGGTGTACATTATTTAGTGATTCTCTGAATGGGGGGCCATAAAAAATAGACTCCAGACTATATCACAAGTGTGTAATATTCAGTGAGGTTGTGAAAGTGGGTCCATAAGAATCAGAATGCTAATTGCTTTACATGTGCATTATTCACTCTTTGTCTGAATGAGTATCCGCATGACATAAACTCCTAATTATTATATATGTGTGCATTAATCAAACAGGTTCTGTTTGAGTGTCATTACCAAATAGAACCCTGACACTGCCCCAGGTGTGTATTACTCACCGATACAGAAAATTGTAGTTTATATAAAATAGACGCCAGGCTATTACCCAGGTGTGTATCATTCAGGAAGGAACTTAATGCTTGGCTATCTTTAACAGCGTCCTGATTACTCCATAGAAGTTTATTATTCACTGAAACTTTGAGTGATAGACCTTATAAAATAGACACCTGACTATTGCTCCATTGTGAATTATTCAATAAGGTGCTAAATGCGTGGTAGTATCAAATAGAAACCTGAGGATTCTTCAGGTGTATATCACCCAGTGAGGCACAAAATGAGTGGCCATATAAAAAATGCTCGACTATTACCCTGGTGTGCATTATTCACTGAGGCTCTAAATGAGTGGCTACATGATGTAGACCCTTAACTCTTCCCCAGGTGTGTAATATTCCATGAGACTCTGACTAAGTGGGCATTAAAAAAAGACTCAGGTGTATTGACCAGGTGTTCATTACCTACAGAGTCTCTGAATGTGTAGCCATTTAAAGTAGACACTTGACTATTATTGAGGGGAGTATACTTCAAAGAGGCCCTGAACTAGTGGCAATGTGAAAGAGATTTCTTACTCTTCAGATATACATCTTATTCACTAAAACACTGAAAGAGTGACCTTCTGAAATAGAACCCATTTTACTTTACAGGTGTGCATAAGTTTTTGATTCACCAACAAAAAACCCTATGAAACAGGCAAGTGATTATTACTTACATGTGCAGTTTTCCAAAAGGCTTTGATTTTGTGGCCATATAAAATAGACTAGTGTCTATTCCACACGTGTGCATTATTTCCTGATTCTGTACATTAAAGACTATATAAAGTAGACTCCTAACACTTCCCCTGGTGTGCATTACTCAGTTAGGCTCTTTTTGTTTAACCATGTGAAACAGGATGCTGTCTATCTCAAATATTTGTATTATTCAGTGAATCTCTGAATGAGTGCCTATATGATATAGACTGCTAAGTATTTTACATTTTGGCATTTTTCACTGAGGTTACGAGTTAGTGGCCATATAAATTGGAATCCTGACTAATCCAAACGTGCATGTTATCCACTGAGGCTATGAATTGGTGTCCTAATAAAATAGACTCCTGGCTACTCCAGATGTGTGCATCATTTTCTGAGGCTCTTAATATATGTCCATTGAAAATAGACTCCAAATTATTCCCCAGGTGTTTATTATTCAGTGAGCCTCAGAATATGTTTCCATATCCATTAGATTTCTTACTACATCAAGTGTTTGTTTTATTCGCTGAAGCTCTGAATATGTGTCTACATGAAATAGACTCCTGACTACACCACATTATTCAGTGACACTCCGAATTAGAGGCCACATAAAAAAGTCTCCTGACTATTCCACAGGTGTGCATTATTTAGTGAGACTCTGAATTAGGGTATAAAGTAAATCCTGACTCTTTCTCCAGGTGTGTACACTTAATGAGGCTCTTAACGAGTGGCCATAGGAAAGAGACTTCTGACTATTCCGCAGGTGTGCATTATTTAGTGATTCTCTGAATGTGTGGCCATAAAAAATAGACTTCAGACTACATAACAAGTATGTAATATTTAGTGAGTTTGTGAAAGATGGGCCATATGAAACAGACTTCTATTTACTCCACATGGGCATTATTCACAGTTTGTCTGAATGAGTAGACATATGACACATTATTATCCATGTGTGCATTAATCAAACAGGCTCTGTTTGAGTGTCCATACCAAATAGACTCCTGACACTGCCCCAGGTAGGTATTACTCAGCGATACACAAAATTAGAGTTCATATAAAATAGACTCCTGACTATCACACATGTGCATATCATTCAGCAAGGCACTTAATTCCTGTCTATGTTAATCCGCGTCCTGATTACTCCATAGAACTTTACTATTCACTGAATCTTTGAATGATGGACCACATAAAATAGACACCTGACTATTGCTCCATTGTGAATTATTCAATAAGGTTCGAAATGAGAGGTACTATCAAATAGAATCCTGAGGATTCTTCAGATATTTATCACTCAGTGAGGCATAAAATGAGTGGCCATATAAAAAATGCTCGACTATTACCCTGGTGTGCATTATTCACTGAGGCTCTAAATGAGTGGCTACTTGAAGTAGACTCTTAAATCTTCCGCAAGTGTGTATTATTGAATGAGACTCTGACTAAGTGATCATAAAGAAGAGACTCAGGTGTATTGCCAAGGTGTTCCTTACTTACAGAGACTCTGAATGTGTAGGCATTTGAAGTAGATCCTTGACTGCTTCTGAGGCAAGTACTATTCACACAGGCCCAGAATGAGTGGCCATATGAAAGAGATTCCTGACTTATCAGATATACATATTATTCACTAAAGCATTGAAAGAGTGGCTATACTGCCCAAAGTAATTTACACATTCAATGCTATCCCCATCAAACTACCATTGAATTTCTTCACAGAACTGGAAAAAACAACCATGAATTTCATATGGAACCAAAAAAGAGCCCACATAGCCAAGTCAATTCTAAGCAAAAAGAACACAGCGGGAGGCATCACGCTACCAGACTTCAAACTATACTACAAAGCTACAGTAATCAAAACAGCATGGTACTGGTACCAAAACAGAGATATAGATCAATGGAACAGAACAGAAGCATCGGAGGCAACACAAAATATCTACAACCATATAATCTTTGATAAACCAGACAAAAACAGGCAATGGGGAAAGGATTCCATATTTAATAAATGGTGTTGGGAAAACTGGCTAGCCATGTGCAGAAAGCAGAAACTGGACCCCTTTCTGACACCTTACACTAAAATTAACTCCAGATGGATTAAAGACTTAAACGTAAGACCTGACACCATAAAAACCCTAGAAGAAAATCTAGGCAAAACCGTTCAGGACATAGGAGTAGGCAAGGACTTTATGAACAAAACACCAAAAGCATTGGCAACAAAAGCCAAAATAGACAAATGGGACCTAATCAAACTCCACAGCTTCTGCACGGCCAAAGAAACAGTCACTAGAGGGAATCCGCAACCATAAGAATGGGAAAAAATCTTTGCAGTTTACACATCTGACAAAGGGCTGATATCCAGAATTTACAAAAAACTCAAACAGATTTACAGAAAAAAAACAAACAAGCCCATTCAAAAATGGGCAAAGGATATGAACAGACACTTTACAAAATAAGACATACATGAGGCCAACAAACGTGAAAAAGTGCTCATCATCATTGGTCATTAGAGAGATGCAAATCAAAACCACATTGAGATATCATCTCACACCAGTTAGAATGGCGATCATTAAAAAATCTGGAGACAGCAGATGCTAGAGAGGATGTGGAGAAATAGGAACACTCTTACACTGTTGGTGGGAGTGTAAATTAGTTCAACCACTGTGGAAGACAGTGTGGCGATTCCTCGGGGACCTAGAAATAGAAATTCCATTTGACCCAGCAATCCCATTACTGGGTATCTATCCAAAGGAGTATAAATCGTTCTACTATAAGGACACATGCACACGAATGTTCATTGCAGCACTGTTTACAATACCAAAGACCTGGAACCAACCCAAATGCCCATCGATGATACCCTGGACTGGGAAAATGTGGCACATATACACCATGGAATATTATGCAGCAATCAAAAATGATGAGTTTGTGTCCTTTGTAAGGACATGGATGAATCTGGAGAACATCATTCTCAGCAAACTGACAGAAGAACAGAAAAAGAAATACTGCATATACTCACTCATAGGTGGGTGAGAAAAATGAGAACACATGGACACAGAGAGGCGGTCTACTATACACTGGGGACTGTTGGGGGAAATGGGGGAGGGACAGCGGGGGGGCTGGCGGGGATAGCCTGGGGATGAATACCAAGTGTGGGTGAAGGGGAGGAAGGCAGCAAAATACACTGCCATGTGTGTACCTATGCAACTATCATGCACGTTCTGCACATGTACCCCAAAACCCATAATGCAATAAAAATTAAAAAAAAAAGAAAGAGTGGCTTTATGAAATAGAACACATTTTATTCCACAGGTGTGCGTTATTTTGTGATTCTCCAAACTAATCACCATATTAAACAGACTTTTGGTTATTCACTACATGTGCAGTATTCAAAATGGTTCTCTATGAGTGTCTATATCAAATAGTCTCCTGACTCTGACACATGTGTGTAACATTCACGGAGCTGCTTAATTTGAGGCTACCTTTAATCGTGTCCTGACTACTCCACAGCTCTTTATTATGCACTGAAGCTCTGAATGCGAGGTCATATGAAATAGACTCCTTACCATTGTCCCTTTGTGTATTATCTTGTAATGCTGTGATTGTGTGGCCATATGACTTGGACTCTTACTATACCAAAGGTGTGTATTCTTCAGTGAGATTCTGAACGAGTGACCACATAACATAAACTTCTGACTCTATCATCTTGACTATTTTTCTGTTCTGCATTGTCCCCTGAGTCGCTGAATGTAGGGTCATATTAAATAGTCTTTAGACTATTCCTTATGTGTGCATTATTCAGTGAGTCTCTGAATACGTGGCTATATATAATATATTCCTTACTCTTTTCAGATAGATATGATGCTTCACTGAGGTTCTGAATCAGTGGCTATTTGAAATACACTCCTGACGTTTCCATAGGTCTGTATAATTCTGTGAAGCTCTGAATGAGTGGCCATAAAATAGAGACTCCTGAATACTCCGCAGGCATGCGTTTTTACATTCGGCTCTAAATGAATGGCTATACGAAATAGAATCCTGACTATTTCCAAGGTGTATGTTATTTAGCAAGGGTCTGAATATGTGGCTATATGAAATAGAATTCTGACTAAAATACAGGTGTTTATTATTCAATGAAGTTCTGAAATTGATGCCACATGTAATAGGGTCCTGAGTATTTCCAAAGTATGTACTATTCATTGAGGTTCTGAAACTTTGGCCATATGAACTTGTTTTCTGACTATTCCACAGGCGTGTATTATTTACTCTGACTCTAAATATTTGGGCATATGGAATAGACTAGTGACTATTGCAAAGTTGTATATTACTGACTCAGGCTTTTATTTTGTGGCCATATAAAATAGACTAGTGTCTATTCCACACGTGTGCATTATTCCCTTAGGCTGTAAATGCGAGGCTATATACAGTAGACTTTTATCACTTCCCCAGGTGTGCCTTACTCATTGAGGCTCTTTTTGTGTGACCATATGAAACAGGATGTTGTCTATCTTAAATATTTGTATTATTCACTGAATCTCTGAATGTGTGTTTATATGAAATAGACTGCTGAGTACTTTACATTTGTGCATTTTTCATTGAGGTTAGGAGTCAGTGGCCATATAAAATGGAATCCTGACTAATCTACACGTGCATATTATCCACTGAGGCTATGAATGTGTGTCCTAATAAAATAGATTTCTGGCTACTCCACAGGTGTACATTATTTACAGAGGCTCTGAATGAATGTCCATCGAAAATAGACTCAAAATTATTTTCCAGGTGTGTATTATACAGTGAGGCTCAGAAGATGTGGCCATATTAATTAGATTCCTTACTATATCAAGGGCCTGTCTTATTCACTGTGGCTCCGAATATGTGTCCACATGAGATAGACTCCTGACTAAACCACATTATTCAGTGACACTCCGAATTAGATACCACATGAAAAAGTCTCCTGACTATTCCACAGGTGTGCCTTATTTAGTGAGAATGTGAATGAGGGGATAAAGGTAAATCCTGACTATTTCCCCAGTCGTGTATACTTAGTGAGGCTCCTAACGAGTGGCCATAGGAAAGAGACATCTGACTATTCAGCAGGTGTGCATTATTTAGTGATTCTTTGAATTAGTGGCCATAAAAAATAGACTCCAGACTATATCACAAGTGTGTAATATTCAGTGAGGCTGTGGAGGATCCTCTGTATACCCCCTTTCTTTTGTGTGTATCACCTCTCTCTTGTTTGTATACTCTTCTCTCCTGTTTGTATTCTCCTCTCTCCTGTGTGTATTCCCTTTTTTCTTTGTGTGTCCCCCTTACCTGTGTGTATACTCCTTTTCCCTGTGTGTATCCCCCTTTCTCCTGTGTTTATCCATTTTTCATGTGTGTATGTTCCTCTCTCCTGTTTGTACCCTCCTTCCTCCTGTGTATATCAACACTCTCCTGTGTATATCAACACTCTCCTGTGTATATCCTCTGTCTCCTGTGTGTATTCTTCTGTCTCCTGTGTGTATCCTGCTCTCTTTTGTGTGTAAACTCCTCTATCCTGTGTGTATTCTCCTCTCTCCTGTGTATCCCCCTCTTCTGTGTGTATATTTTTCTCTACTGTGTGTATTCTCCTTTCTTCTGTGTGTATCCTCCTTCCTCTTGTGTGTATCCCTCCTCTCTCGTGTGTGTATCCCCGCTCTTTCCTTTGTGTATCCCCCTCTATTCTGTGCGTATTTTCCTCTCTCTTGTGTGTATCCCCTCTCTCCAGTGTGTATCCTCCTCTCTGCTTTTTGAATCCTTTTCTCTTCTGTGTGTACGCTGTTCTCAAGTGTGTATCCCCTCTCCTGTGTGTATTCTCTGCTCTCCTGTGTCTATCCCCCTTTCTGCTGTGTGTATCTCCCTCTTCTGTGAGTATGCCCCTCTCTCCTGTGTATATCCTTCTCTACTGTGTTTATCCTCCTCTCTCCTGTGTGTATCCTCCTTTTTTCAGTGTATCCCCCCTCTCCTGTGTGTATCCCCCTCTCCTTTGTGTATCCTCCTCTCTTTTTTGTGTATCCCCCTCTCTCCTTTGTGTACCCTCCTCTCTCCTGTGTGTATCACCACTCTTCTGTGTGTATCCCCTTCTCTCCTGTGTGTATCCCCCTCTCTTTTGTGTGTATTTTCCTCTCTTTTGTGTGTATCTTCCTCTCTCCTGTGTGTATTCTTTTTCTCCTGTGTGTATTGTCCTCTCTCCTGTGTTTATCCTTCTCTCTCCAGTGTGTATCCCCCTCTCCTGTGTGTATCCCTTTGCTCTCCTGTGGGTATCCTCCTCTCTCCTGTGTGTATCCGCCTCTCTCCTGCGTTTATTCTCCTCTCTTCTGTCTGTATCCTCTACTCTTTTGTGCGTATCTTCTTCTGTCCTGTATTTATCCTTTTTTCCCTTTGTGTATCCCACTCTCTGCTGTGTGTATGCCTCAATCTCTTGTGTGTATCTTCTTCCCACCTGATTGTATGCCTCAATCTCCTGTTTGTATTCTCCTCTCTCCTGTGTGTATTCCCCCTCCCTCCTGTGTGTATTCCCCCTCCCTCCTGTGTGTATTCCCCCTCTCTCCTGTGTGTATTCCCCCTCTCTCCTGTGTGTATCCATTTCTCTCCAGTGTTTATGCCACTCTGTTTCGTGTGTATCTTCCACTCCTGTGTGTATCCCGCTATCTCCTGTGTGCATCTCCCCGTCTCCTGGGCGTATCCCTCTCGCTTGTGTGTATATCCCTCTCTTTTGTGTGTTTCCCCTCTTATTTGTGTATCCTCTTTTCTCCTCTGTGTAGCCTCCTCTCTCCTGTGTGTATCCTCCTCTCTCCTGTGTGTATCCCCCTTCCCCTGTGTGTATCTTCCTCTCTCCTGTGTGTATACCCCTCCCTCCTGTGTGTATGCTGCACTCTCCTGTTTGTATCTTCCTTGTTCCTGTGTGTATTCCCCTCTCTCCTGTGTGTATCCTCCTCTCTCCTGTGTGTATGTCCCTCTCTCTCGTGTGTATTCCCCTCTCTACTGTGTGTATCCCACTCTCTCCTGTGTGTATCCCCCACTCTCCTGTGTGTATTACCCTGTTTCCTGTGTGAATCCAACTCTCCTGTGTGTATCCTTCTCTCTCCTGTGAGTATCCTCCTCTCTCCTGTGTGTATTCTCCTCTCTCCTGTGTGTATTCTCTTCCCTCCTGTGTGTATTTTCCTCTCTCCTGTGTGTCTTTCTATATGTTTTGTGTATCCCTCCGCTTTCTTTTGTGTTTTCCCCCACTCTCCTGTGTGTAACCCCTTTCGCTTCTCTTTGTATCCCCCCTTTCTTCTGTTGTTATCCCCCTCTCTCCTGTGTGTATTCCCTCTCTCCTGTTTGTATCCTCCACTCTCCTGTGTGTATCTTCCTCTCTCCTGTGTACACCTCTCTCACCTGTGTGTATCCCCCTCTCCTGTGTGTATCCTCTTCTCTCTTTTGTGTATCCCCCTTTCTCCTGTGTGTATCACTTTTTTCTGTGTGTATGCCGCTCTCTACTTTGTGTATCCTTCTGTCTCCTCTGTGTATCCTTTTCTCTTTTGTTTGAATCCTCTCTCCTGTGTGTATCTTCCTCTCTCCTGTGTATGCCCCTCTCTCTTGTGTGTATTCCCCTCTCTCCTGTGTGTATCCCACTTTCTCCTGTGTGTATCTTCCACTCCTGTTTTTATCCCCCACTCTCCTGTGTGTATTACCCTGTTTCCTGTGTGAATCCAACTCTCCTGTGTGTATCCCCCTCTCTCCTCTGTGTATGCACCTATCCTGTGTGTATCGTTCTCTCTCCTGTGTGTATCCTCCTCTCTCCTGTGTGTATTTTCCTCTCTCCTGTGTGTATCTTCCTATATCCTTTGTGTATCCCTCCTCTTTCCCTTGTGTTTCCCGCCACTCTCCTGTGTGTACCCCTTTCGCTTCTGTTTGTATCCCCCCATTCTTCTGTGGTTATCCCCTTCTCTCCTGTATGTATTCCCTCTGTCCTGTTTGTATCCTCCACTCCCCTGCGAGTATCTTCCTCTCTGCTGTGTGTACACCTCTCTCACCTGTGTGTATCCCCCTCTCCTATGTGTATCCTCCTCTCTCGTTTGTGTATTCTTCTTTCTCCTGTGTGTATGCCACTCTCTACTTTGTTTATTTTTCTGTCTTCTCTGTGTATCCTTTCTCTTTTGTGTGTATCCTCTCTCCTGTGTGTATCTTCCTCCCTCCTGTGTATCTTCCTCTCTCCTGTGTGTATCTTTCTCTCTCCTCTGTGTATCCTCCTCTCTCCTGTGTGTATGATCCTCTCTCCTGTGTGTATCTTTCCTCATCTCTCTGTGTATTCCTCCTCTCTCCTGTGTGTATCCCCCTTTCTTCTGTGTGTATCTCCCACCCTTTTGTGTGTATTCCCTCTCTCCTTTGTGTATCCTCCTCTCTGATGTTTCTATCCTTTTCTCTCCTGTGTGTACGCCCCTCTCTTGTGTGTATCTCCCTATTCTGTGTGTATTGTTCTCTCACCTGTGTGTATCCCCCTTTCTCCTGTGTGTATCACCCTCTCCTGTGTGTATGTCCCTCTCTCTTGTGTGTATCCCCATCTCCTGTGTGTATTCTCCTCTCTCCTGTGTATCCTTTTCTCTTTTCCGTGTATCTACCACGTCCTGTGTGTATCCCCACCTTCTTTGTGTATCCTTATCTCTCCTGTGTGTATCCTCCTTTCTTTTGTGTATCACCCCTCTTATGTGTGTATCCCCCTCTATCCTGTGTGTATTTCCGTCTCTGCTGTGTGCATTCTCCTCTCTTTTGTGTGAATCCCTTCTCTCCTGTGTGTATTCTCCTCTGTTTTGTGTATCCTCTTCTTTTCTTTGTGTATCCCCCTACTCTCCTGTGTGTATCCTCCTCTCTCCTGCGTGTATCCTCCTCTCTCCTGTGTGTGTCCTCCTCTCTTCTGTCTGAATCCTCCTCTCTTTTTGTGTACCATCCTTTCTCCTGTATTTATCCTTCTCCCCCTTTGTGTATCCCCCTTTCTCCTGTGTGTATCCCCCCTCTCTCGTGTGTGTAACCTCTTTTCTCCTGTGTGCATCTTCCCCACTTCTGTGTATATCCCCCTCACCTGTGTGTATTCCCCTCTCTTCTGTGTGTTTCCCCCTGTCCTTTGTGTATCCTCCTCTCTCCTGGGTGTATCCTCCTTTCTTTTGTGCATATCCTCCTTTCTGCAGTTTGTATCCTCCTCTCTTCTGTGTGTATCTCCCTCCCCCTGTGTGTATCCTCCTCTCTCTTGTGTGTATTTCCCTCTATCCTGTGTGTATCTTGCACTCTCCTGTGTGTATCTCCCTCTCTCCTCTGTGTTTTCCCCTCTCTCCTGGGTGTATTCTCCTCTCTTCTGTGTGAATCCTCTTCCCTCTTGTGTGTATCCTCCTCTTTCCTGTGTGTATTTCTTTACCCCTGTGTGTATCCCCATTTCTCATAAGTGTATCTTCGTCTCTCCTATGTGTATCCTCCTCTCTTCTGTGTGTATCTTCCTTTCACCTGTGTGTATCCTCCTCTCTTCTGTTTGTGTTTTTTCTCTCCTGTGTGTATCCTCCTCTCTGCTGTGTCTATCCTTCTCTCCCCTGTGTGTATTCCCCTCTATCCTGTGTGTATCTTCCTTTCTTCTGTGTGTATCTTCTTCTCTCCTATGTGTATACCCCTCTCTCCTGTGTGTATCCCCCTCTCTATTGTGTGTATTATCCTCTATCTTGTGTGTATCCTCCTCTCTCCTGTGTCTATGCCCCACCCGCCAGTGTGTATCCTTCCCTTTTTTGTGTATTCTTACCTTTCTTGCGTGTATCTCCCTTTCTTTTCTGTGTATCCCCCTCTCCTGTGTATTCCCCCCTGTCTCTTTTGTGTATGCCTCTCTCTCCTATTTGTATCCTCCTCTCTCCTGTGTGTATCTTTCTCTTTCCTGTGTGTATCCCCATTCACATGTGTGTATCCCTCACTCTCCTGTGTCTTTCCCCCTCTCTTGTGTGTGTATCCTCCTCTCTCCTGGGTGTATTCTCCTCTCTTTTGTGTGTTTCCTCCTCTCTGATGTTTGTATCCTTCTCTCTACTGTGTGTATCCCTTTCCCCCTGCGTGTATCCCCCTCTCTCCAGTGTGTATTTTCCTCCATCCTGTGTGTATGTCGCACTCTCCTGTTTGTATTTCCCTCTCTCCTGTGTGTTTCCCCTCTCCTCTGGGTGTATCCTCCACTCTCCTGTGTGTTTCCTCTTCTCTCTTGTGTGTATCCTCCTCTCTCCTGTGTGTATCCCTTTCCCCCTGCGTGTATACCCATTTTTCCTAGGTGTATCCCTCTCTCTCCTGTGTGTATCCTCCTCTCTCCTCTGTGTATCCTCCTTTCACCTGTGTGTATCCTTCTCTCTTCTGTTTGAATTTATTTCTCTCCTGTATGTATCCTCCTCTCTGCTATGTGTATCCTTCTTTCCCCTGTGTGTATCCTCCTATCTCCTGTGTGTATCTTTTTCTCTTCTGTGTGTATCTTCTTCTCTTCTGTGTTTATACCCCCCTCTCCTGTGTGTATCCCCCTCTCTATTGCGTGTATTCTCCTCTATTCTGTGTGTATCCTTCTCTCTCTTGTGTGTATGCCCCATCCTCCTGTGTGTATCTTTCTCTTTTGTGTGTATCCTTTTCTTTTCCGTGTGTATCCCCCTTTCACCTGTGTGTATCCCCCTCTTCTGTGTGTATGGCCTGTCTCTTTTGTGTATGCTCCTCTCTCCTATGTGTATCCTCCTCTTCTCCTATGTGTATCCTCCTCTCTCCTCTGTGCATCTTCCTCTCTCCTGTGTGTATCCCCCTCCACCTGTGTGTATCCCCCACTCTCCTGTGTGTTTTCCCCTCTCTCCTGTGTGTATTTTTCTCTCTGCTGTGTGTATCCTCCTTTCATTTGTGTGGATCATTCTCTCTCTGTGTGTATAGTCCTCCCTCCTGTGTGTATCTTTCTCTCTCCTGTGTGTATTCTTCTCTCTCCTATGTGTATCCTCTTCTCTCCTGTGTGTATTCCTCTTTTCTCTTGGATGTATCTCTTTTCTCACTTGCCTGTATCTCCCCTCTCTTCGTTTGTATCCTTCCTCTCTCCTATGTGTATCCTCCACTCTTCTGTGGGTATCCCCTCTCTCCACTGTGTATTCTTCTCTCTACTGTGTGTATCCTTTTCTCTCCTGTGTGTACGCCCCTCTCTCCTCTATGTATTTCCCTCTCCTTTGGGTATTCTCCTCTCTCATGTGTGTACCCCGCTTTCTCTTGGGTGTATTCCCCTCTCCGTGTGTTTCCTTTTCTCTCCTGTGTGTATTCTTCTCTCTTTTCGGTATATCACCCTCTCTCCTGTGTGTATCCCCCTCTTTTTTGTGTATCCTCTTTTCTCCTTTGTGTATCTTCCTCTCTCCTCTGTGTACCCTCTTCTTTCCAGGGTGTATCACCCCTCTTCTGTTTGTATCACCCTCTCTCCTGTGTTTATCCTCCTCTTTCCTGTGTGTATCCTCCTCTCACTTGTGTGTATCCTCTCTCCTGTGTGTATACTCCTCTCACCTGTTTGTATCTTCCTCTCTTCTGTTTGTATCCTCCTCTCTTCTGTTTGTATCCCCCTCTCCTGTGTGTATTCCCCCTCTCCACTTTGTGTTTTCTCATCTCTCCTGCGTGTATCCTCCTCTCTTCTGTCTGTATCCTATTCTATTTTGTGTGTATCCTCCTCCCTCCTGTCATTATCCTTCTCCTTCTGTGGGTATCCCACTGTTTCCTGTGTGTATCCCCCTCTCTTCTATGTGGAGGCCCCACTCTCCTGTGTGTATCCCCTCTCTCCTGTGTGTATCCTTTTTCTCTCCTGTGTTTACCCTCCTCTCTCCTGTGTGTATGCCCCTCTCTCCTGTGTGTATCCCTTTCTCCTTTGTGTATCCCACTCTTTCCTGTGTGTGTCTTCCACTCTGCTGTGTTTATCCTCCTCTCTTTTGCGTTTATCCCCCTCATTCCTGTGTGTATCCTCCTTTCTCCTGTGTGTATTTTTCTCTCTGTTGTGTGTATTCTCCTCTCTCCTGTGTGTATCCCCCTCCCCCTTTGTGTATGCCGCACTCTCCTGTTTGTATCCCCCACTCTCCTGAGTGTATTCCCCTCTCTCCTGTGTGTATCCTTCTCTCTCCTGTGTGTATCCTCCTTTCACGTGTGTATTCTCCTCTCTCCTGTTTGTATCTTTTCCCCTTCTGTGTGTATCCTCCTCTTTCCTTTTTATATTCTCCTCTCTTTGGTGTGTATCCCACTCTCTCCTGTGTGTATCCTTCCTAATCCTTTGTGTTTCCCCCTCGCCTGTGTGTTTCCTCATTTCTCCTGTGTGCTTCCCCTCTCATTTGTGTATCCTACTTTCTCCTGTGTGTATCCTCCTCTCTCCTGTGTGTATTCTCCACTCTGCTGTGTTTATCCTCTTCTTTTGCGTTTATCCCCCTCATTCCTCTGTGTATCCTTTGTTCTCTTGTGTTTACTTTTCTCTCACTTGTGGGTATCCTCCTCTCCCCCTTTGTGTATGCCGCATTCTCCTCTTTGTATCCCCCATTATTCTGAGTGTATTCCCCTCTCTCCTGTGTGTATCCTCCTTTCACGTGTGTATCCTCCTCTCTCCTGTGTGTACCTTCTTCTCTCTTGTGTGTATACCCCCTCTCTCCTGTGTGTATTTTCCTCTCTATTGTGTGTATCCTACTCTATTCTGTGTATATTCTCCTCTCTTCTGTGTGTATGCCCCTCTCTCCTGTATGTATCCCACTCTTCTGCGTGTATCCTTTTTTTCCTGTGTGTATCCCCCTCTATCCTGTGTGTATCAGCCTCTTCTTTGTGTATGCCTTTGTCTCTTTTGTGTATTCTCTTCTCTCTTCTGTGTATCTTCCCCTCTCATTTGTGTATTCTCCTCTCTCCTATGTGTATTTTCCTCTTTCCTGTGTGTCCTCCACTCTGCTGTGTTTATCCTTCTCTCTTTTGCGTTTATCCTATTCATTCCTGGGTAAATCCTCCTTTCTCCTGTGTGTATTTTCCTCTCTCGTGTGTATCCCCCTCCCCATTTGTTTATGCCGCACTCTCTTGTTTGTATCCCAACTCTCCTGAGTGTATTCCACTTTCTCCTGTGTGTATCCTCCTCTCTCCTGTCTGTATCCTCCTTTCACGTGTGTATCCTCCTCTCTCCTGTTTGTATCATTTTCTCTCCTGTGTGTATCCTCCTCTCTCTTTTCTGTATCTTTCTCTCTTTTGTGTGTTTCCTCCTCTCTCCTGTGTGTATCCTCCTCTTCTGCGTGTGTATCCATTTTTTTCCTGTGTGTATCCCCCTCTATCCTGTGTTTATCAGCCTCTCCTTTGTGTATGCCTTAGTCTTTTTTGTGTATTCTCCTCTCTCATGTGTGTATCTTCCTCTCTAATATGTGTATCATCCTCTATCTTGTATGTATCTTCCTCCCCCTGTGTGTATCTCACTGTCTCCTCTGTGTATCCCCCTTTCTCCTGTGTGTATCATTTTTTTCTTCTCTGTGTATCCTTCTTTTACCTGTGGGGATCCTCTTCTCTCCTGTGAGTATCATCCACTTCTTGTGTCTATCTTCCTCTGTCCTGTGTGTATCCGTTTCTATTCTGTGTGTATCCTCCTGTCTCCTGTGTGTATCCTCCTCCCTACTGTGTGTATTTTCTTTTCTCCCTTGGGTATCCCCCGTCTCTCCTGTGTGTATCTTCCTCTATCCTGTGTGTATCCTCCTGCATTCTGTGTGTACCCTTCTCTCTCCTTTGTATATGCATCTCTCTTCTGTGTGTATCTTCCTCTACTGTTTGTATCCTCCTCTCTGCTCCGTGTATCCTTCACTCTCCTGTGTATATCCTCCTCTCTTTTGTTTTTATCTTCCTCTCTCCTGTGTGTATCTTCTTCTTAACTTTGTGTATTCCTTCTCTCTCCTGTGTTTATCCCCCTCTCTCTTGTGTGTATCCTTCTCTCTCCTGTGTGTATCTTTTCTGTCTCCTGTGTGTATGCTCCTCTCTTTTGTTTATTTCCCTCACCTGTGTGTATACCCCTCTCTCCTGTGTGTATCCCCCACTCTCCTGTGTATATCCCCCTCTATTTTGTGAATTCCCGTCTCTCCTGTGCGTATCCTCCTCTCTGTTGTGTGTATCCACCCTCTCTCCTGTGTGTAACGCCCTCTCTCCTCTGTGTATTAACCTCTCTCCTGTGTATACTCCTCTCTTCTGCGTGTATCCTCCTCTCTTTTTTATGTATCTTCCTCTCTTCTATATGTATTTTCCTCTCCTGTCTGTATGCCCCTCTCTCCTGTGTGTATTCCCCTCTTCTGTGTGTATACCCTCTCTCCTGTGTGTATTCCCATCTCCTGTGTGTATCCCCTTCTCTCTTGTGTATATTTTCCTGTCTCCTGTATGTATCCAACTCTCCTGTGTGTATCCCCCCTCTCCTGTGTGTATGTTTTTCTCCTGTGTGTATACTCCTCTCTCCTGTGTGTATCCTCCTTTCTCCTCCGTGGATCCCTCCACTTTCTTGTGTGTTTCCTCCTCTCTCCTGTGTGTAACAGCTTTCTTTCCTGTGTGTATCACCCCTTTCTCCTGTGTGTATCCCCCTCTCTCTAGTGTGTATCTCGTCTCTCCTGTTTGTTTCATCCTCTCTTCTGTGTGTATTCTCTTCTCTCCTGTGTTTATGCACCTCTCTCCTGTGTGTATCACCCTTTCCTTTCTGTATTCTTCTCTCTTTGTGTGCAACCCCCTCTCGCTTTTGTGGATTCCCCTCATTTGTGTGTATTTCCCTCTCTCCTCTGTGGATCCCCCTCTGTCTTCTGTGTATCGCCCTCTCCTCCGTGTGTTTTCCTTTCATCTATGTGTATCCTCCTCTCTGTTGTGTGTATCTTTTCTCTCTCCCGTGTGTATGCACCTCTCTTCTTTGTGTATTCCCCTCACGTTTGTGTATACCCCTCTCTCCTGTGTGTATCTTTTTTCTCTCCTGTGTGTATCCCCCTCTCTTTTGTCCGTATCCCCCTCGCTCCTGTGTGTATTCTTTTGTCTTCTGTGTGTATTTTTTTCTCTTCTGTGTTTATCATTCTCTCTCTTGTGTGTATCCCCCTTCCCTTCTGTGTGTATTTTTCTCTCTCCTGTGTGTATCCCTCTCTCTCCTGCGGGTATCCTCCTCTGTGCTGCATGTATCCTCCTTTCTCCTGCCTGTATCCTCCTCTCTCCTGTGTATACCCCTCTCCTGTGTGTATTCCCTCTCTCCTATGTTTATTTCGTCTCTCCTGCGTGGATCTCCTCTCTCTTGTGTGTATCACCCTCTCCTGTGTGTATGCTCCTCTCTCTTTTGTGTATCCGTCTCTCTCCTGTGTGTATCTTTCTTTCTCCTGTGTGTATCCTTCTCTTTACTGTGCATATCTTCGTCCTCCTGTGTGTATTTCACTCTCTCCAATGTGTAGCCTCTTCCTTCTCTGAGTATGCCTTACTCTCCTGTGTGTATCCCCCTCTCTCCTGTTAGTATCCCCCTTCTCCCCTGTGTGTATCCCTTCTCTCACCTTTGTGTATCCTACTCTCTTCTGTGTGCATCCCCCTCTTTATTGTGTGTATCCCCTCTCTCCTGTGTGTATCCTCCTCTCTCCTGTGTGTACCCACCCTCTCCTTTGTGTATCCTCCTCCCTCCTGTGTGTATCCACCCTCTCTCCTGTGTGTAACGCCCTCTCTCCTCTGTGTATTCCCCTTTTTTCTGTGTATACTCCTCTCTTTTGCGTGTATTCTACTCTCTCCTTTGTGTATCTTCCTCTCTCCTATGTGTATCACCCTCTCTCCTGTGTGTATGACCCTCTCTTTTGTGTGTATTCCCCTCTCTCCTTTTTGGATCCCTCTCTTTCCTGTGTGTGTCCTCCTCTCCTGTGTGTATACCCTTTCTCCTGTGTGTATCCCCCTCTTCTCTGTGGTGTGTTTTACCCTATCTCCTGTGTGTATTTCGCTGTCTCCTGTATTTATCTATCTCTCCTGTGTGTATCGTTCTCTCTCCTGTGTGTATGCTCCTCTTCTGTGTGTATACTCCTCTTTCTTGTGTGTATCCTCTGCTCTCCTGTGTGTATCCTCCTCTCTCCTGTGTGTATCCTGCTCTCTCCTGTGTGTATCACTCCGCTTTCCTGTGTGTTTTCCCCATCTATCCTGTGGGTAACAGCTTTCCTTTCTGTGTGTAGCACCCCTTTCTCCTGTGTGTAAACACCTCACTCTTGTGTGTATCCCCTCTCTCCTGTTTGTTTCCTCCTCTCAACTCCGTGTATCCTTTTCTCTCCTGTGTTTACGCCCCTCTCTCCTGTGTGTATCAATCTTTCCTTTGTGTATCCTCCTGTCTCCTGTGTGTATCCCCCTTGCTCCTGTGTGTATCTCCTTTTTTTGTGTGTATGCCCCTCTCTCCTGGGTGTATCTCCCCCTCCTATGTGTATCCTCCTCTCTCCTGTGTGTTTCCTTTTCTCTCCTCTGTGTATCATTCTCTTGATTGTGTGTATCCCCTTCAATCCTGTGTGTATTTCTCTCTTTTGTGTATATCCTTCTCTCTCCTGCGGGTATCCTCCTCTGTGCTGCTAGTATCCTCCACTCTTCTGCATGTATCCTCCTCTCTCCTGTGTGTATACACCTCTCCTGTGTGTATACCCCACTCTCCTATGTGTATTCCCCTCTCTCCTGTGTGGAACCAGTTTCTCTTGTGTGTTTCGCCCTCTCCTTTGTGTATCCTCCTTTCTCCTGTGTGTATCTTTCTCTCTCCTGTGTGTATCCCCCTCTCTCCTGTGTGTATGCCCCTCTCTCTTGTGTGTATTCCCCTCACTTTTGTGTGTTTACCCTCTCTCCTGCGGGTATCCCCCTCTCCTGTGTGTATGCTCCTCTCTACTGTGTGTATTTTGCTGTCTCCTGTATGTATCCAACTCTCCTGTGTTTATTCCCCTCTCTCCTGTGTGTATCCTTCTCTCTCCTGTGTGTATCCCTCCACTTTTCTGTGTTTCCCCCATTTCGCCTGTGTGTAACACCTTTCTTTTCTGTGTGTATTACCCCTTTCTCCTGTGTGTATACCCCTGACACTTGTGTGTATTCTCTTTCTCCTGTTTGTTTCCTCCTCTTTTTTGTGTGTATTCTTTTCTCTCCTGTGTTTACACTTCTCTCTCTTGTGTGTATCACACTTTCCTATGTGTATCCCCCTTTCCCCTGTGTGTATCCCCCTTTTTTGTGTGTATTCCCCTCTCTTCTCTGTGTATCTTTCTCTCCTATGTGTATCGTTTTCTCTCCTGTGTGTATTCTTTTGTCTCCTGTGTGTATCCCCCTCTCTTCTGTGTGTATCCTCCTCTCTCCTGCGGGTATCCTGTTCTCTTCTCTATTTATGCCCCTCTCTCCTGTATGTATCGCCCTCTCCTCTGTGTATTTTTCTCTCCTCTGCGTATCACCCTTTCTTCTGTGTGTATCCCCCACTCCTGTGTGTATCCTGTTTTCGTCTGTGTGTATCTTCCTCTCTTCTCTCAGTATCCTCCTCTCTACAATGGGTGTCTTTCTCTCTCCTGTATGTATCCCTTCTCTCCTGTGTGTATCCTTCTCTCTCCTGTGTGTATCTTTCTTTTTTCCTGTGTGTATTTCCATTTCTCCTGTTTGCATTTTTCTCACTTTTGTGTGTATTTTTCTCTCCTGTGTGTATCCCTTTCTCCTTTGTGTATTTTCCTCTCTTCTCTGTGTATCCCCACTTTTCTATGTTTATGCTGCTTTCTCCTGTGTGCATCCTCCTCCCACCTGTGTGTATTTCTCTCTCCTGTTTGTATCACCTTTTCCTTTGAGTATCCTCTCTTCTGTGTGTACCCCCTTTCTACTGTGCTTATCCCCATTTTATGTGTGTATGTCCCCTCTTCTGTGTCTATCTCCCTCTCCTTTGTGTATCTTCCTCTCTTCTGTGTGTATCCTTCTCTCTTCTGTGTGTATCCTCCTCTCTCCTGTGTGTATATTCCCTTTTTCCTGTGTGTATCCCCCCTCTCCTGTGTGTATCCCCCTCTCTCCTCTGTGTGTCCTCCTCTTTCCTGTGTGTATCCTCTTTTCTCTTGTGTGTATCTTTTCTCTCTCCTGTGTGTATGCCTCTCCCTCCTTTTTGTATTCCCCTCCCCTGTGTGTATACCCCTCTCTCCTGTGTGTATTCCCCTCTCTCCTGTGTGTATCACACTCTCTATTGTGTGAATTACTCCTTATTCTGTGCGTAAACTTCTCTGTCCTGTGTGTATGCTCCTCTCTTTTGTGTGTATCCTCCTCTCTCCTGTGTGTATTCTCCTCTCTCCTGTGTTTATCCCACCACTCTCCTGTGTGTAACGCCCTCTCTCCTGTGTGTATTCCCCTCTCTCCTGTGTGTATCCCTCTCGCCTGTGTATATCCCCCTCTACTGTGTTTTTTTCCTCTCCTTTGTGTAACCTCCCCTCTCATGTGTGTATTCTCCTCTCTCCTGTGCGTATCCTCCTGTCTGCTGTTTGTATCCTCCACTCTCCTGTGTGTATCCTCCTCGCCCTGTGTGTATTTCCCTCTCTTCTGTGTGTATCCTCCTCTCTCTTGTGTGTATTCTTCTCTCTCCTGTATTTTCTTCCCCCTGTGTGTATCCCCATTTCTTCTCTGTGTATCCCCCTCTTTTGTCTGTATCTTCCTCTCTCCTGTGTGTATCCTCCTTTCACCTCTGTGTATTCTTCTTTCTCCTGTTTTTATTTCTTTTCTCTTTTGTGTGTATCCTCCTCTCTCCTGTGTGTATCCATCTCTTCCCTATGTGTATCCTTCTCTCTCCTGTGTGTATCTTCCTCTCTTCTGTGTGTATCTTCTTCTCTTCTGTGTATACCCCCTCTCTACCCTGTGTATCCCCCTCTCTATTGTGTGTATTATCCTCTATTTTGTGTGTATTCTTCTCTCTCCTTTGTGCATGCTCCTCTCTCCTGTGTGTATCCCCCTCTTTTCTGTGTATCCTGTCTGTATCCCTCATTCTCCTGTGTGTAACTTTCTCTCCTGTGTGTATCTTTCTCTCCTGTGTGTATGCCCATGTCTTTTTTGTTTATGCTCCTCTCTCCTATGTGTATTTTCCTCTCTCCTGTGTGTATGTTTTTCCCTTCTGTGTGTATCTCCCTCCACATGTGTGTATCCCCCACTCTCCTGTATTTTTTCCCCTCTCTCCTGTGTGTATCCTCCTCTCTGCTGTGTGTATCCGTTTTCCTTTTGTGTGGATCATCCTCTCTTCTGTGTGTATCCCCCTCTCTTCTGTGTGTATCTTCCACTATCTTGTGTGTATTTCGCCTCTCTCCTGTGTGTATCCTCTTGTCTCCTGTGTGTATCCTACTCTCTCCAGTGTGTATTTTCTTATATCCTGTGTGTACCCCCCTCTCTCCTGTGTGTATCTTCCTCAATTCTGTGTATATCCTTGTCTCCCCTGTGTGTTTGTCACTCTCTTATGTGTGTATCCCCCTCTCCTGTGTGCATCCTTTCCTCTGCTCTGTGTATCCTCCTTTCTCCTGTGGGTACCCTCCTCTCTCCTATGTGTATCCTTTTCTATTCTTTGTGTATCCCCCTCTCCTGTGTGTATTGTTCTTTCTCCTGTGTTTATCATCCTCTCTATTGTGTGAATCTTCCACTCTCCTGTGTGCATCTTTTTTTTCTCCTGTGTGTTTCTTCCTCTCTTCTGTGTGTATCCCCCTCTCCTGTGTGTAGCCCCCTTTTTCCTGTGTGTATCCTCCTCTCTTCTGCGTGTATCCTCCTCTCTCCTGTGTGTATCCTCTTCTCTCCTGTGTGTATCCTCCTGTTTCCTGTGTGTATCATCTTTTATTCTGTCTGTATCCTCCAGTCTTTTGTGTGTTTCCTCCTCTCTCTTGTATTTATTCTTCTCTTCCTGTGTGTATCCTTCTCTCTTTTGTGTGTATTACCTTCCCTCCTGTGTGTATGCCCCACACTCCTGTGGGTATCCCCTCTCTCCTGTGTGTATTCCCAATCCCTCCTGTGTGTATCCTCCTCTATATTTTGTTTATACCCCTCTCTCCTGTGTGTATTCTTCTTTTTTGTGTATTCTTCTCTCTCCTGTTTGTATAACACCGTCTCCTGTGTGTATCCCCCTCGCCTGTGTGTATCCCCCTCTCTTGTTTGTTTTCCTCTCTTCTTTGTGTATAATCCTCTCCTCTGTGTTTAGCCTTCTCTCTCCTGTGTGTATTCTTTTCTCCCTTGTGTGTATCTTTTTTTCTCTTGTGTGTATGCCACACTCTCCTGTTTGTATCCCCCTTTTACCTGTGTGTATCCCCCACTCTCCTATGTGTATCACACCGTCTCCTGTGTGTATCCCCCTCACCTGTGTGTATACCCCACTCTTGTGTGTTTTCCTCGCTTCTTTGTGTATACTTCTCTCTCCTGTGTGTAGCCTTTTCTCTCCTGCGTGTTTCCTCCTCTTTCCTGTGTTTATCCCTTTTTCTCCTGTGTGTATCCTTCTCTTCTTTGTGTAAGCCTTTTTCTCCTGTGTGTATCTCCCTCTCCTGTGTTTATCCTTCTCTCTCTTTTGTGTATTCTCCTCTCTCCTCTGTTTATTTCCTACTCTCCTGTGTGTATCCCTTTTTCCTTTGTGTATCCTCTTCTCTCTTGTGTGTACCCCCACTCTCCTGTGTGCACCCACAACTATCCTGTGTGGATCACCACTCTCCATGTGTATCCTCCTTCTTTCCTGTGTGTATCTCCTCTTTTTGTGTGTATGCCAGACTTCTGTGTGTATCCACATCTCTCCTGTGTGCATTCCCTTCTCTCCTGTGTGGATCTTTTTCACCCATTTGTTTATGCCCTCTCTCCTGTGTGTATCCTTCTCTCTGCTGTGTGTATACCCCTCTCTCCTGTGTGTATTCATCTCTCTCATGTGTGTATCCTCTATTCTTTTGTGTGAACCGTCATCTCTCCTGTTTGTATCACCAATCTCCTGTTTGTATCTTTCTCTATCCTGTGTGTATTCTTCTTTCTACCGTGTGTATATTTCCCTCGTTTTTTTTTGGTATCTTCCTGTCTCCTGTGTGTAACCTCTTCTTTCCTGTGTGAACCCTCCTCACTCCTGTGTGTATCTCCAACTCCTGTGTGTACCTTTCTCTCTCCAGTGTATATCCTCCTTTCTCCATTGTGTATCCTCCTCTCCCCGTGTGTATCATTTTTCTCTTCTGTGTATATAAACCCTCTCTTTTGTGTGTATTTCCCCTCTCTCCTGTGTGTATCCCCCCTCTCTCCAGTTTGTGTCCCCCTCTCTCCTGTGTGTAACCTATCTCTCCTATTTGTAACCCTCCCTTCTGTGTGTATCCTTTCTCCCTCCTGCGTGTATTTCCCTCTCTCCTCTGTGTATGCCCTCTCTGCTGTGTGTATCCTTTTTTTTCCTGTGTGTACGCTTCTCTCTCCTGTGTGTTTCCCCCTGTTCTGTGTGTATCTTCCTCTCTCTTGTGTTTATCCTTCTTTCTCCTGTGTGTATCACCCTCTCCTGTGTGTATGCCCCTCTCTCCTGTGTGTATTTCTTCTCCTGTGTTTATCCTCCTCTCTCTTCTGTGTATCCTCCTCTCTCCTCTGTGTATCCCCTACTCTACTGTGTGTATCCCCCTCTCCTTTGTGTATCCTCTTTGTTCTTTTGTGTACCCACTGTCTCCTGTGTACACTCCACTCTTCTGCGTGTATCACACCTCTCCCATGTTATTTTTTGACTCTCTGAACGAACTACCATATGAAATAGACTAGTTATTATTCTTCACATGTGCAATATACGAAGTGGTTCTGTGTATTCCTCAGAATTACACAGAATTATAGTTCATATAAAATAGACTCCTGATTACCACCCAGATTTGTATTATTCAGGAAGGCACTTAATTCATGGCTGTCTTAAACAGTGTCCTAATTACTCCATAGAAGTTCATCATTCCCTGAAACTTTGAATGAGAGGCCATACAAAATAGACATCTACTATTGTTCCATTGTGAATTATTCAATAAGGTTCTAAATGAGTGGTAGTAGGAAATAGAATCCTGAGAATTCCCCAGGTGTGTAACATTCAAGGAGGCACAGAATAAGTGGCCATATAAAAATGCTCAATTATTACTCTGGTGTGGATTATTCACTGAAGATCTAAATGAGTGGCTACATGAAGTAGACACTTAACTCTTCCCCAGGTGTGTATTATTGAATGAGACTCTGACTAAGTGGGCTTTAAAAAGAGACTCAGGTGTATTGCCCAGGTGTTCATTACATACAGAGACTCTGAATGTGTAGGCACTTGAAGTAGACCATTGACTGTTTCTAAGGGGAGTATTATTCACAGAGGCCCAGAACGAGTGGCCATGTGAAAGAGATTCCTGACTTATCAGATATACATGTTATTCACTAAAACACTGAAACAGTGGCCTTATGAAATAGACCGCATTTTACTCCACAGGTCCATGTTATTTTATGACACTACAAACGAACCACCATATGAAATGGACTAGTGATTATCCTTCACGTGCAATATTCGAAGTGGTTCTGTATGAGTGTCCATATTAAATAGTCTACTGATTCTCACACATGTGTGTATCATTCACGCAGCTGCTTGATTTGGGGCTACCGTCAACAGGGTCCTTCCTCCTCCACAGCTGTTTATAACGCACTGAAGCTCTGAGTGAGAGGCCATATGAAATAGACTCTTTACTATTGCCCCATTGTGCATTATTTGGTAATGCTGTGATTAAGTGGCCATATGACCTGGACTCTGACTATTCTCAAGGTGTGTATTCTTCTGTCATTTTCTGAACGAGTGACCACATAAAATAGACTCCTGACTCTGAACTCTTGACTATTTCTCAGCTCTGCATTTTCCACTGAGTCGCTGGGTGATCGGTCATATGAAATAGTCTCCAGACAATTCTCCACTTTAGCGTTATTCAGTGAGTCTCTTAATAAGTGGCTATATATAATAGAATCCTGAGGATTTTCCATATATATATATATATATATATATATATATATATATATATAATTCTTCACTGAGGAACTCCACAGAAGTTTATTATTCACTGAAACTTTGAGTGATAGACCATATAAAATAGACACCTGACTATTGCTCCATTGTGAATTATTCAATAAGTTTCTAAATGAGTGGTAGTATCAAATAGAATTCTGAGGATTCTTCAGGTGTATATCTCTCAGAGAGGCACAAAATTAGTGGCCATATAAAAAATGCTCGACTATTACCCTGGTGTGCATTATTCACTGAGGCTCTAAATGAGTGACTACATGAAGTTGACTCTTAAATCTTCCTATGTTGTGTATTATTGAATGAGTCTCTGACTAAGGGGGCATAAAAAAGAGACTCAGGTGTATTTCCCAGGTGTTCATTGCGTACAGAGACTTTGAATGTCTAGCCATTTGAAGTAAACCCTTGATTATTTGTTAGGCGATTGTTCTTCACAGAGAACCTGAACGAGTGGCCATGTGAAAGAGATTTCTTACTTTTCAGATATACGTATTATTCACTAAAACACTGAAAGAATGGCCTTCTGAAATAGAACCCATTTTACTCCACAGGTGTGCATTAGTTTTTGATTCACCAAACGAATCACCATATGAATCAGACTTGTGATTATTCCCCACATGTGCAGTATTTGAAAAGGTTCTGTATGAGTGTCTGTATCAAATAGTCTCCTGACTCTGACACATG
Organism: Saguinus oedipus; assembly: GCA_031835075.1. NCBI lineage: Eukaryota > Metazoa > Chordata > Mammalia > Primates > Cebidae > Saguinus > Saguinus oedipus. The sequence goes on from CM063172.1 coordinate 31,222,596, forward strand.
TGTGTATCATTCACAGAGCTGCTTAATTTGGGCAACCTTCAATAGGGTCCTGACTACTCCACAGTCATTTATTATGCACTGAAGCTCTTAATGCGAGGCCATATGAAATAGACTCTTTACTATTGCCCCATTGTGTATTATTCGGTAATGCTGTGATTGAGTGACCATATGACTTGGACTGTGACAATTCCCAAGGTGTGTATTCTTCAGTGAGATTCTCAACGAGTTACCACATAACATATACTCCTGACTCTATCCTCTTGACTATTTTTCAGTTCTGCATTATCCACTGAGTCGCTGGGTGTGGGGTCATATCAAATAGTCTCCAGACTATTTTTTGGTTGTTCATTATTCAGTGAGTGTCTGAATAAGTGGCTATACATAATATAATCCTATGTATTTTCCAGATATATATGATTCTTCACAAAGGTTCTGAATCTGTGGCCATGTAAGATCCACTCCAGAAGTTTTCATATGTCTGTATTATTCTGTGAATCTCTGAATGTGTGGCCATAAAATAGAGACTCCTTAATACTCTTCAGGCGTGCGTTTTTACATTTGGCTCTAAATTATTTGCTACACAAAACAGAATTCTGACTTTTTCCAAGTTGTATGTTATTCAGTTAGTCTCTGAATATGTGGCTATAGGAAATAGAATTCCGACTACAATAGAGTTGTTTCTCATTCAATGAAACTCGGAAATTTATTCCCCATGTAATAGCGTCCTGAGTATTTCCCAGGTATGTATTATTTACTGAGGCTCTCAAACTTTATCTGTATGAAATTGTTTTCTGACTACTCCACATGTTTGTACTATTGACTCTGACTCTAAACATTTGGCCATATGAAATAGACTAGTGACTATTCCAAAGTTGTGTATTACTCACTCAGGCTTTGATTTCGTTGCCTTATAAAATAGAATAGTGTCTATTCCACACGTGTGCATTATTCCCTGATTCTGTAAATGAGAGGGTAAATAGAGTAGACTCCTAAGACTTCCCCAGGTGTGCATTACTCAGTGAGGCTCTTTTTGTGTAACAATATGAAACAGGATGCTGTCTATTTTATATACTTTTATTATTCACTGAGTCTCTGAATGAGTGTCTATATGAAATAGACTGCTGAGTACTTTACATTTGTGCATTTGTCACTGAGGTAACAAGTCAGTGGCCATATAAAATGGAATCCTGACTAATACACACGTGCATATTATTCAATGCGGCTATGAATGTGTGTCCAAATGAAATAGCCTCCTGGCTACTCCACAGGTGTTCATTATTTACCGAGGCTCTGAATGAATGTCCATTGAAAATAGATACCAAATTATTCTCCAGGTGTGTATTATTAAGCGAGGCTGAGAAGATGTGGCCACATTAATTAGATTCCTTACTATATCAGGGGGCCTCTCTTATTCACTGAGGCTCTGAATATGTGTCTACATGAAAGAGACTTCTGACCACACCACATTATTCAGTGACACTCCGAATTAGAGACCACATCCAAGAGTCTCCTGACTATTCCACAGGTGTGCTTTATTTAGCGACACTCTGAATGAGGGTATAACGGTAAATCCTGACTTTCCCCAGGTGTGTACACTTAGTGAGTATCTTAACGAGTGGCCATAGGAAAGAGACTTCTGAGTATTCCACAGGTGTGCATTATTTAGTTATTGTCTGAATGAGAGGCCATAAAAAATAGACTCCAGACTATATCACAAGTGTGTAATATTCAGTGAGGCTGTGAAAGAGGGGCAATATGAAACAGACTTCTAATTATTCCACATGTGCATTATTCACTGTTTGTCTGAATGAGAAGACATATGACATAGATTCCTCATTATTATCCATGTGTGCATTAATCAAACAAGTTCTGTTTGAGTGTCCATACCAAATAGAATCCTGACCCTGCCCCAGGTGTGTATTACTCAGCGATACACAAAATTAGAGTTCATATGAAATAGACTCCTGACTATCACCCAGGTGTGTATCATCCAGGAAGGAACTTAATTCGTGGCTATCTTAAACAGCGTCCTGATTACTCCATAGAAGTTCATTATTCACGGAAACTTTAAATGATAGACCATATAAAATAGACACCATACTATCGCTCCATTGCAACTTACTCAATTAGGTTCTAAATGAGTAGTAGTATCAAAGAGAATCCTGAGGATTCTTCAAGTGTATATCACTCAGTGAGGCACAAAATGAGTGGCCATATAAAAAATGCTTGATGATTATCATAGTGTGCATTATTTTTTATTTATTTATTTATTTTTAATTTTTATTCCATTATAGTTTTGGGGTACATGTGCAGAACGTGCAAGATAGTTGCATAGGTACACATATGGCAGTGTGTTTTGCTGCCTTCCTCCCCTTCACCCACACTTGGTATTTATCCCCAGGCTATCCCCCCAACCCCCCCCCGCTGTCCCTCCCCCATTTCCCCCAACAGTCCCTGATGTATAGTAGACCGCCTCTCTGTGTCCATGTGTTCTCATTTTTCTCACCCACCTATGAGTGAGTATATGCAGTATTTCTTTTTCTGTTCTTCTGTCAGTTTGCTGAGAATGATGTTCTCCAGATTCATCCATGTCCCTACAAAGGACACAAACTAATCATTTTCGATTGCTGCATAATATTCCATGGTGTATATGTGCCACATTTTCCCAGTCCAGGCTATCATCGATGGGCATTTGGGTTGGTTCCAGGTCTTTGCTATTGTAAACAGTGCTGCAATGAACATTCGTGTGCATGTGTCCTTATAGTAGAATGATTTATAGTCCTTTGGATAGATACCCAGGAATGGGATTGCTGGGTCAAATGGAATTTCTATTTCTAGGTCCCTGAGTAATCGCCACACTGTCTTCCACAATGGTTGAACTAATTTAAACTCCCACCAACAGTGTAAGAGTGTTCCTATTTCTCCACATCCTCTCCAGCATCTGCTGTCTCCAGATTTTTTAATGATCGCCATTCTAACTGGTGTGAGATGATATCTCAATGTGGTTTTGATTTGAATCTCTCTAATGACCAATAATGATGAGCAGTTTTTCATATGTTTGTTGGCCTCATGTATGTCTTCTTTTGTAAAGTGTCTGTTCATATCCTTTGCCCATTTTTGAATGGGCTTGTTTGTTTTTTTTTCTGTAAATCTGTTTGAGTTCTTTGTAAATTCTGGATATCAGCCCTTTGTCAGATGTGTAAACTGCAAAGATTTTTTCCCATTCTGATGGTTGCCGATTCACTCTAGTGACTGTTTTTTTTGCCGTACAGAAGCTGTGGAATTTGATTAGGTCCCATTTGTCTATTTTGGCTTTTGTTGCCAATGCTTTTGGTGTTTTGTTCATGAAGTCCTTGCCTACTCCTATGTCCTGAACGGTTTTGCCTAGATTTTCTTCTAGGGTTTTTATAGTGTCAGGTCTTACGTTTAAGTCTTTAATCCATCTGGAGTTAATTTTAGTGTAAGTTGTCAGAAAGGGGTCCAGTTTCTGCTTTCTGCACATGGCTAGCCAGTTTTCCCAACACCATTTATTAAATAGGGAATCTTTACCCATTGCCTGTTTTTGTCTGGTTTATCAAAGACGATATGGTTGTAGATATGCTATGTTGCCTCCGATGTTTCTGTTCTGTTCCATTGGTCTATATCTCTGTTTTGGTACCAGTACCATGCTGTTTTGATTACTATAGCCTTGTAGTATAGTTTGAAGTCTGGTAGCGTGATGCCTCCCGCTTTGTTCTTTTTGCTTAGAATTGACTTGGCTATGCGGGCTCTTTTTTGGTTCCATATGAAATTCATGGTGGTTTTTTCCAGTTCTGTGAAGAAATTCTATGGTAGTTTGATGGGGATAGCATTGAATGTGTAAATTACTTTGGGCAGTATAGCCATTTTCACAATATTGATTCTTCCTAACCAGGAACATGGAATGTTTCTCCATCTGTTTGTGTCCTCTCTTATTTTGTTGAGCAGTTGTTTGTAGTTTTCCTTAAAGAGGTCCCTTACATTCCTAGTGAGTTGTATTCCTAGGTATTTTATTTTCTTTGTAGCAATTGTGAATGGCAGTTTGTTCTTTATTTGGTTCTCTTTAAGTCTGTTATTGGTGTATAGAAATGCTTTTGATTTTTGCACATTGATTTTGTATCCTGAGACTTTGCTGAAGTTGCTTATCAGTTGCAGGAGCTTTTGGGCTGAGGTGATGGGGTCTTCTAGGTATACTATCATGTCGTCTGCAAATTGAGACAATTTGGCTTCCACCTTTCCTGTTTGAATACCCTTTATTTCTTTTTCTTGCCTGATTGCTCTGGCTAGAACTTCCAGTACTATGTTGAATAGAAGTGGTGAGAGAGGGCATCCTTGTCTAGTGCTGGATTTCAAAGGGAATGCTTCCAGTTTTTGCCCATTTAGTATGATATTGGCTGTTGGTTTGTCGTAAATAGCTTTTATTACTTTGAGATATGTTCCATCAATACCAAGTTTATTGAGGGTTTTTAGCATAAAGGGCTGTTGAATTTTGTCGAATGCCTTCTCTGCGTCAATTGCGATAATCATGTGGTTTTTGTTTTTGCTTCTGTTTATGTGGTGAATTACATTTATAGACTTGTGTATGTTGAACCAGCCTTGCATAGTGTGCATTATTCACTGAGGCTCTAAATGAGTGGCTAAAAGAAGTAGACTCTTAACTCTTCCCCAGGTGTGTATTATTGAATGAGATTCTGACTCAGTCGGCATTAAAAAGAGACTCAGGTGAATTGCACAGGTGTTCAGTACATACAAAGTCACTGAAAGTGTAGGCCTTTGAAGTAGACTCTTGAAAATTTTTGAGGGGTGTTTTCTTCACATAGACCCTGAACGAGTGGCCATCTGAAAGAGACTCCTGACTTATCAGATATACATATTATTCAGTGAAACACTGAAAGAGTGGCCTTATGAAATAGAACCCATTTTACTCCACAGGTGTGCATTATTTTTTGATTCTCCAAACGAATCACCATATGAAACAGACTAGTGATTATTCCTCACATGTTCAGTATTCGAAAAGGTTCGGTATAAGTGTGTATATCAAATAGTCTCCTGACTCTGACACATGTGTGTATCATTCACGGAGCTGCTTAATTTGGCCTACCTTCAGTAGGTTTCTGACTACTCCACAGGTCTTTATTACGCACTGAAGCTTTGAATGAGAGGCCATATGACATAGACTCCTTACTATATCCCCATTGTGCATTATTTGGTAATGCTGTGTTTGACTGACCATATGACTTGGACTCTGACTATTCCCAAGGTGTGTATTCTTCAGTGAGATTCTGAATGAGTGACCACATAACATAAACTCCTGACTCTATCCTCTTGACTATTGTTCAGTTCTGCATCGTCCACTGAGTCACTGGGTGTAGGGTCATATCAAATAGTCTCCAGACTATTCCTTAGCTGTGCATTATTCAGTGAGTCTCTGAATAAGTGGCTATATATAATATAATCTTGAGTATTTTCCAGATATATATGATTCCTCACTGAGTTTCTGAATAAGTGGCCGTGAGAAAGTCACTCCTGAGGTTTTCAAAGGTCTGTATTATTCTGTGAAGCTCTGAATGAGTGGCCATAAAATAGAGACTTCTGAATGCTCCTCAGGCGTGCGTTTTTAAATTCGGCTCTAAATAATTGACCATACGAAATAGAATCCTGACTTTTTCCAAGGTGTATGTTATTCAGTTAGGCTCTGATTATGTGGCTATATGAAACAGAATTTTGTCTACAATACAGGGGTTTCTTATTCAATGAAGCTCTGAAATTGATGCCACATTTAATAGCGTCCTGAGTATTTCCCTGGTATGTATTATTCACTGAGGCTCTGAAACTTTGGCCATATGAAATTGTTTTCTGTCTAGTCCACAGGTGTGTATTATTGATTCTGACTCTAAATATTTGGGCATATGGAATAGACTAGTGACTATTCCATAGTTGTGTATTACTCACTCAGGCTTTGGTTTTGTGGCCACATAAAGTAGACTAGTGTCTATTCTACACGTGTGCATTATTCCCTGAGGCTATAAATGAGAGGCTATATAAAGTAGACTCCTAACACTTCCCCAGGTTTCCATTACTCAGTGAGTGTCTTTTACTGTTACCATATGAAAAAGGATGCTGTCTATATTTAATATTTTTATTATTCAGTGAATCTCTGAATGAGTGTCTATATGAAATAGACTGCTGAGTACTTTACATTTGTGGATTTTTCACTAAGATTATGAGTCAGTGGCCATATAAAGTGAAATCCTGACTAATCCACAACGTGCATATTATCCACTGAAGCTATTAATGAGTGTCATAATAAAATTGACTCCTGGCTACTCCACAGGTGTACATTATTTCCCGAGGCTCTGAATGAATGTCCATCGAAAATAGACTCAAATTTTTTTTCCAGGTGTGCATTATTCAGTGAGGCTCAGAAGATGTGGCCATATTAATTGGATTCCTTACTATATCAAGGGCCTGTCTTATTCACTGAGGCTCTAAATATGTATCCACCTGAAATAGACTCCTGACTTCATCACATTATTCAGTGACACTCCGAATTAGAGGCCACATGAAAAACTCTCCGGGCTATTCCACAGGTGTGCCTTAGTGAGAATGTGAATGAGGGGATAAAGGTAAATCCTGACTATTTCCCCAGATGTGTCCACTTAGTGAGGCTCTTAACGAGTGGCCGTAGAAAAGTGACATGTGACTATTCAGCAAGTGTGCATCATTTAGTGATTCTTTGAATGAGTGGACATAAAAAAATAGACTCCAGACTATATCACAAGTGTGTAATATTCAGTGAGGCTGTGAAGGATCCTCTTTAAACCCCTTTTCTCCTGTGTGTATCCCCTCTCTTCTGTTTGTATTCTCCTCTCTCCTGTGTTTATCCTCCTCTCTCCTGTGTGTACGCCCTTTTTCTTTGTGTGTCCCCCTTAGCTGTGTGTATACTCCTTTTTCCTGTGTGTATCCCACTTTCTCCTGTGTTTATCCACTTTTCCTGTGTGTATGCCCCTCTCTCTTGTGTGTACCCTCCTCCCTCCTGTGTATATCACCACTCTCTTGTGTATACCCCCTCTCTCCTCTGTGTATTCTTCTGTCTCCTGTGTGTATCCTGCTCTCTTTTGTGTGTCAACTCCTCTATCCTGTGTGTATCCTTCTCTCTCCTGTGTATCCCCCTCTTCTGTGTGTATATTTTTCTCTACTCTGTGTATACTCCTCTCTTCTGTGTGTATCCTCCTCCCTCTTGTGTGTATCACTCCTCTCTCTTGTGTGTATCCCCCCACTCTCCTGTGTGTATCCCCGCTCTTTCCTTTGTATATCCCCCTCTCTCCTGTGTGTATCCCCCTCTCTCTTATGGTATCCCCTCTCTCCAGTGTGTATCCTCCTCTCTGCTTTTTGAATCCTCCTCTCTTCTGTGTGTATGCCCTGTTCTCATGTGTGTATCCCCATCACCTGTGTGTATTCTCTGCTCCTCTGTGCCTATGCCCCTTTCTCCTGTGTGTATCTCCCTCTCCTGTGTGTATGCCCCTCTCTCCTGTGTATATCCTTCTCTGCTGTGGTTATCCTCCTCTCTCCTGTGTGTATCCTTTTTTTTTCAGGGTATCCCCCTCTCCTGTGTGTATCCCCTCTCCTTTGTGTATCCTCCTCTCCCCTGTGTGTACCCTCCTCTCTTCTGTGTGTATCACCACTTTTCTATGTGTATCCCCATCTCTCCTCTGTGCATCCCCCTCTATTTTGTGTGTATTTTCCTCTATTTTGTGTTTACCTTCCACTCTCCTGTGTGTATCCTTTTTTCTCCTGTGTGTATCCTCCTCTCTTCAGTGTGTATCCCCCTCCCCTGTGTGTATTTATTCTCTCTCCTGTGTGTTTCCTCCTCTCTCCTGTGTGTATCCTCCTCTCTCCTGCGTTTATCCTCCTCTCTTCTGTCTGTATCCTCCACTCTTTTGTGTGTATCTTCCTCTCTCCTGTATTTATTTTTGTTTCCCTGTGTGTATCCCACTCTCTCCTGTGTGTATTCCTCAATCTCCTGTGTGTTTCTTCTTCCCACCTGTTGGTATGCCTCAATCTTTTGTTTGTATCCCCCTCTCTCCTATGTGTGTTCCCCCTCCCTCCTGTGAGTATCCCCCCTCTCTACTGTGTGTATCCTCCTCTCTCCTGTGTGTATGCCACTCTCGTTTGTGTGTATACCCCTCTCCTGTGTGTATCCCCCTATCTCCTGTGTGTTTCTCCCCATCTCCTGGGCGTATCCCTCTCGCCCGTGTGTATCTCCCTCTCTTTTTTGTATTTTCCCCTCTTATGTGTGCATCCTTTTTTCTCCTTTGTGTATCTTCCTCTCTCCTGTCTGTATCCCCCTCCCTCCTGTGTGCATGCTGCACTCTCCTGTTTGTATCTTCCTTGTTCCTGTGTGTATCCCCCTCTCTCCTGTGTGTATCTTCCTCTCTCCTGTGTGTATGCCCCTCTATCTTGTGTGTATTCCCCTCTCTCCTGTGTGTATCCCACTCTCTCCTGTGTTTATCCCCCACTCCTGTTTGTATCTCCCACTCTCCTGTGTGTATTACCCTGTTTCCTGTGTGAATCCAACTCTCCTGTGTGTATCCCCCCTCTCCTCTGTGTATGCACCTCTCCTGTGTGTATCCTCCTCTCTCCTGTGTGTATTCTCCTCTCTCCTGTGTGTATTTTCCTCTCTCCTGTATGTATCTTTCTATATCCTTTGTGTAGCCCTCCTCTTTCCCATGTGTTTCCCCCCACTCTCCTGTGTGTAACACCTTTCGCGTTGTTTTTTTTTTTTTTTTTTTTTTTTTTTTTTTTTTTTTTTTTTTTTTTAATTTTTATTGCATTATAGGTTTGGGGGTACATGTGCAGAACAAGCAAGATAGTTGCATAGGTACACACATGGCAGTGTGCTTTGCTGCTTTCCTCCCCTTCACCCACACTTGGTATTCATCCCCAGGCTATCCCCCCCAGCCCCCCCCTGCTGTCCCTCCCCCATTCCCCCCAACAGTCCCCAGTGTATAGTAGACCGCCTCTCTGTGTCCACGTGTTCTCATTTTTCTCACCCACCTATGAGTGAGTATATGCGGTATTTCTTTTTCTGTTCTTGTGTCAGTTTGCTGAGAATGATGTTCTCCAGATTCATCCATGTCCCTACAAAGGACACAAACTCATCATTTTTGATTGCTGCATAATATTCCATGGTGTATATGTGCCACATTTTCCCAGTCCAGTCTATCATCGTTGGGCATTTGGGTTGGTTCCAGGTCTTTGCTATTGTAAACAGTGCTGCAATGAACATTCGTGTGCATGTGTCCTTATAGTAGAACGATTTATAATCCTTTGGATAGATACCCAGTAATGGGATTGCTGGGTCAAATGGAATTTCTATTTCTAGGTCCCTGAGAAATCGCCACACTGTCTTCCACAATGGTTGAACTAATTTACACTCCCACCAACAGTGTAAGAGTGTTCCTATTTCTCCACATCCTCTCCAGCATCTGCTGTCTCCAGATTTTTTAATGATCGCCATTCTAACTGGTGTGAGATGGTATCTCAATGTGGTTTTGATTTGCATCTCTCTAATGACCAATGATGATGAGCACTTTTTCATATGTTTGCTGGCCTCATGTATGTCTGCTTTCGTAAAGTTTCTGTTCATATCCTTTGCCCATTTTTGAATGGGCTTGTTTGTTTTTTTCCTGTAAATCTGTTTGAGTTCTTTGTAAATTCTGGATATCAGCCCTTTGTCAGATGCGTAAACTGCAAAGATTTTTTCCCATTCTGATGGTTGCCGATTCACTCTAGTGACTGTTTGTTTTGCTGTGCAGAAGCTGTGGAGTTTGATTAGGTCCCATTTGTCTATTTTGGCTTTTGTTGCCAATGCTTTGGGAGTTTTGTTCATGAAGTCCTTGCCTACTCCTATGTCCTGAATGGTTTTGCCTAGATTTTCCTCTAGGGTTTTTATGGTGTCGGGTCTTACGTTTAAGTCTTTAATCCATCTGGAGTTAATTTTAGTGTAAGGTGTCAGGAAGGGGTCCAATTTCTGCTTTCTGCACATGGCTAGCCAGTTTTCCCAACACCATTTATTAAATAGGGAATCCTTTCCCCATTGCCTGTTTTTGTCTGGTTTATCAAAGATAATATGGTTGTCCCCCCTTTCTTCTGTGGTTATCCCCTTCTCTCCTGTGGTTATCCCCTCTCTCCTCTTTGTATCCTCCACCCTCCTGTGTGTATCTTCCTCTCTGCTGTGTGTACGCCTCTCTCACCTGTGTGTATCCTTCTCTCCTGTGTGTATCCTCCTGTCTCTTTTGTGTATCCCCCTTTCTCCTATGTGTATGCCACTCTCTACTTTGTATTTTTCTGTCTCCTCTGTGTATCCTTTTCTCTTTTGTGTGTATCCACTCTCCTGTGTGTATCTTTCTCTCTCCTGTGTATTTTCCTCTCTCCTGTGTGTATCTTTCTCTCTCCTCTGTGTATCCTCCTCTCTCCTGTGTGTATGATCCTCTCTCCTGTGTGTATCTTTCCTCATCCTTCTGTGTATCCCCCCTCTCTCCTGTGTGTGTCCCCCTTTCTTCTGTGTGTATCTCCCTCTCTTTTGTGTGTATTCCCTCTCTCCTTTGTGTATCCTCCTCTCTGTTGTTTTTATCCTCCTCTCTCCTGTGTGTACGCCCCTCGCTCTTGTGTGTATCCCCCTATTCTGTGTGTATTGTTCTCTCACCTGTGTGTATCCCTTTTTCTCCTGTGTGTATCGCCCTCTCCTGTGTGTATGACCCTCTCTCTTGTGTGTATCCCCATCTCCTGTGTGTATTCTCCTCTCTCCTGTGTATCCTTTTCTCTTTTCCGTGTATCTAACTCGTCCTGTGTGTATCCCCACCTTCTTTGTGTATCCTTATCTCTCCTGTGTGTATCCTTCTCTCTCCTGTGTGTATCTTTTTTCTTTTGTGTATCCCCCGTCTTCTGTGTGTATCCCCCCTCTCCTGTGTGTATCCCCCCTCTCCTGTGTGTATCCCCCTCTCTCCTGTGTGCATTCTCCTCTCTTTTGTGTGTATCCCCTCTCTCCTGTGTGTATCCTCCTCTGTTTTGTGTATCCTCTTCTTTTCTGTGTGTATCCCTCTCTCCTTTGTGTATCCCCCTACTCTCTTGTGTGTCTCCTCCTCTCTCCTGCGTGTATCCTCCTCTCTCCTGTGTGTATCCTTCTCTCTCCTGTGTGTATCCTCCTCTCTCCTGCGTGTATCCTCCTCTCTTCTTTCTGTATCCTCTTCTCTTTTTGTGTACCCTCCTCCCATTTGTATTTATCTTTCTCCCCCTGTTTGTATGCCCCTCTATCCTGTGAGTATGCCCCACTCTCTTGTGTGTATCCCCCTTTCTCCTGTGTGTATGCCCCTCTGTTCTGTGTGTATCCCCGTCTCCTGTATGGATCCCCCTTTCTCCTGTGTGTATCCCCCTCTCTATTGTGTGTATTCTCCTCTATCCAGTGTGTATCCTCCTCTCTCCTGTGTGTATGCCCCACCCTTCTGTGTGTATTCTTCTCTTTTGTGTGTATTATTTTTTTTTCTGGGTTTATCTCACTTTCTCTTGTGTGTATTCCCCTCTCTTGTGTGTGCCCCCATCTCTTTTGTGTATTCTCCTCTCTCCTATGTGTATACTCCTTTCTCCTGTGTGTATCTTCCTCTTTCCTGTGTTTATCTCCCTCCACATGTGTGTATCCCCCACTCCCCTGTGTGATTCCCCCTCTCTTCTGTGTGTATCCTTCTCTCTCCTGGGTGTATCCTTCTCTCTTTTGTGCATATCCTCTTCTCTGCTGTTTGTATCCTTCTCTCTCCTGTGTGTATCCCTTTCCCCCTGTGTGTATCCCCCTCTCTCCAGTGTGCATTTTCCTCCATTCTGTGTGTATGTTGCACTCTCCTGTTTGTATTTTTCTCTCTCCTGTGTGTTCTCCCCTCTCTTCTGGGTGGATCCTCCTCTCTCCTGTGTGTATCCTCTTCTCTCTTGTGTGTATCCTCCTCTGTCTTTTGTGTATCCTCCTTTCACCTGTGTGTATCCTTCTCTCTTCTGTTTGTACTTTTTTCTCTTCTGTGTGTATCCTCCTTTCACCTGTTTATCCTCCTTTCTTCTGTTTGTATTTCTTTCTCTCCTGTGTGTATCCTCCTCTCTGCTATGTCTATCCTTCTTTCCCCTGTGTGTATCCTCCTATCTCCTGTGTGTATCTTCCTCTCTTCTGTGTGTATCTTCTCTCCTGTGTGTATACCCCCCCTCTCCTGTGTGTATCCTCCTCTATATTGTGTGTATTCTCCTCGATCCTGTGTGTATCCTCCTCTCTCCTGTGTGTATGTCCCACCCTCCTGTGTTCATCTTTCTATATTTTGTGTATTATTTCCTTTCCTGTGTGTATCCCCCTTTCACCTGTGTGTATCCCCCTCTCCTGTGTGTATGCCCCTGTCTAATTTGTGTATTCTTTTCTCTCCTATGTGTATCCTCCTCTCTCCTCTGTGCATCTTCCTTTCTCCTGTGTGTATCCCCCTCCACCGGTGTGTATCCGCCACTCTCCTGTGTGTTTTCGCCTCTCTCCTGTGTGTATTTTCCTCTCTGCTGTGTGTATCCTCCTTTCATTTGTGTGGATTATCCTCTCTCCTGTGTGTATTGTCCTCCCTCCTGTGTTTATCTTTTTCTCTCCTGTGTGTATTCTTCTCTCTCCTCTGTGTATCCTCCTGTCTCTTGTGTGTATCCTCATCTCTCTTGTGTGAATTTTCTTATCTCTTTTGTGTATTCCCCCTCACTCCTGTGTGTATCCCCCTCTCTCCTGTGTGTATCTTCCCTAATCCTGTGTTTATTTCTCTCTCTCCTGTGTGTATTCCCCTCTGTTCTGTGTGTATCTTGCTCTACTGTGTGTATCCTCCACTCTTTTATGTGTATCTTTTTTTATCCTGTGTTTATCTTCCTCTCTTGTGTGTATTCTTCTCTCTTCTGTGTGTATCCTCCTCTCTCCTGTGTGTATCCTCCTCTCTCGTGTGTATTTTTCTCTCTCCTGTGTGTATCCCCCTCCCACTGTGTGGATCCCCATTCCTCCTGTGTGTATTTCCCTCTTTTGTCTGTATCGTCCTCTCTCTTGTGTGTATCCTTCTTTCACATTTGTGTATCCTTCTCTCTCCTGTGTGTATTTTTTTTCTCTTTTGTGTGTATCCTCCTCTCTCCTGTGTGTATCCATCTCTCCCCTGTGTGTATTTTCCTTTCTCCTGTGTGTATCTTCCTCTCTTCTGTATGTATCTTCTTCCCTTCTGTGTGTATAACCCCCTCTACCCTGTGTATTCCCCTCTCTATTGTGTGTATTCTCCTCTATCCTGTGTGTATTTTCCTCTCTCCTGTGTGTATGCCCCTCTCTCCTGTGTGTATCCCCCTCTTTTCTGAGTATCCTGCCTTTCCCTTGTGTATCTCCCATTCTCCTTTGTGTATTTTCCTCTATCCTGTGTGTATCTTTTTCCCTCCTGTGTGTGTCCACCTCAACATGTGTGTATCCCCCACTCTCCTGTGTTTTTTCCCCTCTCTTTTGTGTGTATCCTCCTCTCTGCTGTGTGTATTTTTTTTTATTTGTGTGGATCATCCTCTCTTCTGTGTTTATCCTCCTTTCTTGTGTGTATCTTTCACTATTCTGTGTGTATTTCCCCTCTCTCCTGTGTGTATCCTCTTGTCTCTTGTGTGTATCCTACTCTCTCCAGTGTGTATTTTCTTATCTCCTGTGTGTATTCCCCTCTCTTCTGTGTGTATCCCCTTCTCTCCTGTGTGTATCTTTCTCAATTCGGTGTATATCCTTGTCTCCCCTGTGTGTATGTCACTCTCTTATGTGTGTATCTTCCTCTCCTGTGTGCATTTTTCTCTCTGCTCTGTGTATCCTCCTTTCTCCTGTGTGTACCCTCCTCTCTCCTATGTGTATCCTTTTCTATTTTTTGTGTATCCCCCTCTCCTGTGTGTATTGTTCTCTCTCCTGTGTTTATCCTCGTCTCTCCTGTGTGTATCATCCTCTCTTTTGTGTGAATCTTCCACTCTCCGGTGTGCATCTTTTTTTCTCCTGTGTGTATCTTCCTCTCTTCTGTGTGTATCCTCCTCTATTTTTTGTTTATATCCCTCTCTCCTGTGTGTATTCTTTTCCTTTTTGTGTATCCCCCTCTCTCCTGTGTGTATCACACCGTCTCCTCTTTGTATCTCCCTCGCCTGTGTGTATTCCCCTCTCTCTTGTTTTTTTCTCTCTTCTTTGTGTATACTCCTCTATCCTGCGTGTAGCCTTCTCTCTTCTGTGTGTATTCTTTTCTCTCCTGTGTGTTTTCCCCTCCCTCTTGTGTGTATGCTGCACTCTCCTGTTTGTATTTCCCTTTTTCCTGTGTGTAACTTCCACTCTCCTTTGTGTATCACACCGTCTCAAGTGTGTATCCCCCTCGCCTGTATGTATCTCCCACTCTCTTGTGTGTTTCTCTCTCTTCTTTGTGTATCCTCCTGTCTCCTCTGTGTATCCTTCTCCTTTTTGGGTGTATGCCACACTCTCCTATTTGTATCCCCTTTTCTTCTATGTGTATCCCCCTCTCTCCTTTGTGTATTCTCATCTCTCCTGTATGTATGCCCTCTCTGTTGTGTGCATTCTTCTCGTTCCTGTGTGAATCACCCTCTCTTCTGTGTGTATTTCCTTGTCTCTTGTGTGTTCCCAACTCTCCTCTGTTTATCCTCCTCTCTCCTATGTGTATGCCTTTCTCCTATGTGTATCCTTCTTTCTCCTGCGTGTATCCTCCTCTCTTGTGTGTATACCCCTCTCCTGTGTGTATACCCCTCTCTCCTATGTGTATTTCGTCTCTCCTGTGTGGATCCCCTCTCTCTTGTGTGTATCGCTCTCTGCTGTGTGTATCTTCCTTTCTCCTGTTTGTATCCTTCTCTTTACTGTGCGTATCTTCCTCCTCCTGTGTGTATCCCACTCTCTCTAGTGTGTAGCCTCTCCCTTCTCTGAGTATGCCCCACTCTCCTGTGTGTATCTCTCTCTCTCCTGTTAGTATTTCCCCTCTCCCCTGTGTGTATCCCTTCTCTCACCTTTGTGTATCCTACTCTCTTCTGTGTGCATCCCCCTCTTTATTGTGTGTATCCCCCCTCTCCTGTGTGTATCCTCCTCTCTCCTGTGTGTACCCACCCTCTCCTTTGTGTATCCTCCTCTCTCCTGTGTGTATCCGCCCTCTCTCCTGTGTGTAACGCCCTCTCTCCTCTGTGTATTCCCCTCTCTGCTGTGTATATTCCTCTCTTTTGCGTGTATCCTCCTCTCTCCTTTATGTATCTTTCTCTCTCCTATGTGTATCCCCCTCTCTCCTGTGTGTATGACCCTCTCTCTTGTGTGTATTTTTCTCTCTCCTGTTTGGATCCCTCTCTCTTTTGTGTATTTCCCTCTTCTGTGTTTATGCCCTCTCTCCTGTGTGTATCCCCCTCTCCTGTGCGTTTTCCCCTCTGTCCTGTGTGTATTTCCCTGTCTCCTTTATGTATCCATCTCTCCTGTGTGTATCCTTCTCTCTCCTGTGTGTATGCTCCTCTTCTGTGTGTATACTCCTCTTTCCTGTGTGCATCCTCTTCTCTCCTGTGTGTATACTCCTCTCTCCTCTGTGTATCCTGCTCTCTCCTGTGTGTATTACTCCCCTTTCCTGTGTGTTTCCCCTATCTCTTATGTGGGTAACACCTTTTTTTCCTGTGTGTATCACCCCTCTCTCTTGTGTGTATCCCCTCTTTCCTGTTTGTTTTCTCCTCTTTCCTGTGTGTATCCTCCTTCCTCCTGTGTTTATGCCCCGCTCTCCTGTGTGTATCAAGCTTTCCTGTGTGTATCCTCCTCTCTCCTGTGTGTATCCCTTTTGCTCCTGTGTGTATCCCCCTTTATTGTGTGTCTGCCCCTCTCTCCTGTGTGTATCTCCCCCTCCTATGTGTATCCTCCTCTCTCCTGTGTGTTTCCTTTTCTCTCATGTTTGTATCCCCCTCTCTCCTGTGTGAATCCCCTCTTTTCTGTGTGTATCCTCTTCTCTCTTGCGTGTATCCTCCTTTCTTTTCTGTCTATGCCCCTCTTTCCTGTATGTGTCCCCCTCTCCTGTGTTTATCACCCTCTCTCCTCTGTGAATCCCACTCTCGCCTCTGTGTATTTCCCTCTCTTTTCTGTATCTCCCTCTCTTCTGTGTATATCCCCCACTCCTCTGTGTATCCTCTTCTCTTTTGTGTGTATCTTCCTCTTTCCTCTCTGTATTCTCCTCTCACCTGTGTGTATCTTCCTCTCTCCTGTGTGTATCTTCCTCTCTCCTGTGTGTACCCCCTCTCCTGTGTGTATTTTTTTCTCTCCTGTGTGTATCCTCGTCTTTCCTTTGTGTATTTCCTTTACTTCTGTGTGCATCCCCCTCGCCCCTGTGTGTATTTTCCTCTCCTGTGTGTATCCCTTTCTTCTTTGTTTATTCCACTCCCTTCTCTGTGTATCTCCCCTTTTCTGTGTGTACACCCCTCTCTCCTCTTTGTATCCTCCTCTCACCTGTGTGTATCCCTCCCTCCTCTGTGTATCCTCCTCTCTACTGTGTGTATCCTTTTTCTCTTCTGTGTGTATCATTTTCTCTCTTGTGTTTATATTCCTTCTCTCCTGTGTGTATTTTTCTCTCTCCTTCGTGTATTCCCCTCTCTCCTTCGTGTATCCTCCTCTGTGCTGCATGTATCCTCCTTTCTCCTGCGTGTATCCTTTTCTCTCCTGTGTGTATACCCCCTCTTATGTGTGTTTCTCTCTCTCCTGTGTGGATTTTTCTCTCTATTTTAGGTATTGCCCTCTCCTGTGTGTATTTTTTTTCTCATGTGTCTATCCTCCTCTCTACTTTGCGTATCTTCCTCCTCCTGTGTGTATCTTACTCTCTCCAGTGTGTGTCTTCTCCCTCCTGTGTGTATGCCCCACTCTCGAGTGTGTATCCCCCTCTCTCCTGTTAGTATCCTTACTCTCCACTGTGTGTATTCTTTCTCTCGCCTTTATGTATTCTACTCTCTTCTGTGTGTATTATTTTCTTTCTTTTGTGTATCCCCCACATTCCTGTGTGTATCCTCCACTCTCCTGTGTGTATCCACCCTCTCCTGTGTGTATTCACCCTCTCCTGTGTGTGTCCTCCCTCTCTCCTGTGTGTGACGCCCTCTCTCCTCTGTGTATGTTCCCCTCTCCTGTGTATACTCTGCTCTCCTGCGTGTATCCTCCTCTCTCCTTTGTGTATCTTCCTCTTTCCAATGTTTATTCCCCTCTCTCCTGTGTGTATGCTCCACTCTTTTGTGTGTATTTTCCTCTCTCCTGTGTGTATACCCTCTCTCCTGTGTGTATCCCCCTCTCCTGTGTGTATCCCCCTTTTTCCTGTGTGTATTTCTCAGTCTCCTGTATATATCCAACTCTCCTGTGTGTATACCCCCTCTCTCCTGTGTGTATGCCCCTCTCCTGTGTGTATACTCCTCTCTCCTGTGTGTATCATCCTTTCTACTGCGTGTATCCTCTTTTCTCCTGTGTGTATCCCTTCACTTTTCTGTGTGTTTTTCTCTCTCTTCTGTGGGTAACACCTGTCTTTTCTGTGTGTATCACCCCTTTCTTTTGTGTGTATCCTTTTCTCTCTTGTGTGTGTCCCCTCTCTCCTGTTTGTTTCCTCCTCTCTCCTGTGTGTATCCTCCTCTCTCCTGTGTTTACGCCCATCTCTCATGTGTGTATCACACTTTCCTGTGTGTATCCTTTTGTTTTCTGTGTGTATCCCCCTTTTTTGTGTGTAGGTCCCTCTCTTGTGTGTGTATCTTCCTCTCCTATGTGTATCCTCCTCTCTCCAGTGTGTATTATTTTCTCTCCTGTGTGTATTCCCCTCTCCCTGTGTGTATCCCACTCTTTTCTGTGTGTATCCTCCTCTCTTCTGCGTGTATCCTCCCCTCCCCTCTGTCTACGCCCTTCTCTCCTATGTGTATCTCCCTCTCCTGTGTTTATCTTCCTCTCTTCTGTGTGTATTCCACACTCTTCTCTGTGTATCCCCCATTCCTGTTAGTATCCCGCTCTCTTCTCTGTGTATTCCCACTCCCGTGTGTATCCTCTTTTCTTCTGTGTGTATCTTCTTCTCTCCTCTGTCTATCCTCCTCTCTCCTGTGTTTATCTTTCTCTCTCCTCTGTGTATCCCCCCTCACCTAAGTGTATCCTTCCCTCTCCTGTGTGTAACCTTGTCTTTTCTTTGTGTATTTTCCTTAATCCTGTGTTAATCCCCTTAGCTTCTGTGTGTATTTCTCTCTTTTGTGTGTATCTTTTTCTCCTTTATATATTTCCCTCTCTTCTCTTTGTATCCCCCCTTTTCTGTGTGTATGCCCCTCTCTTCTGTGTGTATCATCCTCTAACCTGTGTGTATCCCTCGCTTTTGTGTGTATACTTTTCTCTTTAGTGTGTATCCTTTTCTCTCCTGTGTGTATTATTCTCTCTCTTGTGTGTATCCCCGTTCTCTCCTGTGTGTATTCTTTTCTCTTCTGTGTGTATCCCCTTGTCTCCTGTGGATATCCTCCTCTGTGCTGCGTGTATCCTCCTCTCTCCTGCGTGTATCCTTTTCTCTCCTGCGTGTATCTTCCTCTCTTTTGTGTGTATGCCCCTCTCCTGTCTGTATACATTTCTCTTTTATGTGTATTCCCCTCTCTCCTGTGTGAATTCCCCTCTCTCTTGTGTGTATCGCCCTATCCTGTGTGTATCCTCCTCTCTCCTGTGTGTATCCGTCTCTCTCTTGTGTGTATGCTCCTTTCTCCTGTGTGTATCCTCTTCTCTCCTTTGTGTATGTTTACTTTTTTCTGTGTTTATGCCCCTCCTTCCTTTGTTTATTTCCCTCAGCTGTGTGTATACCCCTATCTTCTGTGTGTATCCCCCTTTCCTGTGTGTATCTTCCTCTCTATTTTGTGAATTCCCGTCTCTTCTGTGCGTATCATTGTCTCTCCTGTGTGTATGCTCCTCTCTGTTGTATGTATCCTCCTCTCTCCTGTGTGAATCCTCCTCTCTCCTGTGTGTATCCGCCCTCCCTCCTGTGTGTAACGCCCTCTCTCCTCTGTGTATTAACCTCTCTCCTGTGTATACTTTTCTCTTCTGGGTGTATCCTCTCTTTTTTGTGTATCTTCCTCTCTCCTATGTGTATTTTTCTCTCTCCTGTATGTATGCCCCTGTCTCTTGTGTGTATTCCCCTCTCTTTTGTGTGGATCCCTCTCTGTCCTATGTGTATCCCCCTCTCCTGTGTGTATACTCTCTCTTCTGTGTATATCCCCCTCTTTTGTGTGTATTTCCCTCTCTTTTGTGTATATTTCCCTGTCTCCTGTATGTATCCTTCTCTCCTGCGTGTATCGCCCTCTCTCCTGTGTGTATGCAACTCACCTGTGTGTATACTCCTCTCTCCTCTGTGTATCCTCCTCTCTCCAGTGTGTATTCTCCTTTCTCCTGCGTGTACCTCTTTGCTTTCCTGTGGGTTTCCTTCATCTCTCTTGTGTGTAACACCTTTCTTTCCTGTGTGTATCACCTTTTTCTTCTGTGTGTATCCCCCTCTCTAGTGTGTATCTCCTCTCTCCTGTTTGTTTTCTCCTCTCTTCTGTGTGTATCCTCCACTCTCCTGTGTGTATTCCACTTTCTTTTGTGTTTATCCCTTTTTTTGAGTGTATGCTCCTCTCTCCTGTGTGTATCTCCCTCTCCTATGTGTATCCTCCTATCTCCTGTGTTTATCCTTTTCTCTCCTGTGTCTATCCTTCTCTCTTCTCTGTCTATCCCCCTCTATCATTTGTGTATCCTCCTCTCTCCTGCGTTTGTCCTCCTTTCTCCTCTGTCTATGCCGCTATTTTCTGTATGTATCCCCCTCTCCTGTGTTTATCTCCCTTTCTCCTGCGTGTATCCCACTCTCTCCTCTGTGTATCTCTTTCTCCTTTGCGTATCTTCCTCTCTTCTGTGTGTATCTCCCAGTACTGTGTGTATCCTCTTCTCTTCTGTGTGTGTCTTCCTTTCTCCTCTGTGTATACTCTCCTCTCCTGTGTATATCTTCCTCTCTCCTGTGTGTATATCCCCTCTCTCCTTTGTGTGTCCTCTCTCCTGTGTGTATCCTCCTTTCTCCTGCGTGTACCTCTTTGCTTTCCTGTGGGTTTTCCCCCTCTCTCCTGTGTGTAACACCTTTCTTTTCTGTCTGTATTACCTTTCACTCCTGTGTGTATTTCCCTCTCTCTTGTGTGTATCTCCTCTCTCCTGTTTGTTTACTTTTCTCTCCTGTGTGTATCCTCCACTCTCCTGTGTTTATACCCCTCTGTCCTGTGTGTATCACCCTTTCCTGTGTGTATCCTCCACTCTCCTGTGTGTATCCCACTTTCTCCTGTGTGTATCTCATTTTTTTGAGTGTGTGCCCCTCTCTCCTGTGTTTATTTCTCTCTCCTATGTGTATCCTCCTATCTCCTCTGTGTATCCTTTTCTCTCCTGTGTGTATCCTTCTCTCTCCTGTGTTTATCCCCCTCTATCCTTTGTGTATTCTCCTCTCTCCTGTGTGTGTCCTCTCCTCTCCTCTGTCTATGCCCCTCTTTTTTGTATGTATTCCCCTCTCCTGTGTTTATCCACATCTCTCCTGTGTGTATCCCACTCTCTTCTCTGTGTATCTTTCTCCTGTGCGTATCCCTCTCTTTTCTGTGTGTATCTCCCACTCCTGTGTGTATCCTGTTCTCTTCTGTGTGTATCTTCCTCTTTCCTCTGTGTATACTCCTCTCTCCTGTGTGTATCTTCCTCCCTCCTGTGTGTATCCCCCCTCTCCTGTGTGTATCCTTCTCTCTCCTGTGTGTATCCTCCTTTTTCCTGTATTTCCCTTTCTCCTGTGTGCATCTTTCTCGCTCCTGTGTGTATTTTCCTCTTTTGTGTGTATCACTTTCTCATTTGTGTATTTCCCTCTCTCCTTTGTGTTTCCCCATTTTTTGTGTGTACGCCCCTCTCTCCTGTGTGTATCCTTCTCTCACCTGTGTGTATCCCTCGCTCCTGTGTGTATCCTACTCTCTTTTGTGGTATTCTTTTGTCTCCTGTGTGTATCATTCTCTCTTTTGTGTGTATCCCCTTTAATCCTGTGTGTATTTTTCTCTCTTTTGTGTTTATTCCCCTCTCTCCTGCGGGTATCCTCCTCTGTGCTGCGAGGATCCTCCTCTCTTCTGCATGTATCCTCCTCTCTCTTGTGTGTATACACCTCTCCTGTGTGTATACCCCTCTCTCCTATGTGTATTCCCCTCTCTCCTGTGTTCAACCGCTTTCTCTTTTGTGTTTCACCCTCTCCTGTGTGTATCCTCTTTTCTCCTGTGTGTATCTTCCTCTTTTCTGTGTGTATCTTTCTCTCTCCTATTTGTATCCCCCTCTCTCTTGTGTGTATGCCCCTCTCTCTTGTGTGTAACCCCTCACTTTTGTGTGTATACCCTCTCTCCCGTGGGTATACCCCTCTCCTGTGTTTATCCCCCTCTCTCCTGTGTGTATTTCCCTTTCTCCTGTATGTATCCAACTCTCCTGTGTGTTTCCCTCTCTCTCCTGTGTGTATTTCCCTGTCTCCTGTATGTATCCACTTATCCTCTGTGTATCCTCCTTTCTGCTTTGTGTATCCCTCCACTTTTCTGTGTTTCCCCCATCTCTCCTGTGTGTAACACCTTTCTTTCCTCTGTGTATACCCCTTTCTTTTGTGTGTATGCCCCTGTCACTTGTGTGTATTCTCTCTTTCCTGTTTGTTTCCTCCTCTCTCCTGTGTGTATCCTTTTCTCTCCTTTGTTTACACTTCTCTCTCTTGTGTGTATCACCCTTTCCTGTGTGTATCTTTTTTCTCCTGAGTGTATCCCCCTTTTTTGTGTGTATTCCCCCTTCTCCTCTGTGTATCTTTCTCTCCTATCTGTATCTTTTTCTCTCCTGTGTGTATCTTTTTGTCTCCTGTGTTTATCCCCCCTCTCCTGTATGTATCCCCCTCTCTTCTGTGTTTATCCTCCTGTCTCCTGCGGGTATCCTGTTCTCTTCTCTATGTATTCCCCTCTCGCCTGTATGTATCCCCCTCTTCTCTGTGTATTTGTCTCTCCTCTGTATATCCCCTTTTATTCTGTGTGTATCCCCCAATCCTTTGTGTATCCTTTTTTCTTCTGTGTGTAACTTCCTCTCTCCTATCGGTGTCTTCCTCTCTCCTGTATGTATCCCCTCTCTCCTGTGTGTATCTTTCTTTTTCCTGTGTGTATTTCCATTTCTTCTGTGTGCATCTTTCTCACTGCTGTGTGTATTTTTCTCTCCTGTGTGTATCCATTTATTCTTTGTGTATCTCCCTCTTTTCTCTGTTATCCCCCATTTTCTGTGTTTATGCCCCACTCCCTTGTGTGTATTCTTTTCTCACCTGTGTGTATCCCTCTCTCCTTTGTGTATTTTCCTCTCTCCTGTTTGTATTTCCCTTCTCTTCTGTGTGTATTTTTCTCTCTCCTGTGTGTATCCCCCTCTCTTCTGTGGGTATCCTCCTCTGTCCTGCATGTATCCTTTTTTCTACTGCGTGTGTCCTTTTCTCTCCTCTGTGTATACCCGTCTCCTGTGTGTATACCCCTCTGTCTTATATGTATTTCCTTCTCTCCAGTGTGGATCCCCCTCTCTCTTGTGTGTATCGCCCTCTCCTCTGTGTATCCTCCTCTCGCCTTTGTGTATCCGTCTCTCTTCTGCGTGTATCCTTCTTTCTTCTGTGAGTATCCTCCTATCTACTGTGCGTATTTTCCTCCTCTTGTGTGTATCCCACTCTCTCCAGTGTGTATCACCTTTCTTCTGTGTGTATGCCCCGCTCTCCTGTGTGTATCCCCCTCTCTCCTGTTAGCATCCCCCTCTCCCCTGTGTGTATCCCCCCTCTAGCCTTTATGAATCCTACTTTCTTCTGTGTGCATCCCCCTCTTTCTTGAGTGTATCCCCTCTCTCTCCTGTGTGTATCCTCCTTTCTCCTGTGTGTAGCCACCCTCTCCCGTGTGTATCCTCCTCTCTCTTGTGTGTATTTTTCTCTTTTCTGTGTGTATCCACCTCTCTCCTATGTGTATCCTTCTCTTTACTGTGTGTATCCTTCCATTTCCTGTGTGTATCATTCTGTCTCCTGTGTGTATTCTTTTTTCTCTTGTGTGTATCCTCATCTCTCCTTTGTGTATTCTCCACTTTCCTGTGTGTATTCCCATTTTTCCTGTGTGTATCCTCTTTTATTTTGCGTGTATCTTCCTCTCTTTTGTGTGTATCCTCCTCTCTCTTGTGTGTATCCTTCTCTCTTCTGTGTGTATTCCCATCTTTCCTGTGTGTATCCTCCTCTCTCCTGTGTGTATCTTTCTCTCTCCTGTGTGTATTCCCATCTTTCCTGTGTGTATCTTCCTCTCTCCTGTGTGTATCTTTCTCTCTCCTGTGTGTATACTTCTCTCCCCTGTGTGTATCCTCCTCTCTTCTGTGTGTATCCTTCCTTCCTGTGTGTATCCCTTCTCCTTTGTGTATTCTTTCCTCTTCTGTGCGTATCTTCCTCTCTTCTGTGTGTATCCTTCTTTCTCCAGTGTGTATCCTCCTCACTTCTGTGTGTATCCTTCTACCATTCTGTGTATACCCCTCTCTTTTGTGTGTATCCCCCACCCTCATGTTTGTGTGCTCTACTCTCCTGTGTGTATCTTTCTTTCTCCAGTGTGTATCACCCTCTCTCCTGTGTATATGCTCCCCTCTCCTGTGTGTATCCTCCTCTTAAATGTGTGTATCTTCCTTTCTCTTGTGTGCATCATCCTCGCTCCTGTGTGTATTTCTTTTTCCTGTGTGTATCCCTTTCTCTTTCTGTATTCAACTCTCTCCTTTGTGTAACCCTTCTCTTCTGTGTGTACGCCCCACTCTCCTGTGTGTATTCTCCTCTCACCTGTGTGTATTTTTCTCTCCTTTGTGTATCCTCCTCTCTCCTGTGTGTATCCCTCTTTCCCTGTGTATACTTCTCTCTCCTGCGTGTAACCTCCTCTCTCCTTTGTGTATCTTTTTCTCTCCTGTTTGTATCCCCCTCTCTCCTGTGTGTATGCCCCTCTCTCTTGTGTGTATTCCCCTCTCTCTTATTTGTATCTCACTCTCTCCTATGTATACTCTCTTTTGTGTGCATGTCCCTCTCTCCTGTGTGTATCCGCCTCTTCTGTATGTATCCCCCTTTCTCCTGTGTGTATTTTCCTGTCTCCTGCATGTATCCAATGCTTTTGTGTGTACCCCCTCTCTTCTGTGTGTATCCCCCACTCCTGTGTGTATCTCCTTTTCCTCTGTGTGTATCTTCCTCTCTCCTCTCTGTATCCTCCTCTCTCCTGTGTGTATTCTCCTCTCACCTGTGTGTATTTTTCTCTACTTTGTGTATCCTCCTCTCTCTTGTGTGTATCCCACTTTCCCCTGTGTATACTTCTCTCTCCTGCGTGTATCCTCCTCTCTTTTTTGTGTATCTTTCTCTTTCCTGTGTGTATTCCCCTCTCTCCTGTGTGTATGCCCCTCTCTCTTGTGTGTATTTTTCTCTCTTTTGTGTGTATCCCACTCTCTCCTGTGTATACTTCTCTCTTTTGTGTGTATCTCCCTCTCTCCTGTGTGTATCCCCCTCTTCTGTATGTATCCCCATTTCTCCTGTGTGTATTTCCCTGTCTTCTGCATGTATCCAACGCTTTTGTGTGTACCGCCTCTCTTCTGTGTGTATCCCCCACTCCTGTGTGTATCTTTTTCTCTTCTGTGTGTATCTTCCTCTCTCCTCTCTGCATCCTTCTTTCTCCTGTGTGTATCTTCCTCTCTACTGTGTGTATCCGCCCTCTCCTGTGTGTATCATTGTCTCTCTTGTGTGTATCCTCCTCTTTCTTTCGTGTATTTCCCTTTCTCCTGTGTGCATCCCCCTCGCTCCTGTGTGCATCCCCCTCGCTCCTGTGTGTATTTCCCTCTCCTGTGTGTATCCCTTTCTCCTTTGTTTATTCCCCCTCTCCTCTGTGTTTACCCACTTTTCTGTGTTTACCTCCCTCCCTCCTGTGTGTATCCTCCTCTCACCTGTGTGTATTTCTCTCTCCTGTTTGTATCACCTTTTCCTGTGAGTATCATCCTCTCTTCTGTGTGTACCTTCTTTCTACTGTGTTTATCCCCATTTTTGTGTGTATGCCCCCTTCCATGTTTGTATCCACCTCTCCTGTGTGTATCCTTCTCTCTTCTGTGTGTATCCTCCTCTCTCATTTGTGTATCCTTTTTTTCTTCTTTGTGTATCCCCATATTTTCTGTGTGTATCCTCCTCTATCCTGTTTGTATATTCCCTCTCTCCTGTGTGTATCCCCTTTCTCCTGTGTGTATCCCCCTCTCTTCTCTCTGTATTTTCCTTTCTCCTATGTGTATCCTCTTCTCTCCTGTGTGTATCCCCATCTCTTTTGTGTGTATCCTCCTCTCTCCTGTGTGTATCTTTTCTCTCTTTTGTGTGTATTCCCCTCTCTCCTTTGGTATTCTCCTCACCTGTGTGTATACCCCTCTCTCCTGTGTGTATTCCCCTCTCTCCTGTGTGTATCATTCTCTCTATTGTGTGAATTTCCCTTTATTCTGTGGGTAACCTTCTCTTTCCTGTTTGTATGCTCCTCTCTTTTGTTTGTATCCCACCACTCTCCTGTGTGTAACGCCCTCTCTACTGTGTGTATTCCCCTTTCTTCTGTGTGGATCTCCATCTCTCCTGTGTGTATTTCCCTCTTCTGTGTGAATCCCCCTCTCTCCTCTGTGTATCCACCTCTCCTGTGTGTATCCCCTTCTCTATTTTGTGTATTTTTCTGTCTCCTGCGTGTATCTAACGCTCCCGTGAGAATATCCCTCTCTCCTCTGTGTATGCCCCTTTTCTGTGTGTATACTCCTCTCGCCAGTGTGTATCCTCCCCTCTCCTGTGTGTAAGCTCCTCTATCCATTGTGTATCCTCCAATCTCCTGCATGTATCCTCCTCTCTTCTATTTGTATCCTCCTCTATTTTGTGTGTATCCTCCTCTCTTTTGTATTTATCCTTTTCCCTCTGTGTGTTTCCTCCTCTCTCCTGTGTGTATTCTTCTCCCTCCTATGTGTATGCTTCACTCTCTTGTGTATATCTCCCTCTCTTCTTTGTGTATACCCCCTCTCTCCTGTGTGTATTCTACTCTCTTTTGTGCATAAGCCCCACTCTCCTGTGTGTATTTCCCTCTCCTGTGTGTATTCCCCACTCCTGTGTGTATCCACCCTTCTTCTGTGTTTATCTTTCTCGCCTGTGTGAATCCCACTTTCTTCTCTGTGTTTCCCCTCTTCTTTGTGTATCCTCCTCTCTTTTGTGTGTATCCTCCTCTCTCCTGTGTGTATCCCCCTCTTTCCTGTTTTTATTCCCATATCTTGTGTGTATTTTCCTCTCTCCTCTGTGTATTTCCCTGTCTCCTGTATGTATCCAACGCTCCTGTGTGTATCCCCCTCTCTCTTTTGTGTATGCCTCTCTTCTGTGTGTATACTTTTCTCTCTTGTGTGTATCTTCCTCTCTTTTGTGTGTATCCTTCTCTCTACTATGTTTATCCTGCCGCTCTCCTGTGTGTTTTCCCCATTTCTTTTGCGTGTAACACCTTTCTTTTTTGTGTGTATCCCCTTTTTCTCCTTTGTGTGTCCTCCTCTTTTGTGTGTATTTCCTCTCTCCTCTTTGTTCCCTCCTCTCTCTTGGCTGTATCCTTTTCTCTCCTGTTATTACGCCACTCTCTCCTGTGTGTATCACCCTTTCCTCTGTGTATACTTTTCTCTCCTGTGTTTATCACTTTTTCTCCTTTGTTTATTACCCTTTTATGTGTGTATGCCCCTATCTCCTGTGTGTATTCTTCTCTTTTTTTGTGTGTATCCTCTTATCCTGTGTGTATCCTCCTCTTTCCTGTGTGTATTCCCCTCTCTCCTGTGTGTACCCTCCTTTCTCCTGTGTGTATCACTTCTCTCATTTGTGTATCCCCCACTACGCTGTGTGTATCCTTCTGTCTCCTGTGTGTATCCTTCCCTCTTTTGTGTGTATTTCCCTCTCTCCTGTGTATCCTTCTCTCTCCTGTGTGTATCCTTTCTCTCCTGTGTGTATTCTTTCCTCTGCTGTGTATATTTTTATTTCTCCTGTGTGTACGCCCCTTTTTGTGTGTGTGTCCCTCTCTCCTGTGTGTATCCTTTTCTCTCCTGTGTGTGCTCCTCTTTCCTGTTGTTATCCCCTTCTCCTGTGTGTATCCTCCTGTCTCCTGTGTGTATTTTTTTCTCTCATCGGTGTGTCCCCACTCTCCTGTGTGTTTCCCCTCTCCTTTGTGTATCCTCCTTGCTTCTGTGTGTATTCTCCTCTCTCCTGTATGTATCCTCCTTTCTCCTGTGTTTTTTTCCCTTTCTTTGTTAGTATCTCCCTTTTCTTTGTGTGTATCTTCCTCTCTCCTGTGTGTATCCTCCTCTCTTCTCTGTGTATTCTTCTCTTGCCTGTGTGTATCTTTCTCTCTCGTGTGTGTATTCTCCTCTCTCCTGCCTGTATCCTCCTCTCTCCTGTGTGTATCCCCCTTTATCCTGTGTATACCCCCCTCTCTCCTGCGTGTATCTTCCTTTTTCCTGTGTGTCTCCTCCTGTCTTTTGTGTGCATTCTCCTCTCTCCTGTGTGTATCCCCCTCTCCTGTGTGCAACCTCCTCTCTCCTGTGGGTATCCTTTCTCTCTTCTGTGCGTATCCCTCCTTTCTACTGTGTGTAACACCCTTTCTCCTTTGTGTATCCGTTCTCTCTCCTGTGCGTATCCCCCTCTCTCCTTTGTGTATGTCCTCTCTCCTGTGTGTATCCTCCTCTTAAACGTTTGTATCTTACTTTCTTTTGTGTACATCTCCCTCACTCTTGTGTGTATTTCTTTCTCCTGTGTGTATCCCTTTCTCCTTTGTGTATCCACCTCTCTCCTTTGTGTAACGCTTCTCTTCTGTGTGTGGGCCCCACTCTCTTGTGTGTATTCTCCTCTCAACCTGTGTGTATTTTTCTCTTCTTTGTGTATCCTCCTCTCTCCTGTGTTTATCCCCCTTTCCCCTGTGTATACTTCTCTCTCCTGCGTGTATCCTCCTCTATTTTTTGTGTATCTTTCTCTCTCCTGTGTGTATCCCCCTCTCTCCTGTGTGT
This sequence comes from Saguinus oedipus, assembly GCA_031835075.1. Lineage (NCBI taxonomy): Eukaryota > Metazoa > Chordata > Mammalia > Primates > Cebidae > Saguinus > Saguinus oedipus. The sequence continues at coordinate 31,250,740 of CM063172.1, forward strand.
ATGCCTTTCTCTCTTTAGTGTATTCCCCTCTCTTTTGTTTGTATCACACTCTCTCCTGTGTATACTCCTCTCTTTTGTGTGTATCTCCCTCTCTCCTGTGTGTATCCCCCTCTTCTCTATGTATTCCCCTTTCTACTGTGTGTATTTCCCTGTCTCCTGTATGTATCCAACGCATTTGTGTGTACCCCCTCTCTTCTGTGTGTATCTTCCACTCCTGTGTGTATCTTCTTCTCTCCTGTGTGTATCTTGTTTTCTCCTGTGTCTACGCTCCTCTCTCCTTTGTGTATTCCCCTCTTCTGTGTGTTTCCTCCTTTTTCCTGTGTTTATCCCTTTATCTTTTCGTGTATCCCCCTCTTCTGTGTGTAAGCCCCTCTCTTCTGTGTGTATCTCACTCTCCTGTGTTTATCCTCCTCTCTTTGTTGTGTATCCTTTTCTTACCTATGCTTTTTTCCTATTCTCCTGTGTGTATCTTTTGTGTGTGTGTGTATCCTCTTCTCTTTTGTGTGTACCCCCACTCTCCTGTGTGTACCCTCAACTATCCTGTGTGGATCACCACTCTTTGTGTGTATTCCTTCTCTCTCCTGTGTGTATCTCCCTTTTTGTGTGTATGCCCCACTTCTGTGTGTATTCACCTCTCTTCTGTGTGCATTCCCTTCTCTCCTGTGTGGATCTTTCTCACTCCTGTGTGTATGCCCTCTCCACTGTGTGTATTCTTCTCTCTCTTGTGTGTGTCCATCTCTCTCATGTGTGTGTCCTCTATTCTCCTGTGTGAACCCTCATCTCTCCTGTTTGTATCACCACTGTCCTGTTTGCATCCTTCTCTCTCTTCTGTGTATCCTTCTGTCTACCGTGTGTATACTTCTTTCTTTTATGTGTATCCTTCTGTCTCCTGTGTGTATCTTCTTCTTTTCTGTGTGAATTTTCCTCACTCCTGTGTGTATTCCCCTCTCCTCTGTGTACCTTTCTCTCTACAGTGCGTATTCTCCTTTCTCCTGTGGGTATCATCCTCTCACCTGTGTGTATCATTTTTCTCTCCTGTGTATATCAACCCTCACTTTTGTGTGTATTTCCCCTCTCTCTGTGTGTATCCCCCCTCTCTACAGTTTGTGTCCCCCTCTCTCCTGTGTGTAACCCCTCTCTCCTATGTGTACCCCCCTCCCTTTTGTGTGTATCCTTTCTCTCTCCTATGTGTATTTCCCTCTCTCCTGTGTGTCTCCTCCTCTCTGCTGTGTGTATCCTTTTTTCTCCTCTGTGTACGCTTCTCTCTCCTGTGTGTTTCCCCCGTTCTGTGTGTATCTTCCTCTTTCTTGTGTTTATCCTTCTTTCTCCTGTGTGTATCACCCTCTCCTGTGTGTATGACCCTCTCTCCTGTGTGTATTTCTTTCTCTTGCTTTTATCCTCCTTTCTCTTCTGTGTATCCTCCCCCCTACTCTGTGTATCCCCTACTCTACTGTGTGTATCCCCTTCTCTTTTGTGAATTCTGTTCGCTTCTTTGTGTAACCACTGTCTCCTGTGTGTACCCTCCACTGTCCTGTGTGTATCACCACTTTCCTGTGTTAATTTTTGACTCTCTGAACGAATGACCATATGAAATGGACTTGTGATTATTCTTCACATGTGCAATATTTGAAGGGGTTTTGTGTATTACTCGGCATTACACAGAATTAGAGTTCATAAGAAATCGACTCCTGATTACCACCCAGGTGTGTATTATACAGGAAGGCACTTAATTCATGGCTATTTAAAATAGTGTTCTGATTACTCCATAGAAGTTCATTATTCATTGAATCTTTGAATGAGAGGCCATACAAAATAGACACCTACTATTGCTTTATTGTGAATTATTCAATAAGGTTCTAAATGAGTGGTAGTATGAAATAGAATCCTGAGAATTCCCAAGGTGTGGATCATTCAGGGAGGCACAGAATGAGTGGCCATATAAAAATGCTTGACAATCACCATGGTATGGATTATTCACTGAGGATCTAAATTAGTGGCTACATGAAGTAGACTCTGAACTCTTCCCCAGGTGTGTATTATTGAATGAGGCTCTGACTCTGTGGTCATAAAAAAGAGACTCAGGTGTATTGCCCAGGTGTTCATTACTTACAGAGACTCTGAATGTGTAGGCATTTAAAGTAGACCCTTGACTGTTTCTGAGGGGAGTATTATTCACAGAGGCCCAGAACGAGTGGCCATGTGAAAGAGATTCCTGACTTATCAGATATACATATTATTCACTAAAACACTGAAAGAGTGGCCTTATGAAATAGATTTCATTTTACTCCACAGGTGCATGTTATTTTTTGACTCTCCAAACAAACCACCATATGAAATTGACTAGTGATTATTCTTCACATTTGCAATATTTGAAGTGGTTCTGTATGAGTGTACATATCAAATAGTCTCCTGACTCTCACACATGTGTGTATCATTCACGGAGCTGCTTAATTTTGGGCTACCTTCAATAGGGTTCTCACTCCTCCACAGCTGTTTATTACGCACTGAAGCTCTTAATGAGAGGCCATATGAAATAAACTTCTTACTATTGCCCCATTGTGCATTATTCAGTAATGCTGTGATTGAGTGGCTATATGACGTGGACTCTGACTATTTCCAAGCTGTGTATTCTTCAGTCAGGTTTTGAATGAGAAACCACATAAAATAGACTCCTCACTCTGTCCTCTTGATTATTTCTCAGCTCTGCATTTTCCACTGAGTCGCTGGGTGAATTGTCATATCAAATCGTCTCCAGAAAATTCTCCAGGTGTGCATTATTCAGTGAGTCTCTTAATAAGTGGCTATATATAATAGAATTTTGAGTATTTTCCAGATTTATAGGATTCTTCACTGAGGAACTGAATAAGTGGCCATCTCAAGTACACTCCTGACATTTTCATATGTCTGTATTATTCTGTGAGGCTCTGAATGAGTGGCCATAAAATAGAGACTCCTATATACTACTCAGGCGTGAGTTTTTACATTCGGCTGTAAATGAGTGGATATACGAAATAGAATCCTGACTTTCCCAAGGCGTCTCTTACTCAGCTAGGCTCTGACTATGTGGCTATATGAAATAGAATTCTGACTAAAATAAAGGTGTTCTTTACTCAATGAACCTCTGAAGAAATGCCACATGTAATAGCGTCCAGAGTGTTCCTCAGGTATATATTATTCACTCTGGCTCTGAAACTTTGGCCATTAAATTGTTGCCTGACTAGTCTAGAGGCGTGTATTATTGACACAGACTCTAAATATTTGGGGACATGGAATAGACTAGTGACCATTCCAAAGTTGTGTATTACTGACTCAGGCTTTGATTTTTTGGCCATATAAAATAGAATAATATCTATTCTACATGTGTGCTTACTCCCTTAGGCAGTAAATGAGAGGCTATATAAAGTGCACTCCTAACACTTCCCCAGGTGTGTGTCACTCAGTGAGACTCTTTTTGTATGACCATATGAAACAGGAGACTGTCTCTCTCAAATAATTTTATTATTCAGTGAATCTCTAAATGAGTGGCTATATGAAATACACTGCTGATTACTTTATATTTGTGCATTATTCATTGAGTTTACGAATCAGTGGCTATATAAAATGAAATTCTGACTAATCCACATGTGCATATTATCCACTGAGGCTATGAATGTGTGTCCAAATGAAATAGACTCCTGGCTACTCCAAAGGTTTGCATTATGTACCGAAGCTCTGAATGAATGTCCATTGAAAATAGACTCCAACTTTTTCTCCAGGTGTGTATTATTCAGTGAGCCTCAGAAGATGTGACCATACTAATTAGAATTCTTACTATATTAAGGGTCTTTCTTATGCACTGAGGCTCTGAATATGTGTCTTCCTAAAAGAGTCTCCTGACTACACCACAATTTTCAATGACACATAGAATCAGAGGCCACATAAAAAAGTCTCCTCACTGGGAAAATGTGGCACATATACACCATGGAATATTATGCAGCAATAAAAAATGATGAGTTTGTGTCCTTTGTAAGGACATGGATGAATCTGGAGAACATCATTCTCAGCAAACTGACACAAGAACAGAAAAAGAAATACTGCATATACTCACTCATAGGTGGGTGAGAAAAATGAGAACACATGGACACAGACAGGCGGTCTACTATAAACTGGGGACTGTTGGGGGAAATGGGGGAGGGACAGCGGTGGGGGCTGGGGGGATAGCCTGGGGATGAATACCAAGTGTGGGTGAAGGGAAGGAAGGCAGCAAAACGCACTGCCATGTGTGTACCTATGCAACTATCTTGCACGTTCTGCACATGTACCCCAAAACCTATAATGCAATAAAAATTAAAAAAAAAAAAAGAAAAAGTCTCCTGACTATTGAACAGGTGTGCATTGTTTAGTGAGACTGAATGAAGAGATACAAGTAAATCCTGACTATTTATCCAGCTGTGTACATTTAGTGAGGCTCTCAACGTGTAGCCATAGGAAAGAGACTTCTGACTATTCCGAAGGTATGAAGTATTCAGTGATTCTCTGAATGAGTGGCCATAAAATATAGACTCCAGACTATATCACAAGTGTGTAATATTCAGTGAGGCTGTGAAAGAGGGGCCAAATGAAACAGAATTCTAATGACTCCACATGTGCATTATTCACTGTTTGTCTGAATGAGTAGCCCTATGACATAGACTTCTCATTATTCCCCATGTGTGCATTATTCCAACAGGTTTGGTATGAGTGTCCATAACAAATACACTCCGCCAGGTGTGTATTACTCAGCGTTACACTAAATTAGAGTACATATAAAATGGACTCCTAACTACCACCCAGGGGTGTATTACTCAGGAAGGCACTTAATTCATGTCTATCATAAACAGTGTCCTGATTACTCCATAGAAGCTCATTAATCACTGAAACTTTGAATGAGGGGCCATACAAAATAGACACCTGATGATTGCCCCATTAGGAATTATTCAATAAGGTTCTAAATGAGTGGTAGTATGAAATAGAATCCTGAGAATTCCCCAGGTGTGTATCATTCAGGGAAGCACAGAATGAGTGGCCATCTAAAAAATGCTCAACTATTACCATGGTGTGAATTATTCACTAAGGATCTAAATGAGTGGCTACATGAAGTAGATTCTTAACCCTTCTACAGGTGTGTATTATTGAATGAGACTCTGACTAAGCGGGCATAAAAAAGAGACTCAGGTGTATTGCCCAGGTATTCATTACTTACAGGGACTCTGAATGTGTAGGCATTTGAAGTAGACCCTTGACTGTTTCTGAGGGGAGTTTTATTCACAGAGGCCCGGAACGAGTGGCCACGTGAAAGAGATTCCTGACTTATCAGTTATACATGTTATTCACTAAAACACTGAAACAGTGGCCTTATGAAATAGACCGCATTTTACTCCACAAATGCGAGTTAATTATTTACTCTCCAAACGAACCACCATATGAAATAGACGTGATTATTCCCCACATGTGCAATATTTGAAGAGGTTCTGTATGAATGTCCATATCAAATAGTCTCCTGACTCTCACACATGTGTGTATCACTCACACAGCTGCTTTATTTGGGGCTACCTTCAGTAGGGTCCTCCCTCCTCCACAGCTTTTTATTACACACTGAAGCTCTGAATGAAAGGCCATATGAAATTGACTCCTTACTATTTCCCCATTGTGCATTATTCTGTAATGCTGTGACTGAGTGGCTATATGACCTGGACTCTGACTATTCCCAAGCTGTGTATTCTTCAGTCAGTTTCTGAACGAGTCACCACATAAAATAGACTCCTGACTCTGTCCTCTTGAATATTTCTCAGCTCTGCATTTTCCACTGAGTCGCTGGGTGAACGGTCATATCAAATAGTCTCCAGACAATTCTCCAGGTGTGCGTTATTCAGTGAGTCTCTTAATAAGTGGCTATATATAATAGAATCATGAGTATTTTCCAGATATATATGATTCTTCACTGAGGAACTGAATAAGTGGCCATGTCAAGTACACTCCTGACATTTCCATATGTCTGTATTATTCTGTGAGGCTCTGAATGAGTGGCCATAAAATAGAAACTCCTCTATACTACTCAGGTGTGAGATTTTACATACGGCTGTAAATGAGTGGCTACAGGAAATAAAATCCTGACTTTTCCAAGGTGTCTGTTATTCAGTTAGGCTCTAAATATGTGGCTATATGAAATAGAATTCTGACTACAATACAGGTGTTCTTTACTCAATGCACCTCTGAATAAATGCCACATGTAAAGCATCCAGAGTATTATTCAGGTATTTATTATTCACTGAGGATCTGAAATTTTGGCTATATGAAATGGTTTCCCGAGTAGTCTACAGACGTGTATTATTGACTCTGACTCTAAATTATTGGGCATATGGAATAGACTAGTGACTATTCCAAAGTTGTGTATTACTGACTCAGGCTTTGATTTTGTGTCCATATGAAATAGACTAGTGTCTACTCCACAAATGTGCATTATTCCCTTAGGCTGTAAATAAGAGGCTATGTAAAGTACACTCATAACACTTCTCCCGGTGTGAGTCACTCAGTGCGACTCTTTCTTCATGACCATATGAAACACGAGGCGGTCTGTCTCAAATAATTTTATTACTCAGTGAATCTCTGAATGAGAGGCTATATGAAATAGACTGCTGATTATTTTATATCTCTGCATTATTTATTGAGGTTACAAATGAGTGGCTATATAAAATGGAATCCTGACAAACACACACGTGCATATTATCCACTGAGTCTATGAATGTGTGTCCAAAGAAATAGACTCCTGGCTACTCCACAGGTCTGCATTATTTACCGAGGCTCTGAATGAGTGTCCATCGAAAATAGACTCCAAGTTATTCTCCAGGTGTGTATTATTTAGTGAGCCTCAGTAGATGTGGCCATACTAATTAGATTTATTACTATATCAAGGGTCTCTCTTATGAACTGAAGCTCTGAATATGTGTCTACATGAAAGAGTCTCCTGAGTACACCACATTTTTCAATGACACATTGAATGAGAGGCCACATGAAATAGTCTCCTGACTATTCCACAGTTGTGCATTATTTAGTGAGACTCTGAATGAGGAGATACAATTAAATTCTGACTATCCAGGGGTGTACACTTAGTGAGGCTCTCAATGGGTAGCCATAGAAAAGAGACTTCTGACAATTTCACAGGTGTGAATTATTCAGTGATTCTCTGAATGAATGGCCATAAAATATAGACTCCAGACTATATCACAAGTGTGTAATATTCTGTGAGGCTGTTAAAGAAGGGGCATATGAAACAGAATTCTAATGACTCCACATGTGCATTGTTCACTGTTTTTTGGAATGAGTAGCTGTATGACATAGACTCCTCATTATTCTCCATGTGTGCATTATTCCAAAAGGTTTGGTATGAGTGTCCATACCAAATAGACTCCTGAAACTCCCACAGGTGTGTATTACTCAGCGTTACACAAAATTAGAGTTCATATGAAATGGACTACTGACTACCACACAGGGGTGTATTATTCATGAAGGTACTTAATTCATGGCTATCTTAAACAGTGTCCTGATTACTCCATAGAGCTCATTATTCACTGAAACTTTGAATGAGAGGCCATACAAAATAGACACCTGACCATTGATCCATTGTGAATTATTCAATAAGGTTCTAAATGAGTGGTAGAATAAAATAGAATCCTGAGAATTCCCCAGCTGTGTATCATTCAGGGAGGCACAAAATGAGTGGCCATATAAAAAATGTTCAACTATTTCCCTGGTGTGGATTATGCACTGAGGATCTATATGAGTGGCTACATGAAGTTGACTCTTAACCCTTCCCCAGGTGTGTATTATTGAATGAGACTCTGACTAAGTGGGCATAAAAAAGAGACTCAGGTGTATTGCCCAGGTGTTCATTACTTACAGAGACTCTGAATGTGTAGGCATTTGAAGTAGACCCTTGACTGTTTCTGAGGGGAGTATTATTCACAGACGCCCAAAAGGAGTGGTCATGGAAAAGATCTTCCTGACTTATCAGATATACATGTTATTCACTAAAACACTGAAACAGTGGCCTTATGATATACACCGCATTTTACTCCAAAGGTGCACGTTATTTTTTGAGTCTCCAAACAAACCACCATATGAAATAAACCAGTGATTATTCCCAACATGTGTAATATTCGAAGAGGTTCTGTTTGAGTGTTTATATCAAATAGTCTCCTGACTCTCACACATGTGTGTATAATTCACGGAGCTGCTTGATTTGGTGCTATAGGATCCTCCCTCCTCCACAGCTGTTTATTGCGCACTGAAGCTCTCACTGAATGAGAGGCCATATGAAATAGACTCCTTACTATTGCCCCATTGTGCATTATTCGGTAATGCTGTGATTCAGTGGCCATATGACCTGGAGTCTGACTATTCCCAAGGTGTATATTTTTCAGTCAGGTTCTGAATGAGTCACCACATAAAATAGACCCCTGACTCTGTCCTCTTGAATATTTCTCAGCTCTGCATTTTCCACTGAGACGCTGGTTGAACGGTCATATCAAATAGTCTCCAGACAATTCTCCAGATGTGCGTCATTCAGTGAGTCTCCTAATAAGTGGCTATATATAATAGAATCCTGAGTAGTTTCCAGATACATATGATTCTTCACTGAGGAACTGAATAAGTGGCCAGTCAAGTACACTCCTGACATTTCCATACATCTGTATTATTCTGTGAGGATCTGAATGAGTGGTCATAAAATAGAGACTCCTATATACTACTCAGGCGTGACTTTTTCCATTCGGCTGTAAATGATAGGCTATACGAAACACAATCCTGACTCTCCCAAGGTGTCTGTTATTCAGTTAAGCTCTGAGTATGTGGCTATATGAAATGGAATTTTGACTACAATACAGGTGTTCTTTACTCAATGAACCTCTGAAGAAATGCCACATGTAATAGCGTCCAGAGTATTCCTCAGTTATTTAGTATTCACTGAGTCTCTAAAACTTTGGCCATATGAAATTGTTGCCTGACTAGTCTACAGGTGTGTATTTTTGACTCTGACTCTAAATATTTGGGCATATGAAATAGACTAGTGAATATTCCAAAGTTGTGTATTACTGACTCAGGCTTTAATTTTGTGCCCATATAAAATAGAATAGTTTCTATTCCACACGTGTGCATTATTCCCTTAGGCGGTAAATGAGAGGCTATGTAAAGTACACTCCCAACACTTCCCCAGGTGTGTGTCACTCACTGATACTCTTTTTATATGACCATATGAAACAGGAGGCTGTCTATCTCAAATAATTTTTTTATTCATTGATTCTGTAAATGAGTGGCTATATAAAATAAACTGCTGATTACTTTATATTTGTGCATTATTCATTGACGTTACGAATCAGTGGGTATATAAAATGGAATCCTGACTAATCCACACGTGCATATTATAAACTGAGGCTCTGAATGTGTGTACAAATGAAATAGACTCCTGGCTACTCCACAGGTCTGCATTATTTACCGAGGCTCTGAATGAATATCCATAGATAAAAAACTCCAAGTTATTCTCCAGGTGTGTATTATTCAGTGAACCTCAGAGGATGAGGCCATACTAATTAGATTTCTTACTATATCAATGGTCCGTTTCATGCACTGAGGCTCTGAATATGTCTACATGAAAGAGACTCCTGACTACTCCACATTTTTCAATGACACATTGAATAAGAGGCAACATAAAAAAGTCTCCTGACTATTCCACAGGTTTGCATTATTTAGTGAGACTCTGAATGAGGAGATACAAGTAAATCCTGACTATTTATCCAAGTGTGTACATTTAGTGAGGCTCTCAATGGGTAGCCATAGGAAAGAGACTTTTGCCAATTCTGCAGGTATGAATTATTCAGTGATTCTCTGACTGAGTGGCCATAAAATATAGACTACGGACTATATCACAATTGTGTAATATTCATTGAGGCTGTTAAAGAGAGGCCATATGAAACAGATTTCTAATGATTCCACACGTGCATTATTCACTGTTTGTCAGAATGAGTAGCCGTATGACATCGAATCCTCATTATTCTCCATGTGTGCATTATTCCAACAGGTTCGGTATCAGTGTCCATACAAATAGACTTCTGAAACTCCCCCAGGTGTTTATTACTCAGCATTACACAAAATTAGAGTTCATATGAAATGGACTCCTGACTATAACCAAGGGGTGTATTATTTAGGAAGGCACTTAATAAATGGCTATCTTAAACAGTGTCCTGATTACTCCATAGAAGCTCATTATTCACTGAATCTTTGAATGAGAGGCCATACAAAATAGACATTTGACCATTGGTCCATTGTGAATTATTCAATAAGGTTCTAAATGAGTGGCAGTATGAAATAGAATCCTGAGAATTCCCCAGGTGTGTACCATTTAGGGAGGCACAAAATGAGTGGCCATATAAAAAAATGTTTAACTATTTTCCCGGTGTGGATTTTCACTGATGATCTAAATGAGTGGCTACATGAAGTTGACGCTTAACTCTTCCCCAGGTGTGTATTATTGAATGAGACTCTAAGTGGGCATAAAAAAGAAACTCAGGCGTATTGCCCAGGTGTTCATTACTTCAAGAGTCTCTGAATGTGTAGGCATTTGAAATAGACCCTTGACTGTTTCTCAGGGGAATATTATTCACAGACGCCCAAAACGAGTGACCATGGGAAAGATCTTCCTGACTTAACAGATATACATGTTATTCACTAAAACATTGAAACAGTGGCCTTATGAAATACACTGCATTTTACTCCACAGGTGCACGTTATATTTTGACTCTCCAAATAAACCACCATATGAAATAAACTAGTGATTATTCCACACATGTGCAATATTCGAACAGGTTCTGTTTGAGTGTCCATATCAAATAGTCTCCTGACTCTCACACATGTGTGAATCATTCATGGAGCTGTTTGATTTGGTGCTACCTTCAATAGGGTCCTCTTTCCTCCACAGCCGTTTATTATGAACTGAAGCTCTGAATGAGAGGCCATATGAAATAGACTCCTTACTATTGCCCCATTGTGCATTATTCAGTAATGCTGTAATTGAGTGGCCATATGACCTGGATTCTGACTATTCCCAAGGTGTGTATTCTTCAGTCAGTTTCTGAACGAGTGACCACATAAAATAGACTCCTGACTCTGTCCTCTTGACTAATTCTCAGCTCTGCATTTTCCACTGAGATGCTGGTTGTACGGTCATATGAAATAGTCTCCAGACAATTCTCCAGGTGTGCGTTATTCAGTGAGTCTCTTAATAAGTGGCTATATATAATAGAATCCTGAGTATTTTCCAGATATATATGATTCTTCACTGAGGAACTGAATAAGTGGCCATGACAAGTACACTTCTGACATTTACATATGTCTGTATTATTCTGTGAGGCTCTGAATGAGTGGCCATAAAATAGAGACTCCTATATACTACTCAGGAGTGAGTTTTTCCATTTGGTTTTCAATGATTTTCTATACGAAATAGAATCCTGACTCTCCCAAGGTGTCCGTTATTCACTTAAGCTCTGAGTATGTGGTTATATGAAAAAGTATTCTAACTACAATAGAGGTGTTCTTTACTCAATGAACCTCTGAAGAAATGCCACATGTAATAGCGTCCAGAATATTTCTCAGTTATTTAGTATTCACTGAGTCTCTGAAACTTCGGCCATATAAAATTGTTGCCTGACTAGTCTACAGGCATGGATTTTTGACTCTGACTCTAAATATTTGGGCATATGGAATAGACTAGTGACTATTCCAAAGTTGTGTATTACTGACTCAGGCTTTGATTTTGTGGCTATATAAAATAGACTAGTGTCTATTCCACACATGTGCATTATTCCCTTAGGCTGTAAATGAGAGGCTATGTAAAGTACACTCCTAACACTTCCCCAGGTGTGTGTCACTCAGTGATACTCTTTTTGTATGACCATATTAAACAGGAGGCTGTCTATCTCAAATATATTTTTTATTCATTGATTCTGTAAATGAGTGGCTATATAAAATAAACTGCTGATTACTTTATATTTGTGCATTATTCATTGAGGTTACGAATCAGTGGGTATATAAAATGGAATCTTGACTAATCCACACGTGCATATTATACACTGAGGCTCTGAACGTGTCTACAAATGAAATAGACGCCTGGCTTCTCCACAGGTCTGCATTATTTACCGAGGCTCTGAATGAATATCCATCTAAAAAAGACTCCAAGTTATTCTCCAGGTGTGTATTATTCAGTGAGCCTCAGAAAATGAGGCCGTACTAATTAGATTTGTTACTATATCAAGGGTCTGTCTTATGCACTGGGGCTCTGAATATGTCTACATGAAAGAGACTCCTGACTACACCACATTTTTCAATGACATATTGAATAAGAGGCCACATGAAAGTGTCTCCTGACTATTCCACAGTTTTGCATTATTTAGTGAGACTCTGAATGAGGAGATACAAGTAAATCCTCACTATTTATCCAAGTGTGTACATTTAGTGAGGCTCTCAACGGGTAGCCATAGGAAAGAGACTTTCGACTATTCTGCATGTATGAATTATTCAGTGATTCTCTGAATGAGTGGCCATAAAATATAGACTACGGACTATATCACAATTGTGTAATATTCAGTGTCTGGTAAAGAGAGGCCATATGAAACAGATTTCTAATGATTCCACATGTGCATTATTCACTGTTTGTCAGAATGAGTAGCCGTATGACATCGAATCCTCATTATTCTCCATGTGTGCATTATTCCAACAGGTTCGGTATCAGTGTCCATACAAATAGACTTCTGAAACTCCCCCAGGTGTTTATTACTCAGCATTACACAAAATTAGAGTTCATATGAAATAGAATCCTGAAACTCCCCCAAGTGTGTATTACTTAGCGTTTCGCAAAATTAGAGTTCATATGAAATGGATTCCTGACTACCACCCAGGAGTGTATTAATCAGGAAGGCACTTAATTAATGGCTATCTTAAACAGTGTCCTGATTACTCCATAGAAGCTCATTATTCACTGAATTTTTGAATGAGGGGCCATACAAAATAGACATTTGACCATTGGTCCATTGTGAATTATTCAATAAGGTTCTAAATGAGTGGTAGTATGAAATAGAATTCAGAGAATGCCCCAGGTGTGCATCATTTAGGGAGGCACAAAATGAGTGGCCATATAAAAAATGTTCAACTATTTTCCCGGTGTGGATTTTCACTGAGGATCTAAGTGAGTGGCTACATGAAGTTGACTCTTAACCCTTCCCCAGGTGTGTATTATTGAATGAGACTCTAAGTGGGCATAAAAAAGAAACTCAGGTGTATTGCCCAGGTGTTCATTACTTAAAGAGACTCTGAATCTGTAGGCATTTGAAGTAGGCCCTTGACTGTTTCTGAGGGGAGTATTACTCACAGACGCCCAAAACGAGTGACTACGTAAAAGAGCTTCCTGACTTAACTTATCAGATATACATGTTATTCACAAAAGCACTGAAACAGTGGCCTTAAGAAATACACCGTATTGAAAGAACTGCCATTCACAATTGCTACAAAGAAAATAAAATACCTAGGAATACACCTCACAAGGAATGTAAGGGACCTCTTTAAGGAAAACTACAAACCACTGCTCAACGAAATAAGAGAGGACACAAACAGATGGAGAAACATTCCATGTTCGTGGTTAGGAAGAATCAATATTGTGAAAATGGCTATAATGCCCAAAGTAATTTACACAATCAACGCTATCCCCATCAAACTACCATTGAATTTCTTCACAGAACTGGAAAAAACCACCATGAATTTCGTATGGAACCAAAAAAGAGCCCGCACAGCCAAGTCAATTCTAAGCAAGAAGAACACAGCGGGAGGCATCACACTACCAGACTTCAAACTATACTAAAAGGCCACAGTAATCAAAACAGCATGGTACTGGTGCCAAAACAGAGATATAGACCAATGGAACAGAACAGAAGCATCGGAGGCAACACAACATATCTACAACCGTATTATCTTTGATAAACCAGACAAAAACAAGCAATGGGGAAAGGATTCCCTATTTAATAAATGGTGTTGGGAAAACTGGCTAGCCATGTGCAGAAAGCAGAAACTGGACCCCTTCCTGACACCTTACACTAAGATTAACTCCAGATGAATTAAAGACTTAAACGTAAGACCTGACACCATAAAAAGCCTAGAAGAAAATCTAGGCAAAACCATTCAGGACATAGGAGTAGGCAAGGACTTCATGAATAAAACACCAAAAGCATTGGCAACAAAATCCAAAATAGACAAATGGGACCTAGTCAAACTCCACAGCTTCTGCACGGCAAAAGAAACTGTCACTAGAGTGAATCGGTAACCATCAGAATGGGAAAAAATCTTTGCAGTTTACACATCTGTCAAAGGGCTGATATCCAGAATTTACAAAGAACTCAAACAGATTTACAGGAAAAAAACAAACAAGCCCATTCAAAAATGGGCAAAGGATATGAACAGACACTTTACAAAAGAAGATATACATGAGGCCAACAAACATATGAAAAAATGCTCACCATCACTGGTCATTAGAGAGATGCAAATCAAAACCACATTGAGATCCCATCTCACGCCAGTTAGAATGGCGATCATTAAAAAATCTGGAGACAGCAGATGCTGGAGAGGATGTGGAGAAATAGGAACACTCTTACACTGTTGGTGGGAGTGTAAATTAGTTCAACCATTGTGGAAGACAGTGTGGCGATTCCTCAGGGACCTAGAAATAGAAATTCCATTTGACCCAGCAATCCCATTACTGGGTATATATCCAAAGGACTATAAATCGTTCTAATATAAGGACACATGCACACGAATGTTCATTGCAGCACTGTTTACAATAGCAAAGAACTGGAACCAACCCAAATGCCCAACGATGATAGACTGGACTGGGAAAATGTGGCACATATACACCATGGAATATTATGCAGCAATCAAAAATGATGAGTTTGTGTCCTTTGTAAGGACATGGATGAATCTGGAGAACATAATTCTCAGCAAACTGACACAAGAACAGAAAAAGAAATACCGCATATTCTCACTCATAGGTGGGTGAGAAAAATGAGAACACATGGACACAGAGAGGCGGTTTACTATACACTGGGGTCTATTGTGGGGAATGGGGGAGGGACAGCGTGGGGGGCTGGGAAGGATAGCCTGGGGATGAATGCCAAGTGTGGGTGAAGGGGAGGAAGGCAGCAAAACACACTGCCATATGTGTACCTATGCAACTATCTTGCACATTCTGCACATGTACCCCAAAACCTATAATGCAATAAAAATTAAAAAAAAAAAGAAATACACCGTATTTTACTCCAAAGGTGCACGTTATTTTTTGACTCTCCAAATGAACCACCATATGAAATAGAGTAGTGATTATTCCCCACATGTGCAATATTCGAAGAGGTTCTGTTTGAGTGTCCATATCAAATAGTCTCCTGACTCTCACACATGTGTGTATCATTCACACAGCTCTTTGATTTGGTGCTACCTTCAATAGGGTCCTCTTTCCTCCACAGCTGTTTATTATGCACTGAAGCTCTGAATGAGTGGCCATATGAAATAGACTCCTTACTATTGCCCCATTGTGCATTATTCATTAATGCTGCAATTGAGTGGCCATATGATCTGGACTCTGACTATTCCTGAGGTTTGTATTCTTCAGTCAGTTTCTGAATGAGTGACCACATAAAATACACTCCTGACTCTGTCCTCTTGACTATTTATTAGCTCTGTATTTTCCACTGAGTCGCTGTTTGAACGGTCATATCAAATAGTCTCCACACAATTCTCCAGGTGTGCGTTATTCAACGAGTCTCTTAATAAGTGGCTATATATAACAGAATCTTGAGTATTTTCCAGATATATATGATTTTTCACTGAGGAACTGAATAAGTGGCCATGTCAAGTACACTCCTGACATTTACATATGTCTGTATTATTCTGTGAGGCTCTGAATGAGTGGCCATCAAATAGAGACTCCTTTATACTACTCAGGCGTGAGTTTTTCCATTCGGTTGTAAATGATTTTCTATACGAAATAGAATACTGACTTTTTCACGGTGTCTGCTATTCACTTAAGCTCTGAGTATGTGGCTATATGAAATAGTATTCTGACTACAATACAGGTGTTCTATACTCAATGAACCTCTGAAGAAATGCCAAATGTAATAGCGTCCAGAATATTCCTCAGTTATTTGGTATTCACTGAGTCTTTGAAACTTTGGCCATATGAAATTGTTGCCTGACTAGTCTACAGACGTGTATTTTTGACTCTGACTCTAAATATAAGGGCATATGGTATAGACTAGTGACTATTCCAAAGTTGTGTATTACTGACTCAGGCTTTGATTTTGTGGCTATATAAAATAGACTAGTGTCTATTCCACACGTGTGCATTATTCCCTTAGGCTGTAAATGAGAGGCTATGTAAAGTACACTCCTAACACTTCCCCAGGTGTGTGTCACTCAGTGAGACTCTTTTTGTATGATCATATGAAACAGGAGGCTGTCTATCTGAAATCATTTTTTATTCAGTGATTCTCTAATTGAGTGGCTATATAAAATAGACTGCTGATTACTATATATTTGTTCATTATTCATTGAGGTTACGAATCAGTGGGTATATAAAATTGAATCCCGACTAATCCACAGGTTCATATTATCCACTGAGGCTATGAATGTTTGTACAAATAAAATAGACTCCTGGCTACTCCACAGGTATGCATTATTTACCGAGGTTCTAAATGAATGTCCATCAAAAAGAGACTTCAAGTTATTCTCCAGGTGTGTATTATTCATTGAGCCTCAGAAAATGTGGCCATACTAATTAGATTTCTTACTATATCAAGGGTCTGTCTTATGCACTGAGGCTCTGAATATGTCTACATGAAAAAGTCTCCTGACTACACCACATTTTTCAATGACACATTGAATCAGAGGCCACATGAAAATGTCTTCTGATTATTCCACAGGTGTGCCTTATTTAGTGAGACTCTAAATGAGGAGATACAAGTAAATCTTGACTATTTATCCAGGTGTGTACATTTAGTGAGGCTCTCAATGGGTAGCCATAGGAAAGAGACTTCTGACTATTCTGCAGGTTTGAATTATTCAGTGATTCTCTGAATGAGTGGCCATAAAATATAGACTCCAGTCTATATCACAAGTGTGTAATATTCAGTGAGGCTGCGAAAGAGGGGCATATAAAACAGAATTCTAATGACTCCACATGGGCATTGTTCATTGTTTGTCTGAATGAGTAGCCATATGACATAGACTCCTCATTATTCTCCATGTTTGCATTATTCCAACAGGTTCGGTATGAGTGTCCATACCAAACATACTCCTGAAACTCCCTCAGGTGTGTATTACTCAGCGTTACACAAAATTAGAGTTCATATGAAATGGACTCCTGACTACCACCCAGAGGTGTATTATTCAGGGAGGCACTTAATTCATGGCTATCTTAAACAGTGTCCTGATTACTCCATAGAAGTTCATTATTCACTGAACCTTTGAATGAGAGGCCATACAAAATAGACACCTGACCATTGCTCCACTTTGAACTATTAAATAAGGTTCTAAGTGAGTGGTAGTATTAAATAGAATCCTGAGAATTCCCCAGGTGTGTAACATTTATGGAGGCAGAGAATGCGTGACCATATAAAAAATGTTCAACTATTTTTTTTTTGTGGATTATTCACTGAGGATCTAAATGAGTGGCTACATGAGGTTGACTCTTAACCCTTCCTTAGGTGTGAATTACTGAATGAGACTCTGACTAAGTTGGCATTAAAAAGAGTCTCAGGTGTATTGCCCAGGTGTTCATTACTTAGAGACTCTGAATGTGTAGGCATTTGAAGTAGACCCTTGACTGTTTCTGAGGGGAGTATTATTCACAGACGCCCAAAATGAGTGGCCATGTGAAAAAGTTTCCTGACTTATCAGATATACATGTTATTCACTAAAACCCTGAAACAGTGACCTTATGCAATACTCTGCATTTTACTCCACATGTTCACGTTATTTTTTGACTCTCCAAACGAACCACCATATGAAATAGTCTAGTGATTATTCGCCACATGTGCTATATTCGAAGAGATTCTGTTTGAGTGTCCATATCAAATAGTCTCCTGAGACTCTCACATGTGTGTATCATTCACGGAGCTGTTTAATTTGGTGCTACCTTCAATAGGGTCCTCCCTCCTCCACAGCTGTTTATTAGGCACTGAACGTCTGAATGAGTGGCCATATGAAATAGAATCCTTACTATTTCCCCATTGTGCATTATTCAGTAATGCTCTGATTGAGTGGTCATATGACCTGGACTCTGACTATTCCTGAGGTTTGTATTCTTCAGTCAGTTTATGAACTAGTGACAACATAAAATAGACTCCTGACTCTGTCCTCTTGACTATTTCTCAGCTCTGCATTTTCCACTGAGTCGCTGGGTGAACGGTCATATCAAATACTCTCCAGACAATTCTCCAGGTGTGCGTTATTCAGTGAGTCTCTTAACAAGTGGCTATATATAATAGAATCCTGAGTGTTTTCCAGATATATATGATTCTTCACTGAGAAACTGTATAAGTGGCCATGTCAAGTACATTACTGACATTTCCATACCTCTGTATTATTCTGTGAGGCTCTGAATGAGTGGCCATTAAATAGAGACTCATATATACTACTCAGGTGTGAATTTTTACATTCATCTGTAAATGAGTGGCTATACTAAACAGAATCCTGACTTTCCCAAGGTGTCTGTTATTCATTTAAGCTCTGAGTATGTGACTATATGAAATAGAATTCTGACTACAATACAGGTGTTCATTACTCAATGAACCTCTGAAGAAACGCCACATGTAATAGAGTCCAGAGTATTGCTCAGGTATTTATTATTCACTGTGGCTCCAGATCTTTGGCCATATGAAATTGTTTCCTGACTAGTGTACAGGCGTGTATTATTGACTCTGATTCTAAATATTTATGCATATGCAATAGACTAGTGACTATTCCAAAGATGTGTATTACTGACTCAGGCTTTGATTTTGTGGCCATATAAAATAGACTAGTGTCTATTCCACACGTGTGCATTATTCCCTTATGTTGTAAATGAGAGGCTATGTAAAGTACACTCCTAACACTTCCCTAGGTGTGTGTCACTCCGTGAGGCTCTATTTGTATGACCATATGAAACAGAAGGCTGTCTATCTCAAATATTTATATTATTCAGTGAATCTCTAAATGAGTAGTTATAGAAATAGACTGCTGAGTACTTTACATTTGTGCATTATTCATTGAGGTTACGGGTCAGTAGCCAGACAAAATGGAAACCTGACTCAGCCAAAGGTGCATACTATCCACTGAGGCTATGAATGTGTGTCCAAATGTAACAGACTCCTGACTACTCCACAGGTCTGCATTATTTACAGAGGCACCATATGAATTTCCATCAAGAAGAGACTCCAAATTCTTCCCCAGGTGTGTATTATTCAGTGAGCCTCAGAAGATGTGGCCATACTAATTAGATTTCTTACTATATCAAGGGTCTGTCTTATGCACTGAGGCTCTGAAATGTGTCTACATGAAAGTCTCTCCTGACTACACCACATTTTTCAATGACACATTGAATGAGAGGCCACATGAAAAAGTCTTCTGACTATTCCACAGGTGTGCATTATTTAGTGAGACTCTGAATGAGAAAATACAAGAAAATTCTGACTATTTATCCAGGTGTGTACATTTAGTGAAGCTCTCAATGGGTAGCCATAGGAAAGAGACTTCTGACTATTCCGCAGGTGTGAATTATTCAGTGATTCTCAGAATGAGTGGCCATAAAATATAGACTCAAACTATATCACAAGTGTGTAATATTCAGTGAGGCTGTGAAAGAGGGGCCATATGAAACAGAATTCTAAAGACTCCACATGTGCGTTATTCACTGTTTGTCTGAATGAGTAGCCGTATGACATAGACTCCTCATTATTCTCCATGTGTGCATTATTCCAACAGGTTCGGTATCAGTGTCCATACCAAATATACTCCTGAAACTCCCCCAGGTGTTTACTACTCAGCATTACACAGAATTAGTGTTCATATGAAATAGACTCCTGACTACCACCCAGGTGTGTATCATACAGGAAGGCACTTAATTCATGGCTATCTTAACGAGTATACTGATTACTCTATAGAAATTCATTATTCACTGAAGTTTTGAATGAGAGGCCATACAAAATAGACACCTGACTATTGCTCCATTGTAAAATATTCAATAAGGTTCTAAATGAGGGGCAGTATGAAATAGAATCCTGAGAATTCCCCATGTGTGGATAATTCAGGGATGCACAGAATGAGTAACCATATAAAAAATGTTCGACTATTACCCAGGTGTGGATTATTTACTGAAGATCTAAATGAGTTGCTACATGAAGAAGACTCTTAACTCTTCCCCAGGTGTGTATTACTGAATGTGACTCTGACTAATCCGGCATAAAAAAAGAGACTCAGGTGTATTGCCCGGGTGTTCATTACTTACAGAGACTCTGAATGTGTAGGCATTTGAAGTAGACCCTTGACTGTTTCTGAGGGGAGTATTAGTCACAGAGGCCCAGAACAAGTGGCCATGTGAAAGAGATTCTTGACTTATCAGATATACATTTTATTCACTAAAACACTGAAACAGTGGCCTTATTAAATAGACCGCATTTAACTTCAAAGGGACGCGTTATTTTTTGACTCTCCAAAGGAACCACCATATGAAACAGACTAGTGAATATTCCTCACCTGTGCAATATTCGAAGAGGTTCTCTATGACTTTCCATATCAAATAGTCTCCTGACTCTCACACATGTTTGTATCATTCACAGAGCTGCTTGATTTGGGACTACCTTTAATAGGGTCCTCCCTCCTCCACAGCTGTTTATTATGCACTGAAGCTCTGAATGACTGGCCATATGAAATAGACTCCTTACTATTGCCCCATTGTGCATTATTTGGTAATGCTGTGATTGAGTGGCCACATGACCTGGACTCTGACTATTCCCAAGGTGTGTATTCTTCAGTCAGTTTCTGAATGAGTGACCACATAAAATAGACTCCTGACTCTGTCCTCTTGACTATTTAATAGCTCTGCATTTCCCACTGAGTCTCTGGGTGAACGTTCATATCAAATAGTCTCCAGACACTTCTCCAGGTGTGCGTTATTCAGTGAGTCTCTTAATAAGTGGCTATATATAATAGAATCCTGAGGATTTTTCAGATATATAATAATCTTCATTGAGGAACTGAATAAGTGGCCATGTCAAGTACACTCCTGACATTTCCATACGTCTGTATTATTCTGTGAGGCTCTGAATGAGTGGCCATAAAATAGAGACTCCTATATACTACTCAGGCATGAATTTTTACATTTGGCTGTAAATGAGTGGCTATACGAAATAGAATCCTGACTTTTCCAAGGTGTCTGTTAATCTGTTAGGTTCTGAGTATGTGGCTATATAAAATAGAATTCTGACTACAATAAGGTGTTATTTACTCAATGAACCTCTGAAGAAATGCCACATGTATTGGTGTCCAGAGTATTCCTCAGTTATTTATTATTCACTGAGGCTCTGAAACTTTGGCCATATGAAATTGTTTCCTGACTAGTCTACAGGTGTGTATTTTTGACTCTGACTCTAAATATTTGGACATATGGAACAGACTAGTGACTATTCCAAAGTTGTGTATTACTGACTCAGGCTTTGATTTTGTGGCAATATAAAATAGACTAGTGTCTATTTCACAGTTGTGCATTATTCCCTTAGGCTGTAAATGAGAGGCTATTTAAAGTACACTCCTTACACTTTCCCAGGTGTGTGTCACTCAGTGAGACACTTTTTGTATGACCATATGAAACAGGAGGCGGTCTATTTCAATTTTATTATTCTGTGAATCTCTGAATGAGTGGCTATATGAAAAAGACTGCTGAGGACTTTACATTTGTGTATTATTTCTTGAGATTACGAGTCAGTGGCTATATAAAATAGAATCCTGACTAATCCGCATGGGCATATTATTCACTGAGCCTATAAAAGTGTGTCCAAATGAAATAGACTTCTGGCTACTACACAGTTCTGCATTATTTACCGAGGCTCTGAATGAATATCCATAGAAAATAGACTCCAAATTATTCTCCAGGTGTGTATTATTCAGTGAGCCTCAGAAGATGTGGCCATACTAATTAGATTTCTTACTATATCAAGAGTCTTTCTAATGCACTGAGGATCTGAATATGTGTGTACATGAAAGAGTCTCCTGACTACACCGCATTTTCAATGACACATTGAATCAGAGGCCACATTAAAAAGGTCTCCTGAGTGTTTCACAGGTGTGCATTATTTAGTGAGACTCTGAATGAGGAGATACAAGTAAATCTTGACTATTTATCCAGGTGTGTACATTTAGTGAGGCTCTCAATGGGTAGAACTAGGAAAGAGACTTCTGACTATTCCGCAGGTGTGAATTATTCAGTGATTCTCTGAATGAGTGGCCATAAAATACAGACTCCAGAATATATCACAAGTGTGTAATATACAGTGAGGCTGTGAAAAAGGGGCCACATTAAACAGAATTCTAATGACTCCACATGTGCGTTATTCACTGATTGGCTGAATGAGTAGCTGTATGACATAGACTCCACATTATTCTCCTTGTCTGCATTATACCAACATTTTTGTTATGCGTGTCCATACCAAATAGACTCCTGAAACTCCCCCAGGTGTGTATTACACAGGGTTACACAGAATTAGAGTTCATATAAAAGAGACTCCTTACTACCACCCAGGTGTGTATCATTCAGGAAGGCACTTAATTCATGGCTATCTTAAACAGTATCCTGATTACTCCATAGAAGTTCATTATTCACTGAAACGTTGAATGAGAGGCCATACAAAAGAAACACCTGACTATTGATCCATTGTAAATTATTCAATAAGGTTCTAAATGAGTGGCAGTATGAAATAGAATCCAGAGAATTTCTTAAGTGTGTACCATTCAGGGAGGTACAGAATGAGTGGCCATATAAAAATAGCTCGACTATTACCCTTCTGTGGATTATTCACTGAGGATCTAAATGAGTGGCTACATGAAGTAGACCCTTAACTGTTCACCAGATGTGTGTTACTGAATGAAACTGACTAAATGGGCATAAAAAAGAGACTCAGGTGTATTGCCCAGGTGTTCATTACTTACAGAGACTCTGAATGTGTAGGCATTTGAAGTAGACCCTTGAATGTTTTTAAGGGGACTATTATTCACAGATGCCCAGAACGAGTGGCCATGTAAAAGAGATTCCTGACTTATCAGATATACATGTTATTCAGAAAAAATAACATGTTATTCAGGAGAGTGGCTTATGAAATAGATCGCATTTTACTCCACAGGTATGCGTACTTTATTACTCTCCAAATGAACCACCATGTGAAATAGACTAGTGATTATTGCCCACATGTGCAATATTCGAAGATATTCTGTATGAGTGTCCATATCAAATAGTCTCCTGACTCTCACACATGTGTGTGTCATTCATGGAGCTGCTTTATTTGCGGCTACCTTCAATAGGATCCTCCCTCCTCCACCGCTGTTTATTAAGCACTGAAGCTCTGAATGAGAGGCCATATGAAATAGACTCCTTACTATTTCCCCATTGTGCATTATTCGGTAATGCTGTGATTGGGTGGCCATATGACCTGGACTCTGACTATTCCCAAGGTGTGTATTTTTCAGTCAGTTTCTGAATGAGTGACCACATAAAATAGACCCGTGACTCTGTCCTCTTGACTATTTCTCAGCTCTGCACTTTCCACTGAGTCGCTGGGTGAACGGTCATATCAAATAGTCTCCAGACAATTCTCCAGTTGTGTGTTATTCAGTGAGTCTCTTAATAAATGGCTATATACAATAGAATCCTGAGTATTTTTCAGATATATATGATTATTCATTGAGGAACTAAATAAGTGGCCATTTCAAGTACACTCCTGACATTTCCATACGTCTGTATTATTCTGTGAGGCTCTGAATGAGTGGCCATAAAATAGAGACTCCTATATACTACTCAGGCGTGAATTTTTACATTCGGATGTAAATGAGTGGCTATACAAAATAGAATCCTGACTTTCTCATGGTGTCTGTTATTCAGTTAGGTTCTGAGTATGTGGGTATATTAAACAGAATTCTTACTACAATACAGATGTTCTTTACTCAATGAACCTCTGAAGAAATGCCACATGTAATAGCGTCCAGAATATTCCTCAGGTATTTATTATTCACTGAGGTTCTGAAACGTTGGCCATATGGAATTCTTTACTGAGTAGTCTACAGGCATGTATTATTGACTCTGACTCTCAATATTTGGGCACATTGAATAGGCAAGTGACTATTCCAAATTCGTGTATTACTGACTCAGGCTTTGATTTTGTGGCCATGTAAAATAGACTAGTGTCTATTCCGCACGTGTGCATTATTCCCTTAGGCTGTAAATTAAAAGCTACATAAAGTACACTCCTCACACTTCCCCAGGTGTGTGTCACGCAGTTAGGCTATTTCTGTATGACCGAATGAAACAGGAAGCTGTCTATCTCAAATATTTTTATTATTCTGTGAATCTCTGAATAAGTGGCTATATGAAATAGACTGCTGAGTACTTTACATTTGTGCATTATTCATTGAGGTTACGAGTCAGTGGCCATATATAATGGAATCCTGACTAATCCATATGTGCATATTATCCACCGAGGCTATGAATGTGTATCCAAATGAAATAGACTCCTGGCTATTCCACAGGTCTGCATTATTTACCGAGGCTCTGGATGAATCTCCATCAAAAATAGAATCCAAATTATTCCCCAGGTGTGTATTATTCAGTGAGCCTCAGAAGATGTGGCCATGCTAATTCGATTTCTTACTATACCAAGGGTCTGTGTTATGCACTGAGGCTCTGAATATGTGTCTATATGAAAGAGTCTCCCGACTACTCCACATTTTTCAATGACACATTGAATGAGAGGCCACATGAAAAAGTCTCCTGACTATTCCACAGGTGTGCATTATTTAGTGAGACTCTGAATGAGGAGATACAAGTAAATCCTGACTATTTATTCAGGTGTGTACATTTGGTGAGGCTCTCAACGGGTAGCCATAGGAAAGAGACTTCTGACTATTCCGCAGGTGTGAATTATTCTGTGATTATCTGAATGAGTGGCCAAAAAATAGACTCTAGACTATATCACAAGTGTGTAATATTCAGTGAGACTGTAAACGAGGGGATATATGAAACGGAATATTAATGGCTCCACATGTGTGTTATTCACTGTTTGTCTGAATGAGTAACTGTATGACATAGACTCCTCATTATTCTTCATGTGTGTATTATTCAAAGAGGTTCGGTATGAGTATCCATACCAAATGACTTCTGAAAATCCCCCATGTGTGTATTACTCAGCGTTACACAGATTTAGAGTTCATACGAAATAGAATCAGGACTAATACACAGGTGTGTATCATTCAGGAAGGCACTTAATTCATGGCTATCTTAAGCAGTTTCCTGATTACTCCATATAAGTTCATCATTCACTGAAACTCTGAATGAGAGGCCGTACAAAATAGACACCTGACTATTGCTCCATTGTGAATTATTCAATAATGTTCTAAATGAGTGGTAGTTTGAAATAGAATCCTGAGAAGTCTTCAGGTGTGTATCATTCAGGGAGGCACAGAATGAGTGGCCATATAAAAAAATTCTGGACTATTACACTGGTGTGGATTATTCACTGAGGATCTAAATGAGTGGCTACATAAAGTAGACTTTTTACTCTTCCCGAAGTGTGTATTATTGAATGAGACTCTGACTAAGTTGGCATAAAAAAGAGACTCAGGTGTATTGCCCATGTGTTCATTACTTACAGAGACTCTGAATGTGTAGCCACTTAATGTAGACCCTTGACTGTTTCTGATGGGAGTATTATGCACAGAGGTTCAGAAAGAGTGGCCATGTAAAAGATTCCTTACTTATCAGATATGCATGTTATTCACTAAAACACTGAAAAGGTGTTCTTATAACATACACCACATTTTACTCCACAGGTGCACGTTATTGTTCGACTCTTCAAATGAACCACCATATGAAATAGACTGGTGATTATTCCCCACATGTGCAATATTCGAAGAAGTTCTGTATGACTGTCCATATCAAATAATTTTCTGACTTTCACACACGTGTGTATCATTCACGGAGCTGCTTTATTTGGGGATACCTTCAATAGGATCCTCCCTCCTCCACAGCTGTTTCTTAGGCACTGAAACTCTGAATGAGAGGCCATATGAAATAGATTCCTTACTATTGCCCCATTGTGCATTATTCAGTAATGCTCTGATTGAGTGGCCATAGGACCTGGACTCTGACTATTCCCAAGCTGTGTATTCCTCAGTCAGTTTCTGAGTGAGTGACCACATAAAATAGACCCCTGACTCTGTCCTCTTGACTATTTCTCAGCTCTGCATTTTCCACTGAGTCTCTGGGTGAACGGTCATATCAAATAGTCTCCAGACAATTCTCCGGGTGTGCATTATTCAGTGAGTCTCTTAATAGGTGGCTATATATAATAGAATCCTGAGTATTTTCCAGATATATATGATTCTTCACTGAGGAACTGAATAAGTGGCCATGTCAAGTACACTCCTGACATTTCCATAAATCTGTATTATACTGTGAGGTTCTGAATGAGTGTCCATAAAATAGAGACTCCTTTATACTACTCAGGCATGCGTTTTTACATTCGGCTGTACATGAGTGGCTATACGAAATAGAATTCTGACTTTCCCAAGGTGTCTGTTATTCAGTTAGGCTCTGAGTATGTGTCTCTATGGAATCGAATTCTGACAACAATACAGGTGTTCTTTACTCAATGAACCTCTGAAGAAATGCCACATGTAATAGCGTCCAGAGTATTCCTCAGTATTTATTATTCACTGAGGCTCTGAAACTTTGGCCATATGAAATTGTTTTCTGACGAGTCTACAGGTGTGCTTTATTGACTCTGACTCTAAATATTTGGGCATATGGAATAGACTAGTGACTATTCCAAAGTTGTGTATTACTGACTCAGGCTTTATTTTGTGGCCATATATAATAGAATAGTGTCTATTCCACAGGTGTGCAATAATCCCTAAGGCTGTAAATGAGTCTATGTAAAGTACACTCCTAACACTTTCTCAAGTGTGTCACTCAGTGAGGCCCTTTTTGTATGACCATATGAAACAGGAGGCTGTTTATCTTAAATATTTTTATTATTCAGTGAATCCCTGAATGAGTGACTTTATGAAATAGACTGCTGAGTTCTTTACACTTGTGCATTATTCATTGATGTTATGAGTCACTGGCTATATCAAATGGAATCCTGACTAATCCACACGTGCATATTAACCACTGAGGCTATGAATGTGTGTCCAAATGAAATAGACTCCTGGCTACACCACAGGAGTGCATTATTTACCAAGGCTCTGAATGAATGTCCATCGAAAATGGACTCCAAGTTATTCTCCAGGTGTGTATTATTCAGTGAGCCTCAGAAGATGTGGCCATACTAATTAGATTTCTTACTATATCAATGGTCTGTCTTATAGACTGAGGCTCTGAATATGTGTCTACATGAAATAGTCTCCTGACTACACTACATTGTTTTTCTTTTTTTTCTTTTTTCGTTTTTTTAATTTTATAAATTTTTATTGCATTATAGGTTTTGGAGTACATGTGGAGATCGTGCAAGATAGTTGCCTAGGTAAACACATGGCAGTGTGTTTTGCTGCATTCCTCACCTTCACTAACACTTGGCATTTATCCCTATGCTATCCCTCCCCAACCCCCACGCTTGCCCTCCCTTATTTTCCCCAATAGATCCCAGTGTGTAGTAGACCCCATCCCTGTGTCCATGTATTCTCATTTTTCTCACCCTTATATAAGTGAAAATATGCGGTTTTTTTTTTCTGTTCCTGTGTCAGTTTGCTTAAAATGATGATCTCCAGATTCATCCATGTCCATATAAAAAACAAAAACTCGGCAAGATGGCGTCGTAGAGGTGACTCAGGATTGCAGCTCTCAGTGAAGGCGCAGAGGGTGAGTCCTAGCCACATTCTCGGATGTTCCTTTTTGCCCACAGAGCGTTGAAAGTCCCAGGTGTGGGAGAGACACGGGACTCTAACGCAGCCGGCTAACGCAGCCGGCTCCCACCGCCTCTTTGGCCGGCACTGCAGCAGGACCCGGCACGGAACTCATTGGTCTGGGTGCCCTGTTAAACCGGCAATCTGAGATTTGGAAGGGCAGATTGGCATGTTCATCTGATTGAACGAAACTTGGACAATGAGCCAGACCAGGAGTTTCATTGGAAGCGTGATCTGAGCCAGGGTAGTGGGCAGCGGCACAGGAGATTGCAGAGATCCCAGTGCCCTATCGGCAGGCTACTGGGGCACCAGTGAGAGAGTCGACCTTTCAGCTTGGGGAGAGGAAGAGAGAGAGAGAGAGGACGGACTCTGAAGCAAAGAGCTGGGTGATCAGGCTCGGCAGGATGCACGCTCATGGGGACAAGCAGGGCGGCGACTGGAGATGCTTGGGGCTGAGAGTTTTGCTGCCGGCATCTAGGGCAGTGCATCCCGGTTTGAAAGGGGCGTCCACCATTGCTGACGCAGTCCACCCCCACTGAAGTACTGCCCAGTACTGACGCAGCATGCCATTGCTAAGGCAACCTGCCATAACAGAGAGACTCGGTGCTCCACAGCAGAAGGGAGACCAGCAGCAACAGGGTGGACCTGCGCTAGCAGGTCAGAGCCCCGGCAGGCAAATAGTGAACAGACTGTCGCCTAGTGGGGCAGGACAGTGCAACAGATACTCATAAAGAAAGCCCCAACTCCCTAAGACAGAGCATCTAAGGGGGGGGGAAAGGGTGATGTTTTATGAGTTCTATAGCAGCAGACATAAACAGCCACCCAACAACACTGAATGAAGAATGGAGCTCACAGCTCAGCACTGGAGCTCCTATAAAGCACAGACTGTCTCCTCAAGCAGCTCTCTGACCCCTGTATATCCAAGGAGTCACCCCAGAAAAGGACTAATCAGACTGAAATTTGGCTGGCATTATCCTGGGACAAGGACAGCAGAAGAAGAAACTGCTTTCATCCCTCACTGTTCCGCAGCAGCTGCAGGTATACCCCAGACAAGCAGGGCCTGGAGTGTACCTCAGCACTCATACAGCAGAGGGGATAAACCATTAGAAGGAAAACTAAGTAACAGAAATACTTCATCATCAACCATCTCAGCGTCAACACAGAGACCAAATTTAAAAATCAGCAACTACTAAGATGACAGGCGGATAAATCCATAAAGATGGGAAGAAACCAGCGCAAAAAGAAGGAAAGCACCCGAAACCAAAACACCTCAACTCCAGAAAAGGACCAAAACTCCTCAACAGCAAGGGAACAAAGCTGGATGGAGAATGAATGTGACGAAATGATGGAATCAGACTTCAGAAAGTGGATAATGAGAAACTTCAGTGAGCTAAAGGAACATGTACTAAACCAGTGCAAAGAAACTAAGAACCTTGAGAAAAGATTTGAAAAAAGATTCGAGAAATTGATAACAAGAATGGACAACTTAGAGAGGAATATCAATGAATTGAAGGAGCTGAAAAACACAACACGAGAACTTCTCAAAGAATGCACAAGCTTCAACAGCCGAATTGATCAAGAAGAAGAAAGAATATCAGAAGTTGAAGATCAACTCAATGAAATAAAACGAGAAACCAAGATTAAAGAAAAAAGTACAAAAAGGAATGAACAAAATCTCCAAGAAATGTAGGACTATGTGAAGAGACCCAACCTACGTTTGATAGGTGTACCAGAATGTGATGAAGAGAATGAATCCAAGCTGGAAAACACTCTTCAGGATATTATCCAGGAAAATTTCCCCAACCTAGCAAGACAGGTCAATACTCAACTCCAGGAAATACAGAGAACACCACAAAGATACTCCGCAAGAAGAGCAACGCCAAGGCACATAATCGTCAGATTCACCAGGGTTGACACGAAGGAGAAAATACTAAGGGCAGCCAGAGAGAAAGGTCACGTCACCCACAAAGGGAACCCCATCAGACTCACAGCAGATCTCTCGGCAGAGACTCTACAAGCCAGAAGAGAGTGGGGGCCAATATTCAACATCCTTAAAGAAAAGAACTTTCAACCGAGAATTTCATATCCAGCCAAACTGAACTTCATAAGGGAAGGAAAAATAAAATCCTTCACGAACAAGCAAGTACTCAGAGATTTTGTCACCACTAGGCCTGCTTTACAAGAGCTCCTGAAAGAGGCACTACACATAGAAAGAAACAACCAGTACCAGCCATCCTAAAAGCATACCAAATGCTAAAGACCATCAACAAAATGAAGAATGTACATGAACCAATGGGCAAAACAGCCAGCTAGCATCAAAATGGCAGTATCAAATTCAGACATAACAATATTAACCCTAAATGTAAATGGGCTAAATGCACCAATCAAAAGACACAGACTGGCAAATTGGATAAAAAACCAAAACCCATCAGTATGCTGTAACCAGGAAACACACCTCACACGCAAAGATACAAAAAGGCTCAAAATAAAAGGATGGAGGAAGATTTACCAAGCAAATGGAGAGCAGAAAAAAGCAGGAGTTGCAATTCTCATCTCTGATAAAATAGACTTTAAAGCAACAAAGATCAAAAGGGACAAAGAAGGTCATTAAATAATGGTAAAAGGATCGATACAACAAGAAGAGCTAACGATTCTAAATATATATGCACCCAATGTAGGAGCACCCAGATATATAAGGCAAGTTCTTAATGACTTACAAAGAGACTTGGACTCCCACATAATAATAGTGGAAAACTTTAACACTCAACTGTCAATAGCAGACAGATCAACCAGACAGAAAATTAACAAGGATATCCAGGACTTGAACTCAGACCTGGAACAAGCAAAACTGATAGACATTTACAGAACTCTCCACCCCAAATCCACAGAATATACATCCTTCTCAGCACCACATCACACCTACTCCAAAATTAACGACATAATTGGAAGTAAAGCACTCCTCAGCAAATGCAAAACAACTGAAATCATAACAAACAGTCTCTCAGACCATAGTGCAATCAAGTTGGAGCTCAGAATTCAGAAAATAACTCAGAACCGCACAGCTTCACGGAAACTGAACAACTGGCTCTTGAATGTTGATTGGATAAACAATGAAATGAAGGCAGAAATAAAGAAGTTCTTGAAAACCAACGAGAATGAAGACACAACGTACCAGAATCTCTGGGACACTTTTAAAGCAGTCTGTAGAGGAAAATATATAGCAATGAGTGCCCACATGAGAAGAGTGGAGAGATCAAAAATTGACACCCTATCGTCAAAATTGAAAGAGCTAGAGGAGCAAGATCAAAAAAGCTCAAAACCTAGCCGAAGACAAGAAATAACTAAGAACAGAGCAAAACTGAAGGAGATAGAGACAGGAAAAACCCTTCAAAAAATCAATAAATCTAAGAGCTGGTTTTTTGAAAAGATCAACAAAATAGACAGACCACTAGCCAGACTGATAAAAAAGAAAAGAGAGAACAACCAAATAGATGCAATAAAAAATGATAAAGCGGAAATCACCACAGAATACACAGAAATTCAAACCATCATCAGAGAATACTACAAACAACTCTATGCACATAAACTAGTAAATCAAAAAGAAATGAATAAATTCCTGGACGCCTGTGTCCTCCCAATCCTAAACCAGGAGGAAGCCGAAACTATGAATATACCAATAACAAGGTCAGAAGTTGAGGCAGCAATTAAGAGC
Source organism: Saguinus oedipus (assembly GCA_031835075.1). NCBI lineage: Eukaryota > Metazoa > Chordata > Mammalia > Primates > Cebidae > Saguinus > Saguinus oedipus. The sequence goes on from CM063172.1 coordinate 31,282,697, forward strand.
CTACCACATAAAAGAAGCCCAGGTCCAGATGGGTTCACAGCTGAATTCTACCAGACACACAAAGAGGATCTGGTACCATTCCCTCTGAAACTATTCCAAAGAATCCAAAAAGAAAGAACCCTTCCCAAATCATTTTATGAGACCAACATCATCCTGATACCAAAACCTGACAGAGACTCAACAAGAAAAGAAAACTTCAGGCCAATATCCATGATGAACATAGATGCAAAAATCTTCAATAAAATACTGGCAAACCGATTGCAAAAGCACATTAAAAAACTTATTCATCATGATCATGTAGGATTCATCCCGGGGATGCAAGGCTGGTTCAACATACGCAAGTCTATAAACGTAATTCACCACATAAACAGAAGCAAAAACAAAAACCACATGATTATCTCAATTGACGCAGAGAAGGCATTTGACAAAATTCAACAGCCCTTTATGCTAAAAACCCTCAATAAACTTGGTATTGATGGAACATATCTCAAAGTAATAAAAACTATTTACGACAAACCAACAGCCAACATCATACTTAATGGGCAAAAACTGGAAGCATTCCCTTTGAAATTTGGCACTAGACAAGGATGCCCTCTCTCACCGCTCCTATTCAACATAGTACTGGAAGTTCTAGCCAGAGCAATCAGGGAAGAAAAAGAAATAAAGGGTATTCAAATAGGAAAGGTGGAAGCCACATTGTCTCTATTTGCAGACGACATGATGGTATACCTAGAAGACCGCATCACCTCAGCCCAAAACCTCCTGCAACTGATAAGCAACTTCAGCAAAGTCTCAGGATATAAAATCAATGTTCAAAAATCACAAGCATTCCTATACACCAATAACAGTCTTAAAGAGAACCAAATTAAGAACGAACTACCATTCACAGTTGCTACAAAGAAAATAAAATACCTAGGAATACAACTCACTAGGAATGTAAGGGACCTCTTTAAGGAAAACTACAAACAACTGCTCAACGAAATAAGAGAGGACACAAACAGATGGAGAAACATTCCATGTTCGTGGTTAGGAAGAATCAATTCTGTGAAAATGGCTATACTGCCCAAAGTAATTTACACATTCAATGCTATCCCCATCAAACTACCATTGAATTTCTTCACAGAACTGGAAAAAACCACCATGAATTTCATATGGAATAAAAAAGAGCCCGCATAGCCAAGTCAATTCTAAGCAAAAAGTACACAGCAGGAGGCATCACGCTACCAGACTTCAAACTATACTACAAGGCTACAGTAATCAAAACAGCATGGTGCTGGTACCAAAACAGACATATAGACCAATGGAACAGAAGAGAAGCATTGGAGGCAACACAACATATCTACAACCATATTATCTTTGATAAACCAGACAATAACAGGCAATGGGGAAAGGATTTTCTATTTAATAAATGGTGTTGGGAAAACTGGATAGCCATGTGCAGAAAGCAGAAACTGGACCCCTTCCTGACAGTTTACACTAAAATTAACTCCAGATGGATTAAAGACTTAAACGTAAGACGTGACACCATAAAAACCCTAGAAGAAAATCTAGGCAAAACCATTCAGGACATAGGAGTAGGCAAGGACTTCATGAATAAAACACCAAAAGCATTGGCAACAAAAGCCAAAATAGACAAATGGGACCTAACCAAACTCCACAGCTTCTGCACGGCAAAAGAAACTGTCACTAGAGTGAATAGGCAACCATCAGAATGGGAAAAAATCTTTGCAGTTTACACATCTGACAAAGGGCTGATATCCAGAATTTACAAAGAACTCAAACAGATTTACAGAAAAAAAAAACAAACAAGCCCATTCAAAAATGGGCAAAAGATATGAACAGACACTTTACAAAAGAAGACATACATGAGGCCAACAAACACATGAAAAAATGCTCATCATCACTAGTCATTAGAGAGATGCATATCAAAACCACATTGAGATACCATCTCACACCAGTTAGAATGGCAATCATTAAAAAATCTGGAGACAGCAGATGCTGGAGAGGATGTGGAGAAATAGGAACACTCTTACACTGTTGGTGGGAGTGTAAATTAGTTCAACCATTGTGGAAGACAGTGTGGTGATTCCTCAGGGACCTAGAAATAGAAATTCCATTTGACCCAGCAATTGCATTACTGGGTATATATCCAAAGGACCATAAATCATTCTACTATAAGGACACATGCACACGAATGTTCATTGCAGCACTGTTTACAATAGCAAAGACCTGGAACCAACCCAAATGCCCAACGATGATAGACTGGACTGGGAAAATGTGGCACATATACACCATGGAATATTATGCAGCAATCAAAAATGATGAGTTTGTGTCCTTTGTAAGGACATGGATGAAACTGGAGAACATCATCCTCAGCAAACTGACACAGGAACGGAAAAAGAAATACCACACGCGGCAAAAGAAACAGTCACTAGAGTGAATCGCCAACCATCAGAATGGGAAAAAATCTTTGCAGTTTACACATCAGGCAAAGGGCTGATATCCAGAATTTACAAAGAACTCAAACTGATTTACCGGAAAAAATCAAACAAGCCCATTCAAAAATGGGCAAAGGATATGAACAGACACTTTACGAAAGAAGACATACATGAGGCCAACAAACATATGAAAAAATGCTCATCATCCCTGGTCATTAGAGAGATGCAAATCAAAACCACATTGAGATACCATCTCACGCCAGTTAGGATGGCGATCATTAAAAAATCTGGAGACAGCAGATGCTGGAGAGGATGTGGAGAAATAGGAACACTCTTACACTGTTGGTGGGAGTGTAAATTAGTTCAACCATTGTGGAAGACAGTGTGGCGATTCCTCAGGGACCTAGAAATAGAAATTCCATTTGACCCAGCAATCCCATTACTGGGTATATATCCAAAGGACTATAAATGGTTTTACTATAAGGACATATGCACACGAATGTTCATTGCAGCATTGTTTACAATAGCAAAGACCTGGAACCAACCCAAATGCCCAACAATGATAGACTGGACTGGGAAAATGTGGCACATATACACCATGGAATATTATGCAGCAATAAAAAATTATGAGTTTGTGTCATTTGTAAGGACATGGATGAATCTGGAGAACATCCTTCTCAGCAAACTGACACAAGAACAGAAAAAGAAATACCGCATATACTCACTCATAGGCGGGTGAGAAAAATGAAAACACATGGACACAGAGAGGCGGTCTACTATACACTGGGGTCTACTGGGGTGAATGGGGGAGGGATAGCGGGGGGCGGCTGGGGAGGGATAGTCTGGGGATGAATGCCAAGTGTGGGTGAAGGGGAGGAAGGCAGCAAAACACACTGCCATGTGTGTACCTATGCAACTATCTTGCACGTTCTGCACATGTACCCCAAATCCTATAATGCAATAAAAATTAAAAAAAAAAGAAATACCGCATATACTGACTCATAGGTGGGTGAGAAAAATGAGAACACATGGACACAGAGGGGCGGTCTACTCTACACTGGGGTCTATTGGGGGGAATAGGGGAGGGACAGCAGGGGGGGCTGGGGAGGGATAGCCTGGGGATGAGTGCCAACTCTGTGTGAAGGGGAGGAAGGCAGCAAAACACACTGCCATATGTGTACCTATCCAACTATCATGCACGTTGTGCACATGTACCCCAAAACCTATAATTCAATAAAAATTAAAAAAATATTATTCAGTGAATCTCTGATTGAGTGTCTATATAAATTAGACTGCTGAGTACTTTGCATTTTTGCATTTGTCACTAAGGTTTCCAGTCAGTGGCCATATGAAATGGAATCCTGAATGATCAAAACGTGTATATTATTTAATGAGGTTTTTTGTGTAACCATAAAAAACAGGATGCTATCTTAAATATTTTTATTATTCTATGAATTTCTGAATGAGTATCTATATAAAATAGACTGCTGAGTACTTTACATTTGTGCATTTGTCACTGAGGTTACAAGTAAGTGGCCATATAAAATGGAATGCCGACTAATCGACACGTGCATAGCCTCCATTGAGGCTATGAATGAATGTCCAAATGAAATAGACTCCTGGCTACTCCACAGGTGTTCATTATTTACCGAGGCTCTGAATTAATGTCCATCGAAAATAGACTCCAAATTATTCTCCAGGTGTGTATTCTTCAGTGAGCCTCAGAAAATGTGGCCATATTAATTAGATTCCTTACTATATTTGTGGCCTGTTTTATACACTGAGGCTCTGAATATGTGTCTTCATGATATAGACTCCTGACTACACCACATTATTCAGTGACACTCTGAATTAGAGGCCACATAAGAGTCTCCTGACTATTCCACAGGTGTGCATTATTTAGTGAGACTCTGAATGAGGGGATAAAGGTAAATCCTGACTATTTCTCCAGGTGTGTACACTGAGTGAGGCTCTTAACTTGATGCCATAGAAAAGAGACTTCTGAATATTCCGCAGGTGTGCATTATTTAGTGATTCTCTGAATAAGTGGCCATAAAAAATAGACTCCAGACTATATCACAAGTGTGTAATATTCAGTGAGGCTGTGAATGTGGGGCCATGTGAAACAGACTTCTAATTACTCCACATGTGCATTATTCACAGTTGTCTGAATGAGTAGCCGTATGACATAGACTCCTCATTATTATACATGTGTGCATTAATCAAACAGGTTCTGTTTGAGTGTCCACACCAAATAGACTCCTGACACTGCCCCAGGTGTGTATTACTCAGTGATACACAAAATTAGAGTTCATATGAAATAAACTTCTGACTATCACACAGGTGCATATCATTCACAAAGGAACATAATTCGTGGCTATGTTAAAAAGCGTCCTGATTACTCCACAGAACTTTACTATTCACTGAAACTTTGAATGATAGACCATAGAAAATACACACCTGAATATTGCTCCATTGTGAATTATTCAGTAAGGTTCTAAATGAATGATAGTATCAAATAGAATCCTGAGGATTCTTCAGGTGTATATCACTCAGTGAGGCACAAAATGAGTGACCATATAAAAAATGCTCAACAATTACCCTGGTGTGCATTATTGACTGAGGCTCTAAATGAAGTAGGTTCTTAAATCTTCCTTTGTTGTGTATTATTGAATGAGTCTCTGACTAAGTGGGCATAAAAAAGAGACTCAGGTGTATTTCCCAGGTATTCATTACCTACAGAGTCTCTGAATGTGTAGCTATTTAAAGTAGGCACTTGACTATTTTTGAGGGGAGTATTCTTCACGGAGGCCCTGAACGACTGGCCATGTGAAAGAGATTCTTTACTTTTTAGATATACATATTATTCACTAAAACACTGAAAGAGTGGACTTCTGAAATAGAACCCATTTTACTCCACAGGTGTGCATAAGTTTTTGATTCACCAATCAAAACACCATATGAAACAGACAAGTGATTATTCCCCACATGTGCAGTATTCGAAAAGGCTTTGATTTTGCGGCCATATAAAATTGAATAGTGTCTATTCCACACGTGTGCATTATTTCCTGATTCTGTAAATTAAAGGCTATAGAAATTAGGCTCCTAACCCTTCCCCGGGTGTGCATTACTCACTGAGGCTCTTTTTGTTTAACCATATGAAACAGGATGCTGTCTATCCCAAATATTTTTATTATTCAGTGAATCTCTGAGTGAGTGTCTATATGTAATAGACTGCTAAGTATTTTACATTTTGGCATTTTTCACTGAGGTTATGAGTCAGTGGCCATATAAAATGAAATCCTGACTAATCCACACGTGCATATTATCCACTGAGGCTATGAATGAGTGTACTAATAAAATAGACTCCTGGCTACTCCACAGATGTACATCACTTTCTGAGGCTCTGAATATATGTCCATCGAAAATAGACTCCAAATTATTCCCCAGGTGTGTATTATTCAGTGAGGCTCGGGATATATTTCCATATCAATTAGATTCCTTACTGTATCAAGGGTGTGTCTTATTCACTGTGGCTCCTAATATGTGTCTACGTGATATAGACTCCTGACTACACCACATTATTCAGTGACACTCCGAATTAGAGGCCACATGAAAAAGTCCCCTGACTATTCCACATGTGTGCATTATTTAGTGAGACTCTGAATGAGGGGATAAAAGTAAATCCTGACTATTTCCCCATGTGTACACTTAGTGAGGCTCTTAACGAGTGGCCATAGGAAAGAGACTTCTGACTATTCCACAGGTGTGCATTATTTAATTATTCTCTGAATGAGTGGCCATAAAAAATAGACTCCAGACTATATCACAAGTGTGTGATATTCAGTGAGGCTGTGTAAGAGGGCCCATATGAAACATACTTCTATTTACTCCACATATGCATTATTCACTGTTTGTTTGAATGAGTAGCTGTATTACATAGACTCCTCATTATTATACATGTGTGCATTAATCAAATTTTTGTTTTAGTGTCCATACCAAATCGACTCCTGACACTGCCACAGGTGTGTATTACTCAGTGATACACCAAATTGGAGTTCATATGAAATAGACTCCTGATTATCACACATGTGTGTATCATTCAGGAAAACACTTAATTAGTGGCTATCTTAAACTGCATCCTGATTACTCCTTAGAAGTTCAGTATTCACTGAAACTGTGAAGGATACACCGTATAAAATAGACACCTCACTATTGCTACATTGTGAAATATTCAATACGGTTCTAAATGAGTGGTAGTATCAAATAGAATCCTGAGGATGCTTCAGGTGTATATCACTCAGTGAGGAACAAAATGAGTGGCCATATAAAAAATGCTCGAATATTACCCTGGTGTGCATTATTCACTGACCCTCTATATGAGTGGCTCCATTAGATAGACTCTTAACTCTTCCCCAGGTGTGTATTATTGAATGAGACTCTGACTAAGTGATCATAAAAAAAAGACTCAGGTGTATTGCCAAGGTGTTCATTACTTACAGAGACTCTGAATGTGTAGGCGTTTGAAGTAGATCCTTGACTATTTCTGAGGGAGGTACCATTCACACAGGCCCAGAACGAGTGACCATGTGAAAGAGATTCCTGACTTATCAGATATACATATTATTCACTAAAGCATTGCAAGAGTGGCCTTATGAAATAGAACCCATTTTACTCAATAGGTGTGCGTTATTTTTTGATTCTCCAAACGAATCACCATATGAAACAGACTTTTGATTATTCACCAAATGTGCAGTATTCGAAAAGTTTCTCTATGAGTGTCTGTATCAAATAGTCTCCTGACTCTGACACATGTGTGTATCATTCACGTTGCTGCTTAATTTGGGGCTACCTTAAATAGGGTCCTGACTACTCCACAGCTCTTTATTACGCACTGAAGCTTTTAATGAGAGTCCATATGAAATAGACTCCTTACTATTGCCCTTTGTGTATTATCCCATAATGCTGTGATTGTTTGGCCATATGACTTGGACTCTTACTATACCAAAGGTGTGTATTCTTCAGTGGGATTCTGAACGAGTGACCACATAACATAAACTCCTGACTCTATCCTCTTGACTATTTTTCAGTTCTGCATTGTCCACTGAGTCGCTGGGTGTAGTGTCATATCAAATAGTCTTTAGACTATTCCTTATGTGTGCATTATTCAGTGACTCTCTGAATACGTGGCTATATATAATATAATCCGGACTCTTTTCCAGATATATATGCTTCTTCACTGAGGTTCTGAATAAGTGGCTATTTGAAATACCCTCCTGACGTTTCCATAGGTCTGTATAATTCTGTGAATCTCTGAATGAGTGGCAATAAAATAGAGACTCCTGAATACTCCTCAGGCATGCGTTTTTACATTCGGCTCTAAATGAGTGGCTATACAAAATAGAATCATGACTATTTCCAAGGTGTATGTTATTTAGTTAGGCTCTGAATATATGGCTATATGAAATAGAATTCTGACTACAATACAGGTGTTTATTACTCAGTGAAGTTCTGAAATTGATGCCACATGTAACAGCGTCCTGAGTATTTCCGAAGTATGTATTATTCACTGAGGATCTGAAACTTTGGTCATATGAAATTTTTCCCTGACTAGTCTACAGGTGTGTATTTTTTCTCTGACTCTAAATATCTGGGCATATGGAATAGACTAGTGACTATTCCAAAGTTGTGTATTACTGACTTCGGCTTTGATTTTGTGGCCATATAAAATAGACTAGTGTCAATTCCACACGTCTGCATTATTCCGTTAGGCTGTTAAGGAGAGGGTATATAAAGTAGACTTTTATCACTTCCCCAGGTGTGCATTACTCAGTGAGGCTCTTTTTGTGTGACCATATGAAACAGGATGCTGTCTATCTTAAATATTTGTATTATTTACTGAATCTCTGAATGAGTGTTTATATGAAATAGACTGCTGAGTACTTTACATCTGTGCATTTTTCATTGAGGTTACGAGTCAGTGGACATATAAAATGGAATCCTGACTAATCCACACGTGCATACTATCCACTGAGTCTATGAATGAGTTTCCTAATAAAATAGACTCCTGGCTACTCCACAGGTGTGCATTATTTACCGAGGCTCTGAATGAATGTCCGTCAAAAATAGACTCAAAATTATTCTCCCGGTGTGTATTATAAAGCAAGACTCAGAAGATGTGGCCATATTAATTAGATTCCTTACTATATCAAAGGCCTGTCTTATTCACTGAGGCTCTGAATATGTGTCCACATGAAATAGACTCCTGACTACACCACATTATTCAGTGACACTCCGAATTAGAGGCCACATGAAAAAGTCTCCTGACTAATCCACAGGTGTGCCTTATTTAGTGAGAACGTGAATGAGGGGATAAAGGTAAATCCTGACTATTTCCCCAGATGTGTACACTTAGTGAGGCTCTTAACGAGTGGCCATAGGAAAGAGACAACTGACTATTCAGCAGGTGTGCATTATTTAGTGATTCTTTGAATGAGTGGCCGTAAAAAATAGACTTCAGACTATATCACAAGTGTGTAATATTCAGTGAGGCTGTGAAGGATCCTCTTTATACCCCATTTCTCTTGTGTGTATCCCCTCTCTCATGTTTGTATCCTCCTCTCTCCTGTGTGTATCCTCCTCTCTCCCTGTGTGTATGCCCTTTTTACTTTGTGTGTCCCCCTTACCTGTGTGTACACTCCTTTTTCCTGTGTGTAGCCCCATTTCTCCTGTGTTTATCCATTTTTCCTGTGTATATGCCCCTCTCTCCTGTGTGTACCCTCCTCCCTCCTGTGTATGTCAACACTCTCCTGTGTATATTCTTCTCTCTCCTGTGTGTATTCTTCTGTCTCCTGTGTGTATCCTGCTCTCTTTTGTGTGTAAACTCCTCTATCCTGTGTGTATCCTCCTCTCTACTGTGTATCCCCCTCTTCTGTGTGTATCTTTTTCTCTACTGTGTGTATTCCCTCTCTCCTTTGTGTATCCTCCTCTCTGTTGTTTCTATCCTCCTCTCTCCTGTGTGTACGCCCCTCTCTCTTGTGTGTATCCCCCTCTTCTGTGTGTATTTTTCTTTTGCCTGTGTGTATCCCCCTTTCTCCTGTGTGTATCACCCTCTCCTGTGTGTATGCCCCTCTCTCTTGTGTGTATCCCCATCTCCTGTGTGTATTCTATTCTCTCCTGTGTATCCTTTCCACTTTTCCGTATATCTACCCCGTCCTGTGTGTATCCCCATCTTCATTTTGTATCCTTATCTCTCCTGTGTGTATCCTTCTCTCTCCTGTGTGTATCTTTTTTCTTTTGTGTATCACCCCTCTTCTGTGTGTATCCCCCTCTCTCCTGTGTGTATCCACCTATCTCCTGTGTGCATTCTCCTCTCTTTTGTGTGTATCCCCTCTCTCCTGTGTGTATCCTTTTCTGTTTTGTGTATCCTCTTCCTTTCTGTGTGTATCCCCCTCTCCTGTGTGTATCCCCCTACTCTCCTGTTTGTATCCTCTTCTCTCCTGCATGTATCCTCCTCTCTCCTGTGTGTATCCTTCTCTCTCCTGTGTGTGTCCTCCTCTCTCCTGCGTGTATCCTCCTCTCTTCTTTCTGTATCCTCCTCTCATTTTGTGTACCCTCCTCCCATTTGTATTTATCCTTCTCCCCCTCTGTGTATGCCCCTCTATCCTTTGTGTATGACCCACTCTTTTGTGTGTAACCCCCTTTCTCCTGTGTGTATGCCTCTCTGTTCTGTGTGTATTCCCCTCTCCTGTGTGAATTCCCCTTCTCCTGTGTGCATCTTTTCCACTTCTGTGTGTATCCCCCTCACCTGTGTGTATCCCCCTCTCTACTCTTTGTTTCCCCCTCTCCTTTGTGTATCCTCCTCTCTCCTGGGTGTATCCTTATCTCTTTTGTGCGTATCCTCCTCTCTGCAGTTTGTATCCTCCTCTCTCCTGTGTGTATCCCCCTCCCTCTGTGTGTATCCTCCTCTCTCCCGTGTGTATTTCCCTCTATCCTGTGTGTATGTTGCACTCTCCTGTTTGTATCTCCCTCGCTCCTGTGTGTTTCCCCCTCTCTTCTGGGTGTATCCTCCTCTGTTTTGTGTATTCTCTTCTCTCTTGTGTGTATCCTCCTCTCTTTTGTGTGTATCCCTTTACCCCTGTGTGTATCCCCATTTCTCTTGGGTGTATCTCCCACTCTCCTATGTGTATCCTCCTCTCTCCTGTGTGTATCCTCCTTTCACCTGTGTGTATCCTCCTCTCTCCTGTTTGTATTTTTTTCTCTCATGTGTGTATCCTCCTCTCTGCTGTGTCTATCTTTCTCTCCCCTGTGTGTATTCTCCTCTCTCCTGCGCGTATCTTTCTTTTTTCTGTGTGTATCTTCTTCTTTTTTATGTGTATACCCCTCTCTCCTGTGTGTATCCCCCTCTCTATTGTGTGTATTCTCCTATATCCTGTGTGTATCCTCCCCTCTCTTGTGTGTATGTCCTACCCTTTTGTGTGTATCCTTCTCTTTTGTGTGTATTATTTCCTTTCCTGTGTGTATCTCCCTTTCTCCTTTGTGTATCCCCCTCTCCTGTGTGTTCCCCCCGTCTCCTTTGTGTATGCTCCTTTCTCCTATGTGTATCCTCCTCTCTCCTGTGTGTATCTTTCTCTCTCCTGTGTGTATCACCCTCCACATGTGTGTATCCCCCACTCTTCTGTGTGTTTTCCCCTCTCTTCTGTGTGTATCGTCCTCTCTCCTTGGTGAATCCTCCACTCTTTTGTGCATATCATCCTCTCTGCTGTTTGTATCCTTCTCTCTCCTGTGTGTATCCCTTTCCTTCTGTGTGTAGCCCCCTCTCTCCAGTGTGCATTTTCCTCCATCCTGTGTGTATTTCGCACTCTCCTGTTTGTATTTCCCTCTCTTCTGTGTGTTTCCCCCTCTCTTCTGGATGTATCCTCCTCTCTCCTGTGTGTATCCTCTTCTCTCTTGTGTGTATCCTCCTCTGTCCTGTGTGTATCCTTCTCTCTTCTGTTTGTATTTTTTTCTCTCCTGTGTGTATCTTCCTCTCTGCTATGTCTATCCTTCTCTCCCCTGTTTGTATCCTCCTATGTCCTGTGGGTATCTTTCTCTCTTCGGTGTGTATCTTATTCTCTCCTGTGTGTATAACCCCTCTCTTTTTTGGGTATCCCCCTCTCTATTGTTTGTATTCTCTCTCCTGTGTGTATCTTCATCTCTCCTGTGTGTACGCCTCACCCTCCTGTGTGTATCTTTCTCTCTTGTGTGTATTTTATTCTTTCCTGTGTGTATCCCCATTTCACCTATGTGTATCCCCCTCTCCTGTGTATTTGCCCCTGTCTCTTTTGTGTATGCTCCTCTCTCCTATGTGTATCCTCCTATCTCCTCTGTGTATCTTCCTCTCTTCTGTGTGTATCCCCCTTCACCTGTGTGTATCCCCCACTCTCCTGTTTGTTTTCCCCTCTCTCCTGTGTGTATTTTCGTCTCTGCTGTGTGTATCCTCCTTTCATTTGTGTGGATCATCTTCTCTCCTGTGTGTATAGTACTCCCTCCTGTGTGTATCTCTTTCTTTCCTGTGTGTATTCTTCTATCTCCTCTGTGTATCCTCCTGTCTCTTGTGTGTATTCTCCTCTCTCTTGTGTGTATTTTCTTATCTGTTGTGGGAATCCCCCCTCACTCCTGTGTGTATACCCCCTCTCCTGTTTGTATCTTCCCTAATCCTGTGTGTATTTTTCTCTCTCCTGTGTGTATTTTCCTCTCTTCTGTGTGTATCTTCCTCTTCTGTGTGTATCCTCCTCTCTGCTCTGTGTATCCTCCTCTCTCCTGTGTGTATCCTCCACTCTCCTATGTGTATCCTTTTTTTATCCTGTGTTTATCTTCCTCTCTTGTGAGTATTCTTCTCTCTTCTGTGTGTATCCTCCTCTCTCCTGTGTGTATCCTCCTCTCTTTTGTGTGTATCTTCCACTCTCCTGTGTGCATCTTCCTTTCTCCTTTGTGTATCCTCCTCTCTCCTTTGTGTATCCTCCTCTCTCCTTTGTGTATCCTCCTCTCTCCTGTATTTATTCTTCTCCCACTGTGTGTATCTTCCCTCTCTCCTGTGTGTTTCCTCCTCTATTTTGTGTGTATACCCCTCTCTCCTGTGTGTATCCCCCTCTCCTTTGTGTATCCACCTCTCTCCTCTGTGTATCCCACCGTCTCCAGTGTTTAACCTTCTCGACTGTGTGTATCCCCCTCTCTCTTGTGTGTTTCCTTCTCTTCTTTGTGTATCTTTTTCTCTGCAGTGTGTAGCCTCCTCTCTCCTGTGTGTATCCTCCTCTTTCCTTTGTGTATCCCCCTCTCTCCTGTGTGTATTTCACCGTCTCCAGTGTTTATCCCCCTCGCCTGTGTGTATCACCCTCGCTCCTGTGATTTCCCCTCTTCTTTTTGTGTCCTCCTCTCTCCTGTGTGTAGCCTCCTTTATCATGTGTGTATCCTCCTTTCTCCTATGTGTACTCTTTTCTATACTGTGTGTATCCGCCTCTCTTGTGTGTATTCTTCTCTCTCCTGTGTGTATCATCCTCTCTCCTGTGTATATTCTCCTCTCTCCTGTGTGTATCTCCCTCTCTCTTGTGTGTTTCCCCCTCTTCTTTCTGTATCTACCTCTCTCCTATGTGTAGCCTCCTCTCTCCTGTGTATATTTCCCTCTCTTCTGTTTGTATCCCCCTTTCTTCTGTGTGTATGCCGCACTCTACTGTTTGTATCCTTCTTTTTCCTGTGTGTAACCCCATCTCTTCTTTGTGTATTCTCTCTCCTGTGGGTATGCCTCTCTCTCTTGTGTGTATTCCCCTCTTTCCAATGCGTATTCCCCTGTCCTCTGTGGATCTCCCTTTCTCCTGTGTGCATCCCCCCACTTTTGTGTGTATCTCTCTCGCCTGTGTATATCCCCCTCTCTACTGTGTTTTTCCCCCTCTCCTTTGTGTATCCTCCTCTCTCATGTGTGTATTCTCCTCTCTCCTGTGCGTATCCTTCTGTCTGCTGTTTGTATCTTCCACTCTCCTGTGTGTATCACCATCGCCCTGTGTTTATCCTTCTCTCTCCTGTGTGTATTCTCCTCTCTCTTGTGTGTATTCTCCTCTTTCCTGTGTGTATCACCCTCCCCCTGTGTGTATCTCCATTCCTCCTGTGTGTATCCCCCTTTTATGTCTGTATCTTTTTCTCTCCTGTGTGTATCCTCCTTTCACCTGTGTGCATCCTTCTCTCTCCTGTTTGTATTTTTTTATCTTCTGTGTGTATCCTCCTCTCTCCTGTGTGTATCCATCTCTCCCCTGTGTGTATTTTCTCTCCTGTGTGTATCTTCCTCTCTTCTGTGTGTATCTTCTTCTCTTCTATGTGTATACCCCCTCTCTACCCTATGTATCCCCCTCTATTGTGTGTATTCTCGTCTATCTTGTGTGTATCCTTCTCTCTCCTTTGTGTATGCCCCTCTCTCCTGTGTGTATCCCCCTCTTTTCTGTGTATTCTGTCTTTCCTGTGTACATCCCCCATTCTCCTGTGTGTACTTTCTTCTCCTGTGTGTATGCCCATGTCTTTTTTGTGTATGCTCCTCTCTCCTATGTGTATTTTCTCTCTCCTCTATGTACGTTTTTCCCTCCTGTGTGTTTCCTTCTCCACATGTGTGTATTCCCCACTCTCCTGTGTTTTTCCTCTCTCTCCTGTGTTTATTCTCCTCTCTGCTGTGTGTATTCTGTTTTCATTTATGTGGATCATCCTCTCTCCTGTGTGTATCCTCCTCTTTGTGTGTATCTTCCACTATCCTGTGTGTATTTCCCCTCTCTCCTGTGTGAATCCTCTTGTCTTCTGTGTGTATCCTACTCTCCCCAGTGTGTATTTTCTTATCTCTTGTGTGTATCCCCCTCTCTTCTGTGTGTATCTTCCTCAATTCTGTGAATATCCTTGTCTCCCCTATGTGTATGTCAGTCTCTTATGTGTGTATCCTTCTCTCCTGTGTGCATCCTCCTCTCTGCTCTGTGTATCCTTTATTCTCCTATGTGTACCCTTCTCTCTCCTATGTGTATTTTTTCAATTCTTTGTGTATCCCCCGCTCCTGTGTGTATTGTTTTCTCTCCTGTGTTTATCCTCATCTTTTCTGTGTGTATCATCCTCTCTATTGTGTGAATCTTCCACTCTCTTGTGTGCATCTTCCTATCTCCTGTGTGTATCTTCCGCTCTTCTGTGTGTGTCACAGTCTCCTGTGTGTATCCCCTTCTCCTGTGTGTATCCCCTCTCTTTCCTGTTTGTATCCTCCTCTCTTCTGCGTGTATCCTCCTCTTTCCTGTGTGTATCCTTCTTTCTCCTGTGTGTATCCTCCTCTCTCCTGCGTGTATCCTCCTCTATTCTGTCTGTTTTCTTTAGTCTTTTATGAGTATCCTCCTCTCTAGTGTATTTATTCTTCTCTTCCTATGTGTATCCTTCTCTCTCCTGTGTGTATTACCTTCCCTTCTGTGTGTATGCCAAACTCTCCTGTGGGTATCCCCTCTCTCCTGTATGTGTCCCCGCTCTCTCCTGGGTGTATCCTCCTCTATTTTTTGTTTATACCCCTCTCTCCTGTGTGTATTCTTCTCTTTTTTGTGTATACCCCTCTCTCCTGTGTTTATCACACCGTCTCCTGTTTGTATCCCCCTCGCCTGTGTGTATGCCCTTCTCTCCTGTTTGTTTCCCTCTCTTCTTTGTGTATACTTTTCTCTCCTGTGTGTATCCTCCTCTCTCCTGTGCGTATCCCCCTCCCTCTTGTGTGTATGCCACACTATCCTGTTTGTATTCCCCTTTTTCCTATGTGTATCCCCCACTCTCCTTTGTGTATCACACCACTCGCTTGTGTGTATCCCCCACTCTGTAGTGTGTTTCCCTCTCTTCTTTGTGTATACTCCTCTCTCCTGTGTGTAGCCTTTTCTCTCCTGTGTGTATCCTTCTCTCTCCTGTGTGTATCCTTCTCCCTTTTGTGTGTATGCCGCACTCTTCTATTTTTATTTCCCTTTCTTCTGTGTGTATCCCCCCTCTCCTTTGCGTATTCTCATCTCTCCTGTGTGTATGCTTTTCTCCTATGTGTATCCTCCTCTCTCCTGTGTGTATCCTCCTCTCTCCTGTGTGTATCCTCCTCTCTCCTGTGCATATTATTTTCTCTCCTGTGTGTATTTTCCTCTCTCCTGTGTGTATCTTTCTCTCTCCTGTGTGTAATCCTCCCCTCTTTGTTGTGTTTCCATTCTTTCTCCTGTGTTTAACCCCTTTCTTTCTTTTGTGTATCCCCCATTTCTTCTGTGTGTATCCCCCTCTCTTCCGTGTGTATCCCCTCTTTCCTGTTTGTATCCTCCTCTCTCCTGTGTGTATCTTCCTCTCTCCTGTGTGTACGCTTTTCTCACCTTTGTGTATCCCCCTCTCTTGTGTGTATCCTCCTTTCTCCTGTGTTTATTCCCCTTTCCCCTGTGTGTATTTTACTTTCCTGTGTGTATGCTCCACTCTACTTTGTGTATCTTCCTATCCTGTGTGTATTCTACTTTCTCCTGTGTGTATCTTTTTCTCTCCTGTGTGTATTCCTTTTTCTCCTGTGTGTATCACACCTCTCCTTTCTCTCCTGTGTGTATCTTCCTTTCTCCTGTGTGTATTTTTCTGTCTCCTGTGTGTATTCTTCTCTCTTTTGTGTGTATCCTCCTCTCTCCTGTGTGTACCTTCCTCTCTTCTGCGTGTATCACCCCTCTCCTCTGTGTATCCCCTTCTCTCCTGTGTGGATCCTTCTGTCTCCTGTGTGTATCCTTCTCTCTTTTGTGTGTATCCTCCTCTCTCCTGTGTGTATCCTAATCCCCTATGTGTATCTTCCTCTCTCCTGTGTGCATTTTCTTCTCTCCCGTGTGTATCCTATTATTTTCTGTGTGTATTCCTCTTTTCTCCTGTGTGTATCCCCGCTCTCTCCTGTGTGTATTTCCTCTCTACTGGGTGTATCCTCCGCTCTGCTGTGTGCATCCTTCTCTCTCCTGAGTGTACGCCCTTCTCTCCTTTGTACATCCCCGTCTCCTGTGTATATTCTTATCTCTTCTCTGTGTATCCCCTTTTCTCATGTGCGTATCACCCTCTCCAGTGTGTATGACCCTCCCTCCTGTGTGTTTCTTCATCTCCTGTGTGTATTTTTTCCTCTCCAGTGTGTTTCCTTCTTTCTTCTGTGTGTATCCCCTTTCCTGTGTGCATGCTCCTTTCTACTTTGTGTATCCCCCTCTTCTGTGTGTATCCTCATCTCTCCTGTGTGGTTCTTTTTTTCTCCTGTGTGTATCCCCCTTTCTCCTGTGTGTATCACCATTCTTTTTTGTGTATTTCCCTCTCTCCTGTGTGTATTATTTTCTCATTTGTGTGTATCTTCCTCTCTCCAGTGTGTACTCTTTTTTCTTGTGTGTATCACCCCTCTCCTGTGTGTATCCTTCTCTCTCCTGTGTTTATCCTTCTGTCTCCTGTGTGTATCCTTCTCTATTTTGTATGTTTCCTTCTCTCTCCTGTGTGCATTCTCCTCTCTCCTATGTGTATTTTTTTTCCTGTGTGTATCTTCCTCTCTCTTGTGTGTATCCTTCTCTCTCCTATGTGCATCCTCCTCTCTCCTGTGTGTATTCCTTTTCTCTCTTGGATGTATCCCCCTTCTCTCTTGTGTGTATCTTCCCTCTCTCCGTGTGTATCCCCTCTCTCTCCTATGTGTATCCTTCACTCTTCTGTGAGTATCCCCAATCTCCTCTGTGTATTCTTCTCTCTGCTGTGTGTATCCTTTTCTCTCCTGTGTGTACGCCCATCTCTTCTGCGTGTATTCCCTTCTACTATGTGTATTCTCCTCTCTCCTGTGTGTATCCCCCTTTCTCTTGTTTGTACTCCCCTCTCCTGTGTGTTTCCTTTTCTGTCCTGTGTGTAATTTTCTCTCTTTTCGGTATATCACCCTCTCTCCTGTGTTTATCCCCCTTTTTTTGTATATCCTCTTTTCTCCTTTGTGTATCTTCCTCTGTCCTCTGTGTACCCTCCCCTTTCCTGTGTGTTTCACCCCTCTTCTGTGTGTATCACCCTCTCTCCTGTGTTTATACCCATCTTTTCTGTGTGTATCCTCCCCTCACTTGTGTGTATCCTCCTCTCACTTGATTGTATTGTCCTCTCTTCTGTTTGTATCTCCCTCTCCTGTGTGTATTCCCCCTCTCCACTGTGTGTATCTTCGTCTCTCCTGCGTTTATCCTCCTCTCTTCTGTGTGTATCCTCTTCTCTTCTGTGTGAATTTTCCTCTCTCCTGAGTTTATTCTCCTCTCTTCTGTCTGTATCATATTCTGTTTTGTTTGTATCCGACTCCCTTCTGTGATTATCCTTCTCCCATTGTGGGCATCCTGCTGTTCCCTGTGTGTATCCCCCTCTCTTCTATGTGTATGCTCGACTCCCCTCTGTATACCCTCTCTCCTGTGTGTAACCTTCCTCTCTCCTGTGTTTACCCTCCTCTCTCCTGTGTGTCTGCCCCTCTCTCCTGTGTGTATCCTTTTCTCCTGTGTGTATCCCACTCTTTCCTGTGTGTATCTCCCACTCTGCTGTGTTTATCCTCCTCTATTTTGCGTTTATCCCCCTCATTCCTGTGTGTATCCTCCTTTCTCCTGTGTGTATTTTCCTCCCTGTTGTGTGTATTCTCGTCTCTCCTGTTTGTATCCCCTCCGCGTTTGTGTATGCCACACTCTTCTGTTTGTATCCCCCACTCTCCTGTGTGTATTCCCCTCTTTCCTATGTGTATCCTCCTCTCTCCTGTGTGTATTTTCCTTTCACGTGTGTATTCTCCTCTCTCCTGTTGGTATTATTTTCTCTTCTGGGTGTATCTTCCTCTTTCCTTCCTGTATCCTCCTCACTTTTGTGTTTATCACACTTTCTCCTGTGTGTATCTTTCCTAATTTTTTGTGTTTCCCCCTCGCTTGTGTGTATCCTTCTTTCTCCTGTGTGCTTCCCCTCTCATTTGTGTATCCTCCTTTCTCCTGTGTGCATTCTCTTCTCTCCCGTGCGTGTCCTCCACTTTGCTGTTTTTTTTTGTTTTGTTTTTTAAATTTTTATTGCATTATAGCTTTTGGGGTACATGTGCAGAACGTGCAAGACAATTGGATAGGTACACACATGGCAGTGTCTTTTGCTCCCTTCCTCCCCTTCACCCACACTTGGTATTCATCCCCAGGCTATACCCCCCAGCCCACCCCACTGTCCCTCCCCCAATTCCCCCAACAGTCCCCAGTGTATAGCAGACCGCCTCTCTGTGTCCATGTGTTCTCATTTTTCTCACCCACCTATGAGTGAGTATATGCAGTATTTCTTTTTCTGTTCTTGTGTCAGTTTGCTGAGAATGATATTCTCCAGATTCATCCATGTCCTTACAAAGGACACAAACTCATCATTTTTGATTGCTGCATAATATTCCATGGTGTATATGTGCCACATTTTCCCAGTCCAGTCTATCATCGATGGGCATTTGGGTTGGTTCCAGGTCTTTGCTATTGTAAACAGTGCTACAATGAACATTCGTGTGCATGTATCCTTATAGTAGAACGGTTTATAGTCTTTTGGATAGATACCCAGTAATGGGATTGCTGGGTCAAATGGAATTTCTATTTCTAGGTTCCTGAGGAATCGCCACACTGTCTTCCACAATGGATGAACTAATTTACACTCCCACCAACAGTGTAAGAGTGTTCCTATTTCTCAACATCCTCTCCATCATCTGCTGTCTCGAGATTTTTTAATGATCACCATTCTAACTGGTGTGAGATGATATCTCAATGTAGATTTGATTTGCATTTCTCTAATGACCAGTGATGATGAGCACTTTTTCATATGTTTGTTGGCCTTATGTATGTCTTCTTTTGTAAAGTTTCTGTTCATATCCTTTGCCCATTTTTGAATGGGCTTTTTTTTTTTCTGTAAATCTGTTTGAGATCTTTTTAAATTCTGGATATCAGCCCTTTGTCAGATGTGTAAACTGCAAAGATTTTTTCCCATTCTGATGGTTGCCGATTCACTCTAGTAACAGTTTTTTTTTTGCCGTGCAGAAGCTGTGGAGTTTGATTAGGTCCCATTTGTCTATTTTGGCTTTTGTTGCCAATGCTTTTGGTGTTTTGTTCATGAAGTCCTTGACTACTCCTATGTCCTGAACGGTTTTGCCTAGATTTTGTTCTAGGGTTTTTATGGTGTCAGGTCTTACGTTTAAGTCTTTAATTTATCTGGAGTTAATTTTAGTGTAAGGTGTCAGAAAGGGGTCCAGTTTCTGCTTTCTGCACATGGCTAGCCAGTTTTCCCAACACCATTTATTAAATAGGGAATCCTTTCCCCATTGCCTGTTTTTGTCTGGTTTATCAAAGATAATATGGTTGTAGATATGTTGTGTTGCCTCCGATGCTTCTGTTCTGTTCTATTGGTCTATACCTCTGTTTTGGTACCAGTACCATGCTGTTTTGATTACTGTAGCCTTGTAGTATAGTTTGAAGTCTGGTAGCGTGATTCCTCCCGCTGTGTTCATTTTGCTTAGAATTGACTTGGCTATGCGGGCTCTTTTTGGTTCCATATGAAATTCATGGTGGTTTTTTCCAGTTCTGTGAAGAAATTCAATGGTAGTTTGATGGGGATAGTATTGAATGTGTAAATTACTTTGGGCAGTATAGCCATTTTCACAATATTGATTCTTCCTAACCACGAACATGGAATGTTTCTCCATCTGTTTGTGTCCTCTCTTATTTCGTTGAGCAGTTGTTTGTAGTTTTCCTTAAAGAGGTCCCTTACATTCCTAGTGAGTTGTATTCCTTGGTATTTTATTTTCTTTATAGCAATTGTGAATGGTAGTTCGTTCTTAATTTGGTTCTCTTTAAGTCTTTTATTGGTGTATAGGAATGCTTGTGATTTTTGCACATTGATTTTATATCCTGTGACTTTGCTGAAGTTGCTTATCAGTTGCAGGAGCTTTTGGGCTGAGGTGATGGGGTCTTCTAGGTATACTATCATGTCGTCTGCAAATAGAGACAATTTGGCTTCCACCTTTCCTATTTGAATACACTTTATTTCTTTTTCTTGCCTGATTGCTCCGGCTAGAACTTCCAGTACTATGTTGAATAGGAGCGGTGAGAGAGGGCATCCTTGTCTAGTGCTGGATTTCAAAGTGAATGCTTCCAGTTTTTGCCCATTAAGTATGATATTGGCTGTTGATTTGTCGTAAATAGCTTTTATTACTTTGAGATAAGTTCTATCAATACCAAGTTTACTGAGGGTTTTTTGCATAAAGGGCTGTTGAATTTTGTCAAATGCCTTCTCTGCATCAATTGAGATAATCATGTGGTTTTTGTTTTTGCTTCTGTTTATGTGGTGAATTACATTGATAGACTTGCGTATGTTGAACCAGCCTTGCATCCCCGGGATGAATCCTACATGATCATGGTGGATAAGTTTTTCAATGTGCTGTTGCAATCGGTTTGCCAGTATTTTATTGAAGATTTTTGCATCTATGTTCATCATGGATATTGGCCTGAAGTTTTCTTTTCTTGTTGAGTCTCTGCCAGGTTTTGATATCAGGATGATGTTGGTCTCATAAAATGATTTGTGAAGGGTTCCCTCTTTTTGAATTATTTGGAATAGTTTCAGAAGGAATGGTACCAGATCCTCTTTGTGTGTCTGGTAGAATTCGGCTGTGAACCCATCTGGACCTGGGCTTTTTTTGTGTGTGGTAGGCTCTTAATTGCTGCCTCAACTTCTGACCTTGTTATTGGTATATTCATAGTTTCGGCTTCCTCCTGGTTTAGGCTTGGGAGGACACAGGCGTCCAGGAATTTATCCATTTCTTCCTGATTTACTAGTTTGTGTGCATAGAGTTGTTTTTAGTATTCTCTGATGATGGTTTGAATTTCTGTGGAATTTGTGGTGATTTCCCCTTTATTGTTTTTTATTGCATCTATTTGGTTGTTCTCTGTTTTTTTTTTTTTTTTTATCAGTCTGGCTAGTGGTCTGTCTATTTTGTTGATCTTTTCGAAAAACCAGCTCTTGGATTTATTGATTTTTTGAAGGGTTTTTCTTTTCTCAACCTCCTTCACTTCTGCTCTGATCTTAGTTATTTCTTGTCTTGGGCTACGTTTTGAGCTTTTTTGATCTTGCTCCTCTAGCTCTTTCAATTTTGAAGCTAGGGTGTCAATTTTGGATCTCTCCACTCTTCTCATGTGGGCACTTATTGCTATCTATTTTCCTCTACAGACTGCTTTAAATGTGTCCCAGAAATTCTGGTACGTTGTGTCTTCATTCTCGTTGGTTTCCAAGAACTTCTTTATTTCTGCCTTCATTTCATTGTTTATCCAATCAACATTCAAGAGCCAGTTGTTCAGTTTCCATGAAGCTGTGCGGTTCTGAGTTATTTTCTGTATTCTGAGTTCCAACTTGATTGCACTATGGTCTGAGAGATGGTTTGTTATGATTTCCGTTGTTTTGCATTTGCTTAGGAGTGCTTTACTTCCAATTATGTGGTCAATTTTGGAGTAGGTGTGGTGTGGTGCTGAGAAGAATGTATATTCTGTGGATTTGGGGTGGAGAGTTCTGTAAATGTCTATCACTTTGCTTGTTCCAGGTCTGAGTTCAAGTCCTGGATATCCTTGTTTATTTTCTGTCTGATTGATCTGTCTGATATTGAGAGTGGAGTGTTAAAGTCTCCCACTATTATTGTGTGAAAGTCTAAGTCTCTTTGTAAGTCATTAAGAACTTGCCTTATATATCTGGGTGCTCCTACATTGGGTCCATATATATTTAGAATCGTTAGCTCTTCTTGTTGTATCAATCCTTTTACCATTATTTAATGACCTTCTTTGTCCCTTTTGATCTTTGTTGCTTTAAAGTCTATTTTATCAGAGATGAGAATTGCAACTCCTGCTTTTTTTTTTGCTCTCCATTTGCTTGGTAAATCTTCCTCCATCCTTTTATTTTGAGCCTTTTTGTATCATTGCGTGTGAGGTGGGTTTACTGGATACAGCATACTGATGTGTTTTGGTTTTTTATCTAATTTGCCAGTCTGTGTCTTTTGATTGGTGCATTTAGCCCATTTACATTCAGGGTTAATATTGTTATGTGTGAATTTGGTACTGCCATTTTGATGCTAGCTGGCTATTTTGCCCTTTGGATCATGTACATTCTTCATTTTGCTGATGGTCTTTAGCATTTGGTATGCTTTTAGGATGGCTGGAACTGGTTGTTTCTCTGTATGTGTAGTGCCTCTTTCAGGAGCTCTTGTAAAGCAGACCTAGTGGTGACAAAATCTCTGAGTACTTGCTTGTTCGTGAAGGATTTTATTTTTCCTTCCCTTATGAATCTCAGTTTGGCTGGATATGAAATTCTGGGTTGAAAGCTCTTTTCTTTAAGTATGTTGAATATTGGCCCCCACTCTCTTCTGGCTTGCAGAGTCTCTGCCCAGAGATCTCCTGTGAGTCTGATGGGCTTCCCTTTGTGGGTGACCTGACCTTTCTCTCTGGCTGCCCTTAGTATTTTCTCCTTCGTTTCAACCCTGGTGAATCTGACGATTATGTGCCTTGGGGTTGCTCTTCTTGCGGAGTATCTTTGTGGTGTTCTCTGTATTTCCTGGAGTTGAGTATTGACCTGTCTTGCTAGGTTAGGGAAATTTTCCTGGATAATATCCTGAAGAGTGTTTTCCAGCTTGGATTCGTTCTCTTCGTCATATTCTGGTACACCTATTAATCGTAGGTTGGGTCTCTTCACATAGTCCCACATTTCTTGGAGATTTTGTTCATTCCTTTTGTACTTTTTTCTTTAATCTTGGTTTCTCGTTTTATTTCATTGAGTTGATCTTCAACTTCTGATATTCTTTCTTCTGCTTGGTCAATTCGGCTGTTGAAACTTGTGCATGCTTCACGAAGTTCTCATGTTGTGTTTTTCAGCTCCTTCAATTCGTTCATATTCCTCTCTAAGTTGTCCATTCTTGTTAGCAATTAATCGAATCTTTTTTCAAATCTTTTTTCAATGTTCTTAGTTTCTTTGCACTGGTTTAGTACATGTTACTTTAGCTCACTGAAGTTTCTCATTATCCACTTTCTGAAGTTTGATTCCGTCATTTTGTCACATTCATTCTCCGTCCAGCTTTGTTCCCTTGCTGGTGAGGAGTTTTGGTCCTTTTTTGGAGGTGAGGTGTTTTGGTTTCGGGTGCTTTCCTCCTTTTTGCGCTGGTTTCTTCCCATCTTTATGGATTTATCCGCCTTTCGTCTTAGTAGTTGCTGATTTTTCAATTGGGTCTCTGTGTGGACACTGAGATTGTTGATGATGAAGTATTTCTGTTAGTTAGTTTTCCCTCTAATGGTCTATCCCCTCTGCTGTATGAGTGCTGAGGTCCACTCCAGGCCCTGCTTGTTTGGGGTATACCTGCAGCAGCTGCTGTCCTTGTTCTGCTGTCCTTGTTCCAGAATAATGCCAGCCAAATGTCAATCTGATTAGTCCTTTTCTGGGGTGACTCCTTGGATATACAGGGGTCAGGGAGCTGCTTGAGGAGACAGTCTGTGCTTTATAGGAGCTCCTGTGCTGAGCTGTGAGCTCCATTGTTCATTCAGCGTTGTTGGGAGGTTGTTTATGTCTGCTGCTATAGAACTCATGAAACACCACTCTCTTTTTTTTTCCCCTCTTAGATACTCTGTCTCAGGGAGTTGGGGCTTTCTTTATGAGTATCTCTTGCACTGTCCTGCCCCACTAGGCGGCAGTCTATTCACTATTTGCCTGCCGGGGCTCTGACCTGCTAGCGCGGGTCTGCCCTGTTGCTGCTGGTCTCCCTTCTGCTGTGGACTGAGGAGTCCCTCTGTTATGGCAGGTTGCCTCAGCTACAGCAGGCTGCGTCAGTCCTGGGCGGTACTTCAGTGGGGGTGGACTGCGTCAGCAATGGTGGACGCCCCTCCCTCACCAGGCTGCACCGTCCTAGATGCCGGCAGCAAAACTTTCAGCCCCAAGCATCTCCAGTCGCCGCCCTGCTTTTCCCTGTGAGCGTGGGACCCGCCGAGCCCGATCACCCAGCTCCCTGCCTCAGAGTCAGTCCTCTCTCTCTCTCTCTTCCTCTCCCCACGCTGAAAGGTCGACTCTCTCACTGGTGCCCCAGTAACCTGCCGATCAGGCACTGGGATCTGTGCGATCTCCCGTGCCGCTGCGCACTACCCCGGCTCAGATTACGCTTCCAAGGAAACTCCTGGTCTGACTCATTGTCCAAGTCCCGTTCAATCAGATGAACATGCCAATCTGCCCTTCCAAATCTCAGATTGCCGGTTTAACAGGGCACCCAGACCAGTGAGTTCTGCGCTGGATCCCGCTGCGGCGCCGGCCAAAGAGGCAGCTGCGTTAGCCGGCTGCGTTAGAGTCCCGTGTCTCTCCCACACCTGGGACTTTCAACGCTCTGTGGGCATAAAAGGAACATCCGAGAATGCGGCTAGGACTCACCCTCTGCGCCTTCACTGAGAGCTGCAATCCTGAGTCGCCTCTACGACGCCATCTTGCCTCCTCCCTCCCCCACTCTGCTGTTTTTATCCTCCCCTCTTTTCCGTTTATCTCCCTCATTCCTGTGTGTATCCTTTCTTCTCCATTGTGTATTTTCCTCTCACTGGTGTGTACCCTCCTCTCTCCTGTGTGTATCCCCCTCCCTCTTTGTGTATGCTGCACTCTCTTGTTGGTATCCCCCACTCTCCTGAGTGTGTTCCGCTCTCTGCTGTGTGTATTCTATTTTCACGTGTATTCTCCTCTCTCCTGTTTGCATCATTTTCTCTCCTGTGTATATTCTATTCTCCTCTCTCCTTTCTGTATTCTCCTCTTTTTTGTGTGTTTTCTCCTCTCTCCTGTGTGTATCCTCCTCTCTCCTGTGTGTACCTTTTTCTCTCTTTTGTGTATACCCACTCTCTCCTGTGTGTATCCTCCTCTCTATTGTGTGTATCCTCCTCTATTTTGTGTATATTCTCCTCGCTTCTGTGTGTATGCCCCTCTCTCCTGTGTGTATCCCACTCTTCTCCGTGTATCCTTTTTTTCTGTGTGTATCCCCCTCTATCCTGTGTTTATCAGCCTCTTTTTTGTGTATGCCTTT
This sequence comes from Saguinus oedipus, assembly GCA_031835075.1. NCBI lineage: Eukaryota > Metazoa > Chordata > Mammalia > Primates > Cebidae > Saguinus > Saguinus oedipus. The sequence goes on from CM063172.1 coordinate 31,308,212, forward strand.
GTCTCTTTTGTGTATTCTCTTCTCTTTTGTGTGTATCTTCTTCTCTCATTTGTGTATCCTCCTCTCTCCTATGTGTATCCTCCTCTCTCCTGTGTGTATCCTCCACTCTGCTGTGTTTTCTCTTTGGCGTTTATCCCCCTCATTCCTGTGTGGATCCTTTTTTTTTCTGTGTGTATTTTCCTCTCTCTTGTGTATTTCCTCTTCTCTCCTGTGTTTATCCCCCTTCCCAATTGTGTATGCTGCACTCTCCTGTTTGTATCCTGACTCTCCTGAGTGTATTTCCCTCTCTCCTGTGTGTATCCTCCTCTCTCCTGTGTGTATCCTCCTCTCTCCTGTGTGTATCCTCGTTTCACGTGTGTATCTTGCTCTCTTCTGTTTGTATCATTTTCTCTCCTGTGTGTATCCTCCTCTCTCTTTTCTGTATCCTCCTCTCTTTTGTGTGTATCCCCCTCTCTCCTGTGTGTATCCTCCTCTTTTGAGTGTATCCTTTTTATTCCTGTGTGTATCCCCCTCTATCTTGTGTGTATCCGCTTCTACTTCGTGTATGCCTTTGTTTCTTTTGTGTATTCTCTTTCGTGTGTGTATCTTTCTAATGTGTGTATCCTCCTCTATCCTGTGTGTATCTGCCTCTACTTCGTGTATGCCTTTGTTTATTTTGTGTATTCTCTCTCGTGTGTGTATCTTTCTAATGTGTGTATCCTCCTCTTTCCTGTGTGTATCTTCCTCCCCCTGTGTGTGTCCCACTGTCTTCTGTGTGTATCCTCCTCTCTCCTGTGTGTATAATATTTTCTTCTCTGTGTATCCTCCTTTCACCTGTGGGGATCCTCCTCTCTCCTGTGAGTATCATCCTCCCTCTTGTTTGTATCTTCCTCTCTCCTGTGTGTATCCTTTTCTATTCTGTGTGTATCCTCCTGTCTCCTGTGTGTATCCTCCTCCTTCTGTGTGTATTTTCTTTTCTCCCGTGGGTATTCCCACTTTTTCCTGTGTGTATATTCCTCTCTCCTGTGTGTATCCTCCTGCATTCTGTGTGGATCCTTCTCTCTCCTTTGTGTATGCCCCTCTCTTCTGTATGTATCACCCTCTACTGTGTGTATCCTCCTCTCTTTTGTTTTTATCTTCCTCTCTCCTGTGTGTATCTTCTTCTTAACTTTGTGTATGCCTTCTCTCTCCTGTGTTTATCCCCCTCTCTCGGGTGTATCCTTCTCTCCCCTGTGTGTATCTTTTCTCTCTCCTGTGTGTATGCCCCTCTCTTTGTTGTGTATTTCCCTCACCTGTGTGTATACCCCTCCCTCCTGTGTGTATCCCCCTCTCTCCTGTGTGTATCCCCCTCTCTATTTTGTAATTTTCCGTCTCTCCCGTGCCTATCCTCCTCTCTCCTGTGTGTATCCACCCTCTCTCCTGTGTGTAACGCCCTCTCTCCTCTGTGTATTAACCTATCTCCTGTGTTTTCTCCTCTCTCCTGCGTGTATCCTCCTCTCTTTTTTTGTGTATCTTCCTCTCTCCTATATGTATTTCCCTCTCTCCTGCCTGTATTCCCCTCTCTCCTGTCTGTATTCCCCTCTCTCCTGTGTGTATTCCCCTCTTCTGTGTGTATACCCTCTCTCCTGTGTGTATTCCCATCTCCAGTGTGTATCCCCCTCTCTTGTTTATATTTCCCTGTCTCCTATATGTATCTAACTCTCCTGTGTGTATCCCCCTCTCTCCTGTGTGTATGCCCTTCTCCTGTGTGTATCCTCCTCTCTCCTGTGTGTATCCTCCTGTCGCATGCGTGTATCCTCCTCTCTCCTGTGTGTATCCCTCTGCTTTCTTGTGTGTATCCCCCTCGCTCCTGTGTGTATTCTTTTCTCTTCTGTGTTTATCCTTTTCTTTTCTGTGTGTATCATTCTCTCTCTTGTGTGTATCCCCCTTCCCTTTTGTGTGTATTTTTCTCTCTCCTGTGTGTATCCCCCTCTCTCCTGCGGGTATCATTCTCTGTGCTGCGTGTATCCTCCTCTCTCGTGTGTTTACCTCTCTCCTGTGTGTATATCCCTCTCTCCTATGTGTATTTTGTCTCTCCTGTGTGAATCCCCTCTCTCTTTTGTGTATCGCCCTCTCCTGTGTGTATGCTTTTCTCTCTTTTGTGTATCCGTCTCTCTCCTGTGTGTATCTTCCTTTCTCCTGTGTGTATCCTTCTCTTTACTGTGTGTATCTTCCTCCTCCTGTGTGTATTTCACTCTCTCCAGTGTGTAGCCTCTTTCTTCTCTGAGTATGCCCCACTTTTCTGTGTGTATCCCCCTCTATCCTGTTAGTATCCCCCCGCCCCTGTGTGTATCCCTTCTCTTGCCTTTGTGTATCCTACTCTATTTTGTGTGTATCCCCCTCTTTATTATGTGTATCCCCCCTCTCCCCTGTGTGTATTCTCTCTCCTGTGTGTACCCACCCTCTCCTTTGTGTATCCTCCTCTCTCCTGTGTGTATCTGCACTCTCTCCTGTGTGTAACGCCCTCTCTCCTCTGTGTATTCCCCTCTCTCCTTTGTGTATCTGCACTCTCTCCTGTGTGTAACGCCCTCTCTCCTCTGTGTATTCCCCTCTCTCCTGTGTATAATTCTCTCTTTTGCGTGTATCCTCCTCGCTCCTTTGTGTATCTTCCTCTCTCCTCTGTGTATACCCCTTTCTCCTGTGTTAATGACCCTCTCTCTTGTGTATTCCCCTCTCTCCTGTTTGGATCCCTCTCTCTCCTGTGTGTATCCCCCTCTCCTGTGTGTTTTTTCCTCTCTTCTGTGTGTATTTTTCTGTCTTCTGTATGTATCCATCTCTCCTGTGTGTATCCTTCTCTCTCCTGTGTGTATGCTCCTTTTCTGTGTGTATACTTCTCTTTCCTGTGTGTATCCTCTTCTCTCTTGTGTGTATCCTCCTCTCTCCTGTGTGTATCCTGCTCTCTCCTGTGTGTATCACTCAGCTTTCCTGTGTGTTTACCCCATCTCTCCTGTGGGTAACACCTTTCTTTCCTGTGTGTATCACCCCTTTCTCCTGTGTGTATCACTCTCTCTCTTGTGTGTATACCGTCTCTCCTGTGTGTATCCTCCTCTCTCCTGTGTGTATCCGCCTTGATCCTGTGTGCATCCCCCTTTTTTGTGTGTATGCCCCTCTCTTTTTTGTGTATCTCCCTCTCCTATATGTATCCTCCTCTCTCCTGTGTGTTTCCTTTTCTCTCCTGTGTGCATCCCCCTCTCTCCTGTGTGGATTCTCTCTTTCCTGTGTGTATTCTTTTCTCTCTTGCGTGTATCCTCCTCTCTCCTCTGACTATGCCCGCTCTCCTGTATGTGTCCCCCTCTCCTGTGTTTATTGCCCTGTCTCCTTTGTGTATCCCACTCTCTCCTCTGTGTATTTCCCTCTCTTTTTCGTATCCCCATCTATTCTGTGTATATTCCCAACTTCTGTGTGTATCCTCTTCTCTTTTGTTTGTATCTTCCTGTCTCCTCTGTGTATCCTCCTCTCTCCTGTGTGTATCTTCCTCTCTCCTGTGTTTATTTCCCGTCTCCTGTGTGCATTTTTCGCTCTCCTGTGTGAATCCTCGTCTTTCTTTTGTGTATTTCCTTTACTTCTGTGTGCATCCCCCTCGCCCCTGTGTGTATTTCCCTCTCTTGTGTGTATCTCTTTCTTCTTTGTTTATTTCATGCCCTTCTTTGTGTATCCCCCCTTTTCTGTGTGTATGCCCCTCTCTCCTGTGTGTATTTTCCTCTCACCTGTGTGTATCCCTCGCTCCTCTGTGTATCCTCCTCTCTACTGTGTGTATCCTTTTCTCTTCTGTGTGTATCATTCTCTCTCTTGTGTGTATCCCCCTTCTCTCCTGTGTGTATTTTTCTCTCTCCTGCGTGTATCTTCCTCTGAGATGCGTGTATCCTTTTTTCTCCTGCGTGCATCCTTTTTCTCTCCTGTGTGTATATTCCTCTCTTATGTGTATTTCCCTCTCTCCTGTTTGGATCCTTCTCTCTCTTGTGGGTATCACCGTCTCCTGTGTGTATCCTCCTCTCTCCTGTGTGTATCCGTCTCTCTTCTGTGTGTATCCTTTTTTCTCCTGTGTGTATCCTCCTCTCTACTTTGTGTATCTTTTTTTTCTGTGTGTATCTTACTCTCTCCAGTGTGTGTCTTCTTTCTTCTGTGTGTATGCCCCACTCTCGGGTGTGTATCCCCCTCTCTCCTGTTAGTATCCTTCCTCTCCCCTGTGTGTATTCTTTCTCTCGCCTTTATGTATCCTACTCTTCTGTGTTTATTCTTCTCTTTCTTGTGTGTATTTCCCCCCACACTCCTGTGTGTATCCTTCCCTCTTCTGTGTGCATCCACCCTCTCCTGTGGGCATCCTCCTCTCTCCTGTGTGTATCTTTCTCTCTCCTGTGTGTATCCGCCCTCTCTCCTGTGTGTAACGACCTCTCTCCTCTGTGTATGTTCCTCTCTCCTTTGTATACTCCTCTCTCCTGCGTGTATCCTCCTCTCTTCTTTGTGTATCTTCCTCTCTCCTATATGTATCCCCCTCTCTCCTGTGTGTATGACTCTCTCTCTTGTGTGTATTCTTCTCTCTCTTGTGTATACTTTCTCTCCTGTGTGTATACCCCTCTCCTGTGTGTATCCCCCTCTCTCCTGTGTGTATTTCTCTGTCTCTTCTATGTATCCAACTCTCCTGTGTGTATCCCCCTCTCTCCTATGTGTATGCCCCTCTCCTTTGTGTGTACTCCTTTCTCCTGTGTGTATTCTTTTCTCTCTTGTGTGTATCCCCTCTCTCCTGTTTGTTTCCTTTTCTCTCCTGTGTGTATCCTCCTCTCTCCTGTGTTTATGCCCCTATCTCATGTGTGTATCACACTTTCCTGTGTGTATTCGTCTCCTCTGTGTATCCCTCTTTCTCCTGTGTGTATCCTTCTTTTTTGTGTGTATGCCCCTTTCTTGTGTGTGTATCTCCCTCTCAAATGTGTATCCTCCTCTCTCCAGTGTGTATTCTTTTCTCTCCTGTGTGTATCCCCCTCTCTCCTGTGTGTATCCCACTCTTTCTTGTGTGTACCCTCCTCTCTTCTGCGTGTATCCTCCCCTCCCTTTTGTCTATGCCTCTCTCTCCTATATGTATCCCCCTCTCCTGTGTTTTTCTTCCTCTCTCCTGTGTGTATTCCACACTCTCCTCTGTGTATTTCTCATTCCTGTGAGTATTCCACTCTCTACTCTGTGTATCCCCCACTCCTGTGTGTATCCTTTTCTCTTCTGTGTGTATCTTCTTCTCTCCTCTGTGTATCATCCTCTCTCCTGTGTGTATCTTTCTCTCTCTTGTGTGTATCCCCCCTCTTCTGAGAGTATCCTTCTCTCTTCTGTGTGTATCCTCATCTTTCCTGTGTGTATTTTTCTTAATCTTGTGTTCATCCCCCCTCTCCTGTGTGTATTTCCCTCTTTTATGTGTATCTTTATCTCCTTTGTATATTTCCCTCTCTTCTCTTTGTATCCCCCGTTTTCTGTGTGTATGCCCGTCTCTTCTGTGTGTATCCTCCTCTAACCTGTGTGTATTTCTCTCTCCTGTGTGTATACGTTTCTCGTTAGTGTGTATCCTTTTCTCTCCTGTGTGTATCCTTCTCTCTCTTGTGTGTATCCCCCTTCTCTCCTGTGTATCCCCCTTCTCTCCTGTGTGTATTTTTTCTCTTCTGTGTGTATCCCCTCTCTTCTGCGGGTATCCTCCTCTGTGCTGCGTGTATCCTTCTCTCTCCTGAGTGTATCCTCCTCTCTCCTGTGTGTATGCTTCTCTCCTGTGTGTATACATTTTTCTCCTGTGTGGATGCCCCTCTCTTTTGTGTGTATCACCCTATCCTGTGTTTATCCTCCTCTCTCCTGTGTGTATTCGTCTCTCTCTTGTGTGTATCCTCCTTTCTCCTGTGTGTATCCTCCTCTCTCCTGTTTGTATCTTTTCTTTTTTCTGTGTGTGCCTTTCTCTTCTTTGTGTATTTTCCTCACCTGTATGTATACCCCTCTCTTCTGCGTGTATGCCCCTCTCTCCTGTCTGTATCCCCCTCTCTATTTTGTGAATTCCCCTCTCTCCTGTGCGTATCATTTTCTCTCTTGTGTGTATGCTTCTCTCTTTTGTGTGTATGTTCCTCTCTTTTGTGTGCATCCTTCTCTCTCCTGTATATATTCGCCCTCTCTCCTGTGTGTAACGCCCTCTCTCCTCTGTGTATTAACCTCTCTCCTGAGTATACTTTTCTCTTCTGCGTGTATCCTCCTCTCTTTTTTGTGTATCTTTCTCTCTCCTATGTGTATTTTTCTCTCTCCTGTTTGTATGCCCCTGTCTCTTGTATGTATTCCCCTCTCTTTTGTGTGGATCCTTCTCTCTCCTATGTGTATCCACCTCTCCTGTGTGTATGCCTTTTCTCCTGTGTATATTCCCCTCTTTTGTGTGTATTTCCCTCTCTCCTGTGTATATATTTTTTGTCCTGTATGTATCCAACTCTCCTGCGTGTATCACCCTCTCTCCTGTGTGTATGCAACTCACCTGTGTGTATACTCCTCTCTCCTCTGTGTATCCTCCTCTCTTCTGTGTGTATCCTCCTTTCTCCTGCGTGTATCTCTCCGCTGTCCTGTGAGTATCCCCTGTCTCTCCTGTGTGTAACACCTTTCTATCCTGTGTGTATCACCTTTCTCTCCTGTGTGTATCCCCCTCTCTCATGTGTGTATCTCCTCTCTCCTATTTTTTTTCTCGTCTCTCCTGTGTTTATCCTCCACTCTCCTGTCTTTATGCCCCTCTCTCCTGTGTGTATCACTCTTTTTTGTGTGTATCCTCTTCTCTCCTGAGTGTATCCCACTTTCTCCTGTGTGTATCCCTTTTTTTTGAGTGCATGCCCCTCTCTCCTGTGTGTATCTTCATCTCCTATGTGTATTCTCCTATCTTCTGTGTATTCTTTTCTCTCCTGTGTGTATCCTCTCTCCTGTGTCTATCCCCCTCTATCCTTTGTGTATCCTCCTCTCTCCTGCATGTGTCCTCCCCTCTCCTCTTTCTATGCCCCTCTTTCCTGTATGTATCCCTCTCTCCTGTGTTTATCCCCCTCTCTCCTGTGTGTATCTCACTCTCTCCTCTGTGTATCTCTTTCTCCTGTGCGTATGCCCCTCTCTTCTGTGTGTATGTCCCACTCCTGTGTGTATCCTCTTCTCTTCTGTGTGTATCTTCCTCTCTCCTCTGTGTATACTCCTCTCTCCTGTGTGTATCTTCCTCTCTCCTTTGTGTATCCCTTCTCTTCTGTGTGTATCCTCCTTTCTCCTGCGTGTATCCCTCCAGTTTACTGTGTGTTTCCTCCCTCTCTTCTGTGTGTAACACCTTTCTTTCCTGTGTGAATTACCTTTATCTCCTGTGTGTATCAACCTCTCTCTTGTGCGTATCTCCTCTCTCCAGTTTGTTTTCTCCTCTCTCCTGTGTGTCTCCTTCACTCTCCTGTGTTTATGCCCCTTTCTCCTGTGTGTATCACTCTTTCCTATGTGTATCCTCCACTCTCCTGTGTGTATATCCCCTTTTTTGAGTGTATGCCCCTCTCTCCTGTGTGTATGTTCGTCTCCTATGTGTATCCTCCTAACTCCTGTGTGTATCCTTTTCTCTCTTGTGTGTATCCTTCTCTCTCCTGTGTTATCCCCCTCTATTTTTGTGTATCCTCCTCTCTCTTGCGTGTGTCCTCCCCTCTCCTCTATCTATGCCCCTCTTTCCTGTATGTATCCCTTTCTCCTGTATTTATCCCCCTATCTCCTGTGTGTATCCCACTCTCTCCTCTGTGTACCTCTTTCTCCTGTGTGTATCCCCCTCTCTTCTGTGTGTATCTACCACTCCTGTTTGTATCCTCTTCTCTTCTGTGTGTATCTTCCTGTCTCCTCTGTGTATACTCCTCTGTTCTGTGTGTATCTTTCTCTCTCCTGTGTGTATCCCCCCTCTCCTGTGTGTATCCTTCTCTCTCCTGTGTCTATTTCTCTCTATCTTTTGTGTATCCTCTTCTCCCCTGCGTGTGTCCTTCCCTCTCCTTTGTCTATGCTTTTCTTTCCTGTATTTATCCCCCTCTCCTGTGTTTATCTTCCTCTCTCCCGTGTGTATCCCACTCTCTCCTCTGTGTATCTCTCCTGTGCGTATACCCCTCTCTTCTGTTTGTATCTCCCACTCCTTTGTGTATCCTCTTCTCTTCTGTGTGTATCTTCCTCTCTCCTCTGTCTATACTCCTCTCTCCTGTGTGTATCTTCTTCTCTCCTTTGTGTATCCCCCCTCTTCTGTGTGTATCCTCCTTTTTCCTGTGTGCATTTCTCTTTCTCCTGTGTGCATCTTCCTCGCTCTTGTGTGTATTTCCCTCTTTTTTGTGTATCACTTTCTCCTTTGTGTATTTTCCTTTCTCTTCTGTGTCCCCCCTTTTGTGTGTGTACGCCCCTCTCTCCTGTGTGTATCCTTCTCTCACCTGTGTGTATCCCTCGCTCCTGTGTGTATCTTCCTCTCATTTGTGGTATTCTTTTCTCTCCTGTGTGTATCATTCTCTCTCTTCTGTGTATCCCCTTCAATCCTGTGCGTATTTTTCTGTTTTGTGTGTGTATCCCCCTCTCTCCTGCGGGTTTCCTCCTCTATGCTGAGAGTATCCTCCACTTTTCTGCATGTATCCTCTTCCCTCATGTGTGTATACACATCTCCTGTGTGTATACCCCTCTCTCCTATGTGTATTTCCCTCTCTCCTGTGTGGAACCCCTTTCTCTTGTGTGTTTCACCCTCTCCTGTGTGTATCCTTCTTTCTCCTGTGTGTATCTTCCTATTTTCTGTGTGTATCTTCCTCTCTTCTGTGTGTATCACCCTCTCTCCTGTGTGTATGCCCCTCTCTCTTGTGTGTATTTCTCTCACTTTTATGTGTATACCCTTTCTCCCTTGGGTACCCATCTCTTCTGTGTGTATCCCCCTCTCTCCTGTGTGTATTTCCCTGTCTCCTGTATGTATCCAACTCTTCTGTGTGTATCCCCTTCTCTCCTGTGTGTATGCTCCTCTCCTGTGTGTACACTCCTTTCTCCTGTGTGTTTTCTTCTCTCTCCTGTGTGTATCCTCCTCTCTCCTGTGTGTATCCCTCCACTTTTCTGTTTTCCTTTTCTCTCCCGTGTGTAACACCTTTCTTTCCTGTGTGTATTACCCCTTTCTTCTGTGTGTATACCCCTGTCACTTGTGTGTATTCTCTCTCTCCTGTTTGTTTCCTCCTCTTTCCTGTGTGTATCATTATCTCTCCTGTGTTTACGCTTCTCTCTCTTGCGTGTATCACCCTTTCCTGTTTGTATCTTTCTTTCTCCTGTGTGTATCCCCCTTTTCTGTGTGTATTCCCCTCTCTCCTCTTTGTATCTTTCTCTCCTATATGTATCTTTTTATCTCCTGTGTGTATCCGTTTGTCTTCTGTGTGGATCCCCCTCTCTCCTGTGTGTATCCACTTCTCTTCTGTGTGTATCCTCCTCTCTCCTGCGGATATCCTGTTCTTTTCTTTATTTATGCCCCTCTCTCCTGTATGTATCCCCCTCTTCTCTGTGTATTTTTCTCTCCTCTGCATATCCCTTTTTCTTCTGTGCTTATCCCCCACTCCTGTGTGTATCCTTTATTCTTCTGTGTGTATCTTTCTCTCTTCTCTGAGTATCCTTCTCTGTCCTATGGGTTTCTTTCTCTCTCCTGTATGTATCCCCCCTGTCCTGTGTGTGTCCTTCTCTCTCCTGTGTGTATCTTCCTTTTTCCTCTTTGTATTTCCATTTCTCCTGTGTGCATCCTTCTCACTCCTTTGTGTATTTTTCTCTCCTGTGTGTCTCCCTTTCTCCTTTGTGTATCCCCCTCTTTTCTCTGTGTATTCCCCCTTTTCTGTGTTTATGCCCCACTCCCTTGTGTGTATCCTTTTCTCGCCTGCGTGTATCCCTCGCTCCTTTGTGTATTTTCCTCTCTCCTGTGTATATCCCCCTTCTCTTCTGTGTGTATTTTTCTCTCTCCTGTGCGTATCCCCCTCTCTTCTTTGTGTATCTCCTCTCTCCTGTGTGTATCTTCCTCTCTGCTGTGTGTATCCTGCTTTCTCCTGTGTCTATGCCCATCTTTCCTGTGTGTATCCCCCTTTCCTGTGTGTTTCCTCCTCTTTCCTTAGTTTATCTTTTTTTCTCCTCTGTGTATCTTCCTCTTCTGTGTGTAAGCCCCTCTTTCCTGTGTGTATCTCTCTCTTTTGAGTTTATCCTCCTCTTTTCTTTGTGTATCCTCCTCTCTCCTATGTTTATTCCCTACTCTCCTGTGTGTATCCCATTTTCCTTTGTGTATTCTCTTTTCTCCTTTGTGTACCTTCACTCTCCTGTGTGTACCCTCAACTATGCTGTGTGGATCACCACTCTCCGTGTGTATCCCCCCTCTCTCCTGTGTGTATCCCCTTTTTTTGTGTGTATGCCCCACTTCTGTGTGTATCCACCTCTCCCCTGTGTGCATTTTTTTCTCTTTTGTGTGGATCTTTCTCACTCCTGTGTGTATGTCCACTCTCCTGTGTGTATCCTCTTCTCTGCTTTGTGTATACTCCTCTCCCCTGTGCGTATCTATCTCTCTCATGTTTGTGTCTTCTATTATCCTGTGTGAACCCTCATCTTTCCTGTTTGTATCACCACTGTCCTGTTTGTATTTTTCTCTCTCCTGTGTATTTCCTTTTGTCTACCATGTGTATCCTTCCCTCTTTTGTGTGTATCCTCCTGTCTCCTGTGTGTATCTTCTACTTTCTTGTGTGAATCCTCCTCACTTTTTTGTGTATCCCTCTCTAATATGTGTACCTTTCTTTCTACAGTGTGTATCCTCCTTTCTCCTTTGTGTATCCTCCTCTCTTCTGTGTGTATCATTTTTCTCTCCTGTGTATATCTACCCTCTCTTTTGTGTGTATTTCGCCTCTCTCCTATGTGTATCCCCCCTCTCCAGTTTGTGCCCCCTTTCTCCTGTGTGTAACCCCTCTCTCCTATGTGTAACTCCTTCTTTTTTGTGTGTATACTTTCTCTCTTTTATGTGTATTTTCCTCTCTCCTCTGTGTATCCCCTCTCTCCTGTGTGTCTCCTCCTCTCTGCTGTGTGTATCCTTTTTTCTCCTATGTGTACGCTTTTCTCTTTTTTGTGTTTCCCCCTCTTCTGTGTGTATTTTTCTCTCTTTTGTGTTTATTCTCCTTTCTCCTGTTTGTATCACCCTCTGCTGTGTGTATGCCCCTCTCTCCTGTGTATATTTATTTCTCCTGTTTTGATCCTTTATTCTCTTGTGTGTATCCTCCTCTCTCCTCTGTGTATCCCCTTCTCTACTGTGTGTATCTTCCTCTCCTTTGTGTATCCTGTTCGCTCCTTTGTGTACCCACTGTCTTCTGTGTGTACCTTCCACATCTCCTGTGTGTATCACCCCTCTTCCATGTTAATTTTTGTCTCTTCGATCGAACGACCATATGAAATGGACTACTGATTTTTCTTAACATGTGCAATACTCCAAGTGGTTCTGTTTATTACTCAGCATTACACAGAATTAGAGTTCATATGAAATCGACCCCTGATTACCACACAGGTGTGTATCATATAGGAAGGCACTTAATTCATACCTATCTTAAACAGTGTTTTGATTACTCCATAATAGTTTATTATTCACTGAATCTTTGAATAAGACGCAATACAAAATAGACACCTATTATGGCTCCATTGTGATTTATTCAATAAGGTTCTAAATGAGTGGTAGTATGAAATAGAATCCTGAGAATTTCCCCAGGGTGTATCATTCAGGGAGGCACAGAATGAGTGGCCATATAAAAATGCTCGACTATCACCATGGTGTGGATTATTCACTGAAAATCTAAATGAGTGGCTACATGAAGTAGACTGTGAACTCTTCCCCAGGTGTGTATTATTGAATGAGACCCTGACTCAGTGGGCATAAAAAAGAGACTCAGGTGTATTGCCCAGGTGTTCATTACTTACAGAGACCCTGAATGTGTAGGCATTTGAAGTAGACCCTTCACTGTTTCTGAGGGGAGTATTATACACAGAGGCCCAGAAAGAGTGGCCATGTGAAAGAGATTCCTGACTTATCAGATATACATATTATTCACTAAAACACTGAAAGAGTGGCCTTATAAAATAGACCACATTTTACTCCACAGGTGCATGTTATTTTTTGACTCTCCGAACGAACCACCATATGAAATAGACTAGAGATTATTCTTCACATGTGCAATATTCGAAGTGGTTCTTTATGAGTGTTCATATCAAATAGTCTCCTGACTCTCACACATGTGTGTATTATTCACGGAGCTGCTTAATTTTGGGCTGACTTCAATAGGGTCCTCACTCCTGCACAGCTGTTTATCACGCACTGAAGCTCTGAATGAGAGGCCATATGAAATAAACTTCTTACTATTGCCCCATTGTGAATTGTTCAGTAATGCTGTGATTGAGTGGCCATATGACCTGGACTCTGACTATTCCCAAGGTGTGTATTCTTCAGTCAGTTTCTGAAGGAGTAACTGCATAAAATAGACTTCTTACTCTGTCCTCTTGACTATTTCTCAGCTCTGCATTTTCCACTGAGTCTCTGGATGAATTGTCATATAAAATCGTCTCCAGACAATTCTCCAGGTGTGCATTATTCAGTTAGTCTCTTAATAAGTCGCTATATATAATAGAATTTTGAGTATTTTCCAGATATATATGATTCTTTACACAGGAACTTAATAAGGGGCGATGTGAAGTACACTCCTGACATTTCCATACATCTGTATTATTCTGTGAGACTCTGAATGAGTATCCATAAAATAGAGACTCCTATATACTATTCAGGCATGAGATTTTACATTCGGCTGTAAATGAGTGGTTATACAAAATAGAATCCTGACTTTCCCAAGGTGTCTGCTTTTCAGTTAGGCTCTGTGTATGTGGCTATATGAAATAGAATTCTGACTACAATACGGGTGTTCTTTACTCAATGCACCTCTGAAGAAATGCCACATGTAATAGCGTCCAGAATATTCCTCAGGTATTTATTATTCACTAAGGCTCTGAAATTTTGGCCATATGAAATGGTTTCCTGACTAGTCTACAGGCATGTATTATTGACTCTGACTCTAAATATTTGGTCATATGAAATAGACTAGTGACTATCTCAAAATAGACTAGTGACTACTGACTCCGGCTTTGATTTTGTGTCCCTATAAAATAGATTACTGTCTATTCCACATGTGTGCATTATTCCCTTAGGCTGTAAATGAGAGGCTATGTAAAGTAAACTCCTAACACTTCTCCAGGTGTGTGTCACTCGGTGAGACTTTTTTTTATGACCATATAAAACAGGAGGCTCTCTGTCTCAAATAATTTTATTACTCAGTAAATCTCTAAATGAGTGGCTATATGAAATAGATTGCTGATTACTTTATATCTCTGCATTATTTATTGAGGTTACGAATCAGTGGCTATATAAAATGGAATCCTAACTAACACACACGTGCATATTATCCACTGAGGCTATGAATGTGTGTCCAAATGAAAAAGACTCCTGGCTACTCCACAGGTGTGCATTATTTACCAAGGCTCTGCATGAATGTCCATCTAAAATAGACCCCAAGTTATTCCCCAGGTGTGTATTATTCAGTAAGCCTCAGAAGATGTGGCCATACTAATTAGATTTCTTACTATATCAAGGGTCTTTCTTATGCACTGAGGCTCTGAATACGTGTCTACATGAAAGAGTCTCCTGACTACACCACATTTTTCAATGACACATTGAATCAGAGGCCACATGAAAAAGTCTCCTTACTATTCCACAGGTGTGCATTATTTAGTGAGACTCTGAATGAGGAGATACAAGTAAATTCTGACTATTTATTCAGGTGTGTACATTTAGTGAGACTCTCAACGGGTAGCCATAGGACAAAGAAATCGGACTATTCCACAGGTATGAATTATTCAGTGATTCTCTGAATGAATGGCAATAAAATACAGACTCCAGACTATATCACAAGTGTGAAATATTCAGGTAGGCTTTTAAAGAGAGGCCATATAAAACAGAATTCTAATGATTCCACATGTGCATTATTCACTGTTTGTCTGAATGAGTAGCCGTATGACATAGGCTCCTCATTATTCTCCATGTGTGCATTATTCCAACAGGTTCGGTATGAGTGTCCATACAAATAGACTCCTGAAACTCCTCCAGGTATGTATTTCTCAGCATTACACAAAATTAGAGTTTATATGAAATGGATTCCTGACTACAACCCAGGGGTGTATTATTCAGGAAGGCACTTAATTCATGGCTATCTTAAACAGTTTCCTGATTACCCCATAGAAGTACATTATTCACTGAAAGTCTGAATGAGAGCCCATACAAAATAAACACCTGACTATTGCTCCATTGTGAATTATTCAATAAGGTTCTAAATGAGTGGTAGCACAAAATAGAATTCTGAGAATTCCCCAGGTGGGTATCATTCAGGGAGGCACAGAATGAGTGGCCATATAAAAAAATTCTTGACTATTACACTGGTGTGGATTATTCACTGAGGCTCTAAATGAGTGGCTACATGAAGTAGACTCTGAACTCTTCCCCAGGTGTGTATTATTGAATGAGACTCTGACTAAGTGGGCATAAATAAGAGACTCATGTGTATTGCCCAGGTGTTCATTACTTACAGAGACTCTGAAAGTGTAGGCATTTGAAGTAGACCCTTAACTGTTTCTGAGGGGAGTATTATTCTCAGAGGAACACAACGAGTGGCCATGTGAAAGAGATTTCTGACTTATCAGATACACATGTTATTCACTAAAACACTGAAAGAGTGGCCTAATGAAATAGATCCCATTTTACTCCACAGGTGCACCTTAGTTTTTGACTGTCCAAACAAACCACTATATGAATTAGACTAGTGATTATTCCCCACATGTTCAGTATTCGAAGAGGTTCTGTATGTGTGTCCATATCAAATAGTCTCCTGACTCACACACATGTGTGTATAAATCACGGAGCTGCTTGATTTGGGGCTACCTTCAATAGAGTCCTCATTCCTTCACAGCATTTTATTATGCACTGAAGCTCTGAATGAGAGGCCATATGAAATAGACTCCTTACTATTGCTCCATTGTGCATTATTCGGTAATGCTGTGATTCAGTGGCCATATGACTTGGACTCTGACTATTTCCAAGGTTTGTAGTCTTCAATCAGTTTCTGAACGAGTCACCACATAAAATAGACTCCTGAATCTGTCCTCTTGAATATTTCTCAGCTCTGCATTTTCTACTGAGTTGCTGGATGAACGGTCATATATAAAAATCTCTAGACAATTCTCCAGGTGTGCGTTATTCAGTGAGTCTCTTAATAAGTGGCTACATATAATAGAATCCTGAAAATTTTCAAGATATATATGATTCTTCACTGAGGAACTGAATAAGGGTTTATGTCAAGTACAGTCCTGACATTTCCATATGTCTGTATAATTCTGTGAGACTCTGAATGAGTGGCCATAAAATAGAGACTCCTATATACTACTCAGGCGTGAGTTTTTACATTCGACTGTAAATGAGTGGCTATATGAAATAGAATCCTGACTTTCCCAAGGTGTTGTTATTCAGTTAGGCTCTGAGTATGTGGCTATATGAAATAGAATTCTGACTACAATACAGGTGTTCTTTTTTTTTAATTTTTATTGCATTATAGGTTTTGGGGTACATGTGCAGAACGTGCAAGATAGTTGCATAGGTACACACATGGCAGTGTGTTTTGCTGCCTTCCTCCCCTTCACCCACACAATGAGCCTCTGAAGAAATGCCACATGTAATAGCATCCAGAGTATTTCTCAATTATTTAGTATTCACTGAGTCTATGAAACTTTGGCCATATGAAATTGTGCCTGACTACTCTACAGGCGTACATTTCTGACTCTGACTCTAAATATTTGGTCATATGGAATAGACTAGTGACTATTCCAAAGTTGTGTATTACTGACTCAGGCTTTGATTTTGTGGCCATATAAAATAGACTAGTGTCTATTCCACACGTGTGCATTATTCACTTAGGCTGTAAATGACAAGCTATGTAAAGTACACTCCTAACACTTTCCCAGGTGTGTGTCACACAGTGAGACTCTGTTTGTATGACCATATGAAAAAGGAGGCTGTCTATCTCAAATAATTTTATTATTCAGTGATTCTCTAAATGAGTGGCCATATGAAATAGACTGCTGATTACTTTACATTTGTGCATTATTCATTGAGGTTACTGGTCAGTAGCCAGACAAAATGGAATTCTGACTAAGCCACAAGGGCATATTATCCACTGAGGCTATCAATGTGTGTCCAAATGTAATAGACTCCTGGCTACTTCACAGGTCTGCATTATTTGCCGAGGCTCTGAATGAATGCTCGTCGAAAATAGACTCCAAATTATTCTCCAGGTGTGTATTATTCAGTGAGCCTCAGAAGATGTGGCCATACTAATTAGATTTCTTCCTATATCAAGGGTCTGTCTTATGCACTGAGGCTCTGAATATCTGTCTACATGAAAGAGTCTCCTGACTACACCACATTTTTCAATGACACATTGAAGGAGAGGCCACATGAAAAAGTCTTCTGTCTATTCCAGAGGTGTGCATTATTTAGTGAGACTCTGAATGGGGAGATACAAGTAATTCCTGACAATTTATCCAGGTGTGTACATTTAGTGAGTCTCTCAACGTGTAGCCATAAAAACGAGACTGCTGAATATTCCACAGGTATGAATTATTCAGTGATTCTGTAAATGAGTGGCCATAAAATATAGACTCCAGACTATATCACAAGTGTGTAATATTTAGTGAGGCTGTGAAAGAGGGGCCATATGAAACAGAATTCTAATGATTCCACATGTGCATTATTCAATGTTTCTCTGAATGAGTAGCCGTAAGACAGATTCCTCATTATTCTCCATATGTGCATTATTCCAACATGTTCCGTATGAATGTCCATACCAAATATACTCCTCAAACTCCCCCAGGTGTTTATTACTCACTGTTACACAGAATTAGAGTTCATATGAAATAGACTCCTGACTATCACACAGTTGTGTATCATTCAGGAAGGCACTTAATTCATGGCTATCTTAAACAGTGTCCTGATTACTCTATAGAATTTCATTATTCACTGAAAGTTTGAATGAGAGGCCATACAAAATAGAAACCTGACTATTGCTCCATTGTGAATTATTCAATAAGATTCTAAATGAGTGGTAGTATGAAATAGAATCCTGAGAATTCCCCAGGTTCTGTGCCTTCAGGGAGGCACAGAATGAGTGGCCATATAAAAAATGCTCAACTATTACCCTGGTGTGGATTATTCACTGAGGATCTAAATGAATGGCGACATGAAGTAGACTGTTAACTCTTCCCCAGCTGTGTATTTTTGAATGAGACTCTGACTAAGTGGGCATATAAAAGAGACTCAGGTGTATTGCCCAGGTGTTCATTACTTACACAGACTCTGAATGTGTAGGCATTTGAAGTAGACCCTTGACTGTTTATAAGGGGAGTATTCTTCACAGACGCCCAGAACGAGAGACCATGTGAAAGAGATTCCTGACTTATCAGATACACATATTATTCACTAAAACACTGAAAGAATGTCTTGTGAAATGGACCGCATTTTACTCCACAGGTGCGCATTATTTTTTGACTCTCCAAACGAACCACCATATGAATTAGACTAGTGAATTTTCCCCATATGTGCAATATTCGAAGAGGTTCCGTATGAGTGTCCATATCAAATAGTCTCCTGATTCTCACACATGTGTGTATTATTCATGGAGCTGCTAAATTTGGGTCTACAGTCAATAGTGTCCTCACTCCTCCACAGCTGTTTATTATGCACTGAAGCTCTGAATGAGAGCCCATATGAAATAGACTCCTTACTATTGCTTCATTGTGCATTATTTGGTAATGCTGTGATTGAGTGGCCATATGAGTTGGACTCTGCCTATTCCCAAGGTGTGTATTTTTCACTCAGTTTATGAACGAGTGACCACATAAAATAGACTCCTGACTCTGTCCTCTTGACTATTTCTCATCTCTGAATTTTCCACTGAGTCGCTGGGTGAATGGTCATATCAAATAGTCTGCAGACAATTCTCCAGGTGTGCGTTATTCAGTGAGTCTCTTAATAAGTGGCTATATATAATCGAATCCTGAGTATTTTCAGATATATATGATTATTCACTGAGGAACTGAATAAGAGGCCATGTCAAGTACACTTCTGACATTTCCATATGTCTGTATTATTCTCTGAGGCCCTGAATGTGTGGCCATTATATAGAGACTACTATATACTACTCAGGCGTGAATTCCTACATTCGGCTGTAAATGAGTGGCTATACGAAATAGAATCCTGACTTTCCCAAGGTGTCTCTTATTCAGATAGGCGCTGAGAATATTGCTATAAAAAATAGAATTCTGACTACAATACAGGTGTTTTTTACTCAATGAACCGCTGAAGAAATGCCACATGTAATAGCGTCCAGTATTTACTGAGGCTCTGAAACTTGGGCCATATGAAATTGTTTCCTGACTAGTCTACAGTCGTGTATTATTGACACTGACTCTAAATATTTGGGCATATGGAATAGACAAGTGACTATTCCAAAGTTGTGTATTACTGACCCAGGCTTTGATTTTGTGGCCATATAAAATAGACTAGTGTCTATTCCACAAGTGTGCATTATTCCCTTAGGCTGTAAATTATAGGCTATGTAAAGTACACTCCGAACACTTCCCCAGGTTTGTATCACTCAGTGAGGCTCTTTTTGTATGACCATATGAAACAGGAGGCTGCCTATCTCAAATATTTATATTATTCAGTGAATCTCTGAATGAGTGGTTATATGAAATAGACTGCTGAGTAATTTACATTTGTGCATTATTCCTTGAGTTTACAAATAAGTGGCTATATAAAATGGAATCCTGACTAATCCACACGTGCATATTATCCACTGAGGCTATGAATGTGTGTCCAAATGAAATAGACTCCTGGCTAATCCACAGGTCTGCATTATTTACCGAGGCTCTGAATGAATGCCCATCTAAAATAGACTTTAAGTTATTCCCCAGGTGTGTATTATTCAGTGAGCCTCAGAAGATGTGGTTATACTAATTAGATTTCTTACTATATCAAGGGTCTTTCTTATGAACTGAGGCTCTGAATATGTGTCTACATGAAAGAGTCTCCTGTCTATTCCACAGGTGTGCATTATTTAGTGAGACTCTGAATGAGGAGATACAAGTAATTCCTGACTATTTATCCAGGTGTGTACATTTAGTGAGGCTCTCAACGGGTAGCCATAGGAAATATACTTCAGACTATTCCACAGGTGTGAATTATTCAGCGATTCTCTGAATGAGTGCCATAAAATATAGCCTCCAGACTATATCAGAAGTGTTTAATATTCAGTGAGGCTGTGAAGGAGGGTCCATATGAAACAGAATTCTAATGACTCCACATGTGCCTTATTCACTCTTTGTCTGAATGAGTAGCTGTATGACCTGGACTCCTCATTATTCTCCATGTGTGCATTTTTCCAACAGGTTTGGTATGAGTGTCCATACCAAATAGTCTCCTGAATCTCCCCCGGGTGTGTGTTACTCAGCGTTATACAGAAGTAGAGTTCATATAAAATAGACTGCTGACTAACAGTCAGGTGTGTATCATTCAGTAAGGCACTTAATTCATGGCTATCTTAAACAGTGTCCTTATTACTTTATAACAGTTCATTATTCACTGAATCTTTGAATGAGAATCCATGCAACATAGGCACTTGACCATTGCTCCATTGTGAATTGTTCAATAAGGTTCTAAATGAGTGGTAGTATGAAATAGAATCCTGAGAATTTCCCAGGTGTGTATCATTCAGGGAGGCACAGAATGAGTGGCCATATAAAATAATGCTCAACTATTACCCTGGTGTGGATTATTCACTGAGGATCTAAATGAATGGCGACATGATGTAGACTCTTAACCCTTTTCCATATGTGTATTATTGAATGAGACTCTGACTATGTGAACATAAAAAAGAGACTCAGGCGTATTGCCCAGGTGTTCATTACTTACAGAGACTCTGAATGGGTAGGCATTTGAGGTAGAAATTTGACTGTTTCTTAGGGGAGTATTATTCACAGAGGCCCAGAAAGAGTGGCCATGTGAAAGAGATTCCTGACTTATCAGATAAACATGTTATTCACTAAAACACTGAAACAGTGGCCTTATAAAATAGACCGCATTTAACTCAACAGAGACACGTTATTTTTTGACTCTCCAAAGGAACCACCATATAAAATAGACTGATGAGTATTCCTCACATGTGCAATATTCGAAGAGGTTCTGTATGAGTGTCCATATCAAATAGTCTCCTGACTCTCACACATGTGTGTATCAATCACGGAGCTGCATTATTTGGGGCTACCTTAAATAGGGTCCTCCCTCCTCCACAGCTGTTTATTACGCACTGAATCTCTGAATGAGTGGCCATATGAAATAGACATTTTATTATTGCCCCATTGTGCATTATTCGGTAATGCTGTGATTGGGTGGTCATATGACCTGGACTCTGACTATTCCCAAGGTGTGAATTCTTCAGTCAGGTTCTGAATGAGTGACCACATAAAAAAGACTCCTGACTCTGTCCTCTTGACTATTTCTCAGCTCCGCATTTTCCACTGAGTCGCTGGGTGAATGATCATATCAAATAGTCTCTAGACAATTCTCCAGGTGTGCATTATTCAGTGAGTCTCTTAATAAGTGGCTATATATAATAGAATCCTGAGTATTTTCCAGATATATATGATTCTTCACTGAGAAACTGAATAAGTGGCCATTTCAAGTACACTCCTGACGTTTCCATACGTCTGTATTATTCTGTGAGGCTCTGAATGAGTGGCCATAAAATAGAGACTCCTACATACTACTCAGGCGTGAATTTTTACATTCGGCTGTAAATGAGTGGCTATACGAAATAGAATCCTGACTTTCCCATGGTGTCTCTTATTCAGTTAGGTTCTGAGTATGTGACTATATGAAATAGAATTCTGACTACAATACAAATGTTCTTTACTCAATGAACCTCTGAAGAAATGCCACATGTAATAGCGTCCAGAATATTCCTTAGGTATTTATTTTTCACTGAGGCTCTGAATTATTGGCCATATCAAATTGTTTCCTGACTAGTCTACAGGCGTGTATTATTGACACTGACTCTAAATATTTGGGCACATTGAATAGACTAGTGACTATTCCAAAGTTGTGTATTACTGACTCAGGCTTTGATTTTGTGGCCATGTAAAATAGACTAGTTTCTATTCAACATGTCTGCAGTATTCCCTTAGGCTGTAAATTAGAAGCTATATAAAGTACACTCCTAACACTTTCCCAGGTGTGTGTCACTCAGGGAGGCTATTTCTGTATGAACAAATGAAACAGGAGGCTGTCTATCTCAAATAATTTTATTATTCAGTGAATCTCTGAATGAGTGGCTATATAAAATAGACTGCTGAGTACTTTACATTTGTGCATTATTCATTCAGGTTATGAGTCAGTGGCCATATAAAATGAAATCCTGACTAATCCACACGTGCATATTATCCACTGAGACTATGAAAGAGTGTCCTAATAAAATAGACTCCTGGCTTTTCCACAGGTGTACATTATTTACCGAGGCACTGAATGAATATCCATCTAAAATAGACTCCAAATTATTCTCCAGGTGTGTAATATTCAGTGAGGCTCAGAAGATGTGGCCATATTAATTAGATTCCTTACAACATAAAGGGCCTGTTTTATTTACTGTGGCTCTGAATATGTGTCTACATGAAATATACTCCTGGCTACATCACATTATTCAGTGACATTCCGAATTAGAGACCACATGAAAAAGTCTCCTGACCATTCCACAGGTGTGCATTATTTAGTGAGACTCTGAATGAGGAGATAAAGGTAAATCCTGACTATTTATCCAGGTGTGTACACTGAGTGAGGCTCTTAAGGAGTGGCCATAGGAAAGAAACTTCTGACTATTCCGCAGGTGTTCATTATGCAGTGGTTCCCTGAATGAGTGTCCATAAAATATAGACTCCAGACTATATCATAAGTGTGTAATATTCAGTGAGGCTGTGAAAGATGTGCCATATGAAACAGACTTGTAATTACTCCACATGTGCATTATTCACAGTTTGTCTGAATGAGTAGCCTTATGAAATAGAATCCTCATTATTATTCATGTGTGCATTAATCAAACCGGCTCTGTTTGAGTGTGAATAGCAAATAGATGCCTGACACTGCCCCAGGTGTGTATTACTCAGCGATACACAAAGTTAGAGTTCATATGAAATAGACTCTTGACTATCATACAGGTGCATATCATTCTGAAAGGAACTTATTCGTGGCTATGTTAAAGAGCATACTGATAAGTCCATAGAAGTTTACTATTCACTGAAACTTCGAAAGATAGACCATATAAAATAGATGCCTGACTATTGCTCCATAGTGAATTATCCAATAAGGTGCTAAATTCGTGGTAGTATCGAATAGAATCCTGAGGATTCTTCAGGTGTGTATCACTCAATGAGGCACAAAATGAGTGGCTGTATAAAAAATGCTCGACTATTACCCTGGTGTGCATTATTCACTGAGGCTCTAAATGAGTGGCTACATGAAGTAGACTCTTAATTCTTTGTTGCGTATTATTGAATGAGTCTCTAATGAAGTGGGCATAAAAAGGAGACTCAGGTGTATATTCAAGGTGTTCATTATGTACAGAGACTTTGAATGTGTAGCCATTTGAAGTAGACCCTCGACTATTTTTGAGGGTAGTATTCTTCACAATTGTCCCGAATGGGTTTCCATGTGAAAGAGATTCTTGACTTATCAGATGTACATATTATTCACTAAACACTGAAAGAGTGGCCTTATGAAATAGAATCCATTTTACTCAACAGGTGTGCGTTATTTTTTGATTCACCAAACTATTCACCATTTGAAACAGACTAGTGATTATGCCCCACATGTGCAGTATCGAAAAGGTTCTGTATGAGTGTTTATGTAAAATAGTCTCCTGACTCTGACACATGTGTGTATCATTCACGGAGCTGCTTAATTTGGGGCTACCTTAAATAGGGTCCTGACAACTCCACAGCTGTTTATTATGCACTGAATCTCCGAATGACAGGCCATATGAAATAGATTCCTTACTATTGCCCCATTGTGCATTATTCTGTAATGCTGTGATTGAGTGTCCATATGACTTGGACACTGACTATTCACAAGGTGTGTATTCTTCAGTGAGATTTTGAATGAGTGACCCCATAACATAAACACTTGACTCTATCCTCTTGACTATTTTTAAGTTCTGCATTGTCCGCTGAGTCACTGGGTGAAGAGTCATATCAAATAGTCTCCAAACTATTCCTTAGCTGTGCATTATTCAGCGAGTCTTAGAATAAGTTTCTATATATAATATAATCCTGAGTATTTCCCAGATATATATGATTTCTGAATAAGTGGCCATGTGAAATACACTCCTGACGTTTTCATAGGTCTGCATTATTCTGTGAAATTCTGAATGAGTGGCCATAAAATAGACCCTCCTGAATTCTCCTCAGGTGTGCGTTTTTACATTTGGCCCTAAATGAGTGGCTACACGAAAGCGAACTTTAACTTTTCCCAAGGTGTATGTTATTTACTTCGGGTCTGAATATGTGGCTATAGGAAATAGAATTCTGACTACAATAGAGGTGTTTCTTATTCAAGGAAGCCCTGAAATTGATGCCACATGTAATATCGTCCTGAGTATTTCCCAGGTCTGTATTACTCACTGAGGCTCTGAAACTTTGGCCATATGAAATTGTTTTCTGACTTGTCCACAGGCGTGTATTATTGACTCTGACTCTAAATATTTGGGCATGTAAAATAGACAAGTGACTATTCCAAAGTTGTGTAATACTCACTCAGGCTTTAATTTTGTGGCCATATAAAATAGTCTATTGTCTATTCCACAGGTTTGCATTGTTCCCTGAGGCTGTAAATGAGAGGCTATATAAAGTAGACTCCTAACACTAAGGTACTAGGTGTGCCTTACTCAGTGAGGCTCATTTTGTGTGACCATATTAAACAGGATGCTGCTATATTACAAATTTGTATTTTTTAGTGATTCTCTGAATGAGTGTGTATACGAAATAGAATGCTGAGTACATTATATTTGTGACTTTTTCACTGTGGTTACGAGTCAGTGGCCATATAAATTGGAATCCGGACTAATTCACACTTGCATATTATCCACTAAGACTATGAATGAGTGTCCTAATAACATAGATTCCTGGCTACTTTACAGGTGTACATTATTTACCGAGGCTCTTAATGAGTGTCCATCGAAAATAGACTCCAAATTATTCTCCAGGTGTGTATTATTCAGTGAGGCTCAGAAGATGTGGCCATATTAATTAGATTCCTTACAACATAAAGGGCCTGTTTCATTCACTATGGCTCTGAATGTCTGCTACATGAAATAGACTCATGACTACATCACATTATTCAGTGACACTCCGAATTAGAGGCCAAATGAAAAAGTCTCCTGACTTTTCCTGGGGAAGGTGTGCATTATTTAGTGAGAGTCTGAATGAAGGAATATATGTAAATCCTGACTATTTTCCCAGGTGCGTACACTTAGTGAGGCTCTTAACGAGTGGCCATAGGAAAGAGTCTCCTGACTATTCCACAGATGTGCATTATTTAGTGAGACTCTGAATGATGGGATAAAGGAAAAATCTTATTTCTCCAGGTGTGTACACTTAGTGAGGCTCTTAATGAGTGGCCAAAGGAAAGAGACTTCTGACTATTAAGCAGGTGTGCATTATTTAGTGATTCTCTGAATGAGTGGCCATATAAAATAGACTCCCGACTATATCACAAGTGTGTAATATTCAGTGAGGCTGTGACAGAGGGGCCATAT
The DNA here is from genome assembly GCA_031835075.1 of Saguinus oedipus. NCBI lineage: Eukaryota > Metazoa > Chordata > Mammalia > Primates > Cebidae > Saguinus > Saguinus oedipus. The sequence continues at coordinate 31,333,189 of CM063172.1, forward strand.
GAAACAGACTTCTAATTGCTTCACATGTGCATTATTCACAGTTTGTCTGAATGAGTAACCATATGACATAGACTCCTCATTATTATTCATGTGTGCACTAATCAAACAGGCTGTGTTTGACTGTCCATACCAAATAGACTCCTGACCATGCCCGAGGTGTTTAATACTCAACGATACACAAAATTAGAGTTCATATGTAATAGACGCCATGCTATTAAACAGGTATATATCATTCAGGAAGGCACTTAGTTCGTGACTATCTTAAACAGCGTCCTGACTACTCCATAGCAGTTTATTATTCACTGAAACTTTTTTTTTTAATTTTATTGCATTATAGGTTTGGGGGTACATGTGCAGAACGAGCAAGATAGTTGCATAGGTACACACATGGCAGTGTGTTTTGCTGCTTTCCTCCCCTTCACCCACACTTGGTATTCATCCCCAGGCTATCCCGCCCAGCCCCCCCCGCTGTCCCTCCCCCATTCCCCCCAACAGTCCCCAGTGTATAGAAGACTGCCTCTCTGTGTCCATGTGTTCTCATTTTTCTCACCCACCTATGAGTGAGTATATGCGGTATTTCTTTTTCTGTTCTTGTGTCAGTTTGCTGAGAATGATGCTCTCCAGATTCATCCATGTCCCTACAAAGGACACAAACTCATCATTTTTGATTGCTGCATAATATTCCATGGTGTATATGTGCCACATTTTCCCAGTCCAGTCTATCATCGATGGGCATTTGGGTTGGTTCCAGGTCTTTGCTATTGTAAACAGTGCTGCAATGAACATTCGTGTGCATGTGTCCTTATAGTAGGACGATTTATAGTCCTTTGGATAGATACCCAGGAATGGGATTGCTGGGTCAAATGGAATTTCTATTTCTAGGTCCCTGAGGAATCGCCACACTGTCTTCCACAATGGTTGAACTAATTTACACTCCCACCAACAGTGTAAGAGTGTTCCTATTTCTCCACATCCTCTCCAGCATCTGCTGTCTCCAGATTTTTTAATGATCGCCATTCTAACTGGTGTGAGATGGTATCTCAATGTGGTTTTGATTTGCATCTCTCTAATGACCAATGACGATGATCACTTTTTCATATGTTTGTTGGCCTCATGTATGTCTGCTTTTGTAAAGTTTCTGTTCACATCCTTTGCCCATTTTTGAATGGGCTTGTTTGTTTTATTCCTGTAAATCTGTTTAGGTCCTTTGTAAATTCTGGATTACAGCCCTTTGTCAGATGCGTAAACTGCAAAGATTTTTTCCCATTCTGATGGCTGCTGATTCACTTTAGTGACTGTTTCTTTGGCCGTGCAGAAGCTGTGGAGTTTGATTAGGTCCCATTTGTCTATTTTGGCTTTTGTTGCCAATGCTTTTGGTGTTTTGTTCATGAAGTCCTTCCCTACTCCTATGTCCTGAATGGTTTTGCCTAGATTTTCTTCTAGGCTTTTTGTGGTGTCAGGTCTTACATTTAAGTCTTTAATCCATCTGGAGTTAATTTTAGTGTAAGGTGTCAGGAAGGGGTCCAGTTTCTGCTTTCTGCACATGGCTAGCCAGTTTTCACAACACCATTTATTAAATAGGGAATCCTTTCCCCATTGCCTGTTTTTGTCTGGTTTATCAAAGATAATATGGTTGTAGATGTGTTGTGTTGCCTCCGATGCCTCTGTTCTGTTCCATTGGTCTATATCTCTGTTTTGGTACCAGTACCATGCTGTTTTGATTACTGTAGCCTTGTAGTATAGTTTGAAGTCTGGTAGCGTGATGCTTCCTGCTGTGTTCTTTTTGCTTAGAATTGACTTGGCTATGCGGGCTCTTTTTTGGTTCCATATGAAATTCATGGTGGTTTTTTTCAGTTCTGTGAAGAAATTCAATGGTAGTTTGATGGGGATAGCATTGATTGTGTAAATCACTTTGGGCAGTATAGCCATCTTCACGATATTGATTCTTCCTAACCAAGAACATGGAATGTTTCTCCATATGTTTGTGTCCTCTCTTATTTTGTTGAGCAGTTGTTTGTAGTTTTCCTTATAGAGGTCCCTTACATTCCTAGTGAGTTGTATTCCTAGGTATTTTATTTTCTTTGTAGCGATTGTGAATGGCAGTTCGTTCTTGATTTGGTTCTCTTTAAGTCTGTTATTGGTGTATAGGAATGCTTGTGATTTTTGAACATTGATTTTATATCCTGAGATTTTGCTGAAGTTGCTTATCAGTTGCAAGAGCTTTTGGGCTGAGGTGATGGGGTCTTCTAGGTATACTATCATGTTGTCTGCAAATAGAGACAATTTGGCTTCCACATTTCCTATTTGAATACCCTTTATTTCTTTTTCTTGCCTGATTGCTCTGACTAGAAGTCCAATACTATGTTGAATAGAAGTGGTGAGAGAGGGCATCCTTGTCTAGTGCCGGATTTCAAAGGGAATGCTTCCAGTTTTTGCCCATTAAGTATGATATTGGCTTTTGATTTGTCATAAATAGCTTTTATTACTTTGAGATATGTTCCATGAATACCAAGTTTATTGAGGGTTTTTAGCATAAAGGGCTGTGGAATTTTGTCAAATGCCTTCTCTGCATCAATTGAGATAATCATGTGGTTTTGGTTTTTGCTTCTGTTTATGTGGTGAATTACATTTATAGACTTGCGTATGTTGAACCAGCCTTGCATCCCCGGGATGAATCCTACTTGATCATGATGTATAAGTTTTTTAATGTGCTGTTGCAATCGGTTTGCCAGTATTTTATTGAAGATTTTTGCATCTATGTTCATCATGGATATTGGCCTGAAGTTTTCTTTTCTTGTTGAGTCTCTGCCAGGTTTTGGTATCAGGATGATGTTGATCTCATAAAATGATTTGGGAAGGGTTCCCTCTTTTTGGATTATTTGGAATAGTTTCAGAAGGAATGGTACCAGATCCTCTTTGTGTGTCTGGTAGAATTCAGCTGTGAACCCATCTGGACCTGGGCTTTTTTTGTGTGGTAGGCTCTTAATTGCTGCCTCAACTTCAGACCTTGTTATTGGTCTTTTCATAGTTTCAGCTTTCTCCTGGTTTAGGCTTGGGAGGACACAGGCGTCCAGGAATTTATCCATTACTTCTTGATTTACTAGTTTATGTGCATAGAGTTTTTTGTAGTATTCTCTGATGATGGTTTGAATTTCTGTGGAATCTGTGGTGATTTTCCCTTTATCGTTTTTTATTGCATCTATTTGGTTGTTCTCTCTCTTCTTTTTTATCAGTCTGGCTAGTGGTCTGTCTATTTTGTTGATCTTTTCGAAAAACCAGCTCTTAGATTTATTGATTTTTTGAAGGGTTTTTCTTGTCTCTATCTCTTTCAATTCTGCTCTGATCTTAGTTATTTCTTGTCTTCGGCTAGGTTTTGAGCTTTTTTGATCTTGCTACTCTAGCTCTTTCAATTTTGACGATAGGGTGTCAATTTTGGATCTCTCTACTCTTCTCATGTGGGCACTTATTGCTATATATTTTCCTCTACAAACTGCTTTAAATGTGTCCCAGAGATTCTCGTACGTTTTGTCCTCATTCTCTTTGGTTTCAAAGAACTTCTTTATTTCTGCCTTCATTTCATTGTTTATCCAATCAACATTCAAGAGCCAGTTTTTCAGTTTCCATGAAGCTGTGCGGTTCTGAGTTATTTTCTGAATTCTGAGTTCCAACTTGATTGCACTATGGTCTGAGAGACTGTTTTTTATGATTTCCGTTGTTTTGCATTTGCTGAGGAGTGCTTTACTTCCAATTATGTGGTCAATTTTGGAGTAGGTGTGATGTGGTGCTGAGAAGAATGTATATTCTGTGGATTTTGGGTGGAGAGTTCTGTAAATGTCTATCAGGTTTGCTTGTTCCGGGTCTGAGTTCAAGTCCAGGATATCCTTGTTAATTTTCTGTCTGGTTGATCTGTCTGCTATTGACAGTGGAGTGTTAAAGTCTCCCACTATTATTGTGTGGGAGTCTAAGTCCCATTGTAAGTCATTAAGAACTTGCCTTATATATCTGGGTGCTCCTACATTGGGTCCATATATATTTAGAATTGTTATCTCTTCTTGTTGTATCGATCCTTTTACCATAATGTAATGACCTTATTTGTCCCTTTTGATCTTTGTTACTTTAAAGTCTATTTTATCAGAGATGAGAATTGCAACTGCTGCTTTTTTTTTTTGCTTTCCATTTGCTTGGTAAATCTTCCTCCATCCCTTTATTTTGAGCCTTTGTGTATCTTTGCATGTGAGGTGGGTTTCCTGGATACAGCACACCTATGGGTTTTGGTTTTTTATCCAATTTGCCAGTCTGTGTCTTTTGATTGGTGCATTTAGCCCATATACATTCAGGGTTAATATTGTTATGTGTGAATTTGATACTGCCATTTTGATGCTAGCTGGCTGTTTTGCCCGTTGGTTCATGTACATTCTTCATTTTGTTGATGGTCTTTAGCATTTGGTATGCTTTTAGGATGGCTGGAACTGGTTGTTTCTTTCTATGTGTAGTGCCTCTTTCCGAAACTCTTGTAAAGCAGGCCTAGAGGTGACAAAATCTCTGAGTACTTGCTTTTTCGTGAAGGATTTCATTTTTCCTTCACTTATGAAGCTCAGTTTCGCTGGATATGAAATTCTGGGTTGAAAGCTCTTTTCTTTAAGGATGTTGAATATTAGCCCCCACTCTCTTCTGGCTTGTAGAGTCTCTCCCAAGAGATCTGCTGTGAGTCTGATGGGCTTCCCTTTGTGGGTGACCTGACCTTTCTCTCTGGCTGCCCTTAGTATTTTCTCCTTCATTTCAACCCTGGTGAATCTGACGATTATGTGCCTTGGGGTTGCTCTTCTTGCAGAGTACCTTTGTGGTGTTCTCTGTATTTCCTGGAGTTGAGTATTGACGTGTCTTGCTAGGTTGGGAAAATTTTCTTGGATAATATCCTGAAGAGTGTTTTCCAGCTTGGATTCATTCTCTTCATCACATTCTGGTACACCTATCAAACGTAGGTTGGGTCTCTTCACATAGTCCCACATTTCTTGGAGATTTTGTTCATTTCTTTTTGTGCTTTTTTCTTTAATCTTGGTTTCTCGTTTTATTTCATTGAGTTGATCTTCAACTTCTGATATTCTTTATTCTGCTTGGTCAATTCGGCTGTTGAAACTTGTGCATGCTTCGTGAAGTTCTCGTGTTGTGTTTTTCAGCTCCTTCAATTCATTCATATTCCTCTCTAAGTTGTCCATTTTCGTTATCAGTTCCTCGAATCTTTTTTCAAATCTTTTTTCAAGGTTCTTAGTTTCTTTGCACTGGTTTAGAACATGTTCCTTTAGCTCACTGAAGTTTCTCATTATCCACTTTCTGAAGTCTGATTCCGTCATTTCGTCAAATTCATTCTCCGTCCAGCTTTGTTCCCTTGCTGGTGAGGAGTTTTGGTCCTTTTTTGGAGGTGAGGTGTTTTGGTTTCGGGTGCTTTCCTCCTTTTTGCGCTGGTTTCTTTTCATCTTTATGGATTTATCTGCCTGTCGTCTTAGTAGTGGCTGATTTTTCAATTGGGTCTCTGTGTGGACCTGAGACTGTTGATGATGAAGTATTTCTGTTTCTTAGTTTTCCCTCTAATGATCTATCCTCTCTGCTGTATGAGTGCTGAGGTCCACTCCAGGCCCTGCTTGTCTGGGGTATACCTGCAGCAGCTGCAGAACAGTGAGGGATGATACCAGTTTCTTCTTCTGCTGCCCTTTTTTCAGAATGATGCCAGCCAAATGCCAGTCTGATTAGTCCTTTTCTGGGGTGACTCCTTGGATATACAGGGGTCAGGGAGCTGCTTGAGGAGACAGTCTGTGCTTTATAGGAGCTCCAGTGCTGAGCTTTGAGCTCCGTTTTTCATTCAGGATTGTTGGGAGGTTGTTTATGTCTGCTGCAATAGAACTCATAAAACCACTTTTTTTTTTTTCACCCTTAGATGCTCTGTCTCAGGTAGTTGGGGCTTTCTTTATGAGTATCTGTTGCACTGTCCTGCCCCACTAGGTGGCAGTGTATTCACTATTTGCCTGCCGGGGCTCTGACCTGCTAGCGCGGGTCCGCCCTGTCGCTGCCTGGCGGATTCTCTCTGTTATGGCAGGTTGCCTCGGCAACTGCAGGCTGCGTCAGTCCTGGGCGGTACTTAACTGGGGGTGCACTTCGTCAGCAATGGTGGACGCCCCTCCCTGACCGGTCTGCACCGTCCTAAATTCTGGCAACAAAACTCTCAGCCCCTAGCGCCTCCAGTCACCACCCTGCTTGTCCCCGTGAGCGTGGGACCCGCCGAGCCTGATCACCCAGCTCCCTGCCTCAGAGTCCGTCCTCTCTCTCTCTCTCTTCCTCTTCCCAAGCTGAAAGTTCGACTCTCTCACTGGCGCCCCAGGAGCCTGCCGATAGGGCACTGGGATCTGTGTGATCTCCCGTGTCGCTGCCCACTACTGTGGCTCAGATCACGCTTTCCCGGAAACTCCTGGCCTGGCACATTGTCCAAGTCCCCTTCGATCAGATGGACATGCCAATCTGCCCTTCCAAATCTCAGATTGCCAGTTTAACAGGGCACCCAGACCAGTGAGTTCCGCGCCGGGTCCAGCTGCGGCACCGGCCAAAGAGGCGGTGGGAGCCGGCTGCATTAGCCGGCTGCTAGCGTCCCGTGTCTCTCCCAAATCTGGGACTTTCAACGCTCTGTGGGCATAAAAGGAACATCCGAGAATGCGGCTAGGACTCACCCTCTGTGCCTTCACCGAGAGCTGCAATCCTGAGTCACCTCTATGATGCTATTCACTGAATCTTTAAGTGATAGTCCATATAAAATAGACACCTGACTATTGCTCCATTGTGAATTATTCAATAAGGTGGTAACTGCATCATAGTATCAAATAGAATCCTTAGGATTTTTCAGGTGTATATCACTCAGTGAAGCACAAAATGAGTGGCCATATTAAAAATGCTCGACTATTACCCTGGTGTGCATTATTCACTGAGGCTCTAAATGAGTGGCTACATGAAGTAGACTCGTAAATCTTCCCCAGGTGTGTATTATTGAATGAGGCTCTGACTAAGTGGGCATAAAGAAGAGACTCAGGTGTATTGCCCAGGTGTTCATTACCTACAAAGGCTCTGAATGTGCAGCCACTTAATGTAGACACTTGACTATTTTTGAGGAGAGTATTCTTCACAGAGGCCCTGAACGAGTGGCCATGTGAAAGACATTCCTTACTTTTCAGATATACATATTATTCCCTAAAACCCTGAAAGAGTGGCCTTCTGAAATAGAACACATTTTACTCCTCAGGTGTGCATAAGTTTTTGATTTACCAAATAAAACACCATATGAAACAGACTAGTGATTATTCCCCACATTTGCAGTATTCAAAAAGGCTTTGATTTTTCGGCCATATAAAATAGACTAGTGTCTATTCCACACGTGTGCATTATTTCCTGATTCTGTACATTAAAGGCTATAGAAAGTAGACCCCTAACACTTCCCCTGGTGTTCATTACTCAGTGAGGTTCTTTTTGTTTAACCATATGAAAAAGGATGCTGTCTATCTCAAATATTTGAATTATTCAGTGAATCTCTGAATGAGTGCCTATATGAAACAGATTGCTAAGCATTTTACATTTTTGCATTTTTAACTGATGTTACGAGTCAGTGGCCATATAAAATGAAATCCTGACTAATCCACACGTGCACATTATCCAGTGAGGCTATGAATGAGTGTCCTAATATAATAGACTCCTGGCTATTCCACAGGTGTACATCATTTTGCGAGGCTCTGAATATATGTCCATGGAAAATAGACTCCAAATTATTCCCCAGGTGTGTATTATTCAGTGAAGCTCAGAATATGTTTCCATATTAATTAGATTCCTTACTATATCAAGTGTCTGTCTTATTCACTGAAGCTCTGAATATGTGTCTACATGAAATAGACTCCAGACTACACCACATTATTCAGGGACACTCCGAATTAGAGGCAACATGAAAACGTCCCCTGACTAATCCACAGGTGTGCATTATTTAGTGAGACTCTGAATGAGGGGATAAAGGTAAATCCCGACTATTTCTCCAGATGTATACCCTTAGTGAGGCTCTTAATGAGTGGGCATAGGAAGAAGACTTCTGACTATTCTGCAGGTGTGCATTATTTAGTGATTCTCTGAATGAGTGGTTATAAAAAATAGACATCCACACTATATCACAACTGTGTAATGTTCAGTGAGTCTGTGAAAGATGGCCCATATGAAACAGACTTCTAATTACTCCATATGTGCTTTTTTCACAGTTTGTCTGAATGAGTACCCGTATGACATAGACTCCTCATTTTTATCCATGTGTGCATTAATCAAACAGGCTCAGTTTGAGTGTCCATACCAAATAGACTCCTGACACTGCCCCAGGTTTGTATTACTCAGCGATACACAAATTTAGAGTTCATATGAAATAGTCTCCTGGCTATCACACAGGTGCGTTTCATTCAGCAACGCACTTAATCCGTGGCTATGTTAAACAGCGTCCTGATTACTCCATGGAAGTTTACTATTCACTGAAACGTTGAATGATAGACCATATAAAATAGTCACAGGCCTATTTCTCCATTGTGAATTATTCAATAAAGTTCTAATTGCGTGGTAGTATCAAATAAAATTCTTAGGTTTCTTCAGGTGTATATCACTCAGTGTGGAACAAAAGAAGTGGCCATATAAAAAATGCTCGACCATTACCCTTGTGTGCATTATTCACTGAGGCTCTAAATGAATGGCTACATTTAGTAGACTCTTAACACTTCTCAAGGTGTGTATTATTGAATGAGACTCTAATTAAGTGGGCATAAAATAGAGACTCAGGTGAATTGCCCAGGTGTTCATTACGTACAGAGACTTTGAATGTGTAAGCATTTGAAGTAGACACTTGACTATTTTTGAGGGGAGTATTCTTCACAGAGGCCCTGAACAAGTGGCCATGTGAAAGAGATTCCTGACTTATCAGATATACATATTATTCACTAAAACACTGAAAGAGTGGCCTTATGAAATAGAACCCATTTTACACAACAGGTGTGCGTTATTTTTTGATTCTCCAAACTAATCACCATATGAAACAGACTAGTGATTATTCCCCACATGTGCAGTATTCAAAAAGTTTCTGTATGAGTGTCTATGTCAAATAGTCTCCTGACTCTGACACATGTGTGTATCATTCATGGAGCTGCTTAATTTGGGGCTACCTTAAATAGGGTCCTGACTACTCCACAGCTGTTTATTATGCACTGAAGCTCCGAATGACAGCCTATATGAAATAGACTCCTTACAATTCCCCATTGTGCATTATTCGGTAATGCTGTGATTGAGAGTTTATATGACTTGGACATTGACTATTCACAAGGAGTGCATTATTCATTGAGATTCTGACCACATAACATAAACCCTTGACTCTATCGTCTTGACTATTTTTCATTTCTGCGTGGTCCACTGAGTCGCTGGGTGAAGAGTCATATCAAATAGTCTCCAGACTATTCCTTAGCTGTGCATTATTCAGTGAGTCTCTGAATAAGTGTCTATATATAATATAATCCTGCGAATTTTCCAGATATATATGATTCCTCACCGAGATTCTGAATAAGTGGCCTTGAGGAATACACTCCTGATGTTTTCATAGCTCTGTATTATTTTGTATAGCTCTGAATTACTGGCCATAAAAGAGAGCCTCCTGAATGCTCCTCAGGCATGCGTTTTTATATTCGGCTCTAAATGAGTGGCTATACGAAATAGAATTTAACTTTTCCAAGGTGTATGTTATTCAGTTAGGCTCTGAATATGTGGCTAAAGGAAATAGAATTCTGACTACAATCGAGGTCTTTTCTTAAATTCTTTAAATTTTTATTGCATTATAGGTATTGGGGTACATGTGCAGAGCGTGCAAGATAGTTGCATAAGTACACACATGTTAGTGTGCTTTGCTGCCTTCCTCCCCTTCACCCACACTTGGCATTTATCTTCAGGCTATTCCTCCCCAGCCCCCCCACTGTCCCTCCTCCCTTCCCCCCAATAGACCCCAGTGTGTAGTAGACCCCCTCCCTTTGTTCATGCGTTCTTATTTTTCTCACCCGCCTATGAGTGAGAATATGCGGTATTTGTTTTTTGTTCTTGTGTCTGTTAGCTGAGAATGATGTTCTCCAGATTCATCCATATCCTTACAAAGGACACAAACTCATCATTTTTGATTGCTGCATAATATTCCATGGTGTATATTTGCCACATTTTCCCAGTCCAGTCTATCATCGATGGGCATTTGGGTTGGTTCCAGGTCTTTGCTATTGTAAACAGTGCTGCAATGAACATTCGTGTCCATGTGTCCTTATAGTAGAATGACTTATCGTCCTTTGGATATATACCCAGTAATGGGATTTCTGGGTCAAATGTGATTTCTATTTCTAGGTCCTTGAGGAATCGCCACACTGTCTTCCACAATGGTTGAACTAATTTACACTCCCACCAACAGTGTAAGAGTGTTCCTATTTCGCCACATCCTCTCCAGCATCTGTTGTCTCCAGATTTTTTAATGATCGCCATTCTAACTGGCGTGAGATGGTATCTCAATGTGGTTTTGATTTGCATCTCTCTAATGACCAGTGATGATGAGCATTTTTTCATGTGTTTGTTGGCCTCATGTATATCTGCTTTTGTAAAGTGTCTGTTCATATCCTTTGCCTATTTTTGAATGAGCTTGTTTGTTTCTTTTTCTGTAAATCTGTTTGAGTTCTTTGTAAATTCTGGATATCAGCCCTTTGTCAGATGTGTAAACTGCAAAGATTTTTTCCCATTCTGATGGTTGCCTATTCACTCTAGTGACTGTTTCTTTTGCCGTGCAGAAGCTGTGGAGTTTGATTAGGTCCCATTTGTCTATTTTGGCTTTTGTTGCCAATGCTTTTGGTGTTTTGTTCATGAAGTCCTTGCCTACTCCTATGTCCTGAATGGTTTTGCCTAGATTTTCTTCTAGGGTTTTTATGGTGTCAGGTCTTATGTTTAAGTCTTTAATCCATCTGGAGTTAATTTTAGTGTAAGGTGTCAGGAAGGGGTCCAGTTTCTGCTTTCTACACATGGGTAGACAGTTTTATTAACACCACTTATTAAGCAGGGTATTCTTTCCCCATTGCTTGTTTTTGTCTGGTTTATCAAAGATTATATGGCTGTAGATATGTTGTGTTGCCTCCAATGCCTCTGTTCTGTTCCATTAGTATATATCTCTGTTTTGGTACCAGTACCATGCTGTTTCAATTACTGTAGCCTTGTAGTATAGTTTGAAGTCTGGTAGTGTGATGCCTCCCGCTGTGTTCTTTTTGCTTAGAATTGACTTGGCTAGGCGGGCTCTTTTTTGGTTCCATATGAAGTTCATGGTGGTTTTTTCCAGTTCTGTGTAGAAATTCAATGGTAGTTTGATGGGGATAGCATTGATTCTGTAAATTACCTTGGGCAGTATGTTTCTTATTCAAGGAAACTCTGAAATTGTTGCCACATGTAATAGTGCCCTGAGTATTTCCCAGGTATCTATTATTCACTTAGGCTCTGAAACTTTGCCCATATAAAATTGTTTTCTGAATTGTCCACAGGCCTGTATTATTAACTCTGACTCTAAATATTTGGGCATGTAAAATAGACAAGTGACTATTCCAAAGTTGTGTATTACTCACTCAGGCTTTGATTTTTTGACCATATATAATACTCTAGTGTCTATTCCACATGTGTGCATTATTCCCAGAGGCTGTAAATTAGAGGCTATACAGAGTAGACTCCTAACACTTTCTTAGGTGTGCCTTACTCATTGAGGCTCATTTTGTGTGATTATATGAAACAGGATGCTGCTATGTTTAATCTTTGTGTTATTTAGTGAATCTCGGAATGAGAGTCTATATGAAATAGACTGCTGAGTACTTAACATTTGTGCATTTTTCACTGAGGTTATGAGTCCATGGCCATATAATTTGAAATCTGGACTAATCCACTCGTGCATATTATCCACTGAGGCTATGAATGAGTGTTCTAATAAAATAGACTCCTGGCTACTCCACAGGAGTACATTATTTACCGAGGCTCTGAATGAATGTGCATCGAAAATAGACTCCAAATTATTTTCCAGGTGTGTATTATTCATTGAGGCTCAGAAGGTTTGGCCATATTAATTAGATTCCTTACAACATAAAGATCCTGTTTTATGCACTGTGGCTCTGAATATGTGTCTACATTAAACAGACTCCTGACTACATCACATTATTCAGTGGCACTCCGAATTAGAGGCCACATCAAAGAGTCTCCTGACTATTCCACATGTGTGCATTATTTAATGACACTCTGAATGAGGGAGTAAAGGTAAATCCTGACTATTTCAGCAGGTTTGTACACTTAGTGAGTCTCTTAATGAATGGCCATAGGAAAGAGATTTCTGAGTATTCCACAGGTGTGCATTATTTAGTTATTCTCTGAATGAGTGGCCATTAAAAATAGACTCCAGATTATATCACAAGTGTGTACTATTCAGTGAGGCTGTGAAAGAGGGGCAATATGAAACAGACTTCTAATTATTCCACATGTGCATTATTCACTGTCTTAATGAGAAGACATATGACATAGACTACTCATTATTATCCATGTGTGCATTAATCATGGATGAATCTGGAGAACATCATTCTCAGCAAACTGACACAAGAACAGAAAAAGAAATACCGCATATACTCGCTCATAGGTGGGTGAGAAAAATGAGAACATGTGGACACAGAGAGGCGGTCTACTATACACTGGGGACTGTTGGGGGGAATGGGGGAGGGACAGCAGGGGGGGGCTGGGGGGGATAGCCTGGGGATGAATACCAAGTGTGGGTGAAAGGGAGGAAAGCAGCAAAGCACACTGCCATGTGTGTACCTATGCAACTATCTTGCTCATTCTGCACATGTACCCCCAAACCTATAATGCAATAAAAAAAAAAAATAAATAAAAATAAAAAAAAAAAAAAAAAAAAAAAATCAGACAAGTTCTGTTTGAATGTCCATACCAAATAGAATCCTGACCCTGCCCCAGGTGTGTATTACTCAGTGATACACAAAATTAGAGTTTATATGAAATTGACTCCTGACTATCACCCAGTAGTGTATCATTCAGGAAGGGACTTAATTTGTGGCTATCTTAAACAGCGTCCTGTTTACTCCATAGAAGTTCATTATTCACTGAAACATTAAATGATAGACCATATAAAGTAGACACCGGCCAGGCGCGGTGGCTCAAGCCTGTAATCCCAGCACTTTGGAAGGTCGAGGCGGGTGGATCACGAGGTCAAGAGATCGAGACCATCCTGGTCAACATGGTGAAACCCCGTCTCTACTAAAGATACAAAAAATTAGCTGGGCATGGTGGTGCGTGCCTGTAATCCCAGCTACTCAGGAGGCTGAGGCAGGAGAATTGCCTGAACCCAGGAGGCAGAGGTTGCAGTGAGCCGAGATCGCGCCATTGCACTCCAGCCTGGGTAACAAGAGCGAAACTCCATCTCAAAAAAAAAAGAAAAAAAAAGAAAATAGACACCATACTATTGCTCCATTGTAAATTACTCAGTTAGGTTCTAAATGAGTAGTAGTATCAAAGAGTATCCTGAGGATTCTTCAAGTGTATATCACTCAGTGAGGCACAAAATGAGTGGCCATATAAAAAATGCTCGACTATTATCCTGGTGTGCGTTATTCACTGAGGGTCTAAAAAAGTGGCTACATGAAGTAGACTCTTTAATCTTCCTTTGTTGTGTATTATTGAATGAGTCTCTGACTACGTGGGCATAAAAAAGAGACTCAGATGTATTGCCCAGTTGTTCATTATGTACAGAGACACCGAATGTGTAGGCATTTGAAGTAGACACTTGATAATTTTTGAGGGGTGTTTTCTTCACATAGGCCCTGAACGAGTGGACATGAGAAAGAGATTCCTGACTTATTAGATATAAATATTATTCAGTGAAACACTGAAAGACTGGCCTTCTGAAATAGAACCCATTTTACTTCACAGGTGTGCATTATTTTTTGATTCTCCAAACTAATCACCATATGAAACAGACTGGTGATTATTCACCACATGTGCAGTATTCAAAAATATTCTGTATGAGTGTGTTTATCAAATAATCTCCTGACTCTGACACATGTGTGTATCATTCACGGAGCTGCTTAATTTGTCCTACCTTCAATAGGTTCCTTACTACTCCACAGCTGTTTTTTACGCTCTGAAGCTCTGAATGAGAGGCCATATGACATAGACTCCTTACTACTGCTCCATTGTGTATTATTCGGTAATGCTGTGATTGAGTGGCCATATGACTTGGACTCTGACTATTCCCTAGGTGTGTATTCTTCAATGAGATTCTGAACGAGTGACCACATAACATAAACTCCTGACTCTATCCTCTTCACTATCTTTCAGTTCTGCATTGTTCACTGAGTCGCTGGGTGTAGGGTCATATCAAATAATCTCCAGACTATTCCTTAGGTGTGCGTTATTCAGTAAGTCTCTGAAGAAGAGGCTATAGATAATATAATCCTTAGTATTTTCCAGATATATATAATGTTTCAAGGAGGATATGAATAAGTGGCCAGGTGAAATAAACTACTGACGTTTCCATAGGTCTGTATTTTTCTGTGAAGTTCTGAATGTGTGGCCATAAAATAGAGACTCCTGAATGCTCCTCAGGCGTGCGTTTTTACATTCGGCTCTAAATGAGTGGCGATACGAAATAGAATCCTGACTTTTCTCAAGGTGTATGTTATTCAGTTAGGCTCTGAATATGTGGCTATAGAAAATAGAATTCTGACTACAATACAGGGGTTTCTTATTCAAAGAATCTCTGAAATTGATGCCACATGTAATAGCGTCCTGAGTGTTTCCCTGGTATGTATGATTCACTGAGGCTCTGAAACTTTGGCCATATGAAATTGTTTTCTGACTAGTCCACAGGTGTGTATTATTGATTCTGACTCTAAATATTTGGGCATATGGAATAGACTAGTGACTATTTCATAGTTGTGTATTACTCACTCAGGCTTTGATTCTGTGGCCATATAAAATAGTCTAGTGTCTATTCCACACGTGTGCATTATTCCCTGAGGCTGTAAATGAGAGGCTATATAAAGTAGACTCCTAACACTTCCCTAGGTGTGCCTTACTCAGTGAGGCCCTTTTTGTGTGACCATATAAAACAGGATGCTCCTACATTATACCTTTGTATTATTTAGTGAATCTCAGAATGAGTGTCTATATTATTTAGTGAATCTCGGAATGAGTGTCTATGAGATAGACTGCTGAGTACTTTACATTTGTGGATTTTTCACTTAGGTTATGAGTCAGTGGCCATATAAAATGAAATCCTGACTAATCCACAACGTGCATATCATCCACTGAAACTATTAATGAGTGTCGTAATAAAATAGACTTCTGGCTACTCCACAGGTGTACTTTATTTCCCGAGGCTCTGAATGAATGTTCATCGAAAATAGACTACAAATTATTCTCGAGGTGTGTATTATTCAGTGAGGCTCAAAAGATGTGGCCATATTAATTAGATCCTTACTGTATCATGGGTCTCTCTTATTCACTGTGGCTCCTAATATGTGTCTACGTGATATAGACTCCTGACTACACCACATTATTCAGTGACACTCCGAATTAGAGGCCACATAAAAAAAGCTCCCGACTATTCCACAGGTGTGCAATATTTAGTGAGACTCTGAATGAGGGGATAAAGGTAATGCCTGACTGTTTCCCCAGGTGTGTACACTTAGTAAGGCTCTTAACAAGTGGCCATAGGAAAGAGACTTCTGACTATTCCACAGGTGTGCATTATTTAGTGATTCTCTGAATGAGTGGCCATAAAAAGTAGACTCCAGACTATATCACAAGTGTGTAATATTCAGTGAGGCTGTGTAAGAGGGGCCATATGAAACAGAATTCTAATTACTCCATTGTGCATTATTCACTGTTTGTCTGAATAAGTTGCCATATGACATAGACTTTTCATTTTATACATGTGTGCATTAATCAAACAAGTTTTGTTTGAGTGTCCATACCAAATAGACTCCTGAACCTGCCCCAGGTGTGTATTACTCAGCGATACACAAAATTAGAGTTCATATGAAATAGACTCCTGATTATCACCCAGGTGTTTGTCATTCAGGAAAACACTTAATTAGTGGCTATCTTAAACTGCATCCTGATTACTCCATAGAAGTTCAATATTCACTGAAACTGAATGATAGACCATATAAAATAGACACCTCACTATTGCTACATTGTGAAATATTGAATACGGTTCTAAATGAGTGGTAGTATCAAATAGAATCCTGAGGATTCTTCAGGTGTTTATCACTCAGTGAGGCACAAAATGAGTGGCCATATTAAAAATGGTCGACTATTACCCTGGTGTGCATTATTCACTGAGGCTCTATATGAGTGGCTACATGAAGTAGACTCTTAACTCTTCCCCAGATGTGTATTATTGAATGAGACTCTGACTAAGTGATCATAAAAAAGAGACTCAGGTGTATTGCCAAGGTGTTCTTTACTTACAGAGACTCTGAATGTGTAAGCATTTGAAGTAGATCCTTTACTGTTTCTGAGGGGAGTACTATTCACACAGGCCCAGAACGAGTGGCCATGTGAAAGAGATTTCTGACTTATCAGATATACATGTTATTCACTAAAGCATTGAAAGTGTGGCCTTATGAAATACAACCCATTTTACTCCACATGTGTGCATTATTTTTTGATTCTCCAAATGAATGACCATATGAAACAGACTAGTGATTATTCCCCACATGTTCAGTATTCGAAAAGGTTCTGTATGAGTGTCTATGTCAAATAGTCTCCTGATTCTGAAACATTTGTGTATCATTCACGGAGCTGCGTAATTTGGGGCTACCTTAAATAGGGTCCTGACTACTCCACAGCTCTTTATTACACACTGAAGCTCTGATTGAGAGTCCATATGAAATAGACTCCTTACTATTGCCCCTTTGTGTATTATCTTGTAATGCTGTGATTGTGTGGCCATATGACTTGGACTCTGACTATTCCCAAGGTGTGTATTCTTCAGTGAGATTCTGAACGAGTGGCCACATAACATAAACTTTTGACTCTATCATCTTGACTATTTTTCTGTTCTGCATTGTCCACTGAGTCGCTGGGTGTAGGGTCATATCAAATAGTCTTTAGACTATTCCTTATGTGTGCATTATTAAGTGAGTCTCTGAATATGTGGCTATATATAATATAATCCTGACTCTTTTCCAGATAGATATGATTCTTCACTGAGGTTCTGAATCAGTGGCTATTTGAAATACACTCCTGATGTTTCCATAGGTCTGTATAATTCTGTGAATCTCTGAATGAGTGGCAATAAAATAGAGACTCCTGAATACTTCTCAGTCGTGCGTTTTTACATTTGGCTCTAAATGAGTGGCTATACGAAATAGAATCCTGACTATTTCCAAGGTGTATGTTATTTAGTTAGGCTCTGAATATGTGGCTATATGAAATAGAATTCTGACTACAATACAGGTGTTTATTATTCAACGAAGTTCTAAAATTGATGCCACATGTAATAGCGTCCTAAGTATTTCTGAAGTATGTATTATTCACTGAGGATCTGAAACTTTGGCCATATGAAATTGTTGCCTGACTAGTCTACAGGCGTGTATTTTTGACTCCGACTCTAAATATTTGGGCATATGGAATAGACTAGTGGCTATTCCAAAGTTGTGTGTTACTGACTCAGGCTTTGATTTTGTGGCAATATAAAATAGACAAGTGTCTACTCCACACGTGTGCATTATTCCCTTAGGCTGTAAATGAGAGGCTATATACAGTAGACTTTTATCACTTCCCCAGGTGTGCATTACTCAGTGAGGCTCTTTTTGTGTGACCATATGAAACAGGATGTTGTCTATCTTAAATAATTGTATTATTCACTGAATCTCTGAATGTGTGTTTATATGAAATAGACTGCTGAGAACTTTACATTTGTGCATTTTTCATTGAGGTTACGAGTCAGTGGCCACATAAAATGGAATTCTGTGTAATCCGCAACCTGCATATTATCCACTGAGGCTATGAATGAGTGTCCTAATAAAATAGACTCCTGGCTACTCCACAGGTGTACATTATTTACCGAGGCTCTGAATGAATATCCATCGAAAATAGACTCAAAATTATTCTCCAGGTGTGTATTATACAGTGAGACTAAGAAGATGTGGCCATATTAATTAGATTCCTTACTATATCAAGGGCCTGTCTTATTCACTGAGGCTCTGAATATGTGTCCACATGAAATAGACTCCTGACTACACCACATTATTCAGTGACACTCCGAATTAGAGGCCACATGAAAAAGTCTCCTGACTATTCCACAGGTGTGCCTTATTTAGTGAGAATGTGAATGAGGGGATAAAGGTAAATCCTGAGTATTTCCCCAGATGTATACGCTTAGTGAGGCTCTTAACGAGTGGCCATAGGAAAGAGACATCTGACTATTCAGCAGGTGTGCATTATTTAGTGAGTCTTTGAATGAGTGGCTATAAAATATAGACTCCAGACTATATCACCAGTGTGTAATATTCAGTGAGGCTGTGAAGGATCCTCTTTATACCCCCTTTCTCCTGTGTGTATCACCTCTCTCCTGTTTGTATCCTACTCTCTTCTGTGTGTATCCTCCTCTCTCCTGTGCATATTCTTCTGTCTCCTGTGTGTATCCTGCTCTCTTTTGTGTGTAAACTCCTCTATCCTGTGTGTATCCTCCTCTCTCCTGTGTATCCCCCTCTTCTGTGTGTATCTTTTTCTCTACTGTGTGTATCCTCCTCTCTTCTGTGTGTATCTTCCTCACTCTTGTGTGTATATCCCTCCTCTTTCGTTTGTGTTTCCCCCCACTCTCCTCTGTGTATCCCCGCTCTTTCCTTTGTGTATCCCCCTCTCTCCTGTGTGTATACCCCTCTCGTGTGTATCCCCTCTCTCCAGTGTGTATCCTCCTCTCAGCTTTTTGAATCCTCCTCTCTTCTGTGTGTACGCCCTGTTCTCATGTGTGTATCCCCCTCTCCTGTGTGTATTCTCTGCTCTCCTCTGTCTTTTCCTTTTTCTCTTGTGTGTATCTCCCTCTACTGTGTGTATGCCCCTCTCTCCTGTGTATATCCTTCTCTATTGTGTTTATCCTCCTCTCTCCTGTGTGTATCCTCCTTTTTTAAATGTGTCCCCCTCTCTCCTGTGTGTATACTCCTCTCCTTTGTGTATCCTCCTCTCTCCTGTGTGTATTCCCCTCTCTCTTGTGTGTACCTTCCTCTCTCCTGTGTGTATCACCACTCTTCTGTGTGTATCCCCCTCTCTCCTGTGTGTATCCCCCTCTCTCCTGTGTGTATCCTCTTCTCTCCTGTGTGCATCCTCCACTCTTCTGTGTGTAACCCCCTCTCTTTAGTGAGTATCCTTCTCTCTCTTGTGTTTATCCTCTTCTCTTCTTTGTGTATCGCCCTAACCTGTGTGTATCCCCCCACTCTCCTGTGTGTATCCTTCTCTCTCCTGCGTGTATCCATCTCTCTCCTCTGTGTATCCTTCTCGCTCCTGTGTGTATTCTCCTCTTTCCTGCATTTATCGTCCTTTCTTCTGTCTGTATCCTCCTCTCTTTTTGTGTACCCTCCTCCCTCCTGTATTTATCCTTCTCCCCCTGTGTGTATCCCCCTCTCTCGTGTGTATCCCCCTCCATCCTGTGTGTATGCCCTACTCTCCTGTGTGTATCCCTTTTTCTCCTATGTGTATCCCCATTCTCTCCTGTGTTTTTCCCCTCTTCTTTGTGTATCCTTTTCTGTCATGTGTGTATTCTCTTCTTTCCTGTGCGTATCCTCCTGTCTGCTGTTTGTATCCTTTACTCTCCTGTGTGTATTCCCTTCGCCCTATGTGTATCTCCCTCTCTCCTGTGTCTATCCTCCTCTCTCTTGTGTGTATCCTCCTCTCTCCTGTGTGTATCCCCCTCCCTCTGTGTGTATCTCCATTCCTCTTGTGTGTATCTCCCTCTTTTGTCTTCATCTCTCTCTCTCCTGTGTGTATCCTTCTTTCACCTGTGTGTATCCTTCTCTCTCCTGTTTGTATTTTTTTTTCTTTTGTGTGTATCCTCCTCTCTCCTGTGTGTATCCATCTCTCCCCTGTGTGTATCCTCCTCTCTCCTGTGTGTACCTTCCTTTTTTCTGTGTGTATCTTCTTCTCTTCTGTGTGTATATCCCCTCTCTACCCTGTGTATCTCCCTCTCTATTGTGTGTATTCTTCTCTATCCTGTGTGTATCCTCCTCTCTCCTGTGTGTATGCCCCCTCTCCTGTGTGTATCCCTCTCTTTCTGTGTATCCTGACTTTCCTGTGTGTATTCCCCATTCTCCTGTGTGTATCTTCCTCTCCTGTGTGTATGCACATGACTTTTATGTGTATGCTCCTCTCTCCTATGTGTATTTTCCTCTCTCCTGTGTGTATCTTTTTCTCTCCTGTGTGTATCCCCCTCCACATGTGTGTATCCCTTACACTCCTGTGCTTTTTCCCCTCTCTCCTGTGTGTATCCCACTCTCTGCTGTGTGTACCCTTTTTTCATTTGTTTGGATCATCCTCTCTTTTGTGTGTATCCTCCTCTCTTCTGTGCTTATCTTCCACTATCCTGTGTGTGTTTTCCCTCTCTCCTGTGTGTATCCTTTTGTCTTTTGTGTGTATCCTACTCTCTCCAGTGTGCATTTTTTTATCTCCTGTGTGTATCCCCCTCTCCTGTGTGTATCCCCGCTCTTTCCTGTGTTTATCCTCCTCTCTTCTGCGTGTATCCTCCTCTCTCCTGTGTGTATCCTCCTCTCTCCTGCGTATATTATCCTCTATTCTCTCTGTATCCTCCAGTCTTTTGTGTGTATCCTTCTCTCTCTTGTATTTATTCTTGTCTTCCTGTGTGTATACTTCTCTCTCCTGTGTGTATTACCTTCCCTCCTGTGTGTATGCCCCACTCTTTTGTGGGTATCCCCCTCTTTCCTGTGTATATCCCCCCTCTCCTGTGTGTATCCTCCTCTATTTTTTGTTTATACCACTCTCTTTGTGTATTCTTCTCTTTTTTGTGTATCCCCCTCTTTCCTCTGTGTATCACACCGTCTCCTGTGTGTATTCCCCTCGCCTGTGTGTATCCCTTTCTCTCTTGTTTTTTTCTCTCTTCTTTGTTTATACTCCTCTCTCCTGTGTGTAGCCTTCTCTCTCCTGCGTGTATCCTCCTCTCTCCTGTGTGTATCCCCCTCCCTCTTGTGTGGATGCCACACTCTTCTGTTTGTAATCCCCTTTCTCCTGTGTGTATCCCCCACTCTCCTTTGTGTATCACAACGTCTCCTGTGTGTATCCTTTTCTCTCTAGTGTGTATCCTCCTCTGGCTTGTGTGTATTCCCCTCTCTCCTGTGGGTATCCCCTTCCTTTTGTGTGTATCCCCATTCCTCCTGTGTGTATTTCCCCCTCTTTTGTGTCTATCCTCCTCTCTCCTGCGAGTATCCTCCTCTTTTCTATTTGTATCATCTTCCCTTTTGTGTGTATCCTCCTCTCTCCTGTATTTATCCTTCTTTCACTGTGTGTATACCCCTCTCTCCTGTTTTTATCCTCCTCTCTCCTTTGTGTATCCCCCATCTCCTGTGTGTATTCCCCCTCTCCTGTGTGTATCCTTCTCTCTCCTGCATGTATTCGCCTCTCTCCTGTGTGTGTCCTCCTCTCCTGTGTGTATCCCCCTCTCTCCTGTGTGTATTCCTCTCGCCTGTTTGTATCCTCCTCTCTTTTGTGTATTTCCACTCTTTATTGTGAATCCTCCTTTCTCTTGTGTGTATCCTCCTCTCTCCTGTGTGTATTTTTCTCTCTCCTGTGTGTATTCCCCTCTTTCTGTGTGTATGCTTCTCTCTCCTCTGTGTATCCCTCTCCCTCTTGTGTGTATTTCCAACTTTCCTGTTTGTATCCCTCTCTCTCCTGTGTGTATCCCCCTCTCTCCTGTGCGTATCCTCCTCTCTACTGTGTCTATGCCCCTCTGTCTTGTGTTTATTCCCCTTCCTCCTGTATGTATCCCACTCTCTTCTCTCTGTATCCCCATCTCCTGTGTGTATCCCCCTCTCTCCTGTGTGTATTACCCTGTCTCCTGTGTGTATCCAAATCTCTTGTTTGTATCCCCTCTCTCCAGTGTGTATGCCCCTCTCCTGTGTGTATCCTCCTTTCTCCTGTGTGTATTCTCCTCTCTCATTTGTGTATCCTCTTCTCTCCTGTGTGCATCCTCCTCTTTCCTGTGTGCATACTCCTCTCTCCTGTGTGTATTTTCTAGTCTCTTGTGTGTATCTTCTTTTCTCCTGTGTGTATCCCTCCTCTCTCCTGTGTGTTTCTCCCCTCTGTCCTGTGTGTAATTCCTTTCTCTCTTGTGTGTATCCCTTCTTTCTCCTGTGTGTATCACCCTCTCTCCAGTGTGTATCCCCTCTCTCCTTTTTGTATCTTTCTCTCTCCTGTGTGTATCTTCTTCGCTACTGTGTGTATTCCCCTCTCTGCTTTGTGTATCCCCCTCTTCTGTGTGTATCCTTTTCTCTCTTGTGTGAGTTCTTTTATCTCCTGTGTATCCTTTTTTCCTGTGTGCATGCCCCTCTCTTCTTTGTCTATCCTTCTCTCTTCTGTGTATCCTTTTTCTCCTGTGTGTATTTTCCTTTCTCCTGTGTGAATACTCCTTTATCCTGTGTGTATTTCTCCTCTCTCCTGTATTTTTTCCCCCTCTCTCCTGTGTGTAACCAATTTTTCTCCTGTGCGTATCCCCCCTTTCTCCTGTGTGTATCCCCTCTCGCCTCTTTGTATTTTCCTCTCTCATGTGTGTATCGTCCTCTCTCATGTGTGTATCTCCATCTCCTGTGTGTATCCTCCCTCTCCTGTCTTTATCCTTCTTTCTTCTGTGTGTATCCCCTTTCCTGTGTGCACTCTCCTTTTTAATTTGTGTATTTCCCTCTCCTGTGTGTATCCCCCTTTCTCCTGTATGTATCACCACTCTCTTGTGTGTATCCCCCTCTCTCCTGTGTGTATCATTCTCTCATTTGTGTGTATCTTCCTCTCTACGGTGTGTACCCTTCTTTCTCCTGTGTGTATCACCTCTCTTCTGTGTGTATCCTTCTCTCTCCTGTGTGTATCCTTCTGTCTTATGTGTGTATCCTTCTCTATTTTGTGTGTATTCTTCTCTCTCCTGTGTGTATTCTCCTCTCTCCTGTTTGAATTTTTTTTTCCTGTGTGTATCTTTTTCTCTCCTGTGTGTATCATGCTCTCTCCTATGTGTATCCTCCTCTCTCTTGTGTATATTCCTCCTCTCTCTTGGATGTATCCCCCTTCTCTCTTGTGTGTATCTCCCTTCTCTCCGGGTTTATCCCTTCTCTCTCGTATGTGTATCCTCCACTCTTCTGTGGATATCCCCTCTCTCCTCTGTGTATTCTCCTCTCTGCTGTGTGTATCCTTTCCTCTCCTGTGTGTACGCCCCTCTCTCCTGTGTGTATTCCCCTCTCCTGTGTGTATCCTTTTCTCTCCTGTGTGTATTCCCCTCTCTCCTGTGTGTATTCCCCTCTCCTGTGTGTTTCCTTTTCTCTCCTATGTGTATCCTTCTCTCTTTTTTGTATATTACCCTCTCTCCTGTGTGTATCCTCCTCTTTTTTGTGTATCCTGTTTTCTCCTTTGTGTATCTTCCTCTCTCCTCTTTGTATCCTCCCCTTTTCTGTGTGTATCACCCCTTTTCTGTGTGTATCACCCTCTCTCCTATGTTTATCCCCTTCTTTCCTGTGTGTTTCCTCCTTTCACCTGTGTGTATCCTCCTCTCTCCTGTGTGTATACTCCTCTCACCTGTTTGTATGCTCCTCTCTTCTATTTGTATTTTCCTCTCCTGTGTGTATTCCCCCTCTTCACTACGTGTATCCTCGTCTCTTCTGCGTGTATTCTCCTCTCTTCTGTGTGTATCCTCCTCTCTTCTGTGTGAATTTTCCTCTCTCCTTCGTGTATTTTTCTCTCTTCTGTTTGTATAGTATTTTACTTTGTGTGTATCCTCCTTCCTTCTGTCATTATTCTTCTCCCCCTGTGGGTATCCCCCTGTTTCCTGTGTGTATCCCCCTCTCCTCTATGTGTATGCCCCACTCTCCTGTGTGTATCCCCTATCTCCTGTGTGTATCCTTCCTCTCTCCTGTGTTTACCCTCCTTTCTCCTCTGTGTATGCCTCTCTCTCCTGTGTGTATCCCACTCTTTCCTGTGTGTATCCTACACTCTGCTGTGTTTATTTTCCTCTCTTTGGCGTTTATCCCCCTCATTCCTTTGTGTATCCTCTTTTCTTTTTCTGTATCCTCCTCTTTTTGTGTGTGTATTTTTTTCTCTTTTGTGTGTATCCTCCTCTCTCCTGTGTGTACCTTCTTCTCTCTTGTGTGTACACCCCATCTCTCCTGTGTGTATTCTTTTCTCTATTGTGTGTATCCTGCCCTATTCTGTGTATATTCTCCTCTTTTCTGTGTTTATGCCCCTCTCTCCTGTGTGTATCCCACTCTTCTGCGTGTATCCTTTGTGTTCTGTGTGTATCCCCCTCTATTTTGTGTGTATCAGCCTCTCCTTTGTGTATGCCGTTGTCTCTTTTGTGTATTCTCTTCTCTCCTGTGTGTATCTTCCCCTCTCATTTGTGTATCCTCCTCTCTCCTATGTGTATCCTTCTCTCTCCTGTGTGTATCCTCCACTCTGCTGTGATTATCCTTCTCTCTTTTGCGTTTATCCCCCTGATTCTTGTGTGTATTTTCCTCTCTCTTGTGTGTATCCTCCTCTCTCCTGTGTGTAACCCCCTCCCCATTTGTGTATGCCACACCCTCCTGTTTGTATCCCGACTCTTCTGAGTGTATTCCCCTCTCTCCTGTGTGTCTCCTCCTTTCACGTGTGTATCCTCCTCTCTCCTGTTTGTATTATTTTCTCTCCTGTGTGTATCCTGTTCTTTTTTCTGTATCCTCCTCTCTTTTGTGTGTATCCCCCTCTCTCCTGTGTGTATCCCTCTCTTCTGCGTGTATCCTTTCTTTTCTGTGTGTATCCCCCTCTATCCTGTGTGTATCAGCCTCTCCTTTGTGTATGCCTTTGTCTCTTTTCTGTATTCTCCTCTCTCATGTGTGTATCCTTTTCTATTCTGTGTGTATCCTCCTGTATCCTGTGTGTATCCTTCTCCCTCCTGTGAGTATTTTTTTTTCTTTCGTGGGTATCCCCCCTCTCTCCTGTGTGTATCTTCCTCTCTTCTGTGTGTATCCTCCTGCATCCTGTGTGTATTGTTTTCTCTTCTTTGTGTATGCCCCTCTCTTCTCAGTGTATCCCCCTCTACTGTGTGTATCCTCCTCTCTGCTCTGTGTATCCTTCACCCTCCTGTGTGTATCCTCCTCTCTTTTGTTTTTATCTTCCTCTCTCCTGTGTGTATCTTCTTCTTAACTTTGTGTATCCCTTTTGTCTCCTGTGTTTATCCCCCTCTCTCTTGTGTGTATCCTCCTCTCTCCTGTGTGTATCTTTTCTCTCTTCTGTGTGTATGCCCCTCTCTTTTTTGTGTATTTCCCTCACCTGTGTGTATACCCCTCTCTCCTGTGTGTATCCCCCCTCTCATGTGTATATTCTGCTCTCTATTTTGTGAATTCCCGTCTCTCCTATGTGTATCATTCTCTCTGCTCTGTGTATGATCCTCTCTTTTTTGTGTATCCTCCTCTCTCCTGTGTGTATCCATCCTCTCTCTTGTGTGGAACGCCCTCTCTCCTCTGTGTATTAACCTCTCTCTTGTGTATTCTCCTCTCTCCTGCGTGTATCCCCCTCTCTTTTTTGTGTATCTTTCTCTCTTCTATATGTATTTCCCTCTCTCCTGTCTGTATGCCCCTCTCTCCTGTGTGTATTCCCCTCTTCTGTGTGTATGCCCTCTCTCCTGTGTGTATTCTTATTTCCTGTGTTTATCCCCCTCTCTCTTGTGTATATTTCCCTTTCTCCTGTATGTATCCAACTCTCCTATGGGTATTCCCCTTTCTCCTGTGTGTATGCCCTTCTCCTGTGTGTATACTCCTCTCTCCTGTGTGTATCCTCTTGTCTCCTGCGTGTATCCTCCTCTCTCCTGCGTGTATCCCTCCGCTTTCTTGTGTTTCCCCCCTCTCTCCTGTGTGTAACACCTTTCTTTTCTGTGTGTATCACCTTTCTCTCCTGTGTGTATTTCCCTCTCTCTTGTGTGTATCTCCTCTCTCCTGTTTGTTTCATCCTCTTTTATGTGTGTATCCTCTTCTCTCCTGCGTGTATCCCTCCGCTTTCTTGTGTTTCCCCCCTCTCTCCTGTGTGTAACACCTTTCTTTTCTGTGTGTATCACCTTTCTCTCCTGTGTGTATTTCCCTCTCTCTTGTGTGTATCTCCTCTCTCCTGTTTGTTTCATCCTCTTTTCTGTGTGTATCCTCTTCTCTCCTGTGTTTAGGCACCTCTCTCCTCTGTGTATCACCCCTTCCTGTGTGTATTCTTCTCTCTTCTGTGTGCACCCCCTCTCTCATTTGTGTATTTCCCTCATTTGTGTGTATACCCCTCTCTCCCATGTGTATTCCCTTCTCTCCTCGGTGGATCCCCCTCTCTCTTCTGTGTATCGCCCTCTCCTCTGTGTGACCTCCTTTCATCTATGTCTATCCTCCTCTCTTTTGTGTGTATGTTTTCTCTCTCCTGTGTGTATGCACCTCTCTTCTTTGTGTATTCACCTCACCTTTGTGTATACCCCTCTCTTCTGTGTGTATTTCCCTCTCTTTTGTGTGTATTCCCCTCGCTTCTGTGTGCCTTATTTTCTCTTCTTTGTGTATCCTTTTCTCTTCTGTGTGTATCATTATCTCTCTTGTGTTTATCACCCTTCCCTTCTGTGTGTATTTTTCTCTCTCCTGTGTGTATCCCCCTCTCTCTTGTGTGTACCTCCTCTCTCCTGTTTGTTTCATCCTCTCTTCTGTGTGTAACCTCCTCTCTCCTGTGTTTATGCACCTCTCTCCTGTGTGTATCACCCTTTCCTGTGTGTATTCTTCTCTCACGTGTATGCATCCCCCTCTCTTCTTTGTGTATTCCCCTCATTTGTGTGTATACCTCTCTCTCCTATGTGTATTCCCCTCTCTCCTGTGTGGATCACCCTCTCTCTTCTGTGTATCGCCCTCTCCTCTGTGTGTCCTCCTTTCATCTATGTGTATCCTCCTCTCTTTTGTGTGCATCTTTTCTCTCTCCTGTGTATGCCCCTCTCTTCTTTGTGTATTCCCCTCACCTTTGTGTATACCCCTCTCTCCTGTGTGTATCTTCCCTCTCTACTGTGTATACCCCTCTCTTTTGTGTGTATCCCCCTCACTCCTGTGTGTGTTCTTTTCTCTTCTGTGTGTATTCTTTTCTTTTTTGTATGTATCATTCTCTCTCTTTTGTTTATCCCCCTTTTCTACTGTGTGTGTTTTTCTCTCTCCTGTGTGTATCCACCTCTCTCCTGCGGGTATCCTCCTCTGTGCTGCGTTTATTCTTCTTTCTCCTGCGTGTATCCTCCTCTCTCGTGTGTATACTCCTCTCTTGTGTGTATACCCCTCTCTCCTATGTTTATTTCGTCTCTCCTATGTAAATCCTCTTTCTCTTGTGTGTATCGCCCTCTCCTGTGTGTATGCTCCTCGCTCTTTTGTGTATTCATCTCTCTCCTGTTTGTATCTTTTTTCTTCTGTGTGTATGCTTCTCTTTACTGTGCGTATCTTTCTCCTTCTGTGTGTATTCCACTCTCTCCAGTGTGTAGCCTCTCACTTCTCTTAGTATGCCCAACTCTGCTTTGTGTATACCCCTCTCTTTTGTTAGTGTCAGCCCTCTCCTTTGTGTGTATCCCTTCTCTCGCCTTTGTATATCCTACCCGCTTCTTTGTGTATCCCCGTCTTTATTGTGTGTATCCCCCCTCTCTCCTGTGTGTATCCTCCTCTCTCCTGTGTGTACCCACCCTCTTTTTTGTGTATCCTCCTCTCTCCTGTGTGTATCCGCCTTCTCTCCTGTGTGTAACGCCATCTCTCCTCTGTGTATTCCCCTCTCTTTTGTGTATACTCTTCTCTTTTGCGTATATCCTCCTCTCTCCTTTGTTTATTTTCCTCTCTCGTATGTGAATCCCCCTCTCTCCTGTGTGTATGACCCTCTCTCGTGTGTGTATTTTCCTCTATCCTGTTTGGATCCCCCTCTCTCCTGTGTATCCCCCTCTTCTGTGTGTATACCCTTTCTCCTGTGTGTATCCCCCTCTCCTGTGTGTTTTCCCCTCTCTCTGGTGTGTATTATCCTGTCTCCTGCATGTATCCATCTCTACTGTGTGTATCCTTCTCTCTCCTGTGTGTATGCCCCTCTTCTGTGTGTATACTCCTCTTTCCTGTGTTTATCCTCCTCACTCCTGTGTGTATCCTCCTCTCTCCTGTGTGTGTCCTGCTCTCTCCTATTTGTATCACTTCGCTTTCCTGTGTGTTTCCCCCATCTCTCCTGTGGGTAACACCTTTCTTTCCTGTGTGTATCACCCCTTTCTGCTGTGTGTATCTCCCTCTCTCTTGTGTGTATCTCCTCTCTTCTGTTTGTTTCCTCCTCTCTCCTGTGTATATCTTTCTCTCTCCTGTGTGGATCCCCCTTTCTCCTGTGTGTATCCCCTTTTTTGTGTGTATGCCCCTCTCTCCTGTGTGTATCTTCCCCTCCTATATGTATCCTCCTCTCTCCAGTGTGTATCCTATTCTCTCCTGTGTGTATTTCCCACTCTCCTGTGTGAATCCCCTCTTTCCTGTGTGTATCCTCTTCTGTCTTGCATGTATCCTCCTCTCTCCTCTGTCTATGCCCCTCTCTCCTGTATGTGTCCCCCTCTTTTGTGTTTATCTCCCTCTCACCTCTGTGGATCCCACTCTCTCCTCTGTGTATTTCCATCTCTTTTTCGTATCCCTTTCTCTTCTGTGTATATCCCACACTCCTGTGTATATTCTCTTCTCTTCTGTGTGTATCTTCCTCTCTCCTCTGTGTATCCTCCTCTCTCCTGTGCGTATCTTCCTCTCTCCTGTGTGTATCCCTTCTCTCCAGTGTGTATTTTTCTCTCTCCTGTGTTTATCCTCATCTTTCCTTTGTGTATTTTCTTTAATCCTGTGTGCATCCCCCTCCCTCCTGTGTGTATTTCCCTCTCCTGTGTGTATCCCTTTCTTTTTTGTTGATTCCACTTCCGTCTTTGTGTATCTCCCTTTTTCTGTGTGTACGCCCCTCTCTTCTGTGTGTATCCTCCTCTCACCTGTGTGTATCCCTCGCTCCTCTGTGTATTCTCCTCTCTACTGTGTGTATCCTTTTCTCTTCTGTGTGTATCAGTCTCTCTCTTGTGTGTATCTCCCTTCTCTCCTGTGTGTATTTTTCTCTCTCCTGTGGGTATTCCCCTCTCTCCTGCGTGTATCCTTCTTTGTGCTGCGTTATCCCCCTTTCTCCTGCGTATATCCTTTTCTCTCCTGTGTGTATACCCCTCTCTTATGTGTATTTCTCTCTCTTCTCTGTGGATCCTTCTCTCTCTCTTTGTGTATCGCCCTCTCCTGTGTGTATTCTTTTCTCTCTTTTGTGTATCCGTCTCTCTCCTGTGTGTATCCTCTTTTCTCCTGTGTGTATCCTCCTCTCTTCTTTGCGTATCTTCCTCCTCTTGTGTGTATCTTACTCTCTCCAGTGTGTATCTTCTCCCTTCTGTGTGTATGCCCCACTCTCGAGTGTGTATTCCCCTCTCTCCTGTTAGTATCCCCTATCTCCCCTGTGTGTATTCTTTCGATCCCCTTTATGTATCCTACTTTCTTCTGTGTGTATCCTTCTCTTTCTTGTGTGTAACCTTCCTCTCTCCTGTGTGTATCCTCCACTCTCCTGTGTGTATCCACCTTCTCCTGTGTGTATCCATCTCTCTCCTGTGTGTATCTTTCTCTCTTCTGTGTGTATCCTCCCTCTCTCCTGTGTGTAATGCCCTCTCTTCTCTGTGTACTCTCCTCTCTTCTGTGTATTCTCCTCTCTCTTGCATGTATCCTTTTCTCTCCTTTGTGTATCTTCCTCTCTCCTATGTGTATCCTCCTCTCTCCTGTGTGTATGCCCCTCTCTCTTGTGTGTATTTCCCTCTTTCTTGTGTGTATAACCTCTCTCTGCTCTGTATCCCACTCTCCTGTGTGTATCTCCCTCTCTCCGTGTGTATTTCTCTGTCTCCTGTATGTATCCAACTCTTTTCTGTGTATCCTCCTCTCTCCTGTGTGTATTCCTCCACTTTCCTGTGTTTTTCACCCCTCTCTTCTGTGGGTAACACCTTTATTTCCTGTGTGTATCACCCCTTTCTCCTGTGTATATCCTCTCTCTTGTGTGTATCCCTTCTCTCCTGTTTGTTTCCTCCTATTTCCTGTGTGTATCCTCCTCTCTCCTGTGTTTACGCCTTTCTTTCCTGTGTGTATCACACTTTTTGTGTGTATACTACTGTATCCTGGGTTTATCCCCCTTTCTCCTTTGTATATCCCCCTTTTCTGTGTGTATGCCCCTCTCTCCTGTGTATCTCCCTCTCCTATGTGTATCCTCCGCTCTCCAGTGTGTATCCTTTTCTCTCCTGTGTGTATCCTCCACTCTCCTCTGTCTACGCCTCTCTCTCCTGTATTTATACCCCTGTCCAGTGTTTATTTTTCTCTCTCCTTTGTGTATCCCACCCTCTCCTCTGTGTATTTTCTATTCCTGTGCGTTTCCCACTCTTTTCTCTGTGTATCCCCCACTCCTGTGTGTATGCCCCTCTCTCTTGTGTGGATTCCCCTCTCTCTTGTGTGCATCCCACTTTCTCCTGTGTATACTCCTCTCTCCTGTGTGTATCCCCCTCTCTCCTGTGTGTATGCCCCTCTCTCTTGTGTGTATTCCCCTCTCTCTTGTGTGTATCCCACTCACTCCTGTGTATACTCCTCTCTCCTGCGTGTATCTCCCTCTCTCCTGTGTGTATCCCCATCTTCTGTATGTATCCCCCTCTTCTGTATGTATCCCCCTCTCTCCTGTGTGTAGTTTCCTGTATCCTGCATGTATCAAACGCTTTTGTGTGTACCCCTTCTCTCCTGTGTGTATTTCTCTCTCTTCTGTGGGTATCCTTCACTCTCCTGTGTGTATTTTCCTCTCTTTTGTGTGTATTCTTCCCTCTTCTGTGTGTTTCCCGCTTCCCCTGTGTGTATCCTCTCTCCTGTGTGTGTCCTCTTTTTTCCTGTGTGTATCTTCTTCTCTCTTGTGTGTATCTTACCTGTCTCCTGTGTGAACCCCCTCTCTCCTGTGTGTATCCTCCTCTATTTAGTGTGTATCCTGCTCTCTTCTGTGTGTATGCCCCTCTCTCCTGTGTGTATCCCCATTTCCTGTATGTATCCCCTTTTATGTGTGTTTCTTCCTTTTTAGTGTGTATCCCCCTCTCCTGTGTGTATGCTCCTGTCTCCTTTGTGTATTCTCCACTGTCCTGTGTGTATCCTCCTCTCTCCTGTGTGTACCCTCCCCTCTCCTGTATTCATCCCTGTCCTTCTGTTTGTATCTTTCTGTGTCTTGTGTGTATACCCTCTCTCCTATATGTATCCTTTTTTCTTTTGTGTGTATCCTTCTTTTTCCTGTGTGTATCTTCCTCTCTCCTGTGTGTATCCTCCTCTCTCCTCTTTGTATCCTCTCATCACCTGTGTGTATCCTCCTCTCTCTTGTGTGTATTCTCTTCTCTCCTGTGTGTATACTTTTCTCTCCTGTGTGTATCCCCTCCCCCTGTGTGTATCTCCCTCTCTACTGTCTGTATCCCCCTTTCTCCTTTGTGTATCCTTCTCTCTCCTGTGTGTATCTTCCTTTCACCTCTGTGTATCCTCCTGTCTCCTTTATGTATTCTTCTCTCTCCTGTTTATATCTCCCCTCTCTCCTGTGTGTATATCCCTCTCTCCTGTGTGTATCCTCTTCTCTCCTACGTGTATCATCCCCTCTCCTCTGTCTATGCCCCTCTCTTCTGTATGTATTCCGCTCTCCTGTGTTTTTTCTTCTATCTTCTGTGTGTATGCCCTCTCTCGTCTGTGTATTCTTCTCTCCTGTGCCTATCCCCCTCTCTTCTCTGTGTATCTCCTTCTCCTGTGTGTATCCTTTCCTATTCTGTGCGTACCTTCCTCTCTCCTGCGTGTATCCTCCTCTCTCCAGTGTGTATCCTCCTCAGTCCTGTGTGTATCCTTTTACCACTCTGTGTATACCCCTCTCTTTTGTGTGTATCCTTCACCCTCAGGTTTGTGTGCCCCACTCCCCTGTGTGTATCTTCCTTTCTTCTCTGTGTATCAACCTCTCTCCTGTGTATATGCTCCTCTCTCCTGTGTGTATCCTTCTATTTTCTGTGTGTATCCTCTTTCTCCTGTGTGCATCTCCTTCGCTCTTGTGTGTATTTCTTTCTCCTGTGTGTATCCCTTTCTCCTTTGTGTATCCACCTCTCTCCTTTGTGTAACCCCCCTCTTCTGTGTTTATGCCCCACTCTCCTGTGTGTATTTTCCTCTCACCTGTGCGTATTTTCTCTCCCTTGTGTATCGTCCTCTCTCCTGTGTGTATCCCACATTCTCCTGTGTATGCTTCTCTCTCCTGCGTGTATCCTTCTCTCTCCTTTGTGTATCTTTCTATCTTCTGTGTGTATCCCCCTGTCTCCTCTATGTATGCTCCTCTCTCTTGTGTGTATTCCCCTCTCTCCTGTGTTTATCCCACTCTTACCTGTGTATACTCCTCTCTACTGTGTGTATCTCTCTCTCTCTCCTGTGTGTATCTCCTACGTCTGTACGTATCCCCCTCTCTCCTGTGTGTATTTCGCTGTCTCCTGCATGTATCCAACTTTTTTGTGTGTACTCCCTCTCTTTTGTGTGTATCTCCCACTCCTGTGTGTATCTCCTTCTTTTCTGTGTGTATCTTCCTCTCTTCTCTCTGTATCCTCCTCTCTCCTGTGTGTATCTTTCTCTCTACTGTGTGTATCCTTCTTTCCTGTGTGTATTTTTCTCTCTCGTTTGTGTATCCTCCTCTTTCCTGTGTGTATTTCCCTTTCTCCTGTGTGCATCCCCGACGCTCCTGTGTGTATTTCCCTCTCCTGTGTGTATTTCCCTCTCCTGTGTGTATTCATTTCTCCTTTGTGTATCCACCTCTCTTCTTTGTGTAACCCCCTCTTCTGTGTGTACGCCCCACTCTCCTGTGTGTATCCTACTCTCACCTGTGTGTATTTTTCTCTCCTTTGTGTATCCTCCTCTCTCCTGTGTGTATCCCACTTTCTCCTGTGTATACTTCTCTCTTCTGCGTGTATCCCCCTCTCTCCTGTGTGTATGCCCTTCTCTCTTGTGTGTATTCCCCTCTCTCTTGTGTGTATCGCACTCTCTCCTGTGTATACTCCTCTCTCCTGCGTGTATCGCTCTCTCTCCTGTGTTTATCCCCCTCTTCTTTATGTATTCCCCTCTCTTCTGTGTGTTGTTTCCTGTCTCCTGCATGTATCCAACGCTTTTGTGTGTACCCCCTCTTACCTGTGTGTATCCCCCTCTCTTCTGTGGGTATACTTCACTCTCCTGTGTGTATCCTCCTCTCTTTTGTGTGTATTCTTCCCTCTTCTGTGTGTATCCCGCTTCTCCTGTGTGTATCCTTCTCTCTCCTGTGTGTATTCTCTTCATTCCTGTGTGTATCTTCTCTCCTGTGTGTATATCCCCTGTCTTCTGTGTGTACCCCCTCTCTCCTGTGTGTATCTTTCTCTATTTTGTGTGTATCCTGCTCTCTTTTGTGTGTATGCTCCTCTCTTCTGTGTGTATCCCCATCCCCTGTATGTATCCTTTTCTTTTCTGTGTGTATCTTCCTTTTTTGTGTGTATCCCCCTCTCCTGTGTGTATGCTCCTGTCTCCTTTGTGTATCCTCCACTGTCCTTTGTGTATCCTCCTCTCTCCTGTATTTATTCCCATTCCCCTGTTTGTATCCCTGTGTCTCTTGTGTGTATCCCCCTCTCTTTTATGTGTATCCTTCCCTCTTTTGTGAGTATTCTCCTTTCCCGTGTGTGTATCTTTCTCTCTCCTGTGTGTATCCTCCTCTCTCTTGTGTGCATCCTCCTTTTTTCTGTGTTTATTCCCCTCTCCTCTGTGTATCCTCCTCTCTCCTGTTTGTATCCTCCCTTCACCTGTGTGTATCCTTTTCTCTCTTGTGTGTATTCTCTTCTCTCCTGTGTATATACTCCTCTCTCCTGTGTGTATCCCCCTCCCCCTGTGTGTATCTCCCTTTCTACTGTCTGTATCCCCCTTTCTCGTGTGTATCCTTCTCTCTCCTGTGTGTATCTTCCTTTCACCTCTGTTTATCCTCCTGTCTCCTTTATGTATTATTCTATTTTCTGTGTTTATCTCCCCTCTCTTCTGTGCGTATCCCCCTCTCTCCTGTGTTTATCCTCCTCTCTCCTGCGTGTATCATCCCCTCTCCTCTGTCTATGGCCCTCTGTTCTGTATGTATCTCACTCTCCTGTGTTTTCCACCTCTCTCATTTGTATATCCTCTCTCTCGTCTTTGTATTCTTCTCTCCTGTTCCTATAACCCTCTCTTCTGTGTGTATCTCCTCCTGTGTGTATCCTTTCCTCTTCTGTGCGTATCTTCCTCTCTCCTGTTTGTATCCTCCTCTCTCCAGTGTGTATCCTCCTCACTCCTGTGTGTATACTTCTACCACTCTGTGTATACCCCTCTCTTTTGTGTGTATTCCCCACCATCATGTTTGTGTGCCCCACTCTACTGTTTTTATCTTCCTTTCTCCTCTGTGTATCACCCACTCTCCTGTGTATATGCTCCTCTCTCCTGTGTGTATCCTCCTTTGTCCTGTGTGCATCTCCCTCGCTCTTTTATGTATTTTTTCTCCTGTGTGTATCACTTTCTCTTTGTGTATCCACCTCTCTCCTTTGTGTAACACCCCTCTTCTGTGTGTACGCACCACTCTCCTATTTTTCTTTTTTTTGTGTGTATCCTCCTGTCTCCTGGTGTATCCCAATTTCTCCTGTGTATACGTCTCTCTCCTGCGTGTATCCTCCTCTCTTCGTTGTGTATCTTTTTCTCTCCTGTGTGTATCGCCCTCTCTCCTGTGTGCATGCCCGTCTCTCTTGTGTGTATTCCCCCCTCTCCTGTGTGTATCTCCCTCTCTCCTGTGTGTATCTTCTTCTTCTGTGTGTATAACCCTCTCTTTTTTGTGTATTTCCCTGTCTCCTGCATGTATCCAACCCTTTTGTTTGTACCCCCTCTCTTCTGTGTGTATCCCCCACTCCTGTGTGTATCTCCTTTTTTTCTGTGTGTATCTTTTTCTCTCCTCTCTGTATCCTCCTCTCTCCTCTGTGTATTTTCCTCTCTACTGTGTGTATCTCCCCTCTCCTGTGTGTATCATTCTCTCTCGTGTGTGTATCCTTCTCTTTCTTGTGTGTATTTTCCTATCTCCTGTGTGCATCTCCCTCGCTCCTGTGTGTATTTTCCTCTCCTGTGTTTATCCCTTTCTCCCTTGCGTATCTTGCTCTCTCCTCTTTGTCTTCCCACTTTTCTGTGTTTACGCCCCTCCCTTCTGTGTATATCCTCCTCTCACCTGTGTGTATTTCTCTCTCCTGTTTGTATCACCTTTTCCTGTGAGTATCCTCCTCTCTTCTGTGAGTACCCGCTTTCTACTGTGCTTATCCCCATTTTATGTGTGTATGCCACCTAACCTGTGTGCATCTCTTTCTTCTGTGTGTATCCTCCTCTCTTCTGTTTGTATCCTTCTCTCTTCTGTGTGTATCTTCCTCTCTCCTTTGTGTATCCTCCTTTCTTCTGTTTGTATCCCCATCTTTACAGTGTGTATCATCCTCTATCCTGTGTGTATATTCTCTCTCTCCTGTGTGTATCCCCTCTCTTTTGTGTGTATCCCCCTCTCTCCTCTGTGTATTATCCCCTCTCCTGTGTTTCCTCTTTTCTCTGATGTGTATCCCCATCTCTTTTGTGTGTATCCTCCTTTCTTCTGTGTGTATCTTTTCTCTCTCCTGTGTTTATGCCCCTCTATCCTTTGTGTATTCCCCTCACCTGTGTGTATACCCCTCTCTCCTGTGTGTATTCCCCTCCCTTCTGTGTGTATCACCCTCTCTATTGTGTGAATTCCCCCCTATTCCGTGCGTAACCTTTTCTGTCCTGTGTGTAACGCCCTCCCTCTTTTGTGTATTCCCCTCTCTCCTGTGGGGATCTCCATCTCTCCTGTGTGTATTCTTCTCTTCTGTGTGAATCCCTTTTTCTCCGGTGTGTATCCACCTCTCCTGTGTGTATCCCCTTCTCTATTGTGTGTATTTCCCTGTCTCCTGTATGTATCCAACGCTAATGTGGGAATCTTTCTCTCTCCTGAGTATATGCCCCTTTTCTCTGTGTATACTCCTCTCTCCTGTGTGTATCCTCCCCTCTTTTGTGTGTATCCTCCTCTCTCATTTGTGTATCCTCCAATCTCCTGCATGTATTCTCCTCTCTTCTATCTGTATCCTCCTCTCTTTTGTGTGTATCATCCTCTCTTTTGTATTTATCCTTTTCCCTCTGCGTGTATCCTCCTCTCTCCTGTGTGTATTCCCCTCCCTCCTGTGTGTATTTTTCTTTCTCCTGTGTGTATTCACCTCTCTCCTGTGTGTATCCTCCTCTCTCCTGTGTGTATCCCCCTCTCTCCTATATGTATCCAACGCTCCTGTGTGTATCCCCCTCTCTCTTTTGTTTACGCCCCTCTCTTGTGTGTATACTTTTTTCTCTTGTGTGTATCCTCCTCTCTTTTGTGTGTATGTTTTTCTCTACGGTGTTTATTTCTCTGCTCTCCTGTGTGTTTTCCCCT
This sequence comes from Saguinus oedipus, assembly GCA_031835075.1. Lineage (NCBI taxonomy): Eukaryota > Metazoa > Chordata > Mammalia > Primates > Cebidae > Saguinus > Saguinus oedipus. The sequence goes on from CM063172.1 coordinate 31,370,068, forward strand.
TCCCTCCTATGTGTAACACCTTTGTCTCCTGTGTGTATCCCCCATTTGTCTTGTGTGTATCCCCCTCTTTTGTGTTTATTCCCTCTTTCCTGTTTGCTTTCTCCTCTCTCCTGTATTTTTTCCTCTCCTGTGTTTACGCCACTCTCTCCTGTGTGTATCACCCTTTCCTCTGTGTATACTTTTCTCTCCTGTGTTTATCCCCCTTTCTCCTTTGTTTGTCACCCTTTTACGTGTGTATGCCCCTCTCCTGTGTGTATCCTTTCTCTTGTGTGTATCCCTCTCTTCCCTGTGTGTATCCCCTTATTCTTCGTGTATCATTTTCTCTCCTGTGTGTATCTCTCTCTCTCCTGTGTGTTCACTCTTCTTTTCTGTGTTTATCACCCCTCTCCTTTGTGTATTCCCCACTACCCTGTGTGTATTCTTCTGTCTCCTGTGTGTATCCTTCCCTTTTTTGTGTGTATTTCCCTCTCTCCTGTGTATCCTCTTCTTTCCTGCGTGTATCCTCTCTTTCCTGTGTGTATTATTTTCTCTGCGGTGTGTGTTTTTTTTTCTCCTGTGTATACGCCCCTTTTTGTGTGTGTGTCCCCCTCTCCTGTGTGTATCATTTTCTCTCCTGTGTATATCCCCCTTTCTCCGGTGTGTATCCCCCTCTCCTGTGTGTACGCTCCTCTTTCCTGTTGTTATTTCCCTCTCCTCTGTGTATCCTCCTTTCTCCTTTTGTATCCTTTTCTCTCCTCAGTGTGTCTCCCTCTTTCCTGTGTGTGTCCCCCTCTCCTTTGTGTATCTTTCTGACTTTTGTTTGGATACACATTTCTTTTTTGTGTACCCTTCTCTCTCCTGTGTGTATCACCCCTCTTCTGTGTGTATACTCTTTTCTTCTCTGTGTATTTCTCTCTCTCTCCTGTATGTGTCCTCCTCTCTTCTCTGTGTATCCTCCACTCTCCTGTGTGTATCCTCCTCTCTCCTGTGCGTATCCTTCTCTCTCCTGTGTGTATCCTCTTTTCTCCTGCGTGTATCCTTCTTTCTCCTGTGTGTCTCCTCCTCTTTCCTGTATGTATCCTTCTCGCTCCTGTGTGCATTCTCCTCTCTCCTGTGTGTATCCTTTTCTCTCCTGTGTGTATCCTTCTATCTCCTTTGGGTATCAATTCTCTCTCCTGTGCGTATCCCTCTTTTCTCCTGTGTGTAACCCCCTCTCTCCTGTGTGTATCCCTTCTCTCTCCTGTGTGTATCCTCCTCTCTCCTCTGTGTATCTCCTCTCTCCTTTGTGTATCCTCCTCTCTGCTGTGTGTATCCTCCTTTCTCCTGTGTCTACAATCTTCTCTTCTGTGTGTATCCCCCTCTCCTGTGTGTATGCCCCTCTCTCCTGTGTGTAATCCCCTCTCCTGTGTTTATCCTCCTCTCTCCTGTGTGTATCCTCCTCTCTCCTCTGTTTATTTTCTACCCTCCTTTGTGTATCCCTTTTTCTTTGTGTATCCTCTTCTCTCCTGTGTGTATTCCCTCTCTCCTGTGTGTACCCTCCACTGTCCTGTGTGTATCACCACTCTCCGTGTGTATCCCCCCTCTCTCCTGTGTGTATCCCCCTCTCTCGTGTGTGTATCCCCCTCTCTCCTGCGTGTATTTTCCTCTCTCCTGCGTAAATCCTCCTCTCTGCTGTGTGTATGCCCCACTTCTCTGTGTATCTACCTCTATCCTGTTGGCATTTCCTTCTCTCCTGTGTGGATCTTCCTCATTCCTGTGTGTATACCCTCTCTCCTGTGTGTATCCTCCTCTCTGCTGTGTTTATACTCCTCTCTGCCGTGTGTGTACATCTCTCTCCTGTATGTATCCTCTTTTCTCCTATGTGAACCCTCATCTCTCTTGTGTGTATCACTCATTTCCTGTGTGTATTCTTCTCTCTCCTGTGTGTATTCTTCTGTCAACCGTGTATATCCTTCCCTCATTTCTGTGTATCCTCCTCTCTCCTGTGTGTATTTTCTTCTTTCCTGTGTGTATCCTTTTCACTCCTGTGTGTATCCCACTCTCCTGTGTGTATCTTTTTCTAACAAGTGTGTATCCTCCTTTCTACTGTATGTATCCTCCTCTCTTCGGTGTGTATCGTTTTTCTCTCCTGTGTGCATCACCCCTCTCTCATGTGTGTATCCACTCTCTCTCATGTATGTATCTTCCCTCTCTCCATTTTGTGTCTTCCTCTCTCTTGTGTGTATCCCCTCTCTCCTGTGTGTATCCTCCTCTCTGCTGTGTGTATCTTCCTCTCTTTTTGTGTACGCATCTCCCTTTTTTGTGGGTATCCTCTTCTCTTTTGTGTGTATTTTCCTTTCTCTTGTGTGTATCCCCCTCTCCTGTGTTTATGGTCTTCTTTTCTGTGTGTATTCCCTTTTCTGTGTGTATCCTCCTTTCGCCTTTGTGTATCCTCCACTCTTTTCGGTGTATCCCCCTCTCTCCTGTGTGTATCCCCCTCGCCTTTGTGTGTCCTCCTCTCTTTTGTGTGTATTCTAGTTTCTACTGTGTGTACCCTCCTCTCTCCTGTGTGTATCACGCCACTCCTATGTGTATCCTCCTCTCTGCTCTGTATATTTTCCCTCTCTCTTGTGTGTATCTTCCTCTCTCCTACGTGTATCCTCCCCTCTCCTGTGTTTATCCTTCTCTCTCCTGTGTATTCTCCAATATCCTGCGTGTATCCTCCTCTATTCTATCTGGATCCTTCTCTTTTTGGTGTGTATCCTCCTCTTTTTTGTATTTATCCTTTTTTCTCTGTGTGTATCCCCCTCTCTCCTGTGTGTATTCCCCTCCATCCTGTGTGTATGCTTCACTATCCTGTGTGTATCCCCCTCTCTTTTTGTTTATTCACCCTCTCTCTTGTGTGAATCCTCTTCTCTCCTGTGCGTAAGCCCCACTTTCCTGTTTGTATCCCTCTCTCCTGTGTGTATCCCTCTCTCTTTTGTGTGTATACCCCCTCTTCTGTGTTTATCATTCCCGCCTGTGTGTATCCCCCTCTCTCTTGTGTGTTTTCCCTCTCCTTTGTGTATCCTCCTTTCTCCTGTGTGTATCCTTTTCTCTCCTGTGTATATCCTCCTTTCTCCTGTGTTTATTTTCCTTCCTGTGTTATTATCTCCCTCTTCTTTGTGTGTATCTCCCACTCTCCTGTGTGTATCCTTTTCTCTTCTCTGTGTATTCTCCTCTCGCCTGTGTGTATCATTCTCTCTCTTGCATGTATTCTTCTTTCTCTTGTGTGTCTCCTCCTCTCTTTTGTGTGCATTCTCCTATCTCTTGTGTGTATCCCCCTCTCCTGTGTGCATCTTTCTCTCTCCTGTGGGTATCCCTTCTCTCTCCTGTGCGTATCCCTTCTCTCTCCTGTGCGTATCCCTCCTTTCTCCTCTGTGTAACACCCTCCATTCTGTGTGTATCCCTTCTCTCTTCTGTGCGTATCCCCTTCTCCTTTTTGTGTATCTCCTCTCTCCTTTGTATATCTTCCTCTCTGCTGTGTGTATCCTGATTTCTTCTGTGTCTACGCCCCTCTCTCCTGTGTGTATCCCCTTCTCCTGTGTGTTTCCTTCTCTTTCCTGTGTTTATTCCTTCTCCTCCTGTGTGTATTCCCCTCTTCTGTGTGTAAGCCCCTTTCTTCTGTTTGTATCTCCCTCTCCTGTGTTTATCCTTCTCTCATCTTGGTGTATCCTCCTCTCTCTTCTGTTTATTTTCTACTCTCCTGTTTGTATCATTTTTTGCGTGTGCATCCTCTTCTTTCCTGTGTGTACCCCCTCTCTCCTGTGTTTATCCTCCTCTATTTTGTGTGTATCCTGCTCTCTTCTGTGTGTATGCCTCTCTCTCCTGTGTGTATCACCCTCTCTATTGTGTGAATTCCCCTCTATTCTGTGCGTAACCTTCTTTGTCCTGTGTGTAACGCCCTCTCTCTTGCGTGTATTCCCCACTCTCCTGTGTGGGTCTCCATCTCTCCTGTGTGTATCCCCCTCTTCTGTGTGAATCACCCTCTCTCCTTTTTGTATCCACCTCTCTTGTGTGTATCCTTCTCCATTGTTTGTATTTCCCTGTCTCCTGTATGTATCCAACGCTCCTGTGAGAATCTCCATCTCTCCTGTATATATGCCTATTTTCTGTGTGTATACTCCTTTCTCCTCTGTGTATCCTATTCTCTCCTGTGTGTATCCTCCTCTCTACTTTGTGTATCCTCCAATCTCCTGCACGTATCCTCCTCTCTTCTATCTGTATCCTCCCCTCTTTTGTGTGTATCCTCCTCTCTTTTGTATTTATTCTTTTTCTTCTGTGTGTATCTTCTTCTCTCCTGTGTGTATTCTCCTCCCTCCTGTGTGTATCCTCCTATCAAATGTGTGTATTCTCCTCTGTCCTGTGTGTATCCCCCTCTCTCCTGTTTGTATCCCTCTCTCTCCTGTGTGTATTTCCCTGTCTCCTGTATGTATCCAATGCTTCTGTGTGTATCCCCCTCTCTCTTTTGTGTATGCCCCTTTCCTGTGTGTATACTTTTCTCTCTTGTGTGTATCCTCCTCTCTTTTGTGTGTATCCTTCTCTCTACTGTGTATATCCCTCCGCTCTCTTGTCTGTTTTCCCCTTCTCTCCTGTGTGTAACACCTTTCTTACCTGTGTGTATCCCCCTCTTTTGTGTGTGTCCCCTTTCTTCTGTTTCCTCCTCTCTTCTGTGTGTATTCTTTCCTCTCCTATGTTTACACCACTCTCTCCTGTGTGTATCACCCTTTCCTGTGTGTATACTTTTCTCTTTTGTGTTCATCCACCTTTCTCCTTTGTTTGTCACACTTTTACGTGTGTATGTTTCACTTTCCTGTGTGTATCGCTCTCTTCCCTGTGTGTATCCCCTTATCCTGTGTGTATCCTCCTCTCTTCGGTGTGTATCCACCTCTCTCCTGTGTGTACCCTCCTCTCTCCTGTGTGTATCACCCCTCTCCTTTGTGTATCCCCAACTACCCTGTGTGTATTCTTCTGTCTCCTGTGTTTATTCTTCCTTCTTTTCTGTGTATTTCCCTCTCTCCTGTGTATCCTCCTCTCTCCTGTGTATATCCTCTCTCTCCTGCGTGTATTCTTTTCTCTGCTGTGCATATTTTGCTTTTTCTTTTTTTTTTAATTTTTATTACATTATAGGTTTGGGGGTACATGTGCAGAACGTGCAAGATAGTTGCATAGGTAGACACATGGCAGTGTGCTTTGCTGCATTCCTCCCCTTCACCCACACTTGGTAGTCATCCCCAGGCTATACCCCCAGCCCTCCCCCGCTGTCCCTCCCCCATTCCCCCAACAGTCCCCAGTGTATAGTAGACCGCCTCTCTGTGTCCATGTGTTCTCATTTTTCTCACCCACCTATGAGTGAGTATATGCGGTATTTCTTTTTCAGTTCTTTTGTCAGTTTGCTGAGAATGATGTTCTCCAGATTCATCCATGTCCTTACAAAGGACACAAACTCATCATTTTTGATTGCTGCATAATATTCCATGGTGTATATGTGCCACATTTTCCCAGTCCAGTCTATCATCGTTGGGCATTTGGGTTGGTTCCAGGTCTTTGCTATTGTAAACAGTGCTGCAATGAACATTCGTGTGCATGTGTCCTTATAGTAGAACGATTTATAGTCCTTTGGATAGATACCCAGAAATGGGATTGCTGGGTCAAATGGAATTTCTATTTCTAGGTCCCTGAGGAATCGCCACACTGTCTTCCACAATGGTTGAACTAATTTACACTCCCACCAACAGTGTAAGAGTGTTCCTATTTCTCCACATCCTCTCCAGCATCTGCTGTCTCCAGATTTTTTAATGATCGCCATTCTAACTGGTGTGAGATGGTATCTCAATGTGGTTTTGATTTGCATCTCTCTAATGACCAATGATGATGAGCACTTTTTCATATGTTTGTTGGCCTCATGTATGTCTTCTTTTGTAAAGTTTCTGTTCATATCCTTTGCCCATTTTTGAATGGGCTTGTTAGTTTTTTTCCTGTAAATCTGTTTGAGTTCTTTGTAAATTCTGGATATCAGCCCTTTGTCAGATGTGTAAACTGCAAAGATTTTTCCCATTCTGATGGTTGCCGATTCACTCTAGTGACTGTTTCTTTTGCCGTGCAGAAGCTGTGGAGTTTGATTAGGTCCCATTTGTCTATTTTGGCTTTTGTTGCCAATGCTTTTGGTGTTTTGTTCATGAAGTCCTTGCCTACTCCTATGTCCTGAATGGTTTTGCCTAGATTTTCTTCTAGGGTTTTTATGGTGTCAGGTCTTATGTTTAAGTCTTTAATCCATCTGGAGTTAATTTTAGTGTAAGGTGTCAGGAAGGGGTCCAGTTTCTGCTTTCTGCACATGGCTAGCCAGTTTTCCCAACACCATTTATTAAATAGGAAATCCTTTCCCCATTGCCTGTTTTTGTCTGGTTTATCAAAGATAATATGGTTGTAGATATGTTGTGTTGCCTCCGATGCCTCTGTTCTGTTCCCTTGGTCTATATCTCTGTTTTGGTACCAGTACCATGCTGTTTTGATTACTGTAGCCTTGTAGTATAGTTTGAAGTCTGGTAGCGTGATGCCTCCTGCTGTGTTCTTTTTGCTTAGAATTGACTTGGCTATGCGGGCTCTCTTTTGGTTCCATATGAAATTCATGGTGGTTTTTTCCAGTTCTGTCAAGAAATTCAATGGTAGTTTGATGGGGATAGCATTGATTGTGTAAATTACTTTGGGCAGTATAGCCATTTTCACGATATTGATTCTTCCTAACCACGAACATGGAATGTTTCTCCATCTGTTTTTGTCCTCTCTTATTTCGTTGAGCAGTTGTTTGTAGTTTTCCTTAAAGAGGTCCCTTACATTCCTAGTGAGTTGTATTCCTAGGTATTTTATTTTCTTTGTAGCAATTGTGAATGGCAGTTCGTTCTTGATTTGGTTCTCTTTAAGTCTGTTATTGGTGTATAGGAATGATTGTGATTTTTGCACATTGATTTTATATCCTGAGACTTTGCTGAAGTTGCTTATCAGTTGCAGGAGCTTTTGGGCTGAGGTGATGGGGTCTTCTAGGTATACTATCATGTCGTCTGCCAATAGAGACAATTTGGCTTCCGCGTATTTTTCTTTCTCCTGTGTGTACGCCCCTCTTTTTGTGTGTGTCCCCCTCCCCTGTGTTTATCTTTTCTCTCCTGTGTATATCTCCCTTTCTACTGTGTGTATCCTCCTCTCCTGTTTTTATGACCCTTTTTCCTGTTGTTATCCCCCTCTCCTCTTTGTATCCTCCTTTCTCTTGTGTGTATCCTCTTTTCTAACTGTGTCCCCCTTTCGTGTGTGTATCCCCCTCTCCTTTGTGTATCTTTCTGACTTTTTTTGTATCCCCCTTTCTCCTATGTGTACCCTTCTCTCTCCTGTGTGTATCACCCCTTTTCTGTGTGTATCCTCTTCTCTCCTGTGTGTATTTCTCTCTCTCCTGTGTGTATCCTTCTCTCTTTTCTGTGTATCCTCCACTCTCCTGTGTGTATCCTCCTCTCTCCTGAGTGTATCCTTCTTTCGCCTGTGTGTCTTCTCCTCTCTCCTGTATGTATCCTTCTCTGTCCTGTGTGCATTCTCCTCTTCCCTGTGTGTATCCTTTTCTCTACTGTTTGTATCCTTCTCTCTCCTGTGCGTATCTCTCTTTTCTCCTGTGTGTAACCCCCTATTTCCTATGTTTATCCCTTCTCTCTCCTGTGTGTACCCCCTCTCTTTTTTGTGTATCTCCTCTCTCCTGTGTGTATCCTCCTCTCTGCTGTGTGTATCCTACTTTTTTCTGTGTCTATGCCCCACTCTCCTGTGTGTATCCCCTCTCCTGTGTGTATGCCCCTCTCTCTTCTGTGTATCACCCTCTACTGTGTTTATCCTCCTCTCTCCTGTGATTTTTTTCTCTCCTTTGTTTATTCCCTACTCTCTTGTGCGTATTCCTTTTTCCTTTTTGTATCCTCTTCTCTCCTGTGTGTACCCCCCTCTCCTGTGTGTACCCTCCACTATCCTGTGTGTATCACCACTCTTCGTGTGTATCCCCCCTCTCTCCTGTGTGTATCCCCCTCTCTCTTGTGTGCATCCCCCCTCTCTCCTGCGTGTATTTTTCTCTCTCCTACGTAAATCATCCTCTGTGCTTTGTGTATGCCCCACTTCTCTGTGTATCCACCTCTCTCGTTTGCAATCTCTTCTCTCTTGTGTGGATCTTCCTCAATCCTGGGTGTATACACACTCTCCTGTGTGTATCATCCTCTCTACTGTGTGTATACTTCTCTCTTCTGTGTGTATCCGTTTTTCTCCTGTATGTATCCTCTTTTCTCCTACGTGAACCCTCATCTCTTCTGTGTGTATCACTCCTCTCCTGTGTGTACTCTTTTCTCTCCTCTCTGTATCCTTCTGTCTACCGTGTGTATCCTTCCCTCTTTTGTGTGTATCCTCATCTCTCCTGTGTGTATTTTCTTCTTTCCTGTGAGTATCCTTTACACTCTTGTGTGTATCCCCTCTACTGTGTGTATCTTTCTCTAACCATTGTGTATCCTCCTTTCTCCTGTGTGCATCCTCCTCTCTTCTGTGTGTATCTTTTTACTCTCCTGTGTGTATCACCACTCTCTTCTGTGTGGATCCACCCTCTTTCCTGTGTGTTTCTTCCCTCCCTCCAGTTTGTATCTTCCTCTTTTGTGTATCCCCTCTCGCCTGTGTGTAACGTCCTCTCTGCTGTGTGTACTCTCCTCTCTCCTGTGTGTATGCCCCACTCTCCTGTGTGTATCTCCCTGTTCTGTGTGTATCCTCCTCTCTTTTGTGTGTATTTTTTTCTCTTGCGTGTATCCCCCTCTTCTGTGTTTATGGTCCTCTTTCCTGTGTGTATTCCCCCCCGTGTGTATCCTCCTCTCGCCTTTGTGTATCCTCCACTCTCCTTGGTGTATCCCCCTCTCTCCTGTGTGTATCCCCCTCTCCTTTGTGTATCCTCCTCTCTCCTGTGTGCATTCTACATTCTACTGTGTGTACCCTCCTCTCTCCTGTGTGTATCACGCCACTCCTGGGTGTATTCTCTCTCCTGTGTATATTTTCCCTCTCTCTTTTGTGTATCCTCTTCTCTTCTATCTGTATTCTTCTCTTTTTGGTTTGTATCCTCCTCTTTTGTGTATTTAACATTTTTTCTCTGTGTGTATATTCCTTTCTCCTTTGGGTATTCCCCTCTCTCCCGTGTGTATGCTTCCCTCTCCTGTGTGTATCCCCCTCTCTTTTTTTGTATTCACCCTCATTCCTGTGTGTATCCCTTTCTCCTGTGTGTATTCCCCTCTCTCCTGTGTGTATACACCCTCTTCTGTGTTTATCTTTCCCGCCTGTGTGTATCCCCCTCTCTCCTGTGTGTTTTTCCTCTTTTTTGTGTATCCTCCTTTCTCCTGTGTGTATTCTCCTCTCTCCTGTGTGTATCACGCCACTTCTTGGTGTATCCTCCTCTCTCCTGTGTATATTTTCCCTCTCTCTTTTGTGTATCCTCCTATCTCCTGCGTGTATCCTCCCCTCTCCTGTGTTTATCCTCCTCTCTTCTGTGTATTCTCCAATCTCCTGCGTGTATCCTCCTCTCTTTTATTTGTATCCTTCTCTTTTTGGTGTGTATCCTCCTCTCTTTTGTATTTATCATTTTTTCTCTGTGTGTATACCTCTCTCTCCTGTGTGTATTCCCCTCTCTCGTGTGTATGCTTCACTCTCCTGTGTGTATCCCCCTCTATTTTTTGTGTATTCACCCGCTTTCCTGTGTGTATCCTTTTCTCCTGTGTGTATTCCCCTCTCTCCTGTGTGTATACACCCTCTTCTGTGTTTATCTTTCCCGGCTGTGTGTAACCCTTTCTCTCCTGTGTGTTTTTCCTCTTCTTTGTGTATCCTCCTTTCTCCTGTGTGTATCCTCCTCTCTCCTGTGTGTATCCTCTTTTCTCCTGTGTTTATTTTCCTCCATTTGTTAGTATCTCCCTCTTTTTTTTGTGTATCCCCCACTCTCCTGTGTGTATCCTCCTCTATTCTCTGTGTATTCTCCTCTCGCCTGTGTGTATCTTTCTCTCCCGTGTGTGTATACTCCTCTCTCCTGCCTGTATCCTCCTCTCTCCTGTGTTTATCCCCTCTTTCCTGTGTTTACCCTCCTCTCTCCTGCGTGTATCCTCCTATCTCCTGTGTGTATCCTCCTCTCTTTTGTGTGCATCCTCCTTTCTCCTGTGTGTATCTCACTCTCCTTTGTGCATCCTCCTAACTCCTGTGGGTATTCCTTCTCTCTTTTGTGCGTATCCCTCCTTTCTCCTGTGTGTAACCCCCTCCATCCTGTGTGTATCCTTCTCTCTTTTATGCGTATTCTCTTCTCTTCTTTGTGTATCTTCTCTCTCCTGTGTATCTTTCTCTCTGCTGTGTGTATCCTGTTTTCTCCTTTGTCTGCGCCCCTTGCTCCTGTGTGTATCCCTTTCTCCTGTGTGTTTCCTCCTCTTTCCTATGTTTATCCCTTTTCCTCCTGTGTGTATCTTCCTCTTTTGTGTGTAAGCCCCTCTCTCCTGTGTGTATCTTCCTCTCCTGTGTTTACCCTCCTTTCTCCTTGGAGTATCCTCCTCTCTCTCCTGTTTATTCCATTCTTTTCTGTGTGTATCCCTTTTTCTTTTGTGTATCCACTTCTCTCCTGTGTGTATCCCTCTCTCCTGTGTGTATCCCCCTCTCTTCTGTGTGTATCCTTCCATCTTCTTTGTGTATCCCGCTTCCCCTGTGTGTATCCTTCTCTCTCCTGTGTGTATCCTCTTCTTTTCTGTGTGTATCTTCTTCTCTCCTGTGTGTATCCTCTCTGTCTCCTGTGTGTATTCCCTCTCTCCTGTGTGGATACTCCTCTATTTTGTGTGTATCCTGTTCTCTTCTGTGTGTAATCCCCTCTCTCCTGTGTGTATTTCCCTCTCTCCTTTGTGTATCACCCTCTCTGTTGTGTGTATTCCCCTCTATTCTCTGCGTAACCTTATCTGTCCTGTGTGTAACGCCCTGTCTCTTGTGTGTATTCCCCTCTCTCCTGTGTGTATCCACCTCTCCTATATGTATCCCCTTCTCTATTGTGTGTATTTCTATGTCTCCTGTATGTATCCAACGCTCCTGTGAGAATCTCTCTCTCTCCTGTGTTTATGCAAATTTTTTTGTGTATACTCCTTTTTTCTGTGTGTATCCTCCCCTGTCCTGTGTATATCCTCCTCTCTTCTTTGTGTATCCTTCAATCTCCTACATGTATCCTCCTCTCTTCTATCTGTAACCTCCTCTCTTTTGTTTGTATCCTCCTCTGTTTTGTATTTATCCTTTTCCCTCTGCCTATATCCTCCTCCCTCCTGTGTTTATCCTCTTATCTCCTGTGTGTATTCCCCTCTCTCCTGTGTGTATCCACCTCTCCTATGTGTATCCCGTTCTCTATTGTGTGTATTTCTATGTCTCCTGTATGTATCCAACGCTCCTGTGAGAATCTCTCTCTCTCCTGTGTATATGCAAATTTTTGTGTGTATACTCCTTTTTTCTGTGTGTATCCTCTTCTGTCCTGTGTATATCCTCCTCTCTCCTTTTTGTATCCTTCAATCTCATGCATGTATCCTCCTCTCTTCTATCTGTAACCTCCTCTCCTTTGTGTGTATCCTCCTCTGTTTTGTATTTATCCTTTTCCCTCTGCCTATATCCTCCTCTCTCCTGTGTGTATTCCCCTCCCTCCTGTGTTTATCCTCTTATTTCCTGTGTGTATTCTCCTCACTCCTGTGTGTTTCCCCCTCTCTCCTGTTTGTATCCCCATATCTTTTGTGTATCCCCCTCTGTCCTGTGTGTATTTCCCTGTCTCCTGTATGTATCCAGCGCTTCTGTGTGTATTTCTCTCTCACTTTTGTGTATGCCCTTCTCCTGTGTGTATACTTTTCTCTCTTGTGTGTATCCTCCTCTCTTTTGTTTATATTCTTCTCTTTACTGTGTTTATCCCTCTGCTCTCCTGTGTGTTTTCCTTTTCTCTCCTGTGTGTAACACCTTTCTTTCCTGTGTGTTTCTCCCATTTCTCCTGTGTGTATCCCCCTCTTTTGTGTGTATCTCCTCTCTCCTGTTTGTATCGTTTTTTCTCCTGTGTTTACGCCACTCTCTCCTTCGTGTATCACACTTTCCTGTGTGTATATTTTTCTCTCCTTTGTTTATCTACCTTTCTCCTTTGTTTATTACCCTTTTATGTGTGTATGCCCCTCTCTGTTGTGTATCGTTTCTTTTGTGTGTATTCTTCTCTTCCCTGTGTGTATCCCCTTATCCTGCGTGTATCCTACTCTCTCCTGTGTGTATCCCCCTCTCTCCTGGGTGTACCCTCCTCTCTCCTGTGTGTATCAACACTCTCCTTTGTGTATCCCCCACTACCCTGTGTGTATCCTTCTGTCTCTTGTTTGTATCCTTCACTCTTTTGTGTGTATTTCCCTCTCTCTTGTTTATCCTCCTCTCTCCTGTGTGTATCCTCTTTCTCCTGTGTGTATTCCTTTCTCTGCTGTGAGTATTTTTCTTTCTGCTGTGTGTACGCCCCTCTTTTTGTGTGTGTTTCCCTCTCCTGTGTGTATCTTTTTCTTTCCTGTGTATATCCCCATTTCTCCTGTGTGTATCTTCCTCTCCTGTTTGTATGCCTCTCTTTCCTGTTGTTATCCTTCTCTCCTGTGTGTATCCTCCTCTCTCCTGTGTGTATCCTCTTATCTCATCGGTGTTTCCCCGTCTTTTCTGTGTTTATCCTCTTCTCCTTTTTGTATCGTTCTGACTTCTGTTTGTATCCCTTTTTCTCCTATGTGTACCCTTCTCTCTCCTGTGTGTATCACCCCTCTTCTGTGTGTATCCTTTTCTCTCCTGTGTTTATTTCTCTCTATCCTGTGTGTATCCTCCTGTCTCCTTTTCGTATCCTTCTCTCTCTTGCGTGTATCCTCCTCTATCCTGCGTGTATCCTTCTTTCTCCTGTGTGTCTCCTCCTCTCTCCTGTATGTATCCTTCTCTCTCCTGTGTGCATTCTCCTCTCTCCTGTGTGTATCATTTTCTCTCCTGTGTGTATCCTTCTCTCTCCTTTGGGTATCAATTCTCTCTCCTTTGTGTATTACTCTTTTCTCCTGTGTGTAACCGCCTCTCTCCTGTGTGTATCCTTCTCTCTCCTGTGTATATCCCCCTCTCTTCTTTGTATCTACTTTCTTCTGTGTGTATCCTCCTCTCTGCTGTGTGTATCCTTCTTTCTCCTGTGTCTACGCCCCACTCTCCTGTGTGTATCCCCCTCTTCTGTGTGTATGCCCCTCTCTCCTCTGTGTATCCTTCTCTCCTGTGTTGATCCTCCTCTCTCCTGTGTGTATCTTCCTCTCTCCTATGTTTATTCCCTACTCTCCTGTGTGTATCTTTTTTTTGTGTGTGTGTATCCTCTTCTCTCCTGTGTGTACCCCCTCTCTACTGTGTGTACCCTCCACTGTCCTGTGTGTATCACCACTCTCCGTGTGTATCCCCCATCTCTCCTGTGTGTATCCTCCTCTCTCTTGTGTGTATCCACCTCTCTCCTGCGTGTATTTTCCTCTCTCCTGCGTAAATTCTCCTCTCTGCTGTGTGGATGCCCCACTTCTCTCTGTATCCACCTGTTTGCGTTCCCTTCTCTCCTGTGTGGATATTCCTCACTCCTGTGTGTATACCCTCTCTCCTGTGTGTATCCTTTCCTCTGCTGTGTGTATACCCTTCTATCCTGTGTGTATCCGTCTATCTCCTGTATGTATCCTCTTTTCTCCTATGTGAACCCTCATCTTTCTTGTGTGTATCACCCCTCTCCTGTGTGTATTCTTCTCTCTCCTCTTTGTATACTTCTGTCTACCGTGTGTATCCTTCCCTCATTTGTGTGTATCCTCCTCTCTCCTGTGTGTATTTTCTTCTTTCCTGTGTGTATTCTTTACACTCCTGTGAGTATCCCCCTCTCCTGTGTGTATCTTTCTCTAACCAGTGTGTATCCACCTTTCTCCTCTGTGTATCCTCCTCTCTTTTGTGTGTATCGTTTTCCTCTCCTGTGTGTATCACCTCTATCTTCTTTGTGTATCCACCCTCTCTCGTGTGTGTCTTCCCTCTCTCCATATTTTATCTTCCTCTCTCTTGTGTGTATCCACTCTCTCCTATGTGTTTCCTCCTTTCTGCTGTGTGTATACTTTTCTCTCCTGTGTGTATCCTCTTCTCTCCGGTGTGTAAGCCCCACTCTTTTGTATATCTCCCTGTTCTGTGTGTATCCTCCTCTCTTTTGCTTGTATTTTTCTTTCTCTTGTGTGTATCCCCCTCCACTGTGTTTATGGTCCTCTTTTCTGTGTGTATTCCCCCTCCTGTGTGTGTCCTCCTCTCGCCTTTTTGTATCCTCCTCTCTCCTTGATGTATCCCCCTCTCTCCTGTGTGAATCCTCCTCTCCTTTGTGTATCCTCCTCTCTCCTGTGTGTATTCTACTTTCTACTGTGTGTACCCTCCTCTCTCCTGTTTGTATCACGCCACTCCTGTGTGTATCCTCCTCTCTCCTCTGTATATTTTCCCTCTCTCTTGTGTGTATCCTCTCTTTTGTGTGTATCCTCCCTTCTCCTGTGTTTATCCTCCTCTCTCCTGTGTATTCTCCAATCTCCTGCGTGTATCCTCCTCTCTTTTATCTGTATCCTTCTTTTTTGGTGTGTATCCTTCTGTCTTTTATATTTATCCATTTTTTTCTCTGTGTGTATCCCCCTCTGTCCTGTGTGTATTCCCCTCCCTCTTGTGTGTATGCTTGACTCTCCTGTGTGTATCCCCCTCTCTTTTTTTGCGTATTCACCCTCTCTCCTGTGTGTATCCTCCTTTCTTCTGTGCGTACGCCCCTCTTTACTGTGTGTATCCCCTCTTCTGTGTGTATCTCCCTCTCTCTTGTGTGTATACCCCCTATTCTGTGTTTATCTTTCCCGCCTGTGTGTATCCTTCTCTCTCCTTTGTGTTTCCCCTCTCCTTTGTGTATTCTTTTTTCTTCTGTGTGTATCCTCCTCTCTCCTGTGTGTATCCTCTTTTCTCCTGTGTTTATTTCCCTCCCTTTGTTAGTATCTCCCTCTTCTTTGTGTGTATCCCCCACTCTTCTGTGTGTATCCTCCTCTCTTCTCTGTGTATTCTCCTCTCGCCTGTGTGTATCTTTCTCTCTCGTGTGTTTATTTTCCTCTCTCCTACCTGTATCCTCCTCTCTCCTGTGTAAATCCCCCTCTGTCCTGTGTGTACCCTCCTCTCTTCTGCGTGTATCCTCCTTTCTCCTCTGTGTCTCCTACTCTCTTTTGTGTGCATCCTCCTCTCTCCTGTGTGTATTCCCCCCTCCTGTGAGCATCCTTGTCTCTCCTGTGGGTATCCCTTCTCTCTACTGTGCGTATCCTTTTTTTCTTTTGTGTGTAACACCCTCCATTCTGTGTGTATCCCTTCTCTCTACTGTGCGTATCCCCTTCTCTCTTTTGTGTATCTCCTCTCTCCTGTGTGTATCTTCCTCTCTGCTCTGGGTATCCTGTTTTCTCCTGTGTCTACGCCCCACTCTCCTGTGTGTATCTCCTTCTCCTGTGTGTTTTTTCCTCTTTTTTGTGTTTATCCCTTTTCCTTTTGTGTGTATCTTCCTCTTCTGTGTGTAAGCCCCTCTCTCCTGTGTGTATCTCCCTCTCCTGTGTTTATCCTCCTTTCTCCTTGGTGTATCCTTTTCTCTCTCTTGTTTATTCCCTACTCTCCTTTGCATATTCCTGTTTCCTTTGTGTATCCTCTTTTCTTCTGTGTGTACCCCCTCTCTCCTGTGTGTATCCCCCTCTCTTCTGTGGGTATTTTTCACTCTCCTGTGTGTATCCTCCTCTCTTTTGTGTGTATCTTTCCCTCTTCTTTGTGTATCCCGCTTCCCCTGTGTGTATACTTCTCTCTCCTGTGTGTATCCTCTTCTCTTCTGTGTGTATCTTCTTCTCTCCTGTGTGTATACCCCCTGTCTCCTGTGTATACCCCCACTCTCCTGTGTGTATCCTCCTCTATTTTGTGTGTACCCTGCTCTCTTCTGTGTGTATGCCCCTCTCTCCTGTGTGTATTCCCCTCTCTCCTGTGTGTATCACCCTCTCTTTTGTGTGAATTCCCTTCTATTCTGTGCATAACCTTCTCTGTCCTGAACGCCCTCTCTCTCGTGTGTATTCCCCTCTTTCCTGTGTGTATCTCAATCTCTTCTGTGTGTATCCCCCTCTTCTGTGTGAATCCCCCTCTCTCCTGTGTGTATCCACCTCTCCTGTGTGTATCCCCTTCTTTATTGTGTGTATTTCTCTGTCTTTTTTATGTATCCAACGCTTCTATGAGAATCTCTTTATCTCCTGTGTATATGCCCCTTTTCTGTGTGTATCCTCTTCTCTCCTGTGTGTATCCTCCTCTCTCCTTTGTGTATTCTCCAATCTCCTGCATGTATCCTCCTCTGTTCTATCTGTATCCTCCTCTCTTTTGTGTGTATTCTCCTCTCTTTTGTATTTATCCTTTTCCCTCTGCGTGTATCCTCCTCTCTCCTGTGTGTATTCCTCTCCCTCCTGTGTGTATTCTTCTATCTCCTGTGTGTATTCTCCTCCCTCCTGTGTGTATCCCCCCTCTCCTGTTTGTTTCCACATTTCTTGTGTGTATCCCCCTCTCTCCTGTGTGTATATCCCTGTCTCCTGTATGTATCCAACGCTCCTGTGTGTATTCCTCACTCTCTTTTGTGTATGCCTCTCTCCTGTGTGTATACTTTTCTTTCTTGTGTGTATCCTCCTCTCTTTTGTGTGTATCCTTCTCTCTACTGTGCTTTTCCCTTCGCTCTCCTATGTGTTTTCTCCTTCTCTCTTCTGTGTAACACCTTTCTTTCCTGTGTGTATCCCCCCTTTCTCCCGTGTGTATCCCGCTCTTTTGTGTGTATCCCTTCTCTCCTGTTTGTTTTCTCCACTCTCCTGTGTGTATCCTTTCCTCTCCTGTGTTTACGCCACTCTCTCCTGTGTGTATCCCTTTTTTCTGTGTGTATACTTTTCTCTTTTGTGTTTATCCCCCTTTCTTTTTTGTTTATTACCCTTTTACGTGTGTATGCACGTCTCTCCTCTGTGTATCCTTTCTCCTGTGTGTATCCCACTCTTCCCTGTGTGTTTCTCCTTATCCTTCGTGTATCCTCCTCTCTCCTGTGTGTATCCCTTTTTCTCCTGTTTGTACCCTCCTCTCTCCTGTATGTATCAACACTCTCCTTTGTGTATCCTTCACTACCCTGTTTGTATCCTTCTGTCTCCTCTGTGTATCCTTCCCTCTTTTGTGTGTATTTCACTCTCTCCTCTGTATCCTCCTCTCTCCTGTGTGTATCCTCTCTCTCTCCTGTGTTTATTCCTTTCTCTGCTGTGCGTATTTTACATTCTCCTGTGTGTACGCCCCTTTTCTGTGTGTGTCCTTCTCTCCTGTGTGTATCCTTTTCTCTCCTTTGTATATCCCCCTTTCTCCTGTGTTTATTCTCCTCTCCTGTTTGTATGCCCCTCTTTCCTGTTGTTATCCCTCTATCCTGTGTGTATTTTCCTCTCTCCTGTGTGTATCCTCTTCTCTCATCGCTGTGTCCCCCTCTTTTCTGTGTGTATCCCCCTCTTTTTGTGTATTATTCTGACTTCTGTTTGTATCCCTTTTTCTCCTATGTGTACCCTTCTCTCTTTTGTGTTTATCCCCCGCTCTGCTGTGTGTATGCCCCTCCCTCTTGTGTGTATTCCCCTCTCTCCTGTGTGTATCCCACTCTGTCCTGTGTATACTCCTCTTTCCTGTTTGTATATCTCTCTCTCCTGTTTGTATCCCCCGTCTCCTGTGTTTTTCCCCTCTCCTTTGTGTATCCTCCCATCTCCTGTGTTTATTTCCCTCCCTTTGTTAGTATCTCCTCTGCTTTGTGTGTATCCTCCACTCTCCTGTGTGTATCCTCCTCTCTTCTCTGTGTATTCTCCTCTCGCCTGTGTGTATCTTTCTCTCTCGTGTGTGTATCCTCCTCTCTCCTGCCTGTATCCTCCTCTCCCCTTTGTGTATCCCCCTCTATTCTTTGTTTACCCTCCTCACTCCTGCGTGTATCCTCCTTTCTCCTGTGTGTCTCCTTTTCTCTTTTGTGTGCGTCTTCCTCTCTCCTGTGTGTATCCCCCTCTCCTGTGTGCATCTTCCTATCTCCTGTGGGTATCCCTTCTCTCTCCTGTGCGTATCCCTTCTTTCTCCTGTGTGTAACCCCCTCCATCCTGTGTGTATCCCTTCTCTTTCCTGAGCGTATCTTCTTCTTTCCTTTGTGTATCTCCTCTCTCCTGTGTGTATCTTCCTCTCTGCTGTGTGTATCCTGTTTTCTCCTGTGTCTACGCCCCTCTCTCCTGTGTGTATCCCCTTTCCCAGTGTGTTTCCTCCTCTTCTCTGTGTTTATCCCTTTTTCTCCTCTATGCATTCACCTCTTCTGTGTGTAAGCCCCTCTCTCCTTTGTGTATCTCCCTCTTCTGTGTTTATCCTCCTCTCTCCTTGGTGTATCCTTTTCTCTCTTCTGTTTATCCCCTACTCTCCTGTGTGTATTCCTTTTTGCTTTCTGTATCCTCTTCTCTTCTGTGTGTACACCGTCTCTCCTGTGTGTATCCCCCTTTCTTCTGTGGGTATCCTTCACTCTCCTGTGTGTATCCTCCTCTCTTTTGTGTGTATCCTTCCCTCTTCTGTGTGTAACCCGCTTCCCCTGTGTGTATCCTTCTCTCTCCTGTGTGTATCCTCTACTTTCCTGTGTCTATCTTCTTCTCTCCTGTATGTAACCCCCCGTCTCCTGTGTGCACCCCCTCTCTTTTGTGTGTATCCTCCTCTATTTTGTGTGTATCCTGCTCTCTTCTGTGTGTATGCCTCTCTCTCCTGTGTGTATCCCCATTTCCTGTATGTATCCTCCTCTTTACTGTGTGTATCATCCTCTTTTGTCTGTATTCCCCTCTCCTGTTTGTATGCTCCTGTCTCCTTTTTGTATCCTCCACTGTCCTGTGTGTATCCTCCTCTCTCTTGTGTGTATCCTCCTCTCTCCTGTATTTATCCCCATCCCCCTCTTTGTATCCTTCTGTCTGCTGTGTGTATCCCCCTCTCTCCTATGTGTATCCTTCCCTCTTTTGTGTGTATCCTCCATTCCCCTGTGTGTATCTTCCTCTCTCCTGTCTGTATCCTCCTATCTCTTGTGTGCATCCTCCTCTTTTCTGTGTTTATTCCCCTCTCTCCTGTGTGTATCCTTCTCTCTCCTGTTTGTATCCTTTCTTCACCTGTGTGTATCCTCCTCTCTCTTGTGTGTATTTTCTTCTCTCCTGTGTGTATACTCCTCTCTCTTGCGTGTATCATCCCCTCTCCTCTGTCTATGCTTCTCTCTTCTGTATGTATTCCCTTCTCCTGTGTTTTCCCCCTCTCTCCTTTGTGTATCCCCTCTCTCGTCTGTGTATCCCTCTCTCCTCTGCCTATCCTCCTCTTTTTTTGTATGTATATGCTTCTCCTGTGTGTATCCTTTCCTTTTCTGTGCATATCTTCCTCTCTCCTCTGTGTATCTTCCTTTCTCCAGTTTGTATCCTCCTCACTCCTGTGTGTATCCTTCTACCACTCTGTGTCTACCCCTCTCTTTTGTGTATATTACCCACCCTCATGTTTGTGTGCCTTACTCTCCTGTGTGTGTCTTCCTTTCTCCTGTGTGTATCACCCTTTCTTCTGTGTATATGCTCCTCTATCCTCTGTGTATCCTCCTCTTTCCTGTGTGTATCTTCCTTTATCCTGTGTGCATCTCCCTCGCTCTTGTGTGTATTTCTTTCTCCTGTGTGTATCCCTTTCTCCTTTGTGTATCCACCTCTTTTTTCTGTAACCACACTCTACTGTGTGTATGCCCCACTCTTTTGTGTGTATCTTCCTCTCACCTGTGTGTATTTTTCTCTCCTCTGTGTATCCTCCTCTCTCCAGTGTGTATCCAACTTTCTCCTGTGTATACTTCTCTCTCCTGCGTGTATCCGCCTCTCTCCTTTGTGTATCTTTCTCTCTTCTGTGTGTATACCCCTCTCTCCTGTGTGTATGCCCCTCTCTCTTGTGTGTATTCCCCTCTCGTTTGTGTGTATCCCACTCTCTCCTGTGTATACACCTCTCTCCTGTGTGTATTTCCCTCTCTCCTGTGTGTATCCCCCTCTTCTGTATGTATCCCCCTCTCTCCTGTGTGTATTTCCCTGTCTCCTGCATGTATCCAACGCTTTTGTGTGTACCCCCTCTCTTCTGTGTGTATTCTCGTCTCCTGTGTGTATCTCTCTCTCTTCTATGTGTATCTTCCTCTCTTTTCTTTGTATCCTTCTCTCTCCTGGGTGTATTTTGCTCTCTTCTGTGTGCTTCCCCTCTCTCCTGTGTGTATCATTCTGTGTCTTGTGTGTATCCTCCTCTTTCCTGTGTGTATTTCTCTTTCTTCTGTGTGCATCCCCCTCGCTCCTGTGTGTATTTCCCTCTCCTGTGTGTATCCATTTCTTCTTTCCGTATCCCCTTCTCTCTTCTGTGTATCCCCACATTTCTGTGTTTACGCCCCTCCCTACTGTGTGTATCCTCCTCTCACCTGTGTGTATTTCTCTCTTTTGTTTGTATCATCTTTTCCTGTGAGTATCCTCCTCTCTTCTGTGTGTACCCCCTTTCTACTTTGTTTATTCCTATTTTATGTGTGTATGCCCCTCCCCTGTGTGTATCCCCCTCTACTGTGTGTATCCTCCTCTCTCCTGTATGTATCCTTCTTTCTTTTGTGTTTATCCTCCTCTCTCCCTTGTGTATCCTACTTTCTTCTGTGTGTATTCCCATCTTTTCTGTGTGGATCCTCCTCTATACTGTGTGTATATTACCTCTGTCCTCTGTGTATCCCCTCTCTCCTGTGTGTATCCCCCTCTCTCCTCTGTGTATTCTCCTCTCTACTGTGTGTATGCTCTTCTCTCCTGTGTGTATCCACATTTTTTGTGTGTATCCTCCTCTCTCCTGTGTGTATTCCCCCCTCCTGTGTGTATGCTTCACTCTCCTGTGTGTATCCCCTCTCTTTTTTGTGTATTCACCCTCTCTCCTGTGTGTATTCTCCGCTCTCCTGTGCTTAAGCCCCTCCTTCCTGTGTGTATTTTTCTCTCCTGTGTGTATTTCCCTCTCTCCTGTGTGTATACTCTCTCTTCTGTGTTTATCTTTTTCACCTGTGTGTATCTTCCTCTCTCCTGTGTGTTTTTCCTCTCGTTTGTTTATCCTCCTTCTCCTGTGTGTATCATCCTCTCTTCTGTGTGTATCCTCCTTTCTCCTCTGTTTATTTCCCTCCCTTTGTTAGTATTTCCCTCTTATTTGTGTGTATCCCCCACTGTCCTGTGTGTATCCTCCTCTCTTCTCTGTGTATTCTCCTCTCGCCTGTGTGTATCTTTCACTCTCATGTTTTTATCCTCCTCTCTCCTGCCTGTATCCTCCTCTCTCCTGTGTGTATCCCGCTCTATTCTGTGTTGACCCTCCTCTCTCCTGCGTGTATCATTCTTTCTCCTGTGTGTCTCCTCCTCTCATTTGTGTGCATCCTCCTCTTTCCTGTGTGTATACCCCTCTCCTGTGTGCATCCTCCTCTCTCCTGTTGGTATCCCTTCTCTCTCCTGTGCGTATCCCTCCTTTCTCCTGTGTGTAACACCCTCCATCCTGTGTGTATCCCTTCTCTCTCCTGTGCATATCCCCTTCTCTCCTTTTTTTATCTCTACTCTCCTGTGTGTATCTTCCTCTCTGCTCTCTGTATCCTGTTTTCTCCTTTGTCTACGTTTCTGTCACCTGTGTGTATCTTCTTCTCCTGTGTGTTTTCTCCTTTTTCCTGTGTTTATCCCATTTTCTTCTGTTTGTATTCCCCTCTTCTGTGTGCAAGCCCCTTTCTTTTGTGGGTATCTCCCTCTTCTGTGTTTATTCTCCTCTCTCCTTTGTGTATCCTTTTCTCTCTTCTGTTTATTGTCTACTCTCCGATGTGTATCCCTTTTTCCTTTGTGTATCCTCTTCTCTTCTGTGTACCCCTTCACTCCTGTGTGTACCCTCAACTATGCTGTGTGGATCACCACTCTCCGTGTGTATTGCCCCTCTCTCCTGTGTGTATCCCCTCTCTTTTTTCTGTATGCCTTACTTCTGTGTGTATCCACCTCTCTCCTGTGTGCATTCCCGTTTCTCCTGTGGGGATCTTTCTCACTCCTGTGTGTATGCCCTCTCTCCAGTGTGTATCCTCCTTTCTGCTGTGTGTATACTCCTCTCTTTCGTGTGTATCCATCTCTCTCATGTGTGTATTCTTTATACTCCTGTGTGATCCTTCATCTCTCCTGTTTGTATCACCACTCTCCTGTTTGTATCCTTCTCTCTCCTGTGTGTATCCTTTCCTCTTTTGTGTGTATCCTCCTGTCTGCTGTGTGTATCCCCTTCTTTCCTGTGTGAATCCTCCTCAGTCCTGTGTTTACCCCTCCTCTGTGTGTACCTTTCTCTCTCCAGTGTGTAACCTATTTTCTCCTGTGTGTATCTTCCTCCCTCCTTTGTGTATCATTTTTCTCTCCTATGTATATCAACCCTCTCTTTTATGTGTATTTCTCCTCTCTCCTGTGTGTATCCCCCCTCTCTCCAGTTTGTTTCCCCCTCTCCCCTGTGTATCCCCTCTCTCCTATTTGTAACCCCATCCATTTTGTGTGTATACTTTCTCTGTACTGTGTGTATTTCCCTCTCTCCTCTGTGTTTATTTTTTCTCCTGTGTGTATCCTCCCCTCTTCTGGGTGTATCCATTTTCTCCTGTGTGTATGCTTCTCTCTCCTGTGTGTTTCCCCCTGTTCTGTGTGTATCTTTCTTTTTTTTGTGTCTATTCTTCTTTCTCCTGTGTGTATTATCCTCTCCTGTGTGTATGCCCCTCTCTCCTGTGTGTAATTATTTCTCCTGTGTTTATTCTCTTTTCTCTTGTGTGTATCCTCCTCTCTCCTCTGTGTATCCCCTACTCTCCTGTGTGTATCCCCTCTCCTTCGTATCCTCTTCTCTCCTTTGTGTACCCACTGTCTCCTGTGTGTACCCTCCACTCTCGTGTATGTAACACACCTGTCCAGTGTTATTTTTTGACTCTCCAAATGAACGACCATATGAAATGGACTAGTGATTATTCTTCACATGTGCAATATTTGAAGTGGTTCTGTGTATTACTCAGCGTTACACAGAATTATAGTTCATATAAAAAAGACTCCTGACTACCACACAGGTGTGTATCATTTAGGAAGGCACTTAATTCATGGCTATCTTAAAGAGTGTCCTGAATACTCCACAGAAGATTATTATTCAATGAAGCTTTGAATGAGAGGCCATACAAAAGAGACACCTGACTCTTGCTTCATTGTGAATTATTCAATAATGTTCTAAATGAGTGGTAGCATAAAATAGAATTCTGAGAATTCCCCAGGTGTGTATCATTCAGGGAGGCACAGAATGAGTGGCCATATAAAAAAATGCTTGACTATTACACTGGTGTGGATTATTCACTGAGGATCAAAATGAGTGGCTACATGAAGTAGACTCTGAACTCTTCCCCAGGTGTGTATTATTGAATGAGACTCTGACTAAGTGGGCATAAAATAGAGACTCAAGTATGTTGCCCAGGTGTTCATTACTTACAGAGACTCTGAATGTGTAGGCACTTGAAGTAGACCCTTGACTGTTTCTGAGGGGAGTATTATTCACAGAGGCCCAGAAAGAGTGGCCATGTGAAAGAGATTCCTGCCTTATCAGATATGCATATTATTCACTAAAACACTGAAAGAGTGTCCTTATGAAATAGACCACATTTTTCTCCAGAGGTGTGCGTTATTTTTCGACTTTCCATACAAACCACCATATGAAATAGAATAGTGATTATCCCCACATGTGCAATATTCGAGGAGGTTCTGTATGAGAGTCAATATCAAATAGTTTCCTGACTCTCACATGTGTGTAGCATTCACGGAGCTGCTTTATTTGCTTCAATAAGTTCCTCCCTCCTCCTCAACTGTTTATTACACACTGAAACTCTGAATGAGAGTTCAGAAATCGACTCATTACACTTGCCCCATTGTGCATTATTCGGTAACGCTGTGGTTGAGTGGCCATATAACCTGGACTCTGACTATTCCCAAGGTGTGTATTCTTCAGTCAGTTTCTGAACGAGTGACCACATAAAATAGACTCCTGACTCCATCCTCTTGACTGTTTCTCAGCTCTGCATTTTCCACTGAGTCGCTGGGTGAACGGTCATATCAAATAATCTCCAGATAATTCTCCAGATGTGCTTTATTCAGTGAGTCTCTTAATATGTGGCTATATATAATAGAATCCTGAGTATTTTCCGGATATATATGATTCTTCACTGAGGAACTGAATAAGTGGCCACGTCAAGTACACTCTTGACACTTCCTTACGTCTGTAATATTATGTGAGGCTCTGAATGAGTGGCCAAAAATTAGAGACTCCTATTTACTACTCAGGCGTGAGTTTTTACATTCGGCTGTAAATGAGTGGATATACGAAATAGAATCCTGACTTTGCCAAGGTGTCTCTTATTTAGATAGGCTCTGAGTATGTGGCTATATGAAATAAAATTCTGACTACAGTACAGGTGTTCTTTACTCAATGAACCTCTGAAGAAATGCCACATGTAATAGCGTCCAGAGCATTCCTCAGGTATTTATTATTCACTGAGGCTCTGAAACATTGGTCTTATGAAATTGTTTTTTGAATAATCTACAGGTGTGTGTCATTGACTCTGACTCTAAATATTTGGGCATATGGAATAGAATAGTGACTATTCCAAAGTTGTGTATTACTAACTCAGGCTGGATTTTGTTTCCATATAAAATAGACTAGTGTCATTTGCACACGTGTGCATTATTCCCTAAGGCTGTAAATTAGCGGCTAGGTAAAGTACACTCCTAACACTTCTCCAGGTGTGTGTCACTCAGTGAGGCTCTTTTTGTATGACAATATGAATCAGAAAGCTGTCTATCTCAAATAATTTTATTATTGAGTGAATCTCTGAATGAGTGTCTATATAAAATAGACTGCTGAGTACTTTACATTTCCACATTATTCATTCAGGTAACGAGTCAGTGGCTATATGAAATAAAATCCTGATGAATCTACACGTGAATATTATCCACTGAAGCGATGAATGTGTGTCCAAATGAAATAGACTCCTGGCTACTCCACAGGTCTGCATTATTTACCAAGGCTCTAAATGAATGTCCATCGAAAGTAGACTCCAAATTATTCTCCAGGTATTTATTATTCAGTGAGCCTCAAAAGATGTTGCCAAACTAATTAGATTTCTTACTATATCAAGGGTCTGTCTTATGCACTGAGGCTCTGAATATGGTCTTCATGAAAGAGGCTCCTGACTATACAACATTTTTCAATGACACATTGAATGAGAGGCCACATGTAAAAGTCTCCTGACCATTCCACAGGTGTGCATTATTTAGTGAGACTCTGAATGAGGAGATACAAATAAATCCTGACTATTTATCCAGGTGTGTACATTTAGTGAGGCTCTCAATGGGTAGCCATAGGAAGGAGACTTTTGACTATTCCGCAGGTGTGAATTATTCAGTGATTCTTTGAATGAGTGACCAGCAAATATAGACTCCAAACTATATCAGGTGTGTAATATTTAGTGAAGCTGTGAAAGAGGGGCCATGTGAAACAGAATTCGAATGACTCCACATTTGCATTACTCACTGTTTGTCTGAATGAGTAGCCATATGACATAGAATCCTCATTATTCTCCATGTGTGCATTATTTCAACAGTTTCTGTATGAGTGTCCATACCTAGTAGACTCCTGAATCTCCCCCAGGTGTGTATTACTCAGAGTTACACAGAATTAGAGTTCATATGAAATAGACTCCTGACTACCACCCAGGTGTGCATCATTCAGGAAGGCACTTAATTCATGGCTATCTCAAACTGTGTCCTGATTATTCCATAGAAGATTATTATTTACTGAAACTTTGAATGAGAGGCCATACAAAATAGAAACCTGACTATTGCTTCGTTGTGTATTATTCAATATGGTTCTAAATGAGTGGTAATATGAAATAGAATCCTGAGAATTCCCCAGGCGTGTATCATTCAGGGTGGCACAGAATGAGTGGTTATATAAAAAATGCTCGACTATTACCCTGATGTGGATTATTCACTGAGGATCGAAATGAGTGGCTACATGAAGTAGACTCTAAACTCCTCCCCGGGTGTGTATTATTGAATGAGACTCTGACTAAGTGGGCATAAAAAAGAGACTCAGGTGTATTGCCCAGGTGTTCATTACTTACAGAGACTCTGAATGTGTTGGCATTTGAAGTAGACCCTTGACTGTTTCTGAGGGGAGTATTATTCACAGAGGCCCAGAAGGAGTGGCCATGTGCAAGAGATACCTGCGTTATCAGATATACATATAATTCACTAAAACAATAATAGAGTGGCCTTATGAAATAGACCTCATTTTCTTCCAGTGCTACGCATTATTTTTCGACTCTCCAAACAAACCACCATATGAAATAGACTAGTGATTATTCCCCGCATGTGCAATATTCGAAGAGATTCTGTATGTGTGTCCATATCAAATAGTCTCCTGACTCTCACACGTGTGTGTATCATTCACGGAGCTGCTTGATTTGGGGCTACCTTAAATAGGGTCCTCCCTCCTCCACAGCTGTTTATTATGCAATGAAGCTCTGAATGAGAGGCCATATGAATTAGAATCCTTACTCTTGCACCATTGTGCATTATCCGGTAATGCTGTGATTCAGTGGCCATATGACTTGGACTCTGACTATTCCCAAGGTGTGTATTCTTCAGTCAGTTTCTGAATGAGTGACCACATAAAATAGACTCCTGACTCTGTCCTCTTGACTATTTCTTAGCTCTGAATTTTCCACTAAGTCGCTGGGTGAACGGTCATATCAAATAGTCTCCAGACAATTGTCCAGGTGTGCATTATTCAGTGAGTCTCTTAATAAGTGGCTATATATAATATAATCCTGAGTGTTTTCAAGATATATATGATTCTTCACTGAGGAACTGAATAAGTGGTCATGTCAATTATGCTCCTGACATTTCCATACGTCTGTATTATTCTGTGAGACTCTCAATGAGTGGCCATATAATAGAGACTCCTATATACTACTCAGGCATGAGATTTTACTTTTGGGTGTAAATGAGTGTCTATACGTAACAGAATGCTGACTTTCCCAAGGTGTCTGTTACTCAGTTAGGCTCTGAGTATGTGGCTATATGAAATAGAATTCTGACTACAATACAGGTGTTCTTTACTCAATGGATGTTTTAAGAAATGCCACATGTAATAGCATCCAGAGCATTCCTCAGGTATTTATTATTCGCTGAGTCTCTGAAACTTTGGCCATATGAAATTGTTTCCTGACTAGTCTACAGGCGTGTATTATTGACTCTGCCTCTAAATATTTGGGCATATATAATAGACTAGTGACTATTCCAACGTTGTGTATTACTTACCCAGGCTTTGATTTAGTGGCCATATAAAACAGACTAGTGTCTTTTCCACACGTGTGCATTATTACCTTAGGCTGTAAATGAGAGGCTATGTAAAGTACACTCCTAACACTTCCCCAGGTGTGTGTCACTAAGTGAGGCTCTTTTTGTATGACAAGATGAAACAGGAGGCTGTCCATCTCAAATATTTTTATTATTCAGTTAATCTTTGAATGAGTGCCTATATGAAATAGACTGCTAAGTATTTTACATTTTTGCATTTTTCACTGAGGTTATGAGTCAGTGGCCATATGAAATGGAATCCTGACTAATCCACATGTGCATATTATCCATTGAAGCTATGAATGAGTGTCATAATAAAATAGACTCCTGGCTACTCCAGAGGTCTGCATTATTTACCGAGGCTCTGAATGAATGTCCATCGAAAATAGACTCCAAATTATTCTCCAGTTGTGTATTATTCAGTGAGCATCAGAAGATGTGGTCATACTAATTAGATTTCTTACTATATCAAGGGTCTGTCTTATGCACTGAGGCTCTGAATATGTGTCTACATGAAAGGGTCTCCTGACTACACCACATTTTTCAATGACACATTGAATGAGAGGCCACATGAAAAAGTCTCCTGACTATTCCACAGGTGTGCAATATTTAGTGAGACTCTGAATGAGGAGATACCAGTAAATCCTGACTATTTATTCATGTGTACATTTAGTGAGGTTCTCAACAGTTAGCCATAGGAAAGATACTTCTGACTATTCTGCAGGTGTGAATTATTCAGTGATACTCTGAATGAGTGGCCATAAAAAATAGACTCCAGACTATATCACAAGTGTGTAATATTCATTGAGGCTGTGAATGAAGTGCCATATTAAACAGAATTCTGATGACTCCACATGTGCATTAGTCACACTTTGTCTGTATGGGTAGCCATATGATATAGACTCCACATTATTCTCCATGTGTGCATTATACCAACAGGTTCGATATGAGTGTCCATACCACGTAGAAGCCTGAAACTCCCCCAGGTGTGAATTACTCAGCGTTACACATAATTAGAGTTCATATGAAATAAACTTCTGACTACCACCCAGGTGTGTATCATTCAGGAAGGCACTTAGTTCATGACTATCTTAAACAGTGTCCTGATTACTCCATAGAAGTTCATTATTCACTGAACCTTTAAATGAGTGGCCATACAAAATAGACACATGACTATTGCTTTATTGTAAATTACTCAATAATGTTCTACATGAGTGGTAGTTTGAAATAGAATACTGAGAATTCCCCAGGGGTGTATCATTCAGGGAGGCACAGAATGAGTGTCCATATAAAAAATGCTCGACTGTTACACTGGTGTGAATTATTCACTGAGGATCTACATGAGTGGCTACATGAACTAGACTCTTAACTCTTCCCCAGGTGTCTATTATTGAATGAGGCTCTGACAAAGTGAACATAAAAAGGAGACTCAGGTGTATTGCCCAGGTGTTCATTACTTACAGAGACTCTGAATGTGTAGGCATTTGAAGTAGATCATTGACTGTTTCTGAGGGGAGTATTACTCACAGAGGCCCAGAATGAGTGGCCATGTGAAAGAGATTCCTGTCTTATCAGTTATACATATTATTCACTAAAACACTGAAAGAGTGTCCTTATGAAATAGACCGAATTTTACTCCACAGGTGCACGTTATTTTTTGACTCTCCAAACGAATCACCACATGAAATATGAAATAGACTGCTAAGTATTTTACATTTTTGCATTTTTCACTGAGGTTACGAGTAAGTGGACATATAAAATGGAATCCTGACTAATTCACACGTGAATATTATCCACTGAGGCTATGAATGAGTGCCCTAATAAAATAGACTCTTGGCTACTCCACAGGTGTACATCATTTTCCAAGACTCTGAATATATGCCCATCGGAAATAGACTCCAAATTATTCCCCAGGTGTGTATTATTCAGTGAGGCTCAGCATATGTTTTTATATCTATTAGATTCCTTACTATATCAAGGGTTTGTCTTATTCACTGAAGCTCTGTATATGTGTCTACATGAAATTGACTCCTGACTACACCACATTATTCAGTGACACTCCGAAGTAGAGGCCACATGAAAAAGTTTCCTGACTATTCCACAGGTGTGCATTATTTCGTGAGACTCTGAATGAGGGGATAAAAGTAAATCCTGACAATTTCTCCAGGTGTGTACACTTAGTGAGGCTCTTAACGAGAGGCCATAGGAAAGAGACTTCTGAGAGACCTTCTTCGCAGGTGTGCATTATTTAGTGATTCTCTGAATAAGTGACCATAAAAAATAGACTCCAGAATATACCAAAAGTGTGTAATATTCAGGAAAGCTGTGAAAGAGGTGCCATATGAAACAGACTTCTAATTACTCCACATGTGCATTATTCACAGATTGTCTGAATGTGTAGCGTTATGACATACACTCCTCATTATTATCCATGTGTGCATTAATCAAACAGGTTCTGATTGAGTGTCCATACCAAATAGACTCCTGACACTGACCCAGGTGTGTATTACTCAGTGATACACAAAATTAGAGTTCATATGAAATAGACTCCGGACTATCACACAAGTGCGTATCATTAAGCAAGGCACTTAAGTAGTGGCTATCTTAAACAGCGTACTGATTACTCCATAGAATTTTACTATTCACTGAAACTTTGAATGCTAGACCATATAAAATAGACCCCTGACTATCGCTCCATTGTGAATTATTCAATAAGGTTTTATATGAGTGGTAGTATCAAACAGAATCCTGAGGATTCTTCAGGTGTATATCACTCAGAGGCACAAAATGAGTGGCCATATAAAAAATGCTCGACTATTACCCTGGTGTGCATTATTCACTCAGGCTCTAAATGAGTCGCTACATGAAGTATACTATTAAATCTTCCTTTGTTGTGTATTATTGAATGAGTCTCTGACAAAGTGGGCATAAAAAAGAGACTCAGGTGTATTGCCAAGGGTTCATTGCATACAGAGAATTTGAATATGTAGCAATTTGAAGTAGACCCTTGATTATTTTTGAGGGGAGTAATCATCACAGAGGCCCTGAACGAGTGGCCATGTGAAAGAGATTCCTTACTTCTCAGATATACATATTATTCACTAAATCACTGAAAGAGTGGCCTTCTGAAACAGAACCAATTTTACTCCAAAGGTGTGCATAAGTTTTTGATTCACCAAACAAAACACCATATGAAACAGACAAGTGATTATTCCCCACATGTGCAGTATTCAAAAAGGCTTTGATTTTGTGACCATATAAAGTAGACTTGTGTCTATTTCACACGTGTGCATTATTTCCTGATTCTGTAAATTAAAGGCTATATAAACTAGACTCCTAACACTTCCCCTGGTGTGCATTACTCAGTGAGGCTCTTTTTGATTAACGATGTGAAACAGGAATATGTCTACCTCAAATATTTTTATTATTCAGTGAATCTCGGAATGAGTGTCTATATGAAATAGACTGCTAAGTATTTTACATTTTGTGCATTTTGCACTGAGGTTACGAGTCAGTAACCATATAAAATGGAATCCTGACTAATCCCACGTGCATATTATCCACTGAGGCTATGAATGAGTGTCCTAATAAAATAGACTCCTGGCTACTCCACAGGTGTACATCATTTTTTGAGGCTCTGAATATATGTCCATAGAAAATAGACTCCAAATTATTCCCCAGGTGTGTATTATTCAGTGAGGCTCAGAATATGTTTCCAAATAAATTAGATTACTTACTATATCAAGTGTCTATCTTATTCACTGAAGCTCTGAATATGTGTCTGCATAAAATAGACTCCTGATTACACCACATTATTCAGTGACACTCCGAATTAGAGACCACATGAAAATGGTTCCTGACTATTCCAAAGGTGTGCATTATTTAGTGAGACTCTGAATGAGAGGATAAAGGTAAATCCTGACTATTTCTCCAGGTGTGTACATTTAGTGAGGCTCTTAACAAGTGGCCATAGGAAAGAGACTTCTGACTATTCCACAGGTGTGCATTATTTAGTGATTCTCTGAATGAGTAGCCATAAAAGTTAGACTCCAGACTATATCACAAGTGTGTAATATTCAGTGAGGCTGTGAAAGAGGGGCCATATAAAACAGAATTCTAACTACTCCACATGTGCATTATTCACTGTTTGTCTGAATGAGTAGCCTTATGACATAGACTCCTCATTATTACCCATGTGTGCATTAATCAAACAGGCTCCGTTTGAGTGTCCATACCAAATAGACTCCTGACACTGCCCCAGATGTGTATTACTCAGCGATACACAAAATTAGAGTTCATATGAAATAGAATCCTGACTATCACACAAGTGGGTATCATTCAGCAAGTCACTTAATTCAGGGCTATGTTAAACAGCATCCTGATTACTCCATAGAGGTTTACTATTCACTGAAACTTTGAATGATAGACCATATAAAATAGATACCTCACTATTGCTCCATTGTGAATTATTCAATATGGTTCGAAATGAGTGGTAGTATCAAATAGAATCCTAAGGATTCTTCAGGTGTATATCACTCAGTGAGGCACAAAATCAGTGGCCATATAATAAATGCTCGACTATTAACCTGGTGTGCATTATTCACTGAGGTTCTAAATGAGTGGCTACATAAAGTAGACTCTTAAATCTTTCTTTGTTGTGTATTCTTGAATGAGTCTCTGACTAAGTGGGCATAAAAAAGAGATTCATGTGTATTGCCCAGGTGTTCATTATGTACAGATTCTTTGAATGTGAAGCCATTTGAAGTAGACCTTCGGTTATTTTTGAGGAGAGTGTTTTTCAGAGAAGCCCTGAACTAGTGGCCATGTAAAAGAGATTCCTGACTTATCAGATATTTATATTATTCACTAAAACACTGAAAGAGTGGCCTTATGAAATAGAACCCATTTTAGTCAACAGGTGTGCATTATTTTTTGATTCTCCAAAATAATCACCATATGACACAGACTAGTGATTATTCCCCATAGGTGCGGTATTCAAAAAGGTTCTGTATGAGTGTCTATGTCATATAGTCTCCTGACTCTGACACATGTGTGTATCATTCACGGAGCTGCTTAATTTGGGACTACCTTAAATAGGGTTCTGACTACTCCACAGCTGTTTACTATGCACTGAAGCTCTGAATGAAAGGTAATATGAAATGGACTCTTTACTATTACCCCACTGTGCATTATTCGGTAATGCTGTGATTGAGTGTCTATATGACTTTGACACTGATTATTCCCAAATTGTGTATTCTTCAGCGAGATTCTGAACTAGTGACCACATAACATAAATTCTTGACTCTATCCTCTTGACTATTTTTAAGTTCTGCATTGTCCACTGAGTCGCTGGGTGAAGAGTCATATTAAATAGTCTCCAGACTATTCCTTAGCTGTGCATTATTCAGTGAGTCTCTGAATAAATGGATATATATTATATAATCCTGAGTATTTTTCTGATAGATATGATTCCTAACTGAGGTTCTGAGTAAGTGGCTGTGTGAAATACTCTCCTGATGTTTTCATAGGTCTGTATTATACTGTGAACCTCTGAATCAGTGGCCATAAAATAGAGCCTTCTTAATGCTACTCAGGCGTGCGTTTGTACATTCAGCTCTAAATGAGTGGCTATACGAAATGGAATTTTAACTTTTCCCAAGGTGTATGTTATTCAGTTAGGCTCTGAATATGTGGCTATAGGAAATAGATTTCTGACTACAATAGAGGTGTTTCTTATTCAAGGAAGCCCTGAAATTGATGCCACATGTAATATCGTCCTGAGTACTTCCCAGGTCTGTATTACTCACTGAGGCTCTGAAACTTTGGCCATATGAAAGTGTTTTCTGACTTGTCCACAGGCGTGTATTATTGACTCTGACTCTAAATATTTGGGCATGTAAAATAGACAAGTGACTTTTCCAAAGTTGTGTATTACTCACTCAGTATTTGATTTTGTGGCTATATAAAATAGTCTAGTGTCTATTCCACACGTGTGAATTATTCCCTGAGGCTGTAAATGAGAGGCTATATAAAGTAGACTCCTAACACTTCCCTAAGTATGCCTTACTCAGTGAGGCTCATTTTGTGTAACTATATGAAAAAGGAAGATGCCATGTTTAATATTTCTTTTAATTAGTGAATCTCTGAATAAGTGTCTATATGAAATAGACTGCTGAGTACTTTACATTTGTGCGCTTTACACTGAGGTTATGAGTCAGTGGCCATATAAATTGGAATTCGGACTAATCCCCACGTGCATAATATCCAGTGAGTGTCCTAATAAAATAGACTCCTGGCTACTCCACGGGTGTACTTTATTTACCGAGGTTCTGAATGAATGTCCATCAAAAATACACTCCAAATTATTTCCAAGGTGTGTATTATTCAGTGAGGCTCAGAAGATGTGGCCCTATTAATTATATTCCTTACAACATAAAGGGCTTGTTTATTCACTGTGGCTCTGAATATGTGTCTACATGAAATAGACTCCTGACTACATCACATTATTCAGTGACACTCTGAATTAAAGAACACAGGAAAAAATCTCCTGACCATTCCACAGGTGTGCATTATTTAGTGAGACTCTGAATGAGGGGATAAATGTAAATACTGACTATTTCCCCAGGTGTGTACACTTAGTGAGGCTCTTATCGAGTGGCCATAGGAAAGAGTCTCCTGACTATTCCACAGGTGTGCATTATTTAGTGAGACTCTGAATGAAAGATAACGGTAATTCCTGACTATTTTTCCAGGTTTGTACACTCAGTGAGGCTCTTAACGAGTGGCCATAAGAAAGAGACTTCAGACTATTCCACAGGTGTGCATTAATTAGTGAGACACTGAATGAGGGGAAAAAGGTAATTCCTGACTATTTCCCCAGGTGTGTACACTTATTGAGGCTCTAAAAGAGTGACAATAGGAAAGAGACTTTAGACTATTCCACAGGTGTGCATTATTTAGTGATTCTCTGAATGGGTGGCCATAAAAAATAGACTCCAGATTATATCACAAGTGTTTAATATTCAGTGATGCTGTGAAAGAGTGTCCATAATATTCAGACTGCTTATTACTTTACACGTGCATTATTCACTCTTTGTCTGAATGAGTAGCCGTATGACATATACTCCTCATTATTATACTAGTGTGCATTAATCAAACAGGTTCTGTTGAGACTCCATACCAAATAGACTCCTGACACTGCCCCAGGTGTGTATTACTCAACGATACAGAAAATTAGAGTTTATATGAAATAGTCGCCAGGCTATTACCCAGGTGTGTATCATTCAGGAAGGCACTTAATTCGTGGCTATGTTAAACAGCATCCGGATTACTCCGTAGAAGTTTACTATTTAATGAAACTTTGAATGATAGAGCATACAAAAAAGACACCTGACTACTGCTCCATTGTGAATTATTCAATAAGGTTCTAAATGAGT
Source organism: Saguinus oedipus (assembly GCA_031835075.1). Lineage (NCBI taxonomy): Eukaryota > Metazoa > Chordata > Mammalia > Primates > Cebidae > Saguinus > Saguinus oedipus. The sequence goes on from CM063172.1 coordinate 31,405,055, forward strand.
GGTAGTATCAAATAGAATCCTGAGGATTCTTCAGGTGTCTATCACTCAGTGAGGCACAAAATCAGTAGCCATATAAAAAATGCTCGACTATTACCCTGGTGTGCATTATTCACTGAGGCTCTAAATAAGTGGCTACATTAAGTAGACTCTTAAATCTTTCTTTGTTGTGTATTATTGAATGAGTCTCTGACTAAGTGGGCATAAAAAAGAGACTCAGGCGTATGGCCCAGGTGTTCATTTTGTATGGAGACTTTGAATGTGTAGCCATTTGAAGTAGACCCTTGACTATTTTTTGAGGGGAGTATTTTACACAGAGGCCCTGAATGAGTGGCCATGTGAAAGAGATTCCTGTCTTATCAGATATACATATTATTCAGTGAAACACTGAAATAGTGGCCTTATGAAATAGAACCCAATTTACTCAACAGGTGTGCATTATTTTTTGATTCTGCAAACTAATCACCATATGAAACAGACTAGTGATTTTTTCCACATGTGCAGTATTCGAAAAGTTTCTGTATGAGTGTCTATGTCAAGTAATCTCCTGACTCTGACACATGTGTGTATCATTCACGGAGCTGCTTAATTTGGGGCTATCTTAAATAGATTTCTGACTACTCCACACCTGTTTATTATGCACTGAAACTCCGAATCACATGCCATATGAAATAGACTCTTTACTATTGCCCCATTGTGCATTTTTCGGTAACACTTTGATTGAGTGTCCATATGACTTGGACACTGACTATTCCCAAGGTGTGCATTCTTCACTGAGCTTCTGAACGACTGACCAAATAACATAAACCCTTGACTTCATTCTCTAGGCTATATTTCAGTTCTGCATTGTCCAATGGGTCGCTGGGTGTAGGGTCATATCAAATAGTCTCCAGACTATTCCTTAGTTGTGCATTATTCAGTGAGTCTCTGAATAAGTGGCTATATATAATATAATCCTTAGTATTTTTCAGATATATATGATTACTCACTGAGGTTCTGAATACTTCGCCAAGTGAAATACACTGCTGATGCTTTCATAGGTCTGTATTATTCTGTGAAGCTCTGAATGAGCGGCCATAAAGTAGAGCCTCCTGAATGCTCCTCAGTCATGCGTTTTTACATTTGGCTCTAAATGAGTGGCTATACGAAATAGAATTTTATCTTTTCCCAAAGTGTATGATATTCAGTTCGGCTCTGAATATGTGGCTATAGGAAATAGAATGCTGACTACAATAGATGTGTTTCTTATCCAGAAAGTTATGAAATTGATGCCAAATGTAATAGCGTCTTGAGTATTTCCCAGGTATGTATTATTCACTGAGGCTCTGAAACTTTGGCCATATGAAATTGTTTTCTGACTTGTCCACAGGTGTGTATTATTGACTCTGACTCTAAATATTTGGGCATGTAAAATAGACAAGTGACTATTCCAAAGCTGTGTATTACTCACTCAGTCTTTGATTTTGTGGCCATATAAAATAGTCTAGTGTCTATTCCACATGTGTGCATTATTCCCTGAAGCTGTAAATGAGTGGCTATATGAAGTGGACTCCTAACACTTCCCTTGGTGTGCCTTACTCAGTGAGGCTCATTTTGTGTGACCATATAAAACAGGATGCTGCCATATTTAATATTTGTATTATTTAGTGAATCTCTGAATGAGTGTCCATATGAAATAGACTGCTGAGTATTTTACATTTTCCAATATTTACTGAGGTTACCAGTCAGTGGCCCTATAAAATGGAACCCTGACTAATCCACACGTGCATGTTATCCACTGAGGCTATAAATGAGTGTCCTAATAAAATAGACTCCTGGCTACTCAAGAGGTGTGCATCAATTTTTGAGGCTCTGAATATACATCCATCGAAAATAGACTCCAAGTTATTTCTCAGGTGTGTATTATTCAGTGAGGCTCAGAGTATGTTTCCATATCAATTAGATTTCTTACTAAATCAAGTGTCTGTCTTATTCACTGAAGCTCTGAATATGTGTCTACATGAAATAGACTCCTGATTACACCACATTATTCAGTGACACTCCGAAGTAGAGACCACATGAAAAAGTCTCCTGACTATTCCACAGGTGTGCATTATTTAGTGAGACTCTGAATGAGAGGATTAAGGTAAATTCTGACTATTTCTCCAGGTGTGTACACTTAGTGAAGCTCTTAACGAGTGGCCATAGGAAAGAGACTTCTGACTATTCCACAGGTGTGCATTATTTAGTAATTCTCTGAATGGGTGGCCATAAAAAATAGACTCCAGAATATATAACAAGGGTGTAATATTCAGTGAGGCTGTGAAAGAGTGTTCATAAGAACCAGACTGCTAAATACTTTACATGTGGATTATTCACTCTTTGTCTGAATGAGTAGCCCTATGACATAGACTCCTCATTATTATCCATGTGTGCATTAATCAAACAGGTTCTGTTTGAGTGTCCATACTAAATAGACTCCTGACACTGCCACAGGTGTGTATTACTCAATGATACAGAAAATTAGAGTTTATATGAAGTAGACAACAGGCTATTACCCAGGTTTGTATCATTCAGAAAGGCACTTAATCCGTGGCTATCTTAAATAGCATCCTGATTACTCCATAGAAGTTTATTATTCACTGAAACATTGATTAATAGACCATATAAAATAGACACCTGACTATTGCTCCATTGTGAATTATTCAATAAGGTGCTAAGTGAATGGTAGTATCAAATAGAATTCTGAGAATTCCTCAGGTGTATATCACTCAGTGAAACACAAAATGAGTGGCCATATAAAAAATGCTCGACTGTTACCTGGTGTGAATTATTCACTGAGGCTCTAAATGATTGGCTACATGAAGTAGACTCTTAACTCTTCCCCAGGTGTGTATGACTGAATGAGACTCTAACTAAGAGGGCATAAAAAAGAGACTCAGGTGTATTACCCAGGTCTAAATTATCTACAGAGTGTCTGAATGTGTAGCCATTTAAAGTAGACCCTTGACTATTTTTGAGGGGAGTATTCTTCACAGAAGTCCTGAATGAGTGGCCATGTGAAGGAGATTCCTTACTTTTCAGATATACATCTTATTCACTAAAACACTGAAAGAGTGGCCTTCTGAAATCGAACCAATTTTACTCCAAAGGTGTGCATAAGTTTTTGATGCACCAAAGGAAACACCATATGAAACAGACAAGTGATTATTCCCCACATGTGCAGTATTCGAAAAGGCTTTGAGTTTGTGGCCATATAAAATAGACTAGTGTCTATTCCACACGTGTGGTTTATTTCCTGATTCTGTAAATTAAAGGCTATATAAAGTAGACTCCTAACACTTCCTCTGGTGTGCATTACTCAGTGAGGCTCTTTTAGTTTAACCATATGAAACAGGGTGCTGTCTATCTCAAATATTTGTATTATTCAGTGAATCTCTGAATGAGTGCCTATACTATATAGACTGCTAAGTATTTTATATTTTTGCATTTTTCACTGAGGTTAAGAGTCAGTGGCCATATAAAAGGGAATCCTGACGAATTCACATGTGCATGTTATGCATTGAGGCTATGAATGGGTGTTTTATTAAAAATGACTCCTGGTTACTCCAGAGGTGTGCATCATTTTCCCAGGCTCTGAATATATGTCCATCGAAAATAGACTCCAAGTTGTTCCCCAGGTGTGTATTATTCAGTGAGGCTCAGAATATGTTTCCATATCAATTAGATTCCTTACTATATCAAGTGTCTGTCTTATTCACCGAAGCTCTGAATATGTGTCTACAGGAAATAGAATCCTGACTAAACCACATTATTCAGTGACACTCCGAATTAGAGGCTACATGAAAAAGTCTCCTGACTATTCCACAGGTGTGCATTTAGTGAGACTCTGAATGAGGGGATAAAGGTAAATCCTGACTATTTCTCGAAGTGTGTACACTTAGTGAGGCTCTTAACGAGTGGCCATAGGAAAGAGACTTCTGACTATTCCACATGTGTGCATTATTTGGTGATTCTCTGAATGGGTGGCCATAAAAAATCATCTCCAGACTATATCACAAGTGTGTAATATTCTGTGAGGCTGTGAAAGAGTGTCCATAATTATCACACTGCTAATTACTTTACATGTGCATTATTCACTCTTTGTGTGAATGAGTAGCCATATGACATAGACTCTTCATTATTATACATGTGTGAATTAATCAAACAGGTTTTGTTTGAGTGTCCATACCAAATAGAATCCTGACACTGCCCCAGGTGTGTATTACTCAACGATAGAGAAAATTAGACTTTATATGAAATAGACACCAGCCTAAAACTCAGGTGTGTGTTATTCAGGAAGGTACTTAATTCGCCACTATCATAAACAGCATCCAGATTATTTCATAGAAGTTTATTATTCTCTGAAACATTGATTGATAGACCATATAAAATAGACACCTGACTATTGCTCCATTGTGAATTATTCAAGAAAGTGCCAAATGCATGGTAGTACTAAATAGAATCCTGAGGATTCCTCAGGTGTATATCACTCAGAGAGGCACAAAATGTGTGGCCATATAAAAAATGCTCGACTACTACCCTGGTGTGCATTATTCAGTGAGGCACTAAATGAGTGGCTACATGAAGTCGAATCTTAAATGATGAGTTTGTGTCCTTTGTAAGGACATGGATGAATCTGGAGAACATCATTCTCAGCAAACTGACCCAAGAACAGGGAAAGAAATACCTCATATACTCACTCATAGGTGGGTGAGAGAAATGAGAACACATGGACACAGAGAGGCGGTCTACTATACACTGGAATCTATTGGGGGGAATGGGAGAGGGCCAGCGGGGGGCGCTGGGGAGGGATAGCCTGGGGATGAATGCCAAGTGTGGTTGAAGGGGAGGAAGGCAGCAAAACACACTGCCATCTGTGTACCTATGCAACTATCTTGCCCGTTCTGCACATGTACCCCAAAACCTATAAGGCAATAAAAATTAAAAAAGAAATCTTCCCCAGGAGTGTATTATTGAATGGGACCCTGACTAAGTGGGCATAAAATAGAGACTCAGGTGTATTGCTAAGGTGTTCATTACCTACAGAGTCTCTGAATATGTAGCCATTTAAAGTAGACACTTGACTATTTTTGAGGGGAGTATTCTTCACAGAGGCCCTGAACGAGTGGCCATGTGAAGGAGATTCTTTGCTTCTCAGATATACATCTTATTCACTAAAACACTGAAAGAGTGGCCTTCTGAAAAAGAACCCATTTTACTCCACAGGTGTGCATAGGTTTTTGATTCACCAAATGAAACACCATATGAAACAGACTAGTGACTATTCCAAAGTTTTGTATTACTGACTCAGGCTTTGATTTTGTGGCCGTATAAAATAGACTAGTGTCTATTCCACACGTGTGCATTATTTTCTGATTCTGTAAATTAAAGGCTATGTAAAGTAGACTCCTAACACGTTCCCTGTTGTGCATTACTCAGTGAGGCTCTTTTTGTTTAACCATATGTAACAGGATGCTGTCTATCTCAAATATTTGCATTATTCAGTGAATCTCTGAATTAGTGCCTACATGATATAGACTGCTAAGTATTTTACATTTTTTCATTTTTCACTGACGTTATGAGTCAGTGGCCATATAAAATGGAATCCTGACTAATCCACACATGCATTTTATCCACTGAGGCTATGAATGCATGTTTTATTAAAAATGACTCCTGGCGACTCCAGAGGTGTGCATTATTTTCCAAGGCTCTGAATATATGTCCATCGAAAATAGACTCCAAGTTATTCCCCAGGTGTGTATTATTCAGTGAGGCTCAGAATATGTTTCCATATCAATTAGATTCCTTACTATATGAAGTGTCTGTCTTATTCACTGAAGCTCTGAATATGTGTCTACATGAAATAGACTCCTGACGACACCACATTATTCAGTGACACTCCGAAGTAGAGGCCATATGAAAAAGTCTCCTGACTATTCCACAGGAGTGCATTATTTAGTGAGACTCTGAATGAGGGGACTGAGGTAAATCCTATTTCCCCAGGTGTGTACACTTAGTGAGGCTCTTAAGGAGTGGCCATAGGAAAGAGACTTCTGACTATTCCGCAGGTGTCCATTATTTAGTGATTGTCTGAATGGTTGGCCATATAAAATAGACTCCACACTATACACAAGTGTTTAATATTCAGTGAGGCTGTGAAAGTGTCGATATTAATCAGACTGCTTATTACTTAACACGTGCATTATTCACTCTTTGTCTGAATGATTAGACGTATGACATAGACTCCTCATTATTATACATCTGTGCATTTATCAAAAAGATTCTGTTTGAGAGTTCATATCAAATAGACTCCTGACACTGCCACAGGTGTGTATTACACAACGATAGAGAAAATTAGAGTTTATATGAAATAGACGCCAGCCTATAACCCAGGTGTGTATTATTCAGGAAGGCACTTAATTCGTGGCTATCACAAACAGCCTCCAGATTACTCAATAGAAGTTTATTATTCACTGAAACATTGATTGATAGACCATATAAAATAGACACCTGACTATGGTTCCATTGTGAATAATTCAATAAGGGGCTAAATGCATGGTAGCATCAAATAGAATCTTGAGGATTCCTCAGGTGTATATCACTCAGTGAGGCACAAAATGTGTGGCCATATAAAAAATGCTCGACTATTATACTGGTGTGCATTTTTCACTGAGGCTCTAAATGAGTGGCTACTTGAAGTATACTCTTAACTCTTCCCCAGGTGTGTATTATTGAATGAGACTCTGACTAAGTGGGCATTAAATAGAGACTCAGGTGTATTGCCCAGGTGTTCATTACCTACAGAGTCTCTGAATATGTAGCCATTTAAAGAAGACACTTGACTATTTTTGAGGGGAGTATTTTTCACAGAGTCCTTGAACGAGTGGCCATGTGAAAGAGATTTCTTACTCTTCAGATAAACATATTATTCACTTAAACACTGAAATGGTGTCTTTCTGAAATAGATCCCATTTTACACAACAGGTGTGCATAAGTTATTGATTCACCAAACGAAACACCATATGAAACAGAGAAGTGGTTATTCCCGACATGTGCAGTATTCGAAAAGGCTTTGATTTTTTGGCTATATAAAATAGACTAGTGTCTATTCCACACGTGTGCATTATTTCCTGTTTCTGTAAATTAAAGGCTATAGAAAGTAGACTCCTAACACTTCCCCTGGTGTGCATTACTCAGTGAGGCTCTTTTAGTTTAACCATATGAAACAGGGTGCTGTCTATCTCAAATATTTGTATTATTCAGTGAATCTCTGAATGAGTGCCTATATGATATAGACTGTTAAGTATTTTACATTTCTGCATTTTTCACTAAGGTTTAGAGTCAGTGGCCCTATAAAATGGAATCCTGACTAATCCACACGTGCATGTTATTCACTGAGGCTATGAATGGGTGTCGTATTAAAAATGACTTCTTGCTACTCCACAGGTTTGCATCATTTTCCGAGGCACTGAATACATGTCCATCGAAAATAGATTCCAAGTTATTCCCCAGGTGTGTATTATTCAGTGAGGCTCAGAATATGTTTCCATATCAATTAGATTCCTTACTATATCAAGTGTCTGTCTTATTCACTGAAGCTCTGAATATGTGTCTACATGAAATAGACTCCTGAATACACCACATTATTCAGTGACACTCCGAAGTAGAGGCCACATGAAAAAGTCTCCTGACTATTCCACAGGTGTGCATTTTTTAGTGAGACTCTGAATGAGGGGATTAAGGTAAATCCTGACTATTTCCACAGGTGTGTACACTTAGTGAGGCTCTCAACGCGTGGCCATAAAAAAGAGACTTCTGCCTATTCCGCAGGTGTGCATTATTTAGTGATTCTCTGAATTGGTGGCCATATAAAATAGACTCCACACTATACACGAGTGTGCAATATTCAGTGAGGCTGTGAAAGAGTGTCCATAATAATCAGACTGCTTATTACTTTACATGTGCATTATTCACTCTTTATCTGAATGACTAGCAGTATGATATAGACTCCTGATTATTATACATCTGTGCATTAATCAAACAGGTTCTGTTTGAGTGTCCATAGCAAATAGACTCCTGACACTGCCACAGGTGTGTATTACTCAACGATAGAGAAAATTAGAGTTTATGTGAAATAGACGCCAGCCTATAACCCAGGTGTGTATCATTCAGGAAGGCATTTAATACGTGGCTATCATAAACAGCGTCCAGATTACTTCATAGAAGTTTATTATTCACTGAAACATTGATTGAGAGACCATATAAAATAGACAGCAGACTATTGCTCCATTGTGAATTATTCAATAAGGTGCTAAATGCATGGTAGTACTAAATAGAATCCTGAGGATTCCTCAGGTGTATATCACTCAGTGAGGCACAAAATGAGTGGCCCTATAAAAAATGCTCGACTGTAACCCTGGTGTGCATTATTCAGTGAGGCTCTAAATGTGTGGCTACATGAAGTAGACTCTTAACTCTTCCCCAGGTGTGTATTACTGAATGAGACTCTGACTAAGTTGGCATAAAATAGAGACTCAGGTGTATTGCCCAGGTGTTCATTACCTACAGAGTCTGTGAATATGTAGCCATTTAAAGTAGACACTTGACTATTTTTGAGGGGAGTGTTCTTCAAAGATGCCCTGAACGAGTGGCCATTTGAAAGAGATTCCTTACTTTTCAGATATACATATTATTCACTAAAACACTGAAAGAGTGGCCTTCTGAAATAGAACCCATGTGACTCCACAGGTGTGCATAAGTTTTTTGTTCACCAAATATAACACCATATGAAACAGAAATGTGATTATTCCCCACATGTACAGTATTCGAAAAGGCTTTGATTTTGTGGCCATATAAAATAGACTATGTCTATTCCACACGTGTACATTATTTTCTGATTCTGTAAATTAAAGACTATAGAAAGTAGACTTTTAACACTTCCCCTGGTGTGCATTACTCACTGAGGCTCTTTTAGTTTAACCATATGAAACAGGGTGCTGTCTATCACAAATATTTGTATTATTGAGTGAATCTCTGATTGAGTACCTATATGATATAGACTGCTAAGTATTTTACATTTTTCACTGAGGTTAAGAGTTAGTGGCCATATAAAATGGAATCCTGATGAATCCACACGTGCATGTTATTCACTGAGGCTATGAATGTGTGTCCTATTAAAAACGACTCCTTGCTACTCCACAGGTTTGCATCATTTTCCGAGGCTCTGAATATATGTCCATCGAAAATAGACTCCACGTTATTCCTCAGGTGTGTATTATTCAGTGAGGCTAAAAATATGTTTCCATATCAATTAGATTCCTTACTATATCACGTACCTGTCTTATTCAGGGAAGCTCTGAATATGTTTCTACATGAAATAGACTCCTGACTTCACCACATTGTTCAGTGACACTCCGAAGTAGAAGCCATATGAAAAAGTCTCCTGACTATTCCACAGGAGTGCATTATTTAGTGAGACTCTGAATGAGGGGATTAAGGTAAATCCTGACTATTTCCCCATGTGTGTACACTTAGTCAGGCTCTTAACAGGTGGCCATAGGAAAGAGACTTCTGACTATTTCGCAGGTGTGCATTATTTAGTGATTCTCTGAATGGGTGGTCATATAAAATAGACTCCACACTATACATGAGTGTGTAATATTCAGTGAGGCTGTGAAAGAGTGTCCATAATAATCAGACTGCTTATTACTTAACACGTGCATTATACACTCTTTGTCTGAATGATTAGCCATATGACATAGACTCCTCATTATTATACATCTGCACATTTATAAAAAAGATTCTGTTTGAGAGTCCATACCAAATAGATTCCTGACACTGCCACAGGTGTGTATTACTCAACGATAGAGAAAATTAGACTTTATATGAAATAGACACCAGCCTATAACCCAGGTGTGTATTATTCAGGAAGGTACTTAATTCATGGCTATCATAAACATCATCCAGATTACTTCATAGAAGATTATTATTCACTGAAACATTGATTGATAGACCATATTAAATAGACCCCTGGCTAGTGCTCCATTGTGAATTATTCAATAAGGTGCTAAATGCATGGTAGTATCATATAGAATCCTGAGGATTCCTCAGGTGTGTATCACTCAGTGGGGCACAAAATGTGTTGCCATATAAAAAATTCTCGACTATTACTCTGGTGTGCATTATTCAGTGAGGCTCTAAATGAGTGGCTACATGAAGTAGAGTCTTAACTCTTCCCCAGGTGTGTATTATTGAATGAGACTCTGACTAAGTTGGCATAAAATAGAGACTCAGATGTATTGCCCAGGTGTTCATTACCTACAGAGTCTCCGAATATGTAGCCATTTAACGAAGACACTTGACTATTTTTGAGGGGAGTATTCTTCACAGAGTCCCTGAATGAGTGGCCATGTGAAAGAGATTTCTTACTCTTCAGATATACATATTATTCACTAAAACACTGAAATGGTGGCTTCCTGAAATAGATCCCATTTTACTCCACAGGTGTGCATAAGTTATTGATTCACCAAACGAAACACCATATGAAACAGACAAGTGGTTATTCCCGACATGTGCAGTAATCGAAAAGGCTTTGATCTTTTGGCTATATAAAATAGACTAGTGTCTATTCCACACGTGTGCATTATTTCCTGTTTCTGTAAATTAAAGGCTATAGAAAGTAGACTCCTAACACTTCCCCTGGTGTGCATTACTCAGTGAGGCTCTTCTAGTTTAACCATATGAAACAGGGTGCTGTCTATCTCAAATATTTGTATTATTCAGTGAATCTCTGAATGAGTGCCTATATGATATAGACTGCTAAGTATTTTACATTTCTGCATTTTTCACTGAGGTTTAGAGTCAGTGGCCCTATGAAATGGAATCCTGACTAATCCACACGTGCATATTATCCACTGAGGCTATGAATGGGTGTCGTATTAAAAATGACTCCTTGCTACTCCACAGGTTTGCATCATTTTCCGAGGCTCTGAATACATGTCCATCGAAAATAGACTCCAAGTTATTCCCCAGGTGTGTATTATTCAGTAAGCCTCAGAATATGTTTCCATATCAATTACATTCCTTACTATATCAAGTGTCTGTCTTATTCATTGAAGCTCTGAATATGTGTCTAAATGAAATAGACTCCTGAATACACCACATTATTCAGTGACACTTCGAAGTAGAGGCCACATGAAAAAGTCTCCTGATTATTCCACAGGTGTGCATTATTTAGTGAGACTCTGAATGAGGGGATTAAGGTAAATCCTGACTATTTCCCCAGGTGTGTACACTTAGTGAGGCTTTTAACGAGTGGCCATAGGAAAGAGACTTCTGACTATTTTGCAGGTGTGCATTATTTAGTGATTCTCTGAATGGTTGACCATATAAAATAGACTTCACACTATACACGAGTGTGTAATATTCAGTGAGGCTGTGAAAGAGTGTCCATAATAATCAGACTGCTTATTACTTTACATGTGCATTATTCACTCTTTATCTGAATGATTAGCAGTATGATATAGACTCCTCATTATTATACACCTGTGCATTAATCAAACAGGTTCTGTTTGAGTGTCCATAGCAAATAGACTCCTGACACTGCCACAGGTGTGTATTACTCAACGATAGAGAAAATTAGAGTTTATGTGAAATAGACGCCAGCCTATAACCCAGGTGTGTATCATTCAGGAAGGCATTTAATACGTGGCTATCATAAACAGCGTCCAGATTACTTCATAGAAGTTTATTATTCACTGAAACATTGATTGAGAGACCATATAAAATAGACAGCAGACTATTGCTCCATTGTGAATTATTTAATGAAGTGCTAAATGCGTGGTAGTATCAAATAGAATCCTGAGGATTCCTCAGGTGTATATCACTCAGTGAGGCACAAAAATGTGTGGCCCTATAAAAAATGCTCGACTGTTACCCTAGTGTGCATTATTCAGTGAGGCTCTAAATGTGTGGCTACATGAAGTAGACTCTTAACTCTTCCCCAGGTGTGTATTACTGAATGAGACTCTGACTAAGTTGGCATAAAATAGAGACTCAGGTGTATTGCCCAGGTGTGCATTACCTACAGAGTCTGTGAATATGTAGCCATTTAAAGTAGACACTTGACTATTTTTGAGGGGAGTGTTCTTCAAAGATGCCCTGAACGAGTGGCCATGTGAAAGAGATTCCTTACTTTTCAGATATACATATTATTCACTAAAACACTGAAAGAGTGGCCTTCTGAAATAGAACCCATGTGACTCCACAGGTGTGCATAAGTTTTTTATTCACCAAATATAACACCATATGAAACAGAAAAGTGATTATTCCCCACATGTACAGTATTTGAAAAGGCTTTGATTTTGTGGCCATATAAAATAGACTACGTCTATTCCACACGTGTGCATTATTTTCTGATTCTGTAAATTAAAGGCTATAGAAAGTAGAATCCTAACACTTCCCCTGGTGTGCATTACTCAGTGAGGCTCTTTTAGGTTAACCGTATGAAACAGGGTGCTGTCTATCTCAAATATTTGTATTATTCAGTGAATCTCTGAATGAGTGCCTATATGATATAGACTGCTAAGTATTTTACATTTCTGCATTTTTCACTGAGGTTTAGAGTCAGTGGCCCTATGAAATGGAATCCTGAATAATCCACACGTGCATATTATCCACTGAGGCTATGAATGGGTGTCGTATTAAAAATGACTCCTTGCTACTCCACAGGTTTGCATCATTTTCCGAGGCTCTGAATACATGTCCATCGAAAATAGACTCCAAGTTATTCCCCAGGAGTATATTATTCAGTGAGGCTCAGAATATGTTTTCATATCAATTACATTCCTTACTATATCAAGTGTCTGTCTTATTCCCTGAAGCTCTGAATATGTGTCTACATAAAATAGACTCCAGACTACACCACATTATTTAGTGACACTCCGAAGTAGAGGCCACATGAAAAAGTCTCCTGACTATTCCACAGGAGTGCATTATTTAGTGAGACTCTGAATGAGGGGATTAAGGTAAATTCTGACTATTTTCCCAGGTGTGTACACTTAGTGAGGCTCTTAACGAGTGGCCATAGGAAAGGGACTTCTAACTATTCCGCAGGTGTGCATTATTTAGTGATTCTCTGAATGGGTGGCCATATAAAATAGACTCCACACTATACACGAGTGTGTAATATTCAGTGAGGCTGTGAAAGAGTGTCCATAATAATCAGACTGCTTATTACTTTACATGTGCATTATTCACTCGTTGTCTGAATAACCCGTATGACATAGACTCCTCATTATTATACATCTGTGCATTAATCAAACAGGTTCTGTTTCAGTGTCCATACCAAATACAGTCCTGACACTGCCCCAGGTGTGTATTACTCAACGATAGAGAAAATTACAGTTTATGTGAAATAGACGCCATCCTATAGCCCAGGTGTGTATCATTCAGGAAGGCACTTAATTTGTGGCTATCATAAACAGCATCCAGATTTCTTCATAGAAGTTTATTATTCACTGAAACATTGATTGATAGACCATATAAAATAGACACCTGACTATTGCTCCATTGTGAATTATTTAATAAAGTGATAAATGCGTGGTAGTATCAAATAGAATCATGAGAATTCCTCAGGTGTATATCACTCAGTGAGGTACAAAATGAGTGCCCATATAAAATTGCTCGACTCTTACCCTGATGTGCATTATTCACTTAGGCTCCAAATGAGTGGCTACATGAAGTCGACTCTTAAATCTCCCCCCGTTGTGTATTATTGAATGAGACTCTGACTAAGTGGGCATAAAAAAGAGACTCAGGTGTATTGCTCAGGTGTGCATTACCTACAGAGTCTCTGAATATGTAGCCATTTAAACTGATAACCCGTATGACTATTTTTGAGGGAGTTTTCTTTAAATATGTAGCCATTTAAAGTGATAACCCACTTGACTATTTTTGAGGGAGTTTTCTTCACAGAGGCCACGAACGAGTGACCATGTGAAAGAGAATCCTTACTTTTGAGTTATACATATTATTCACTAAAACACTGAAAGAGTGTCCTTCTGAAATAGAACCCATGTTACTCCACAGGTATGCATAAGTTTTTAATTCACCAAATGAAACACCATATGAAACAGACAAGTGATTACTCCCCACATGTGCAGTATTTGAAAAGGCTTTGATTTTGTGGCCATATAAAATAGACTATGTCTCTTCCACACGTGTGCATTATTTCCTGATTCTGTAAATTAAAGGCTATAGAAAGTAGACTCCTTACACTTCTTCTGGTGTGCATTACTCAGTGAGGCTCTTTTAGTTTAACCATATGAAACAGGGTGCTGTCTATCTCATATATTTGTATTATTCAGTGAATCGCTGAATGAGTGCCTATATGATATAGATTGATAAGTATTTTACATTTTTGCATTTTTCTCTGACGTTAAGAGTCAGGGGCCCTTTTTTTCCCAACAACATTTATTAAATAGGAAATCCTTTCTCCATTGCCTGTTTTTGTCTGGTTTATCAAAGATGATATGATTGTAGATATGTTGTGTTGCCTCCGATGTTACTGTTCTGTTCCATTGGTCTATATCTCTGTTTTGGTACCAGTACCATGCTGTTTTGATTACTGTAGCCTTGTAGTATAGTTTGAAGTCTGGTAGCATGATGCCTCCCGCTGTGTTCTTTTTGCTTAGAATTGACTTGGGTATGCGGGCTCTTTTTTGCTTCCATATGAAATTCATGGTGTTTTTTTTTTTCCAGTTCTGTGAAGAAATTCAAAGGTAGTTTGATGGGGATAGCATTGAATGTGTAAATTACTTTGGGCAGTATAGCCATTTTCACAATATTGATTCTTCCTAACCACGAACATGGAATTTTTCTCCATCTGTTTGTGTCCTCTCTTATTTTGTTGAGCAGGTGTTTGTAGTTTTCCTTAAAGAGGTCCCTTACATTCATAGTGAGTTGTATTCCTAGGTATTTTATTTTCTTTGTAGCAATTGTGAATGGCAGTTCGTTCTTAATTTGGTTCTCTTTAAGTCTGTTATTGGTGTATAGGAATGCTTGTGATTTTTGCACATTGATTTTATATCCTGATACGTTGCTGAAGTTGCTTATCAGTTGCAGGAGCTTTTGGGCTGAGGTGATGGGGTCTTCTAGGTATACTATCATGTCGTCTGCAAATAGAGACAATTTGGCTTCCACCTTTCCTATTTGAATACCCTTTATTTCTTTTTCTTGCCTGATTGCTCTGGCTAGAACTTCCAGTACTATGTTGAATAGAAGTGGTGAGAGAGGGCATCCTTGTCTAGTGCCGGATTTCAAGGCTAACCATGTGCAGAAAGCAGAAACTGGACCCCTTTCTGACACCTTACACTAAAATTAACTCCAGATGGATTAAAGACTTAAACATAAGACCTGACACCATAAAAACCCTAGAAGAAAATCTAGGCAAAACCGTTCAGGACATAGGGGTAGGCAAGGACTTCATGAACAAAACACTAAAAGCATTGGCAACAAAAGCCAAAATAGACAAATGGGACCTAATCAAACTCCACAGCTTCTGCACGGCAAAAGAGACAGTCACTAGAGTGAATCAGCAACCATCAGAATGGGAAAAAATCTTTGCAGTTTACACATCTGACAAAGGGCTGATATCCAGAATTTACAAAGAACTCAAACAGATTTACAGAAAAAAAAACAAACAAGCCCATTCAAAAATGGGCAAAGGATATGAACAGAAACTTTACAAAAGAAGACATACATGAGGCCAACAAACATATGAAAAAGTGGTCGTCATCATTGGTCATTAGAGAGATTCAAGTCAAAACCACATTGAGATATCATCTCACACCAGTTAGAATGGCGATCATTAAAAAATCTGGAGACAGCAGATGCTGGAGAGGATGTGGAGAAATAGGAACACTCTTACACTGTTGGTGGGAGTGTAAATTAGTTCAACCATTGTGGAAGACAGTGTGGCGATTCCTCAGGGACCTAGAAATAGAAATTCCATTTGACCCAGCAATCCCATTACTGGGTATCTATCCAAAAGACTCGAAATCGTTCTACTATAAGGACACATGCACACGAATGTTCATTGCAGCACTGTTTACAATAGCAAAGACCTGGAACCAACCCAAATGCCCATCGATGATAGACTGGACTGGGAAAATGTGGCACATATGCACCATGGAATATTATGCAGCAATCAAAAATGATGAGTTTGTGTCCTTTGTAAGGACACGGATGAATCTGGAGAACATCATTCTCAGCAAACTGACCGAAGAACAGAAAAAGAAATACTGCATATACTCACTCATAGGTAGGTGAGAAAAATGAGAACACATGGACACAGAGAGGCGGTCTACTATACACTGAGGACTGTTGGGGGAAATGGGGGAGGGACAGCGGGGGGGCTGCGGGGGGTAGCCTGGGGATGAATACCAAGTGTGGGTGAAGGGGAGGATGGCAGCAAAACACACTGCCATGTGTGTACCTATGCAACTATCTTGCACGTTCTGCACATGTACCCCAAAACCTATAATGCAATAAAAATTAAAAATAAAATAAAATAATAATAAAAAAAGAGTGGTCCTATTAAATTGAATCCTGATGAATCCACACGTGCATGTTATCCACTGAGGCTAGGAATGTGTGTCCTAATAAAATTGCCTCCTGGCTACTCCAGAGGTGTGCATCATTTTTTTTTCTTTTTTTTTTTTTTTTTTTTTTGCCAATCATTGAGAGCTTGTAAGGTTGCTGAGGTTGGTTGGCCTTGATTTCTTGGCCTCGCCTTCGCAAGCACCACGACATCCAGGCGGAGCCTCTTTGGGCCCCAATGTGCATCATTTTTCAAGGCTATGAATATATATCCATCGAAAATAGACTCCAAGTTATTCCCCAGGGGTGTATTATTGAGTGAGGCTCAGAATACGTTTCCATATCAATTAGATTTTTTACTATATCAAGTGTCTGTCTTATTCACTGAAGCTCTGAATATGTGTCTATATGACATAGACTCCTGACTACCCCGATTGTTCAGTGACCCTCCGAAGTAGAGGTCACATGAAAATGTCTCCTGACAATTCCACATGTGTGCATTATTTAGTGAGACTCTGAATGAGGGGATTAAGGTAAATCCTGACTATTTCCCCAGGTGTGTACACTTAGTGACGCTATTAATGAGTAGCCATAGGAAAGAGACTTCTGACTATTCCACAGGTGTGCATTATTTAGTGATTCTCTGAATGGGTGGCCATATAAAATAGACTCCACTCTATACACGAGTGTATAATATTCAGTGAGTCTGTGAAAAAGTGTCCATATGAATCACACTGCTTATTTCTTTACATGTGCATTATTCACTCTTTGTATTAATGAGTATTCATATGACATAGACTCCCCATTATTATACATGTGTGCATTAATCAGACAATTTCTCTTTGACTGTCCACAGCAAATAGACTCCTGACACTGCTTCAGGTGTGTATTACTCAACGATACAGAAATTTAGAGTTTATATGAAAAAGACGCCAGGCTATTACCCAGGTTTGTATTATTCAGGAAGGCACTGAATTTGTGGCTATCTTAAACAGTGTCCTGGTTACTCCATAGAATTTTATTATTCACTGAAACTTTGAGTGATAGACAATATAAAATAGACACCTGACTGTTGCTCCATTGTGAATTATTCAATAAGTAGCTAAATGTGTGGTAGTATCAAATAGAATCCTGAGGATTCCTCAGGTGTATATCACTCAGTGAGGCAAAAAATGAGTGGCCATATAAAAAATGCTCGACTATTACCTAGTGTGCATTATTCACGGAGGCTCTAAATGAGAGGCTACATAAAGTAGATTCTTAACTCTTCCCCAGGTGTGTATTATTGAATGAGACTCTGACTAAGTGGGCATAAAAAAGAGACTCAGGTGTATTATCCCAGTGTTCATTACCTACAGAGTTTCTGAATGTGTAGCCATTTAAAGTAGACACTTGACTAATTTTGAGGGGAGTATTCTTCAAAGAGGTCCTGAATGAGTGGCCATAGCAAAGAGATTCCTTGCATTTCAGATATACATCTTATTCACTAAAACTGTGAAAGAGTGGCCTTCTGAAATAGAACCCATTTTACTCCACAGGTGTGCATAAGTTTTTGATTTATCAAATGAAACACGATATGAAACAGACAAGTGATTATTCCCCACATGTGCAGTATTCGAAAAGGCTTTGATTTTTTGGCCATATAAAATAGACTAGTCTCTATTCCACACGTGTGCTTTATTTCCTGATTCTGTAAATTAAAGGCTATCTAAAGTAGACTCCTAACACTTCCCCTGCTGTGCATTACTCAGTGAGCCTCTTTTTGTTTAACCATATGAAACAGGCTGCTGTCTACATCAAATAATTGTATTATTCGGTGAATCTCTGAATGAGTGCCTATATGATATAAACTGCTAAGTATTTTACATTTTTGCATTTTTCACTGATGTTATCAGTTAGTGGCCATATACAATGGAATCCTGTCTAATCCACACGTGCATGTTATCCACTGAGGCTATGAATGGGTGTCCTAATAAAATAGACTCCTGGCTACTCCAGATGTGGGCATCATTTTGCGAGGCTCTGAATATATGTCCATCAAAAATAGACTCCAAATTATTCCCCAGGTGTGTATTATTCAGTGAGACTCAGAATATGTTTTCATATCAACTAGATTCCTTACTACATCAAGTGTCTGTCTTATTCACTGAAGCTCTGAATATGTGTCTACATGAAATAGACTCCTGACTACACCACATTATTCAGTGACACTCCGAATTAGAGGCCACATGAAAAAGTCTCCGGACTATTCCACAGGTGGGCACTATTTAGTGAGACTCCGAATGAGGGGATAAAGGTAAATTCTTACTCCTCCTCTAGGTGTGTACATTAGTGAGGCTCTTAAAGAGTGGCCATAGGAAAGAGATTTCTGACTATTCCGCAGGTGTGCATTATTAAGTGATTCTCTGAATGTGTGACTATAAAAAAATAGACTCCAGACTATATAACAAGTGTGTAATATTCAGTGAATCTGTGAAAGATGGGCCATATGAAACAGACTTCTATTTACTCCACATGTGCATTATTCACAGTTTGTCTGAATGAGTAGCCATATGACATAGACTCCTCATTATTATCCATGTGTGCATGAATCAAACACGCTCTGTTTGAGTGTGCATACCAAATAGACTCCTGACACTGCCCCAGGTGTGTATTACTCAGCGATACACAAAATTAGAATTCATATGAAATAGACTCCTGACTATCACACAGGTGCGTATCATTCAGAAAGCACTTAATTCATGTCTATGTTAGACAGCGTCCTGATTACTCCATAGAAGTTTAATATTCACTGAAACTTTGAATGATAGACCATATAAAATAGACACCTGACTATTGCTCCATTGTGAATTATTCAATAAGGTTCGAAATGAGTGGCAGTATCAAATAGAATCCTGAGGAATCTTCAGATATACATCACTAAGTGAGGCACAAAATGAGTGGCCATATAAAAAATGCTCGACTATTACCCTGGTGTGCATTATTCACTGAGGCTGTAAATGAATGGCTACATGAAGTAGACTCTTAAATCTTCCTTTCTTGTGTATTACTGAATGAGTCTCTGACTCTGTGGGCATAAAAAAGAGACTCAGGTGTATTTCTCATGTGTTCATTACGTACAGAGACTTTGAATGTGTAGCCATTTGAAGTAGACCCTTGACTATTTTTGAGGGGAATATTTTTCACAGAGGCCCTGAATGAGTGTCCAGATGAAGGAGATTCCTGACTTATCAGATATACATATTTTTCACTAAAGCACTGAAAGAGTGGCCTTATGAAATACAACCCATTTTTACTTAACAAGGGTGCGTTATTTTTTGATTCTCCGAACTAATTGCTATATGAAACAGACTAGTGATTATTCCCTACATGTGCAGTATTCGAAAAGGTTATGTATGAGTGTCTATGTCAAATAGTCTCCTGACTCTGACACATGTGTGTATCATTCACGGAGCTGCTTAATTTGGAGTTACCTTCAATAGTGTCCTGACTACTCCACAGCTGTTTATTATGCACTGAAGCTCCGAATGACAGGCCTTCTAAATAGACTCTTGACTATTGCCCCTTTGTGCATTATTCGGTAATGCTGTGATTGAGTGTCCATATGACTTGGACACTGACTATTCCCAAGGTGTGTATTCTTCAGTGAGATTCTGAACGAGTGACCAAATAACATAAACCCTTGACTCTATCCTCTTGACTATTTTTCAGTTCCGCATTGTCCACTGAGTCTCTTGGTGCAGGGTCATAGCAAATAGTCTCCAGACTATTCCTTAGCTGTGCATTATTCAGTGAGTCTCTGAATAAGTGGCTATATATAATATAATCCTGAGTATTGTCCAGATATATATGATTCCTCACTGAGGTTCTGAATAAGTGGCCATGTGAAATACACTCGTGACCTTTTCATAAATCTGTATAATTCTGTGAAGCTCTGAATGAGTGGCCATAAGATAGAGCCTCCTGAATGCTCCTCAGTCGTGCATTTTTACCTTTAGCTCTAAATGAGTGGCTATACGAAATAGAATTTTGTCTTTTCCCAAGGTGTATGTTATTCAGTTAGTCTCTGAATATGTGGCTACAGAAGATAGAATTCTTACTACAAAAGAGGTGTTTCTTATTCAAGGAAGTTCTGAAATTGATGCCAAATGTAATAGTGTCCTGAGTATTCCCCAGTTATGTATTATTCACTGAGGTTCTGAAACTTTGGCCATATGAAATAGTTTTCTGACTTGTCCACAGGCGTGTATTGTTGACTCTGACTCTAAATATTTGGGCATGTAAAATAGACAAATGACTCTTCCAAAGTTGTGTATTACTCACTCAGGCTTAGATTTTTTGGCCATATAAAATAGTCTAGTGTCTATTTTGCATGTGTGCATTATTCCCTTAGGGTGTAAATGAGAGGCTATATAATGTAGGCTCCTAACACTTTCCTAGGTGTGCCTTATTCATTGAGGCTAATTGTGTATGACCATATGAAACAGGATGCTGCCATATTTAATATTTGTTTTATTTAGTGAATCTCTGAATGAGGGTCTATATGAAATATACTGCTGAGTACTTTACATTTGTGCATTTTACACTGATATTATGAGTCAGTGGCCATAAAAATTAAAATCCAGACTAATCCACACGTGCATATTATCCACTGAGGCTATGAATGAGTGTCCTAATAAAATAGACTCCTGGATACTTCACAGGTGTACATTATTTACCGAGGCTCTGAATGAATTTCCATGAAAAATAGACGCCAAATTATTCCCCAGGTGGGTATTATCCAGTGAGGCTCAGAAGATGTGGCCATACTAATTAGATTCCTTACAACATAAAGGGCCTGTTTTATTGACTGTGGCTCCGAATATGTGTCTACATAAAATCGACTCCTGACTACACCACACTATTCAGTGACACTCCGAAATAGAGGCCACATGAAAAAGTTTTCTGACTATTCCACAGGTGTGCATTATTTAGTGAGACTCTGAATGAGGGGATAAAGGTAAATCCTATTTCCCCAGGGGTGTACTCTTAGTGATGCTCTTAACGAGTGGCCATAGGAAAGAGTCTCCAGACTATTCCACAGGTGTGCTTTATTTAGTGAGACTCTGAATGAGGGGATAATGGTAAATCCTGACTATTACCCCAGGTGTGTACACTCAGTGAGGCTCTTAATGAGTGGCCATAGGAAAGAGACTTCTGACTTCCACAGGTGTGCTATTCCACAGGTGTGCATTATTTAGTGATTCTCTGAATGGGTGGCCATAAAAAATAGACTCCAGTCTATATCACAAGTGTGTAATATTCAGTGAGGCTGTGAAAGAGGGTTCATAAGAATCAGACTGCTAATTACTTTCCATGTGCATTATTCACTCTTTGTCTGAATGAGTATCCATATGATATAGACTCCTCATCATTATACATGTGTGCATTAATCAAACAGGTTCTGTTTGAGTGTCATTACCAAATAGACTCCTGACACTGCCCCAGGTGTGTATTACTCAACGATACAGAAAATTAGAGTTTATATGAAATAGACACCAGGCTATTACCCAGATATGTATTATTCAAGGAGGCACTGAGTTCGTGGCTAACTTAAACAGCATCCTGATTACTCCATAGAAGTTAATTATTCACTGAAACTTTGAGTGATAGACCATATAAAATAGACACCTGACTATTGCTCCATTGTGAATTATTCAATAAGGTGCTAAATGGGTGGTAGTATCAAATAGAATCCTGAGGATTCTTCAGGTGTATATTACTCAGTGAGGCACAAAATGAGTGGCCATATAAAAAATCCTCGACTATTACCCTGGTGTGCATTATTCACTGAGGCTCTAAATGAGTGGCTTCTTGAAGTAGACTCTGAACTCTTCCCCACGTGTGTATTATTGAATGTGACTCTGACTAAGTGGGCATAGAAAAGAGACTCAGGTGTATTGCCCAGGTGTTCATTACCTACAGAGTCTCTGAATATGTAGCCATTTAAAGTATACACTTGACTATTTTTGAGGGGAGTATTCTTCAAAGAGTCCCTGAATGAGTGGCCATGTAAAAGAGATTCCTAACTTTTCAGATATACATCTTATTCACTAAAACACTGAAAGATTGGCCTTCTGAAATAGAACCCACTTTACTCCACAGGTGTGCATATGTTTTTGAATCACCAAATGAAACACCATATGAAACAGACAAGCGATTATTCCCCACATGTGCAGTATTCAAAAAGGCTTTGATTTTTTAGCTATATAAAATAGACTAGTGTCTATTCCTCACGTGTGCATTATTTTATGATTCTGTAAATTAAAGGCTACATAAAGTAGACTCCTAACACTTCTCCTGGTGTGCATTACTCAGTGAGCCTCTTTTTGTTTAACTATATGAAAAAGACTGCTGTCTACCTCAAATAATTGTATTATTCAGTGAGTCTCTGAATGAGTGCCTATATGATATAAACTGCTAAGTATTTTACATTTTTGCATTTTTCACTGAGTTTAAGAATCAGTGGCCATATAAATTGGAATCCTGATTATAAACCAGACAAAAACAGGCAATGGGGAAAGGATTCCCTATTTAATAAATGGTGTTGGGAAAACTGGCTAGCCATGTGCAGAAAGCAGAAACTGGACCCCTTCCTGACACCTTACACTAAAATTAACTCCAGATGGATTAAAGACTTAAATGTAAGACCTGACACCATAAAAACCCTAGAAGAAAATCTAGGCAAAACCATTCAGGACATAGGAGTAGGCAAGGACTTCATGAACAAAACACCAAAAGCACTGGCAACAAAAGCCAAAATAGACAAATGGGACCTAATCAAACTCCACAGCTTCTGCACGGCAAAAGAAACAGTCACTAGAGTGAATCGGCAACCATCAGAATGGGAAAAAATCTTTGCAGTTTACACATCTGACAAAAGGTTGATATCCAGAATTTACAAAGAACTCAAACAGATTTACAGGAAAAAAACAAACAAGCCCATTCAAAAATGGGCAAAGGATATGAACAGAAACTTTACAAAAGAAGACATACATGAGGCCAACAAACATATGAAAAAGTGCTCATCGTCATTGGTCATTAGAGAGATGCAAATCAAAACCACATTGAGATACCATCTCACACCAGTTAGAATGGCGATCATTAAAAAATCTGGAGACAACAGATGCTGGAGAGGATGTGGAAAAATAGGAACACTCTTACACTGTTGGTGGGAGTGTAAATTAGTCCAACCATTGTGGAAGACAGTGTGGCGATTCCTCAGGGACCTAGAAATAGAAATTCCATTTGACCCAGCAATCCCATTACTGGGTATCTATCCAAAGGACTATAAATCGTTCTACTATAAGGACACATGCACACGAATGTTCATTGCAGCACTGTTTACAATAGCAAAGACCTGGAACCAACCCAAATGCCCAACGATGATAGACTGGACTGGGAAAATGTGGCACATATACACCATGGAATATTATGCAGCAATCAAAAATGATGAGTTTGTGTCCTTTGTAGGGACATGGATGAATCTGGAGAACATCATTCTCAGCAAACTGACACAAGAACAGAAAAAGAAATACCGCATATACTCACTCATAGGTGGGTGAGAAAAATAAGAACACATGGACACAGAGAGGCGGTCTACTATACACTGGGGACTGTTGGGGGGAATGGGGGAGGGACAGTGGGGGGGACTGGGGGGGATAGCCTGGGGATGAATACCAAGTGTGGGTGAGGGGGAGGAAGGCAGCAAAGCACACTGCCATGTGTGTACCTATGCAACTATCTTGCTCGTTCTGCACATGTACCCCCAAACCTATAATGCAATAAAAATTAA
Source organism: Saguinus oedipus (assembly GCA_031835075.1). NCBI lineage: Eukaryota > Metazoa > Chordata > Mammalia > Primates > Cebidae > Saguinus > Saguinus oedipus. The sequence continues at coordinate 31,429,506 of CM063172.1, forward strand.
AAAAAAAAAAAAAAAAAAAATCCACACGTGCATGTTATCCACTGAGGTTATGAATGGGTGTCCTAATAAAATAGACTCCTGGCTACTCCAGATGTGTGCATCATTTTCTGAGGCACTGAATATATGTCCATGAATAATAGACTCCAAGTTATTCCCCAGGTGTGTATTATTCAGTGAGAGGCAAAATATGTTTCCATATCAATTAGATTCCTTACTACATCAAGTGTCTGTCTTGTTCACTGAACCTCTGAATATGTGTCTACATGAAATAGACTCCTGACTACACCACATTATTCAGTGACACTCCGAATTAGAGGCCACATGAAAAAGTCTCCGGACTATTCCACAGGTGTGCATTATTTAGTGAGACTCTGAATGAGGGGATAAAGGTAAATTCTTACTCTTCCTCCAGGTGTGTACACTTAGTGAGGCTTTTAATGAGTGGCCATAGGAAAGAGACTTCTGGCTATTCTGCAGGTGTGCATTATTTAGTGATTCTCTGAATGTGTGGCCATAAAAAATAGACTCCAGACTATATAACAAGTGTGTAATATTGAGTGAATCTGTGAAAGGGGGGCCATGTGAAACAGACTTCTATTTACTCCACATGTGCATTATTCACAGTTTGTCTGAATGAGTAGCCCTATGACATTGACTCCTCATTATTATCCATGTGTGCATTAACCAAACAGAGTCTGTTTGAGTATCCATACCAAATAGACTCCTGACACTTGCCCAGGTGTGTATTACTCAGCGACACACAAAATTAGATTTCATATGAAATAGACTCCTGACTATCACACAGGTGCGTATCATTCAGCAAGGCACTTAATTCGTGTCTATGTTAAACAGCGTCCTGATTACTCCATAGAAGTTTACTATTCACCCAAAACTTTGAATGATAGACAATATAAAATAGACACCTGACTATTGCTTCATTGTGAATTATTCAATAATGTTGGAAATGAGTGGTAGTATCAAATAGAATCCTGAGGATTCTTCAGATATATATCACTCAGTGAGGCACAAAATGAGTGGCCATATACAAAATGCTCGACTATTACCCTGGTGTGCATTATTCACTGAGGCTCTAAATGAATGGCTACATGAAGTAGACTCTTAAATCTTCCGTTGTTGTGTATTACTGAATGAGTCTCTGAATATGTGGGCATAAAAAAGAGACTCAGGTGTATTTCCAGGTGTTCATTACGTACAGAGACTTTGAATGTGTAGCCATTTGAAGTAGACACTTGACTATTTTTGAGAAGAGTATTCTTCACAGAGGCCCTGAACGAGTGTCCAGGTGAAGGAGATTCATGACTTATCAGATATACATATTTTTCACTAAAGCACTGAAAGAGTGGCCTTATGAAATAGAACCCATTTTTACTCAACAAGGGTGCGTTATTTTTTGATTCTCCAAACTAATTGTTATATGAAACAGACTAGTTATTATTCCCTACATGTGCAGTATTCAAAAAGGTTCTGTATGAGTGTCTATGTCAAATAGTCCCCTTACTCTGACACAAGTGTATATCATTCACGGAGATGCTTAATTTGGGGCTACCTTAAATAGGGTCCTGACTACTCCACAGCAGTTTGTTATGCACTGAAGCTCTGAATGACAGGCCATATGAAATAGACTCCTTACTATTGTGGCATTGTGCATTATTCGGTAGTGCTGTGATTGAGTGTCCATATGACTTAGACACTGAGTATTCCCAAGGTGTGTATTCTTCAGTGAGATTCTGAATGAGTGACCAAATAACATAAACCCTTGACTCTATCCTCTTGACTATTTTTCAATTCTGCATTGTCCACTGAGTCGCTGGGTGCAGGGTCATATCAAATAGTCTCCAGACTATTCCTTAGCTGTGCATTATTCAGTGAGTCTCTGAATAAGTGGCTATATATAATATAATCCTGAGTATCTTTCAGATATATATGATTCCTCACTGAGGTTCTGAATAAGTGGTCATGTGGAATACACTCCTGACCTTTTCATAGGTCTGTATAATTCTGTGAAACTCTGAATGAGTGGCCATAAAATAGAACATCCTGAATGCTCCTCAGTCATGCATTTTTACCTTTAGCTCTAAATGAGTGGCTATACAAAATAGAATTTTATCTTTTTCCCAAGATGTATGTTATTCATTTAGTCTCTGAATATGTGGCTACAAGAAATAGAATTCTGACTACAATAGAGGTGTTTCTTATTCAAGGAAGTTCTGAAATTGATGACAAATGTAATAGCATCCTGAGTATTTCCGATGTATGTATTATTCACTGAGGCTCTGAAACTTTGGCCATATAAAATTTTTTTCTTACTTGTCCACAGGCATGTATTACCAACTCTGACTCTAAATATTTGGGCATGTAAAATAGACAAGTGACTATTCCTAAGTTGTGTATTGCTCACTCAGGCTTTGATTTTGTGGCCATATAAAATAATCTAGTTTCTATTTCACATGTGTGCATTATTTCCTAAGGGTGTAAATGAGAGTCTATATAATGTAGACTCCTAACACTCCCCTAGGTGTGACTTACTCAGTGAGGCTCACATTGTGTGACCATATGAAACAGGATGCTGCCATATTTAATATTTGTTTTACTTAGTGAATCTCTGAATGAGGGTCTATATGAAATAGACTGCTAAGTACCTTACATTTGTGCATTTTACACTAATGTTATGAGTCAGTGGCCATAAAAATTAAAATCTGGACTAATCCACACATGCATATTATCCACTGAGGCTATGAATGAGTGTCCTAATAAAATAGACTCCTGGATACTCCACAGGTGTACATTATTTACCGAGGCTCTGAATGAATGTCCATGGAAAATAGACTCCCAATTATTCCCCAGGTTTGTATTATTCAGCGAGGCTCAGAAGATGTGGCCATATTAATTAGATACCTTACAACATAAAGAGCCTTTTTTATTGACTGTGGCTCTGAATATGTGTCTACACGAAATAGACTCCTGACTACACCATATTATTCAGTGACACTCCGAAGTAGAAGCCACATGAAAAAGTCTCCTGACTATTCCACAGGTGTGCATTATTTAGTGAGACTCTGAATGAGGAGATAAATTTAATTCCTGACTATTTCCCCTGGTGTGTACACTTAGTGAGGCTCCAAACAGGTGGCCATAGGAAAGAGTCTCCTGACTTTTCCACAGGTTTGCATTATTTAGTGAGACTCTGAATGAGGGGATAAAGGTAAATCTGACTATTTCCCCAGGTGTGTACTCTTAGTGATGCTCGTAATGAGTGGCCAAAAGAAAAAGTCTCCAGACTTTTTCACAGGTGTTCTTTATTTAGTGAGACTCGGAATGAGGGGATAATGGTAAATCCTGACTATTTCCCCAGGTGTGTACACTTAGTGAGGCTCCTAATGAGTGGCCATAGAAAAGAGACTTCTGACTATTCCGCAGGTGTGCATTATTTAGTGATTCTCAGAATGGGTGGCCATAAAAAATAGACTCCAGTCTATATCACAAGTGTGTAATATTCAGTGAGGCTGTGAAAGAGGGTCCATAAGAATCAGACTGCTAATTACTTTACATGTGCATTATTCATTCTTTGTCTGAATGAGTATCCGTATGACATAGAATCCTCATCATTATACATGTGTGCATTAATAAAACAGGTTCTGATTGAGTGTCATTACCAAATAGACCCCTGAAACTGCCCCAGGTGTGTATTACTCAACAATACAAAAAATTAGAGTCTATATGAAATAGATGCTAGGCTATTACCCAGGTGTGTATTATTTATTAAGGCACTTAATTCATGGCTATCTTAAACAGTGTCCTGATTACTCCATAGAAGTTTATTATTCACTGAAACTTTGAGTGATAGACCATATTAAATAGACACCTGACTATTGCTCCATTGTGAATTATTCAATAAGGTGCTAAATGCGTGGTCATATCAAATAGAATCCTGAGTATTCTTCAGGTGTATATCACTCAGTGAGGCACAAAATGAGTGGCCATATAAAAAATCCTCGACTATTACCCTGGTGTGCATTATTCACTGAGGCTCTAAATGAGTGGCTACATGAAGTAGACTCTTAACTCTTCCCCAGGTGTGTATTATTGAATGAGACTGACTAAGTGTGACAAAAAAGAGACTCAGGTGTATTGCCCTGGTGTCCATTACCTACAGAGTCTCTGAATGTGTAGCCATTCAAAGTAGACACTTGACTATTTTTGAGCGGAGTATTCTTTAAAGAGGCCCTTAACGAGTGGCCATGTGAAAGAGATTCCTTACTTTTCAGATATACATCTTATTCACTAAAACACTGAAAGACTGGCCTTCTGAAATAGAACCCATTTTACTCCACAGGTGTGCATAAGTTTTTGATTCATCAAATGAAACACCATATGAAACAGACAAGTGATTATTCCCCGCATGTGCAGTATTGGAAAAGGCTTTGATTTTTTGGCTATATAAAATAGACTAGTGTCTATTCCACACGTGTGCATTATTTCCTGATTCTGTAAATTAAAGACTATTTAAAGTACACTGGTAACACTTCCCCTGTTGTGCATTACTCAGTGAGCCTCTTTTTGTTTAACCATATGAAACATGCTGCTGTCTATCTCAAATAATTGTATTATTCAGTTAATCTCTGAATGAGTGCCTATATGATATAAACTGCTAAGTATTTTACACTTTTGCATTTTTCACTGAGGTTATGAGTCAGTGGCCATATAAAATGGAATTCTGACTAATCCACATGTGCATGTTATCCACTGAGGCTATGAATTGGTGTCTTAATAAAATAGACTCCTGGATACTCTACAGGTGTACATTATTTACGGTGGCTCTGAATGAATGTCCATCGAAAATAGACTCCAAATTATTCCCCAGGTGGATATTATTCAGTGAGGCTCAGAAGATGTGGCCATATTAACTACATTCCTTACAATATAAAGGGCCTGTTTTATTCACTGTGGCTCTGAATATGTGTCTACATGAAATGGACTCCTGACTTCATCACATTATTCGGTGACATTACGAATTAGAGGCCACATGAAAAAGTCTCCTGACTATTGCACAGGTGTGCATTATTTAGTGAGACTCTGAATGAGGGGATAAATGTAAATCCTGACTATTTTCCCAGGTGTGTAGACTTCGTGAGGCTCTTAACAGGTGGCCATAAAAAAGAGTCTCCTGACTACAGGTGTGCATTATTTAGTGAGACTCTGAATGAGGAGATAAAGGTAAATCCTGACTATTTCCCCAGGTATGTACACTTAGTGATGCTCTTAATGAGTGGCCATAGGAAAGAGTCTCCAGACTATTCCAAAGGTGTGCATTATTTAGTGAGACTCTGAATGAGGGGTAATCGTAAATCCTATTTCCCCAGGTGTGTACACTTAGTGAGACTTTTAATGAGTGGCCACAGGAAAGAGACTTCTGACTATTCTGGAGGTGTGCATTATTTAATGATTCTCTAAATGGGTGGCCATAAAAAAATAGACTCCAGTCTATATCACAAGTGTGTATTATTCAGTGAGGTGTGAAAGAGGGTCCATAAGAATCAGACTGCTAATTACTTTCCATGTGCATTATTCACTCTTTGTCTGAATGAGTAGCCATATGACATAGACTCCTCATCATTATACATGTGTGCATTAATCAAACAGGTTCTGTTTGAGTGTCCATACCAAGTAAACTCCTGACACTGACCCAGGTGTGTATTACACATCCATACAGAAAATTAGAGTTTATATGAAATAGAAGCCAGGCTATTACCCATGTTTGTATCATTCATTAAGGCACTTAATTAGTGCTTATCTTAAATAGTGTCCTGATTACTCCATAGAAGTTAATTATTCACTGAAACTTTGAGTGATAGACCATATAAAATAGAAACCTGACTATTGCTCCATTGTGAATTATTCAATAAGGTGCTAAATCTGTGGTTGTATCAAATAGAATCCTTAGAATTCTTCACGTGTATATAATTCAAAGAGGCACAAAATGAGTGGCCATATAAAAAATGCTCGACAACTACCCTGGTGTGCATTATTCACTGAGGCTCTAAATGAGTGGCTACATGAAGTAGACTCTTAACTCTTTCCCAGGTGTGTATTATTGAATGAGACTCTGACTAAGTGGGCATAAAAAAGAGGCTCAGGTGTATTGCCCAGGTGCTCATTACCTACAGAGTCTCTGAATATGTAGCCATTTAAAATAGGCACTTGACTATTTTTGAGGGAAGTATTCTTCAAAGAGGCCCTGAACGAGTGGCCATGTGAAAGAGATTCCTGACTTTTCAGATATACATATTATTCACTAAAACACTGAAAGAGTGGCCTTCTGAAAAAGAACCCATTTTACTCCACAGGTGTGCATAAGTTTTTGATTCACCAAATGAAACACTGTATGAAACAGACAAGTGATTATTTCCCACATGTGCAGTATTTGAAAAGGCTTTGATTTTGTGGCCATATAAAATAGACTAATGATTATTCCACACGTGGGCATTATTTTCTGATTCTGTAAATTAAAGGCTATATAAAGTAGACTTCTAACACTTCCCCTGGTGTGCAATACTCAGTGAGGCCCTTTTTGTTTAACCATATAATACAGGATGCTGTCTATCTCAAATATTTGTATTTTTCAGTGAATCTCTGAATGAGTGTCTCTATGATATAGAGTGCTAAGTATTTTACATTTTTGCATTTTTCACTGAGGTTATGAGTCAGTGGCCATATAAAATGGAATCCAAGTGTGGGTGAAGGGAAGGAAGGCAGCAAAACACACTGCCATGTGTGTACCTATGCAACTATCTTGCACGTTCTGCACATGTACCCCAAAACCTATAATGCAATAAAAATTAAAATAATAACAATAATAAAATAAAAGTGTAATTTAGAAAATTAAAAAAAAATGCAATCCTGACTAATCCACACGTGCATATTATCCACTGAAGCTATGAATGAGTGTAATAATATAATAGACTTCTGGCTACTCTACAGGTGTGCATCATTTTCCGAGTCTCTGAATATATGCCCATCAAAACTAGACTCCAAATTATTCCCCAGGTGTGTATTATTCAGTGAGGCTCAGAATATGTTTTCATATCAATTAGATTCTGCACTATATCAAGTGTTTTTTATTCACTGAAGCTCTGAATATATGTCTACATGAAACAGACTGCTGACTACACCACATTATTTAGTGACACTCTGAATTAGAGGCCACATGAAAAAGTCTCCTGACTATTCCACAGGTGTGCATTATTTAGTGAGGCTCTGAATGAGGGGATGAAGGTAAATCCTGACCATTTCTCCAGGTGTGTACATTTAGTGAGTCTCTTAACGTGTGACCATAGGAAAGGAACTTCTGACTATTCCACAGGTGTGCACTATTTAGTGATTTTCTGAATGAGTGGCCATAAAAAATAGACTCCAGACTATATCACAAGTGTGTAATGTTCTGTGAGGCTGTTAAAGAGAGGTCATATGAAACAGATTTCTGATTACTCCACATGTGCATTATTCAGTTTTTCTGAATGAGTAGCCATATGAAATAGACTCCTCATCATTATACATGTGTGCATTATTCAAACAGGCTCTGTTTGAGTGTCCATACCAAATAGACTCCTGACACTGCCACAGGTGTGTATTACTCAGCGATACAAAAAATTAGAGTTCATGTGAAATACACTCCTGACTATCACACAGGTGCATATCATTCAGCAAGGCACTTAATTCGTGGCTATGATAAACAGCGTCCTTATTACTCAATAGAATTTACTATTCACTGAAACTTTGAGTGATAGACCATATAAAATAGACACCTGACTATTGCTCCATTGTGAATTATTCAATAAGGTGCTAAATGCGTGGTAGTCTCAAATAGAATCCTGAGGATTCGTCAGGTGTATATCACTCAGTGAGGCACAAAATGAGTGGCCATATAAAAAATCCTCGACTATTACCCTGGTGTGCATTATTCACTGAGGCTCTAAATGAGTGGCTACATGAAGTAGACTTTTTTTCTTTCTTTTTTTTTTTAATTTTTATTGCATTATAGGTTTGGGAGTACATGTGCAGAACGTGCAAGATAGTTGCATAGGTACACACATGGCAGTGTGCTTTGCTGCTTTCCTCCCCTTCACCCACACTTGGTATTTATCCCCAGGCTATCCCGCCCAGCCCGCCCTGCTGTACCTCCCCCATTCCCCACAACAGTCCCCAGTGTATAGTAGACCGCCTCTCTGTGTCCATGTGTTCTCATTTTTCTCACCCACCTATGAGTGAGTATATGCGGTATTTCTTTTTCTGTTCTTGTGTCAGTTTGCTGAGAATGATGTTCTCCAGATTCATCCATGTCCTTACAAAGGACACAAACTCATCATTTCTGATTGCTGCATAATATTCCATGGTGTATATGTGCCACATTTTCCCAGTCCAGTCTATCAATGTTGGGCATTTGGGTTGGTTCCAGGTCTTTGCTATTGTAAACAGTGCTGCAATGAACATTCATGTGCATGTGTCCTTATACTAGAACGATTTATAGTCCTTTGGATAGATACCCAGTATGGGATTGCTGGGTCAAATGGAATTTTTATTTCTAGGTCCCTGAGGAATCGCCACACTGTCTTCCACAATGGTTGAACTAATTTACACTCCCACCAACAGTGTAAGAGTGTTCCTATTTCTCCACATCCTCTTCAGCATCTGCTGTCTCCAGATTTTTTAATGATCGCCATTCTAACTGGTGTGAGATGGTATCTCAATGTGGTTTTGATTTGCATCTCTCTAATGACCAATGATGATGAGCACTTTTTCTTATGTTTGTTGGCCTCATGTATGTCTTCTTTTGTAAAGTTTCTGTTCATATCCTTTGCCCATTTTTGAATGGGCTAGTTTGTTTTTTTCCTGTAAATCTGTTTGAGTTCTTTGTAAATTCTGGATATCAGCCCTTTGTCAGATGTGTAAACTGCAAAGATTTTTTCCCATTCTGATGGTTGCCAATTCACTCTAGTGACTGTTTCTTTTGCCATGCAGAAGCTGTGGAGTTTGATTAGGTCCCATTTGTCTATTTTGACTTTTGTTGCCAATGCTTTTGGTGTTTTGTTCATGAAGTCCTTGCCTACTCCTATGTCCTGAATGGTTTTGCCTAGATTTTCTTCTAGGGTTTTTATGGTGTCAGGTCTTACGTTTAAGTCTTTAATCCATCTGGAGTTAATTTTAGTGTAAGGTGTCAGAAAGGGGTCCAGTTTCTGCTTTCTGCACATGGCTAGCCAGTTTTCCCAACACCATTTATTAAATAGGGAATCCTTTCCCCATTGCCTGTTTTTGTCAGGTTTATCAAAGATAATATGGTTATAGATATGTTGTGTTGCCTTCGATGCCTCTGTTCTGTTCCATTGGTCTATATCTCTGTTTTGGTACCAGTACCATGCTGTTTTGATTACTGTAGCCTTGTAGTATAGTTTGAAGTCTGGTAGTGTGATGCCTCCCGCTGTGATCTTTTTGCTTATAATTGACTTGGGTATGCGGGCTCTTTTTTGGTTCCATATGAAATTCATGGTGGTTTTTTCCAGTTCTGTGAAAAAATTCAATGATAGTTTGATGGAGATAGCATTGATTGTGTAAATTACTTTGGGCATTATAGCCATTTTCATGATATTGATTCTTCCTAACCACGAACATGGAATGTTTCTCCATCTGTTTGTGTCCTCTCTTATTTCGTTGAGCAGTTGTTTGTAGTTTTCCTTAAAGAGGTCCCTTACATTCCTAGTGAGTTGCATTCCTAGGTATTTTATTTTCTTTGTAGGAATTGTGAATGGCAGTTCGTTCTTGATTTGGTTCTCTTTCAGTCTGTTATTGGTGTATACGAATGCTTGTGATTGTTGCACATTGATTTTATATCCTGAGACTTTGCTGAAGTTGCTTATCAGTTGCAGGAGCTTTTGGGCTGAGGTGATGGGGTCTTCTAGGTATACTATGATGTCGTCTGCAAATAGAGACCATTTGGCTTCCAGCTTTCCTATTTGAATACCCTTTATTTTTTTTTCTTGCCTGATTGCTCTGGCTACAACTTCCAGTAATATGTTGAATAGAAGTGGTGAGAGAGGGCATCCGTGTCTAGTGCCGGATTTCAAAGGGAATGCTACCAGTTTTTGCCCATTAAGTATGATATTGGCTGTTGGTTTGTCATAAATAGCTTTTATTACTTTGAGATATGTTCCATCAATACCAAGTTTATTGAGGGTTTTTAGCATAAAGGGCTGTTGAATTTTGTCAAATGCCTTCTCTGCATCAATTGAGATAATCATGTGGTTTTTGTTTTTGCTTCTGTTTATGTTGTGAATTACATGTATAGACTTGCGTATGTTGAACCAGACTTGCATTCCCAGGATGAATCCTACTTGATCATGATGGATAAGTTTTTTAATGTGCTGTTGCAATCGGTTTGCCAGTATTTTATTGAAGGCTTTTTGCATCTATGTTCATCATGGATATTGGCCTGAAGTTTTATTTTCTTGTTGAGTCTCTGCCAGGTTTTGGTATCAGGATGATGTTGGTCTCATAAAATGATTTGGGAAGGGTTCCCTCTTTTTGGATTATTTGGAATAGTTTCAGAAGGAATGGTACCAGATCCTCTTTGTGTGTCTGGTAGAATTCAGCTGTGAACCCATCTGGACCTGGGCTTTTTTTTGTGTGGTAGGCTCTAAATTGCTGCCTCAACTTCAGACCTTGTTATTGGTCTATTCATAGTTTTTGCTTCCTCCTGGTTTAGGCTTGGGAGGACACAGGCGTCCAGGAATTTATCCATTTCTTCCTGATTTACTAGTTTATGTGCATAGAGTTGTTTGTAGTATTCTCTAATGATGGTTTGAATTTCTGTGGAATCTGTGGTGATTTCCCCTTTATCGTTTTTTATTGCATCTATTTGGTTGTTCTCTCTCTTCTTTTTTATCAGTCTGGCTAGTGGTCTGTCTATTTTGTTGATCTTTTCAAAAAAACAGCTCTTAGATTTCTTGATTTTTTGAAGGGTTTTTCTTGTCTCTATCTCCTTCAGTTCTGCTGTAATCTTAGTTATTTCTTGTCTTCGGCTAGGTTTTGAGCTTTTTTGATCTTGCTCCTCTAGCTCTTTCAATTTTGATGATAGGCTGTCAATTTTGGATCTCTCCACTCTTCTCATGTGGGCACTTATTGCTATATATTTTCCTCTAGAGACTGCTTTAAATGTGTCCCAGAGATTCTGGTACGTTGTGTCTTCATTCTCTTTGGTTTCAAAGAACTTCTTTATTTCTGCCTTCATTTCATTGTTTATCCAATCAACATTCAAGAGCCAGTTGTTCAGTTTCCATGAAGCTGTGCGGTTCTGAGTTAGTTTCTGAATTCTGAGTTCCAACTTGATTGCACTATGGTCTGAGAGACTGTTTGTTATGATTTCAGTTGTTTTGCATTTGCTGAGGAGTGCTTTACTTCCAATTATGTGGTCAATTTTGAAGTAGGTGTGATGTGGTGCTGAGAAGAATGTATATTCTGTGGATTTGGGGTGGAGAGTTCTGTAAATGTCTATCAGGTTTGCTTGTTCCAGGTCTGAGTTCAAGTCCTGGATATCCTTGTTAATTTTCTGTCTGGTTGATCTGTCTGATATTGACAGTGGAGTGTTAAAGTCTCCCACTATTATTGTGTGTGAGTCTAAGTCTCTTTGTAAGTTATTAAGAACTTGCCTTATGTATCTGGGTGCTCCTACATTGGGTCCATATATATTTAGAATTGTTATCTCTTCTTGTTGTATCGATCCTTTTACCATTATGTAATGACCTTCTTTTTCCCTTTGGATCTTTGTTACTTTAAATCCTATTTTATCAGATATGAGAATTGCAACTCCTGCTTTTTTTTGCTCTCCATTTGCTTGGTAAATCTTCCTCCATTTTTTTATTTTGAGCCTTTGTGTATCTTTGCGTGTGAGGTGGGTTTCCTGGATACAGCACACCGATGGGTTTTGGTTTTTTATCCAATTTGCCAGTCTGTGTCTTTTGATTGGTGCATTTAGCCCATTAACCTTCAGGGTTAATATTGTTATGTGTGAATTTGATACTGCCATTTTGATGCTAGCTGGCTGTTTTTCCCATTGGTTCATGTACATTCTTCATTTTGTTGATGGTCTTTAGCATTTGGTATGCTTTTAGGATGGCTGGAACTGGTTGTTTCTTTCTATGTGTAGTGCCTCTTTCAGGAGCTCTTGTAAAGCAGGCCTAGTGGTGACAAATTCTCTGAGTACTTGCTTGTTCGTGAAGAATTTTATTTTTCCTTCACTTATGAAGCTCAGTTTCGCTGGATATGAAATTCTGGGTTGAAAGCTCTTTTCTTTAAGGATGTTGAATATTGGCCCCCACTCTCTTCTGGCTTGTAGAGTCTCTGCCGAGAGATCTGCTGTGAGTCTGATGGGCTTCCCTTTGTGGGTGACCCAACCTTTCTCTCTGGCTGCCCTTAGTATTTTCTCCTTCGTTTCAACCCTGGTGAATCTGACGATTATGTGCCTTGGGGTTGCTCTTCTTGTGGAGTGTCTTTGTGGTGTTCTCTGTATTTCCTGGAGTTGAGTATTGAGCTGTCTTGCTAGGTTGGGAAATTTTCCTGGATAATATCCTGAAGAGTGTTTTCCAGCTTGGATTCATTTTCTTCGTCACATTCTGGTACACCTATCAAACGTAGGTTGGGTCTCTTCACATAGTCCCACATTTCTTGGAGATTTTGTTCATTCCTTTTTGTGCTTTTTTTTTAAAATCTTGGTTTCATGTTTTATTTCATTGAGTTGATCTTCAACTTCTGATATTCTTTCTTCTGCTTGGTCAATTCGGCTGTTGAAACTTGTGCAGGCTTCGCGAAGTTCTCATGTTGTGGTTTTCAGCTCCTTCAATTCATTCATATTACTCTTTAAGTTGTCCATTCTCATTATCAATTCCTCGAATCTTTTTTCCAATCTTTTTTCAAGTTTCTTAGTTTTTTTGCACTGGTTTAGAACATGTTCCTTTATCTCACTGAAGTTTCTCATTATCCACTTTCTGAAGTCTGATTCTGTCATTTCGTCACATTGTTTCTCCGTCCAGCTTTGTTCCCTTGCTGGTGAGAAGTTTAGGTTCTTTTTGGAGGTGAGGTGCTTTGGTTTCGGGTGCTTTCCTCCTTTTTGCGCTGGTTTCTTCCCATCTTTATGGATTTATCCGCTTGTCATCTTAGTAGTGGCTGATTTTTCAATTGGGTCTCTGTGTGGACACTGAGATTTTTGATGATTAAGTATTTCTGTTACTTAGTTTTCCCTCTAATGATCTATCCTCTCTGCTGTATGAGTGCTGAGGTCCACTCCAGGCCCTGCTTGTCTGGGGTATACCTGCAGCAGCTGCAGAACAGTGAGGGATGATACCAGTTTCTTCTTCTGCTGCCCTTTTTCCAGAATGATGCCAGCCAAATGTCAGTCTGTTTAGTCCTTTTCTGGGGTGACTCCTTGGATATACAGGGGTCAGAGAGCTGCTTGAGGAGACAGTCTGTGCTTTATAGGCGCTCCAGTGCTGAGCTGTGAGCTCCGTTGTTCATTCAGGGTTGTTGGGAGGTTGTTTATGTCTGCTGTAATATAACTCATAAATCACCACTCTTTTTTTTTTTCACCCTTAGATGCTCTGTCTCAGGGAGTTGGGGCTTTCTTTATGAGTATCTGTTGCACTGTCCTTCCCCACTAGGAGGCAGTCTATTCACTATTTGCCTGCCGGGGCTCCCACCTGCTAGCGCGGGTCCGCCCTGTTGCTGCCTGGCGGAGTCTCTCTGTTGTGGCAGGTTGCCTCGGCAACAGCAGGCTGCGTCAGTCCTGGGCGGTACTTAAGTGGGGGTGCACTTTGTCAGCAATGGTGGACGCCCCTCCCTCACCGGGCTGCACCGTCCTAGATGCCGGCAGCAAAACTCTCAGCCCCAAGCGCCTCCAGTCACCGCCCTGCTTGTCCCCGTGAGCGTGGGACCCGCCGAGCCGGATCACCCAGCTCCCTGCCTCAGAGGCCTTCCTCTCTCTGTCTCTCTCTCTTCCTCTCCCCAAGCTGAAAGGTCGACCCTCTCACTGGCGCCCCAGGAGCCTGCCAATAGGGAACTGGGATCCGTGCGATCTCCTGTGCCGCTGCCCACTACCCCGGCTCAGATCACGATTCCCAGGAAACTCCTGGTCTGGCTCATTTTCCAAGTCCCATTCAATCAGATGGACATGCCAATCTGCCCTTCCAAATCTCAGATTCCGGTTTAACAGGGCACCCAGACCAGTGAGTTCTGCACTGGGTCCCGCTGTGGCACTGGCCGAAGAGGCGGCGGGAGCCGGCTGCGTTAGCCCTTGTCTCTCCCACACCTGGGACTTTCAACACTCTGTGGGCATAAAAGATCCATCCGAGAATTCGGCTAGGACTCACCCTCTGTGCCTTCACCGAGATCTGCAATCCTGAGTCACCTCTACGACGCCACCTTCGAAGTAGACTCTTAATTCTTCCCCAGGTGTGTAGTATTCAATGAGTCTTTGACTAAGTGGGCATAAAGAAGAGACTCAGGTGTATTGCCCATGTGTTCATTACCTACAGAGTGTCTGAATGTGTAGCCATTTAAAGTAGACACTTGCCTATTTTTAGGGGGAGTATTCTTCGCAGAGGCCCGGAACGAGTGGCCATGTGAAAGAGATTCCTTTTTTTTCAGATATACGTATGATTCATTAAAACACTGAAAGAGTGGCCGTCTGAAACAGAACCCATTTTACTCCACAGGTGTGAATTAGTTTTTGATTCATCAAACGAATCACCATATGAAACAGACTAGTGATTATTTTTCACATGTGCAGTATTCGAAAAGGTTCGGTATGAGTTTCTATGTCAAATAGTCTCCTGAATCTGACACATGTGTGTATCATTCACCGAGCTGCTTGATTTGGGCTACCTTCAATATGGTCTTGACTACTCCACAGCTCTTTATTACGCACTGAACCTCTGAATGAGAGGCCATATGAAATAGCCTCTTTACTATTGCCCCATTGTGTATTATTCGGTAATGCTGTGATTGAGTGTCCATATGACTTGGACTCTGACAATTCCCAATGTGTGTATTCTTCAGTGAAATTCTGAATGAGTGACCACATAACATAAACTTTTGACTCTATCTTCTTGACTATTTTTCAGTTCTGCATTGTCCACTGAGTCACTGTGTGTAGGGTCATATCAAATAGTCTCCAGACTATTCTTCCGTTGTGCATTATTCAGTGAGTCTGAGTAAGTGGCTATATATAATATAATCCTATTTATTTTCCAGATAATTATGATTCTTCACTGAGATTCTGAATCAGTGGCCATGTAAGATCCACTCCAGAAGTTTCCATAGGTCTGTATTATTCTGTGAAGCACTGAATGAGTTGCCGTAAAATAGAGACTCCTTAATACTCTTCAGGCTTGCGTTTTTACATTTGGCTCTAAATCAGTGGCTACACGAAACAGAATTCTGACTTTTTCCAAGGTGTATGTTATTCAGATAGTCTCTGAATATGTGGCTGTAGGAAATAGAATTCTGACTACAATAGAGTTGTTTCTTATTCAATGAAGCTCTGAAATTGATGCCACATGTAATAGCGTCCTGAGTATTTCCATGGTATGTATTATTCACTGAGGCTCTGAAACTTTGTCCAGATGAAATTGTTTTCTGACTACTCCACATGTTTGTATTATTGACTCTGAATCTAAACATTTGGCCCTATGAAATAGACTAGTGACTATTCCAAAGTTGTGTATTACTCACTCAGGCTTTGATTTTGTGGCCATATAAAATAGAATAGTGTCTATTCCACACGTGTGCATTATTCCATGATTCTGTAAATGAGAGGCTAGATAAAGTAGATTCCTAACACTTCCCCAGATGTGCATTACTCAGTGAGGCTCTTTTGGTGTAACAATATGAAACAGGATGCTGTCTATCTTATATATTTTTATTATTCAGTGAGTCTCTGAATGAGTGTCTATATGAAATAGACTGTGGAGTACTTTACATTTGTGCATTTTTCACTGAGGTTGCATGCAAGTCAGTGGCCATATAAAATGCAATCCTGACTAATCCACATGCGCATATTATCCAAAGAGGCTATGAATGTGTGTCCAAATGAAATAGACTCCTGACTACTCCACAGCTGTGCATTATTTACCAAGGCTCTGAATGATTGTCCATTGAAAATAGACACCAAATTATTCTCCAGGTGTGTATTATTCAGTGAAGCTCAGAAGATGTGGCCATATTAATTAGATTCCTTACAACATAGAGGGCCTTTCTTATTCACTGAGGCTCTGAATATGTGTCTACATGAAAGAGACTCCTGACTACACCACATTATTCAGTGACACTCCGAATTAGAGGCCACATCAAAGAGTCTCCTGACTATTCCACAGGTGTGCATTATTTAGTGACACTCTGAATGAGGGGATAAAGGGAAATCCTGACTATTTCCGCAGGTGTGTACACTTAGTGAGGCTCTTAACGAGTGGCTATAGGAAACAGACTTCTGACTATTCCACAGGTGTGCATTATTTAGTTATTCTCTGAATAATTGGCCATTAAAAATAGACTCCAGAGTATATCACAAGCGTTTAATATTCAGTGAGGCTGTGAAAGAGGGTCACTATGAAAAAGACTTCTAATTATTCCACATGTGCATAATTCACTGTTTGAATGAGAAGACATATGACATAGACTCCTCATTATTATACATTTGTGCATTAACCAAACAAGTTCTGTTTGAGTGTCCATACCAAATACGATCCTGCCCCTGCCCCAGGTTTGTATTACTCAGCAATACACAAAATTAGAGTTCATATGAAATAGACTCCTGACTATCACCCAGGTGTGTATCATTCAGGAAGGTAGTTAAGTGTGGCTCTCTTAAACAGCGTCCTGATTACTCCATAGAAGTTCAATATTCACTGAAACATTAAATGATTGACCATATAAAATATACACCTGACTATTGCTCCATTGTGAATTATTTAATAAGGTTCTAAATGAGTAGTAGTATCAAAGAGAATCCTGAGGATTCTTCAAGTGTATATTACTCAGTGAGGCACAAAATGAGTGGCCATATAAAAAATGCTCGATGATTATCAAAGTGTGCATTAATCACTGAGGCTCTAAATAAGTGGCTACATGAAGTAGACTTTTAACTCTTCCCCAGGTGATTATTATTGAATGAGATTCTGACTAAGTGGGCATAAAAAGAGACTCAGGTGTATTGCCCAGGTGTTCATTATGTACGGAGACACTGAATGTTAGGCATTTTAAGTAGACACTTGATAATTTTTGAGTTGAGTTTTCTTCACATAGGTCCTGAACGAGTGGCCATGTGAAAGAGATTCCTGACTTATCAGATATATATATTATTCAGTGAAACACTGAAATAGTAGCCTTATGAAATAGAACCCATTTTACTCCACAGGTGTGCATTATTTTTTGATTCTCCAAACGAATCACCATATGAAACAGACCAGTGATTATTCTTCACATGGGCAGTATTAAAAAAGGTTCTGTATGAGTGTCTATATCAAATAGTGTCCTGACTCTGACACATGTGTGTATCATTCACAAAGCTGCTTAATTTGGCCTACGTTAAATAGGGTCCTGACTACTCCACAGCTGTTTATTATGCAATGAAGCTCTGAATAAGAGGTCATATGACATAGACTCCTTACTATTGCCCCATTGTGCATTATTCCGTAATGCTGTGATTGAGTGTCCATATGACTTGGACTCTGACTATTCCCACGGAGTGTATTCTTCAGTGAGATTCTAAATTAGTGACCACATAACATAAACTCTTGACTCTATCCTCTTGACTATTTGTCAGTTCTGCATTGTCCACTGAGTCGCTGGGTGAGGAGTCACATCAAATAGTCTCCAGACTATTCCTTAGCTGTGCCTTATTCAGTGAGTGTCTGAATAAGTGGCTATATATAATATAATCCTGAGTATTTTTCAAATATATATAAGGTTTAACGGAGGATATGAATAAGCGGCCATGTGAAATACACTCCTGACGTTTCCATATGTCTGTATTATTCTGTGAAGCTCTGAATGAGTGGCCATAAAATAGAGACTTCTGAATACTCCTCAGGCGTGCGTTTTGACATTCCGCTCTAAATGAGTGGCTATACGAAATAGAATCCTGACTTTTCACAAGGTGTGTGTTATTCAGTTAGGCTCTGATTATGTGGCTATAGGAAATAGATTTCTGAAAACAATACGGGGGTTTCTTCTTCAATGAAGCTCTGAAATTGCTGCTACATGTAATAGCGTCCTGAGTGTTTTTCTTGTATGTATTATTCTCTGAGGCTCTGAAACTTTGGCCATATGAAATTGTTTTCTGACTAGTCCACAGGTGTGTATTATTGATTCTGACTCTAAATATTTGGGCATATGGAATAGACTAGTGACTATTCCATAGTTGTGTATTACTCACTCAGGCTTTGATTTTGTGGCAATATAAAATAGACTAGTGTCTATTCCACACTTGTGCATTATTCCCTGAGGCTGTAAATGAGAGGCTATATAAAGTAGACTCCTATCACTTCCCCAGGTTTCCATTACTAAGTGAGGCTCTTTTTCTGTTATCATATGATAAAGGGTGCTGTCTATATTTAATATTTATATTATTCAGTGAATCTCTGAATGAGTGTCTATATGAAATAGACTGCTGACTACTTTACATTTGTGCAGGTTATGAGTCAGGGGCCATAAAAAATGAAATCCTGACTAATCCACACGTGCATATTATCCACTGAAGCTATGAATGAGTGTCATAATAAAATAGACTCCTGGCTACTCCACAGGTGTACATTATTTATCGAGGCGCTGAATAAATGTCCATCGAAAATACACTCCAAATTATTCCCCAGGTGTGTATTATTCAGTGAGGCTCAGAAGATATGGCCATATTAATTAGATTTCTTACTGTATCAAGGGCCTGTCTTATTCACTGTGCCTCCTAATATGTGTCTACCTGATATAGACTCCTGACTACACCACATTATTCAGTGACACTCCGAATTAGAGGCCACATGGAAAACTCTCCGGACTATTCCACAGGTGTGCATTATTTCGTGAGACTCTGAATAAGGGGATAAAGGTAAATTTTGACTATTTCCCCAGGTGTGTACATTTAGTGAGGCTCTTAACGAGTGGCCATAGGAAAGAAAGTTCTGACTATTCTGCAGGTTTGCATTAATTAGTGATTCTCTGAATGACTGGCCATAAAAATAGACTCCAGACTTTATCAAAATTGTATAATATTCAGAGAGGCTGTGTAAGCGGGGCCATATGAAACAGACTTCTAATTACTCCACATGTGCATTATTCACTTTGTCTGAATGAATAGCCATATAACATAGACTCCTCATTATTATACATCTGTGCATTAATAAAACAAGTTCTCTTTGAGTGTCCATAGCAAATAGATTCCTGACCCTGCACCAGGTGTGTATTACACAGCTATACACAAAATTAGAGTTCATATGAAATAGACTCCTGACTATCACCCAGGTGTGTATCATTCAGGAAGGCATTTAATTAGTAGCTATCTTAAACTGCATCCTGATTACTCCATAGAAGTTATATATTCAATGAAACTGTGAATGGTAGACCATATAAAAGACACCTGACTATTGCTACATTGTGAATTGTTCAATATGGTTCTAATTGAGTGGTAGTATCAAATAGAATCCTGAGGATTCTTCAGGTGTATATCACTCAGTGAGGCACGAAATGAGTGGCAATATTAAAAATGCTCGACTATTACCCTGGCGTGCATTATTCACTGAGGATCTAAATGAGTGGCTACATGAAGTAGACTCTTAACTTTTCCCCAGGTGTGTATTATTGAATGAGACTCTGACTAAGTGTGCATAAAAAAGAGACTCAGGTGTATTTCCTAGGTGTTCATTACTTACAGAGGCTCTGAATGTGTAGGCATTTGAAGTATATCCTTGACTGTTTCTGAGGGGAGTACTATTCACATAGGTTCAGAATGAGTGGCCATGTGAAAGAGATTCCTGACTTATCAGATATACATATTATTTACTAAAGCATTGAAAGTGTGGCCTTATGAAATAGAACCCATTTTACTCCTGAGGTGTGCATTATTTTTTGATTCTCCAAACGAATCACCATATGAAACAAACTTTTGATTATTCACCACATGTGCAGTATTTGAATAGTTTCTGTATGAGTGTCTATATCAAATAGTCTCCTGACTCTGACACATGTGTGTATCATTCACGGAGCTGCTTAATTTGGGGCTACCTTAAATAGGGTCCTGACTACTCCACAGCTCTTTATTACACACTGAAGCTCTGATTGAGAGTCCATATGAAATAGACTCCTTACTATTGCTCCTTTGTGCATTATCCCGTAATGCTGTGATTCAGTGGTTATATGACATGGACTCTTACTATACCAAAGGTGTGTATTCTTCAGTGAGATTCTGAATGAGTGACCACATAACATAAGCTTCTGACTCTATCATCTTGACTATTTTTTTGTTCTGCATTGTCCCCTGAGTCGCTGGGTGTAGGGTAATATCAAATAGTCTTTAGACTATTCCTTATGTGTGCATTATTCAGTGAGTCTCTGAATAAGTGGCTATATATAATATAATCCTGAGTATTTTTCAGATATATATGATTCTTCACTGAGGTTCTGAATAAGTGGCTATGTAAAATACACTCCTGACGTTTCAATAAGTCTGTATAATTCTGTGAAGCTCTGAATGAGTGTCCATTAAATAGAGACTCCTGAATACTCCTCAGGCGTGCGTTTTTACATTGGGCTCCAAATGAGTGCCTATATGAAATAGAATCCTGACTGTTTCCAAGGTGTATGTTATTTAGTTAGGCTCTGAATATGTGGCTATAGGAAATAGAATTCTGACTACAATACAGGTGTTTATTATTCAATGAAGTTCTGAAATTTATGCCACATGTAATAGCCTCCTGAGTTTTTCCGAAGTATGTATTATTTACTGAGGATCTGAAACTTTGGCCATATGAACTTGTTTTCTGACTATTCTACAGGCGTGTATTATTTACTCTGACTAAATATTTGGGCATATGGAATAGACTAGTGACTATTCCAAAATTGTGTATTACTCACTCAGGGTTTGATTTTGTGGCCATATAAAATAGACTAGTGTCTATTCCACACGTGTGCATTATTCTCTTAGTCTGTAAATGAGAGGCTATATAAAGTAGAATTTTATCACTTCCCCAGGTGTGCATTACTCAGTGAAACTCTTTTTGTGTGACCATAGGAAGCAGGATGTTGTCTATCTTAAATGTTTGTATTGTTCACTGAAACTCTGAATGAGTGTTTACATAAAATAGACTGCTGAGTACTTTACATTTGTGCATTTTTCATTGAGGTTAAGAGTCAGTGGCCATATAAAATGGAATCCTGACTAATCCACACGTGCATATTATCCATGAGGCTATGAATGAGTGTCCTAATAAAAGAGACTTCTGGCTTCTCCACACGTGTACATCATTTACCGAGGCTCTGAATGAATATTCATCGAAAATAGACTCAAAATTATTCAACAGGTGTGTATTATACAGTGAGGCTCAGAAGATGTGGCCATATTAATTAGATTCCTTACTATATCAAGGGCCTGTCTTATTCACTGAGGCTCTGAATATGTGTGCACCTGAAATAGACTCCTGACTACACCACATTATTCAGTGACATTCCGAATTAGAGGCCACATGAAAATGTCTCCTGACTATTCCGCGGGTGTGCATTATTTAGTGAGACTCTGAATGAGGGGATAAAAATAAATCCTGACTCTTTCCCCAGGTGTGTACACTTAGTGAGGCTCTTAACGAGTGGCCATAGGAAAGAGACATCTGACTATTCAGCAGGTGTGCATTATTTAGTGATTCTTTGAATGAGTAGCCATAAAAAATAGACTTCAGACAATATCACAAGTTTGTAATATTCAGTGAGGCTGTGAAGGATCCTCTGTATACCCCCATTCTCCTGTGTGTATCACTTCTCTTCTGTTTGCATCCTCCTCTCTCCTGTGTGTACCTTCTTTTTCTGTGTGTATCCCCCTTACCTGTGTGTATTTTCCTCTTTCCTGTGTGTATCCCCTTTTCTCCTGTGTGTATCCTCCTCTATCCTGTGTGTATGCCACTCTCTTTTGGGTGTATTCCCCTCTCCTGTGTATATCCTCCTCTCTCCTGTGTGTATACCCCACTCTCTTTTGTGTATCCCCTCTATCCAGTGAGTATGCTCCTCTCTGCTTTTTGAATCCTCCTCTCTTCTGTGTGTACGCCCTGTTCTCATGTGTTTACATCCCTCTCCTGTGTGTATTGTCCCCTCTCCTGTGTGTATCCCCCTTCCCCTGTGTGTAACTTCCTGTCTCCTGTGTGTAGTCCCCTCCCTCCTATGTGTATGCTGCACTCTCCTGTTTGTATTTTCCTTGTTCCTGTGTGTATCACTCTCTCTCCTGTGTGTATCCCCATTCCCCTGTGTGTATCTTCCTCTCTCCTGTGTGTATCCCCCTCCCTCCTGTGTGTATGCTGCACTCTCCTGTTTGTATCTTCCTTGTTCCTTTGTGTATCTCCCTCTCTCCTGTGTATCCCACTCTCTCCTGTGTGTATCCCTCACTTCTGTTTCAATGCCCCACTTTCCTGTTTGTATTACCCTGTTTCCTGTGTGAATCAAACTCTCCTGTGAGTATTTCCCTCTCTCCTGTGTGTATGCACCTCTCCTCTGTGTTTCCTTCTCTCTCCTGTGTGTATCGTCCTCTCTCCTGTGTGTATTCTCCTCTCTCCTGTGTGTATTTTTCTCTCCCCTGTGTGTATCTTCCTATATCCTTTGTGTATCCCTCCTCTTTCCCTTGTGTTTCCCCCGACTCTCCTGTGTGTAACCCCTTTCTCTTCTGTTTGCATCCCCCCTTTCTTCTGTGGTTATCCTCCTTTCTCCTGTGTGTATACCCTCTCTCCTGTTTGTATCCTCCACTCTCCTGTGTGTATCTTCCTCTCTCCTGTGTGTACGCCTCTCTCACCTGTCTGTATCCGCCTCTCCTGTGTGTATCCTCCTTTCTCTTTTGTGTATCCCCCTTTCTCCTTTGTGTATCCCCCTTTTCTGTGTGTATTCCCCTCTCTACTTTGTGTATCCTTCTGTCTCCTCTGTGTATCCTTTTCTCTTTTGTGTGTATCCCCTCTCCTGTGTGTATCTTTCTCTCTCCTGTGTATCTTCCTTTCTCCTGTATGTATCTTTCTCTCTTCTCTGTGTATCCTCCTTTCTGCTGTGTGTATGATCCTCTCTCCTGTGTGTATTTTTCCTCATCCCTCTGTGTATCCCCCCCTCCTGTGTGTATCCCCCTTTCTTCTGTGTGTATCTCCCTCTCTTTTGTGTGTATCCCCTCTCTGCTTTGTGTATCCTCCTCTCTGCTGTGTCTATCCTCCATTCTCCTGTGTGTACGCCCCTCTCTCTCGTGTTTATCCCCTTCTTCTGTGTGTATTCTTCTCTCACCTGTTCATATCCCCCTTTCTCCTGTGTGTATCACCCTCTCCTGTGTGTATGCTTCTCTCTCTTGTGTGTATCCCCCACCCTTCTGTGTGTATGTTGCACTCTATTGTTTGTATCCTTCTTTTTCCTATGTGTATCCCCCTCTCTCCTGTGTGTATCCAACTCCCTTCTTTGTGCATTCCTGTCTCCTGTGAGTATCTTTTTCTATCCTTTTTTATGCCCCTCTGCTGTGTGTATTCCCCTCTCTCCTGTGTGTATCCTTCTGTCTCCTGTTTGTATCCTTTTCTGCTTTGTGTGTATCCTCCTCTCTCCTGTGTGTATCTTCTTCTGTCCTGTGTGTATCTTCCTCTCTCCTGTGTGTATCTATCTCTCTCCTTTGTGTATCCTTCTCACTCCTGTGTGTATCCTTCTTTTTCCTGCGTTTATTGTCCTCTCTTCTGTTTGTATCCTACCCTTTTTTTTGTGTACCCTTCTCCCTCCTGTATTTATCCTTTTCCCCCTGTGTGTATCCCCCTCTGTCCTGTGTTTATCCCCCTCCATAGTGTGTGTATGCCCCACACTCCTGTGTGTATCCCCCTTTATGCTGTGTGTATGCTGCACTCTCCTGTTTTTATCTTTCTTGTTCCTGAGTGTATTCCTCTCTCTCTTGTGTGTATTCTCCTCTCTCCTGTGTGTATCTCCCCGTCTCCTGGACGTATCCCTCTCGACTGTGTGTATCTCCCTCTCTTTTGTGTGTTTCCCCCTCTTATTGGTGTATCCTCCTTTCACCTCTGTGTAGCCTCCTCTCTCCTGTGTGTATCCCCCTTCCCCTGTATGTATCTTCCTCTCTCCTGTGTGTATCCCCCTCCCTCCTCTGTGTATGCTGCACTCTCCTGTTTGTATCTTCCTTGTTCCTGTGTGTATCCCCCTCTCTCCTGTGTGTATCCCACTCTCTCCTGTGTGTATGCCCCTCTCTCTTGTGTGTATTCCCCTCTCTCCTGTGTGTATCCCACTCTCTCCTGTGTGTATCCCCCACTTCTGTTTGTATGACCCACTTTCCTGTTTGTATTACCCTGTTTCCTGTGTGAATCCAACTCTCCTGTGTGTATCCTTCTCTCTCCTGTGTGTATGCCTCTCTCCTGTGGGTATTCTCCTCTCTCCTGTGTGTATCCTTCTCTCTACTGTGTGTATTTTTCTCTCTCCTGTGTGTATCTTCCTCTCTCCTATGTGTACGCCTCTCTCACCTGTCTGTATCCCCCTCTCCTGTGGATATCCTCCTTTCTCTTTTGTATATCCCCCTTTCTTTTGTCTGTATCTCCCTTTTCTGTGTGTATGCCCCTCTCTACTTTGTGTATCCTTCTGTCTCCTCTGTGTATCATTTTCTCTTTTGTGTGTATCCTCTCTCCTGTGTGTATCTTCCTCTCTGCTGTGTATCTTCCTCTCTCCTGTGTGTATTTTTCCTCATCCCTCTGTGTATCCCCCATCTCTCCTGTGTGTATTCCCCTTTCTTCTGTGTGTATCTCCCTCTCTTTTGTGTGTATCCCCTCTCTGCTTTATGTATCCTCCTCTCGGCTGTGTCTATCATCCACTCTCCTGTGTGTACGCCCCTCTCTCTTGTGTGTATCCCCCTCTTTTGTGTGTATTCTTCTCTCACCTGCTCGTATCCCCCTTTCTCCTGTGTGTGTCACCCTCTCCTGTGTGTATGCTTCTCTCTCGTGTGTATCCCCCTCTCTATTGTGTGTATCCTCCTCCCTTCTGTTTGTGTGCCGCACTCTACTGTTTGTATTCTCTGTTTCCTATGTGTATCCCCCTCTCTCCTGTGTGTATCCAACTCCCTTCTTTGTGCATTCCTGTCTCCTGTGAGTATCTTTTTCTATCCTTTTTTTATCCCCTTCTCCTGTGTGTATCCCCCTCTCTCCTGTGTGTATCCTTCTGTCTCCTGTGTGTATCCTTTTCTTCTTTGTGTGTATTCTCCTCTCTCCTGTGTGTATCTTCCTCTGTCCTGTGTGTATCTTCCTCTCTTCTGTGTTTATCCTTCTCTCCTGTGTGTATCTATCTCTCTCCTTTGTGTATCCTCCTCTCTCCTGTGTGTATCCTCATTTTTCCTGCATTTATTGTCCTCTCTTCTGTCTGTATCCTCCTCTCTTTGTTGTGTACCCTCCTTACTCCTGTGTTTATCCTTCTCCCCCTGTGTGTATCCCCATCTCTCCTGTGTTTATTCCCTCCATCTTGTGTGTATGCCCCACACTCCTGTGTGTATCCCCCTTCTCTCCTGTGTGTATCCTCCTCTCTTCTGTGTGTATGCTCCTCTTTTCATTGTGTATCCCCCTCTCCTCTGTGGATCCCCCTTTCTCCTGTGTGCATCCCCCCACTTCTGTGTGTATCCCTCTCGCCTGTGTATATCCTCCTCTCTACTGTGTTTTTCCCCTCTCCTTTGTGTATCCTCCTCTCTCATGTGTGTATTCTCCTCTCTCCTGTGCATATCCTCCTGTCTGCTCTTTGTATCCTCCACTCTCCTGTGTGTATCCCCCTCGCCCTGTGTGTATCCCCCTCTCTCCTGTGTGTATCCTCCTATCTTCTGTGTGTCTCCTCCTCTCTTCTGTGTGTCTCCTCCTCTCTCCTGTGTGTATCCTCCTATCTTTTGTGTGTATCCTCCTCTTTCCTGTGTGTATCCTTCTCCCCCATGTGTATCTTCATTCCTCCTGTGTGTATGCCCCCTTTTGTCTGTATCTTCCTCTCTCCTGTGTGTATCCTCCTTTCTCCTGTGTGTATCTCCTCTATACTGTGTTTATCCCCCTCTCTTCTGTGTGTATCCTCCTCGCCCTGTGTGCATACCCCTCTCTCCTGTGTGTATCCTCCTCTTTTCTGTGTGTCTCCTCCTCACTTCTGTGTGTCTCCTTTTCTCTCCTGTGTGTATCTTCCTCTCTCTTGTGTGTATCCTCCTCTCTCCTGTGTGTATCCTTCTCCCCCATGTGTATTTTCATTCCTCCTGTGTGTATCCCCCTCTTTTGTCTGTATCTTCCTCTCTCCTGTGTGTATCCTCTTTTCACCTGTGTGTATCCTTCTCTCTCCTGTTTGTATTTTTTTTCTTTATTGTGTATCCTCCTCTCCCCTGTGTGTATCCTCCTCTCTCCTGTTTGTATCTTTCTCTCTTCTGTTTGTATCTTCTTCTCTTTTGTATGTATATCCCTTCTCTACCCTGTGTATCTCGCTCTCAATTGTGTGTGTTCTCCTCTATCCTGTGTTTATCCTCCTCTCTCCTGTGTGTATGCTCCTCTCTCCTGTGTGTATCCCTCTCTTTTCTGTGTATTCTGTATTTCCTGTGTGTATTCCCCATTCTCCTGTGTGTATCTTCCTCTCCTGTGTGTATGCCAATGTCATTTTTGTGTATGCTCCTCTCCCCTATGTGTATTTTCCTCTCTCCTGTGTGTATCTTTTTTCCTCCTATGTGTATCCTTCTCCACAAGTGTGTATCCCCCACTCTCCTGTGTTTTTTCTTCTCTCTTTTGTGTGTATTCTCCTCTTTGCTGTGTGTATCCTTTTTTCATTTGGGTGGATCATCCTCTCTCCTGTGTGCATCCTCCTCTCTTCTGTGTGTATCTTCCACTATCCTGTGTGTATTTCCCCTCTCTCCTGTGTGTATCCTACTCTCTCCTATGTGTATCTTCCTCAATTCTGTGTATATCCTTGTCTCCCCTGTGTGTATGTCACTCTCTTATGTGTGTATCCCCCTCTCCTGTGTACATCCTCCCCTCTGCTCTGTGTATCCTCCTTTCTCCTGTGTGTACCCTCCTCTCTCCTAGGTGTATCCTTTTCTATTCTGTGTGTATCCCCCTCTCCTGTGTGTATTGTTTTCTATCCTGTGTGTATCCTCGTCTCTCCTGTGTGTATCATCCTCCCTTTTGTGTGAATCTTCCACTCTCCTGTGTTCATCTTCCTTTCTCCTGTGTGTATCTTCCTTTCTTCTGTGTGTATCCCCTCTCCTGTGTGTATCCCCCCTCTTTCCTGTGTGTATCCTCCTCCCTTCTGCGTGTATCCTCCTCTCTCCTGTGTGTATCCTCCTCTCTCCTGTGTGTATTATCCTCTCTCCTGCATGTATCATCCTCTATTCTGTCTGTATCCTCCAGTCTTTTGTGTGTATCCTCCTCTCTCTTGTATTTATTCTTCTCTTCCTGTGTGTATCCTTCTCTCTCCTGTGTGTATTACTTTCCTTCCTGTGTGTATGCCCCACTCTTCTGTGGGTATACCCCTCGCCCCTGTTTGTATCCCCCTCTGTCCTGTGTGTATCCTCCTCTGTTTTTTGTTTATACTTTTCTCTCCTGTGTGTATTCTTCTCTTCTTTGTGTATTCCCTTCTCTCCTGTGTGTATCACACCGTTTACTCTGTGTATCCCCCTCACCTGTGTGTATCCTTCTCCCTCTTGTGTGTATGCTGCACTCTGCTGTTTGTATCCCCCTTTCTACTGTGTGTATCCCCCACTCTCCTTTGTGTATCACACCGTTTCCTGTGTGTATCCGCCTTGCCTGTGTGTATCCTTCTCTCTCTTGTGTGTTTCCCTCTCTTCTTTGTGTATACTCCTCTCTCCTGTCTGTAGCCTTTTCTATCCTGTGTGTATCGTACTCTCTCCTGTGTGTATTTTCCTACCTTCTGTGTGTATGTCGCACTCTTCTATTTGTATCCCCTTTCTCCTGTGTGTATCCCCCTCTCTCCTTTGTGTATTCTTATCTCTCCTGTATGTATGCCCTCTTTGTTGTGTGCATTTATCTATTTTCTGTGTGTATCACCCTCTCTCCTGTGTGTATTACCTTGTCTCCTGTGTGAACTTAACTCTCCTCTGTTTATCTTCCTCTCTCCTGTGTGTATGCCTTTCTCCTATGTGTATCCTCCTCTCTCCTGTGTGTATCCTCCTCTCTCCTGTGCGTATTCTTCTCTTTACTGTGTGTATTTTCCTTTATCCTGTGTGTATCTTTCTCTCTCCTGTGTGTAATCCTCCTCTCTTTTTGTGTTTCTCCCCTCTCCTGTGTGTAACACCTTTCTCTCTTGTGTGTATCCCCCATTTCTTCTGTGTGTATTCCCCTCTTTTCCGTGTGTATCCCCTCTCTCCTGTTTGTATCCTCCTCTCTCCTATGTGTATCTTCCTCTCCCCAGTTTGCACGCCCCTCTCACCTTTGTATATCCCCCTCTCTTGTGTGTATCCTCCTCTCTCCTGTGTTTATCCCCCATTCGCCTGTGTGTATTTCAGTTTCCTGTGTGTATACCCCACTCTACTTTGTGTATCTTCCTCTCCTGTGTGTATCCTACTTTCTCCTGTGTGTATCTTTTTCCTCCTGTGTGTATTCCTTTTTCTCCTGTGTGTACCACACCTCTCCTTTGTGAATCTTCCTTTCTCCTGTGTGTATCCTTCTCTCATTTGTGTGTATCCTTCTCTCTCCTGTGTGTACCTTCCTCTCTTCTGTGGGTATTACCCCTCTCCTGTGTGTATCCCCCTCTCTCCTGTGTGTATCCTTCTGTCTCCTGTGTTAATCCTTCTCTCTTCTGTGTGTATCCTCCTCTCTCCTGTGTGTATCCTAATCTCCTGTGTGTATCTTTCTCTCTCCTGTCTGTATTCTCCTCTCTCCTGTGTGTATTCTATTATCTTCTGTTTGTATCCCTCTTCTCTCCTGTGTGTATTCCCGCTCTTTCCTGTGTGTATCACCCCTCTCTCCTGTGTGTATCCCCCTCTCTCCTGTGTGTATTTCCTCTCTACTGTGTGTATCCTCCGCTCTGCTGTGTGTATCCTTTTCTCTCCTGAGTGTACGCCCTTTTCTCTTGTGTGTATCCCCATCTTCTGTGTGTATTCTTATCTCTCCTGTGTTTATTCCCTTTTCTCCTGTGTGTATCACCCTCTCCAGTGTGTACGCCCCTCTCTCCTGTGTGTTTTCCCGTCTCCTGTGTGTATCCTCTCTCCTGTGTGTATCCTTTTCTCTTTTGGTGTATTTTCCACTCTCCTGTGTGTATGCCCCTCTCCTTTTTGTATTCTTTTCTCTCGTGTGTATACCCCTTTCTCGTGTGTGTACCTCTCTTTTTCCTGTGTGTATTTCCCTCTCCTGTGTTTCTCAACCCTCTCTCCTGTGTGTATTCTCCTCTCTTTTGTGTGTATCCTCCTCTCTCCTGCGTGTATCTTCCTCTCTTCTCTCTGTATTTTTATTCCTTTTATGTGTATTTTCCTCCCACCTTTATTTATCCTTCTCCCCCTGTGTGTACCAACCCTCTCTTGTTTGTATCTCCCTCCATCCTGTGTCTATGCCCCACTCTCCTGTGGGTATCATCCTCTGTACTGAGTGTATTCTCCCTCTCTGCTTTGCGTATCCTCCTCTCTTTTCTGTGTGCGCTTATTTCTACTGTATGTATCCCCCTCTCCTGTGTGTATTTCCTTCTCTTCTGTGTGCATTTCCCCCACTTCTGTGTGTACGCCCCTCGCCTGTGTGTATCTCCCTCTCTCCTGAGTGTATCCTAATCTCTGCTGTGTACCCTCCTCTCCACTGTGTGTATACTCCTCTCTCCTGTGTATCCGCCTCCCTCCTGTGTGTATGTCGCACTCTCCTGTTTGTATCCCCCTCTCTTCTGTGTGTATCCTTTTCTCTCCTGTGTGTATCTTCCTCTGGCTTGTGTGTATTCTCCTCTCTCCTGTGGGTATCCCCCTCCTTTTGTGTGTATCCCCATTCCTCCTGTGTGTATCTCCCCCTCTCCTGTGTGTATCCTCCTCTCTTCTGCGTGTATTTTCCTCTTTTCTCTTTGTATCCTTTTCCTTTTTGTGTGTATCATTTTCTCTCCTGTGTTTATCCTTCTCCCACTGTGTGTATACCCCTCTCTCCTGTGTGTATCCCCCCTCTCCTGTGTGTATCCTTCTCTCTCCTGTGTGTATGCACCTCTCTTCTTTGTGTGTTCTCCTCTCCTGTTTGTATTCCCCTCTCTCATGTGTGTACTTCCCCGTCTCCTGTGTGTATCCCTCTCGCTTGTTTGTATCCTCCTCTCTTCTGTGTATTTTCCCTGTTTTTTTTTTTGTGAAGCCTCCTCTCTCCTGTGTGTATCCTCCTTTCTCCTGTGTTTATCCTCCTCTCTCCTGTGTGCATTTTCCTCTCTCCTGTGTGTATCCGCCTCCTTCTGTGGGTATCTTTCTCTCTCCCTACTGTGTGTATTCCGCACTTTCCTGTTTGTATCCCCCTCTCTCCTGTGTGTATCCTCGTCTCTCCTGTATGTATCCTCCTCTCTACTGTGTCTATGCCCCTGTGTCTTGTGTGTATTCTCCTTTCTTTTTTATGTATCTTCCTCTCTCCTCTCTGTATCCCCATCTCCTGTGTGTATCTTCCTCTCTCCTGTGTGTATTACCCTGTCTCCTGTGTGTAACCAAATCCCTTGTTTGTATCCCCTCTCTCCTGTGTGTATGCCCTTCTCCTGTGTGTATCCTCCTTTCTATTGTGTGTATCCTTCTCTCTCATTTTTGTATCCTCTTCTCTCTTGTGTGTATCCTCCTCTTTCCTGTGTGTATCCTCCTCTCTCCTGTGTGTATTTTCTACTCTCCTGTTGTGTCTTCTTTCCTCCTGTGTATCTCTCCTCTCTCCTGTGTGTTTCTCCCCTCTCTCCTGTGTGTAATTTCTTTCTCTTTTGTGTGTATCCCCCCTTTCTTCTGTGTGTATCACCCTCTCTCTGTCTGTATCCCCTCTCTCTTTTTTTTATATTCCTCTCTTCTGTGTGTATCGTCCTCGCTCCTGTGTGCATGCCGCTCTCTGCTGTATGTATCCCCATTTTCTGTGTGTATCCTTTTCTCTCTTGTGTGTATCCTTTTTTCTCCTGTTTGTATCATTTTTTTCTCTGTGCATGGCCTCTCTACTTTGTGTATCCCCCCTTCTGTTTGTATCCTTTTTTCTCCTGTGTGTATTTTCCTCTCTCCTGCGTGTATATTCCTTTATCCTGTGTGTATCCCTACTCTCTCCTTTGTGTTTTCCCCCTCTCTTTTGTGGGTAACCCCTTTTTCTCCTGTGTGTATCCCCCCTTTCTCCTGTGTGTATCATCCTTTCTCCTGTGTGTATCCCCACTCGCCTCTTTGTATTTTTCTCTCTCATGTTTGTATCATCCTCTCTCCTGTGTGCATCTCCCTTTCTTCTGTGTGTATCCCCTTTTCTGTGTGCATGCTCCTTTCTACTTTGTGTATTTCTCTCTCCTGTGTGTATCCTCCTGTCTCCTGTGTGGTTCCTTTTCTCTCCTGTGTGTATACCCCTTTCTCCTGTGTGTATCACCACTCTCCTGTGTGTATCCCCCTCTCTCCTGTGTGTATCCTTCTCTCATTTGTGTGTATTTTCCACTCTCTGGTGTGTACCCTTCTTTCTCCTGTGTGTATCACCCCTCTCCTGTGTGTATCCTTCTCTCTCCTGTGTGTATCCTTCTGTCTCCTGTGTGTATCCTTCTCTCTCCTGTGTGTATTTTCCTCTCTCCTGTGTGTATTTGTTTTCCTGTGTGTATCTTCTTCTCTCCTGTGTGTATCCTGCTCTCTCCTATGTGTATCCTCCTCTCTCCTGTGTGTTTTCCTTTTCTCTTTTGGATTTATCCCCCTTCTTTCTTGTGTGTATCTCCCCTCTCTCCGTGTGTATCCCCCTCTCTCCTACGTGTATCCTCCACTCTTCTGTGGGTATTCCCTCTCTCCTCTGTGTATTCTCTTCTCTGCTGTGTGTATCCTTTTCTCTCCTGTGTGTACGCCTCTCTCTCTTGTGTGTATTCCAATCTCCTGTGTGTATTCTCCTTTATCCTGTATGTATCCCCCTTTCTCTTGTGTGTATTCCCCTCTCCTGTGTGTTTCCTTTTCTCTTCTATGTGTATTCTCTCTTTTCTCTATATCTTTTCTGTATATCTCCTGTGTGCATTCCCCTGATTTTTGTGTATCCTCTTTTCCCCTTTGTGTATCTTCCTCTCTCCTCTGTGTACCCTCCCCTATCCTGTGTGTATCACCCTCTCTCCTCTGTTTATCCCCCTTTTTTGTGTGTGTATTTTCCTCTCACCTGTGTGTATCCTCCTCTCTCCTGTGCGTATACGTTTCTCACTTGTTTGTATCCTCCTCTCTTCTGTTTGTATCCCCCTCTCCTGTGTGTATTACCCCGCTCCACTGTGCATATTCTCGTCTCTCCTGCATGTATTCTCCTCTCTTTTTTGTGTATCCTCCTCTCTCTTGTGTGAATTTTTCTCTCACCTGCGTGTATTTTCCTCTTTTCTGTCTGTATCCTATTCTATTTTGTGTGTAGCCTTCTCCCTCCTGTCTTTTTCTTTCTCCCCCTGTGGGTATCCCCATTTTTCCTCTGTGTATCCCCCTCTCTTCTATGTGTATGTTTCACTCTCTTGTGTGTATCCCCTCTCCTGTGGGTATCCTTCCTCTCTGCTGTGTTTATTCTCCTCTCTCCTCTGTGTATTCCCCTCTCTTCTGTATGCATCCCTTTCTCCTGTGTGTATCCCACTCTTTCCTGTGTGTATCCTCCACTCTGCTGTGTTTATTATTTTCTCTTTTGCGTTTATCCCCCTCATTCCTGTGTGTATCCTCCTTTCTCCTGTATGTATGTTCCTCTCTCTTGTGTGTATCCTCCTCTCTCCTGTGTGTATCCCCCTCCCCATTTGTGTACGCCGCACTCTCCTGTTTGTATCCAGACTCTCCTGAGTGTATTTTTCTGTCTCCTGTGTGTATCCTGTCTCCTGTGTGTATCCTACTTTCACGTGTGTATCCTCCTCTCTCCTGTTTGTATCATTTTCTCTCCTGTGTGTATCTTCCTCTCTCCTTTCTGTATCTTCCTCTTTTTTGTGTGTATCACCATCTCTTTTGTGTGTACCCCCTCTTCTGAGTGTATCCTTTTGTTCTGTGTGTGTCCCCCTCTCTCCTGTGTGTATCATTTTTTTCTTCTCAGTGTATCCTCCTTTCACCTGTGGGAATCATCCTCTCTCCTGTGAGTATCATCCTCCCTCTTGTGTGTATATTCCTCTCTCCTGTGTGTATCCTTTTCTATTCCGTGTGTGTTCTCCTGTCTCTTGTATGTATCCTCCTCCCTCCTATGTGTATTTTCTTTTCTCCCGTGAGTATTCCCCCTCTCTCCTGTGTGTATCTTTCTCTCTCCTGTGTGTATCCTCCTGCATCCCGTGTGTTTTTTCTCTCTCCTTTTTGTATGTCCCTCTCTTGTGTGTGTCCTCCTCTCTGCTCTTTGTATTCTTCACTCTCCTGAGTGTATTCTTCTCTCTTTTGTTTTTATCTTCCTCTCTCCTGTGTGTACCTTCTTCTTAACTTTGTGTATCCCTTCTCTCTCCTGTGTTTATCCCCCTCTCTCTTGTGTGTATTCTCCTTTCTCCTGTGTTTATCTTTTCTCTTTCCTGTGTGTATGCCTCTCTCTTTTTTGTGTATTTTTCTCACCTGTGTGTATCCCCCTCTCTCCTGTGTATATCCCCCTCTGTATTTTGTGAGTTCCCGTCTCTCCTGTGCATATCATTCTCTCTCCTGTGTGTATGCTCTTCTCCTGTGTGTATACTACTCTCTCCTGTGTGTATCCTCCTGTCTTCTGCGTGTATCCTTCTCTCTCCTGCGTGTATTTCTCCGCTTTCTTGTGTGTTTACCCCCTTTCTCCTGTGTGTAACACCTTTCTTTCCTGTGTGCATCACCCCTTTCTCCTGTGTGTACTTCCCTCTCTCTTGTGTGTATCTCCTCTCTCCTGTTTGTTTCGTCCTCTCTTCTGTGTGTATCCTCCTCTCTCCTGTGCTTATGCACCTCTCTTTTGTTTGTATCACCCTTTCCTGTGTGAATTCTTCTCTCTCCTGTGTGCATCTCCCTCTCTCCTTTGTGTATTCCCCTCATTTGTGTTTATACCCTTCTCTTCTATGTGTATTCCCTTCTCTCCTGTGTGAATCCCCCTCTCTCTTCTGTGTATCGCCCTCTCCTCTGTGTGTCCTCCTTTCATCTATGTGTATCCCCCTCTCTTATGGGTGTGTCTATTCTTTCTCCTGTGTGTATGCACCTCTCTCCCTTGTGTATTCCCCTCACATTTGTGTATACCTTTCTCTCCATGTGTATCTTCCCTTTCTTCTGTGTGTATCCCTCTCTCTTTTGTGTGTATCCTTCTCACTCCTGTGTGTATTCTTTTCTCTTTGTTGTGTATCCTTTTCTCTTCTATGTGTATCATTCTCTCTCTTGTGTGTATCCCCCTTCCCTTCAGTGTGTATTTTTCTCTCTCCTGTGTGTATCCCCCTCTCTCCTGCGGGTATCCTCTTCTGTGCTGCGTGTATCCTCCTATCTCCTGGGTGTTTCCTTCTCTGTCGTGTGTATACCCCTCTCCTGTGTGTATAACCCACTCTCCTATGTGTATGTCGTCTCTCCTGTGTGGATCCCCTCTCTCTTGTGTGTATCGCCCTCTCCTGTGTGTATGCTCCTCTCTCTTTTTTGTATCCGTCTCTCTCCTGTGTGTATCTTCCTTTATCCTGTGTTTATTTCTCTCTTTACTGTGCGTATCTTCCTTTTCTTGTGTGTATCCCACTCTCTCCAGTGTGTAGCCTCTTCCTTCTCTGAGTATGCCCCACTCTCCTCTGTGTATCCCCCTTTCTCCTGTTAGTATCCCCCTCTCCCCAGTGTGTATCCCTTCTCTCGTTTTTGTTTATCCTACTTTCTTCTGTGTGTATTCTTCTCTTTATTGTGTGTATCTTCCCTCTCTTCTGTGTGTATCCTCCTCTCTCCTGTGTGTACCCACCCTCTCCTTTGTGTATCCTCTCTCCTGTGTGTATCCGCTCTCTCTCCTGTGTGTAACGCCCTTTCTCCTCTGTGTATTTCCCTCTCTCCTGTGTATACTCCTCTCTTTCGCATGTATCCTCCTCTCTCCTTTGTGTATCTTCCTATCTCCTATGTGTATTTCGCTCTCTCCTGTGTGTATGACCCTCTCTCTTGTGTGTATTCCCCTCTCTTCTGTTTGGATCCCTCTCACTTCTGTGTGTATCCCCTCTCTCCTGTGTGTATACCCTCTCTCCTGTGTGTATCCCCCTCTCCTGTGTGCATCCCTCTCCCTTCTGTGTGTATTTCTCTGTCTCCTGTATGTATCCAACTCTCCTGTGTGTATCCCCCTCTCTCCTGTGTGTATCCTTCTCTCCTGTG
Source organism: Saguinus oedipus (assembly GCA_031835075.1). Taxonomy (NCBI): domain Eukaryota; kingdom Metazoa; phylum Chordata; class Mammalia; order Primates; family Cebidae; genus Saguinus; species Saguinus oedipus. Next base: position 31,465,189 of record CM063172.1, read on the forward strand.
TGTATACCCCTCTCTCCTATGTGTATTTCTTCTCTCCTGTGTGGATCCCCTCTCTCTTTTGTGTTTCACCCTCTCCTGTGTGTATGCTCCTTTCTCTTTTGTGTGTCTGTCTCTCTCCTGTGTGTATCTTCCTTTCTCCTGTGTGTATCCTTCCCTTTAGTGTGCGTATCTTCCTCCTCCTGTGTGTATCCCACTCTCTCCAGTGTGTAGCCTCTCTCTTCTCTTAGTATGCCCAACTCTCCTGTGTGAATCGCCCTCTCTCCTGTTAGTGTCCCCCCTCTCCCCTGTGTGTATCCCTTCTCTCGCCCTTGTGTATCCTATTCTCTCCTGTGTGTATCCCCTTCTTTATTGTGTGTACCTTCCTCTCTCCTGTGTATCCTCCTTTCTCTTGTGTGTATCCGCCCTCTCTCTTGTGTGTAATGCCCTCTCTCCTTTGTGAATTCCCCTCTCTCCTGTGTATACTCCTCTCTTTTGCGTGTATCCTCCACTCTCCTTTGTGTATCTTCCTCTCTCCTATGTGTATCCCCCTCTCTCCTGTGTGTATGACCCTCTCTCTTGTGTGTATTCCCTTCTCTCCTGTTTGGATCCCTCTCTCTCCTGTGTGTATCCCCTCTCTCCTGTGCGTATCCCACTCTATTCTGTGTGTATTTCTCTGTCTTCTGTATGTATTCAACTCTACTGTGTGTATTCCCCTCTCTCCTGTGTGTATACTCCTCTCTCATGTGTGTATCCTCCTCTCTATTGTGTATATCCTCCTCTCTCCTGTGTGTATCCCTTCACTTTTCTGTGTTTTCCCCTCTCTCCTGTGGGTAACAGCTTTCTTTCCTGTGTTTATCACCCCTTTCTCCTGTGTGTATCCTTTTCTCTCTTGTGTGTATCCCCTCTCTCCTGTTTGTTTCCTCCTCTCTCCTGTGTGTATCCTCCTCTCTCCTGTTGTCTCGCCCCTCTCTCATGTGTGTATCACCATTTCCTGTGTGTATCCTTTTGTCTTCTGTGTGTATCCCCCTTTCTCTTGTGTGTATCCCCCTTTGTTGTGTGTATGCTCCTCTCTTGTTTGTGTATCTCCCTCTCCTGTGTATCCTCCTCATTCCAGTGTGTATTCTTTTCTCTCCTGTGTGTATCCTCCTCTCTCCCGTGTGTATCCCACTCTTTCCTGTGTGTATCCTCCTCTCTTCTGCGTGTATCCTCCCCTCCCCTCTGTCTATGCCCCTCTTTCTTATATGTATCCCCCTCTCCTGTGTGCATTCCACACACTTCTATTTGTATCCCCCATTCCTGTGAGTATCCTGCTCTCTTCTTTGTGTATTCCCCACTCCTGTGTGTATCCTCTTCTCTTCTGTGTGTATCTTCCTCTCTCCTCTGTGTATCCTCCTGTCTCCTGTGTGTATCTTTCTCGCTCCTGTGTGTATCACCCCTCTCCTGAGTGTATCCTTTCTTCTCCTGTGTGTATCGTCGTCTTTCCTGTGTGTATTTTCCTTAATCCTGTGTTAATCCCTCTCACTACTGTGTGTATTTTTCTCTTTTGTGTGTATCTTTATCTTTTTAGTATATTTCCCTCTCTTCTCTTTGTATCCCCCCTTTTCTGTGTGTATGCCCCTCTCTTCTGTGTGTATCCTCCTCTAACCTGTGCATATCCCTCGCTCCTGTGTGTACCCTTTTCGCTTTAGTGTGTATTATTTTCTCTCCTGTGTGTATCATTCTCTCTCTTGTGTGTATCCCCCTTCTCTCCTGTGCGTATTTTTTTCTTTTCTGTGTGTATCCTCCTCTCTCCTCCGGGTATCCTTCACTGTGCTGCGTGTATTCTTCTCTCTCCTGTGTGTATGCCCCTCTCCTGTGTGTATACCCCTCTCTCCTATGTATTCCCCTCTCTCCTGTGTGGATCCCCCTCTCTCTTGTGTGTATCGCCCTATCCTGTGTGTATCCTCCTCTCTCCTGTGTGTATCCGTCTCTCTCTTGTGTGTATTCTTCTTTCTCCTGTGTGTATCCTCCTCTCTCCTGTGTGTATTTTTTCTCTTTTTGTGTGGATGACCCTCTCTCCTTTGTGTATTTCCCTCACCTGTGTGTATACCCATCTCTTTCTTGTGTATCCCCCTCTCTCCTGTGTGTATCCCCCTCTGTATTTTGTGAATTTCCCTCTCTCCTGTGCATATCATTCTCTCTCCTGTGTGTATGCTCCTCTCTTTTTTATGTATCCTCCTCTCTCCTGTGTGTATCCTCCTCTCTTCTGTGGTTTCTTCTCTCACTCCTGTTTGTAACGCCCTCTCTCTTCTCTGTATTAACATCTCTCCTGTGTATACTCCTCTCTTCTGCGTGTATCCTCCGCTCCTTTTTTGTGTATCTTTCTCTCCTCTATGTGTATTTTTCTTTCTCCTGTCTGTATGCCCCTTTCTCTTGTGTTTATTTTCCTCTTTTTTTGTGTATCCCTCTCTCTCCTATGTGAATCCTCCTCTCCTATGTGTATACACTCTCTCCTGTGTATATCACCCTCTTTTGTTTGTATTTCCTTTTCTCCTGTGTATATTTCCCTGTCTCCTGTATGTATCCAACTCTCCTGCGTGTATCCCCCCTTCTCCTGTGTGTATGCCACTCACATGTGTGTATACTCCTCTCTCCTCTGTGTATCCTCCTTTCTCCTGTGTGTATTATCCTTTCTCCTGCGTGTATCTTTCCGCTTTCCTGGGGGTTTCACCCCTCTCTCCTGTGTGTAACACCTTTTCTCCTGTGTGTATCACCTTTCTTTCCTGTTTGTATCCCCCTCTCTCTTGTGTGTGTCCCCTCTCTCCTGTTTGTTTTCTCCTCTCTCCTTTGTGTATCCTCCACTCGCCTGTGTTTATGCCCCTCTCTCCTGAGTGTATCACCCTTTCCCGTGTGTATCCTCCACTCTCCTGTGTGTATCCCAATTTCTCCTGTGTGTATCCAATTTTTTTTGAGTGTATGCCCCTCTCTCCTGTGTGTATCTCCCTCTCCTATGTGTATCCTCCTATCTCTTGTGTGTATCCTTTTCTCTCCTGTGTGTATCCTTCTCTCTCTTTTGTCTATCTCCCTCTATCTTTTGTGTATCCTCCTCTCTCCTGCGTGTGTCCTCCTTTTCCCTCTGTCTATGTCCCTCTTTCCTGTATGTATTCCCCTCTCCTGTGTTTATCCCCCTCTCTCCTGTGTGTATCCCACACTCTTCTCTGTGTATCTCTTTCTCCTGTGCATATCCCCCTCTCTTCAGTGTGTATCTCCCACTCCTGTGTGTATACTCTCCTCTTCTGTGTGTATCTTCCTCTCTACTCCATGGATACTTCTCTCTTCTGTGTGTATCTTCTTCTCTCCTGTGTGTATCCCCCCTCCTGTGTGTACCCTTCTCATTCCTATGTGTATCCCTTTTTTTCCTGTGTGTATTTCCCTTTCTCCTGTGTGCCTCTTCCTCGCTCCTGTGTGTATTTCCCTCTTTTGTGTGTATCACTTTCTCCTTTGTGTATTTCCCTCTCTCCTCTTTGTTCCCCCTTTTGCTGTGTGTACGCCCCTCCTGTGTGTATCCTTTTCTCACCTGTGTGTATCCCTCGCTACTGTGTGTGTCCTCTTCTTTTTTGTGGTATTCTTTTCTCTTATGTGTGTACTTTTCTCTCTTTTGTGTGTATCCCCTTCACTCCTGCGGGTATCCTCCTCTTTGCTGCGATTATCCTCCACTCTTCTGCATGTATCCTCCTCTCTCCGGTGTGTATACACCTCTCCTTTGTGTATACCCCTCTCTCCTATGTGTATTCCCCTATCTCCTTGGTGGAACCCCTTTCTCTTGTGTGTTTCGCCCTCTTCTGTGTGTATCCTTCTTTCTCCTGTGTGTATCTTCCTATTTCCTGTGTGTATCTTCCTCTCTCCTGTATGTATTCCCCTCTCTTTTGTGTGTATGCCCCTCTCTCTTGTGTGTATTCCCCTCACTTTTGTGTGTATACCCACTCTCCCGTGTGTATCCCCCTATTCTGTGTGTATCCTCCTCTCTCCTGTGTGTATTTTTCTGTCTCCTGTATGTATCCAACTCTCCTGTGTGTATCACCCTGTCTCCTGTGTGTATGCTCCTCTCCTGTGTGTAAACTCCTCTCTCCTGTGTGTTTCCTTCTCTCTCCTGTGTGTATACTCCTCTCTCCTGTGTGCAGTCCTCCACTTTTCTGTTTTTCGTCCATCTCTCCTGTGTGTAACAACTTTCTTTATTGTGTGTATTACCCCTTTCTCCTGTGTGTATACCCCTGTCACTTGTGTGTATTCTCCCTCTCCTGTTTGTTTCCTCCTCTCTCCTGTGTGGATCCTTTTCTCTCCTGTGTTTACGCTTCTCTCTCTTGTGTGTATCACCCTTTCCTGTGCATATCTCCCTTTCTCCTGTCTGTATCCCCCTTTTTTGTGTATAAGCCCCTGTCTCCTATGTGTATCTTTTTCTCTCCTTTGTGTATCCTTTTGTCTCCTGTGTGTATCCCCCTCTCTCCTGTGTGTATCCCCCTCTCTTTTGTGTGTATTCCTCTCTCTCCTGTGTGTATCATCCTCTCTCCTGCGGGTATCCTCTTCTCTTCTCTATGTATAACCCTCTCTCCTGTATGTATTCCCCTCTCCTCTGTGTATTTTTCTCTTCTCTGCATATCCCTTTATCTTCTGTGTGTATCCCCCACTCCTGTGTGTATCCTTTTTACTGTGTGTATCTTCCTCTCTTCTCTGAGTATCCTCCTCTCTCTTATGGGTGTCTTCCACTCTCCTGTATGTCTCCTTTCTCTCCTGTGTGTATCCTTTTCTCTCCTTTGTGTATCTTTCTTTTTCCATTGTGTATTTCCATTTCTCCTGTGTGCCTTCTTCTCAGTCCTGTGTGTATTTTTCTCTCCTGTGTGTATCTCCTCTTTTGTTTTTACGCCTCTTTCCCTTGTGTATATCCTTTTCTCACCTCTGTGTATCCCTCGCTACTTTGTGTATTTTTCTCTCTCCTGTGTGTATCCCTCTTCTCTCCTCTGTGTATTTTTTTCTATCCTGTGTATCCCCCTCTCTTCTGCGGGTATCCTCCTCTGTCCTGTGTGTATCCTTTTTTCTCCTGCCTGTGTCCTCTTCTCTCGTGTGTATACCCCTCTCCTGTGTTAATACCCCTTTCTTTTATGTGTATTTCCTTGTCTCCTGTGTGGATCCCCCTCTCTCTTGTGTGTATCGCCCTCTCCTGTGTGTATCCTCCTCTCTCCTGTGTGTATCCGTTTCTCTTCTGTGTGTATCCTTCTTTCTCCTGTGAGTATCTTCCTTTCTACTGTGTGTATTTCCTCCTCTTGTGTGTATCCCACTATCTCCAGTGCGTATCTTCTTTCTTCTGTGTGTATGCCCCACTCTCCTGTGTGTATGCCCCACTCTCCTGTGTGTATCCCTCTCTCTCCTGTTAGCATCCCCCCCTGATTACTGTGTGTTTCCCCCCTCTTGCCTTTATGTATTCTACTCTCTTCTGTGTGCGTCCCCCTCTTTCTTGTGTGTATTCCCCCTCCTGTTTGTATCCTCCTTCTCCTGGGTGTATCCACCCACTCCTGTGTGTATCCTCCTCTCTCCTGTGTGTATCTTTCTTTCTCCTGTGTGTATCTACATCTCTCCTATGTGTATTTTTCTCTCTACTGTGTGTATCCTCCCCTTTCCTGTGTGGATCCTTCTGTCTCCTCTGTGTATTCTTCTTTCTCTTGTGTGTATCCTCCTCTCTCCTGTGTGTATCCTCCACTCTCCTGTGTGTATCCCCATCTTTCCTGTGTGTATCCCCGTCTTTCCTGTGTGTATCCTCCTTTATCCTGCGTGTATCTTCCTCTCTCCTGTGTGTATCTTCCTCTCTCCTGTGTGTATTTTTCTCTCCCCTGTGTGTATCCTCGTCTCTTCTGTGTGTATCCTTCCTTTCTGTGTTTATACTCCTCTCTTCTGAGTGTATCTTTCTTCTCCTGTGTGTATACCCCACTCTCTTGTGTGTATCTTCGTCTCTCCTGTGTGTATCTGCCCTCTACTGTGTGTATCCTTCCCTTTCCTTTGTGTATCCACTTTTTTCCTGTGTGTATCTTCCTCTCTCCTTTGTGCATCCTTCTCTCTCTTTTGTGTATCTCCCTCTTTTGTGTGTATTTCCTTCTCTTGTTTGTTTTCTCCTCTCTACTCTGTGTATCCCCCTCTCCTGTGTGTATCTCCCTCTCCTGTGTGTATTTCCTTCTCCTGTTATTTTCTACTCTCTACTCTGTGTATCCCCCTCCCCCGTGTGTATGCCCCTCTCTCCTGTGTGTATGCCCCTCACTTCTATGGGTATCCTTCACCCTCCTGTGTGTATCATCTCCTCTTATGTGTGTATCCTTCCATCTTCTGTGTGTCTTCCGCTTCAGTTGTGTGTATCCTTCTCTCTTCTGTGTCTATCCTCTTCTTTCCTGTGTGTATCTTCTTCTCTTCTGTGTGTATCCCCCCGTCCCCTGTGTGTACCTCCTCTCTCCTATTTGTACCTTCCTCTATTTTGTGTGTATCCTTCTCTCTTCTGTGTGTATGCCCCCTCTCCTGTGTGTATCCCCATCCCCTGTATGTATCCTCCTCTTTTCTGTGTGTATCTTCCTCTTTTGTGTGTATCCTTCTCTCCCGTGTGTATGCTCCTGTCTCCTTTATGTATCCTCCACTGTCCTTTGTGTATCTTCCTCTCTCCTGTGTGTATCCTCCTCTCTCCTGTATTTATCCCCGTCCCCCTGTGTGTATCCCTCTGTCTCCTGTGTGTATCCCCCTCTCTCCTATGTGTATCCTTTTCTCTTTTGTGTGTATCCTCCTTTTTCCTGTGTGTATCTGCCTCTCTCCTGTGTGTATCCTCCTCTCTCCTTTTTGTATTCTTTCTTCCCCTGTGTGAATCCTCCTCTCTCTTGTGTGTATTCTCTTCTCTCCTGTGTGTGTACTCCTCTCTCCTGTGTGTACCCCCCTCCCCCTGTGTGTATCTCCCACTCTACTGTCTGTATCCCCCTTTCTCCTGCGTGTATCCTCTCACCTGTGTGTATCTTCCTTTCATCTCTGTGTATCCTCCTGTCTCCTTTATATATTCTTCTCTCTCCTGTGTTTATCCCCCCCTCCTGTGTGTATCCCCACTCTCCTGTGTGTATCCTTCTCTCTCCTGCGTGTATCATCCCCTCTCCTCTGTCTATGCCCCTCTCTTCTGTATATCCCCTTCTCCTGTGTTTTTCCCCCTCTCTCCTGTGTGTATCCCCTCTCTCGTCTGTGTATTATTTTCTACTGTAACTATCCCCCTCTCTTTTGTGTGTATCCTCTTCTCCTGTGTGAATCCTTTCCTCTTCTGTGCGTATCTTCCTCTCTCTTGTTTGTATCTTCCTCTCTCCAGTGTGTATCTTTCTCACTCCCGTGTGTATCCTTCTACCACTCTGTGTATACCCCTCTCTTTGGTGTGTATCCCTCACGCTCATGTTTGTGTGCCCCATTCTCCTGTGTGTATCTTTCTTTCTCCTGTGTGTATCACCCTCTCTCCTGTGTATATGCTCCCCTTTCCTGTGTGTATTCTCCTCTTTCCTTTGTGTATTCTCCTTTCTCCTGTGTGCATCTCCCTTGCTCTTGTGTGTATTTCTTTCTCCTGTGTGTATCCCTTTCTCCTTTGTGTATCCACCTCTCTCCTTTCTGTAACCCCCCTCTTCTGTGTGTATGCCCCACTCTCCTGTGTGTATTCTCCTCTCACCTGTGTGTATTTTTCTCTTTTTTGTGTATTCTCCTCTCTCCTGTGTGTATTCCACTTTTTCCTTTGTATACTTCTCTCTCCTGCGTGTATCCTCCTCTCTCCTTTGTGTATCTTTCTCTCTCCTGTGTGTATCCCCCTATCTCCTGTGTTTATGCCCCTCTCCTTGTGTGTATTTTTCTTTCTTCTGTGTGTTTCCCACTCTCTCCTGTGTATATTCCTCTCTCCTTTGTGTATCTCCCTCTCTCCTGTGTGTATCCCCCTCTTCTGTATGTATCCCCCTCTCTCCTTTGTGTATTTTTCTGTCTCCTGCATGTATTCAATGCTTTTGTGTGTACCCCCTCTCTTCTGTGTGTATCCCCCACTTCTGTGTGTATCTTTTTCTCTTCTGTGTGTATCTTCCTCTCTCCTCTCTGTATCCTCCTCTCTCCTGTGTGTATCTTCCTATCAACTGTGTGTATCCCCCCTCTCCTGTGTGTATCATTCTCTCTACTGTGTGTATTCTTCTCTTTCCTGTGTGTATTTCCCTTTCTCCTGTGTGCATCCCTCTCGCTCCTGTGTGTATTTTCTTCTCATGTGTGTATCCCTTTCTCCTTTGTGTATCCACCTCTTTCCTCTGTGTATCCCCACTTTTCTGTGTTTACGCTTCTCCCTCCAGTGTGTATCCTCCTCTCACCTGTGTGTATTTCTCTCTCCTGTTTGTATCACTTTTTCCTGAGAATGTCCGCCTCTCTTTTGTGTGTACCCCCATTTTACTGTGTTTATCCCCATTTTATGTGTGTATGCCCCCTCCGCTGTGTGTATCCCACTCCTGTGTGTAACCTCCTTCTCTCTTCTGTGTTTATTCTCCTCTCTCTTTTGTGTATCCTCTTTTCTTTGTGTGTATCACCATCTTTTCTGTGTGTATCCTCCTCTATCCTGTGTGTATATTGTCTCTCTCCTGTGTGTATTCCCCTCTCTCCTCTGTGTATCTTCGTCTCTTTTGTGTGTATCCTCTTCTCTCCTGTGTGTATCCTCATCTCTTTTGTGTGTATTCTTCTCTCTTCTGTGTGTATCTTTTCACTCTTCTGTGTGTATTCCCCTCTCTCCTTTCTGTATTCCCCTCACCTGTGTGTATACCCGTCTCTCCTGTGTGAATTCCCCTCCCTTCTCTGTGTATCACCCTCTCTATTGTGTAAATTTTCCTCTATACTGTGTGTAACCTTTTTTGTCCTGTGTGTATGCTTCTCTCTTTTATGTGTATCCTTCTCTCTTTTGTGTGTATCCTCCTCTCTCCTGAGTGCATCCCACCACTCTCCTGTGTGTATTCCCCTCTCTCCTGTGTGGATCTCAATCTCTCCTGTGTGTATCCCCCTCTTCTATGTGAATCCCCCACTCTCCTGTGTGTATCCATTTCTTTTGTGTGTATCCCCTTATCTGTTGTGTGTATTTCTCTGTCTCCTGTGTGTATCCAACTCTCTTGTGAGAATCTCCCTTTCTTCTGTGTGTATACCCCTTTTCTGTGTGTATACCCCTCTCTCCTGTGTGTATCCTCCCCTCTCCTGTGTGTATCCTCCTCTCTCCTTTGTGTATCCTCCAATCTCCTGCATGTATCCTCATCTCTTCTATTTGTATCCTCCTCTCTTTTGTGTGTATCCTCCTCTCTTTTGTATTTATATTTTTCCCTCTGTGTGTATTCTCCTCTCTCCTGTGTGAATTTCCCTCCATCCTGTGTGTATGCCTTACTCTGCTGTGTGTATCCCCCTCTCTTTTTTGTGTATCCCACCTTTCTCCTGTGTGTATCCTCTTCTCTCCTGTGCATAAGCTCCTCTCTTTTGTGTGTATTTTTCTCTCCTATGTGTATTCCCCTCTCTCCTGTGTGTATCCACCCCTCTTCGGTGTTTATCTTTCTCGCCTGTGTGAATCCCTCTCTCTCCTGTGTGTTTCCCCTCTTCTTTGTGTATCCTCCTCTCTCCTGTGTGTATCCTCCTATCTCCTGTGTGTATTCTCCTCTCTCCTGTGTGTATCCCCCTTTCTCCTGTGTGTATCCTTCTCTTTTGTGTGTTTCCCCTCTCTCCTGTTTGTTTTCTTCACTCTCCTGTGTGTATCCTTCTCTCTCCTGTGTTTCCACCACTCTCTCCTGTGTGTATCACTCTTTCCTGTGTGTATACTTTTCTCTCCTGTGTTTATCCCCCTTTCTCCTTTGTTTATCACCCTTTTATGTGTGTATTCCCCTCTCTTCTGTGTGTATCTTTTCTCCTGTGTGTATCCCTCTTTTTCCTGTGTGTATCGCTTTATCCTGTGTGTATCCTCCTCTCTCCTGTGTGTACCCTCCTCTCTCCTGTTTGTATAACCCCTCTCCTTTGTGTATCCCCCTCTACCCTGTGTGTATCCTTCTGTCTCCTGTGTGTTTCCTTTCCTCTTTGGTGTGTATTTCCTTCTCTCCTGTGCATCCTTCTTTCTCCTGTGTGTATCCTCTCTCTCCTGTGTGTATCCTTTTCTCTGCTGTGTGTATTTTTTTCTCCTGTGTGTACGACCCTCTTTTTGTGTGTGTCTCACTCTCCTGTGTGTATCCTTTTCTCTCCTGTGTATATACCCCTTTCTTTTGTGTGTATCCCCTCTCCTCTGTGTATGACCCTCTTTCCTGTTGTTATCCTCCTCTCCTTTGTGTATCCTCCCCTCTCCTGTGTGAATTATTTTCTCTCATCTCTGTGTTTTTCTCTTTCCTGTGTGTATCCCCCTCTCCTTTGTTTATCTTTCTAACTTCTGTTTGTATCCTCCTTTCTCCTATGTGTACCCGTCTCTCTCCTGTGTGTATCACCCCTCTTCTGTGTGTGTCTTCTTCTCTCCTGTGTGTATTTCTCTCTCTCCTTTGTGTATTCTCCTCTCTTTTCTGTGTATCCTCCACTCTCCTGTGTGTATCCTCCTCTCTTCTGTGTGTATACTTCTCTCTCCTGTTCGTATTCTTCTCTCTCCTGTGTGTATCCTCCTCTCTTCTGCGTGTATCTTTCTTTCTCCTGTGTGTCTCCTCCTCTCTCCTGTATTTATCATTCTCTCTCCTGTGTGCATTCTCCTTTCTCCTGTGTGTATCCTTTTCGCTTCTGTTGGTATCCTTTTCTCTCCTGTGGGTATCAATTCTTTTCCCTGTGTGTATCCCCCTCTCTTCTCTGTGTATCTCCGCTCTCCTGTGTGTATCCTTCTCTCTGCTGTTGCATTCTCCTTTCTCCTGTGTCTACGCCCCTCTCTCCTGTGTGTATCCCCCTCTCCTGTGTGTATGCTCCTCTCTCCTGTGTGTATCCCCCTCTCCTCTGTGTATCCTTTTCTCTGCTGTGGGTATCCCTTCTCTCTCCTGTGCGTAACCGTTTTTTCTCCTGTGTGTAACACCCTTTCTTCAGTGTGTATCCCTTCTCTCTCCTGTGTGTATACCCTCTCTGCTTTGTGTATCTCCTCTCTCCTGTGTTTATCTTCCTCTCTGCTGTGTGTATCCTGTTTTCTCCTGTGTCTACTCCCCTCTCTCTTGTGTGTTTCCCCCTCTCCTGTGTGTTTACTCCCCTTTCCTCTGTTTAACCCTTTTTTTCCTGTTTGTATCCCCCTCTCCTGTGTGTAAGCCCCTCTCTTCTGTGTGTATCTTCCTCTCCTCTGTTTATCCTCCTCTCTCCTTTGTTTATTCTTTTCTCTCCTCTGTTTATTCCCGACTCTCCTGTGTGTATCCCTTTTTCCTTTGTGTATTCTCTTCTCTCCTGTGTGTACCCCCTCTCTCCTGTGTTTCCCCTCAACTATCCTGTGTGGATCACCACTCTCCGTGTGTATCCCCACTCTCTCCTGTTTGTATCCCCTCTCTTTTGTGTGTATGCCCCACTTCTGTGTGTATCCACCTCTCTCCTGTGTACATTTCCTTCTCTCCTGTATGGATCTTTCTCACTCCTGTGTTTACGCCCTCTCTCCTGTGTGTATCCTCCTCTCTGCTGTGTGTATCCTCCTCTCTCCTATGTGTATCCATCTCTCTCATGTGTGTATCCTCTATTCTCCTGTGTGAACCCTCATCTCTTCTGTTTGTATCACCACTCTCCTGTTTGTATCCTTCTCTCTTCTGTGTGTATCCTTCTGTCTACCGTGTGTATCCTTCCCTCTTTTTGTGTATTCTCCTGTCTTCTCTGTGTATCCTATGCTTTCCTGTGTGAATCCTTCTCACTTTTGTGTGTATTCCTCTCTCCTGTGTGTACCCTTCTCTCTCCAGTGTGTATCCTCCTTTCTCCTGTGTGTATCCTCCTCTTTCCTGTGTGTATCATTTTTCTCTGCTGTGTATATCAACCCTCTTTTTTGTTTGTATTTTCCCTCTCTCTTGTGTGTATCCCCCCTCTCTCCAGTTTGTGTCCCCCTTTTTTCTGTGTGTATCCCCTCTCTCCTATGTGTAACCCCCTCCCTTTTGTGTGTATACTTTCTCCCTCCTGTGTGTAATTTTCTTTCTCCTCTGTGTATCCCCTCTCTCCTGTGTGTATCCTCTTCTCTGCTGTGTGTATCCTTTTTTATCCTGTCTGTACGCTTCTCTCTCCTGTGTGTTTCCGCCTGTTCTGTGTGTTTCTTTCTCTCTTATGTGTTTATCCTTCTTTCTCCTGTGTTTATCACCCTCTCCTGTGTGTATGCTCCTCTCTCCTGTGTGTATTTCTTTCTCCTGTGTTTATTCTCCTCTCTCTTGTGTGTATCCTCCTCTCTCTTCTGTGTATCCCCTACTCTCCTGTGTGTATGCCCCTCTGCTTTGTGTATCCTCTTCGCTTTTTTGTGTACCCACTCTCTCCTGTGTGTACCCTCGACTCTCCTGTGTGTATCACCCCCTCCCATGTTATTTTCTGACTCTCCAAATGAAAGACCATATGAAATGGACTAGTAATTATTCTTCACATGTGCAATATTCAAAGAGGTTCTGTGTATTACTCAGGGTCACACAGAATTAGAGTTTATATGAAATAGACTCCTGATTGCCACCCAGGTGTGTATCATTCAGGAAGGCACTTAATCCATGGCAATCTAAAACTGGTCTGATTACTCCATAGAAGTTCATTATTCACTGAATCTTTGAATGAGAGGCCATACAATATAGACACCTGACTATTTCTCCATTGTAAATTACTCAATAAGGATCTAAATGACTGGTAGTATAAAATAGAATCCTGATAATTCCCCAGGTGTGTATCATTCTGGGAGGCACAGAATGAGTGGACATATAAAAATGCTCGAATATTAACCTGGTGTGCATTATTAACTGAGGATCTAAATGAGTGGCTACATAAAGTAGACTCTTAACTCTTCCCCAGGTGTGTTTTATTGAATGAGACTCTGACTCAGTGGGCATAAAAAAGAGACTCAGGTGTATTTCCTAGGTGTTCATTACTTCCAGAGACTCTGAATGTGTAGGCATTTGAAGTAGACCCTTGACTGTTTCTGAGGGAAGTATTATTCACAGAGGCACAGAACGAGTGGCCATGTGAAAAAGATTCCTGACTTATGAGATATACATGTTATTCACTAAAACACTGAAAGAGTGGCCTTATGAAGTAGACCGCATTTCACTCCACAGGTGTGTGTTATTTTTTGACACTCTGAACGAACCACCATATGAAATGGACTAGTGATTATTCTTCAAATGTGCAATATTCAAAGTGGTACTGTTTGAGTGTCCATAGCAAATAGTCTCAAGACTCTCACACATGTGTGTATCATTCACGGATCTCCTTAATTTTGGGATACCTTCAATAGGGTCCTCACACCTCCACAGCTGTTTATTATGCACTGAAGGTCGGAATGAGAGGCCATATGAAATAAACTCCTTACTATTGCCCCATAGTGCGTTATTCGGTAATGCTGTGATTGAGTGGCCATATGACCTGGACTTTGACTATTCCCAAAGTGTGTATTCTTCAGTCAGTTTCTGAACGAGTAACCACATAAAATAGACTCCTGATTCTGTCCTCTTCTCTATTTTTCAGCTCTGCATTTTCCACTGAGTCGTTGTGCTAATGGTCATATTAAATAGTCTCCAGACAATTATCCAGGTGTGCATTATTCAGTGAGTCTCCTAATAAGTGACTATATATAATAAAATCCTGAGTATTTTCCAGATATATATAATTATTCACTGAGGAACTGAATAAGTGGCCATGTCAAGTACACTCCTGACATTTCCATACGTCTGAATTATTCTGTGAGTCTCTGAATGTGTGGCCATAAAATAGAGACTCCTATATACTACTCAGGTGTGAGATTTTACATTCGGCTGTATATGTGTGGCTATACAAAATAGAATCCTTACTTTGCCAAGGAGTCTGTTATTCAGTTAGGCTCTGAGTATGTGGCTATATGAAATAGAATTCTGACTACAATACAGGAGTTCTTTACTCAATGAACCTCTGAAGATATTCCACATGTAATAGCGTTTAGAGTATTCCTCAGGGGTTTATTATTCACTGACACTCTGAAACTTTGAACATATGAAATTGTTTACTGACTAGTCTACAGGTGTGTATTATTGACTCTGACTTTAAATATTTGGGCATATGGAATAGACTAGAGACTATTCCAATGTTGTGTATTATTGACTCAGGCTTTGACTTTGTGGCCATATAAAATAGACTAGTGTCTATTCCACATGTGTGCATTATTCCCTTAGGCTGTAAATGAGAGGCTATGTAAAGTACACTCCTAACACTTTCCCAGGTGTGTGTAACTCAGTGAGGCTCTTTTGTATGACCATATGAATCAGGAAGCGGTCTATCTCAAATAATATTATTATTCAGTGAATCTCTGTATGAGTGGCTATATGAAATAGATTGCTGAGTACTTTACGTTTGTTCATTATTCATTGAGGTTATGAGTCTGTGGCCATATAAAATGTAATCCTGACTAATCCACACGTGCATATTATCCACTGAGGCTATGAATGTGTTTCCATATAAAATAGACTCCTGGCTACTACACAGGTCTGCATTATTTACTGAGGATCTGAATGAATGTCCATCGAAAATAGACTCCAAATTATTCTCCAGGTGTGTATTATTCAGTGAGCCTCAGAAGCTGTGGTTATACTAATTAGATTTCTTACTATATCAAGGGTCTGTCTTATGCACTGAGGTTCTGAATATGTGTCCAAATGAAAGAGTCTCGGTGGAGGAGGCAAGATGGCGTCATAGAGGTGACTCAGGATTGCAGCTCTCGGTGAAGGCGCAGAGGGTGAGTCCTAGCCGCATTCTCGGATGTTCCTTTTATGCCCACAGAGCGTTGAAAGTCCCAGGTGTGTGAGAGACACGGGACGCTAGCAACCGGCTAACGCAACCAGCTTCCGCCGCCTCTTCGGCCTGCGCCGCAGCGGGACCCGGCGCAGAACTCACTGGTCTGGGTGCCCTGTTAAACCGGCAATCTGAGATTTGGAAGGGCAGATTGGCATGTCCATCTGATTGAACGGGACTTGGACAATGAGCCAGACCAGGAGTTTCCTGGGAAGCGTAATCTGAGCCGGGGTAGTGGGCAGCGGCACGGGAGATCGCACGGATCCCAGTGCCCTATCAGCAGGCTCCTGGGGCGCCAGTGAGAGAGTCGATCTTTTGGCTTGGGGAGAGGAAGAGAGAGAGAGAGAGAGGACGGACTCTGAGGCAGGGAGCTGGGTGATCAGGCTCGGCGGGTCCCACGCTCACGGGGACAAGCAGGGCGGCAACTGGAGGCGCTTGGGGCTGAGAGTTTTGTTGCTGGCATTTAGGACGGTGCAGCACGGTCAGGGAGGGGCGTCCACCATTCCTGACGAAGTGCACCCCGACTTAAGTACCGCCCAGGACTGACGCAGCCTGCCATTGCCGAGGCAACCTGCCATAACAGAGAGAGTCCGCCAGGCCGCAACAGGGCGGACCCGCATTAGCTGGTCAGAGCCCCGGCAGGCAAATAGTGAATAGACTGCCACCTAGTGGGGCAGGACAGTGCAACAGATACTCTTAAAGAAAGCCCCAACTCCCTGAGACAGAGCATCTAAGGGTGAAAAAAAAAAAGAGTGGTGTTTTAAGAGTTCTATTGCAGGAGACATAACCTCCCAACAACCCTGAATGAACAACGGAGCTCACAGCTCAGCACTGGAGCTCCTATAAAGCACAGACTGTCTCCTCAAGCAGCTCTCTGACCCCGTATATCCAAGGAGTCACCCCAGAAAAGGACTAATCAGACTGACATTTGGCTGGCATTATTCTGGAACAAGGGCAGCAGAAAAAGAAACTGATATCATCCCTCACTGTTCTGCAGCTGCTGCAGGTATACCCCAGACAAGCAGGGCCTGGAGTGGACCTCAGCACTCATACAGCAGAGAGGATAGATCATTAGAGGGAAAACTAAGTAACAGAAATACTTCATCATCAACAATCTCAGTGTCCACACAGAGACCCAATTGAAAAATCAGCCACTACTAAGACGACAGGCGGATCAATCCATACAGATGGGAAGAAACCAGCGCAAAAAGGAGGAAAGCACCCGAAACCAAAACACCTCACCTCCAAAAAGGGACCAAAACTCCTCACCAGCAAGGGAACAAAGCTGGACGGAGAATGAGTGTGACGAAATGACGGAATCAGACTTCAGAAAGTGGATAATGAGAAACTTCAGTGAACTAAAGGAACATGTTCTAAACCAGTGCAAAGAAACTAAGAACCTTGAAAAAAGATTTGAAAAAAGATTCGAGGAATTGATAACGAGAATGGACAACTTAGAGAGGAATATGAATGAATTGAAGGAGCTGAAAAACACAACACGAGAACTTCGCGAAGCATGCACAAGTTTCAACAGCCGAATTGACCAAGCAGAAGAAAGAATATCAGAAGTTGAAGATCAACTCAATGAAATAAAACGAGAAACCAAGATTAAAGAAAAAAGCACAAAAAGGAATGAACAAAATCTCCAAGAAATGTGGGACTATGTGAAGAGACCCAACCTACGTTTGATAGGTGTACCAGAATGTGACGAAGAGAATGAATCCAAGCTGGAAAACACTCTTCAGGATATTATCCAGGAGAATTTCCCCAACCTAGCAAGACAGGTCAATACTCAACTCCAGGAAATACAGAGAACACCACAAAGATACTCTGCAGGAAGAGCAACCCCAAGGCACATAATCGTCAGATTCACCAGGGTTGAAACGAAGGAGAAAATACTAAGGGCAGCCAGAGAGAAAGGTCAGGTCACCCACAAAGGGAAGCCCATCAGACTCACAGCAGATCTCTCGGCAGAGACTCTACAAGCCAGAAGAGAGTGGGGGCCAATATTCAACATCCTTAAAGAAAAGAGCTTTCAACCCAGAATTTCATATCCAGCGAAACTGAGCTTCATAAGTGAAGGAAAAATAAAATCCTTCATGAACAAGCAAGTACTCAGAGATTTTGTCACCACTAGGCCTGCTTTACAAGAGCTCCTGAAAGAGGCACTACACATAGAAAGAAACAACCAGTTCCAGCCATCCTAAAAGCATACCAAATGCTAAAGACCATCAACAAAATGAAGAATGTACATGAACCAATGGGCAAAACAGCCAGCTAGCATCAAAATGGCAGTATCAAATTCACACATAACAATATTAACCCTGAATGTAAACGGGCTAAATGCACCAATCAAAAGACACAGACTGGCAAATTGGATAAAAAAACAAAACCCATCGGTGTGCTGTATCCAGGAAACCCACCTCACATGCAAAGATACACAAAGGCTCAAAATAAAGGGATGGAGGAAGATTTACCAAGCAAATGGAGAGCAAAAAAAAGCAGGAGTTGCAATTCTCATCTCTGATAAAACAGACTTTAAAATAACAAAGATCAAAAGGGACAAAGAAGGTCATTACATAATGGTAAAAGGATCGATACAACAAGAAGAGATAACGATTCTAAATATATATGGACCCAATGTAGGAGCACCCAGATATATAAGGCAAGTTCTTAATGACTTACAAAGGGACTTAGACTCCCACACAATAATAGTGGGAGACTTTAACACTCCACTGTCAATAGAAGACAGATCAGCCAGACAGAAAATTAACAAGGATATCCAGGACTTGAACTCAGACCTGGAACAAGCAAACCTGATAGACATTTACAGAACTCTCCACCCCAAATCCACAGAATATACATTCTTCACAGCACCACATCACACCTACTCCAAAATTGACCACATAATTGGAAGTAAAGCACTCCTCAGCAAATGCAAAACAATTGAAATCATAACAAACAGTCTCTCAGACCATAGTGCAATCAAGTTGGAACTCAGAATTCAGAAAATAACTCAGAACTGCACAGCTTCATGGAAACTGAACAATTGGCTCTTGAATGTTGATTGGATAAACAATGAAATGAAGGCAGAAATAAAGAAGTTCTTTGAAACCAACGAGAATGAAGACACAACGTACCAGAATCTCTGGGACACATTTAAAGCAGTCTGTAGAGAAAAATATATAGCAATAAGTGCCCACATGAGAAGAGTGGAGAGATCCAAAATTGACACCCTATCGTCAAAATGGAAAGAGCTAGAGGACCAAGATCAAAAAAGCTCAAAACCTAGCCGAAGACAAGAAATAACTAAGATCAAAGCAGAACTGAAGGAGATAGAGACAAGAAAAACCCTTCAAAAAATCAATAAATCTAAGAGCTGGTTTTTCGAAAAGATCAACAAAATAGACAGACCACTAGCCAGACTGATAAAAAAGAAGAGAGAGAACAACCAAATAGATGCAATAAAAAACGATAAAGGGGAAATCACCACAGATTCCACAGAAATTCAAACCATCATCAGAGAATACTACAAACAACTCTATGCACATAAACCGGTAAATCAGGAAGAAATGGATAAATTCCTGGACGCCTGTGTCCTCCCAAGCCTAAACCAGGAGGAAGCCGAAACTATGAATAGACCAATAACAAGGTCTGAAGTTGAGGCAGCAATTAAGAGCCTACCACACAAAAAAAGCCGAGGTCCAGATGGGTTCACAGCCGAATTCTACCAGACACACAAAGAGGATCTGGTACCATTCCTTCTGAAACTATTCCAAATAATCCAAAAAGAGGGAACCCTTCCCAAATCATTTTATGAGACCAACATCATCCTGATACCAAAACCTGGCAGAGACTCAACAAGAAAAGAAAACTTCAGGCCAATATCCATGATGAACATAGATGCAAAAATCTTCAATAAAATACTGGCAAACCGATTGCAACAGCACATTAAATAACTTATCCATCATGATCAAGTAGGATTCATCCCGGGGATGCAAGGCTGGTTCAACATACGCAAGTCTATAAATGTAATTCACCACATAAACAGAAGCAAAAACAAAAACCACATGATTATCTCAATTGATGCAGAGAAGGCATTTGACAAAATTCAACAGCCCTTTATGCTAAAAACCCTCAATAAACTTGGTATTGATGGAACATATCTCAAAGTAATAAAAGCTATTTACGACAAACCAACAGCCAATATCATACTTAATGGGCAAAAACTGGAAGCATTACCTTTGAAATCTGGCACTAGACAAGGATGCCCTCTCTCACCACTTCTATTCAATATAGTACTAGAAGTTCTAGCCGGAGCAATCAGGCAAGAAAAAGAAATAAAGTGTATTCAAATAGGAAAGGTGGAAGCCAAATTGTCTCTATTTGCAGACGACATCATAGTATACCTAGAAGACCCCATCACCTCAGCCAAAAAGCTACTGCAACTGATAAGCAACTTCAGCAAAGTCTCAGGATATAAAATCAATGTTCAAAAATCACAAGCATTCCTATACACCAATAACAGACTTAAAGAGAACCAAATCAAGAACGAACTGCCATTCACAATTGCTACAAAGAAAATAAAATACCTAGGAATACAACTCACTAGGAATGTAAGGGACCTCTTTAAGGAAAACTACAAACAACTGCTCAACGAAATAAGAGAGGACACAAACAGATGGAGAAACATTCCATGTTCGTGGTTAGGAAGAATCAATATCGTGAAAATGGCTATACTGCCCAAAGTAATTTACACAATCAATGCTATCCCCATCAAACTACCATTGAATTTCTTCACAGAACTGGAAAAAACCACCATGAATTTCATATGGAACCAAAAAAGAGCCCGCATAGCCAAGTCAATTCTAAGCAAAAAGAACACAGCAGGAGGCATCACGCTACCAGACTTCAAACTATACTACAAGGCTACAGTAATCAAAACATCATGGTACTGGTACCAAAACAGAGATATAGACCAATGGAACAGAACAGAGGCATCGGAGGCAACACAACACATCTACAACCATATTATCTTTGATAAACCCGACAAAAACAGGCAATGGGGAAAGGATTCCCTATTTAATAAATGGTGTTGGGAAAACTGGCTAGCCATGTGCAGAAAGCAGAAACTGGACCCCTTCCTGACACCTTACACTAAAATTAACTCCAGATGGATTAAAGACTTAAACGTAAGACCTGACACCATAAAAACCCTAGAAGAAAATCTAGGCAAAACCATTCAGGACATAGGAGTAGGCAAGGACTTCATGAACAAAACACCAAAAGCATTGGCAACAAAAGCCAAAATAGACAAATGGGACCTAATCAAACTCCACAGCTTTTGCACGGCAAAACAAACAGTCACTAGAGTGAATCGGCAACCATCAGAATGGGAAAAAATCTTTGCAGTTTACGCATCTGACAAAGGGCTGATATCTAGAATTTACAAAGAACTCAAACAGATTTACAGGAAAAAAACAAACAAGCCCATTCAAAAATGGGCAAAGGATATGAACAGAAACTTTACAAAAGCAGACATACATGAGGCCAGCAAACATATGAAAAAGTGCTCATCGTCATTGGTCATTAGAGAGATGCAAATCAAAACCACATTGAGATACCATCTCACACCAGTTAGAATGGCGATCATTAAAAAATCTGGAGACAGCAGATGCTGGAGAGGATGTGGAGAAGTAGGAACACTCTTACACTGTTGGTGGGAGTGTAAATTAGTTCAACCATTGTGGAAGACAGTGTGGCGATTCCTCAGGGACCTAGAAATAGAAATTCCATTTGACCCAGCAATCCCATTACTGGGTATCTATCCAAAGGACTATAAATCGTTCTACTATAAGGACACATGCACACGAAAGTTCATTGCAGCACTGTTTACAATAGCAAAGACCTGGAACCAACCCAAATGCCCAACGATGATAGACTGGACTGGGAAAATGTGGCACATATACACCATGGAATATTATGCAGCAATCAAAAATGATGAGTTTGTGTCCTTTGTAGGGACTTGGATGAATCTGGAGAACATCATTCTCAGCAAACTGACACAAGAACAGAAAAAGAAGTACCGCATATACTCACTCATAGGTGGGTGAGAAAAATGAGAACACGTGGACACAGAGAGGTGGTCTACTATACACTGGGGACTGTTGGGGGGAATGGGGGAGGGACAGCAGGGGGGGCTGGGGGGCATAGCCTGGGAATGAATACCAAGTGTGTGTGAAGGGGAGGAATGCAGCAAAGCACACTGCCATGTGTGTACCTATGCAACTATCTTGCTCGTTCTGCACATGTACCACGAAACCTATAATGCAATAAAAATTAAAAAAAAAAAAAGAAAAGAAAATTTCCTTAATTTAGAGTGGCACACTAAAATAGTTAGGAATTGGAATGCCATGATATGTGGTATCTACTTTGATATACTTCAACAAAGAAAATAACATCGATCAGGCACAGTGGCTCATTCCTATATTCACAACACTTTGGAAGGCCAAGGTGGGAGGATCACTTGAGCCCAGGAATTTGAGACTAGTCTAGGCAACATTGTGAGATCCTGTCTCTCCAAAAAATAAAATTTATAAAAAAGCCCATGTGTGGTGGAATACACCTATAGTTCCAGCTATTACTCAGGAGGCTAAGGCAGGAGGATCTTGAGCCCAGGAGTTTGAAGCTGCAGTGGGCTATGATTGCACCACTGTACTCCAGCCTGGGCAACAGAGCAAGACCCTGTCTTTATTATAAAAGAAAATGAAAGAAAGGAAAGAAAAAAAGTAACATCAGTGAGACAAATAACAAAATGTTAACAAGGGATAAGGGTAGTGTATTCTATTCTCTCTATTGTTAGAAATTATTTTATTTTATTTTATTTTATTTTTTAATTTTTATTGCATTATAGGTTTGGGGGTACATGTGCAGAACGAGCAAGATAGTTGCATAGGTACACACATGGCAGTGTTCCCTGCTTATTAAAATATTTTAAAATTAAATTGTGTTTTAATAAAAGGGGGACAGAAAGCCTGATAAAATATCCCATCCATCCATGCATAGAGTTGTAATAAGGTTGGCTGCCTGAGTCAAAGAGGGAAATGGCTAAAACCAAGTTTATCCTAGATTACAAAGACACCTGAGGAAAATGTTTATATTGCCTTTGTGGGACAAATTGTATAATGTAGGCAAGATGAGTACCAGCCTTCAATTTTGCTGTCAATCTATCAAAATTCTCCATTATGGAGGTGAAGTGAGGGATGGCAGGAGGCTAATTATTAAACAGCTTTACAACTGCATTAAGGCTATGAGGAGAAGATGGGCACATACCAGTCAACTCCGTCCCTTCCACTCTCTGACCTGGACCCACACTATCTTGGAGACAAGGAATTCATTAGGTTCTATTTAAAGAGAAGGTGAATTTTGTCCCTCCTTTATTGGGAAATCTTTACAAAGTTTCCCATATTGTGGACTACTTTTTCAAATGCTATTTTGAACAACAAAGTACCACATGGAAGAAGATATCTCAATTATTGCAAATTTTAGATGCTTATAAGGTCACTGCTAAAACGCCTTTACAATGTAGAAAAAAACTATAATATGGTAATTGTTCCTGAGAGAATGAGCTCAAAGTGCAAGAATAGGATGTAGTTGTAAATAAGCCTTTAACATTAAAGATCACTTTAAAAAGCAATCTGGCAAGTGGTTACTTTGTGGAGATTAGACATCTATCTACAAGAACTATGAAAATAGGTACTTGTAGCTGGGAATACAATTTTTAAAAATTTATCAGATAAGGATCAAAAGACAGCTTGTATTAAAAACCGCTTAGATGAACTGAAGATGATGTGCTTTGCAAAATGCATTAGGTGACTCAAAAAGTGGCTCTAATGATGAGCAGCTCTCCAGCGTTGGCAACGGATGTGAAGTTTGAAGCACATTCTTTTCACAAAGAAGGTGAGAGTGCTTTTGAATAGGATGACCAAGAAGGTGAGGGATCTGGGGACAGCTAGTTTGTAGAAGGCAAGACCTATTCAGTAAGGACCTACAGGGTGAAGACCTGTAAGATACAAATGGCACATAATAAATGTCTCTCCAAGTAAAAAAAAAAAAAAAAAGAGACTCCTGGCTACTCCCCAGGTGTACATTATTTACCGGGGCTCTGAATGAATATCCATCGAAAATAGACTCCAAATTATTTTTCAGGTGTGTATTATTCAGTGAGGCTCAGAAGATGTGTCCTTATTAATTAGATTCCTTACAACACACAGGGCCTGTTTTATTCACTGTGGCTCTGAATATGTGTCTACACGAAATAGACTCCTGACAATATCACATTATTCAGTGACACTCTGAATTAGGGGCCACATGAAAGAGTCTCCTGACTATTCCACCGGTGTGCATTATTTAGTGAGACTCTGAATGAAGGGCTGTAGGTAAAGCCTGACTATTTTCCCAGCTGTGTACACTTAGTGAGGCTCTTAAAGAGCGGCCATAGGAAAGAGTCTCCTGAATATTCCACAGGTGTGCATTATTTAGTGAGACTCTGAATGAGGGGTATTGGTAAATCCTGACTATTTTCTCATGTGTGTACACTTAGTGTGGCTCTTAACTAGTGGCTGTAGGAAAAAAACTTCTGACTATTCTGCAGGTGTGCATTATTTAGTGATTCGCTGAGTGGGTGGCCATAAAAAATAGACTCCAGACTATATCACAAGTGTGCAATATTCAGTGAGGCTTTCAAAGAAGGTCCGTAAGAATCAGATTTCTAATTACTTTGTGCATTATTCACTTTTTGTCAGAATGAGTAGCTGTATGACATAGACTCCTCATTATTATACATGTGTGCACTAATCCAACAGGTTCTGTTTGTGTGTCCATATTAGATAGACTCCTGCCCCTGCCCCAGGTGTGTATTACACAGCGATACACAAAGTTAGAGTTCATATGAAATAGACTCCTGACTATCGCCCAGGTATGTATGATTTAGAAAGGCACTTAATTAGTGGCTATCTTAAACTGCATCCTGATTACTCCATATAATTTCAATATTCACTGAAACTGTGAATGATAGACCATATAAAATTGACACCTGACTATTGCTCCATTGTGAACTATTCAATAAGTTTCTAAATGAGTGGTAGTATCAAATAGAATCCAGAGGATTCTTCAGGTGTATATCACTCAGTGAGGCACAAAATGAGTGGCCATATCAAAAATTCTCAAATCTTACCCTGGTGTGCATTTTTCACTGAGGATCTAAATGAGTGGCTACATGAACTACACTTTTAACTCTTCCCCATGTGTGTATTATTGAATGAGATTTTGACTAAGTGGGCATAAGAAAGAGACTCAGGTGTTTTGCCCAGGTGTTCATTACTTACAGAGACTCTGAAAGTGTAGGCATTTGAAGTAGACCCTTTACTGTTTCTGAGGGGAGTGCTATTCACACAGGCACAGAACGAGTGGCCATGTGAATGAGATTCCTGACTTATCAGATACACATGTTATTCACTAAAGCATTGAAAGAGTTGCCTTATGAAATAGAACCCATTTTACTCCACAGGTGTGCGTTATATTTTGATTCTCCAAACGAATCACCATATGAAACAGACTAGTGATTATTCCCCACATGTGCAGTATTAGAAAAAGTTATGTATGTGTGTCTATATCAAACAGTCTCCTGACTCTGACACATGTGTGTATCATTCACGGAGCTGCTTATCTTGGGGCTATGTTAAATAGTGTCCTGACTACTCCACAGCTTTTTATTACACACTGAAGCTCTGAATGAGAGGCCATATAAAATAGACTTCTTACTATTGCCCATTTGTGCATTATCCCGTAATGCTGTGATTCAGTGTCCATATGATATGGAGTCTTACTATACCAAAGATCTGTATTCTTCAGTGAGATTCTGATCGAGTGACCACATAACATAAACTTTTGACTCTATAATTTTGAGTATTGTTCTGTTCTGCATTGTCCACTGAGTCGCTACGTGTAGAGTCATATCAAATAGTCTTTAGACTCTTCCTTATGTGTGCATTATTCTGTGAGTCTCTGAATAAGTGGCTATATATAATATAATCCTGAGTATTTTCCAGATATATATAATTCCTCACTGAGGTTCTGAATAAGTGGCTATGTGAAATACATTCCTGACATTTCCATAGGTCTGTATAATTCTGTGAAGCTCTGAATGAGTGGCCATAAAATAGAGACTCCTGAATACTCCTCAGGCGTGCATTTTTACATTTGGCTCTAAATGAGTGGCTATACGAAATAGAATCCTGACTATTTCCAAGGTGTATGTTATTTAGTTAGGCTCTGAATATGTAGCTATATAAAATAGAATTCTGACTACAATACAGGTGTTTATTATGATTCAATGAAGTTCTGAAATTGATGCCAAATATGCGTATCCCCCTATCCCCCTTGTGTATCTCCCCGTCTCCTGGGCGTATCCCTCTCGCCTGTGTGTATCTCCCTCTCTTTTGTGTGTTTCCCCCTCTTATTTGTGTATCCTCCTTTCTCCCCTGTGTAGCCTCCTCTCTCCTGTGTGTATCCCCCTTCCACTGTGTGTATCTTCCTCTCTCCTGTGTGTACCGCCCTCCCTCCTGTGTGTATGCTGCACTCTCCTGTTTGTATCTTCCTTGTTCCTGTGTGTATCCCCCTCTCTCCTGTTTGTGTCTTCCTTGTTCCTGTGTGTATCTCCCTCTCTCCTGTGTGTATCCTCCTATCTACTGTGTGTATGCCCCTCTTTTGTGTGTATTCCCCTCTCTCCTGTGTGTATCCCCCACTCCTCTTTGTATCCCCCACTCTCTTTTGTGTATTACCCTGTTTCCTGTGTGAATCCAACTCTCCTGTGCGTATCCCCCCTCTCCTGTGTGTATGCACCTCTCCTTTCTGTATCCTCCTCTCTCCTGTGTGTATCCTCCTCTCTCCTTTGTGTGTTTTCCTCTCTCCTGTGTGTATCTTCCTATATCCTTTGTGCATCCCTCCTCTTTCCCTTGAGTTTCCCCCACTCTCCTGTGTGTAACATCTTTCTCTTCTGTTTGTATCCCCCCTTTCTTCTGTGGTTATCCTCCTCTCTCCTGTGTGTATACCCTCTATCCTCTTTGTATTCTCCACTCTCCTGTGTGTATCTTCCTCTCTCCTGTGTGTACGCCTCTCTCACCTGTGTGTATCTCCCTCTCCTGTGTGTATCATCCTCTCTCTTTTGTGTATCCCCCTTCCTCCTGTGTGTATTCCCCTTTTCTGTGTGTATGCCCCTCTCTACTTTGTGTATTCTTCTGTCTCCTCTGCGTATCCTTTTCTCTTTTGTGTGTATCCTCTCTCCTGTGTGTATCTTCCTCTCTCCTGTGCATCTTCCTCTCTCCTGTGTGTATCTTTCTCTCTCCTCTGTGTATCCTCCTCTCTCCTGTGTGTATGAACCTCTCTCCTGTGTGTATATTTCTTCATCCCTCTGTGTATCCCCCCTCTCCTGTGTGTATCCCCCTTTCTTCTTTGTGTATCTCCCTCTCTTTTGTGTGTATCCCCTCTCTTCTTTGTGTATTCTCCTCTCTGCTGTGTCTATCCTTCTCTCTCCTCTGTGTACGCCCCTCTCTCTTGTGTGTATCCCCCTCTTCTGTGTGTATTCTTCTCTCATCTGTGTGTATCTCCCTTTCTTCTGTGTGTATCACCCTCTCCTGTGTGTATGCCCCTCTTTCGTGTGTATCCCCCTCTCTACTGTGTGTATCCCCCTCCCTTTTGTGTGTATGCTGCACTCTACTGTTTGTATCCTTCTTTTTTCTGTGTGTATCCCCATCTCTCCTTTGTGTATTCTCTCTCCTGTGGGTATGCCTCTCTCTCTTCTGTGTATTCCCCTCTTTCCTATGTGTATCCCCTTCTCTCCTGTGTGTATCCAACTCCCTTCTTTGTGTATTCCTGTCTCCTGTGAGTATCTTTTTCTCTCCTTCTTGTATCCCCCTCTCATGTGTGTATCCCCCTCTCCTGTGTGTATGCTTTCCTTTTTTGTGTGTATCCTCCTCTCTCCTGTGTGTATTTTCCTCTCTCTTGTGTGTATCTTCCTCTCTCCTGTGTTTGTTCTTCTCTCCTGTGTGTATCTATCTCTCTCCTTTGTGTATCCTCTTCTCTCCTATCTATATGCTCCTCTCTCCTGTGTGTATCTCCTCTCTCCTGTGTGTATCTCCTCTCTCCTGTGTGTATCTTTTCTCCTTTGTGTATACTCCTCTCTCCTGCGTGTATCTTTTTTTATTCTGTCTGTATTCTCCACTTATTTTTGTTTATCCTCCTCTCTTCTGTATTTATCCTTCTCCCCCTTTGTGTATCCACTTCCCTTCTGTGTTTATGCCCCACTTTCCTGTGTGTATCCCCCACTCTCCTGTGTGTATTACCCTTCTCTTCTGTGTGTATCCTTTTCTATTTTCTGTGTTTACCCCTCCATCCTGTTTGTATCCCCCTCTCCTTTCTGTATCTCCCTCTCTTTTTTGTGTATCCCACCGTCTTCAGTGTTTATCCCCCCGCCTGTGTGTATCCCCCACTCTTTTGTGTGTTTCTCCCTCTTCTTTGTGTATCCTGCTCTCTCCTGGATGTAGCCTCCTCTCTCCTGTGTGTATCTTCCTCTCTCTTGTGTGTATCTTCCTCTCTCCTGTGTTTGTTCTTCTCTCCTGTGTGTATCTATCTCTCTCCTTTGTGTATCCTCTTCTCTCCTATCTATATGCTCCTCTCTCCTGTGTGTATCTCCTCTCTCCTGTGTGTATCTCCTCTCTCCTGTGTGTATCTTTTCTCCTTTGTGTATACTCCTCTCTCCTGCGTGTATCCTTTTTTATTCTGTCTGTATTCTCCACTTATTTTTGTTTATCCTCCTCTCTTCTGTATTTATCCTTCTCCCCCTATGTGTATCCACTTCCCTTCTGTGTTTATGCCCCACTTTCCTGTGTGTATCCCCCACTCTCCTGTGTGTATTACCCTTCTCTTCTGTGTGTATCCTTTTCTATTTTCTGTGTTTACCCCTCCATCCTGTTTGTATCCCCCTCTCCTTTCTGTATCTCCCTCTCTTTTTTGTGTATCCCACCGTCTTCAGTGTTTATCCCCCCGCCTGTGTGTATCCCCCACTCTTTTGTGTGTTTCTCCCTCTTCTTTGTGTATCCTGCTCTCTCCTGGATGTAGCCTCCTCTCTCCTGTGTGTATACCCCCTCTCTTGTGTGTTTCCCCCTCTTCTTTGTGTATCCTCCTCTCTCCTGTGTGTATCCTCCTCTCTCATGTGTATCCCCCTACCTTCTGTGTGTATGCCGCACTCTCCTCTTTGTAACCCCCTTTTTCCTGTGTGTATCCCCCTCTTTTTTGTGTAGTCTCCTCTCTTCTGTGGGTATGCCCATCTCTCTTGTGTGCATTCCCCTCTCTCCTGTGTGTATCCCCCTCTCCTGTGTGTATCCCCCTCTCTCCTGTGTGTATCCAACTCCCTTCTTTGTGTATCCCTGTCTCTTGTGTGTTTCTTTTTCTCTTCTGGGTGTATTTCCCTCTCCTGTGTTTATCTTTCTCTCTCCTGTGTGTATTTTTCTGTCTCCAGTGTGTATCATTTTCTATTTTGTGTGTATCCTCCTCTCTCCTGTGTGTATCCCCCTCCCTTCTGTGTGTATGCCGCACTCTCCTGTTGGTATCCTCCTTTTTCCTGTGTGTATCCCCCTCTCTCCTTTGTGTATTCTACTCTCTCCTGTGCGTATGTCCATCTCTCTTGTGTATATTCCCCTCTATCCTGTGTGTATACCCCTCTCTGCTGTGTGTATCCAACTCCCTTCTTTGTGTATCCCTGTCTCCTGTGTGTATCTTTTTTTCTCTCCTGTGTGTATTCTCCTCTCCTGTGTTTATCCCCCTCTCTCCTGTGTGTATCCTTCTGTCTCCTGTGTGTATCATTTTCTATTTTGTGCGTATCCTCCTCTATCCTGTGTGTATCTTCCTCTCTACTGTGTTTATCCTTCTCTCCTGTGTGTATCTATCCCTCTCCTGTGTGTATCTATCCCTCTCCTGTGTGTATGCTCCTCTCACCTGTGTGTATGCTTTTCTCTCCTGTGTGTATCTCTCCTCATTTCTCTGTGTTTCCCCTTTTTCTCCTTTGTGTATCCACCCTCTCTCCTGTCTGTATCCCCCCTTTCTCCTGTGTGTATTCTTCTTTCTCCTGTGTTTACCCCTCTCTCTTGTGTGAATCCTAATCTCAGCTGTGTGTATTATCCTTTCTCCTTTGTGTATGCCTTTCTCTTCTCTGTGTATCTTTCTCTCCTGTGTGTATTCTCCTCTTTCCTGTGTGAACCCCCTTTCTCCTGTGTGTATCACCCTCTCCTGTGTGTATCCTTTTCTCTCCTGTGTGTATCCTTTTCTCTTTTCCATGTATCCTCCTCTCTCCTGTGTGTATCTCCCTCTCCCTTGTGTATTCTCCTTTCTCCTGTGTGTATCTCCTCTCTACTGTGTGGATTTTTCTCTCTCCTGTGAGTATCCTCCTCTCTCCTGTGTTTATCCTCCTCTCTTCTGTGTGTATTGCCCTATCCAGTGTGTATCCCCCACTCTTCTGTGTGTATTCTTCTCTCTCCTGCGTGTCTCCTTCTCTCTCTTCTGTGTATCTTCCTCGCTACAGTGTGTATCTTTCTCTTTCCTGCGTTTATTGTCCTCTCTTCTGTCGGTATCCTCCTCTCTTTTTTGTGTAACCTCCTTCCTCCTGTATTTATTCTTCTCCCCCTGTGTGTATCCCCCTCTCTCCTGTGTGTATCCCCCTCCATCCTGTGTGTATGCCCCACTCTTCTGTGTGTATCCCCCTTCTGTCCTGTGTGTATTCTCCTCTCTCCTGTGTGTATGCTCCTCTTTTCGTTGTGTATCCCACTCTCCTCTGTGGATCCCCCTTTCTCCTGTGTGCATCCCCCCATTTCTGTGTGTATCCCTCTCGCCTGTGTATATCCCCCTCTCTATTGTGTATTTTCCCCTCTCCTTTGTGTATCCTCCTCTGTCATGTGTGTATTCTCCTCTCTCCTGTGCGTATCCTTCTGTCTGCTGTTTGTATCCTCCACTCTCCTGTGTGTATCCTTCTCGCTCTGTGTGTATCCCCCTCTCTCCTGTGTGTTTCCTCGTCTCTTCTGTGTGTATCCTCCTCTCTCCTGTGTGTATCCTTCTCTCTTTTTTGTATCTTACTCTCTCCTGTGTGTATTCCTTTCCCCCTGTGTGTATACCCATTCCTCCTGTGTGTATCCCCCTCCTTTGTCTGTATATTTCTCTCTTTTGTGTGTATCCTCTTTTCACCTGTGTGTATCCTTCTCTCTACTCTTTGTATTTTTTTCTCTTTTGTGTGTATCCTCCTCTCTCCTGTGTGTATCCATCTCTCCCCTGTGTGTATCCTCCTCTCTCCTGTGTGTATCTTCCTCTCTTCTGTGTGTATCTTCTTCTCTTCTGTGTGTATACTCCTCTCTACCCTGTGTATCTCCCTCTCTATTGTGTGTATTCTCCTCTATCCTGTGTGTAACCTCCTCTCTCCTGGGCGTATGCTCCTCTCTCTTTTGTAAATCCCCATCTTTTCTGTGTATCCTGTCTTTCCTGTGTGTATCTCCCGTTCTCCTGTGTGTATCTTCCTCTCCTGTGTGTATGCCCATGTCTTTTTTGTGTATTCTCCTCTCTCCTATGTGTATTTTCCTCTCTCCTGTGTATCTTTTCCCTTTTGTGTGTATTCCCCTCCACATGTGTGTATCCCCCACTCTCCTGTGTTTTTCCCCTCTCTCCTGTGTGTATCCTCCTCTCTGCAGTGTGTATCCTTTTTTTATTTGTGTGGATTATCCTCTCTCCTGTGTGTATCCTCCTCTCTTCTGTGTGTATCTTCCACTATCCTGTGTGTATTCTCCTCTCTCCTGTGTGCATCCTCTTGTCTCCTGTGTATATTGAATTCTCTCCAGTGTGTATCTTCCTCAATTCTGTGTATATCCTTGTCTCCCCTGTGTGTATGTCACTCTCTTATGTGTGTATTCCCCTCTCCTGTGTGCATCCTCCTCTCTGCTCTATGTATCTTTCTTTCTCCTGTGTCTACCCTTTTCTCTCCTATGTGTATCCTTTTCTATCCTGTGTGTATCCCCCTCTCCTATGTTTATTTTTCTCTCTCTTTTGTGTATCCTCGTCTCTCCTGCATGTATCATCCTCTCTTCTGTGTGAATCTTCCACTCTCCTGTATGCATCTTTTTTCTCCTGTGTGTATCTTCCTCTCTTCTGTGTGTATCCCCCTCTCCTGTGTGTATCCCCCCTCTTTTCTGTGTGTATACTCCTCTCTTCTGCGTGTATCCTCCTCTCTCCTGTGTGTATCCTCCTCTCTCCTGTGTGTATCCTCCTCTCTCCTGTGTGTATTCTCCTCTCTCCAGCGTGTATCATTCTCTATTCTGTCTGTATCCTCCAGTCTTTTGTGTGTATCTTCCTCTCTCTTGTATTTACTCTTCTCTTTCTGTGGGTATCCCTCTCTCTCCTGTGTGTATCCTTCCTCTCTCCTGTGTGTATCCTTCTCTACTTTTTGTTTATACTTCTCTCTCCTGTGTGTATTCTTCTCTTTTTTGTGTATCCCCCTCTCTCCTGTGTGTATCACACCGTCTCCTGTGTGTATACCCCTCGCCTGTGTGTATCCCCCTCTCTATTGTTTGTTTCCCTCTCTTCTTTGTGTATACTCCTCTCTCCTGTGTGTAGCCTTCTCTCTCTTGTGTGTATCCCCCTCCCTCTTGTGTGTATGCCGCACTCTCCTGGTTGTATCCCCCTTTCTCCTGTGTGTATCGCCCTCTCTCCTTTGTGTATTCTCACCTCTCCTGTATGTATGCCCTCTCTGTTGTGTGAATTCCCCTCTTTCCTGTGTGTATCACCCTCTCTACTGTGTGTATTACCTTGTCTCTTGTGTGGACCCAACTCTCCTGTTTATTCTACTCTCTTCTGTGTGTATGCCTTTCTCCTATGTGTATCCTCCTCTCTCCTGTGTGTATGCCTTTCTCCTATATGTATCCTCCTCTCTCTTGTGTGTATCCTCCTCTTTCCTGTGTGTATCGTCCTCTCTCCTGTGCGTATTCTTCTCTCTGCTGTATTTTCCTCTCTCCTGTGTGTAATCCTCCTCTCTTTCTTGTGTTTCCCCACTCTCTCCTGTGTGTTACCTTTTTCTCTCTTTTGTGTATCCTCCATTTCTTCTGTGTGTATCTCCCTCTCTTCCGTGTGTATCCCCTCTCTCCTGTTTGTATCCTCCTCTCTCCTGTGTGTATCTTCCTCTCTCCTGTGTGTACGCCCCTCTCACTTTTGTGTATCCCCCTCTATTGTGTGTATCCTCCTCTCTCCTGTGTTTATCCCCCTTTGCCCTGTGTGTATTTCACTTTCCTGTGTGTATGCCATACTCTACTTTGTGTATCTTCCTCTCCTGTGTGTATCGTACTTTCTCCTGCGTGTATCTTTTTCTCTCCTGTGTGTATTCCTTTTTCTCCTCTGTGTATCACACCTCTCCTTTGTGTATCTTCCTCTCTCCTGCGTGTATCCTTTATTCTTTCGTGTGTATCCTCCTCTCTACTGTGTGTACCTTCCTCTCTTCTGTGTATATCACCCCTCTCCTGTGTATATCCCCCTCTCTCCTGTGTGTATTCCCTCTCTACTTTTTGTATCCTCCGCTCTGCTGTGTGTATCCTTCTCTCTCCTGAGTGTACACTCTTCTCTTTTGTGTGTATCCCCATCTCCTGTGTGCATTGTTATCTGTCCTGTGTGTATCCCCATTTCTCCTGTGTGTATCACCCTTTCCAGTGTGTATGCTCCTCTCTTTTGCGTGTTTCTCCATCTCCTCTGTGTATCCTTTTCTCTCCTGTGTGTATACTTTCCTCTTTTTCGTGTATTTCCCACTCTCCTGTATGTATGCCCCTCTCCTTTTTGTATCCTTTTCTCTCGTGTGTATACCCCTCTCTCCTGTGTGTACCTTCCTTTTTCCTGTGTGTATTTCCCTCTCCTGTGTTTCTCAACCCTCTCTCCTTTGTGTATAATCATCTCTCCTGCGTGTATCGTCCTCTCTCCTGTGTGTATCCTCCTCTTTTCTGTGTGTATCCTCCTCTCTTTTGCGTGTATCCTCCTCTCTCCTGTCTGTATCCTTATTCCTTTTATGTGTATTTTTCTCCCTCCTGTATTTATCCTCCCCCCCCCCGTGTGTACCAACCCTCTCCTGTTTGTATCTCCCTCCATCCTGTGTCTATGCCCCACTCTCCTGTGGGTGTCTTCCTCTCTCCTGTGTGTATCCGCCCTCTCTGCTGTGTGTATCCTCCTCTCTTTTTGTGTGTGCTTTTTTCTACTGTGAGTATCCCTCTCTCCTGTGTGTATCTTCTTCTCTTCTGTATGCATTTCCCCCACTTCTGTGTGTACCTTCCTCGCCTGTGTGTATCTCCCTCACTACTGTGTGTTTTCTTCTCTCCTTTATGTATCCTCCTCTCTCCTGTGTGTATCCTCCTCTCTCCTGTGTGTATCCTAATCTCTGCTGTGTGTATCATCCTCTCTCCGGTGTGTATCCCCCTCTTTCCTGTGTGCATCTCCCTCCCTCCTGTGTGTACACTGCACTCTCCTGTTTGTGTCTCCCTCTCTCCTGTGTGTATCCCCCTCTCTCCTGTGTGTATCCTTTTCTCTCCTGTGTGTATTCTCCTCTCTCCTGTGGGTATTCCCCTTTTTTTGTGTATCCCCAATCCTACTGTGTGTATCTCCCCCCTCCTGTGTGTGTCCTCCTCTCTCCTGCGTGTATCCTCCTCTCTTCTCTTTGTATCCTCTTCCCTTTTGTGTGTATCCTCCTCTCTCCTGTATTTATCCTTCTCCCACTGTGTGTATACTCCTTTCTCCTGTTTGTATCCGCCTCTCTCCTGTGTGTATTTTCCATCTCCTGTGTGTACCCCCTCTCCTATGTGTATTTTTCTCTCTCCTGTGTGTATGCACCTCTTTCCTGTGTGTGTTTTTCTCTCCTGTGTGTAACTCCCTCTCTCCTGTGTGTATCCCTCTCGCCTGTTTGTATCCTACTCTCTCCTGTGTATTTCCCCTCTTTTTGTGAATTCTCCTCTCCCCTGTGTGTATCCTCCTCTCTCCTGTGTGTATCCTCCTCTCTCCTGTGTGTATTTTCCTCTCTCCTGTGTGTATCCCCCTCCTTCTGTGTGTATCCTTCTCTCTCCTGTGTATATCACCCTCCCTTTGGTGTGTATTCCACACTTTCTTGTTTGTATTCCCCCTCTCTTGTGTGTATTCCCCTCTCTCCTGTGTGTATCCTTTTCTCTACTGTGTCTATGCCCCCCTGTCCTGTGTGTATTCTCCTTTCTCCTGTATGTATCCCCCTCTCTCCTCTCTGTATCCCCATCTTCTGTGTGTATCTCCCTCTCTCCCGTGTGTATTACCTTGTCTCCTGTGTGTATCCAAATCTCTTGTTTGTATCCCCTGTCTCCTGTGTGTATGACCCTCTCCTGTGTGTATCCTCCTCTCTCATTTGTGTATCTTCTTCTCTCCTATGTGTATCCTCCTTTTCCTGTGTGTATCCTTCTCTCTACTGTGTGTATTTTCTACTCTCCTGTGTGTATCTTCTTTTCTCTTGTGTGTATCCCTCCTCTCTCCTGTGTGTTTCTCCCCTCTCTCCTGTGTGTAATTCCCTTCTCTCTTGTGTGTATCCCTTCTTTCTTCTCTGTGTATCACCCTCTCTCCTGTCTGTATCCCCTCTCTCCTTTTTGGATCTTCCTCCCTCCTGTGTGTATCGTCCTCGCTCCTGTGTGTATGCTCCTCTCTGCTGTGTGTATCTTCCTCTTCTTAGCGTATCCTTTTCCTTTCTTGTGTGTATCCTTTTTCTCCTGTGTGTATCCTTTTTTCCTGTGTGCATCCCCCTCTCTACTTTGTGTATCCCCCTCTTCTATGTGTATCCTTTTTTATTTTTTATTTTTATTTTTGAAAAAAAAAAGGGAGAGAGAACAGGAATATTGCTTTTAATGGGTGTTAATATTGGCTGATCATTATTTTGTGTATTTAAAGTGGAGAATGTATATTTTATTTGTCTAAAGTGTAGAGTTCTACAAGTGCTTATTAAGGTTACTTGTTACTGATCTGAGTTCAGATTCTAGATATCCTTATTAATTTTCTGTTTCATTGAGTCTGAATCTGGTCTTATGTATCTGGGTGTTAGGATGTATTGATCCTTATACCACTCTACCTTTGTTGGTTTGAATTCTGTTTAATCAAATGCATGGATTGCAACTCCTTTTTGTTTATTTATTTGTTTTTGTTCTCTATTTGGTTGGTAAATCTTTCTCCAACCCTTTGTTTTTAGTCTTTGTGTATCTCTGGATATAAAATGGGTCTGGATATAGTATACCGTTAGGTTTTGGCTGTATGCTAACTGGCTATTTTATCCATTTGTTGATGTAAATTCTTCTTTATATTGATGCTCTTCATTTTTGGTATATTTTTAGAAAGGCCAATACTGGTTGTTCCCTTCTGTGCATAATGCTTCTTTCAGAAGTTTTTGTAAAGCAGGCCTGGTGGTAATAAAATCTCTGAGTACTTGCTTGTTAATAAAAGATTTTATTTTTCCTTCAGTTGTGAAGCTTAGTTTGGCAGGATATGAAATTCTGGGCTGAAAGTTCTGTTCTTTAAAGATGTTAAATATCGGCCCCCACTCTCTTCTGGCTTGCAGGGTTTCTACTGAGAGATCAGCTGTAAGTCTAATAGGCTTCCCTTTGTGGGTAACCTGACCTTTCTCTCTGGCTGCCCTTAGTATTTTCTTCTTTGTTTCAACCCTGGTGAATCTAATGATTATGTGTCTTGGGGTTGCTCCCCTTAAAGAATATCTTTGTGGTGTTCTCTGTATTACCTGAGGTTGAATGGTATCCTGCTTTGCTAGGTTGGGAAAATTCTCCTGGATAATATCCTGAAGAGTATTTTCCAGCTGGGATTCATTCTCTCCATCACATTCAGGTACACCTATCAAACATAAATTAGGTCTTTTCACATAGTCCCATAATTCTTGGAGACTTTGCTCATCTCTTTTTATCCTTTATTCTCTATTCTTGTCTTCTCGTTCCATTTCATTAAGTTGGTCTTCGACCTCTGATATTCTTTCTTCTGCTTGATCAATTCGGCTATTCAAACTTGTGCATATTTCACTAAGTTCTCGTGTTGTATTTTTCAACTCCATTAGTTCATTTATATTCCTCTCTATATTGTCGATTCTTTGTAACATTTCGTCTAATCTTTCTTCAAAGTTCTTAGTTTCTTTACATTGGGTCAGAACAAGTTGTTTCAATTCCCAGAAGTTTTTTGCCATCCACCTTCTAAAGCCTCCTTCAGATACTGGAACACAGTCCTCTTCCATTAGGGCTTGTTCCGTTGCTGATGAGGAATTACTATCCCCTGTAGAAGGAGAGTGGTTCTGACTTTCGGTTTTCTCGGCCATTTTAGGCTGTTTTTTTCCCTTTATTGTGAATTTATCCATCTATTGTCTTTACAATTAGCGCCTTTCTGATTAAGTTCCTGAGAGGATGTCCAGTTTATTGATTCCCAGTGCTGGAATCCGAGCAACCCACTGTGCCGGCCAAAACAACAGCGATAAAACTGATGGTGCTTTTCTGCCTGGGAATCTCCGGTCTGGCTTCCTTCTTGAGTCTGCAACAAGCGGCTCTGCTTTCCCGGAGCTCCAAACACCAGTCAATAGGGGAACCAGTCCCGCTCACTGTGCACGAAGAGCTGCCACGCCGAGGCGACGACAAAACCGCTGCGCCAGCCACAGAAGTCGCGCTGGCGACCCGCGGGGCTCCTCCACTGGAAATCTTCTGGTTCGTGGGCGACGAAAATTTCTCTGAAAATGTGGTATCCTCACGTTTTTCGAGCTTTCACTGGGAGCTACCATCCCGAGCTGTGATCAGCCATCTTGGATCTATCTCCATGTGTATCCTTTTCTCTCCTCTGTGTATTTTCCTTTCTCCTGCGTGTATATTCCTTTATTCTGTGTGTATCCCTCCTCTCTCCTGTATGTTTTCCCCCTCTCTCCTGTGTGTAACCCCTTTTTCTCCTGTGTATCCTCCCTTTCTCCTGTGTGTATCACCCTTTCTTCTGTGTGTTTCCCCTCTCGCCTCTTTGTATTTTCCTCTCTCCTGTGTGTATCATCCTCTCTCCTCTGTGTATCCTCATCTCCTGTGTGTATTCTCCCCTCTCCTGTGTGTATCCCCTTTTCTTCTGTGTGTATCCACTTTCCTGTGTGCATGCTCCTTTCTACTTTGTGTATCCCCCTCTCCTGTGTGTATCCTCCTCTCTCCTGTGTGGTTCTTTTTTTGTCTCCTGTGTGTATCCCCCTTTCTACTGTGTGTATCACCACTCTTTTGTGTGTATCCGGCTCTCTCCTGTGTGTATCCTTCTCTCATTTGTGTGTGTCTTCCTCTCTCCGGTGTGTACCCTTCTTTCTCCTGTATCACCACTCTTTTTTGTGTGTCCATCTCTCTCCTGTGTGTATCCTTCTGTCTCCTGTGTGTATCCTTCTCTATTTTGTGTGTATCCTTCTCTCTCCTGTGTGTATTCTCCTCTTTCCTGTGTGTATTTTTTTTCCTGTGTGTATCTTCCTGTCTTCTGTGTGTATCCTGCTCTATTCTATGTGTATCCTCCTCTCTCCTGTGTGTATTCATCCTCGCTTTTGGATGTATCCTCCTTCTCTCTTGTGTGTATCTCCCCTCTCTCCGCGTTTATCCCCCCTCTCTCCTATGTGTGTCCTCCAGTCTTCTGTGGGTATCCCTTCTCTCCTCTGTGTATTCTCCTCTCTGCTATGTGTATCCTTTTCTTTCCTGTGTGTATGCCTCTCTCTCCTGTGTGTATTTCCCTCTCCTGTGTGTATTCTCCTCTCTCCTGTGTGTATCCCCCTTTCTCTTGTGTGTATTCCCCTCTCCTGTGTGTTTCCTTTTCTCTCCTGTGTGTATCCTTCTCTCTTTTTGGTATATTACCCTCTCTCCTGTGTGTATCCCCCTTTTTTTGTGTATCCTCTTTTCTCCTTTGTGTATCTTCCTCTCTCCTCTGTGTACCCTCCACTTTCCTGTGTTTATCACACCTCTTCTGTGTGTATTACCATCTCTATTGTGTTTATCCCCCTCTTTTTTGTGTGTATCCTCCTCTCACCTGTGTGTATCTTCCTCTCTCCTGGGCGTATACTCCTCTCACTTGTTTGTATTCTCCTCTCTTCTGTTCGTATCCCCCTCTCCTGTGTGTATTCCCCCTCTCCACTGTGTGTATCCTCGTCTCTCCTGCATGTATCTTCCTCTCTTCTGTGTGTATCCTCCTCTCTCCTGTGTGAATTTTTCTCGCTCCTGCGTGTATTTTCCTCTCTTCTGTCTGTATCATATTCTATTTTGTGTGTATCCTCCACACTCCTGTCATTATTCTTCTCCCCCTGTGGGTATCCCCCTGTTTCCTGTTTGTATCCCCCTCTCTTCTATGTGTATGCTCCACTCTCCTGTTTGTATATTCTCTCTCATGTGTGTATCCTTCTTCTCTCCTGTGTTTACCCTCCTCTCTCCTCTGTGTATGCCCCTCTCTCCTGTGTGTATCCATTTTTCCTGTGTGTATCTTACTCTTTCCTGTGTGTATCCTCCACTCTGCTGTGTTTATTCTCCTCTCTTTTGCATGTATCCCCCTCATTCCTGTGTGTATTCTCCTTTCTTGTGTGTGTATTTTCTTTTCTGTTGTGTGTATCCTCCTTTCTCCTGTGTGTATCCCCCTCCCCCTCTGTGTATGCCACACTCTCCTGTTTGTGTCCTCCACTCTTTTGGGTGTATTCCCCTCTCTCCTGTGTGTATCCTCCTCTCTCCTATGCATATTTTCCTTTCACGTGTGTATCCTTCTCTCTCCTGTTTGTATCATTTTCTCTTCTGTGTGTATCCTCTTTTATTTTTTCTGTATCCTCCTCTCTTTTGTGTGTATCCCACTGTCTCCTGTGTGTATCCTTCCTAATCCTTTGTGTTTCCCCCTCGCCTGTGTGTATCCCCTTTTCTCCTGTGTGCTTCCCCTCTCAATTGTGTATCCTCCTTTCACCTGCGTGTATCCTCCTCTCTCCTTTGTGTATCCTCCACTCTGCTGTGTTTATCCTCCTCCTTTTTGCGTTTATCCTTCTCATTCCCGTGTGTATCCTTTCTTCTCCTGTGTGTATTTTTCTCTCTTGTGTGTATCCTTCTCTCTCCTGTGTGTATTCCCCTCCACCTTTGTGTATGCCGCACTCTCCTCTTTGTATCCCCACTCTCCTGAGTGTATTCCTCTCTCTCCTGTGTGTATCCTCCTTTCATGTGTATCCCCCTCTCTCCTGTTTACATCATTTTCTCTCCTGTGTGTATCCTCCTCTCTCCTTTCTGTATCCTCCTCTTTTTTGTGTATCCTCCTCTCTCCTGTGTGTATTCTCCACTCTCCTGTGTTTACCTTCTTCTCTAGTGTGTATACCCCCTCTCTTCTGTGTGTATTTTCCTCCCTATTGTGTGTATCCTCCTCTATTCTCTGTATATTCTCCTCTCTTCTGTGTGTATGCCCCTTTCTCCTGTGTGTATCCCACTCTTCTGCGTGTATCCTTTTATCCTGTGTGTATCGCCCTCTATCCTGTGTGTATTAGCCTCTCCTTTGTGTAGGCCTTTGTCTCTTTTGTGTATTCTCTTCTCTCTTGTGTGTATTTTCCCCTCTCATTTGTGTATCCTCCTCTCTCCTATGTGTATACTCCTCTCTCCTGTGCGTATCCTCCACCCTGCTGTGTTTATCCTTCTCTCTTTTGCGTTTATCCCCCTCATTCCTGTGTGTATCTTTCTTTATTCTGTGTGTATTTTCCTCTCTCTTGTGTGTATTCTCCTCTCTCCTGTGTGTATCCCCCTCCCCATTTGTGTATGCCGCACTCTCCTGTTTGTATGCCGACTCTTCTGAGTGTATTCCCCTCACTCCTGCGTGTATCCTCCTCTCTCCTGTGTGTATCCTCCTTTCACGTGTGTATCCTCCTCTCTCCTGATTGTATCATTTTCTCTTCTTTGTGTATTCTCTCTCCTTTTTGTATCCTCCTCTCTTTTGTGTGTATCTTCCTCTCTCCTGTGTGTATCCCCCTCTTCTGCGTGTATCCTTTTATTTCCTGTGTGTATCCCCATCTATCCTTTATGTATCTTCCTCCCACTGTGTGTATCCCACTGTCTCCTGTGTGTATCCCCCTCTCTCCTGTGTGTATCATTTTTTTCTTCTCTGTGTATCCTCCTTTCACCTGTGGGGATCCTCCTCTCTCCTGTGAGTATCATCCTTTCTCTTGTGTGTATCTTCCTCTCTCCTGTGTGTATCTTTTTCTATTCTGTGTGGATCCTCCTGTCTCCTGTGTGTATCCTCCTCCCTTTTGTGTGTATTTTCGTTTCTCCCGTGGGTATACCCCCTTTCTCCTGTGTGTAACTTCCTCTCTCCTGTGTGTATCTTCCTGCATCCTGTGTGTATCCTTCTCTCTCCTTTGTGTATGCCCCTCTCTTCTGTGTGTATCGCCCCTCTACTGTGTGTATCCTCCTCTCTGCTCTGTGTATCCTTCACCCTCATGTGTGTATCCTCCTCTGTTTTGTTTTTATCTTCCTCTCTCCTGTGTGTATCTTCTTCTTAACTTTGGGTATCCCTTTTGTCTCCTGTGTTTATCCCCCACTCTCTTGTGGGTATCCTCCTCTCTCCTGTGTGTATCTTTTCTCTCTCCTGTGTGTATGCCCCTCTCTTTTTTTGTTTATTACTCTCACCTGTGTGTATACCCCTCTCTCCTGTGTGTATCCCCCCTCTCCTGTGTATATCCTCCTCTCTATTTTGTGAATTCCCGTCTCTCCTGTGCGTAACATTCTCTCTCCTGTGTGTATACTTCTCTCATTTGTGTGTATCCTCCTCTCTCCTGTGTGTATCCTCCTCTCTTCTGTGTGTATCCACCCTCTCTCCTGTGTGTAACGCCCTCTCTCCTCTGTGTATTAACTTCTCTTTTGTGTATACTCCTCTCTCCTGCCTGTATCTTCCTCTCCTTTTTGTGTATCTTCCTCTCTCCTATATGTATTTCCCTCTCTCCTGTCTGAATGCCCCTCTCTCCTGTGTGTATTCCCCTCTTCTGTGTGTATACACTCTCTCCTGTGTTTATTCCCATCTCCTGTGTTTGTCCCCCTCGCTCTTGTGTATATTTACCTGTCTCCTGTATGTATCCAACTCTCCTGTGTGTATCCCCCTCTCTCCTGTGTGTATGCCCTTCTCCTGTGTGTATACTCCCCTCTCCTGTGTGTATCCTCCTGTCTCCTGCGTGTATCCTCCTCTCTCCTGCGTGTATCACTTTGCTTTCTTGTGTGTTTTTCTCCTCTCTCCTTTGTGTAGCACCTTTCTTTTCTGTGTGTATCACCCCTTTCTCCTGTGTGTATCCCTTTCTCTCTTGTGTGTATCTTCTCTCTCCTGTTTGTTTCGTCCTCTCTTCTCTGTGTATCCTCCTCTCTCATGTGTTTATGCACCTCTCTCCTGTGTGTATCACCCTTTCCTGTGTGTATTCTTCTCTCTCCTGTGTGCATCCTTTTCTCTCCATTGTGTATTTTCCTCATTTGTGTGTATACCCCTCTCTCCTATGTGTATTCCCCTCTCTCCTGTGTGGATCCCCCTCTCTTTTCTGTGTATCTACTTCTCTGTGTGTCCTCCTTTCATATATGGGTATCCTTCTCTCTTTTGGGTGTATCTTTTCTCTCTCCTGTGCGTATGCACCTCTCTTCTTTGTGTATTCCCCTCACCTTTGTGTATAATCCTCTCTCCTGTGTGTATTTTTCCTCTCTCCTGTGTGTATTTCCCTCTCTTTTGTGTGTATCCCCCTCGCTCCTGTGTGTATTCTTTTCTGTGTGTATTATTTTCTCTTCTGTGTGTATCGTTCTCTCTCTTGTGTGTATCCCCCTCTTTTCTGTGTGTATTTTTGTCTCTCCTGTGTGTATCACCCTCTCTCCTCTGGGTATCCTTCTTTCTCCTACTTGTATCCTCCTCTCTCGTGTGTATACCCCTGTCCTGTGTGTATACCCCTCTCTCCTATGTGTATTTCGTCTCTCCTGTGTGGATCCCCTCTCTCTTGTGTGTATCGTTCTCTCCTGTGTGTATGCTCCTCTCTCTTTTGTGTATTCGTCTCTCTCCTGTGTGTATTTTTCTTTCTCCTGTGTGTATCCTTCTCTTTACTGTGCGTATCTTTCTCCTCCTGTGTGTATCTCACTCTCTCCAGTGTGTAGCCTCTCCCTTCTCTGAATATGCCCCACTCTCCTGTGTGTATCCCCCTCTTTTGTTAGTATCCCCTCTCTCCTCTGTGTGTATCCCTTCTCTCGCCTTTGTATATCCTACTTTCTTCTGTGTGTATCCCACTCTTTTTTATTATTTATTATTTATTTATTTATTTTCATGTACCCCCAAACCTATAATGCAATAAAAATTAAAAAAAAAATTTAATTTTTATTGCATTATATGTTTTGGGGTACATATGCAGAGTGTGTAAGATAGTTGCATAGGTACACACATGTCAGAGTGCTTTGCTGCCTTCCTCCCCTTCACCCACACTCTTTATTGTGTGTATCCCCCCTCTCTCCTGTGTGTATCCTTTTCTCTCCTGTGTGTACCCACCCTCTCCTTGGTGTATCCTTCGCTCTCCTGTGTGTATCCGCCCTCTCTCCTGTGTGTAACGCCCTCTCTCCTCCGTGTATTCCCCTCTCTCCTGTGTATACTCCTCTATTTTGCGTGTGTCCTCCTCTCTCCTTTGTGTATCTTCCTCTGTCCTATGTGTATCTTTCTCTCTCCTGTGTGTATGACCCTCTCTCTTGTGTGTATTCCCCTCTCTCCTGTTTGGATCCCTGTCTCTTTTCTGTGTATCCCCCTCTCCTATGTGTATACCCTCTCTCCTGTGTGTATCCTCCTCTTCTGTGTGTTTTCCCCTCTCTCCTGTGTGTATTTCGCTGTCTCCTGCATGCATCCATCTCTCCTGTGTGTATCCTTCTCTCTCCTGTGTTTATGCCCCTCTTCTGTGTGTATATTCCTTTTCCTGTGTGTATCCTCTTCTCTCCTGTGTGTATCCTCCTCTCTCCTGTGTATCCTGCTCTCTCCTGTGTGTATCACTCCGCTTTTCTGTGTGTTTCCCCATCTCTCCTGTGGGTGACACCTTTCTTTCCTGTGTTTATCACCCCTTTCTTCTGTGTGTATCCCCCTCTCTCTTTTGTGTATCCCCTCTCTCCTGTTTGTTTCCTTTTTTCTTCTGTGTGTATTCTCCTCTCTCCTGTGTGTATCTCCCTTGCTTCTGTGTGTATCCCCCTTTTTTGTGTGTATGCCCCTCTCTCCTGTGTGTATCTCCCCAACCTATGTGTATCCTCCTCTCTCCTGTGTGTATTCTTTTTTCTCCTGTGTGTATCCCCCTCTCTCCTTTGTGAATCCCCACTTTCCTGTGTGTATCTTCTTCTCCCTTGCGTGTAGCCTCCTCTCTCCTCTGTCTATGCCCCTTTCTCCTGTATGTGTTTTTCTTTCCTGTGTTTATCCCCCCCTCCTCTGTGTATCACACTCTCTCCTCTGTGTATTTTTCTCTCTTTATCGTATCCCTCTCTCTTCTGTGTATATCCCCCACTTCTGTGTGTATCCTCTTCACTTCTGTGTGTATCTTTCTCTCTCCTCTTTGTATCCTCCTCTCTCCTGTGTGTATCTTCCTCTCTCCTGTGTGTATCCCCCCTCATCTATGTGTATTTTTTTCTCTCCTGTGTGTATCCTCGTCTTTCCTTTATGTATTTCCTTTACTCCTGTGTGCATCCCCTCGCTCCTGTGTGTATTTCCCTTCCTGTGTGTATCCCTTTCTTCTTTGTTTATCCCACTCTCTTCTCTGTGTATCCCCCCTTTAATGCGTGTACCCCCATCTCTCCTGTGTGTATCCTCCTCTCACCTGTGTGTTTCCCTCGCTCCTCTGTGTATTCTTCTCTCTACTATGTGTATCCTTTTCTCTTCTGTGTGTATCATTCTCTCCCTTGTGTGTATCCCCCTTCTCTCCTGTGTGTATTTTTCTTTCTCCTGTGTGTATTCCCCTCTCTCCTGCATCTATCCTCCTCTGTGCTGCGTGTATCCTCCTTTCTCCTGTGTGTATTCTTTTCTCTCCTGTGTGTATACCCCTTTCTTGTGTGTATTTTTCTCTCTCCTGTGTGGATCCTTCTCTTTCTTGTGTGGATCGCCCTCTTCTGTGTGTATCCTCCTCTCTCATTTGTGTATTCGTCTCTCTATTTTGTGTATCCTCTTTTCTCCTGTCTGTATCCTAATCTCTATTTTGCATATCTTCCTCCTCCTGTGTGTATCTTACTTTCTCCAGTGTGTATCTTCTCTGTTCTGTGTGTATGCCCCACTCTCAGGTGTGTATCCCCCTCTCTCCTGTTAAAATCCCCCCTCTCCTTTTTGTTTATTCTTTCTCTCGCCTTTATGTATCTTACTTTCCTGTTTGTATCCTTCTCTTTCTTGTGTGTATCCACACTCCCTCCTGTGTGTATCCTCCACTCTCCTGTGTGGATCCACCCTCTTCTGTTTGTATCCTCCTCTCTTTTGTTTGTATCTTTCTCTCTCCTGTGTGTATCCGCCCTCTCTCCTGTGTGTAATGCCCTCTCTCCTCTGTGTACTCCCCTCTCTTCTGTGTATACTCCTCTCTCCTGCGTATATACTCCTCTCGCCTTTGTGTATCTTCCTCTCTTTTATGTGTATCCTCCTCTCTTCTGTGTGTATGCCCCTCTCTCTTGTGTGTATTCCCCTCTCTCCTGTTTCTATAACCTCTCTCCTCTGTGTATCCAACTCTCCTGTGTGTATCTCCCTCTCTCCTGTGTGTATTTCTCTGTCTCCTGTATGTATCCAACTCTCCTGTGTGTATCCCCCTCTCTCCTGTGTGTATGCCCCTTACCTGTTTGTATACTCCTCTCTCCTGTGTGTATCCCTCACTTTCCTTTGTGTTTTTCCCCTCTCTTCTGTTGGTAACACCTTTCTTTCCTCTGTGTATCACCCCTTTCTCCTGTGTGTATTCTTCTCTGGTGTGTATC
Organism: Saguinus oedipus; assembly: GCA_031835075.1. Classification (NCBI taxonomy): domain Eukaryota; kingdom Metazoa; phylum Chordata; class Mammalia; order Primates; family Cebidae; genus Saguinus; species Saguinus oedipus. The sequence goes on from CM063172.1 coordinate 31,510,188, forward strand.
TCCTCTCTCCTGTTTGTTTGCTCCTCTCTCCTGTTTGTATTCTCCTCTCTCCTGTGTTTTCGCCCCTCTCTCCTGTGTGTATCACACTTTCTTGTGTGTATACTTCTGTCTCCTGGGTGTATCCCCCTTTCTCCTTCGTGTATCTCTTTGTTTTGTGTGTATACCCCTCTCTCCTGTGTGTATCTTCTTCTCCTATGTGTATCCTCCTCTCTCCAGTGTGTATCCTCTTCTCTCCTGTGTGTATCTCTCTCTCTCCTTTGTGTATCCGCCCTCTCTCCTGTGTGTAATGCCCTCTTTTTTCTGTGTACTCTCCTCTCTTCTGTGTATACTCTTCTCTCCTGCGTGTATCTTCTTCTCTCCTATGTGTATCCTCCTCTCTGCTGTGGGTATGCCCCATCTCTTTTGTGTATTCCACTCTCTCCTGTGTGTATAACCTCTCTCCTCTGTGTATTCCACTCTCCTGTGTGTATCTCCCTCTCCCCTGTGTGTATTTTTCTGTCTCCTGTATGTATCCAACTTTTTGTGTGTATCCTCCTCTCTCCTGTGTTTATGTCCCTCTCCTGTGTGTATACTCCTCTCTCCTGTGTGTATCCTCCTCTCTCCTGTGTGTATCCCTCCACTTTCCTGTGTGTTCCCCCCTCTCGTCTGTGGGTAACACCTTTCTTTACTGTGTGTATCACGCCTTTCTCCTGTGTGTATCCTTCTCTCTCTTGTGTGTTTTCCCTCTCTCCTCTTTGTTTCCTCCTCTCTCCTGTGTGTATCCTCCTCTCTCCTGTGTTTATGCCCCTCTCTCCTGTGTGTATCACACTTTCTTGTGTGTATACTTCTGTCTCCTGGGTTTATCCCCTTTTCTCTTTTGTGTATTTCCCTTTTTTGTGTGTATGGCCCTCTCTCCTGTGTGTATCCCCCTCTCCTGTGTGTATCCCCCTATCTCCTGTGTGTATTTCTCTGTCTCCTGTATGGATCCAACTCTCCTGTGTGTATATTCCTCTCTCCTGTGTGTATGCCCCTCTCCTGCGTGTATACTCCTGTCCCCTGTGTGTATCCTCCTCTCTCCTGTGTGTATCCTCCTCTCTTCTGTGTGTATCCCTTCACTTTTCTATGTGTTTCCTTCTCTCTGCTGTGGGTAACTTTTCTTTTCTGTGTGTATCACTCCTTTCTCCTGTGTGTATCCTTTTCTCGCTTGTGTGTATCCCCTCTCTCCTGCTTGTTTCCTCCTCTCTCCTGTGTGTATCCTCCTATCTCCTGTGTTTACGCCCCTCTCTCATGTGTGTATAACACTTTCCTGTGTATATTCTTTTGTCTCCTGTGTGTATCTTATTTTCTCCTGTGTGTATTCACCTTTTTTGTGTGTATGCCCCTCTCTTGTGAGTTTATTTCCCTCTCCTATGTGTATCCTCCTCTCTCCAGTGTGTATTATTTTCTCTCCTGTGTGTATCCCCCTCTTTCCTGTGTGTATCCCACTCTTTCCTGTGTGTATCCTTCTCTCTTTTGCGTGTATCCTCCCATTTCCTCTGTCTATGCCCCTCTCTCCTATTGTAAAATGATGATGTAGAAGTCCTGTTTTGTAGAAGTCTTGTTTTGTAAAAAGCTTGCTTTTAAAGGGTGTTTGGGGTGAGGAAGTGGGCAGGGAAGTATCTGTGAGCCCATGAACTGTCCATGAACTGTTCTGGGGGGCTAAGTGCTCTTGGCGTTTCAGAACGATATATTGGAGGCTGGGAGTCTGGCCAACTCCCGGTGCCCAAGAAACAGTCAAGGACAGGGCGCTTATGAAGCAGATCTTCCCTGTCTACTGACTGATCCAAAGATGAGTACGTAAATTAGTTATGTAAGCTGATACAATAAAGGAGCAGAGGAACACAGAGACATTGGATCAGGGCGACTTCCTGATGTGACTTGCAAATTGCCCGTGCTGCTGTCTTGCTGGTGCTGAGATGTGACTTGCGAATCGCTTGTGCTGCTGTCTTGCCGGTGCTGAGGTGTAGTGGTTTCTGTGTATGTGTGTGTGTGTGTGTGTGTGTGTGTGTGTGTGTGTATAACTATGGTATTTATATCCTCCTACTTCTCTCATTAAAATTTTCTATCACTTTATTATTGTTCTCGGTCCGGTGTTTTCTTCCCACGAACCTGCCTGTTTAAAGAAAGAAAAAAAAACAAGGTTGGTACGCGCAGTTAGTGCAACACCTATATGTATCTCCCTCTCCTGTGTTTATCTTCCTCTCTCCTGTGTGTATTCCACACTCTCCTCTGTGTATCCCCCATTCCTGTGAGTATCCCACTCTCTTCTCTGTGTATCCCCCACTCCTGTGTGTATCCTCTTCTCTTCTGTGTGTATCTTCCTCTCTCCTCTGTGTATCCTCCTCTCTCCTGTGTGTATCTTTCTCTCTCCTGTGTGTATTCCCCCTCTCCTGAGTGTATCCTTCTCTCTCCTGTGTGTATTCCCCCTCTCCTGAGTGTACCCTTCTCTCTCCTGTGTGTATCCTCGTCTTTCCTGTGTGTATTTTCCTTAATCCTGCGTTCATCCCCCTCGCTCCTGTGTGTATTTTCCTCTTTTGTGTGTATCTTTTTCTCCTTTGTATATTTTCCTCTCTTCTCTTTGTATTTCCCCTTTTCTGTGTGTATGCCCCTCTCTTCTGTGTATATCATCTAACCTGTGCGTATCCTCTAACCTGTGCATATCCCTCGCTCCTGTGTGTATCCTTTTCTCCTTAGTGTGTATCCTTTTCTCTCCTGTGTGTATCATTCTCTCTCTTCTGTGTATCCCTCTTCTCTTATGTGTGTATATTTTTCTCTTCTGTGTGTATCCCCCTCTCTCCTGAGGGTATCCTCCTCAGTGCTGCGTGTATCCTCCTCTCTGCTGCGTGTATCCTCCTCTCTCCTGTGTGTATGCCCCTTTTCTGTGTGTATACCCCTCTCTCCTGTGTGGATCCCCCTCTCTCTTGTGTGTATTGCTCTATCCTGTGTGTATCCTCCTTTCTCCTGTGTGTATCCTCCTCTTTCCTGTGTGTATCTTTTCTCTTTTCTGTGTGTATGCCCCTCTCACCTTTGTGTATTTTCCTCACCTGTGTATATAACCCTCTCTTCCTTGTGTATCGCCCTCTCTCCTGTGTGTATCCCCCTCTCTATTTTGTGAATTCCCGTTTATCCTGTGCATATTATTCTCTCTCCTGTGTGTATGCTCCTCTCTTTTGTGTGTATCCTCCTCTCTCCTGTGTGTATCCTCCTCTCTCCTGTGTGTATCTGCCCTCTCTCCTGTGTGTAACGCCCTCTCTCCTCTTTGTATTAACCTCTTTCCTGTGTATACTCCTCTCTTCTGCATGTATCCTCCTCCCTTTTTTGTGTATCTTCTTCTCTCCTATGTGTATTTTTCTCTCTCCTGTCTGCATGCCCCTGACTCTTGTGTGTATTCCCCTCTCTTTTGTGTGGATCCCTCTCCTATGTGTATCCCCCTCTCCTGTGTGTATACCCTCTCTCCTATGTATATCCCCCTCTTTTGTGTGTATTTCCCTCTCTCCTGTGTATATTTCCCTGTCTCCTGTATGTATCCAACTCTCCTGCGTGTATTCCCTTCTCTCCTGTGTGTATGCCACTCACCTGTGTGTATACTCCTCTCTCCACTGTGTATCCTCCTCTCCCCTGTGTGTAACCTCCTTTCTCCTGCGTGTATCCATCTGCTTTCCTGTGGGTTCCTTCCTCTCTCCTGTGTGTAACACCTTTCTTTCCTGTGTGTATCACCTTTCTTTCCTGTGTGTATCCCCCTCTCTCTTGTGTGTATCCCCTTTCTCCTGTTTGTTTTCTTCTCTGTCTTGTGTGTATCCTCCACTCTCCTGTGTTTATGCCCAACTCTCCTGTGTGTATCACCCTTTCCTGTGTGTATCCTCCACTCTCCTGTGTGTATCCCAATTTCTTTTGTGTGTATCCCTTTTTTTGAGTGTATGCCCCCCTCTCCTGTGTGCATCTCCCTCTCCTATGTGTATCCTCCTATCTTCTGTGTGTATCCTTTTCTCTCCTGTGTGTATCCTTCTGTCTTCTCTGTCTATCCTCCTCTATCTTTGTGTATCCTCCTCTCTCCTGAATGTTTCCTCCCCTCTCCTCTGTCTATGCCCCTTTTTTCTGTATGTATCCCACTCTCTCCTCTGTGTATCTCTTTCTCCTGTGCGTATCCCCCTCTCTTCTGTGTGTATCTCCCACTTCTGTGTGCATCCTCTTCTCTTCTGTGTGTATCTTCCTCTCTCCTCTGTGTAAACTCCTCTCTCCTGTGTGTATCATCCTCTCTCCTGTGTGTATCCCCCCTCCTGTGTGTATCCTTTCTTCTGTGTGTATTCTCCTTTTTCCTGTGTATTTCCCTTTCTTCTGTGTGCATCTTCCTCACTCCTGTGTGTATTTCCCTCTTGTGTGTATCACTTTATCTTTTGTATATTTCCCTCTCTCCTCTGTGTTACCCCCTTTTCTGTGTGTACAACCCTCTCTCCTGTGCATATCCTTCTCTCACCTGTGTGTATCCCTCGCTCCTGTGTGTATCCTCCTCTCTTTTCTGGTATTCTTTTCTCTCCTGTGTGTATTATTCTCTCTCTTGTGTGTATCCCCTTCAATCCTGTGTGTACTTTTACTCTCTTTTGTGTGTATCCTTCTCTCTCCTGCGGGTATCCACCTCTGTGCTGCGAGTTTCCTTCACTCTTCTGCATGAATCCTCCTCTCTCCTGTGTGTATACACATCTCCTTTGTGTATACCCCTCTCTCCTATGTGTATTCCCCTCTCTCCTGTGTGGAACCCCTTTCTCTTGTGTGTTTTGCCCTCTCCTGTTTGTATCCTCCTTTCTCCTGTGTGTATCTTCCTCTTTCCTGTGTGTATCTTTCTCTCTGCTATGTGTATCCCCCTCTCTCCTGTGTGTATGCCCCCCTCTCTTGTGTGTATTCCCTTCCCTTTTATGTGTATACCCTCTCTCCCGTGTGTATTCCCGTCTCCTGTGTGTATCCTCCTCTCTCCTGTGTGTATTTCCCTGTCTCCTGTATGTATCCAACTCTCCTGTGTGTATTCCCCTCTCTCCTGTGTGTATTTCCCTGTCTCCTGTATGTATCCAACTCTCCTATGTGTATCTCCCTCTCTCCTGTGTGTATGCTCCTCTCCTGTGTGTACACTCCTCTCTTCTGTGTGTTTCCTTCTCTCTCCTGTGTTTATTCCTTCACTTTTCTGTGTTTCTTCCATCTCTCCTGTGTGTAACACCTTTCTTTTCTGTGTGTATTACCCCTGTCTCCTGTGTTTATACCCCTGTCACTTGTGTGTATTCTCTCTCTCCTGTTTGTTTCCTCCTCTCTCCTGTGTGTATCCTTTTCTCTCCTGTGTTTTCGCTTCTCTCTCTTGTGTGTATCGCCCTTTCCTGTGTGTATCCCCCTTTTTTGTGTGTATGCCCCTCTCTCCTCTGTGTATCTTTCTCTTCTATGTGTATCTTTTTCTCTCCTGTGTGTATCATTTTGTCTTCTGTGTGTATTTCCCTCTCTCCTATATGTATCCCCCTCTCTTCTGTGTGTATTCTCCTCTCTCCTGCGGGTATCCTGTTCTCTTCTCTATGTATCTTCCCTCTCTCCTATGTGTATCCCCCTCTCTTCTGTGTGTATCCTCCTCTCTCCTGCGGGTATCCTGTTCTCTTCTCTATGTATCTTCCTGTCTCCTGTATGTATCCTTCTCTCCTCTGTGTATTTTTCTCTCCTCTGCATATTCCCCTTTATTCTGTGTGTATCTCTCACTCCTGTGTGTATTCTTTTTTCTTCTGTGTGTATCTTCCTCTCTTCTTTGAGTATTCTCCTCTCTCCTATGGGCATCTTTCTCTCTCCTGTATGTATACCCCCTCTTTTGTGTGTATCCTTCTCTCTCCTGTGTGTATCTTCCTTTTTTCTTGTGTATTTTCATTTATCCTGTGTGCATCCTTCTCACTCCTGTGTGTATTTTTCTCTCCTATGTGTATCCCCCCTTTTCTGTGTTTATGCCCCACTCCCTTGTGTGTATCGTTTTCTCACCTGTGTGTATTTCTCGCTCCTTTGTGTATTTTCCTCTCTCCTGTGTGTATCCCCCTTCTCTACTGTGTGTATTTTTCTCTCTCCTGTGTGTATCCCCCTCTCTTCTGCGGGTATCCTCCTCTGTCCTGCGTGTATCCTTTTTTTCTCCTGCGTGTGTCCTTTTCTCTCCTGTGTGTATACCCCTCTTTCTTATGTGTATTTTCTTGTCTCCTGTGTGGATTCCCCTCTCTCTTGTATGTATCGCCCTCTCCTGTGTGTATCCTCCTCTCTCTTGTGTGTATCCGTTTCTCTTCTGTGTGTATCCTTCTTTCTCCTTTGAGTATCCTCCTCTCTACTGTGCATATTTTCTTCCTCTTGTGTGTATCCCACTCTCTCCAGTGTGTATCCCACTCTCTCCAGGGTGTATCATCTTTCTTCTGTGTTTAGGCCACACTCTCCTGTGTTTATTACCCTCTCTTTTCTTAGTATCACCCCTCTCCCCTGTGTGTATACCCCCTCTAGACTTTATGTATCCTACTCTCTTCTGTGTGCATCCCCCTCTTTCTTGTGTGTATTCCCCCTCTCTCCTGTGTGTATCCTCCTTTCTCCTGTGTGTATCCACCCTCTCCTGTGTGTATCCTCTTCTCTCCTGTGTGTATCCTTTCTCCTGTGTGTATCCTTCTCTGTTCTGTGTGTATTTTCTTATCCTGTGTGTATCCTCCTCTCTCCTGTGTGTATCCCCCTCTCTCCTGGGTGTACCCTCCTCTCTCCTGTGTGTATTACTCCTCTCCTTTGTGTATCTCCCACTAACCTGTGTGTATCCTTCTGTCTCCTGTGTGTATCCTTTTTCCTTTTGTGTGTATTTTCCTCTCTCCTGTGTATCCTCCTCTCTCCTGTGTGTATCCTCCCTCTTCTGTGTGTATTCTTTCCACTGCTGTGTGTATTTTTCTTTCTCCTGTGTGTACGCCCCTCTTTTCGTGTGTGTCCCCTCTCCTGTGTGTATTCTTTTCTTTCCTGTGTATATCTCCGTTTCTTCTGTGTGTATCCCCCTCTCCTGTGTATATTCCCCTCTTTCCTGTTGTTATCCCCCTCTCCTGTGTGTATCCTCCTCTCTCCTGTGTGTATCCTTTTCTCTCATAGGTATGTCCTTCTCTTTTCTGTGTGTATCCCCCTCTCCTTTGTGTATCTTTCTGTCTTCTGTTTGTATCCCCCTTTCACCTATGTGTACCCTTCTCTCTTCTGTGTGTATCACCCCTCTTCTGTGTATTCTCTTCTTTCCTGTGTGTATTTCTCTCTTTCCTGTGTGTATTCTCCTCTCTTTTCTGTGTATCCTCCACTCTCCAGTGTGTATCCTCCTCTCTTCTGCGTGTATCCTCCTCTTTCCTGTTCGTATCCTTCTCTCTCCTGTGTGTCTCCTCCTTTCTCCTGTATCCTTTTCTCTCCTGTGTGTATCCTTCTCTCTCCTGTGGGTATCAATTCTCTCTCCTGTGCGTATTCCTCTTTTCTCCTGTGTGTAACCCCATCTGTCCTGTGTGTATACCCCTCTCCTTTTTATATCCTCCTCTCTCCTTTGTGTATTCTACTTTCTACTGTGTTTACCCTCTGCTCTCCTGTGTGTATCACGCCACTCCTTTGTGTATCCACCTCTCTCATGTGTATATGTTCCCTCTCTCTTGTGTGAATCCTTCTCTCTCCTGCGTGTATCCTCCACTCTCCTGTGTGTATTACTCCTCTCCTTTGTGTATCCCCCACTAACCTGTGTGTATCCTTCTGTGTCCTGTGTGTATTCTTTTTCCTTTTGTGTGTATTTCCCTCTCTCCTGTGTATCCTCCTCTCTCCTTTGTGTACCCTCTCTCTTCTGTGTGTATTCTTTTCACTGCTGTGTGTATTTTTCTTTCTCCTGTGTGTACGCCCCTCTTTTCGTGTGTGTCCCCCTCTCCTGTGTGTATTCTTTTCTTTCCTGTGTATATCTCCGTTTCTTCTGTGTGTATCCCCCTCTCCTGTGTATATTCCCCTCTTTCCTGTTGTTATCCCCCTCTCCTGTGTGTATCCTCCTCTCTCCTGTGTGTATCCTTTTCTCTCATAGGTATGTCCTCTTTTCTGTGTGTATCCCCCTCTCCTTTGTGTATCTTTCTGTCTTCTGTTTGTATCCCCCTTTCTCCTATGTGTACCCTTCTCTCTTCTGTGTTTATCACCCCTCTTCTGTGTATTCTCGTCTTTCCTGTGTGTATTTCTCTCTTTCTGTGTGTATTCTCCTCTCTTTTCTGTGTATCCTCCACTCTCCTGTGTGTATCCTCCTCTCTTCTGCGTGTATCCTCCTCTTTCCTGTTCGTATCCTTCTTTCTCCTGTGTGTCTCCTCCTTTCTCCTGTGTGTATCCTTTTCTCTCCTGTGTGTATCCTTTTCTCTCCTGTGGGTATCAATTCTCTCTCCTGTGCGTATTCCTCTTTTCTCCTGTGTGTAACCCCCTCTCTCCTGTGTGTGTACCCCTCTCCTTTTTATATTCTCCTCTCTCCTGTGTGTATTCTACTTTCTACTCTGTTTACCCTCCGCTCTCCTGTGTGTATCACGCCACTCCTGTGTGTATCCACCTCTCTCATGTGTATATTTTCCCTCTCTCTTGTGTGAATCCTTCTCTCTCCTGCGTGTATCCTCCGCTCTCCTGTGTTTATCTTCCTCTCTCCTGTGTATCCTTTAATCTCCTGCGTGTATCCTCCTCTCTTCTGTCTGTATCCTTCTCTTTTTGATGTGTATACTCCTCTCTTTTGTATTTATCCTTTTTCCTGTGTGTATCCCCCTCTCTCCTGTGTGTATTCCCCTCCCTCTTATGTGTATGCTTCACTCCCCTGTGTGTATCCTCCTCACTTTTTTGTGTATTCACCCTGTCTCCTGTGTGTATCTTCCCTCTGTCCAGTTTGTATCTTCCTCTCTCCTGTGTGTATCACCATTTCCTGTGTGTATACTTTTTTCTCCTGTGTTTATCCACCTTTCTCCTTTGTTTATCACCCTTTTATGTGTGTATGCCCCTCTCTCCTGTGTGTATTATTTCTCTTGTGTGTATCTCTCTCTTCCCTGTGTGTATCCCCTTATCCTGCGTGTATCCTCCTCTCTCCTGTGTGTATCCCCCTCTCTCCTGTGTGTACACTCCTCTGTCCTGTGTGTATCACCCCTCTACTTTGTGTATTTTTCACTACCCTGTGTGTATCCTTCTGTCTCCTGTGTGTATCCTTCCCTCTTTTGTGTGTATTACCCTCTCTCCTGTGTATCCTCCTCTCTCCTGTGTGTATTATTTTCCCTGCTGTGTGTATTTTTGTTTCTCCTGTGTGTACACGCCTCTTTTTTTGTGTGTCTCCCTCTCCTGTGTGTATTCTTTTCTCTCCTGTGTATATTCCCTTTTCTCCTGTGTGTATCCCCCTCTCCTGTGTGTATGCCTCTCTTTCCCGTTGTTATTCCGCTCTCCTGTGTGTATCCACCTCTCTCCTTTGTGTATCCTTTTCTCTTATCCTTGTGTCCTCCTTTTTTCTGTGTGTATCCCCCTCTCCTTTGTGTATATTTCTGACTTCTGTTTGTATCCTCCTTTCTCCTTTTTGTACCCTTCTGTCTCCTGTGTGTATCACCCCTCTTCTGTGTGTATCCCCTTCTCTCCTGTGTGTATTTCTCTCTCTCCTGTGTGTATCCTCCTCTCTTTTTTTTGTGTATCCTCCACTCTGCTGTGTATATCCTCCTGTCTCCTGTTCCTATCCTTCTCTCTCCTGTGTGTATCCTCCTCTCTCCTGCGTGTATCCTTATTTTTCTTCTGTATCTTTTCCTCTCTCCTATATGTATCCTTCTCTATTCTGTGTGCATTCTCCTCTCTCCTGTGTGTATCCTTTTCTCTCCTGTTTGTATCCATCTCTCTCCTGTGGGTATCAATTCTCTCTTCTGTGTGTATCTCTCTTTTCTCCTGTGTGTAAACCCCTCTCTACTGTGTGTATCCCTTCTCTCTCCTGTGTGTATCCCCCTCTCTCCTCAGTGTATCTCCTCTATTCCTTGTGTATCCCTTCTCTCTCCTGTGTGTATCCCCCACTCTCCTTTGTGTATCTCCTCTCTCCTGTATGTATCCTCCTCTCTGCTGTGTGTATCCTTCTTTTTTTTGTGTCTACTTTCCTCTCTTCTGTGTGTATCCCCCTCTCCTGTGAATATCCTCCTCTCTTCTGTGTGTATCCTCCTCTCTCCTCTGTTTATTCCCTACTCTCCTGTGTGTATTTCTTTTTCCTTTGTGTATCCTCTTCTCTCCTGTGTGCACCCTCCACTGTCCTGTGTGTATCACCACTCTCTGTGTGTATGCCCCCTCTCTCCTGTGTGTATCCCCCTCTCTCGTGTGTATCCCCCTCTCTCCTGTATGTATTTTCCTCTTTCCTGCATAATTCCTCCTCTCTGCTGTGTGTATGCCCCACTTCTTTTTGTATCCACCTCTCTCCGGTTTTTATTCCCTTCACTCCTGTGTGGATCTTCCTCACTCCTGTGTGTATACCCTCTCTCCTGTGTGTATCCATCTCTCTCCTGTATGTATCCTCTTTTCTCCTATGTGAACCCTCATCTCTCCTGTGTGTATCAACCCTCTCCTGTGTGTATTGTTCTCTCTCCTGTGTGTATCCTTCTGTCTACCGTGTGTATCCTTCCGTCTTTTGTGTGTATCCTCCTATCTCCTGTGTGTATTTTCTTCTTTCCTGTGTGTATCCTATTCACTCCTGTGTGTATCGCCCTCTCCTGTGTGTATCTTTCTCTAACCAGTGTGTATCCTCCTTTCTCCTGTGTGTATCCTCCTCTCTTATGTGTGTATCTTTTTTCTCTCCTGTGTGTATCATTCCTCTCTCCTGTTTGTATCCACTCTCTCTTTTGTGTGTATCTTCCCTCTCTCCAGTTTGTATGTTCCTCTCTCTTGTGTGTATCCCCTCTCTCCTGTGTGTATCCTCCTCTCTGCTGTGTGTATCCTCCTCTCTCCTGTATGTACGCCCCACTCTCCTATGTGTATTTCCCTGTCCTGTGTGTATCCTCCTCTCTTTTGTGTGTATTTTTCTTTCTTTTGTGTGTATCCTCCTCTCCTGTGTTTATGGTCCTCTTTTCTGTGTGTATTCTCACTTCTGTGTGTATCCTCCTCTCTCCTTTGTGTATCCTCCTCTCTCCTCGGTGTATCCCCCCTCTCTTGTGTGTATCCCCATCTCCTGTGTGTTTCCTCCTTTTTTCTGTGTTTATCCCTCTTTCTTTTGTGTGTATCCCCCTCTTCGGTGTGTAAGCCACTCTCTCCTGTGTGTATCTCCCTCTCCTGTGTTTATCCTCCTTTCTCCTTTGTATATCCTCCTCTCTCCTCTGTTTATTCCCTACCCTCCTGTGTGTATCCTTTTCTCTTTTGTGTATCCTCTTCTCTCCTGTGTGTACCCCCTCTCTCCTGTGTGTACCCTCAACTATCCTGTGTGGATCACCACTCTCCGTGTGTATCCCCTATTTCTCCTGTGTGTATCCCCTCTCTTTCGTGCGTATGCCCCACTTCGGTGTGTATCCAACTCTATCCTTTGTTCATTCCCTTCTTTTCTGTGTGGATCTTTCTCACTCCTGTGTGTATGCCCTCTCTCCTGTGTGTATCATCCTCTCTGCTGTGTGTATACTTTTCTCTCCTGTGTGTATCCATCTCTCTCAAGTGTATATTCTCTATTCTCCTGTGTGAACTTTCATATCTTTTGTTTGTATCACCACTCTCTTGTTTGTATTTGTCTCTCTTTTTTGTGTATCCTTATGTCTACCGTGTGTATCCTTCCCTCTTTTGTGTGTATCCTCCTGTCTCCTGTGTATTCTATTCTTTCCTGTGTGAATCCTCCTCACTCCGGTGTGTATCACCCTCTCCTGTGAGTACATTTCTCTCTTCATTGTGCATCCTTTTTTCTCCTGTATGTATCCTCCTCTCTCCTGTGTGTATCATTTTTCTCTCCTGTGTATATCAACCCTCTCTTTTGTGTGTATTTTCCCTCTCTCCTGTGGGTATCCCCACTCTCTCCAGTTTGTGTCCCTTTCTCTCCTGTGGGTATCCCCCTCTCTCCAGTTTGTGTCCCTTTCTTTCCTGTGTGTATGCCCTCTCTCCTATGGGTAACCCCCTCACTTTTGTGTGTATACTTTCTCTCTCCTATATGTATTTTCCACTTTCCTCTGTGTATCCCCTCTCTCCAGTGTGTATCATTCTCTCTATTGTGTGTAACCATTTTTCTCCTGTGTGTACACTTCTCTCTCTTGTGTGTTTCCCCTGTTCTGTGTGTATCTTCCTCCCTCCTGTGTTTAACCTTCTTTCTCCTGTGTGCATCACCCGCTCCTGTGTGTATGCTTCTTTCTCCTGTGTGTATATCTTTCTCCTGTGTTTATCCTCTTCTCTCTTGTGTGTATCCTCCTCTCTCCTCTGTGTATCCCCTACTCTCCTGTGTGTAGCCCCTCCTCCTTTGTGTATTCTCTTCTCTCCTTTGTGTACCCACTGTCTCCTATGTGTACCCTCCACCCTCCTGTGTGTATCACACCTCTCCGGTGTTATTTTTTGACTCTCCAAACAAAAGACCATATGAAATTGACTAGTGATTATTCTTCACATCTGCAATATTCGAAGTGGTTCTGTATATTACTCAGCGTTACACAGAATTAGAGTTCATATAAAATAGATGCCTGACTACCACCCATGTGTGGGTAATTCAGGAAGGCACTTAATTCATGGCTATCTTAGCCATGTCCTGATTACTATATAGAACTTCATTATTCACTGAAACTCTGAATGAGAGGCCATAAAAAATAGACAACAGACTATTTCTCCATTGTGAATTATTCAATAAGGTTCTAAATGAGTGGTAGTATGAAATAGGATCCTGAGAATTCCCCAGGTGTGTATCATTCAGGGAGGCACAGAATGAGTGGCCATATAAAAAATTCTCGACTATTTCACTGGTGTGGATTATTCACTGAGGATCGAAATGAGTGGCTACATGAAGTAGACTCTTAACTCTTCCCCAGGTGTGTATTATTGAATGAGACCGTAACTAAGTGGGCATAAAAAAGAAACTCAGGTGTATTGCTCAGGTGTTCATTACTCTCAGAGACTCTGAATGTGTAGGCATTTGAAGTAGGCCCTTGACTATTTCTGAGGGGAGTATTATGCACAGAGGCACAGAACCAGTGGCCATGTGAAAGAGATTCCTGACTTATCAGATATATATGTTATTCACTAAAACACTGAAAGAGTGGCCTTATGAAATAGACCGCATTTTACTCCACAGGTGCGCGTTATTTTTTGACTCTCCAAACGAACCACCATATGAAATAGACTAGTGATTATTCCCCACATGTGCAATATTCGAAAAGGTTCTGTATGAGTGTCCATATCAAATGGTCTCCTGACAATCACACATGTGTGTATTATTCACGGAGTTGTTTTATTCGGGGCTACCGTCAATAGGGTCCTCACTCCTCCACAGCTGTTTATTACCCACTGAAGCTCCGAATGAGAGGTCGTATGAAATAGACTCCTTACTTTTGTCCCATTGTGAATTATTCAGTAATGCTGTGATTGAGTGGCCATATGACATGGACTCTAACTATTCCCAAGGTGTGTATTCTTCAGTCAGTTTCTGAACGAGTGACCACATAAAATAGACTCCTGACTCTGTCCTCCTGACTATTTCTCAGCTCTGCATTTTCCCCCGAGTCGCTGCTGGGTGAACGGTCATATCAAATAGTCTCCAGACAATTCTCCAGGTGTGTATTATTCAGTGAGTCTTTTAATAAGTGGCTATATATAATAGAATCCTGAGTATTTTCAAAAATATATATGATTCTTCACTGAGGAACTGAAAAAGTGGCCATGTCAAGTACACTCCTGACATTTCCATATGTCTGTATTATTCTGTGAGGCTCTGAATGAGTGGCCATAAAATAGAGACTCCTATATACTACTCAGTCGTGAGATTATGCATTCGGCTATAAATGCGTGGCTATACGAAATAGAATCCAGAAGTTTCCAAGGTGTCTGTTATTCAGTTAGGCTCTGAGTATGTGGCTATATGAAATAGAATTCTGACTACAACACAGGGGTTCTTTACTCAATGAACCTCTGATGAAATGCCACATGTAATAACGTCCAGAGTATTCCTCAGGTATTCATTATTCACTGAGGCTCTGAAACTTTGGCCATATGAAATGGTTTCCTGACTAGTCTATAGGCATATATTATTGACACTGACTCTAAATATTTGAGCATATAAAATAGACTAGTGACTATTCCAAAGTTGTGTATTACTGACTCAGGCTTTGATTTTGTGGCCATATAAAATAGACTAGTGTCCATTCCACACATGTGCATTATTCCCTTACGCTATAAATGAAAGGCTAGTAAAGTACACTCCTAACACTTCCCCAGGTGTGTGCCACTCAGTGATCCTCTTTAGTATGATTATAAGAAACAAGAGGCGGTCTATCTCAAATAATTTTATTATTCAGTGAACCTCTGTATGAATCGCTCTATGAAATAGACTGCTGAGTACTTTACATTTGTGCATTATTCATTTAGGTTACGAGTCTGTGGCCATATAAAATGGAATCCTGACTAATCCACACGTGCATATTATCTACTGAGTCTATGAATGTGTTTCCAAATGAAATAGACTCCTGGCTACTCCACAGGTGTGCATTATTTACCGATGCTCTGAATGAATGTCCATCAAAAATAGACTCCAAATTATTCGGCAGGTGTGTATTATTCAGTGAACCTCAGAAGATGTGGCCATACTAATTAGATTTCTTTCTATATCAAGGGTCTTTCTTATGCACTGAGGCTTTGAATATGTGTCTACATGAAAGAGTCTCCAGACTACACCACATTTTTCAATGACACATTGAATGAGAGGCAACATGAAAAAGTTTCCTGACTATTCCACAGGTGTGCATTATTTAGTGAGACTCTGAATGAGGAGATACAAGTAAATCCTGACTATTTATCCAGGTGTGAACATTTAGTGAGGCTCTCAATGGGTAGCCATAGGAAAGAGACATCTGACTATTTTGCAGGTGTGAATTATTTAGTGATTCTGTGAATGAGTGGCCATAAAATATAGACTCCAGACTATATCACAAGTGTGTAATATTCAGTGAGGCTGTGAAAGAGGGGCCATATAAAACAGAATTCTAATGACTCCCCATGTGCCTTATTCACTCTTTGTCTCAATGATTAGCCGTATGATATAGATACCTCATTATTTTCCATATGTGCATTATTTCAACAGGTTTGTTATGAGTGTCCATACCAAATAGACTCCTGAAACTCCCCCAGTTGTGTATTACTCAGCGTTACACAGAATTAGAGTTCATATAAAATAGACTCCTGACTACCACCCAGCTGTGTGTCATTCAGGAAGTCACTTAATTCATGGCTATCTTAAACAGTGTCCTGATTACTCCATAGAAGTTTATTATTCACTGAAACTGTGAATGAGAGGCCATACAAAATAGACAACAAACTATTGATCCATTGTGAATTATTCAATAATGTTCTAAATGAGTGGTAGTATGACATAGAATCCTGAGAATTCCCCAGGTGTGTATTATTCAGGGAGGCACAGAATGAGTGGCCATATAAAAAATTCTCGACTATTTTTCTGGTGTAAATTATTCACTGAGGATCGAAATGAGTGGCTACATGAAGTAGACTCTTAACTCTTCCCCAGGTGTGTATTATTGAATGAGACTGTAACTAAGTGGGCATAAAAAAGAGACTCAGGTGTATTGCCCCGGGGTTCATTACTTACAGAGACTCTGAATGTGTATGCATTTGAAGTAGACCCTTGACTGTTTCTGAGGGAAGTATTATTCACAGAGGCACAGAATGAGTGGCCATGTGAAAGAGATTCCTGACTTATCAGATATACATATTATTCACTAAAACACTGAAAGTGTGGCCTTATGAAATAGACCGCATTTTACTCCACAGGTGCGCGTTATTTTTTGACTCTCCAAATGAATCACCATATGAAATAGACTAGTGATTATTCCCCACATATGCAATATTCCAAGAGGTTCTGTATGAGTGTCCATATCAAATAGTCTCCTGAATCTCACAAATGTGTGTATCATTCTTTTTTTTTTTTTTTTTTTTTATTTATTTATTTATTTATTTATTTATTTATTTATTTATTTTTATTGCATTATAGGTTTGGGGGTACATGTGCAGAACAAGCAAGATAGTTGCATAGGTACACACATGGCAGTGTGCTTTGCTGCTTTCCTCCCCTTCACCCACACTTGGTATTCATCCCCAGGCTATCCCCCCCAGCCCCCCCCTGCTGTCCCTCCCCCATTCCCCCCAACAGTCCCCAGTGTATAGTAGACTGCCTCTCTGTGTCCACATGTTCTCATTTTTCTCACCCACCTATGAGCGAGTATATGCGGTATTTCTTTTTCTGTTCTTGTGTCAGTTTGCTGAGAATGATGTATCATTCTTTATTTGGGGTTACCATCAATAGCGTTCTCACTCCTCCACAGCTGTTTATTACACACTGAAGCTCTGAATGAAAGGCCATATGAAATAGACTCCTTACTATTGCCCCATTGTGCATTATTTGGTAATGCTGTGATTGAGCGGCCATATGACCTGGACTCTGACTATTCCCAAGTTGTTTATTCTTTATTCAGTTTCTGAACGAGTGACCACATAAAACAGACTCCTGACTCTATCCTCTGGAATATTTCTCAGCTCTGCATTTTCCACTAAGTCGCTGGGTGAATGGTCATATCAAATAGTCTTCAGACAATTCTTCAGGTGTGCATTATTCAGTGAGTCTCTTAATAAGTGGCTATATATAATAGAATCCTGAGTATTTTCCAGATATATATGATTCTTCACTGAGGAAATGAAAAAGTGGCCATGTCAAGTACACTCCTGACATTTCCATATGTCTGTATTATTCTGTGAGGCTCTGAATGGGTGGCCATATAATAGAGACTCTTATATACTATGCAGTCGTGAGTTTTTACATTCTGTTGTAAATGAGTGGCTATACGAAACAGAATCCTGACTTTTCCAAGGTGTCTGTTATTCAGTTAGGCTCTGAGTATGTGGCTATATGAAATAGAATTCTGACTACAATACAGCGGATCTTTACTCAATGAACCTCTGAAGAAATGCCACATGTAACAGCATCCAGAGTATTCCTCGGGTATTTATTATTCACTGATGCTCTGAAACTTTGGCCATATGAAATTGTTTCCTGACTAGTCTACAGGAATGCATTGTTGACTCTGACTCTAAATATTTGGGAATATATAATAGACTAGTGACTATTCCAAAGTTGTGTATTACTGACTCAGCCTTTGGTTTTGTGGCCCTATAAAACAGCCTAGTGTCTATTCCACAAATGTGCATTATTCCCTTAGGCTGTAAATGAGAGGCTATGTAAAGTACAATCCTAACACTTCCCCAGGTGTGTGTCACTCAGTGAGGCTCTTTTTGTATGACAATATGAAACAGGAGGCTGTCTATCTCAAATATTTTTATTATTCAGTGAATCACTGAATGAGCAGCTATATGAAATAAACTGCTGAGTACTTTACATTTGTGCATTATTCATTGAGGTTACGAGTCAGTGGCCATATAAAATGGAATCCTGATTAATCCACACGTGCATATTATCCACTGAGGCTATGAATGTGTGTCCAAATGAAAGAGACTCCTGACTACTCCACAGGTCTGCATTATTTACCAAGGCTCTGAATGAATGTCCATCGAAATAGACTCCAAATTATTCTCCAGGTGTGTATTATTCAGTGAGCCTCAGAAGATATGGTCATACTAATTAGATTTCTTATTATATCAAGGGTCCGTCTTATGCACTGAGGCTCTGAATATGTATCTACATGAAAAAGTCTCCTGACTACACCACATTTTTCAATAACACATTGAATGTGAGGCCACATGAAAAATATCTACTGACTATTCCACAGGTGTGCATTATTTAGTGAGACTCTGAATGAGGAGATACAAGTAAAGCCTGACTATTTATCCAGGTGTGTACATTTAGTGAGGTTCTCAACAGGTAGCCATAGGAAAGAGATTTCTTACTATTCCACAGGTGTGAATTATTCAGTGATTCTCTGAATGAGTGGCCATAAAATATAGACTGCAGACTATATCACAAGTGTGTAACATTCTGTGAGGCTGTGAAAGAGGGCCAATATGAAACAGAATTCTAATGACTCCATATGTGCGTTATTCACTGTTTGTCTGAATGAGTAGCTGTATGACATAAACTCCTCATTATTCTCCATGTGTGCATTATTCCAACAGGTCTGCTATGAGTGTTCATACTAAGTAGACTCTTGAAACTCCCCAAGGTGTGTAATACTTAGCGTTACATAGAGTTAGAGTTCATATGAAATAGACTGCTGACTACCACCCAGGTGTCTATCATTCAGGAAGGCACTTAATCCATGGCTATCTTAAACATCGTCCTGATTACTCCATAGATGTTCATTATTCACTGAAACTTTGAAAGAGAGGCCATACAAATTAGACACCTGACTATTGCTCCATTGTGAATTATTCAATAAGGTTCTAAATGAGTGGTAGTATGAAATAGAATCCTGAGAATTCCCCAGGTGTGTATCATTCAGAAAGGAACAGAATGATTGTCCATATAAAAATGCTCGACTATTAACCTGGTGTGGATTATTCACTGAGGATCTAAATGACTGGCTACATGAAGTAGACCCTCAACTCTTCCCCAGATGTGTATTTTTGAATGAGACTCTGACTAACTGGGCGTAAAAAAGAGACTCAGGTGTGTTGCCCAGGTGTTAATTACTTACAGAGACTCTGAATATGTAGGCATTTGAATTAGACCCTTGACTGTTTCTGAGGGAAGTATTATTCAGAGAGGCCCAGAACGAGTGGCCATGTGAAGGAGATTCCTGACTTATCAGATATACATGCTATTCGCTAAAACACTGAAAGAGTGGCCTTATAAAATAGACCGCATTTTACTACACAGGTGTGCAATATTTTTTGACTCTCCAAACGAACCACCACATGAAATAGACTAGTGATTATTCCCCGCATTTGCAATATTTGAAGAAGTTCTGTATGAGTGTCCATATCAGATAGTCTACTGACTCTCACACATGTGTGTATCATTCACAGAGCTGCTTTATTTGGGGCAACCTTCAATAGGGATCTCCCTTCTCCACAGCAGTTTATTACGCACTGAAGCTCTGAATAAGAGACCATATGAAATAGACTCCTTACTATTGCCCCATTGTTCATTATTCGGT
Source organism: Saguinus oedipus (assembly GCA_031835075.1). NCBI lineage: Eukaryota > Metazoa > Chordata > Mammalia > Primates > Cebidae > Saguinus > Saguinus oedipus. The sequence goes on from CM063172.1 coordinate 31,529,507, forward strand.
AATGCTGTGATTGAGTGGCCATATGACATGGACTCTGACTATTCCCAAGGTGTGTATTCTTCAGTCAGTTTTTGAACAAGTAAACACATAAAATAGACTCCTGACTCTGTCCTCTTGACTATTTCTCAGCTCTGCATTTTCCACTGAGTCACTGGGTGAATGATCTCATCAAATATACTCCAGACAATTCTCCAGGTGTGCATCATTCCGTGAGGCCCTTAATAAGTCTATTCTATATATAATAGAATCCTGAGTATTTTCCAGATATAAATGATTCTTCAGTGAGGAACTGAATAATTGGCCATTTCAAGTACACTCCTGACATTTCAATACGTCTGTATTATTCTGTGATGCTCTTAATGACTGGCCATATACTAGAGACTCCTATATACTACTCAGGCGTGAGTTTTACATTCTGGTATAAATGACTGGCTATATGAAGCAGAATCCTGACTTTTCCAAGTTGTCTGTTATTCTGTTAGGCTCTGAGTATGTGGCTATATGAAATAGAATTCTGACTACAAAACAGATGTTCTTTACTCAATGAACATCTTAAGAAATGCCACATGTAACAGCGTCCAGAGTATTACTCAGGTATTTATTATTCACTGAGGCTCTGAAACTTTGGCCATATAAAATTGTTTCCTGACTAGTCTACGGGCATGTATTATTGACTCTAGCTCTAAATATTTGGGCATATATAATAGATTAGTGACTATTCCAAAGTTGTGTATTACTGACTCAGGCTTTGATTTTGTGGCCATATAAAACAGATTAGTGTCTATTCAACACATGTGCATTATTCCCTTAGGCTGTAAATGAGAGGCTATGTAAAGTACACTCCTAACACTTCCCCAGGTTTGTGTCACTCAGTGAGGCTCTTTTAAAATGCCAATATGAAACAGGAGGCTGTCTATCTCAAATGATTTTGTTATTCAGTGAATCTCTGAATGAGTGGCTATATGAAATAGACTGCTGAGTACTTTACATTTGTGCATTATTCATTGAGGTTACAAGTCAGTGGCCATATAAAATTAAATCCTGATTAATCCACACGTGCATATTATCAACTGATGCTATGAATGTGTGTCCAAATGAAAGAGACTCCTGACTACTCCACAGGTCTGCATTATTTACCATGGCTCTGAATGAATATCCATCGAAGATAGACTCCAAATTATTCTCCAGGTGTGTATTATTCAGTGGGCCTCAGAAGATGTGGTCATACTAATTAGATTTCTTACTATATCAGGGGTCTGTCTTATGCACTGAGGCTCTGAATATGTGTCTACAAGAAATAGTCTCCTGACTACACAACATTGTTCAATGACACATTGAATGAGAGGCCAAATGAAAAAGTCTCCTGACTATTCCACAGGTGTGCATTATTTAGTGAGACTCTGAATGAGGAGATACAAGTAAATCCTGACTATTTATCCAGGTGTGTACATTTAGTGAGGCTCTCAACGGGTAGTTATAGGAAAGATATTTCTGACTGTTCCGCCGGTGTGAATTATTCAGTGATTCTCTGAAAGAGTGGCCATAAAATATAGACTCCAGACTATATCACAAGTGTGTAATATTCTGTGAGGCTTTGAAAGAGGGCCCATATGAAACAGAATTCTAATGACTCCACATGTGCATTACTCACTGTTTGTCTGAATGAGTAGCCATATGACATAGACTCCTCATTATTCTTTATGTGTGCATTATTCCAACAGGTTCGGTATGAGCGTCCATACCAAGTAGACTCCTGAAACTCCCTCAGGTGTGTATTATTTAGCGTTACACAGAATTAGAGTTCATATGAAATAGACTGCTGACTACCACCCAGGTGTCTATTATTTAGGAATGCACTTAATTCATGGCTATCTTAAACATTGTCCTGATTACTCCATAGAAGTTTATTATTCACTGAAACGTTGAAAGAGAGGCCATACAAAATAGACACCTGACTATTGCTCCATTGTGAATTATTCAATAAGGCTATAAATGAGTGGTAATATGAAATAGAATCCTGAGAATTCCCCCAGGTGTGTATCATTCAGGGAGGAACAGAATGAGTGGCCATATAAAAAATGCTCGACCATTACCCCGGCGGGGATTATTTACTGAGGTTCTAAATGAGTGGCTACATGAAGTAGACCCTTAACACTTCCTCAGGTGTGTATTATTGAATGAGACTCCGACTAAGTGGGCATAAAAAAGAGACTCAGGTGTATTTTCAAGGTGTTCATTACTTACAGAGACTCTGAATGTGTAGGCATTTGAAGTAGACTCTTGACTGCTTCTGAGGGGATTATTATTCACAGAGGCCCAGAATGAGTGGCGATGTGAAAGAGTTTCCTGACTTATTAGATATACATCTTATTCACTAAAACACTGAAAGAGTGGCCATATGAAATAGACCACATTTTACTCCACAGGTGCGCGTTATTTTTTGACTCTCCAAACTAACCACCATATGAAATAGACTAGTGATTATTCCCCACTTATGCAATATTCGAAGAGGTTCTGTATGAGTGTCCATAAAAAATGGTCTCCTGATTTCACACATGTGTGTATTATTCACGGAGCTGATTTATTTGGGGCTACCTTCAACAGGGTCCTCCCTCCTCCACAGCTGTTTATTATGCACTGAATCTGTGAATGAGAGGCCATATAAAATAGACTCCTTACTATTGCCCCATTGTGCATTATTTGGTAATGCTGTGGTTGAGTGGCCGTATGACCTGGACTCTGACTATTCCCAAGGTGTGTATTCCTCAGTCAGTTTCTGAACGAGTGACCACATACAATAGACTCCTGACTCTGTCCTCTTGACTATTTCTCAGCTCTGCATTTTCAACTGAGTCTCTGGGTGAACGGTCATATCAAATACTCTCCAGACTATTCCTGAGCTGTGCATTATTCAGTGAGTCTCTGAATAAGTGGCTATATATAATATAATCCTGAGTATTTTCCAAATATACGTGATTCCTAACTGAGGTTCTGAATAAGTTGCCATGTGAAATACACTCCTGACGTTTTTATAGGTCTGTATTATTCTGTGAAGCTCTGAATGAGTGACCATAAAATAGAGCCTCCTGAATGCTCATCAGGCAAGCATTTTTACTTTCGGCTCTAAATGAGTGGCTATACGAAATAGAATTTTAACTTTTCTAAAGGTGTATGTTATTCAGTTATGCTCTGAATATGTGGCCATAGGAAATAGAATTCTGACGACAATAAAGGTGTTTCTTATTCAAGGAAGCTCTGAAATTGATACCCCATGTAATAGCGTCCTGAGTACTTCCCAGGTATGTATTATAAACTGAGGCTCTGAAACTTTGGCCATATGAAATTGTTTTCTGACTTGTCCACAGGTGTGTATTATTGACTCTGACTCTAAATATTTGGGCATGTAAAATAGGCAAGTGACTATTCCAAAATTGTGTATTACTCACTCAGGATTTAATTTTGTTGCCACATAAAATAGTCCAGTGTCTATTACACACGTGTGCATTGTTCCCTGAGGCTGTAAATGAGAGACTATAAAATTAGACTCCTAACACTTTCCTAGGAGTGCCTTACACAGTGAGGCTTACTTTGTGTGACTATATGAAACATGATGCTGCTATATTAAATATTTGTATTATTTAGTGAATCTCTGAATGAATGTCTATATGAAATAGACTGCTGAGTACTTTACATTTGTGCATTTTTCACTGAGGTTACGAGTCAGTGGCCATATAAATTGGAATCTGGACTAATCCACACGTGCATATTATCCACTGAGGCTATGAATGAGTGTCCTAATAAAATAGACTCCTGGCTACTCCACTGTGTACATTATTTATCGAGGCTCTAAATGAATGTCCACCGCAAACAGACACCAAATTATTCTCCAGGTGTGTATTATTCAGTTAGGCTCAGAAGATATGGCCATATTAATTAGATTCTTTACAAAATTAAGGGCCTGTTTTATGCACTGTAGCTCTGAATATGTGTCTACATAAAATAGACTTCTGACTACATCACATTATTCAGTGACACTCTGAATTAGAGGCTACATGAAAAAGTCTCCTGACTATTCCCCAAGTGAGCATTTTTTATTGAGACTCTGAATGAAGGGATATAGGAAATCCTGCCTATTTTGCCAGGTGTGTACACTTAGTGAGGCTCAATACGAGTGGCCATAGGAAAGAGACTTCTGCCGTTTCTGCAGGTGTGCATTATTTAGTGATTCTTTGAATGGGTGGCCATAAAAAATAGACTCCAGACTATATCACAAGTGTGTAATATTCAGTGAGGCTGTAAAAGAGGATCCATAAAAATCACACTTTTAATTACTTTACAAGTGCATTATTCACTGTTTGTCTGAATGAGTAAGAGAAAACCCTCATTATTACATATGTGTGCATTAATCAAACAGGTTCTGTTTGAGTGTCCATTCCGAATAGGCTCCCGACACTGCACCAGGTGTGTATTACTCAATGATACACAAAATTAGAGTTCATATGATATAGATGCCACGCTATTACCAAGGTATGTATCATTCAGGAAGGCACTGAATTCGTGGCTATCTTAAACAGCGTCCTGATTACTCCATAGAATTTAATTATTCATTAAAACTGAGTGATAGACCATATTAAATAGACACCTGACTATTGCTCCATTGTGAATTATTCAATAAGGTGCTAAATGCGTGGTAGTATCAAATACAATCCTGAGTATTCTTCAGGTGTATATCACTCAGTGAGGCACAAAATAAGTGGCCATATAAAAAATGCTCGACTATTACCCTGGTGTACATTATTCACTGAGGCTCTAAATGAGTGGCTACATGAAGTAGACTCTTAACTCTTTCCCAGGTGTGTATTATTGAATGAGACTCTGACTAAGTGGGCATAAAAAAGAGACTCAGGTATATTGACCAGGTGTTCATTACCTACAGAGTCTCCGAATAGGTAGCCATTTAAAGTAGACCCTTGACTATTTTTGAGGGGAGTATTCATCACAGAGTCCTTGAATGAGTGGCCATGTGAAAGAGATTTCTTACTTTTCAGATATACATATTATTCACTAAAACATGAAAAGAGTGGCTTTCTGAACTAGAACCCATTTTACTCCACAGGTGTGCATAAGTTTTTGATTCCCCAAATGAAACACCATATGAAACAGACAAGTGATTATTCCCCACATGTACTGTATTTGAAAAGGCCTTGATTTTGTGGCCATGTAAAATAGACTAGTTTCTATTCCACACGTGTGCATTATTTCCTGATTCTGTAAATTAAAGGCTCTATAAAGTAGACTCCTAACACTTCCCCTGGTGTGCATTACTTAGTGAGGCTCTTTTTGTTTAATCATATGAAACAGGATGCTGTCTATCTCAAATATTTGTATTATTCAATGAATCGCTGAATGCGTGTCTATATGAAATAGACTGCTAAGTATTTTACATTTTTGCATTTTTTCACTGAGGTTATGAATCAGTGGCCATATAAAATGGAATCCTGACCAATCAACACGTGCATATTATTCACTGAGGCAATGAATGAGTATGCTAATAAAATTGACTCCTGGCTACTCCACAGGGGAACATCATTTTCCGAGGCTCTGAATATATGTTCATCAAAAATAGACTCCAAATTATTCCCCAGGTGTGTATTATTCAGAGAGGCTCAGAATATGTTTCCATATCAATTAGATTCCTTACTAAATCAAGTGTCGGTCTTATTCAGTGAAGCTCTGAATATGTGTCTACATGATATAGAATCCTGACTACACCACATTATTCAGTGACACTCCGAATTAGAGGCCACAAGAAAAAGTTACCTGACTATTCCACAGGAGCGAATTATTTAGTGACACTCTTAATGAGGGGATAAAAGTAAATCCTAACTTCTTCTCAAGGTGTGTACACTTAGTGAGGCTCTTAACGAGTGGCCATAATAAAGAGACTTCTGACTATTCTGCAGATGTGCATTATTTAGTGATTCTCTGAAGGAGTGGCCATAAAAAATAGACTCCAGACTATATCACAAGTGTGTAATATTCAGTAAGGCTGTGAAAGAGGAGACATATGAAACAGACTTCTAATTACTCCACATGTGCATTATTCACAGTTTGTCTGAACGAGTAGCTGTATGACATAGACTCCTCATTATTATCCATGTGTGCATTAATCAAACAGGCTCTGTCTGAGTGTTCATAGCAAATAGACTACTGTCTCTGCGCCAGGTGTGTATTACTCAGCGATACACAGAATGAGAGTTCACGTGAAATAGACTCCTGTCTATCACAAAGGTGCGTATCATTCAGCAAAGCACTTAATTCGTGACTATGTTAAACAGCATCCTGATTACTCCTTAGAAGTTTACTATTCACTGAAACTTTGAATGGTAGACCATATAAAATAGACACGTGACTATTGCTCCATTGTGAATTATTCAATAAGGTTCTAAATGAGTGGTAGTATCAAATAGAATCCTGAAAATTCTTCAGGTGTATATCACTCAGTGAGGCACAAAATGAGTGGCCATATTATGCAGCAATCAAAAATGATGAGTTTGTGTCCTTTGTAGGGACATGGATGAATCTGGAGAACATCATTCTCAGCAAACTGACACAAGAACAGAAAAAGAAATACCGCATATACTCACTCATAGGTGGGTGAGAAAAATGAGAACACGTGGACACAGAGAGGTGGTCTACTATACACTGGGGACTGTTGGGGGGAATGGGGGAGGGACAGCAGGGGGGGGCTGGGGGGGATAGCCTGGGGATGAATACCAAGTGTGGGTGAAGGGGAGGAAAGCAGCAAAGCACACTGCCATGTGTGTACCTATGCAACTATCTTGCTCGTTCTGCACATGTACCCCCAAACCTATAATGCAATAAAAATTAAAAAAAAAAAAAAAAAAGAAATGTTCTACTATTACCCTGGTGTGCATTATACACTGACGCTCTAAATGAGTGGCTACATGTAGTAGATTCTTAAATATTCCTTTGTTGTGTATTATTGAATGATATGCTGACTAAGTGGGCATAAAAAAGACACTCAGCTGTATTGCACAGGTGTTCATGACGTACAGAGACTTTGAATGTGTAGACATTTGAAGTATATCCTTGACTATTTTTGAGGGGAGTATTCTTCACAAAGGCCCTAAACTAGTGGCCATGTGAAAAAGATTCCTGACTTACCAGATACACATATTATTCACTAAAACACTGAAAGAGTGGCATTGTGAAATAGAACCAATTTTACTCAACAGTAGTGCGTTATTTTTTGATTCTCCAAGCTAATCACCATATGAAACAGACTAGTGATTATTCTTCACATGTGCAGTATTTGAAAAGTTTCTGTATTAGTGTCTATGTCAAAGAGTCTCCTGACTCTGACACATGTGTGTATCATTCACGGAACTGCTTAATTTGGGGTTACCTTAAATAGGGTCCTGACTACTCCACAGCTGTTTATTATGCACTGAAGCTCCGAATGACAGGCCATATGAAATAGACTCCTTACTATTGCCCCATTGTGCATTATTCGGTAATGCTGTGATTGAGTGTCCATATGACTTGGACACTGACTATTCCCAAGGTGTGTATTCTTCAGTGAGATTCTGAATGACTGACCACATAAAATAAACCCTTGACTCTATCCTCTTGACTATTTTTCATTTCGGCATTGTCCACTGAGTCGTTGGGTGAAGAGTCATATCAAATAGTCTCTGGACTATTCCTTAGCTCTGCACTATTCAGTGAGTCTCTGAATAAGTGGCTATATATAATATAATCCTGAGTATTTTCCAGATATGTATAATTCCACACTGAGGTTCTGAATAAGATGCCATGTGAAATACACTCCTGACGTTTTCATAGGTCTGTATTAATCTGTGAAACTCTGAATGTGTGGCCATAAAATAGAGCCTCCTGAATGGTCCTCAGGTGTGCGTTTTACATTCGGCTCTAAATGAGTGGCTATACGAAATAGAATTTTAACTTTTCCCAAAGTGTATGTTATTCAGTTAGCCTCTGAATATGTGGCTATAAGAAATAGAATTCTGACTACAATAGAGGTGTTTCTTATTCAAGGAAGCTCTGAAATTGATTCCACATGTAATAGCATCCTGATTATTTTCCAGGTATGTATTATTCACTGAGGCTCTGAAACTTTGGCCATATGAAAGTGTTTTCTGACTTGTCCACAGGTGTGTATTATTGACTCTGACTCTAAATATTTGGGCATGTAAAAATAGACAAGTGACTATTCCAAAGTTGTGTATTACTCACTCAGGCTTTGGTTCTGTGGCCATATAAAATAGTCTAGTGTCTATTCCACACGTGTGAATTATTCCCTGAGGCTGTAAATGAGAGTCTATATAAAGTAGACTCGTAACACTTCCCTAGGTGTGCCTTACTCAGTGAGGCTCATTTTGTGTGACCATATGAAACAGGATGCTGCTATATTAAATACTTGTAATATTTAGTGAATCCCTGAATGAGTCTCTATATGAAATAGACTGCTGAGTACTTTACATTTGTGCATTTTTCACTGAGTTTAAGAGTCAGCAGCAATATAAATTGGAATGGGGACTAATCCACAAGTGCATATTATCCACTGAGGCTATGAATGTGTGTCCTAATAAAATAGACTCCTGGCTACTACACAGGTGTACATTATTTACCGAGGCTCTGAATGAATGGCCATCGAAAAGACTCCAAATTATTCTCCAGGTGTATATCATACAGTGAGGCTCAAAAGATGTGGCCATATTAATTAGATTCCTTACAACTAAAAGGGCCTGTTTTATTTACTGTGGTGCTGAATATGTTTCTACATGAAATAGACTCCTGACTACATCACATTATTCAGTGACACTCCGAATTAGAGGCCACATGAAAAAGTCTCCTGACTATTCCACAGGTGTGCATTATTTAGTGAGACTCTGAATGCAGGGATATAGGTGAATCCTGACTATTTCCCAGGTGTTTAAACTTACTAAGGCTCTTAACGAGTGGCCATAGGAAAGAGTCTCCTGACTATTCCACAGGTGTGCACTATTTAGTGAGACTCTGAATGAGGGGATAATGGTAAATCCTGACTACTTCCCCAGGTGTGTACACTTAGTGAGGCTGTTAACGAGTGGCCATAGGAATGAGACTTCCGACTATGTTGCAGGTGTGACTTATTTAGTGATTCGCTGATTGGGTGGCCATAAAAAATAGACTCCAGACTATATCAAAAGTGTGTAATATTCAGTGAGGCTGTGAAAGGGGGTCCATAAGGATCAGACTTCTAATTACTTTACATGTGCATTATTCACTGTTTGTCTGAATGAGTAGCCATATAACATAAACTCCTCATTATTATACATGTGTGCATTAATTAAACAGGTTCTGTTTGAGTGTCCATATCAAATATACACCTGACACTGCCCCAGGTGTGTATTACTCAACGATACACAAAATTAGAGTTCATATGTAATAGAGACCAGGCTATTACTCAGGTGTGTATCATTCAGGAAGGCACTGAATTCGTGGCTATCCTGAACAGCATCCTGATTACTCCATAGAAGTTTATTATTCACTGAAACCTTGAGTGATAGACCATATAAAATAGACACCTGACTATTTTTCCATTGTGAATTATTCAATAAGGTGCTAAATGCATGGTAGTATTAAATAGAATCCTTAGGATTCCTCAGGTGTATATCACTCAGTGAGGCACAAAATGAGTGACCACGTAACACATGCTCGACCAATGCCCTCGTATGCATTATTCACTAAGGCTCTAAATGAGTGGCTACATGAAGTAGACTCTTAAATCTTCCCCAGGTGTGTATTATTGAATGAGACTCTGACTAAGTAGGCATAAAAAAAGAGACTCAAGTGTATGGCCCAGGTGTTCATTACCTACAGAGTCTCTGAATGTGTAGCCATTTAAAGTAGACACTTGACTATTATTGTGGGGTGTATTGTTCACAGAGGCTCTGAATGAGTGGCCATGTGAAAGAGATTCCTAACTTATCAGATATACATATTATTCACTAAAACACTGAAAAAGTGGCCTTCTGAAATAGAACTCATTTTACTCCACAGGTGTGCATAAGTTTTTGATTCACCAAATGAAACACCATATAAAACAAATAAGTGATTATTTCCCACATGTGCAGTATTCAAAAAGGCTTTGATTTTGCAGCAATATAAAATAGACTAGTGTCTATTCCACACGTGTGCATTGTTTCCTGATTCTTTAAATTAAAGACTATATAAAGTAGACTCCTTACACTTCCCCTGGTGTGCATTACTCAGTGATGCTCTTTTGGTTTAACCATATGAAACAGGATGCTGTCTATCTCAAATATTTGTATTATTCAGTGAATCTCTGAATGAGTGTCTATATGAAATATACTGCGAAGTATTTTACATTTTTGAATTTTTCACTTAGGTTACAAATAAGTGGCCATGTAAAATGGAATCCTGACTAATCCACACGGACATATTGTCCACTGAGGTTATAAATACGTGTCCTAATAAAATGGACTCATGTCTTCTCCACAGGTGTACATCATTTTCCAAGGCTCTGAATATGTGCCCATCGAAAATAGACTCCAAATTATTCCCCAGGTGTGTATTATTCAGTGAGGCTCAGAATATGTTTCCATATCAATTAGATTCCTTAATATATCAAGTGTATGTCTTTTACACGGAAGCTCTGAATATATGTCTACATGAAATAGACTCCTGAATACACCACATTATTCAGTGACACTCCGAATTGGAGGCCACATGAGAAAGTCTCCTGATTATTCCACAGGTGTACATTATTTAGTGAGACTCTGAATGAGGGGATAAAGTTAAATTCTGATTACTTCTCCAGGAGTGTACACATAGTGAGACTCTTAACGAGTGTCCATAGGAAAGAGACTTCTGACTATTCCACAGGTCTGCATTGTTTAGTGATTCTCTGAATGAGTGGCCATAAAAAATAGATTCCAGACTATATAACAAATGTGTAATATTCAGTGAGGCTGTGTAAGAGGGGCCATACGATACAGACTTCTAATTACTCCACATGTGCATTATTCACAGTTTTTCTGAATGAGTAGCCATATGACATAGACTCCTCATTATTATTCATGTGTGCATTTATCAAACAGGTTCTGTTTGAGTGTCCATACCAAATAGACTCCAGACACTGCCCCATGTGTGTATTACTCAGCGATACACAAAATTAGAGTTCATATGAAATAGACTCCAGACAATCATACAGGTGAGTATAATTCAGCAAGGCACTTAATTCCTGGCTATGTTAAACAGCATCCTGATTACTCCATAGAAGTTTACTATTCACTGAATCTTTGAATGATAAACCATATAAAATATACACCTGACTATTGCTCCATTGTGAATTATTCAATAAGGTACTAAATGAGTGGTAGTATCAAATAGGATCCTGTGGATTCTTCAGGTGTATTTCACTTAGTGAGGCACAAAATTAGTGGAAAATAAAAAATGCTGGACTATTACCCTGGTGTGAATAATTCTCTGAGGCTCTAAATGAGTGGCTACATGAAGTAGACTCTTAAATCTTCCTTTGTTTTGTATTATTGAATGAGTCTCTGACTGAGTGAGCATAAAAGGAGACTCAGGTGTATTGCCCAGGTGTTCATTAAATACAGAGACTTTGAATGTGTAGCCATTTGAAGTAGACTCTTTACTATTTTTGAGGGTAGTATTCTTCACAGAGGTCCTGAACGAGTGGCCATGTGAAAAAGATTTCTGAGTTAACAGATACACATATTATTCACTAAAACACTGAAAGAGTGGCCTTATGAAATAGAACCCATTTTACTCAACAGGTGTGCATTATTTTTTGATTCTCCAAACTAATCACCATACAAAACAGAGTAGTAATTATTCCCCACATGTGCAGTATTATAAAAGGTTCTGTATGAGTGTATATGTCAAATAGTCTCATGACTCTGACAAATGTGTGTATCATTCACGGAGCTGCTTAATTTGGGTCTACCTTAAATAGGGTCCTGACTACTCCACAGCTGTTTGTTATGCACCGAAGCTCCGAATGACAGGCCATATAAAATAGACTCCTTACTATTGCCCCATTGTGCATTATTCGGTAATGTTGTGATTGAGTGTCCATATGACTTGGACACTGACTATTCCCAAGGTGTGTATTCTTCAGTGAGATTCTGAACGAGGGACCACATAACATAAACCCTTGGCTCTATCCTCTTGACTACTTTTCAGTTCTGCATTGTCCACTGAGTCGCTGGGTGAAGGCTCATATCAAATCGTCTCCAGACTATTCTTTAGCTGTGCATTATTTAGTGAGTCTGTGAATTAGTGACTATATATAGTATAATCCTGAGTATTTTTCAGATATATATGATTCCTCACTGAGGTTCTGAATAAGTGGCCGTGTGAAATATACTGACGTTTTCATAGGTCGGTATTATTCTGTGAAGCTCTGAAAGAGTGGCCATGAAATAGAGCCTCCTGAATGCTCCTCAGTCATGCGTTTTTACATTCGGCTCTAAATGAGTGGCTATACGAATTAGAATTTTAACTTTTTTCAAGTTGTATGTTATTCAGGTAGGCTCTGAATATGTGGCTATAGGAAATAGAATTCTGACTACAATAGAGGTGTTTCTTATTCAAGGAAGCTCTAATATTGATGCCACATGTAATAGCATCCTGAGAATTTTCCAGGTATGTATTATTCACTAAGGCTCTGAACCTTTCACCATTTGAAACTGTTTTCTGAATTGTCCACAGGCATGTATTATTGACTCTGACTCTAAATATTTGGTCATGTAAAATAGACAAGTGACTATTCCAAAGTTGTTTATTACTCACTCATTCTTTGATTTTGTGGCCATATAGAATAGTCTAGTGTCTATTCCACACGTGTGAATTATTCCCTGAGGCTGTAAATGAGAGGCTTTTTAAAGTAGACTCCTAACACTTCCGTAGGTGTGCCTTAATCATTGAGGCTCATTCTGTGTGACAATATGAAACAGGATGCTGCTATTTTATATATTTGTATTATTTAATACACAGAATGAGCCTGTGTGGGATTTTCATTCTGTGTTGTATTATTTAACACACAATGAATATCTGAATGAGTGTCTATATGAAATAGACTGCTGAGTACTTTATATTTGTGTATTTGTCACTGAGGTGACATGTCAGTGGCCATATAAATTAGAATCCTGACTAATCCACACGTGCATATTATCCAGTGAGGATATGAATGAATGTCCTAATAAAATAGACTCCTGACTACTCCAAAGGTGTACATTATTTACCAAGGCGCTGAATGAATGGCCATCGAAAAAATAATCCAAATTATTCTCCAGGTGTGCATTATTCAGTGAGGCTCAGAAGATGTGTCCAAATTAGATTCCTTACAACATAAAGGGCCTGTTTTATTCACTGTGGCTCTGAATATGTATCAACATGAAATAGACTCCTGACTACATCACATTATTCAGTGACACTCCGAATTAGAGGCCCCATGAAAAAGTCTCCTGACTATTCCACAGGTGTGCATTATTTAGTGAGACTCTGAATGAAAGGATATAGGTAAATTCTGACTATTTCCCCAGGTGTGTACACTTAGTGAGGCTCTTAAGGAGTGGCCATAGGAAAGAGTCTCCTGACTATTCCACAGGTGTGCATTATATAGTGAGACTCTGAATGAGGGGATAATAATAAATCCTGGCTATTTCTTCAGGTGAGTACACTTAGTGAGGTTCTTAACGAGTGGCCATAGAAAAGAGACTTCTGGCTATTCCTCAGGTGTGCATTATTTAGTGATTCTCTGAATGGGTGGCCATAAAAAAGAGACTCCACACTATGTCACAAGTGTGGAATATTCAGTGAGGCTGTGAAAGTGGGTCCATAAGAATCAGACTTCTAATTACTTTACATGTGCATTATTCACTGTTTGTCTGAATGAGTAGCCGTATGACATAGACTCCTCATTATTATACATGTGTGAATTAAGCAAACAGGTTCTGTTTGAGTGTCCATACCAAATAGACTCCTGACACTGCCCCAGGTGTGTATTACTCAACGATACACAAAATTAGAGTTTATATAAAATAGACGCCAGGCGATTACCCAGGTGTGTATTATTCTGGAAGTCACTGAATTCGTGGCTGTTTTAAACAGCGTCCTGATTGCTCCATAGAAGTTTATTATTCACTGAAACTTTGAGTGATAGATGATATCAAATAGACCCTTGACTTTTGCTCCATTGTGAATTATTCAATAAGGTGCTAAATGCGTGGTAGTATCAAATAGAATCCTTAGGATTCTACAGGTGTATATCACTCAGTGAGGCACAAAATCTGTGGCCATATAAAAAATGCTCGACTACTGGGAAAATGTGGCACATATACACCATGGAATATTATGCAGCAATCAAAAATGATGAGTTTGTGTCCTTTGTAGGGACATGGATGAATCTGGAGAACATCATTCTCAGCAAACTGACACAAGAACAGAAAAAGAAATACCGCATTTACTCACTCATAGGTGGGTGAGAAAAATGAGAACACATGGACACAGAGAGGCGGTCTACTATACACTGGGGACTGTTGGAGGGAATGGCGGAGGGACAGCGGGGGGGGCTGGGGGGGATAGCCTGGGGATGAATACCAAGTGTGGGTGAAGGGGAGGAAAGCAGCAAAACACACTGCCATGTGTGTACCTATGCAACTATCTTGCTCGTTCTGCACATGTACCCCCAAACCTATAATGCAATAAAAATTGAAAAAAAAAAATGCTCGACTACTACCCTGGTGTGCATTATTCACTGAGGCTCTAAATGAGTGGCTACATGAAGTAGACCCTTATCTCTTCCCCAGGTGTGTATTATTGAATGAGACTCTGACTATGTGGGCATAAAAAAGAGACTCAGGTGTATTGCCCAGTTGTTCATTACCTACAGAGTCTTGGAATGTGTAGACATTTAAAGTAGACACTTGACTATTTTTGAGGGGAGTATTCTTCACAGAGTTCATAAACAAATGGCCATGTGAAAGAGATTCCTTACTTTTCAGATATACATATTATTCACTAAAACACAGAAAGAGTTGCCTTCTGAAATAGAACCCATTTTACTCCACAGGTGTGCATAAGTTTTTGATTCACCAAATGAAACACCATATGAAACAGACAAGTGACTATTCTCCACATGTACAGTAATCCAAAGGCTTTGATTTTGCGGCCATATAAAATAGACTAGTGTCTATTCCACACGTGTGCATTATTTCCTGATTCTGTAAATTAAAGGCTATATAAAGTAGACTCCTAACACTTCCCCTGGTGTGCATTACTCAGTGAGGCTCTTTTTGTTTAACCATATGAAACAGGATGCTGTCTATCTCAAATATTTCTATTATTCAGTGAATCTCTGAATGAGTGTCCATATGAAATTTACTGCTAAGTATTTTACATTTTTACATTTTTCACTGATGTTACGAGTCACTGGGCATTTAAAATGGAATCCTGACTAATCCACACGTTCATATTGTCCACTGAGGCTATGAATGAGTGTCCTAATAAGATAGACTCTTGGCTACTCCACAGTTGTACATCAATTTCCGAGGCTCTGAATCAATGTCCATCGAAAATTGACTCCAAATTATTCTCCAGGTGTGTATTATTCAGTGAGGCTCAGAAGATGTGTCCATATTAATTAGATTCTTTACCGTATCAAGGGTCTGTGTTATTCACTGTGGCTCCTATTATGTGTCTACTTGATATAGACTCCAGACTACACCACATTATTCAGTGACACTCCGAATTAGGGACCACATGGAAAAGTCTCCTGACTATTCCACAGATGTGCATTATTTAGTGAGACGCTGAATGAGGGAATAAAGGTAAATCCTGACTATTTCCTTAGATGTGTACACGTAGTGAGGCTCTTAACGAGTTGCCATAGGAAAGAGACTTCTGAGTATTCTGCAGGTGGGCATTATTTAGTGATTCTCTGAATGAGTGGCCATAAAAAATAGACTCCAGACTATATCACGAGTGTGTAATATTCAGTGAGGCTGTGAAAGAGGGGCCATATGAAACAGACTTCTAATTACTCCACATGTGCATTATTCACTGTTTGTCTGAATGAGTAGCCATATGACATAGACACCTCATTATTCTCCATGTTGCAGTAATCCAACAAGTTCTGTTTTTGTGTGTCCATACCAAATAGACTCCTGACACTGCCCCAGGTGTGTGTTACTCAGCGATTCACAAAATTAGAGGTCATATGAAATAGACTCCTGACTATCACCCAGGTGTGTATCATTCAGGAAGGCACTTAATTAGTGGCTATCTTAAACTGCGTCCTGATTACTTTATAGAATTTCAATATTCGCTGAAACTGTGAAAGATAGACCGTATAAAATTGACACCTGACTATTGCTCCATTGCGAATTATTCAATAATGTTCTAAATGAGTGGTAGTATCAAATAGAATCCCGAGGATTATCCAGGTGTATATCACTCAGTGAGGCTCAAAATGAGTGGCCATATGAAAAATGGTCGACTATTTCCCTGGTGTGCATTATTAACTGAGGCTCTAAATGAGTGGCTACATGAAGTGGACTCTTAAATCTTCCTCATGTGTGTATTGTTGAATGTGACTCTGACTAAGTGATCATAAAAAAGAGACTGAGGTGTATTGCCCAAGTGTTCATTACTTACAGAGACTCTGAATGTGTAGGCATTTGAAGTAGATCCTTGACTGTTTCTGAGGCTAGTACTATTCACACAGGCAGAGAACGAGTGGCCATGTGAATGAGATTCCTGACTTATCAGATATACATATTATTTACTAAAGCATTGAAAGAGTGGCCTTATGAAATATAACCCATTTTACTCAACAGGTGTTCGTTATTTTTTGATTCTCCAAATGAATCACCATAGGAAACAGACTTTCAATTATTCACCACATGTGCAGCATTCAAAAAGGTTCTCTATAAGTGTCTATATCAAATAGTCTCCTGACTCTGACACATGTGTGCATCATTCACGGAGCTGCTTAACTTGGGGCTACATTAAATATGGTCCTGACTACTCCAAAGCCCTTTATTATGCCCTGAAGCTCTGAATGAGAGGCCATATGAAATAGACTCCTTGCTATTGTCCCTTTGTGCATTATTCCATAATGCTGTGATTGAGTGTCCATATGACTTGGACTCTGACGATTCCCACGGTGTGTATTCTTCAGTGAGATTCTGAACGAGTGACCACATAACATAAACTTCTGACTCTATCATCTTGACTATTTTTCTGTTCTGCATTGTCCACTGTGTCGCCGGTTGTAGGGTCATATCAAATAGTCTTTAGACTCTTACTTATGTATGCATTATTTAGTGATTCTCTGAATAAGTGGATATATATAATATAATCCTGAGTATTTTTCAGATTTATATGATTCTTTACTGAGGTTCTGAATAACTGATTATGTGAAATACACTCCTGACATTTCCATGGGTCTGTATAATTCTGTAAAGTTCGGAATCAGTGGCCATAAAATAGAGACTCCTGAATACTCCTCAGGCATGCGTTTTTACATTCGGCTCTAAATGAGTGGCTATACGAAATAGAATCTGGACTATTTCCAAGGTGTATGTTATTTACTTAGGCTCTGAATATGTAGCTATATGAAATAGAATTCTGACTACAATACAGTTGTTTATTATTCAATGAAATTCTGAAATTGATGCCACATGTAATAGCATCCTGAATATTTCTGAAGTATGTATTATTCACTGAGGATCGGAAACTTTGGCCATATGAACTTCTTTTCTGACTATTCCACAGGCGTGTATTATTGACTCTGACTCTAAATATTTGGGCATATGGAATAGACTAGTGACTATTTCAATGTTGTGTATTACTCACTCAGGCTTTGATTATGTGGCCATATAAAATAGACTAGTGTCTATTCCACACATGTGCATTATCCCCTGAGGCTGTAAATGAGAGGCTATATAAAGTAGAATTTTATCACTTCCCCAGGGGTGCATTACTCAGTGAGGCTCTTTTTGTGTGACCATATGAAACAGGATTTTGTCTATCTTAAATATTTTTATTATTCACTGAATGTCTGAATGAGTGTTTATATGAAATAGACTGCTGAGTACTTTACATTTGTGCATTTTTCAATGAGGTTACGAGTCATTGTCCATATAAAATGGAATCCTGACTAATCCACACGTGCATATTATCCACTGAGGCTATGAATGTGTGTCCTAATAAAATAGACTCCTGGCTACTCCACTGGTGTACATTATTTACCCAGGCTCTTCATGAATGTCCATCGAAAATAGACTCCCAATTATTCTCCAAGTGTGTATTATACAGTGAGGCTCAGAAGATATGGCCATATTAATTAGATTCCTTACTATATCAAGGGCCTGTCTTATTCACTGAGGCTCTGAATATGTGTCCACATGAAATAGACTCCTGACTACACCACATTATTCAGTGTCCCTCCGAATTAGAGGTCACATGAAAAAGTCTCCTGACTATTCCACAGGTGTGCCTTATTTAGTGAGAATGTGAATGAGGGGATAAAGGTAAATCCTGACTATTTCCCCAGGTGTGTACACTTCGTGAGGCTCTTAACGAGTGGACATAGAAAAGAGACATCTGACTATTCAGCAGGTGTGCATTATTTAGTGATTCTTTGAATGAGTGGCCATAAAAAATAGACTCCAGCCTATATCACAAGTGTGTAATATTCAGTGAGGCTTTGAAGGATCCTCTGTATAACCCCTTTCTCCTGTGTGTAAAACCTCTCTCCTGTTTGTATCCTCCTCTCTCCTGTGTGTACGCCCTTTTTTCTTTGTGAATCCCCCTTACATGTATGTATCCTCCTCTTTCCTGTGTGTAGCCCTTTTTCTCCTGTGTTTATCCATTCTTAATGTGTGTATGCCCCTCTCTCCTGTGTGTACCGTCCTCCCTCCTGTGTATATCACCACTTTTCTGTGTATATCCCACTCTCTCCTTTGCGTATTCTTCTGTCTCCTGTGTGTTTCCTGCTCCCTTTTGTGCGTAAACTCCTCTATCCTGTGTGTATCCTCCTCTCTCCTGTGGGTTTCCCCCTCTTCTGTGTGTATATTTTTCTCTACTTTGGGTATCCTCCTCTCTTCTGTGTGTATCCTCCTCCCTCTTGTGTGTATCCCTCCTCTCTCGTGTGTGTATCCCCCCACTCTCCTGTGTGTATCCCCGCTGTTTCCTGTGTGAATCCCCCTCTCTCCTGTGTGTATCCCCCTGTCTCTTGTGTGAATCCCCTCTCTCCAGTGTGTATCCTCCTCTCTGCTTTTTGAATCCTCCTCTCTTCTGTGTGTACACCCTGTTCTCATGTGTGTATCCCAGTCTCCTGTGTGTATTCTTCTCTCTCCTGTGTCTATTCCCCTTTCTCCTGTGTGTATCTCCCTCTCCTGTGTGTATGCCCCTCACTCCTGTGTATATCCTTCTCTACTGTGTTTATCCTCTTCTCTCCTGTGTGTATTCTCCTTTTTTCAGTGTATCCCCCTCTCTCCTGTGTGTATCCTCCTCTCCTTTGTGTATCCTCCTCTCTCCTGTGTGTATCCCCCTCTCTCCTGTGTGTACCCTCCTCTCTCCTGTATCACCACACTTCTGTGTGTATCCCCCTCTCTCCTGTGTGTATCCCCCTCTCTTTTGTGTGTATTTTCCTCTTTTTGTGTGTATCTTTTCCTCTCCTGTGTGTATCCTTTTTTCTCCTGTGTGTATCCTCCTCTGTGCAGTGTGTATCCCCTTCTCCTGTGTGTAGCCTCCTCTCTCCTTCGTGTATCCTCTTCTCTCCTGTGTGTATACTCCTCTCTCCTGTGTGTATCCTCCTCTCTCCTGCGTTTATCCTCCACTCTTCTGTCTGTATTCTCCACTCTTTTGTGTTTATCTCCCTCTCTCTTGTTTTATCTTTCTTTCCTGTGTGAATCCCACTCTCTCCTGTGTGTATGCCTCAATCTCTTGTGTGTATCTTCTTCCCACCTGTTTGTATGCCTCAATCTCCTGTTTGTATTCCCCCTACTCCTGTGTGTATCCCCTTCTCCTGTGTGTATCCCCATATCTCCTGTGTGTATCTCCCCGTATCCTGGGAGTATCCGTCTCGCCTGTGTGTATCTCCCTCTCTTGTGTGTGTTTCCCCCTCTTATTTGTGTATTCTCCTTTCTCCTCTGTGTAGCCTCCTCTCTCCTGTGTGTATCCTCCTCTCTCCTGTGTGTATCCCTTTTCCTCTGTGTGTATCTTCCTCTCTTTTGTATCCCCCTCCCTCCTGTGTGTATGCTGCACTCTCCTGTTTGTATCTTCCTTGTTCCTGTGTGTATTCCCCTCTCTTTTGTGTGTATCCTCCTCTCTCCTGTGTGTATGCCCTCTCTCTTGTGTGTATTCCCCTCTCTCCTGTGTGTATCCCACTCTCTCCTGTGTGTATCCCCCACTCCTGTTTGTATCCCCCACTCTCCTGTGTGTATTACTCTGTTTCCCGTGGGAATCCAACTCTCCTGTGCATATCCCCCTCTCTCCTGTGTGTATGCACCTCTGCTGTGTGTATTTTCCTCTCTCCTGTGTGTATATTCCTATATTTTTTTGTGTATCCCTCCTCTTTCCCTTGTGTTTTCCCCCACTCTCCTGTGTGTAACATCTTTCTCTTCTGTTTGTATCCCCTCTTTCTTCTGTGGTTATCCCCCTCTCTCCTGTGTGTATACCCTCTCTCCTGTTTGTATCCTCCACTCTCCTGTGTGTATCTTCCTCTTTTCTGTGTGTACGCTTCTCTCACCTGTGTGTATCCCCCTCTCCTGTGTGTATCCTCCTCTCTTTTTTGTTTATCCCCCTTTCTCGTGTGTGTATCTTCCTTTTCTGTATGTATGCTTCCTCTACTTTGTGTATCCTTCTGTCTCCTCTGTGTATCATTTTCTCTTTTGTGTGTATCCTCTCTCCTGTTTGTATCTTCCTCTCTCCTGTGTGTATCTTTCTCTCTTCTCTGTGTATCCTCCTCTCTCGTGTGTATAATCCTCTCTCCTGTGTGTATCTTTCCTCATTTCTCTGTGTATTTCCCCTCTCTCCTGTGTGTATCCCTCTTTCTTCTGTGTGTATCTCCCTCTCTTTTGTGTGTATCTCTTCTCTCCTTTGTGTATCCTCCTACCTGCTGTGTCTATCCTCCTCTCTCCTGTGTGTACGCCCCTATCTCTTGTGTGTATCCCCCTCTTCTGTGTGTATTCTTCTCTCAACTGTGTACCCTCCTTTCTCCTGTGTGTATCACCCTCTCCTGTGTGTATGCCCCACTCTCTTGTGTGTATCCCCCTCTCTACTGTGTGTATCCCTCTCCCTTCTGTGTGTATGCCACACTCTACTGTTCGTATCCTTCTTTTTCCTGTGTGTATCCCCATGTCTCCTTTGTGTCTTCTCTCTCCTGTGCGTATGCCCCTCTCATGTGTGTATTCCCCTCTTTCCTAAGTGTATCCCCCTCTCTCTTGTGTGTATCCAACTCGCTTCTTTGTGTATTCTTTTCTCCTGTATTTTTTTCTCTCCTTTTTGTATCCCCCTCTCCTGTGTTTATCTCCCTCTCTCCTGTGTGTATCCTTTACTTTTTGGTGTGTATCCTCCTCTCTCCTGTGTGTATCTTTCTCTGTCCTGTATGTATCTTCCTCTCTCCTGTGTTTATCCTTCTCTCCTGTGTGTATCTATCTCTCTCCTTTTAGTATCCTCCTCTCTCCTGTGTGTATGCTCCTCTCTCCTGTGTGTATCTCCTCTCCTTTGTGTATACTCCTCTCTCCTGCGTGTATCCTCCTTTATTCTGTCTGAATCCTCCACTCGTTTGTGTTTATTCTCCTCTCTTCTGTGTTTATCCTTCTCCCACTTTGTGTATCCCCCTCTCTCCTGTGTGTATCCCCTTTCCTTCTGTGTTTATGCCCCACGTTCCTGTGTGTATCTTCCACTCTCCTGTGTGTATTACTCTTCTCTCCTGTGTGTATCCTTCTCTATTTTGTGTGTTTACCCCTTCATCCTGTGTGTATCCCCCTCTCTTTTGTATCCCCCTCTCTCCTCTGTGTATTCTACCGTCTCCAGTGTTTATCCCCCTCGCCTTTGTGTATCACCCTCTCTTTTGTGTGTTTTTCCCTTTTCTTTGTGTATCCTCCTTTCTTCTGTGTGTAGCCTCCTCTCTCTTTTGTGTATCCTCCTCTCTCCTTTGTGTATCCCCCCTCTCATGTGTGTATCCCACCATCTCCAGTGTTTATACCCCTGCCTGTGTGTATCCTCCTCTTTTTTGTGTGTTTCACCCTTATCTTTGTGTATTCTCCTCTCTCCTGTGTGTCGCCTCCTCTCTCCTGTGTGTATCTTCCTCTCTCCTATGTGTAACCTTTTTTATCCTGTGTGTATCCCCCTCTCTTGTGTGTATTCTTCTCTCTCCTGTGTGTATCCTCCTCTTTTCTTTGTATATCCTTTTCTCTTCTGTGTGTATCCTCCTCTCTCCTGTGTGTATCTTCCTCTCTTGTGTGTTTACCGCTCTCCTTTGTGTATCCTCCTTTCTCCTTTGTGTAGCCTCCACTCTCCTGTGTGTATCCTCCTCTCTCCTGTGTGTATCCCCCTCCCTTCTGTGTGTATGTCACACTCTCCTGTTTATATCCCCCTTTTTTTCTGTGTGTATCCCCCTCTCTCCTTTGGGTAGTCTCCTCTCTCCTGTGGGTATGCCCATCTTTCTTGTGTGTATTCCCCTCTCTCCTGTGTGTATCCCCCTCTCTCCTGTGTGTATCCAACTCCCTTTTTTGTGTATTCCTGTCTCTTGTGTTTCTTTTTCTCTCCTGTGTGTATCCCCCTCTCCTTTGTGTATTCTCATCTCTCCTGTATGTATGCCCTCTCTGTTGTGTGCATTACCCTCTTTCTTGTGTGTATCACCCTCTCTCCTGTGTGTATTACCTTTTTTCTTGTGTGTACCCAACTCTCCTGTGTGTATCCTCCTCTCTCCTGTGTGTATGCCTTTCTCCTGTGTGTATCCTCCTCTCTCCTGTGTGTATCCTCCTCTCTCCTGTGCGTTTTCTTCTTTCTCCTGTGTGTATTTTAATCTCTCCTGTGTGTATCTTTCTCTCTCCTGTGTGTAATCCTTCTCTCTTTTTTGTGTTTCCCCCCTCTCTCCTGTGTGTAACCCCTTTCTCTCTTGCGTGTATCCTCCATTTCTTCTGTGTGTATCCGCCTCTCTTCCGTGTGTATCCCCTCTCTTCTGTTTGTATCCCCCTCTCTCCTGTGTGTATCCTCCTCTCTCCTGTGTTTATCCCCTTTTCCCCTGTGTGTATTTCACTTTCCTTTGTGTATGCCCCACTCTACTTTGTGTGTCTTCCTCTCCTGTGTGTATCCTACTTTCTTTTGTGTGTATCTTTTTCTCTCCTGTGTGTATTCCTTTTTCTCCTGTGTGTATCACACCTCTCCTTTGTGTATCTTCCTCTCTCTTGTGTGTATCCTTCTGTCTCCTGTGTGTATTTTTCTTTCTTTTGTGTGTATCCTCCTCTCTCCTGTGTGTACCTTTCTCTCCTTACTGTGTATCACCCCTCTTTTGTGTGTATCCCTCTCTCTCCTGTGTGTATCCTTCTGTCTTTTGTGTGTATCCTTCTCTCTTCTGTGTGTATCCTTCTCTCTCCTGTGGGTATTCTAATCTCCTGTGTGTATCTTCCTCTCTCCTGTGTGTATTCTCCTCTCTCCTGTGTGTATCCTATTATCTTCTGTGTGTATCTTTCTCTCTCCTGTGTGTATTCTCCTCTTTCCTGTGTGTATCCTATTATCTTCTGGGTGTATCCCTCTTCTCTTCTGTGTGTATCACCCCCCTCTCCTGTGTGTTTCCCCGCTCTCTCATATGTGTATTACCCCTTCCTCCTGTGTGTATCCCCCTCTCTCCTGTGTGGATTCCCTCTCTACTGTGTGTATCCTCCACTCTGCTGTGTGTATCCTTCTCTCTCCTGAGGGTACGCCCTTCTCTCCTGTGTGTATCCCAATCTCCTGTGTGTATTCTTATGTCTCCTGTGTGTATTCCCTTTTCTCCTGTGTGTATCACCCTATCCAGTGTGTATGCCCCTCTCTCCTGTGTGTTTCCCCATCTCCTGTGTGTATCCTCCTCTCTCCTGTGTGTGTCCTTTCCTCTTTCTGGTGTATTTCCCACTCTCCTGTTTGTATGCCAATCTCCTTTTTGTATTCTTTTCTCTCATGTGTATACCCCCTCTCTCCTGTGTGGATCTTTCTTTTTCCTGTGTGTATTTCTCTCTCCTGTGCTTCTCAACCCTCTCTCCTGTGCTTCTCAACCCTCTCTCCTGTGTGTATCCTCCTCCCTTTGTGTGTATCCTCCTCTCTCCTGCGTGTATCCTCCTCTCTTCTGTCTGTATCCTTATTCCTTTTATGTGTATTTGCCTCCCTCCTGTATTGATCCTTCTCACCCTGTGTGTACCAAATCTTCCTGTTTGTATCTCCCTCCATCCTGGGTCTATGCCCCACTCTTCTGTGGGTATACTTCTCTCTCCTGTGTGTATCCCCCCTCTCTGCTGGGTGTATCCTCCTCTCTTTTTTGTGTGTGCTTTTTTCTACTGTGTGTATCCCCCCTCTAGTGTGTATCCCCTTCTCTTCTGTGTGCATTTCCCCAACTTCCGTGTGTACCCTCCTCGCCTGTGTGTATCTCCCTCTCTACTGTGTGTTTCTTTCTCTCCTTTGTGTATCGTCCTCTCTCCTGTGTGTATTATCCTCTCTCCTGAGTGTATCCTAATCTCTGCTGTGTGTATCCTCCTCTCTCCTGTGTGTATCTTCCTCCATTGTGTACGCCGCACTCTCCTGTTTGTATCTCCCTCTCTCCTGTGTGTATCCCCCTCTCTCCTGTGTGTATCCTTTTCTTTTCTGTGTGCATCCTCCTCTGGCTTGTGTGTATTCTCCTCTCTCCTGTGGATATCACCCTCCTTTTTTGTGTATTTTCATTCCTCCTGTGTGTATTTCCCCTTCTCCTGTGTGTATCCTCCTCTCTCCTGCGTGTATCCTCCTCTCTTCTCTTTGTATCCTCTTCCCTTTGGTGCGTATCCTTCTCTCTCCTGTTTTTATCCTTCTCCCACTGTGTGTATACCCCTCTCTCCTGTTTGTATCCTCCTCTCTCCTGTGTGTATGCACCTCTCTTCTCTGTGTATCCCCCTCTCTCCTGTGTGTACTTCCACGTCTCCTGTGTGTATCCCTCTCGCCTGTTTGTATCATCCTCTCTCCTGTGTATTTCCCCTCTTTTTTGTGAATCCTCCTCTTCCCTGTGTATCCTTATCTCTCCTTTGTGTATCCTTCTCTCTCCTGTGTGTATTATCCTCTCTTGTGTGTATTCCTCTCCTTTTGTGTGTATCCTTCTCTCTCCTGTGTGTATCACCCTCCCTCCTGTGTGTATTCTGCACTTTTCTGTTTGTATCCCCCTCTCTCCTGTGTGTATCCCCCTCTCTCCTGTGTGTATTCCCCCTCTCTCCTGTGTGTGTCCTCCTCTCTACTGTGTCTATGCTTCTCTGACTTGAGTGTATTCTCCTTTCTTCTGTATGTATCCCCCTCTCTCCTCTCTGTGTCCCCATCTCCTATGTGTATCCCCCTCTCTCCTGTGTGTATTACCTCGTCTCTTGTGTGTATCCAAATCTCTTGTTTGTATCCCCTCTCTTCTGTGTGTATGCCCCTCTCCTGTGTGTATCCTCCTTTCTCCTGTGTGTATTCTCCTCTCTCATTTGTGTATCCTCTTCTCTCCTGTGTGTATCCTCCTCTTTCCTGTGTGCATCCTCCTCTATTCTGTGTGTATTTTCTAATCTCTTGTGTGTATCTTCCTTTCTTCTGTGTGTATCCCTCATTTCTCCTGTGTGTTTCTCCCCTCTCTCCGGTGTGTAATTCGTTTCTCTCTTGTGTGTATCCCCCCTTTCTCCTGTGTGTATTCCTCTCTCTTTTGGTATCTTTCTCTCCCCTGTGTGAATCTTTTTTGCTCCTGTGTGTATGCCCCTCTCTTCTGTGTGTATCCCCCTCTTCTGTGTGTATCCTTTTGTCTCTTGTGTGTATCCTTTTCTCTCCTGTGTGTATCTTTTCTGTGTGTGTGAATGCCTGTCTCTACTTTGTGTATCTCCCTCTCCTGTGTGTATACTTTTCCTCCTGTGTGTATTTTTCTCTCTCCTGCGTGTATATTCCTTTTTTCTGTGTGTATCCTTCCTCTCTCCTGTGTGTTTTTGCCCTCTCTCCTGTGTGTAACCTTTTTTTCTCCTGTGTGTATTCCCCCTATCTCCTGTGTGTATCACCCTTTCTCCTGTGTGTTTCCCCTCTCGCCTGTTTGTATTTTTTTCTCTCATGTGTGTATCATCCTCTCTTCTGTGTGTATTGCCAACTCCTGTGTGTATCCTCCCCTCTCCTGTGTGTATCCCTCATTCTTCTGTGTGTATCCCATTTCCTGTGTGCATGCTCCTTTCTACTTTGTGTATCCCCCTCTACTGTGTGTATCCTCATCTCTCCTGTGTGGTTCATTTACTCTCCTGCGTGTATCCCCCTTTCTCCTGTGTGTATCACCACTTTTCTGTGTGTATCCCCCTCTCTTCTGTGTAAATCTTTCTCTCATTTGTGGGTATCTTTCTCTCTCCGGTGTGTACCCTTTTATCTCCTGTGTGTATCACCACTCTCCTGTGTGTATCCTTCTCTCTTCTGTGTGTATTCTTCTGTCTTTTGTGTGGATCCTTCTCTATTTTGTGTATTCTTTCCTCTCCTGTGTGTATTCTCCTCTCTCCTGTGTGTATTTTTTTTCCTGTGTGTATATTTCTCTCTCCTGTGTGTATCCTGCTCTCTCTTTTGTGTATCCTCCTCTCTCCTGTGTGTATTCCTCTTCTCTCTTGGATGTATCACTTTTCTCTCTTGTGTGTATCTCCCCTCTTTCCTTGTGTATCCCCGCTCTTTCCTATGTGTATCCTCCACTCTTCTGTGAGTATCCCCTCTCCTCTCTGTGTTCTCCTTTCTGCTGTGTGTATTCTTTTCTCTCCTGTGTGTATGCCTCTCCCTCCTGTGTGTATTCCCCTCTCCTCTGTGTATTCTCCTCTCTCCTGAGTGTATCCCCCTTTCTCTTGTGTGTATTCCTTTTTCCTGTGTGTTTCCTTTTCTCTCCTCTGTGTATCCTTCTCTCTTTTCGGTATATCACCCTCTCTCCTGTGTGTATCCCCCTCTTTTTGGTGTAACCCCTTTTCTCTTTTGTGTATCTTCCCATCTCCTCTGTATACCCTCCGCTTTCGTGTGTGTATCACACCTCTTCTGTGTGTATCACCCTCTCCTGTGTTTATCCCCCTCTTTTTTGTGTGTATCCTCCTCTCACCTGTGTGTATCCTTCTCTCTCCTGCGTGTATCCTCCTCTCTTCTGTGTGTATCCTCCTCTCTCCTGTGTGAATTTTCCTCTCTCCTGCGTGTATTTTCCTCTCTTCTGTCTGTATTGTATTTTATTTTGTGTGTATCCTTCTTCCTCCTTTTATTATCCCTCTCCCCCTGTGGGTATCCCCCTGTTTCCTGTGTGTATTTCCGTCTCTTCTGTGTGTATGCCCCAGTCTCCTGTGTGTATCCCCTCTTCCTGTGTGTATCCTTCCTCTCTCCTGTGTTTACCCTCCTCTCTTCTCTGCGTATGCCCCTCTCTCTTGTGTGTATCCCTTTTTCCTGTGTGTACCCCACTCTTTCCTGTGTGTATTCTCCACTCTGCTGTGTTTATTCTCCTCTCTTTTGCGTTTATTCCCCTCATTCCTGTGTGTATCCTCCTTTCTCCTGTGTGTATTTTTTCTTTGTTGTGTGTATCCTCCTCTCTTCTGTGTATACCCCTTTCCCCCTTTGTGTATGCCACACTCTCCTGTTTGTATCCTCCACTCTCCTGAATGTATTCCCCTCTCTCCTGTGTGTATCCTCTTCTCTCCTGTGTGTATCCTCCTTTCCCGTGTGTATCCTCCTCTCTCCTGTTTGTATCATTTTCATTTTTGTGTGTATCCTCCTCTTTCCTTTCTGTATCCTGCTTTTTTTGTGTGTATCCCACTCTCTCCTGTGTGTATTCTTTCTAATCTTTTGTGTTTCCCCCTCGCCTGTGTGTATCACCCTTTCTCCTGTGTGCTTCGCCTCTCATTTGTGTATCCTCCTCTCTACTTTGCGTATCTTCCTCCTCCTGTGTGTATCTTCCTCTCTCCAGTGTGTGTCTTCTCCCTTCTGGGTGTATGCCCCACTCCCAGTTGTGTATCCCCCTCTCTCCTGTTAGTATCTTTCCTCTCCCCTGTGTGTATTCTTTCTCTTGCCTTTATGTATTCTACTCTCTTCTGTGTGTATCCTTCTCTTTCTTGTCTGTATCCCCACATTCTCCTGTGTGTATCCTCCACTCTCCTGTGTGTATCCTCCTCTCTCCTCTGTGTATCTTTCTCTCTCCTGTGTGTATCCGCCCTCTCTCCTGTGTGTAACGCCCTCTCTCCTCTGTGTATATTCCTCTCTCCTGTGTATACTCCTGTCTCCTGCGTGTATCCTCCTCTCTTTTATGTGTATCTTCCTTTCTTCTATGTGTATCACCTTCTCTCCTGTGTGTTTGCCCCTCTATCTTATGTGTATTCCCCTCTCTCCTGTGTGTAAACCCTCTCTCCTGTGTGTAGCCCCCTCTCTCATGTGTGTATTACTTTGTCTCCTGTATGTATTTAACTTTCCTGTGTGTATCCTTCTCTCTCCTGTGTGTATGCCCCTCTCATCTGTGTATACTCCTCTCCCCTGTGTGTATCCTCCTCTCTATTGTGTGTATCCTTCTCTCTCCTGTGTGTAGCCCTTCACTTTTCTGTGTGTTTTCCCTCTCTCCTGTGGATAACACCTTTCTTTCCTGTGTGTATCACCTTTTTCTCCTGTATGTATCTTTTACTTTCTTGTGTGTATCCCCTCTCTCCTGTTTGTTTCCTCCTCTCTCCTGTGTTTATGCACCTCTCTTATGTGTGTATCACACTTTCCTGTGTGCATCCTTTTTTCTCCTGTGGGTACCTCCTTTCTTTTGTGTGTATTTTCCTTTTTTGTGTGTATGCTCCTCTCTTGTGTGTGTATCTCCCTCTCCTATGTTTATCCTCCTCTCTCCAGTGTGTATTTTTTTCTCTCCTGTGTGTATTCCTCTCTCTCCTGTGTGTATTCCACTCTTTTCTGTGTGGATCCTCCTCTCTTCTGCGTGTATCCTCCCCTCCCCTCTGTCTATGCCCCTCTCTTCTAGTGTAAGATTTTTATGTAGAAGTCCTGTTTTGTAGAAGTCTTGTTTTGTGAAAAACTTGCTTGTAAAGGGTGTTTGGGGTGAGGAAGTGGGCAGGGAAGGATCTGTTAGACAATTAACTGTCCATAAACTGTTCTGGGGGGCTAAGGGCTCTTGGCGTTTCAGAATGATATCTTGGAGGCTTGGAGTATGGCCAACTCCCGGTGCCCAAGAAACAGTCAAGGACAGAGCACTTATAAAGTAGATCTTTTGTGTTGCCTCCGATGCTTCTGTTCTGTTCCATTGGTCTATATCTCTGTTTTGGTACCAGTACCATGCTGTTTTGATTACTGTAGCCTTGTAGTATAGTTTGAAGTCTGGTAGCGTGATGCCTCCCGCTGTGTTGTTTTTGCTTAAAATTGAGTTGGCTATGCGGCTTCTTTTTTGGTTCCATATGAAATTCATGGTGGTTTTTTCCAGTTCTGTGAAGAAATTCAATGGAAGTTTGATGGGGATAGCATTGATTGTGTAAATTACTTTGGGCAGTATAGCCATTTTCACGATATTGATTCTTCCTAACCACGAGCATGGAATGTTTCTCCATCTGTTTGTGTCCTCTCTTATTTCGTTGAGCAGTTGTTTGTAGTTTTCCTTAAAGAGGTCCCTTACATTCCTAGTGAGTTTTATTCCTAGGTATTTTATTTGCTTTGTAGCAATTATGAATGGCAGTTCGTTCTTGATATGGTTCTCTTTAAGTCTGTTATTGGTGTATAGGAATGCTTGTGATTTTTGAACATTGATTTTATATCCTGAGACTTTGCTGAAGTTGCTTATCAGTTTCAGGAGCTTTTGGGCTGAGTTCATGGGGTCTTCTAGGTATACTATCATGTCGTCTGCAAATAGAGACAATTTGGCTTCCACCTTTCCTATTTGAATACCCTTTATTTCTTTTTCTTGCCTGATTGCTCTGGCTAGAACTTCCAGTACTATGTTGAATAGAAGTGGTGAGAGAGGGCATCCTTGTCTAGTGCCGGATTTCAAAAGGATTGCTTCCAGTTTTTGCCCATTCAGTATGATGTTGGCTGTTGGTTTGTATCTGGAGAACATCATTCTCAGCAAACTGACACAAGAACAGAAAAAGAAATACCGCATATACTCACTCATAGGTGGGTGAGAAAAATGAGAACACATAGACACAGAGAGGCGGTCTACTATACACTGGGGACTGTTGGGGGGAATTGGGGGACGGACAGCAGGAGGGGACTGGGGGGGATGACCTGGGGATGACTACCAAGTGTGGGTGAAGGGGAGGAAGGCAGCAAAGCACACTGCCATGTGTACCTATGCAACTATCTTGCACGTTCTGCACATGTACCCCCAAACCTATAATGCAATAAAAATTAAAAATAAAAATAAAAATAAAAATAAAGTAGATCTTTCCTGTTTACTGACTGAACCAAAGATGAGTACGTAAATTAGGTACGTAAGCTGATACAATAAAGGAGCAGAGGAACACATAGACATTGGATCAGGGCGACTTCCTGATGTGACTTGCGAATCGCCTGTGCTGCTGTCTTGCTGGTGCTGAGATGTGATGTGCGAATCGTCCGTGCTGCTGTCTTGCCGGTGCTGAGGTGGAGTGGTTTCTGTGTATATATGTGTGTGTGTGTGTGTGTATATATATATATAACTATGGTATTTTCATCCTCCTACTTCTCTCATTAAAATTTTCTATCACTTTATTATTGTTCTCGGTCTGGTGTTTTCTTCCCACGAACCTGCCTGTTAAAAGAAAAAAAAACCCAATCTTGGTACGCGCAGTTAGTGCAACAAATTGGCGTAGTCGGCAGGATTCAGGGAGAAGGAGGCATCATATCTTTGTTTAAGAAATCTGTAGATGCTAAATATGTGGTTTGTGATGTGCCGGGTTGGGAAGATCTGGTGTTTGCACCTTTGGCTAGGGTATGGGCTACTGGAACAGGATTGAGTGAAAGTTGGGATGGTAAATTGCGATCCGCTGACCTTATGCAGGTCCTCGAAGTCTTTGAAACAGTCCCTTTAGATAAAGGGAAGGAATTGGTAGCTATCAGTTGGTGTAGCTGGATTTTGCTATCAGCTCATAGAAAGCAATACCAGGCACGCCAAGCCTTAATTCAAGAGAAATTGCAGCTGGAGAAAGAATTGGCAGATTTGCAGGGGAAATTTGCAATGTTACAGTGCCAAAATTTCATCCTTGGAGATCAAGCTAGGACTTATCAGAGAGTGGCTGAAAAAGCTGCAGTCCGTTGTGCTCAATACAAGTACAGAAAGAGGAAGGGGAAAGTGAATGCAAAGAAAAAACTATGTAGCACCAGAGGTTATTGTCCCCACCACTTCTAAATAGAATAATCCTATATGGCCAGTTAAAAAATCAGACGGAACTTGGCGAATGACAGTAGATTATCGAGCATTAAATGCAGTAACTCCTCCATTACATGCTGCTGTTCCAGATACTATTTTGATAATAGAGAATATTCAAAAACATCTTGGTCAATGGTATGTGGTGTTGGATCTAGCTAATGCCTTCTTTACAATTCCAAATAACTCAAATCAATGGAAATATTTTGCCTTCACTTGGCAGGGGAGGCAATATACTTTTACAAGATTGCCACAAGGCTATAAGCATAGCCCAACTTTGTGCCATAAAATAGTGGCTAAACATCTAGATGAATGGCACTTTCCCAATATAGAAATATACCATTATATTGATGACATCATGCTACAGAAACATGATTCCCACAGCATGCAACAAGCTGTGGAAACTGTAATTACTCCTCTACAAGGTAAAGGATGGAAAATAAACCCTGCAAAAGTACAGCGGCAAGCCCAGCATGTAAAATTTCTAGGTATAATGTGGGATTGTGGTAATCGTAGCATCACTCCTAAAGCAAAGCAATGAATTTTGGAATTTCCAACACCAACTACAAAAAAGGAAGCCCAAAAATATATTGGCCTATTTGGATATTGGAGAAACCACATTCCTCATTTAAGTCTGTTGCTACAACCGTTATATAAAGTCACTAGGAAGAAATACACCTTTGAGTGGGGACCCGATCAACAGCAGGCATTTGACAAAGCAAAAGAAGCTGTACAACAGGCCTTGGATCTGTGGCCTGTGAAGGAGGGGCCAATAGAATTGATGGTTAGTACAGAAAACCAATATGCTAACTGGAGTCTTTGGCAAAAACAGGAAGGAAAACAAGTGCCCTTAGGATTTTGGTCTCGTAAATTGCCTAGTACTAAACAACCATATACTCAATTCGAACAAGAATTGTTAGCTGCTTATTGGGCTTTAAGTGAAACTGAATTTCTGACCTTAGGGCATGAGTTTATCATTTGACCTCAAATGCCAATTATGCAATGGGTGCTTTCTGACCCCATGTCACATAAAATAGGTCATGCCCAGGAAGCAAATATTATTAAATGAAAATGGTATCTTCAGAATAAAGCCAAAGCAGGCCCACAGGGCACATTGCAATTACATGAAAAGGTATTTTCTTGTCCAATTAATACTGATGATTCTGACCATTAAGCACATTGCAAGTAAAGTTATTGTTAATAATGGATATGACTCTCTTACACCATCTCAGAAGACACATGCCTGGTTTACTGATGGCTCTGCTAAATATATAGGAGCTAAAAGATACTGGAAAGCAATTGCATATAATCCTTCAACTGACATTGTTTTCGAGCATCATGGAGAAGGAGGGAGTAGCCAATACGCTGAACTATACGCTGTTTGGTTGTGTTTAAAAAAGGAACAGGGACAAGAATGCCATATTTTTACTGACTCTTAGTCAGTATATATGGGCTTGGTAACTTGGATTGAACAATGGCATGCCAATGATTGGAAAATACGGGATAAAACTTTGTGGGGGGATACTTTATGGCAAGACATTTGGGTATTCTTGCAATGCACTAATGTTTCTATTTTCCATGTAGATACCCATACTGCAGTAGATTCAGCTGAAAATTATATAATAAAAAGGCTGATGAGTTGACACGAATTAATGTTGCAGCAACCAGTTCAGAAGATTTAAAGTGTGCACAGTGGATACACGAACAAACAGGTCATACGGGAGCTCAGTCTATGTACAGGTGGGCACAAAAGAGAGGTATCTATGTGCCTTTAGATGCTTGTAAAACTGTGGTTCACCAATGCCCTATTTGTAATCAAGATAGATTGCAATTCGTTCCCCAGATTGTGACAGGGGAATTATCACGAGGAAAACAACCAGCTCAAATTTGAAAAATCGATTATATAGGGCCTTTACCTATGTCTAAAGGTTGTGCATACATTTGTACCATAGTAGATACTCAGGAGTGTTAATTGGCTGCCCATTCAAACGTGCTACTCAGATTAATACCATTAAAACATTAGATTTTATTATTTTATACTATGGAACCCATTTGCAAATACAAAGTGATAATGGATCACATTTTAAAGGTAACTTAATAATTGATTATTGCACAACTAATAATATTGAATGGATATATCATATACCCTATTATCCCCAGGCTGAAGGATTAATAGAATGAATGAATGGGCTGCTTAAAGAGAAATTAATGAAACTAGGGAATAATTCCTATCATGGATGGAAAGATCATTTGCTTACTGCCTTGCGGCAATTAAATAACAGGGTATTATCTAATCATCAAACGCCCTTACAGAGGATGATGACTCCCACCCTGGAAGTACGACAACAGGCAACCACTTCCAATGAATTAACTATATCTTGGTGGAAATTCCATCCTGCTGCAATTGGACCATGGAATGCCACTAATTCAGCTGCAGGATATGATTTATTTACTTATTTAGATACTGAATTACCTAGTTCTGCACAGCAAGTGATTACCACAGGGAAAGGCATGCAAATGCCTCATGGTTATTATGGTCAAATAGCTGCTAGGTCTAGTTTAGCTCTGAAGGGAATGGTAATTCTTGGAGGAATTATTGATTCTAATTATTATGGAGAGATTAAAGTCTTGTGTTATAATATTAGTGATTCTGATATCGTACTCCCAAAAGGAAATCGAATTGCACAAATACTTTTCCTTCCTTGCTTACATACTTCAAATTGGGCTTTGCTAAAGGAACCCCCTGATCCAATATCCCATATGAGATTTGAAAGCACCAATGGGCATGTCTGTGTTCAGATGGCCCCACATTAACCTTTACAAGCTGGGGAAATTATAGCTAAAGGCAAAGATAATTGTGTATATGTTATGATACCCCCTAATGACACCCCAAAGTTAATTTCTACTAATTATTTATTTGAAGGACCATAGTGTCTTTATGTAGGTATCAGCCTATGGATATGGAATACTGTTTCCACATATGGATGGAAATTAACAGCCAAGACTTCCCAGAGCCCAACTTCTGAATCCAAATCTTCTGAGATATTATTACGTTGGGGCTGGAAAAACTCATCATATCAACAACAAGATAATTATACCTGTCTTCCCAATGAAATTTGTTATTTCATAAATTTCACAGTACAAGGTGAAAATATGACAACCTGGAGAGGTACTGGTCGTGTTAGACGCATTTTATATAGCATAGGACCAGTAAATGTTACTATAGCTTCTATTGTTAATGTTTCTTGTTGT
This sequence comes from Saguinus oedipus, assembly GCA_031835075.1. Lineage (NCBI taxonomy): Eukaryota > Metazoa > Chordata > Mammalia > Primates > Cebidae > Saguinus > Saguinus oedipus. The sequence continues at coordinate 31,564,404 of CM063172.1, forward strand.
CAAGTAGATCTGCAGCATATTAAGTACATGACTGATGAAGATTATAAGCAGCTTCTACAAACTCAAATGAGTGTATATAAGAACTCTATGTCTAATTTCCTTTTTAATAGTAGTACATATCTTTTATGCCATAACACAAGTGAAATTTCTAATAGATCTGATTGGGCAGACTATATGCATGTCATTATTAAATCAAATTATTCAATATAATATTAGCTTATTGCCATGGTTTAGTGACACTTTGTATTTAACCCCAACATATAAAACATAAAATTATACTCGGTTACCTTTACAATTACCAATACCCAAGATTAAAATATATTTGAATTTATCTATGATTTTGGCACAAAGTACACAACTACATGATTACCTCCAACAAACAGAACGCCAGTTAGCGGAACATCGTTTATCCACCACTATTATAGCTAATAAATTACTAGAATATTCCCATTTTACTGCTACAGATGTCAATCATAATTGGTATGATTGGCTATTCTCACACCCTCGGATGACTTATCGTTTTGTCCCCTTGTACGTTATTGTATTTTGTTACATCTCTGTATTTACCATTATTTGTTGTTGTAATATTTGCATGTATATGCGTATTAGGTATATGTATGATATATATTTGAGAAATCAATTTTCTTATTTACAAAAACAGGCCTGAGGGCTGAAATGTAAGTTTACGATGTAGAAGTCCTGTTTTGTAGAAGTCTTGTTTTGTGAAAAGCTTGCTTGTGAGGGGTGTTTGGGGTGAGGAAGTTGGCAGGGAAGGATCTGCGAGCCCATGAACTGTCCATGAACTGTTCTGGGGGACTAAGAGCTCTTGGCGTTTCAGAACGATATCTTGGAGGCTGGGAGTCTGGCCAACTCCCGGTGCCCAAGAAACAGTCAAGGACAGGGCACTTATGAAGCAGATCTTCCCTGTTTACTGACTGACCCAAAGATGAGTACGTAAATTAGTTATGTAAGCTGATACAATAAAGGAGCAGAGGAACACAGAGACATTGGATCAGAGCGATTTCCAGATGTGACTTGCGAATCGCCCGTGCTGCTGTCTTGCCGGTGCTGAGATGTGACTTGCGAATCGCCCGTGCTACTGTCTTGCCGGTGCTGAGGTGGAGTGGTTTCTCTGTATATATGTGAATATATATATATAATGTAACTATCGTATTTCCATCCTCCTACTTCTCTCATTAAAATTTTCTATCACTTTATTATTGTTCTCGGTCTGGTGTTTTCTTCCCACGAACCTGCCTGTTAAAAGAAAAATAAAAAAACAAGCTTGGTACGCGCAGTTAGCACAACTATATGTATCCTCCTCTCCTGTGTTTATTTTCCTCTCTCCTGTGTGTATTCCACACTCTCCTTTTTGTATCTCCCATTCCTGTGAGTATCCCACTCTCTTCTCTGTGTGTCCCCCACTCCTGTGTGTATCTTCTTCTCTTCTGTGTGTATCTTCCTCTCTCCTCTGTGTATCCTCCTCTCTCCGGTGTGTATCTTTCTCTCTTCTGTGTGTATCCCCCCTCTCCTGAGTGTATCCTTCTCTCTCCTGTGTGTATCCTCATATTTCCTGTGTGTATTTTCCTTAATCCTGCGTTCATGCCCCTCGCTCCTGTGTGTATTTCCCTCTTTTGTGTGTATCTTTTTCTCCTTTGTATATTTCCCTCTCTTCTCTTCGTATCCCCCCTTTTCTGTGTGTATGCCCCTCTCTTCTGTGTGTATCCTCTAACCTGTGCGTATCCCTCGCTCCTGTGTGTATTCTTTTCTCTTTAGTGTGTATCCTTTTCTCTCCTGTGTGTGTTATTCTCTCTCTTGTGTGTATCCCCCTCCTCTCCTGTGTGTATTTTTTTCTCTTCTGTGTGTATCCCCCTCTTTCCTGCCGGTATTCTCCTCTGTGCTGCCTGTATCCTCCTCTCTCCTGCGTGCATCCCCTCTCCTGTGTGTATGCCCCTTTTCTGTGTGTATACCCCTCTCTCCTATGTGCATTCCCCTCTCTCCTCTGTGGATCCCCCTCTCTCTTGTGTGTATCGCCCTATCCTGTGTGTACCCTCCTCTCTCCTGTGTGTATCCGTCTCTCTTGTGTGTATACTCCGTTCTCCTGTGTTTATCCTCCTCTTTCCTGTGTGTATCTTTTCTCTTTTCTCTGTGTATGTCCCTCTCTCCTTTGTGTATTTCCCTCACCTGTGTGTATACCCCTCTCTTTCTGTGTATCCCTCTCTCTCCTGTGTGTATCCCCCTCTCTATTTTGTGAATTCCCGTCTCTCCTGTGCATTTCATTCTCTCTCCTGTGTGTATGCTCCTCTCTTTTGTGTGTATCCTCCTCTCTCCTGTGTGTATCCTCCTCTCTCTTATGTGTATCCGCCCTCTCTCTTGTGTGTAACGCCCTCTCTCTTCTGTGTATTAACCTCTCTCCTGTGTATACTTCTGTCTTCTGCGTGTATCCTCCAATTTTTTTTGTGTGTATCTTCCTCTCTCCTATGTGTATTTTTCTCTCTCCTGTCTGTATGCCCCTGTCTCTTGTGTGTATTCCCCTCCCTTTTGTGCGGATTTCTCTCTCTCTCCTATGTGTATCCCCCTCTCCTGTGTGTATACCCTCTCTCCTGTGTATATCCCCCTATTTTGTGTGTGTTTCCCTCTCTCCTGTGTATATTTCCCTGTCTCCTGTATGTATCCAACTCTCCTATGTGTATCCCCCTCTCTCATGCGTGTATGCTCCTCTCCTGTGTGTACACTTCTCTCTCCTGTGTGTTTTCTTCTTTCTCCTGTGTGTATTTCTCCACTTTTCTGTGTTTCTTCCATCTCTCCTGTGTGTAACACCTTTCTTTTCTGTGTGTATTACCCCTTTCTCCTGTGTGTATACCCCGTCACTTGTGTGTATTCTCTCTCTCCTGTTTGTTTCCTCCTCTCTCCTGTGTGTAACATTTTCTCTCCTGTGTTTACGCTTCTATCTCTTGTGTGTATCACCCTTTCCTGTCTGTATACCCCTTTCTCCTGTGTGTATCCCTTTTTTTGTGTGTGTATGCCCCGCTCTCCTCTGTGTATCTTTCTATCCTATGTGTATCTTTTTCTCTTCTGTGTGTATCTTTTTTTCTCTTTTGTGTCCCCCTCTCTCCTGTGTGTATCCCCCTCTCTTCTTTGTGTATTGCCCTCTCTTCTGTGTATATTCCCCTCTCTCTTCTGTGTATTCCCCTCTCTTCTGTGTGTATCTTCCTCTATCCTGCGGGTAACCTGTTCTCTTCTCTATGTATGCCCCCTCTCCTGTATGTATGCCCCTCTCTTCTGTGTATTTTTCTCTCCCCTGCATATCCCCCTTTCTTCTGTGTGTATCCCCCACTCCTGTGTGTATCTCTTTTTCTTCTGTGTGTATCTTACTCTCTTCTCTGAGTATCCTCATCTCTTTTATGGGTGTCTTCCTCTCTCCTGTATGTATCCCCCCTCTCCTGTGTGTATCCTTCTCTCTCCTGGGTGTATCTTCCTTTTTGCTTATGTATTTCCATTTCTCCTGTTTGCATCCTTCTCACTCCTGTGTGTATTTTTCTCTCCTGTGTGTATCCCCCCTTTTCTGTGTTGATGCCCCACTCCCTTGTTTGTATTCTTTTCTCACCTGTGTGTATTCCTCGCTCCTATGTGTATTTTCCTCTCTCCTCTGTGTATCCCCCTTCTCTCCTGTGTGTATTTTTCTCTCTCCTGTGTGTATTCCCCTCTCTTCTGAGGGTATCCTCCTCTGTCCTGCGTGTATCCTTTTTTCTCCTGCGTGTGTCCTTTTCTCTCCTGCGTGTATACCCCTCTCCTGTGTGTATACCCCTCTCTCTTATGTGTATTTCCTTGTCTCCTGTGTGGATCCCCCACTCTCTTGTGTGTATCGCCCTCTCCTCTATGTATCCTCCTCTCTCCTGTGTGTATCCGTTTCTCTTCTGTGTGTATCCTTCTTTCTCCCGTGAGTATCCTCCTCTCTACTGTGCGTATTTTCCTCCTCTTGTGTGTATCCCACTCTCTCAAGTGTGTATCATCTTTCTTCTGTGTGTATGCCCCATTCTCCTGTGTGTATCCGCCTCTCTCCTGTTAGTATCCCCCCTCCCCTGTGTGTATTTTCCCTCTAGCCTTTATGTATCCTACTCTCTTCCGTGTGCGTCCCCCTCTTTCTAGTGTGTTTCCCCCCTCTCCTGTGTGTATCCTCCTTTCTCCTGTGTGTATACTTCTCTCTTCTGTGTGGATCCTCCTCTCTCCTTTGTGTATCCTCCTTTCTTCTGTGTGTATCCCCATCTTTTCTGTGTGTATCCTCCTCTATCCTGTGTGTATATTCCCTCTCTCCTGTGTGTATCCTTTCTCCTTTGTGTATCTTTCTCTCTCCTGTGTGTATCCACCTCTCTCCTATGTGTATCCTTCTCTCTACTGTGTGTATCCTCCTCTTTCCTGTGTGTATCCTTCTGTCTCCTGTGTGTATTCTTTTTTCTCTTGTGTGTATCCTCCACTCTCCTTTGTGTATTCTCCACTCTCCTGTGTGTATCCCCATCTTTCCTGTGTGTATCCTCCTTTATCCTGCGTGTATCTTCCTCTCTCCTCAGTGTATCCTCCTCTCTCCTGTGTGTATCCTCCTCTCTTCGGTGTGTATTCCCATCTTTCCTGTGAGTATCCTCCTCTCTCCTGTGTGTATCTTCCTCTCTCCTGTGTGTATCCTTCTCTCTTCTGTGTGTATCCTCGTCTTTTCTGTGTGTATACTGTTTTTCCTGTGTGTATACCCCTCTCTTCTGTGTGTATCTCTTTTTCTTCTGTGTGTATGCCCTCCCTCTCCTGTGTGTATCTTCCTCTCTCCTGTGTGTATCTGCCCTCTCCTGTGTGTATCCTTCCCTTTTCTTTGTGTATCAACTTCTTTTCTGTTTGTATACACCTCTCTCCTTTGTGCATCCCCCTCTATCTTTTGTGTATCTCCCTCTTCTGTGTGTATTTTCTTCTCCTGTTTGTTTTCTCCTCTCTACTCTGGTATCCCCCTCTCCTGTGTGTATTCCCCTCTCTCCTGTGTGTATTTTCCTCCCTTCTGTGAATATCCTTCACTCTCCTGTGTGTATCCTCCTCTCTTTTGTGTGTTTTCTTTCCTCTTCTGTGTATATCCCTCTTCCCCTGTGTGTATCAATCTCTCTCCTGTGAGTATCCTCTTCTTTCCTGTGTGTATCTTCTTCTCTCCTGTGTGTATCCTCCCGGTCTCCTGTGTGTACCCCCTCTCTCATGTGTGCATCCTCCTCTATTTTGTGTGTATCCTGCTCTCTTCTGTGTGTATGCCCCTCTCTCCTGTGTGTATCTCCATTCCCTGTATGTATGCTCCCCTTTTCTGTGTGTATCTTCCTCTTTTGTGTGTATCCCCCTCTCCTGTGTGTATGCTCCTGTCTCCTTTGTGTATCCTCCACTGTCCTTTGTGTATCCTCCTCTCTCCTGTGTGTATCCTCTTCTCTTTTGTATTTATCCCCGTTCCCCTGTGTGTATCACTCTGTCTCCTGTGTGTATACCTCTCTCTCCTATGTGTATCCTTCCCTCTTTTGTGTGTATCCTCTTTCCCCTGTGTGTATCTTTTTCTCTCCTGTGTGTATCCTCCTCTCTCGTGTGAATCCTCCTATTTTCTGTGTTTATTCCCCTCTCTCCTGTGTGTATCCTCCTCTCTCCTGTTTGTATCCTCCCTTCACCTGTCTGTATCCTCCTCTCTCTTGTGTGTATTCTCTTCTCTCCTGTGTGGATACTCCTCTTTCCTGTGTGTATTCCCCTCCCCCTGTGTGTATCTCCCTCTCTACTGTTTGTATCACCCTTTCTTTTGTGTGTATCCTTTTCTCTCCTGTGTGTATCTTCCTTTCACATCTGTGTATCCTCCTGTGTCCTTTATGTATTCTTCTCTCTCCTGTGTTTATGCCCCCTCTCTCCAGTGTGTTTCCCCCTCTCTCCTGTGTGTATCCTTCTCTGTTCTGCGTGTATCATCCCCTCTTCTCTGTCTATGCTCATCTCTTCTGTATGTATCCCCCTCTCCTGTGTTTTTCCCCTCTCTCCTGTGTGTATCCCCTCTCTCGTCTGTGTATCCATCTCTCTTGTGCCTATCCCCCTCTCTTCTGTGTGTATCCCCTTCTCCTGTGTGTATCCTTTCCTCTTCTGTGCGTATCTTCCACTCTCCTGTGTGTATCTTTTTTTCTCCAGTGTGTATCCTCCTCACTCCTGTGTGTATCCTTCTACCACTCTGTGTATACCCCTCTCTTTTGTGTGTATCCCCCACCCTCATGTTTGTGTGCCCCACTCTCCTGTGTGTATCTTTCTTTCTGCTGTGTGTATCACACTCTTTCCTGTGCATATGCTCCTCTCTCCTGTGTGCATTCTCCTTTTTTCTGTGTGTATCCTCTTTTCTCCTGTGTGCATCTCCCTCACTCTTTTGTGTATTTCTTTCTCCTGTGGGTATCCCTTTCTCCTTTGTGTATCCACCTCTCTCCTTTGTGTAACACCCCTGTTCTGTGTGTATGCCCCACTCTCCTGTGTGTTCTCCTCTCACCTGTGTGTATTTTTCTCTCCTTTGTGTATCCTCCTCTCTCCTGTGTGTGTCCCACTTTCTCCTTTGTGTATCTTTCTCTCTCCTGTGTGTATTCCCCCCTCTCCTGTGTGTATGCCCCTTTCTCCTGTGTTTATTCCCCTATCTCCTGTGTTTATCCCACTCTCTCCTGTGTATACTTCTCTCTAATGTGTGTGTCTCCCACTCTCCTGTGTGTATCCCCCTCTTCTGTATGTATCTCCGTCTCTCCTCTGTGTATTTCCCTGTCTCCTGCATGTATCCAACGCTTTTGTGTTTACCCCTCTTTTCTCTGTGTATCCCCCACTCCTGTGTGTATCTTCTTTTCTTCTGTGTGTATCTTTCTCTCTCCTCTCTGTATCCTCCTCTCTTCTTTGTGTATCTTCCTCTCTCCTGTGTGTACCCCTTCTCTCCTGTGTGTATCATTCTATCTGCTGTGTGTATCCTCCTCTTTTCTGTGTGTATTTCCCTTTCTCCTGTGTGCATCCCCCTTGCTCCTGGGTGTATTTCCCTCTCCTGTGTGTTTCCCTTTCTCCTTTGTGTATCCCCTTCGCTCCTCTCTGTATTCCCACTTTTCTGTGTTTATGCCCCTCCCTCCTGTGTGTATCCTCCTCTCACCTGTGTGCATTTCTCTCTCCAGTTTGTATCACGCTTTCCTGTGAGTATTCTCCTCTCTTTTGTGTGTACTCCCTTTCTACTGTGTTTATCCCCATTTTATGTGTGTATGCCCCCTCCCCTGTTTGTATTTCCCTCTGCTGTGTGTATCCTCCTCTCTCCTGTGTGTATCCTTCTCTCTTCTGTGTATATCCTCCTCTCTCCTTTGTTTATCCTCCTTTTTTCTGTGTGTATCCTCCTCTATCCTGTGTGTATATTTTCTCTCTCCTGTGTGTATCCCCTCTCTCCTGTGTGTATCCTTCTCTCTCCTCTGTGTATCCTCCTCTCTCCTGTGTGTATCCTCTTCTCTTCTGTGTGTATTTCTATCTCTTTTGTGTGTATCCTCCTCTCTCCTGTGTGTATCTTTTCTCTCTCCTGTGTGTATGCCCCTCTCTCTTTTGTGTATTCTCCTCACCTGTGTGTATACCCCTCTCTCCTGTGTATTCCTCTCTCTCCTGTGTGTATCACCCTCTCTATTGTGTGAATTCCCCTGTATTCTGTGCGTAACCTTTTCTGTCCAGTGTGTATGCTCCTCTCTTTGTGTGTATCCTCCTCTCTCCTGTGTGTATTCCACCACTCTCCTGTGTGTAACGCCCTCTCTCCTGTTTGTATTCCCCTCTCTTCTGTGTGGATCTCCATCTCTCCTGTGTGTATCCCCCTCTTCTGTGTGAATCCCCCTCTCTGTTGTGTGTATCCACATCTCCTGTGTGTATCCCCTTCTGTGTTGTGTGTATTTTCCTGTCTCCTGTATCTATCCTACACTCCTGTGAGAATATCTTTTTCTCCTGTGTTTATGCCCCTTTTCTTTGTGTATATTCCTCTCTCCTGTGTGTATCCTCCCTCTTTTGTGTGTATCCTCCTCTCTTTTTTGTGTATCCTCCAATCTCCTGCATGTATCCTCCTCTTTTCTATTTGTATCCTCCTCTCTTTTGTGTGTATCCTCCTCTCTTTTGTATTTATCCTTTTCCCTCTCTGTGTATCCTCCTCTCTCCTTTTTGTATTCCCCTCCCTTCTGTATGTATGCTTCACTCTCCTGTGTGTATCCCCCTCTCTTCTTTGTGTATCTCCCCACTCATCTGTGTGTATCATCCTCTCTCCTGTGCATAAGCCCCTCGCTCCTGTATTTTTCTCTCCTGTGTGTATTCCTCTCTCTCCTCTTTGTATCCACCTCCTTCTGTGTTTGCCTTTCTCGCCTGTGTGATTTCCACTCTCTCCTGTGTGTTTCCCCTCTTCTTTGTGTATCCTTCTCTCTCCTGTTTATTCTCCTATCTCCTGTGTGTATTCTCCTTTCTCCTGTTTGTATCCCCCTCTCTCCTGTTTGTATCTTCATATCTTGTATGTATCCCCCTCTCTCCTGTGTGTATTTCCCTGTCTCCTGTATATACCCAACCCTCCTGTGTGTATACCCCTCTCTCTTTTATGTATGCTTCTCTCCTGTGTGTATACTTTTCTCTCTTGTGTGTATCCTCCTCTCTTTTTTGTGTATCCTTCTCTCTACTGTGTTTATCCCTCCACTCTCCTGTGTGTTTTTCCCTTCTCTCCTGTGTGTAACACCTTTCTTTCCTGTGTGTATCCCCCCTTTCTCCTGTGTGTTTTTCCCTTTTTTGTGTGTATCCCTTCTCTCCTGTTTTTTTCCTCCTCTCTCCTGTGTGTATCCTTTCCTCTCCTGTGTTTATGCCACTCTCTCTTGTGTGTATCACCGTTTTCTGTGTGTATACTTTTCTCTCCTGTGTTTATCCCCCTTTCTCCTTTGTTTATCACCCTTTTATGTGTGTGTCCTTCTCTCTTCTGTGTGTATCCTTTCTCCGGTGTGTATCCCTCTCTTTCCTGTGTTTATCCCCTTATCCTGTGTGTATCCTTTTCTCTCTTGTGTGTATTCCCCTCTCTCCTATGTGTACCCTCCTCTCTCCTGTGTGTATCACCCCTCTCCTTTGTGTATCTCCCACTACCCTGTGTGTAACCTTCCCTCTTTTGTGTGTATTTTCCTCTCTCCTGTGTTTCCTCCTTCCTCCTGTGTGCATCCTCTCTCTCCTGTGTGTATTCTTTTATCTGCTGTGTATATTTTTCTTTTTCCTGTGTGTACGCCCCTCTTTTTTTGTGTGTCCCTTTCTTCTGTGTGTATCCTTTTCTCTCCTGTGTATATCCCCCTTTCTTCTGTGTGTATCCCCCTCTTCTGTGTGTATGCCACTCTTTCCTGTTGTTACCCCCTCTCCTTTGTGTATACTCCTCTCTTCTGTGTGTATCCTTTTCTCTCGTTTTTGTTTTCTTCTCTTTCCTGTGTGTATCCCCCTCTCCTTTGAGTATCTTTCTGACTTCCTTTTTTTATCCCCATTTCTCCTATCTGTACCCTTCTCTCTCGTGTGTATATCACCCCTCTTCTGTGTGTATCCTCTTCTCTCCTGTGTGTATTTCTTTCTCTTCTGTGTGGGTCCTCCTCTCTTTTCTGTGTATCCTCCACTCTTTTGTGTGTATCCTCCTCTCTCCTGTTCGTATTATTCTCTCTCCTTTGTGTTTCCTCCTCTTTCCTGCGTGTATCCTTCTTTCTCCTGTGTGTCTCCTCCTCTCTCCTGTGTGGATCCTTTTCTCTCCTGTGTGTATTCTTCTCTCTCCTGTGGGTATCAATTTTTTCTCCTGTGGGTATCACTCATTTCTCCTGTGCGTAACCCCCCTCTCCTGTGTGTATCTTTTCTCTCTCTTGTGTGTATCCCCCTCTCTCCTCTTTGTATCTCCTCTCTCCTGTGTGTATCCTCCTCTCTGCTGTGTGTATCCTCCTTTCTCCTGTGTTTACGCCCCTCTCTCCTGTGTGTATCCCCCTCTCCTGTGTGTATCCTCCTCTCTCCTATGTGTATCCCCCTCTCATATGTTTACCCTCCTCTCTCCTGTGTGTATCCTTCTTTCTCCTCTGTTTATTTCCTACTCTTTTATGTGTATCCATTCTTCCTTTGTGTATCCTCTTCTCTCCTGTGTGAACCCCCTCTGTCCTGTGTGTACCCTCCACTGACCTGTGTGTATCACCACTCTCCATGTGTATACCCCCCTCTCCTGTGTGTATCCCCCTCTCTCTTGTGTGTATCCCCCTCTCTCCTGCGTGTATTTTCCTCTCTCCTGCGTAAATCCTCCTCTCTGCTGTGTGTATGCCCCACTTCTCTTTGTATCCACCTCTCTCCTGTTTGAATTCCCTTCTCTCCTGTGTGGATCTTCCTCACTCCTGTGTGTATACCCTCTATCCTGTGTGTATCCTCCTTTCTGCTGTGTGTATACTCCTCTCTCCTGTGTGTATCCCTCTCTCTCCTGTATGTATCCTCTTTTCTCCTATGTGAACCCTCATCTCTCCTTTGTGTATCCTTCTCTCTCCTGTGTGTATCCTTCTGTCTACCCTGTTTATCCTTCCCTCAATTGTATCCTCCTCTCTTCTGTGTGTATTTTGTTCTTTCCTGTGTGTATTCTTTTCTCTCCTGTGTGTATTTCCCTCTCCTGTGTGTATCTTTCTCTAACCAGTGTGTATCTTCCGTCTCTCCAGTTTTTATCTTTCTCTCTCTTGTGTATCCCCTCTCTCCTGTGTGTATCCTCCTCTCTTCTCTGTGTATCTTTTATCTCTCCTGTGTATTACCCCTCTCTCCTATGTGTATCCACCCTCTCTCCTGTGTGTATCTTCCGTCTCTCCAGTTTTTATCTTCCTCTCTCTTGTGTGTATCTCCTCTCTCCTGTGTGTATCTTCCTCTCTGCTGTGTGTATCCTCCTCTCTCCTGTGTGTACGCCCCACTCTCCTTTGTGTATCTCCCTGTCATGTGTGTATCCTCCTATCTTTTGTGTGTATTTTCCTTTCTCTTGTGTTTATCCCCATCTCCTGTGTTTATGGTGTTCCTTTCTGTGTGTATTCCCCCTCGTGTGTGTATCCTCCTCTCTCCTTTGTGTATCCTTCTCTCTCCTCGGTGTACCCCCAACTCTGCAGTGTGTATCCTCCTCTCCTATGTATATCCTCCTTTCTCCTGTGTGTATTCTAATTTCTACTGTTTGTACCCTCCTCTCTCCTGTTTGTATCACGCCACTCCTGTGTGTATCCTCCTCTCTTTTATGTGTATACCCCCTCTTCTGTGTTTATCTTTCACGACTGTGTGTATACCCCTTACTTTTGTGTGTTTCCCCTCTCCTATGTGTATCCTCTTTTCTCCTGTGTGTATCTTCCTCTCTCCTGTGTGTATCCTCCTTTCTTCTATTTTTACTTCCATCCTGTTGTTAGTGTCTCCCTCTTATTTGTGTGTATCTCTCTCTCTCCTGTGTGTATTCTCCCCACTTCTCTGTGTATTCTTCTCTCGCTTGTGTGTATCTTTCTTTCTCATATGTGTATCCTCCTCTCTCCTGCCTGTATCCTCCTCTCTCCTGTGTGTATCCTCCTCTATCCTATGTTTATCTTCCTCTTTCCTGCGTGAATCCTCCTCTCTCCTGTATGTATCCCCCTTTCCAGTGTGCATCCTCCTCTCTCCTGTGGTTATCTCCGTTTTCTCCTGTGCGTATCCCTCCTTTCTTTTGTGTGTAACACTCTCCATTTTGTTTGTATTCCTTCCCTCTCCTGTGCGTATCCCCCTCTCTCCTTTGTGTATCTTCTCTCTCCTGTGTGTATCTTCCGCTCTGATGTGTGTATCTTGTTTTCTCCTGTTTCTAAGCCCCTCTCTTCTGTGTGTATCCCCCTCTCCTGTGTGTTTCCTCCTCTTTCCTGTGTTTATCCCTTTTTATCCTTTGTGTATCCCTTTCTTCTCTGTAAAAGCCCCACTCTCCTGTGTGTATCTCCCTCTTCGCTGTTTATCCTCCTCTCTCCTTTGTGTATCCTCCTCTCTCCTCTGCTTAGTCCTTACTCTCCTGTGTGTATCCCTTTTTCCTTTGTGTATCCTCTTGTCTACTGTGTGTACCCCCTTTCCTCTGTGTGTACCCTCAACTATCCAGTGTGGATCAGCACTCTCCTTGTGTATCCCCAATCTCTTCTGTTTGTATACGCTCTCTTTTGTGTTTATATCCCACTTCTTTTTTTTTTTTTAATTATTATTGCATTATAGGTTTGGGGGTACATGTGCAGAACGTGCAAGATAGTTGCATAGGTACACATATGGCAGTGTGCTTTGCTGCCTTCCGACCCTTCACCCACACTTGGTAGTCATCCCCCCCAGCCCCCCCTGCTGTCCCTCCCCCATTCCAACCAACAGTCCCCAATGTATAGTAGACCACCTCTCTGTGTCCATGTGTTCTCATTTTTCTCACCCACCTATGAGTGAGTATATGCGGTATTACTTTTTCTGTTCTTGTGTCAGTTTGCTGAGAATGATGCTCTCCAGATTCATCCATGTCCCTACAAAAAAAACAAACTCATCATTTTTGATTGTTGCATAATATTCCATGGTGTATATGTGCCACATTTTCCCAGTCCAGTCTATCATCATTGGGCATTTGGGTTGGTTCCAGGTCGTTGCTATTGTAAACAGTGCTGCAATGAACATTCGTGTGCATGTGTCCTTATAGTAGAACGACTTATAGTCCTTTGGATAGATACCCAGTAATGGGATTGCTGGGTCAAATGGAATTTCTATTTCTAGGTCCCTGAGGAATCGCCACACTGTCTTCCACAGTGGTTGAACAAATTTAAACTCCCACCAACAGTGTAAGAGTGTTCCTATTTCTCCAAATCCTTCCAGCATCTGCTGTCTCCAGATTTTTAATGATCGCCAATTTAACTGGTGTGAGATGGTATCTCAATGTGGTTTTGATTTGCATCTCTCTAATGACCAATGATGATGAGCACTTTTTCAAATGTTTGTTGACTTCGTGTATGTCTTCTTTTGTAAAATTTCTGTTCATATCATTTGCCCATTTTTGAATGGGCTTGTTTGTTTTTTTCCTGTAAATCTGTTTGAGTTCTTTGTAAATTCTGGATATCAGCCCTTTGTCAGATGTGTAAACTGCAAAGATTTTTTCCCATTCTGATGGTTGCTGATTCACTCTAGTGACTGTCTCTTTTGCCATGCAGAAGCTGTGGAGTTTGATTAGGTCCCATTTGTCTATTTTGGCTTTTGTTGCCAATGCTTTTGGTGTTTTGGTCATGAAGTCCTTTCCTACTCCTATGTCCTGAATGGTTTTGCCCAGATTTTCTTCTGGCGTTTTTATGGTGTCAGGTCTTACGTTTAAGTCTTTAATCCATCTGGAGTTAATTTTAGTGTAAGGTGTCAGGAAGGGGTCCAGTTTCTGCTTTCTGCACATGGCTAGCCAGTTTTCCCAACACCATTTATTAAATAGGGAATCCTTTCCCCATTGCCTGTTTTTGTCTGGTTTATCAAAGATAATATGGTTGTAGATATTTTGTGTTGCCTCCGATGCTTCTGTTCTGTTCCATTGGTCTATATCTCTGTTTTGGTACCAGTACCATGCTGTTTTGATTACTGTAGCCTTGTAGTATAGTTTGAAGTCTGGTAGCGTGATGCCTCCCGCTGTGTTCTTTTGGCTTACAATTGACTTGGGTATGCGGGCTCTGTTTTGGTTCCATATGAAATTCATGGTGGTTTTCTCCAGTTCTGTGAAGAAATTCAATGGTAGTTTGATGGGAATAGCATTGATTGTGTAAATTACTTTGGGCAGTATAGCCATGTTCACGATATTGATTCTTCCTAACCACGAACATGTAATGTTTCTCCATCTGTTTGTGTCCTCTCTTATTTCATTGAACAGTGGTTTGTAGTTTTTTTTAAAGAGGTCCCTTACATTCCTTGTGAGTTGTATTCCTAGGTATTTTATTTTCTTGGTAGCAATTGTCAATGGCAGTTCGTTCTTGATTTGGTTCTCTTTAAGTCTGTTATTGGTGTATAGGAATGCTTGTGATTTTTGAACATTGATTTTATATCCTGAGACTTTGCTGAAGCTGCTTATCAGTTGCAGGAGCTTTTGGGCTGAGGTGATGGGGTCTTCTAGGTATACTATCATGTTGTCTGCAAATAGAGACAATTTGGCTTCCTCCTTTCCTATTTGAATACCCTTGATTTCTTTTTCTTGCCTGATTGCTCTGGCTAGAATTTCCAGTACTATGTTGAATAGGAGTGGTGAGAGAGGGCATCCTTGTCTAGTGCCGGATTTCAAAGGGAATTCTTCCAGTTTTTGCCCATTAAGTATGATATTGGCTGTTGGTTTGTCGTAAATACCTTTTATTACTTTGAGATATGTTCCATCAATACCAAGTTTATTGAGGGTTTTTAGCATAAAGGGCTGTTGAATTTTGTCAAATGCCTTCTCTGCGTCAATTGAGATAATCATGTGGTTTTTATTTTTGCTTCTGTTTATGTGGTGAATTACATTTATAGACTTGCGTATGTTGAACCAGCCTTGCATCCCCGGGATGAATCCTACTTGATCATGATGGATAAGTTTTTTAATGTGCTGTTGCAATCGGTTTGCCAGTATTTTATTGAAGATTTTGCATGTAAGTTCATCATGGATATTGGCCTGAAGTTTTCTTTTCTTGTTGAGTCTCTGCCGGGTTTTGGTATCAGGATGATGTTGGTCTCATAAAATGATTTGGGAAGGGTTCCCTCTTTTTGGATTATTTGGAATAGTTTCAGAAGGAATGGTACCAGATCCTCTTTGTGTGTCTAGTAGAATTCAGCTGTGAACCCACCTGGACCTGGGCCTTTTGTGTGTGGTAGGCTCTTAATTGCTGCCTAAACTTCAGACCTTGTTATTTGTCTATTCATAGTTTCGGCTTCCTCCTGGTTTAGGCTTGGGAGGACACAGGCGTCCAGGAATTTATCCATTTCTTCCTGATGTACCAGTTTATGTGCATAGAGTTGTTTGTAGTATTCTCTGATGATGGTTTGAATTTCTGTGGAATCTGTGGTGATTTCCCCTTTATCGTTTTTTATTGCATCTATTTGGTTGTTCTCTCTTTTCTTTCTTATCAGTCTGGCTAGTGGTCTGTCTATTTTGTTGATCTTTTCGAAAAACCAGCTCTTAGATTTATTGATTTTTTGAAGGGTTTTTCTTGTCTCTATCTCCTTCAATTCTGCTCTGATCTTAGTTGTTTCTTGTCTTTGGCTAGGTTTTGAGTTTTTTTTATCTTGCTCCTCTAGCTCTTTCAATTTTGTTGATAGGGTTTTAATTTTGGATCTCTCCACTCTTCTTATGTGGACACTTATTGCTATATATTTTCCTCTACAGACTGCTTTAAATGTGTCCCAGAGATTCTGGTACGTTGTGTCTTCGTTCTCTTTGGTTTCAAAGAACTTCTTTATTTCTGCCTTCATTTCATTGTTTATCCAATCAACATTCAAGAGCCAGTTTTTCTGTTTCCATGAAGCTGTGCGGTTCTGAGTTATTTTCTGAATTCTGAGTTCCAACTTGATTGCACTATGGTCTGAGAGACTGTTTATTATGATTTCAGTTGTTTTGCATTTGCTGAGGAGTGCTTTACTTCCAGTTATGTGGTCAATTTTGAAGTAGGTGTGATGTGGTGCTGAGAAGAATGTATATTCTGTGGATTTGGGGTGGAGAGTTCTGTAAATGTCTATCAGGTTTGCTTGTTCCAAGTCTGAGTTCAAGTCCTGGATATCCTTGTTAATTTTCTGTCTGGTTGATCTGTCTGATATTGACAGTGGAGTGTTAAAGTCTCCCACTATTATTGTGTGAGTCTAAGTCTCTTTGTAAATCATTAAGAACTTGCTTTATATATCTGGGTGCTCCTAGATTGGGTCCATATATATTTAGAATCGTTATCTCTTCTTGTTGTATTGATCCTTTTACCATTATGTAATGACCTTCTTTGTCCCTTTTGATCTTTGTTGCTTTAAAATCTATTTTATCAGAGATGAGAATTGCAACCCCTGCTTTTTTTTTTTGCTCTCCATTTGCTTGGTAAATCTTCCTCCATCCTTTTATTTTGAGCCTTTTTGTATCTTTGCATGTGAGGTGGGTTTTCTGGATACAGCACACCGATGGGTTTTGTTTTTTTATCCAATTTGCCAGTCTGTGTCTTTTGATTGCTGCATTTAGCCCATTTACATTCAGGGTTAATATTGTTATGTGTGAATTTGATACTGCCATTTTGATGCTAGCTGGCTGTTTTGCCCATTGGTTCATGTACATTCTTCATTTTGTTGATGGTCTTTAGCATTTGGTATGCTTTTAGGATGGCTGGAACTGGTTGTTTCTTTCTATGTGTAGTGCCTCTTTCAGGAGCTCTTGTAAAGCAGGCCTAGTGGTGACAAAATCTCTGAGTACTTGCTTGTTCGTGAAGGATTTTATTTTTCCCTCACTTATGAAGCTCAGTTTGGCTGGATATGAAATTCTCGGTTGAAAGTTCTTTTCTTTAAGGATGTTGAATATTGGCCCCCACTCTCTTCTGGCTTGTAGAGTCTCTGCCGAGAGATCTGCTGTGAGTCTGATGGGCTTCCCTTTGTGGGTGACCTGACCTTTCTCTCTGGCTGCCCATAGTATTTTCTCCTTCGTGTCAACCCTGGTGAATCTGACGATTATGTGCCTTGGGGTTGCTCTTCTTGCGGAGTATCTTTGTGGTGTTCTCTGTATTTCCGGGAGTTGAGTATTGACCTGTCTTGCTAGGTTGGGGAAATTTTCCTGGATAATATCCTGAAGAGTGTTTTCCAGCTTGGATTCATTCTCTTCGTCACATTCTGGTACACCTATCAAACGTAGGTTGGGTCTCTTCACATAGTCCCACATTTCTTGGAGATTTTGTTCATTCCTTTTTGTGCTTTTTTCTTTAATCTTGGTTTCTCGTTTTATTTCATTGAATTGATCTTCAACTTCTGATATTCTTTCTTCTGCTTGGTCAATTCGGCTGTTGAAACTTGTGCATGCTTCACGAAGTTCTCGTGTTGTGTTTTTCAGCTCCTTCAATTCATTCATGTTCCTCTCTAAGTTGTCCATTCTTGTTATCAATTCCTCAAATCTTTTTTCAAATCTTTTTTTAAGGTTCTTAGTTTCTTTGCACTGGTTTAGAACATGTTCCTTTAGATCACTGAAGTTTCTCATTATCCACTTTCTGAAGTCTGATTCCATCATTTCGTCACATTCATTCTCCGTCCAGCTTTGTTCCCTTGCTAGTGAGGAGTTTTGGTCCTTTTTTTGAGGTGAGGTGTTTTGGTTTCGGGTGTTTTCCTCCTTTTTGCGCTGGTTTCTTCCCATCTGTATGGATTGATCCGCCTGTCGTCTTAGTAGTTGCTGGTTTTTCAATTGGGTCTCTGTGTGGACGCTGAGATTGTTGATGATGAAGTATTTCTGTTAATTAGTTTTCCCTCTAATGGTCTATCCTCTCTGCTGTATGAGTGCTGAGGTCCACTCCAAGCCCTGTTTGTCTGCAGTATACCTGCAGCAGCTGCAGAACAGTGAGGGATGATACCAGTTTTTTTTCTGCTGCCCTTGTTCCAGAATCATGCCAGCCAAATGTCAGTCTGATTAGTCCTTTTCTGGGGTGACTCCTTGGATATACAGGGGTCAGGGAGCTGCTTGAGGAGACAGTCTGTGCTTTATAGGAGCTCCAGTGCTGAGCTGTGAGCTCCGTTGTTCGTTTAGTGTTTTTGGGAGGTTATGTCTGCTGCAATAGAACTCATAAAACACCTTCCTTTTTTTTTTCACCCTTAGATGCTCTGTCTCAGGGAGCTGGGGCTTTCTTTATGAGTTTCTCTTGCACTGTTCTGCCCCACTAGGTGGCAGTCTATTCACTATTTGCCTGCCGGGGCTCTGACCTGCTAGCGCGGGTCCGCTCTGTTGCTGCCTGGTGGAGTCTCTCTGTTATGGCAGGTTGCCTCGTCAATGGCAGGCTGCGTCAAACCTGGGCGGTACTTCAGTGGGGGTGCACTGCGTCAGAGATGGTGGGCGCCCCTCCCTCACCGGGCTGCACTGTCCTAGATGCTGCCAGCAAAACTCTCAGCCCCAAGCGCCTCCAGTCCCCACCCTGCTTGTCCCCGTGACCCTGTTACCCGCCGAGCCCTATCACCCAGCTCCCTGCCTCAGAGTCCGTCCTCTCTCTCTCTCTCTTCCTCTCCCCAGGCTGAAAAGTCGACTCTCTCACTGGCGACCCAGGAGCCTGCCAATAGGGCACTGGGATCCGTGCGATCTCCCGTGCCACTGCCCACTACCCTGGCTCAGATCACGCTTCCCAGGAAACTCCTGGTCTGACTCATTGTCCAAGTCCCGTTCAATCAGATGGATATGCCAATCTGCCCTTCCAAATCTCAGATTGCCGGTTTAACAGGGCACCCAGACCAGTGAGTTCTGCGCCAGGTCCCGCGGCGGCGCCGGCCGAAGGGGTGGCAGGAGCCGGCTGCGTTAGCCGGCTGCACTAGGGTCCAGTGTCTCTCCCACACTTGGGACATTCAACACTCTGTGGGCATAAAAGGTCCATCCGAGAATGCGGCTAGGACTCACCCTCTGCGCCTTCACCGAGAGCTGCAATCCTGAGTTGCCTCTACGACGCCATCTTGCCTCCTCCCCTCCTATATCCCACTTCTGTGTTTATCCACCTCTCTCCTGTGTTCATTCCCTTCTTTCATGTGTGGATCTTTCTCACTCCATTGTGTATTCCCTCTCTTTTGTGTGTATCCTCCTCTCTGCTGTGTTTATACTCCTTTCTTTTGTGTGTATCCATCTCTCGTGTGTATCCTCTATTCTCCTGTGTGAACCCTCATATCTCCTGTTTTTATCACCACTCTTTTATTTGTATCCTTCTCTCTCCTGTGTGTATTCGTATGTCTACCGTGTGTATCCTTCCCTATTTTGTGTGTATCCTCCTGTCTCCTGTGTATCCTATTTTTTTCTGTGTGAATTCTCCTCACTCCTTTGTGTATCACCCTCTCCTCTGTGTACCTTTCTCTCTCCAGTGTGTATCCTCCTTTCTCCTGTGTGCATCATCCTCTCTCCTGTGTGTATCATTTTTCTCTCCTGGGTATATCAACCCTCTTTTTTGTGTGTATTTTTCCTCTCTCCTGTGTGTATCCCCCCTACCTTCAGTTTGTGTACCCCTCTCTCCTGTTTGTATCCCCTCTCTCCTATGTGTAACCACCTCCCTTTTGTGTGTATACTTTTTCTTTCCTGTGGGTATTTCCCACTCTCCTCTGTGTATCCCCTCTCTCCTGTTTGTATTCTCCTCTCTGCTGTGTGTATCCTTTATTCTCCTGTCTGTACGCTTTTCTCTTTTGTGTGTTTCCCCCTGTTCTTTGTGTATCTTCCTCTCTCTTCTGTTTATTCTTCTTTCTCCTGTGTGTATCACCCGGTCCTGTGTGTATGCCCTTTTATCCTGTGTGTATTTCTTTCTCCTGTGTTTATCCTCCTCTCTCTTTTGTGTATCCTCCTCTCTCCTCTGTGTATCCCCTACTCTCCTGTGTATATCCCCCTCTCCTTTGTGTATCCTCTACTCTCCTTTGTGTACCAACTGTCTCCTGTGTGTACCTTCCACTCTCCTGTGTTTATCACATCTCGCCCATGTTATTTTTTGACTCTCCAAAGAAACGACCATATGAAATGGACTAGTAATTATTCTTCACATGTGCAATATTTGAAGTGGTTTTGTGTATTACTCAGCGTTACACAGAATTAGAGTTCATGTGAAATAGACTTTTGACTACCACCCAGGTGTGTGTCATTCAGGAAGGCACTTAATTCATGGCTATCTTAAACCATATCCTGATTACTCCATAGAAGTTCATCATTCACTGAGACTCTGAATCAGACGCCATACAAAAGAAACAACAGACTATTGCTACATTGTGAATTATTCAATAAGGTTCTAAATGAGTGGTAGTATGAAATAGAATCCTGAGAATTCCCCAGGTGTGTATCATTCAGGGAGGCACAGAATGAGTGGCCATATAAAAAATGCTCGAATATTACCCTGGTGTAAATTATTCACTGAGGATCGAAATCAGTGGCTTCATGAAGTAGACTCTTAACTCTTCCCCAGGTGTGTATTACTGAATGAGACTCTGAGTAAATGGGCATAAAAAAAGAAACTCAGGTGTATTGCCCCAGGGTTCATTACTTACAGAGACTCTGAATGTGTACGCATTTGAAGTAGACCCTTGACTGTTTCTGAGGGGAGTATTATTCAAAGAGGCCCAGAACGAGTGGCCATGTGAAAGAGAATCCTGACTTATCAGATATACATGTTATACACTAAAACACTGAAAGAGTGGCCTTATGAAATAGACCGCATTTTACTCCACAGGTGCGCGTTATTTTTTGACTCTCCAAATGAACCACCATATGAAATAGACTAGTAATTATTCTCCACATGTGCAATATTCGAAGAGGTTCTGTATGAGTGTCCATATCAAATAGTCTCCTGATTGTCACACATTTGTGTATCATTCACGGAGCTGCTTTATTTGGGGCTACTATCAATAGGGTCCTCACTTTTCCATGGCTGTTTATTATGCAATGAAGCTCTGAATGAGAGGACATATGAAAGAGACTCTTTACTATTGCTCCATTGTGCATTATTCGTTAATGCTGTGATTGAGTGGCCATATGACCTGGACTCTGACTATTCCCAAGGTGTATATTCTTCAATCAGTTTCTGATTGAAAGACCACATAAAATAGACTCCTGACTATGTCCTCTTGACTATTTCTCGGCTCTGCATTTTCCACTGAGTCGCTGGGTGAATGTTCATAACAAATAGTCTCCAGAGAGTTCTCCAGGTGTGCATAATTTAGTGAGTCTCTTAATGAGTGGCTATATATAATAGAATCCTGAGTATTTTCCAGATATATATATTCTTCACTGAGGAACTGAATAAGTGGCCATGTCAAGTACACTCCTGACATTTTCATACGTCTGCATAATTCTTTGAGGCCTTGAATAAGTGGCCTTAAAATAGATACTCCTATATACTATTCAGGCATGAGGTTTTACATTCGGTTGTAAATGAGTGGCTATATGAAATAGAATCCTGACTTTCCCAAGGTGTCTGTTATTCAGTTAGGCTCTGAGTATGTGGCTATATGAAATAGAATTCTGACTGCAATACAGGAGTTCTTTACTCAATGATTCTCTGAAGAAATGGCATATGTAATAGCGTCCAGATAATTCCTCAGTTATTTATTATTCACTGAGGCTCTGAAACATTGGCCATATAAAATTGTTTCCTGACTAGTCTACAGGCGTGTATCATTGACTCTGACTCTAAATATTTGGGTATATAGAATAGACTAGTGACTATTCCAAAGTTGTGTATTACTGACTCAGGCTTGGTTTTGTGGCCATATAAAATAGAATAGTGTCTATTCCACACGTGTGCATTATTCTCTTAGGCTGCAAATGAGAGGCTATGTAAACCACACTTCTAAAACTTTTCCAGCTGTGTGTCACTCAGTGAGGCTCTTTTTGTATGACCAGATGAAACAAGAGGCAGTCTATCTCAAATAATTTTATTATTCAGTGAATCTCTCTATGAGTGGCTAAATAAAATAAACTGCTGAGTACTTTACATTTGTGCATTATTCATTGAGTTTACGAGTCAGTAGCCATATCAGATGTAATCCTGACTAATCCACACATGCATATTATGCACTAAGGCTATGAATGTGTTTCCAAATGGAATAAACTCCTGGCTACTCCAAAGGTCTGCATTATTTACCGAGGCTCTGAATGAATGTCCATCAAAAATTGACTCCAAATTATTCTCCAGGTTGTATACTTCAGTGAGCATGAGAATATGTGGCCATACTAATTAGATTTCTTACTATATCAAGGGTCTGTCTTATGCTCTGAGGCTCTGAGGCTCTGAATATGTGTCTACATGAAAGAGTGTCCTGACTGCAACATATTTTTCAATGATACATTCAATGAAAGGCCACAAAAAAAGGTCTCCTGACTATTCCACAGGTGTGCATAATTTTTTTTATTCCTAATACGTGTTTATTGCTTTCTTCCTTTTTTTTAAATTTTTTATTGCATTATGGGTTTTGGGGTAAATGTGCAGACAGTGCAAATAATTGCATAGGTACACACATGGCAGTGTGTTCTGCTACCTTTCTCTTCTTCACCCACACTTGTCGTTTTTCCCCAGGCTATCCCTCCCCAGCCCCCCGCTGTCCTTCCCCCATTCCCCCAATAGTCCCCAGTATGTAGTAGACCCCCTCCCTTTGTCTATGTATTCTCATTTTTCTCACCTGCCTATGAGTTAGAATATGCGGTATTTCGTTTTTTGTTCTTGTGTCAGTTTGCTGAAAATTATGTTCTCCAGATTCATCCATTTCCTTACAAATGACACAAACTCATCATTTTTGATTGCTGCATAATATTCCATGGTATATATGTGCCACATTTTCCCAGTCCAGTTTATTATCGATGGGCATTTGGGTTGGTTCCAGGTCTTTGCTATTGTAAACAGTGCTGCAATGAACATTCGTGTGCATGTGTCCTTATAGTAGAATGATTTATAGTCTTTTGGATAGATACCCAGTAATAGGATTGTAGGGTCAAATGGGATTTCTATTTCTAGGTTCTTGAGGAATCGCCACACTGTCTTCCACAATGCTTGAACTAATTTACCCTCCCAATCAACAGTGTAAGAGTGTTCCTATTCCTCCACATTCTCTCCAGCACCTGTTGTCTCCAGATTTTTTAATGATTGCCATTCTAACTGGTGTGAGATGGTATCTCAATGTGGTTTTGATTTGCATTTCTCTAATGACCAGTGATGATGAGCATTTTTTTATGTGTTTGTTGGCCTCATGCATGTCTTTTTTGTAAAGTGTCTGTTCATATCCTTTGCCCATTTTTGAATGGGCTTGTTTGTTTTTTTCCTGTAAATCTGTTTGAGTTCTTTGTAAATTCTGGATATCAGCCCTGTGTCAGATGCATAAACTGCGAAGATTTTTTCCCATTCTGATGGTTGCCGATTTACTCTGTGACTGTTTCTTTTGCTGTGCAGAAGCTGCGGAGTTTGATTAGGTGCCATTTGTCTATTTTGGCTTTTGTTGCCAATGCTTTTGGTGTTTTGTTCATGAAGTCCTTGCATACTCCTATGTCCTGAATGGTTTTGTCTAGATTTTCTTCTAGGGTTTTTATGGTGTCAGGTCTTACGTTTAAGTTCTTAATCCATCTGGAGTTAATTTTAGTGTAAGGTGTCAGGAAGGGGTCCAGTTTCTGCTTTCTGCACATGGCTAGCCAGTTTTTCCAACACCATTTCTTAAACAGGGAATCCTTCCCCCTTGGTTCTTCTTGTCAGGTTTATCAAAGATTATATGGTTGTAGATATGTTGTGTTGCCTCCGATGCCTCTGTTTTGTTTCATTGGTCTATATCTCCTTTTTGGCACCAGTACCATGCTGTTTTGAATACTGTAGCCTTGTAGTATAGTTTGAAGTCTGGTAGTGTGATGCCTCCTGCTGTGTTCTTTTTGCTTAGAATTGACTTGGCTATGCGGGCTCTCTTTTGGTTCCATATGAAGCTCATGGTGGTTTTCTCCAGTTCTGTGAAGAAATTCAATAATAGTTTCATGGGAATAGCATTGATTGTGTAAATTACTTTGGGCAGTATAGCCATTTTCATGATATTGATTCTTACTAACCACGAATATGGAATGTTTCTAAAGATTTTGGTGTCCTCTCTTATTTCGTTGAGACGTGGTTTGTAGTTTTCCTTAAATAGGTCCCTTACGTTCCTTGTGAGATGTATTCCTAGGTATTTTTTTTTTGTAGCAATTTTGAATGGCAGTTCATTCTTGATTTGGATCTCTTTATGGATGTTATCGGTTTATAAGAATGCTTGTGATTTTTGCACATTGATTTTATATCCTGAGACTTTACTGAAGTTGCTCATCAGTTTCAGGAGCTTTTGGGCTGAGGTGATGGTGTCTGCTAGGTATACTAACATGTTGTCTGCAAATAGAGACAATTTGGCTTCCACCTTGCCTATTTGAATATGCTTTATTTCTTTTCCTTGCCTGATTGCTCTGTCTAGAATTCCAGTACTATGTTGAATAGGAGTGGTGAGAGAGCGCATCCATGTCTCATGCTGGATTTCAAAGGGAATGCTTCCAGTTTTTGCCCATTAAGTATGATATTGGCTGTTGGTTTGTCATAAATCGCTTTTATTACTTTGAGATATGTTCCATCAATACCAAGTTTATTGAGGATTTTTAGCATAAAGGGCTGTTGAATTTTGTCAAATGCATTCTCTGCGTCAATTGAGATAATCATGTGGTTTTTGTTTTTGCTTCTGTTTATGTGGTGAATTACATTAATAGACTTGCGTATGTTGAACCAGCCTTGCATCCCCGGGATGAATCCTACTTGATCATGATGGATAAGTTGTTTTTTCTTTAATTTTTATTGCATTATAGGTTTTGGGGTACATGTGCAGAACTTGCAAGATAGTTGCATAGGTACACACGTGGCAGTGTGTTTTGCTGCCTTCCTCCCCTTCACCCACACTTGGCATTCATCCCCAGGCTATCCCTCCCCAGCCCCCCCACGCTGGCCCTCCCCCATTTCCCCAATAGAACCCAGTGTATAGTAGACCGCCTCTCTGTGTCCATGTGTTCTCATTTTTCTCACCCACCTATGAGTGAGTATATGCGGTATTTCTTTTTCTGTTCTTGTGTCAGCTTGCTGAGAATGATGTTCTCCAGATTCATCCATGTCCTTACAAAGGACACAAACTCATCATTTTTGATTGCTGCATAATATTCCATGGTGTATATGTGCCACATTTTCCCAGTCCATTCTATCGTCGTTGGGCATTTGGGTTGGTTCCAGGTCTTTGCTATTGTAAACAGTGATGGATAAGTTTTTTAATGTGCTGTTGCAATCGGTTTGCCAGTATTTTATTGAAGATTTTTGCATCTATGTTCTATCAAACTTCAGGATATTGGCCTGAAGTTTTCTTTTCTTGTTGAGTCTCTGCCGGGTTTTGGTATCAGGATGATGTTGGTCTCAGAAAATGATTTGGGAAGGGTTCCCTCTTTTTGAATTATTTGGAATAGTTTCATAAGGAATGGTACCAGATCCTTTTTGTGTGCCTGGAAGAATTCAGCTGTGAACCCATCTGGACCAGGGCTTTTTTTGTGTGGTAGGTTCTTAATTGCTGCCCCAACTTCAGACCTTGTTATTGGTCTAGTCAATAACAAGTTTTGGCTTCCTCCTGGTTTAGGCTTGTGAGGACACAGACATCCAGGAATTTATCAATTTCTTCCTGGTTTACTAGTTTATGTGCATAGAGTTGTTTGTAGTATTCTCTGATGATGGTTGGAATTTCTGTGGAATCTGTGGTGATGTCCTCATTATCGTTTTTTATTGCATCTATTTGGTTGTTCTCTCTATTCTTTTTTATCAGTCTGGCTAGTGGTCTGTCTATTTTGTTAATCTTTTCAAAAAATCAAGCTCTTTGATTGATTGATTTTTTGAAGGGTTTTTCCTGTCTCTATGTCCTTCAGTTCTGCTCTGATGTTAGTTAATTCTTGTCTTCGGCTAGGTTTTGAGAATTTTGATCTTGCTCTTTTAGTTCTTTCAATTTTGATGATAGGGAGTCAATTGTGGATCTTTCCACTTTTCTCATGCGGGCACTTATTGCTATATATTTTCCTCTACAGACTGCTTTTAATGTGTCCCAGAGATTCTGGTATGTTGTGTCTTCGTTATCATTGGTTTTGAAGAACTTCTTTATTTCTGCCTTCATTTCATTGTTTATCCAATCAACATTTAAGAGCCAGTTTTTCAGTTTCCATGAAGCTGTGCGGTTCTGAGTTATTTTCTGAATTCTGAGTTCCAACTTGATTGCACTATGGTCTGAGAGACTGTTTGTTATGATTTCAGTTGTTTTGCATTTGCTGAGGAGTGCTTTACTTCCAATTATGTGGTCAATTTTGGAGTAGGTGTGATGTGGCGCTGAGGAGAATGTGTAGTGTGTGGATTTGGGGTGGAGAGTTCTGTAAATGTCTATCAGGTTTGCTTGTTCCTGGTCTGATTTCAAATCCTGAATATCCGTGTTAATCTTCTGTCTGGTTGATCTGTCTGCTATTGACAGTGGAGTGTTAAAATCTGCCACTATTATTGTGTGGGAGTCTAGGTCTCCTTGTAAGTCATTAAGAACTTGCCTTATATATCTGGGTGCTCTTGTATTGGGTTCATATATGTTTAGAATCGTTAGCTCTTCTTGTCATATCGATCCTTTTACCATTATGTAATGTACATTCTTTGTCCTTTTTTTTTTTTTTTTTTTTTTTTTTTTTTTTTAATTTTTATTGCATTATAGGTTTGGGGGTACATGTGCAGAACAAGCAAGATAGTTGCATAGGTACACACATGGCACTGTGCTTTGCTGCTTTCCTCCCCTTCACCCACACTTGGTATTCATCCCCAGGCTATCCCCCCCAGCCCCCCCTGCTGTCCCTCCCCCATTCCCCCCAACAGTCCCCAGTGTATAGTAGACCGCCTCTCTGTGTCCACGTGTTCTCATTTTTCTCACCCACCTATGAGTGAGTATATGCGGTATTTCTTTTTCTGTTCTTGTGTCAGTTTGCTGAGAATGATGTTCTCCAGATTCATCCATGTCCCTACAAAGGACACAAACTCATCATTTTTGATTGCTGCATAATATTCCATGGTGTATATGTGCCACATTTTCCCAGTCCAGTCTATCATCGTTGGGCATTTGGGTTGGTTCCAGGTCTTTGCTATTGTAAACAGTGCTGCAATGAACATTCGTGTGCATGTGTCCTTATAGTAGAACGATTTATAATCCTTTGGATAGATACCCAGTAATGGGATTGCTGCGTCAAATGGAATTTCTATTTCTAGGTCCCTGAGAAATCGCCACACTGTCTTCCACAATGGTTGAACTAATTTACACTCCCACCAACAGTGTAAGAGTGTTCCTATTTCTCCACATCCTCTCCAGCATCTGCTGTCTCCAGATTTTTTAATGATCGCCATTCTAACTGGTGTGAGATGGTATCTCAATGTGGTTTTGATTTGCATCTCTCTAATGACCAATGACGATGAGCACTTTTTCATATGTTTGCTGGCCTCATGTATGTCTGCTTTCGTAAAGTTTCTGTTCATATCCTTTGCCCATTTTTGAATGGGCTTGTTTGTTTTTTTCCTGTAAATCTGTTTGAGTTCTTTGTAAATTCTGGATATCAGCCCTTTGTCAGATGCGTAAACTGCAAAGATTTTTTCCCATTCTGATGGTTGCCGATTCACTCTAGTGACTGTTTGTTTTGCTGTGCAGAAGCTGTGGAGTTTGATTAGGTCCCATTTGTCTATTTTGGCTTTTGTTGCCAATGCTTTGGGAGTTTTTGCATTATAGGTTTTGGGGTACATGTGCAGAACGTGCAAGATAGTTGCCTAGGTACACACATGGCAGTGTGTTTTGCTGCCTTCCTCCCCCTCACCCACACTTGGTATTCATCCCCAGGCTATCTTTGTCCTTTTTGATCTTTGTTACTTTAAAGTCTATTTTATCAGAGACGAGAATTGCAACTCCTGCTTTTTTTGCTCTTTATTTGCTTGGTAAATCTTCTTCCATCCCTTTATTTTGAGCCTTTGTGTATCCTTCCGTGTGAGGTGGGTTTCCTGGATACAGCACACCAATGTGTTTTGGTTTTTTATCCAATTTGCCAGTGTGTGTCTTTTGATTGGTGCATTTAGCACACTTACATTTAGTGTTAATATTGTTATGTGTGAGTTTGATACTGCCATTTTGATGCTAGCTGGCTGTTTTGCTTATTGGTTCATGTAGTTTTTTCATTTCGTTGATGCTGTTTAGCATTTGGAATGCTTTTCGGATGGCTGGTACTGGTTGTTTCTTTCTATGTGTAGTGCCTCTTTCAGGAGCTCTTGTAAAGCAGGCCTGGTGGTGACAAAATCTCTGAGTACTTGTTTGTTCATGTAGAATTTTATTTTTCCTTCACTTATGAAGCTCAGTTTGGCTGGAAATGAAATTCTGGGTTGAAAGTTCTTTTCTTTAAGGATCTTGAATATTTGCCCCCACTGTCTTCTGGCTTGTAGAGTCTCTGCCAAGAGATCTGCGGTGAGTCTGATGAGCTTCCGTTTTTGGGTGACCCGAACTTTCTCTCTGGCTGCCCTTGTATTTTCTCCTTCATTTCAATCCTGGTGAATCTGACGATTATGTGCCTTGGGGTTGCTCTTCTTGCAGAGTATCTCTGCGGTGTTCTCTGTATTTCCTGGAGTTGAGTATTGACCTGTCTTGCTAGATTGGAAAAATTTTCCTGGATAATATCCTGAAGAGTGTTTTCCAGCTTGGATTTATTCTCTTCATCACATTCTGGTACACCTATCAAACGTAGGTTTGTTCTCTTCACATAGTCCCACATTTCTTGGAACTTTTGTTCATTCCTTTTTGCAGTTTTTTATTTAATATTGGTTTCTCGTTTTATTTCATTGAGTTGATCTTCGACTTCTAATATTCTTTCTTCTGCTTGGTTAATTCAGCTGTTGAAACTTGTGCATGCTTTGTGAAGTTCTCGTGTTGTGTTTTTCAGCTCCTTCAATTCATTCATATTCCTCTCTAAGTTGTCCATTCTTGTTATCATTTCCTCGAATCATTTTTGAAGGTTCTTAGTTTCTTTGCACTGGTTTAGAACATGTTCTTTTAGCTCACTGAAGTTTCTCATTATCCATTTTCTGAAGTCTGATTCCGTCATTTTGTCACACTCATTCTCTGTCCAGCTTTGTTCCCTTGCTGGTGAGGAGTTTTGGCCTTTTGTAGGAGGTGAAGTGTTTTGGTTTCGGGTGTTTTCCTCCTTTTTGCGCTGGTTTCTTTCCATCTTTATGGATTTATCCACCTGTCGTCTTAGTAGATGCTGAATTTTCAATTGGGTCTCTGTGTGGACGCCCAGATTGTTGATGATGAAGTATTTCTGTTACTTAGTTTTTCTTCTAGTGGTCTAGCCCCTCTGCTGTATGAGTGCTGAGGTCCACTCCAGGCCCTGCTTTTCTGGGGTACATCTGTAGTAGCTGCGAATCAGTGAGGGATGCTACCAGTTTATTCCAGAATAATGCCCGCCAAATGTAAGTCTGATTAGTCCTTTTTTTGAGGTTACTCTTTGGATATACAGGGGTCAGGGAGCTGCTTGAGGAGACAGCCTGTGCTTTATAGGAGCACTAGTGTTGTGCTGTGAGCTCCGTTGTTCCTTCAAGGTTGTTGGGAGGATGTTTTTATGTCTGCTGCAACAGAACTCATAACCCCCCCCTTTTTTTCCCCCTTAGATGCTCTGTCTCAGGGAAGTGCAGTTTTCTTTCTGAGTATCTGTTGTACTGTCCTGCAAAGCTAGGAGGCAGTCTATTAACTATTTGCCTGTTGGGGCTCCGCCCAGCAAGCACGGGTCCGCCCTTTTGCTGCTGTGGCACGCTCCGCCTTTCTGGTGGAGTCTCTCTGTTATGGCAGGTTGCCTCAGCAACAGCAGGCTGCGTCAATCCTGGGCGGCACTTCAGGAGGGGTGGAATGCATCTGTAGTGGCAGACGACCATCCCCCACCTGGCTGCACCATCCTAGATGCTGGCAGCAAAACTCTCAGCCCAGAGTGACTCCAAAGGCCACGCTGCTTTTCCCCGTGAGGGTGGGACCAGGTAAGCCTGATGCCCCAGCTTGCTGCCTCAGAGTCCGTCGTCCTCTCTCTCTCTCTCTTCCTCTCCCCAAGCTGAACAGTTGACTCTCACTGGCGCCCCAGTAACCTTCTGAGAGGGCACTGGGCTCCGTGCAATCTCCTGGGCTGCTGCCCACTGCACCGGCTCAGATCACGTTTCCCAGGAATCTCCTGGTCTGGCTCATTGTCCAAGTCCCGTTCAATCAGATGGACATGCCAATCTGCCCTTCCACATCTCAGATTGCCTGTTGAACAGGGCACCCGGACCAGTGAGTTTTGTGGCGGGTGCCACTGCAATGCAGCGCCGGCCGAACTGGCCCCACTAGCCAGCTGCACTAGAGCTAGCATCCCATGTCTCTTCCACACCTGAAACTTTCAAAGTTCTGTGGGCAAAAAACGTCTGTATGGCAATGTGGCTAGGACTCACACTCTGCGCCTTCACTGAGAGCTGCAGTCCTGAGTCGCCTCTATGACGCCATCTTCAGGTGTGCATTATTCAGTGAGACTCTGAATGAGGAGATACAAGTAATTCCTGACTATTTATCCAGGTGTGTACATTTAGTGAGGCTCTCAATGAGAAGCCATAGGAAAGAGATATCTGATTATTCCAGAGCTGTGAATTATTTGTGATACTCTGAATGAGTGGCCATAAAATATAGACTCCAGACTATATCACAAGTGGGTAACAGTCAGTGAGGATGAAAAGAGGTGCCATATGT
This sequence comes from Saguinus oedipus, assembly GCA_031835075.1. Lineage (NCBI taxonomy): Eukaryota > Metazoa > Chordata > Mammalia > Primates > Cebidae > Saguinus > Saguinus oedipus. The sequence goes on from CM063172.1 coordinate 31,594,914, forward strand.
AACAAAATTCTAATGACTCCATATGTGCGTTATTCACTGTTTGTCTGAATGAGTAGCAGTATGACATAGACACCTCATTACTCTCCAAGTGTGCATTATTTCAACAAGATTGGTATGAGTGTCCATACCAAATAGACTCCTGAAACTCCCCCAGCTGTGTATTACTCAGCGATACACAAATTTAGAGTTCATATGAAATAGACTCCTGACTACCACTCAGGTGTGTGTCATTCAGGAAGGCACTTAAATCATGGCTGTCTTAAACAGTGTCCTGATTACTCCATAGAACCTCATTATTCACTGACATTCTGAATGGAGGCCATACAAAATAGACACCTGACTATTGCTCCATTGTGAATTATTCCATAAGGTGCTAAATGAGTGGTAGTATGAAATAGAATCCTGAGAATTCCCCTGGTGTGCATCATTCAGGGAGGCACAGAATGAGTGGCCATTTAAAAAATGCTCGACTATTACCCTGGTGTGAATTATTCATTGAGGATTGAAATGAGTGGCTTCGTGAAGTAGACTCTTAACTCTTCCCCAGGTGGGCATTACTGAATGAGACTCTGACTACGGGGGTATAAAAAAAAAAAGGCTCAGGGCGGACTCGAAAGATGGCATCGTAGAAGCGACTCAGGATTGCAGCTCTCAGTGAATGCGCCGAGGGTGAGTCCTAGCCATATCCTCGGATGGACCTTTCTTGCCCACAGAGCGTTGAAAGTACCAGGTGTGGGAGAGACACGGGACGCTAGAACAGCCGGCTCGCATGGCCGCTTCAGCCGGCGCCGCAGCAGGACATGGCACGGCACTCACTGTTCTGTGTGCCCTGTTAAACCGGAAATCTGAGATTTGGAAGGGCAGATTGGCATGTCCATCTGATTGAACGGGACTTGGACAATGAGCCAGACCAGAAATTTCCTGGGAAGTGTGATCTGAGCCGGTGCAGCGAGCAGTGGCAGGAGAGATCACACAGATCCCAGTGCCCTATCGGCAGGCTACTGGGACCCCAGTGAGCGTCGACCTTTCAGCTTGCTGAGAGGAAGAGAGAGAGAGAGAGGACGGAATCTAAGGCAGGGAACTGGGTGATTGGGCTCAGCGGGTCCCACCTTCACGGGGACAAGCAGGGCGGCGACTGGAGGCACTTGGGGCTGAGAGTTTTGCTGCCGGCATCTAGGACAGTGCAGCCCGGTGAGGGAGGGGCGTTCACCATTACTGACGTAATCCACCCCTACTGAAGTACCGCCCAGGGCTGACACAGGTGCAGTTGCTGAGGCAACCTGCCATAACAGAGAGACTCCGCCAGGAGGGGGGAGCACTCCACAGCAGAACAGAGCCCAGCAGCAACAGGGTGGACCCACGCTAGCAGGTCAAAGCCCTGGCAGGCAAGTAGTGAATAGACTGCCTCCTAGTGGAGCAGGACAGTGCAACAGATACTCATAAAGAAAGCCCCAACTCCCTGAGACAGAGCATCTAAGGGGGGGATAAAAGGGTGGTGTTTTATGAGTTCTATTGCAGCAGAAATAAACAACCTCCCAACAAACCTGAATGAACGACGAAGCTCACAGCTCAGCACTGGAGCTCCTATAAATCACAGACTGTCTCCCCAAGCAGCTCCCTGACCCCTAAATATCCAAAGAGTCACGCCAAAAAAGGACTAGTAAGACTGACATTTGAAGGGCATCATTCTGGAACAAAGACAGAAGAAGAAGAAACTGGTATTATCCCTCACTGTTCCGCAGCTGCCACAAGTATACCCCAGACAAGCAGGGCCTGGAGTGGACGTCAGCACTCATACAGCAGAGGGGCTAGACCATTAGAAGAAAAACTAAGTAACAGAAATACTTCATTATCAACAATCTCAACGTTCACACAGAGACCCAATTGAAAAATCAGCAACTACTAAGACGACAGGCGGATAAATCCATAAAGATGGGAAGAAACCAGCGAAAAAAGGAGGAAAACACCCGAAACCAAAACACCTAACCTCCTACAAAGAACCAAAACTCCTTACCAGCAAGGGAACAAAGCTGGACGGAAAATGAGTGTGATGAAATGATGGAATGAGACTTCAGAAAGTGGAAAATGAGAAACTTCAGTGAGCTAAAAGAACATGTTCTAAACCAGTGCAAAGAAACTAAGAACCACGAACAAAGATTTGAAAAAAGATTCTAGTAATAGATAAAAAGAATGGACAACTTAGAGAGGAATATGAATAAATTGAAAGAGCTGAAAAACACATCATGAGAACTTCACGAAGCATGCACAAGTTTCAACAGCCGAATTGACCAAGCAGAAGAAAGAATATCAGAAGTTGAAGATCAACTCAATGAAATAAAACGAGAAACCAAGATTAAAGAAAAAAGAACAAAAAACATGAACAAAATCTCCAAGACATGTGCGACTATGTGAAGAAACCCAACCTAAATTTGATAGGTGTACCAGAATGCGATGAAGAGAATGAATCCAAGCTGGAAAACACTCTTCACGATATTATCCAGGAAAATTTCCCCAACCTAGCAAGACAGGTCAATACTCAACTCCAGGAAATACAGAGAACACCACAAAGATACTGTGCAAGAAGAGCAACCCCAAGGCACATAATCATCAGATCCACCAGGGTTGAAATGAAGGGGAAAATAGTAAGAACAGCCAGAGAGAAAGGTCGGGTCACCCACAAAGGGAAGCCCATCAGACTCACAGCAGATGTGTGGGCAGAGATTCTACAAGCCAGAAGAAAGTGGGGGCCAATATTCAACATCCTTAAAGAAAAGAACTTTCAACCTAGAATTTCATATCCAGCCAAACTGAGCTTCATAAGTGACGGAAAAATAAAATCCTTCATGAACAAGCAAGTACTCAGAGATTTTGTCACCACTAGGCCTGCTTTACAAGAGCTCCTGAAAGAGGCACTACACATAGAAAGAAACAACCAGTACCAGCTATCCTAAAAGCATACCAAATGCTAAAGAACATCAACAAAATGAAGAATGTACATGAACCATCAGGAAAACAGCCAGCTAGCATCAAAATGGCAGTATCAAATTCACACATAACAATACTAACCCTAAATGTAAATGGGCTAAATGCACCAATCAAAAGACACAGACTGGAAAATTGGATAAAAAAGCAAAACCCATCAGTGTGCTGTATCCAGGAAACCCACCTCACAGGCAAAGATACACAAAGGCTCAAAATAAAAAAATGGAGGAAGATTTACCAAGCAAATGGAGAGCAAAAAAAAAAAAAAAGCAGGAGTTGCAATTCTCATCTTTGATAAAATAGACTTTAAAGCAACAAAGATCAAAAGGGACAAAGAAGGTGATTACATAATGGTAAAACGATCGATACAACCAGAGGAGCTAACGATTCTAAATATATATGGACCCAATGTAGGAGCACCCATATATATAAGGCAAGTTCTTAAGGACTTACAAAGAGACTTAGACTCCCACACAATAACAGCGGGAGACTTTAACACTCTACTTTCAATAGACGACAGATCAACCAGAGAGAAAATAAACAAGGATATTCAGGACGTGAACTCAGAACTGGAACAAGCAAACCTGATAGACATTTACAGAACTCTCCACCCCAAATCCACACAGTATACATTCTTCTCAGCACCACATCACACATACTCTAAAATTGACCAAATAATTGGAAGTAAAGCACTCCTCAGCAAATGCAAAACAACTGAAATCATAACAAACACTCTCTCAGACCATAGGGAAATCAAGTTGGAACTCAGAATTCAGAAAATAACTCAGAACCGCACAGCTTCATGGAAACTGAAAAACTGGCTCTTCAATGTTGATTGAATAAAGAATGAAATGAAGGCAGAAATAAAGAAGTTCTTGGAAACCAACGAGAATGAAGACACAACGTACCAGAATTTCTGGGACACATTTAAAGCAGTCTGTAGAGCAAAATATATAGCAATAAGTGCCCACATGAGAAGAGTGAAGAGATCCAAATTTGACACCCCATCGTCAAAATTGAAAGAGCTAGAGGAGCAAGATAAAAAAAGGTCAAAACCTAACCGAAGACAAGAAATAACTAAGATCAGAGCAGAACTGAAGGAGATAGAGTCAAGAAAAACCGTTCAAAAAATCAACAAAACTGAAATCTGGTTTTCTGAAAAGACCAACAAAATAGACAGACCACTAGCCAGACTGATAAAAAAGAAAAGAGAGAACAACCAAATAGATGCAATAAAAAACGATAATGGGAAAATCACCACAGATTCCACAGAAATTCAAACGATCACCAGAGAATACTAAAAACAACTCTATGCACATAAACTAGTAAATCAGGAAGAAATGGATAAATTCCTGGACGCCTGTGTCCTCCCAAGCCTAAACAAGGAGTAAGCCGAAACTATGAATAGACAAATAACAAGGTCTGAAGTGAAGGCAGCAATTAAGAGCCTACCACACAAAAAAAGCCCAGGTCCAGATGGGTTCACAGCTGAATTCTACCAGACACACAAAGACGATCTGGTACCATTCATTCTGAAAGTATTCCAAATAATTCAAAAAGAGGGAACCCTTCCCAAATCATTTTATGAGACCAACATCATCCTGATACCAAAACCCGGCAGAGACTCAACAAGAAAAGAAAACTTCAGGCCAATATCCATGATGAACATAGATGCAAAAATCTTCAATAAAATACTGGCAAACCGATTGCAACAGCACATTAAAAAACTTATCCATCATGATCAAGTAGGATTCATCCCGGGGATGCAAGGCTGGTTCAACATACGCAAGTCTATAAATGTAATTCACCACATAAACAGAAGCAAAAACAAAAACCACATGATTATCTCAATTGATGCAGAAAAGGCATTCGACAAAATTCAACAGCCCTTTATGCTAAAAACCCTCAATAAACTTGGTATTGATGGAACATATCTCAAAGTAATAAAAGCTATTTACGACAAACCAACAGCCAATATCATACTTAATGGGCAAAAACTGGAAGCATTCCCTTTGAAATCGGGCACTAGACAAGGATGCCCTCTCTCACCACTCCTATTCAACATAGTACTGGAAGTTCTAGCCAGAGAAATAGGGCAAGAAAAAGAAATAAAGGGTATTCAAATAGGAAAGGTGGAAGCCAAATTGTCTCTATTTGCAGACGACATGATAGTATACCTAGAAGATCCCATCACCTCAGCCCAAAAGCTCCTGCAACTGATAAGCAAATTCAGCAAAGTCTCAGGATATAAAATCAATGTGCAAAAATCACAAGCATTCCTATACACCAATAACAAACTTAAAGGGAACCTAAACAAGAACAAACTGCCATTCACAATTGCTACAAAGAAAATAAAATACCTAGGAATACAACTCACTAGGAATGTAAGGGACCTCTTTAAGGTAAACTACAAACAGCTGCTCAACGAAATAAGAGAGGACACAAACAGACGGAGAAACATTCTATGTTCGTGGTTGGGAATAATCAATGTTGTGAAAATGGCTATCCTGCCCAAAGTAATTTACACATTCAATGCTATCCCCATCAAACTACCATTGAATTTCTTCAGAGAACTGGAAAAATCCACCAAGAATTTCATATGGAACCAAAAAAAAGCCCGCATAGCCAAGTCAGTTCTAAGCAAAAAGAACACAGCAGGAGGCATCACGCTACCAGACTTCAAACTATACTACAAGGCTACAGTAATCAAAACAGCATGGTACTGGTACCAAAATAGAGATATAGACCAATAGAACAGAACAGAAACATCGGAGGCAACACAACATATCTACAACCATATTATCTTTGACAAACCAGAAAAAAACAGGCAATGGGGAAAGGATTCCCTATTTAATAAATAATGTTGGGAAAACTGGCTAGCCATGTGCAGAAAGCAGAAACTGGACTTCTTTCTGACACCTTACACTAAAATTAACTCCAGATGGATTAACGACTTAAATGTAAGACCTGACACCACAAAAACCCTAGAAGAAAATCTAGGCAAAACCATTCCGGACATAGGAGTAGGCAAGGGCTTCATGAACAAAACTCCAACAGCATTGGCAACAAAAGCCAAAATAGACAAATGGGACCTAATCAAACTCCACAGCTTCTGCATGGCAAAACAAACAGTCACTAGAGTGAATCGGCAACCATCAGAATGGGAAAAAAATCTTTGCAGTTTACACATCTGACAAAGGGCTGATATCCAGAATTTACAAAGAACTCAAACAGATTTACAGAAAAAAAACAAACAAGCGCATTCAAAAATGGGCAAAGGATATGAACAGAAACTTTACAAAAGAAGACATACATGAGGCCAACAAACATATGAAAAACTGCTCATCATCATTGGTCATTAGAGAGATGCAAATGAAAACCACATTGAGATATCATCTCACACCAGTTAGAATGGCGATCATTAAAAAATCTAAAGACAGCAGGTGCTGGAGAGGACGTGGAGAAATAGGAACACTTTTACACTGTTGGTGGGAGTGTAATTTAGTTCAACCATTGTGAAAGACAGTGTGGCGATTCCTCAGGGACCTAGAAACAGAAATTCCATTTGACCCAGCAATCCCATTACTGGGTATCTATCCAAAAGACTATAAATCGTTCTACTATAGGGACACATGCACACGAATGTTCATTGCAGCACTGTTTACAATAGCAAAGACCTTGAACCAACCCAAATGCCCATTGATGATAGACTGGACTCGGAAAATGTGGCACATATACACCATGGAATATTATGCAGCAATCAAAAATGATGAGATTGTGTCCTTTGTAAGGTCATGGATGAATCTGGAGAACATCATTCTCAGAAAACTGACACAAGAACAGAAAAAGAAATACTGCATATACTCACTCATAGGTGGGTGAGAAAAATGAGAACACATGGACACAGAGAGGCGGTCTACTCTACATCGGGGACTGTTGGAGGAAAAGGGGGAGGGACAGCGGGGGGGCTGGGGGGGATAGCCTGGGGATGAATACCAAGTGTGGGTGAATGGGAGGAGGGCAGCAAAACACACTGCCATGTGTGTACCTATGCAACTATCTTGCACATTCTGCACATGTACCCGAAAACCTATAATGCAATAAAAATTAAAAAAAAAAGAATTCTGACTACAATACAGGAGTTCTTTACTCAATGAACCTCTGAAGAAATGCCACATTTAATATCGTCCAGAGTATTCCTCTGGTATTTATTATTCACTGAGGCTCTGTAACTTTGGCGATATGAAATTTTTACCTGACTAGTCTGCAGGCATGTATTATTGACTCTGACGCTAAATATTTGGGCATATGGAATAGACTAGTGACTATTCCAAAGTTGTGTATTACTGACTCACACTTTGATTTTGTGGCCATATAAAATAGACTAGTGTCTATTCCACACGTGAGCATTCTTCCCTTAGGCTGTAAATGAGAGGCTATGTAAAGTACACTTCTATCACTTACCCAAGTGTGTGTCACTCACTGAGGTTTTTTTTCTATGACAATATGAAGCAGGAGGCTGTCTGTCTCAAATATTTTTATTATTCAGTGAATCTCTGAATGAATGGCTATATGAAGTAGACTGCTGAGTACTTTACATTTGTGCATTATTCATTGAGGTTACGAGTCAGTGGCCATATAAAATGGAATCCTGACTAATCCACTCGTGCATATTATCCACTGCGGCTATGAATGTGTTTCCAAATGAAATAGACTCCTGGCCGCTCCACAGGTCTGCATTATTTTTCGAGGCTCTGAATGAATGTCCATCGAAAATAGTCTACAAGTTATTCTCCAGGTGTGTATTATTCAGTGAGCCTCAGAAAATGTGGTCATACTAATTAGATTTCTTACTATATCAAGGGTCTGTCTTATGCACTGAGGCTCTGAATATGTGTTTACATGAAAGAGTCTCCTGACTACACCACATTTTTCAATGACACATTGAATGAGAGGCCACATGAAAAAGTCTCCTCACTATTCCAAAGGTGTGAATTATTTAGTGAGACTCTGAATGAAGAAATGCAAGTAAATCCTGACTATTTTTCCAGGTGTATACATCTAGTGAGGCTCTCAACGGGTAGCCATAGGAAAGAGACTTCTGTCTATTATCCAGGTGTGCATTATTCTGTGAGTCTCTTAATAAGTGGCTATATATAATAGAATCCTGAGTATTTTCCAGATATATATGATTCTTCACTGAGGAACTGAATAAGTGTCCATGTCAAGTACACTCCTGAAATTTCCATACGTCTTTATTGTTCTGTGAGGCTGTAAATGAGTGGCCATATAATAGAGACTCCTATATACTACTCAGGCATGAGATTTTACATTCGGGTGTAAATGAGTGGCAATACAAAACAGAATCCTGACTTTCCCAAGGTGTCTGTTATTCAGTTAGGATCTGAGTATGTGGCTATATAAAATAGAATTCTGACTAAAATACAGGTGTTCCTTATTCAATGAACCTATGAAGAAATGCCACATCTAACAGCATCCAGAGTATTCCTCAGGTATTTATTATTCACTGATGCCCTGAAACTTTGGCCATATGAAATTCTTTCCTGACTAGTCTACAGGCATGGATTATTGACTCTGACTCTAAATATTTGTGCATATTTAATTGACTAGTGACTATTCCAAAGTTGTGTATTACTGACTCAGTCTTTGATTTTGTGGCCATATAAAACAGACTAGTGACTATTCCACACATGTGTATTATTCCCTTAGGCTGTAAATGAGAGGCTATGTAAAGTACACTCCTAAAACTTCCCCAGGTGTGTGTCACTCAGTGAGGCTCTTTTTGTATGACAATTTGAAACACGAGGCTGTCTATTTCAAATAATTTTATTATTCACTGAATCTCGGAATGAGTGTCTATATGAAATAGACTGCTAAGTACTTTTCATTTTTGCATTTTTCACTGAGGTTACGAGTCAGTGGCCACATAAAATGGAATCCTGACTAATCCACACGTGCATATTATCCACAGAGGCTATGAATATGTGTCCAAATGAAAGAGACTCCTGGCTACTCTACAGGTGTACACCATTTTCCGAGGCTCTTAATATATGTTCATCGAAAATAGACTCCAAATTATTCCCGAGGTGTGTATTATTCATTGAGGCTCAGAATATGATTCCATTTCATTTAGATTCCTTAGTATATCAAGTGAAAAAGTCTTCTGACTATTCCACAGGCGTGCATTATTTACAGAGACTCTGAATGAGGAGACACAAGTAAATCCTGACTATTTATCCAGGTGTGTACATTTAGTGAGGCTCTCAACAGGTAGCCATAAGAAAGAGATATCTGAATATTCCACAGGTGTGAATTATTCACTGATTCTCTGAAAGAGTGGCCATAAAATATAGACTCCAGACTATATCACAAGTGTGAAATCTTCAGTGAGGCTGTGAAAGAGGGGCCATATGAAACAGACTTCTAATTACTCCATATGGGCATTATTCACTGTTTGTTTAAATGAGTAGCCATATGACATAGACTCCTCATTATTGTCAATGTGTGCATTAAGCAAACAGGTTCTGTTTCAGTGTTCATACCAAATAGACTCATGACACTGCCCCAGGTGTCTATTACTCAATGATACACAAAATTAGAGTTCATATGAGATAGACGCCAGGCTATTACCCAGGTGTGTATCAATCAGGAAGGCACTTAATTCGTGGCTATCTTAAACAGCGTCCTGATTACTCCATAGAAGTTTACTATTCACTGAAACTTTGAATGATAGACCATATAAAATAGACACCTGACTATTGTTCCATTGTAAATTATTCAATAAGGTTGGAAGTGAGTGGTAGTACCAAATAGAATTCTGACGATTCTTCAGGTATATATCACTCAGAGAGGAACAAAATGAGTGGCCATATAAAAAATGCTCGACTATTACCCTGGTGTGCATTATTCACTTAGGCTCTAAATGAGTGGCTACATGAAGTAGACTCTTAAATCTTCCTTTGTTGTGTATTATTGAATGAGTCTCTGAGTAGGTGGGCATAGAAAAGAGACTCAAGTGTATTGCCCTGGTGTTCATTGCGTACAGAGACGTTGAATGTGTAGCCATTTGAAGTAGACCCTTGACTATTTTTGAGGGGAGTATTCTTCCCAGAGGCCCTGAACGAGTGGCCATTTGGAAGAGATTCCTGACTTATCAGATATACATATTATTCACTAAAACACTGAAAGAGTGGTCTTATGAAATAGAACCCATTTTACTCAACAGGCGTGCGTTATTTTTGAATTCTCCAAACTAATCACCATATGAAACAGACAATAGATAGTGTCCAAGTTGGACACTGACTATTCCCAAGATGTGTATTCTTCAGTGAGATTCTGAATGAGTTACCACATAACATAAACCCTAGACTCTATCTATTGTCTGTTTCATATGGTGAAATAGTCCTTACTATATCAAGGGTCTGGATTATTCACTGAAGCTCTGAAAATGTGTCTACATAAAATAGACTCCTGACTACACCATATTATTTAGTAACACTCCAAATTAGAGGCCACATGAAAAAGTCTCCTGACTATTTCACAGGTGTGCATTATTTAGTGAGACTCTGAATGAGGAGATAAAGGTATGTCCTGACTCTTGCTCCAGGTGTGTACACTTAGTGAGGCTCTTTATGATTGGCCGTAGGAAAGAGACGTCTGACTATTCCTCAGGTGTGCATTATTTAGTGATTCTCTGAATGAGTGGCCATAAAAAATAGACTCCAGACTATATCAAAAGTGGGTAATATTCAGTGAGGCTGTGAAAGAGGGGCCATATGAAACACACTTCTAATTACTCCACATGTTCATTATTCACAGATTGTCTGAATGACTAGCCATATGACATAGACTCCTCATTATAACCTATGTGTGCATTAATCAAACAGGCTCTTTTTGAGTGTACATACCAGATAGACTCCTGACACTGCCCCAGGTGTGTATTACTCAGCGATACACAAAATTAGAGTTCACATGAAATAGACTACTGACTATCACACAGGTGCGTATTATTCAGCAAGACACTTAATTCGTGGCTATGTTAAACAGCATCCTGATTACTCCATAGAAGTTTACTATTCACTGAATCTTTGAATGATAGATCATATAAAATAGACACCTGACTATTACTCCATTGTGAATTATTCAATAAGGTTCTAAATAAGTGGTAGTATCAAATAGAATCCTGAGGATTCTTCAGGTGTATATCACTCAGTGAGGCACAAAATGGGTGGCCATATAAAACATGCTCGACTATTACTCTGGTGTGCATTATAAACTGAGAATCTAAATGAGTGGCTACATAAAGTACACTCTTAAATCTTCCTTTGTTGTGTATTATTGAATGAGTCTCTGATTAAGTGGGCATAAAAATGAGACTCAGGTGTATTGCCCAGGTGTTCATTATGTACAGAGACTATGAATGTGTAGCCATTTGAAGTAGACCCTTGACGATTTTTGAGGGGAGTATACTTCACAGAGGCCCTGAACGAGTGGCCACGTGAAAGAGATTCATGAATTATCAGATATACATATTATTCACTAAAACACAGAAAGAGTGGCCTTATGAAATAGAACCCATTTTACTCAACAGGTGTGTGTTATTTTTTGATTCTCCAAACTAATCACCATATGAAACAGACTAGTGATTATTCCCCACATGTACAGTATTCGAAAAGGTTCTGTATGAGTGTCTATGTCAAATTGTCTCCTGATTCTGACACACGTGTGTATCATTCACGGAGCTGCTTAATTTGGGGCTACCTTAAATAGTGTCCTGATTACTCCACAGCTGTTTATTATGCAATAAGGCTTCGAATGAAAGGCCATATGAAATAGACTCCTTACTATTGCCCCATTGTGCATTATTCGGTAATGCTGTGATTGATTGTCCACATGATTTGGACACTGATTATTTCCAAGGTGTGTATTCTTCAGTGAGATTCTGAACGAGTGACCACATAACATAAACCCTTGTCTCTATCCTCTTGACTATTTTTCAGTTCTGCAATGTCCACTGAGTCGCTGAGTAAAGAGTCATATCCAATAGTCTCCAGACAATTCCTTAGCTGTGCATTATTCAGTGAGTCTCTGAATAAGTGCCTATATATAATATAATCCTAAGTACTTTCCAGATATATATGATTCCTCACTGAGGTTCTTAATAAGTGGCCATTTGAAATACACTCCTGATGTTTTCATAGGTCTGTATTATTCTGTGAAGCTCTGAATGAGTGGCCATAAAATAGAGCCTCCTGAATTCTTCACAGGCGTGCATTTTAACATTCGGCTCTAAGTGAGTGGCTACACGAAATAGAATTTTAACTTTTCCCAAGGTGTATGTTATTCAGTTAGGCTTTGTATATGTGGCTATAGGAAATAGAATTCTGACTACAATAGAGGTGTTTCTAATTTAAGAAAGCTCTGAAATTGATGCCAAATTTAATAGCGTCCTGAGTATTTTTCAGGTATGTATTATTCACTGAGACTCTGAAACTTTGGCCATATGAAATTGTTTTCTGACTTGTCCACAGGCCTGTATTATTGACTCTGACTCTAAATATTTCGGCATGTAAAATAGACAAGTGACTATTCCAAAGTTGTTTATTACTCACTCAGGCTTTGATTTTGTGGCCATATGAAATAGTCTAGTGTCTATTCCACACGTGTGCATTATTCCCTGAGGCTATAAATGAGAGGCTATATAAAGAAGACTCCTAACCCTCCCCTAGGTGTGCCTTACTCAGTGAGGCTCATTTTGTGTGACCATATGCAACAGGATGCTGCTTTATTAAATATTTGTATTATATAGTGAATCTGTGAATGAGTGTCTATATGAAATAGATTGCTGAGTACTTTACATTTGTGCATTTTTTACTGAGGTTACGAGTCATTGGCCATACATATTGGAATCCGGACTAATCCACACGTTCATATTATCCAATGAGGCTATGAATGTGTGTCCTAATAAAACAGACTCCTGGCTACTCCACAGGTTTACATTACTTACCGAGGCTCTGAATGAATGTCCAACGAAAATAGACTCCAAATTATTCTCCAGGTGTGGATTATTCAGTGAAGGTCAGAAGATGTGGCCATATTAATTAGATTCCTTACAACATAAAGGGCCTGTTTTATTCACTGTGGCTCTGAATATGTGTCACATGAAATAGACTCCTGGCTACATCACATTATTCAGTGACACTCCGAATTAGAGGCCATATGAAAAAGTCTCCTGACTATTCCACAGGCGTGCATTATTTAGTAAGACTCTGATTGAAGGGATATAGTTAAATCCTGACTATTTCTCCAGGTGTGTACACTTAGGTAGGCTCTTAATGAGTGGCCATAGGAAAGAGTATCCTGACTATTCCACAGGTGTGCATTATTTAGTGAGACTCTGAATAAGGGGATAATGGTAAATCCTACTTTCCCAGGTGTGTACACTTAGTGAGGCTCTTAATGAGGGGCCATAGGAAAGAGTCTCGTGACTATTCCACAGGTGTGCATTATTTAGTGAGACTCTGAATGAGGGGATAATGGGAAATCCTATTTCCCAGGTGTGTACACTTAGTGAGGCTCATAACGAGTGGCCATAGGAAAGTGACTTATGACTCTTCCACAGGTGTGCATTATTTAGTCATTTCTCTGAATGGGTGGCCATAAAAAAGAGACTCCAGACTATATCACATGTGTGTAATATTCATTGAGGCTGTGAAAGAGTGTCCATAAGAATCAGACTTCTAATTACTTTACATGTGCATTATTCACTCTTTGTCTGAATGAGTAACTGTATGACATAGACTCTTCATTATTATACATGTGTGCATTAAGCAAACAGGTTCTGTTTGAGTGTCCATACCAAATAGACTCATGACACTGCCCCAGGTGTCTATTACTCAATGATACACAAAATTAGAGTTCATATGAGATAGACGCCAGGCTATTACCCAGGTGTGTATCAATCAGGAAGGCACTTAATTCGTGGCTATCTTAAACAGCGTCCTCATTACTCCATAGAAGTTTATTATTCACTGAAACTTTGAGTGATAGACCATATAAAATAGACATCTGACTATTGCTTTATTGTGAATTATTCAATAATGTTCTAAATGAATGGTAGTATCAAATTGAATCCTGAGTATTCTTCATGTGTATATCACTCCCTGAGACACAAAATGAGTGGCCATATAAAAAATGCTCGACTATTACCCTGGTGTGCATTACTCACTGAGGCTCTAAATGAGTGGCTACATGAAGTAGACTCTTAACTCTTCCCCAGGTGTGTATTATTGAATGAGACTCTGACTAAGTGGGCATAAAAAAGGAGACTCAGGTGTATTTCCCAGGTGTTCATTACCTACAGAGTCTCTGAATGTGTAGCCATTTAAAGTAGACACTTGACTATTTTTGAGGGGAGTATTCTTCACAGTGGCCCTGAACGAGTGGCCATGTGAAAGAGATTCCTTACTTTACAGATGTACATATTATTCACTAAAACACTGAAAGAGTGGACTTCGGAAATAGATCCCATTTTACTCCACAGTTGTGCATAAGTTTTTGATTCACCAAACGAAACACCATATGAAACAGACAAGTGATGATTCTCCACATGTGCAGTATTCGAAAAGACTTTGATTTTGAGGCCATATAAAATAGACTACTGTCTATTCCACACGTGTGCCTAATTGCCTGATTCCGTAAATTAAATGCTATATAAAGTAGACTCCTAACACTTCCCCTGGTGTGCATTACTCAGTGAGGCTCATTTTGTTTAACCATATGAAACAGCATGCTGTCTATCTCAAATATTTGTATTATTCAGTGAATCTTTGAATTAGTGTCTATATAAAATAGACTGCTGAGTACTTTACATTTATGCATTTGTCACTGAAGTTACGAGTCAGTGGCCATATAAAATGGAATCCTGAATAATCCACACGTGCATAATATTTAATGAGGTTCTTTATGTGTAACCATAAAAAATAGGATGCTGTCTAACTTAAATATTTTTATTATTCAATGAATCTCTGAATGAGTGTCTATATGAAATAGACTGCTGAGTACTTTACATTTGTGCATTTTTCACTGAGGTTACAAGTATGTGGCCATATAAAATGGAATCTTGACTAATACACACGTGCATATTATCCAATGAGGCTATGAATGAGTGTTCAAATGAAATAGACTCCTGGCTACTCCACAGGTGTGCATTATTTACCGAGGCTCTGAATGAATGTCCATCGAAAATAGACTCCAAATTATTCTCCAGTTTTGTATTATTCAGTGAGGCTCTTTTTGTGTGACCGTATGAAACAAGATGTTGTCTATCTTAAATAGTTGTATTATTCACTGAATCTCTGAATGAGTGTCTATATGAAATAGACTGCTGAGTACTTTACATTTGTGCAATTTTCATTGAGCTTATGAGTCAGTGGCCATGAAAATGGAACCCTGACTAATCCAAACGTGCATATTATCCACTGAGGCTATGAATGAGTGTCCTAATAAAATAGACTCCTGGCTACTCCACAGGTGTACATTTTTTACCGAGGCTCTGAATGAATATTCATCGAAAATACACTCAAAATTATTTTCAAGGTGTGTATTATACAGTGAGGCTCAGAAGATGTTGCCATATAAATTAGATTAATTACTATATCTGGGGCCTGTCTTATTCACTGAGGCTCTGAATATGTGTCTACGTGATATAGACTCCTGACTAAACCACATAATTCAGTGACAATCCGAATTAGAGGCCACATAGAAAAGTCTCCTGTCTATTCCACAGGTATGCCTTATTTAGTGAGAATGTGAATGAGGGGATAAAGGTAAATCCTGACTATTTCCCCAGATGTGTACACTTAGTGAGGCTCTTAACGAGTGGCCATAGAAAAAGAGACATCTGACTATTCAGCAGGTGTGCATTATTTAGTGATTCTTTGAATGAGTGGCCATAAAAAGTGGACTCCAGTCTATATCACAGGTGTGTAATATTCAGTGAGGCTGTGAAGGATCCTTTGTATACCTTCTTTATCCTGTGTGTATCACCTCTCTCCTGTTTGTATCCTCCTCTCTCCTGTGTGCATCCTCCTCTCTCCTGTGTGTATGCCCTTTTTTCTTTGTGTATTTCCCCTACCTGTGTGTATCCTCCTTTTCCCTGTGTGTATCCCCCTTTCTCCTGTGTTTATCCATTTTTCCTCTGTGTATGCCCCTCTCTCCTGTGTGTACCCTCCTCCTTTCTGTGTATATCACCACTCTCCTGTGTATATCCCCCTCTCTCCTGTGTGTATTCTTCTGTCTCCTGTGTGTATTCTGCTCTCTTTTGTGTGTAAATTCCTCTATCCTGTGTGTATCCTCCTCTCTCCTGTGTGTATCCCCGTCTTCTGTGTGTATTTTTTTCTCTACTGTGTGTATCCTTCTCTCTTCTGTGTGTATCCTTCTCCCTCTTTTGTGTATCCCTCCTCTCTCAAGTGTGTATGCCCCCACTCTCCTGTGTGTATTCCCGCTCCTTCTTGTGTGTATCCCCCACTCTCCTGTGTGTATCCCCCTCTCTCTTGTGTGTATCCGCTCTCTCCAGTGTGTATCCTCCTCTCTGCTTTTTGAATCCTCCTTTCTTCTGTATGTACTCCCTGTTCTCAAGTGTGTATCCCCCTCTCCTTTGTGTATTCTCCTCTCTCCTGTGACTATCCCCCTTTCTCTTGTGTGTATCTCCCTTCCCTCTGTGTATGCCCCTCTCTCCTGTGTATATCCTTCTCTACCGTGTTTATCCTCCTCTCTCCTGTGTGTATCTTCCTGTTTTTCAGTGTATCCCCCTCTCCCTGTGTGTATCCTCCTCTCTTTTGTGTATCCTCCTCTCTTTTTTGTGTATCCCCCTCTCTTCTGTGTGTACCCTCCTCTTTCCTGTGTGTATCACCACTCTTCTATGTGTATCCTTCTCTATCCTGTGTGTATTCCCCTCTCTTTTGTGTGTATCTTTCACTCTCCTGTGCGTATCCTTTTTTCTCCTGTGTGTATCTTCCTCTCTTCAGTGTGTATCACCCTCTCCTGTGTGTATCCCTCCTCTCTCCTGTGTGTATCCTGCTCTCTCCTGCGTGTATCCTCCTCTCTCCTTTGTGTATACTCCTCTCTCCTGTGTATCTTCCTCTCTCTTGTGTGTATCCTGCTTTCTCCTATGTGTATCCTCCTCTCTTCTGTGTGTATTCGTCCTCTCTCTTGGATGTATTTTCCTTCTCTCTTGTGTGTATCTCCCCTCTCTCCGTGTGTATCCCTCCTCTCTCCTGTGTGTACATCCCTCTTCCCTGTGTGTATTCCCATCTCCTGTGTGTATTCTCCTCTCTCCTGTATGTATCCTCCTTTCTCTTGTGTGTATTCCCCTCTTCTGTGTGTTTTCTTTTCTCTCCTGTGTGTATTCTTCTCTCTTTTAGGTATATCACCATCTCTCATGTGTGTATACCCCACTTTTTTTGTGTATCCTCTTTTCTCCTTTGTGTATCTTCCTCTCTCCCCTGTGTACCCTTCTTTATCCTGTGTGTATCACCCCTCTTCTGTGTGTATAACCCTCTCTCCTGTGTTTATCTCCCTCTTTTTTTGTGTGTATCCTCCTCTCACCTGTGTGTATCCTCCTCTCTCCTGTGTGTATACTCATCTCACCTGTTTGTATTTTCCTCTCTTCTGTTTGTATCCCCCTCTCCTGTTTGTATTCCACCTCTCCACTGTGTGTATCCTCATCTCTCCTGCGTGTATCCTCCTCTCTTCTGTGTGTATCCTCTTCTCTCCTGTGTGAATTTTCCTCTCTCCTGCGTGTATTTTTCTCTCTTCTATCTGTATCCTATTCTATTTTGCGTGTATCCTCCTCCCTCCTGTCATTATCCTTCTCCCCCTGTGGGTATCCCCCAGTTTTTTGTGTGTATCCCCCTCTCTTCTATGTGTATGTTCCACTCTCCTGTGTGTATCCCCTCCCTCCTCTGTGTATCCTTCCTCTCTCCTGTGTTTACCCTCCTCTCTCCTCTGTGTATAACCTTCTCTCCTGTGTGTATCCCTTTCTTCTGTGTGTATCACACTCTTTCCTGTGTGTATCCTCCACTCTGCTGTGTTTATCCTCCTCTCTTATGCGTTTATCCCCCTCATTCCTGTGTGTGTCCTTTTTTCTCCTGTGTGTATTTTCCTCTCTCTTGTGTGTATCTTCCTCTCCCCTGTGCGTATCTCCCTCCCACTTTGTGGATTCCGCACTCTCCTGTTTGTATCCCCCACTCTCCTGAGTGTATACCCCTCTCACCTGTGTGTGTCCTCCTCTCTTGTGTGTATTCTCCTTTCAAGTGTGTATCCTCCTCTGTCCTGTTTGTATCATTTTCTCTTCTGTGTGTATCCTTCTCTTTACTTTCTGTAACCTCCTCTCTCTTGTGTGTATCCCACTCTCTCCTGTGTGTATTCTTCATAATCCTTTGTGTTTCCTTCTCGCCCGAGTGTATCCCCCTTTCTCCTGTGTGCTTCCCTTCTGATTTTTGTATCCTCCTTTCTCCTCTGTGTATCCTCCTCTCTCCAGTGTGTATCCTTCACTCTGCTGTGTTTATCCTCTTCTTTTTTGCGTTTATCCCCCTCATTCTTGTCTGTATTCTTTTTTCTCCTATGTGTATTTTCCTCTCTCTTGTGTGTATCCTCCTCTCTCCTGTGTGTATCCCCCTCTTCCTTTGTGTATGCCACACTCTCCTGTTTGTATCCCCCACTCTTCTGAGTGTATTTCCCTCTCTCCTGTGTGTATCCTTCTTTCACATGTGTATCCTCCTCTTTTCTGTTTGCATCATTTTCTCTCCTGTGTGCATCCTCCTCTCTCCTTTCTGTATCCTCCTCTTTTTTGTGTGTATACTCCTCTCTCCTGTGTGTATTTTCCTCACTCCTGTGTGTACCTTCTTCCCTCTTGTGTGTATGCCCTCTCTCTTCTGTGTGTATCCTTCTCTCTATTGTGTGTATCCTCCTCTATTCTGTGTATATTCTCCTCTCTTCTATGTGTATGCCCTTCTCTCCTGTGTTTATCCCACTCTTCTGCGTGTATCCTTTTATTCCTGTGTGTTTCCCACTCTATCCTGTGTGTATCAGCCTCTCCTTTGTGTATGCCTTTGTCTCTTTTGTGTATTCTCTTCTCTCCTCTGTATATCTTCCCCTCTCACTTGTGTATCCTCCTCTTTCCTATGTATATTCCACTCTCTCCTGTGTGTATCCTCCACTCTGCTGTGTTTATCCTTCCTCTTTTGCGTTTATCCCCCTCAGTACTGTGTGCATTCTCCTTTCGCTTGTGTGTATTTTCCTCTCTCTTGTGTGTATCCTCCTCTCTCCTGTGTGTATTTTCCTCCCCATTTGTGTATGCCGCACTCCCCTGTTCTGATCCCGACTCTCCTGAGTGTATTCTCCTCTCTCCTATGTGTATCTTCCTCTCTCCTGTGGGTATCCTCCTTTCACGTGTGTATTCTTTTCTCTCCTGTTTGTATCATTTTCTCCCCTGTGTGTATCCTCCTCTCTCCTTTCTGTATCCTCCTCTCTTTTGTGTGTATCCCCCTCTCTCCTGTGTGTATCCCCCTCTTCTGCGTGTATACTTTTTTCCCGCGTGTATCCCCATCTATTCTATGTGTATCAGCCTCTCCTTTGTGTATGCCTTTGTCAATTATGTGTATTCTCCTCCTTCATGTGTGTATCTTCCTCTCTAATGTGTGTATCCTCCTCTCTCCTGTGTGTATCTTCCTCCCACTGTGTGTATCCCACTGTCTCCTGTGTGTACCACCCCTCTCCTGTGTGTATCATTTTTTCTTGTCAGTGTATCCTCCTTTCACCTGTGGGGATCCTCCTCTCTCCTGTGAGTATCATCCTCCCTGTTGTGTGTATCTTCCTCTCTCCTGTGTGTATCCCTTTCTATTCTGTGTGTATCCTCCTGTCTCCTGTGTGTATTCGCCTTCCTCCTGTGTGTATTTTCTTCTCTCCTATGGGTATCCCTTCTTTCTCCTGTGTGTATCTTCCTGTCTCCTGTGTGTATCCTTCTGCATCCTGTGTGTATCCTTCTTTCTCCTTTGTGTATGCCCCTCTCTTCTTTGTGTATCACCCTCTACTGTGTGTATCCTCCTCTCTGCTCTGTGTATTCTTCACCCTCCTGTGTGTGTCCTCCTCTCTTTTCTTTTTTTCTTCCTCTCTCCTGTGTGTATCTTCTTCTTTACTTTGTGTATCCCTTCTCTCTCCTGTGTTTATCCTTCTCTCTCTTGTGTGTATCCTGCTCTCTCCTGTGTGTATCTTTTCTCTCTCCTGTGTGTATGCCCCTCTTTTTTGTGTATTTTCCTCACCTGTGTGTATACCCCTCTATCCTGTATGTATCCCCCTCTCTCCTGTGTATATCCTTCTCTCTATTTTTTGAATTCCCGTTTCTCCTGTGCGTATCATTCTCTCTCCTGTGTGTATGCTCCTCTCTTTTGTGTGTATCCTCCTCTCTCCTGTGTGTATGCTTTTATCTCCTGTGTGTATCCACCCTCTCTCCTGTGTGTTACGCCCTCTCTCCTCTGTGTATTAACCTCTCTCCTGTGTATACTCCTCTCTCCTGCGTGTATCCTCCTCTCTATTTTGTGTATCTTCCTCTCTCCTATATGTATTCCCCTCTCTCCTGTCTGTATGCCCCTCTTTCCTGTGTGTATTCCCCTCTTCTGTGTGTATACCCTCTCTCCTGTGGGTATTCCCCTCGCCTGTGTTTATCCCCCTCTTTCTTGTGTATATTTCCCTGTCTCCTGTATGTATCCAACTCTCCTGTGTGTATCCCCCTCTCTCCTGTGTGTATGCGCTTCTCCTATGTGTATATTCCTCTCTCCTGTGTGTATTCTCCTGTCTCCTGCGTGTATCCTTCTCTCCTGCGTGTATCCCTCCGCTTTCTTGTGTGTTTACTTCCTCTCTCCTGTGTAACACCTTTCTTTCCTGTGTGTATCACCCCTTTCCCCTGTGTGTATCCCCCTCTCTCTTGTGTGTATCTCCTCTCTCCTGTTTGTTTCGTCCTTTCTTCTGTGTGTATCCTCCTCTCTTTTGTGGTATTCTTTTCTCTCCTGTGTGTATCATTCTCTCTCTTTTGTGTATCCCCTTCAATCCTGTGTGTATTTTTCACTCTATTGTGTGTATCCCCCTCTCTCCTGCGGTTATCCTCTTCTGTGCTACGAGTATCCTCCACTCTTTTGGGTGTATTCTTCACTCTCCTGTGTGCATACAACCCTCCTGTGTGTATTCCTCTCTCTCCTATGTGTATTCCCCTCTCTCCTGTGTGGGACTCCTTTCTCTTGTGTGTTTCGCCCTCTCCTGTGTGTATCCTCCTTTCTTCTCTGTGTATCTTCCTCTTTCCTGTGTGTATCTTCCTCTCTCCTCTGTGTATCCTCCTCTCTCCTGTGTGAATCTTCCTCTCTCCTGTGTGTATCTTCCTCTCTCCTGTGTATATACCCCCTCCCCTGTGTGTATTTTTCTCTCTCCTGTGTGTATCCTCATCTTTTATTTGTGTATTTCCTTTACTCCTGTGTGCATCCCCCTCGCCCCTGTGTGTATTTTTCTCTCCTGTGTGTATCCCTTTCTTCTTTGTTTATCCCTCTCCCTTCTCTTTGTGTCCCCCCTTTTCTGTGTGTACGCCCCTCTCTCCTGTGTGTTCTCATCTGTTTGTATCCCTCGCTTCTCTATGTATTCTCCACTCTACTTTGTGTATTCTTTTCTCTTCTGTGTGTATCATTCTCTCTGTTGTGCGTATCCCCCTTCTCTTCTGTGTGTATTTTTCTCTCTCCTGTGTATATTACCCTCTCTCCTGCGTATATTTCCCTCTCTCCTGCGTGTATCCTCCTCTGTGCTGCGTTTATCCTCCTTTTTCCTGCTTATATCCTTTTCTCTCCTGTGTGTATACCCCTCTCTTATGTGTATTTCCCTCTCTCCTCTGGGGATCCTTCTCTCTCTTGTGTGTATTCTCCTCTCTCTTTTGTGTATCCGTCTTTCTCTTGTGTATATCCTTTTTTCTCCTGTGTGTATCCTTCTCTCTACTTTGCGTAACTTCCTCCTCCTGTGTGCATTTTACTCTCTCCAGTGTGTAGCTTCTCCCTTCTGTGTGTATGCCCCACTCTCGGGTGTGTATCCCCCTTTCTCTTGTTAGTATCTTCCCTCTCCCCTGTGTGTATTCTTTCTCTTGCCTTTATGTATCCTACTTTCTTCTGTGTGTATCCTTCTTTTCCTTGTGTGTATCCCCCCTCTCTCATGTGTGTATCCTTCAATCTCCTGTGTGTAATTAACCTCTCCTGTGTGTACCGTCCTCTCTCCTGTGTGTATCTTTCTCTCTCCTGTGTGTATCCGCCCTCTCTCCTGTGTGTAATGCCCTCTCTTCTTTGTGTATAACCTTTCTCCTCTGTGTATCCCACTCTCCTGTGTGTATATCCCTCTCCTGTGTGTATTTAACTTTCTCCCGTATGTATCAAACTCTCCTGTGTGTATCCCCCTCTCTCTTGTGTGTATGCCCCTCTCCTGTGAATATACTCCTCTCTCCTGTGTGTATCCTTTTCTCTCCTGTGTGTATCCTTTCACTTTTCTGTGTGTTTTCCCCTCTCTTCTGTGGGTAACACCTTTCTTTCCTGTGTGTATCACCCCTTTCTCTTGTGTGTATTCTTCTCTCTCTTGTGTATATCCCCTTCTCCTGTTTGTTTCCTCCTCTCTCCTGTGTGTATTCTCCTCTCTCCTGTGTTTACTCCCCTCTCTCGTGTGTATCACACTTTCTTGTGTGTATACTCCTGTCTCCTGGGTGTATTCCCCTTTCTCCTTTGTGTATCCCCATTTTTTGTGTGTATACCCCTCTCTCCTGTGTGTATCTCCCTCTCCTATGTGTATTCTCCTCCCTCCAGTTTGTATCCTTTTCTCTCCTGTGTGTATCCTCCACTCTCCCCTGTCTATGCCCCTCTCTCCTGTATGTATCCTTCTCTTCAGTGTTTATCCCCCTCTCTCCTGTGTTTATCCCACCCTCTCCTCTGTGTATCTCCTATTCCTGTGAGTTTTCCACTCTCTTTTCTATGTATTTCCCACTCCTGTGTGTATCCTCTTCTCTTTGTGGGTATCTTCCTCTCTCCTCTCTGTATCCTCCTCTCTCCTGTGTATCTTCCTCTCTCCTGTGTGTATCCCCCCTCTCCTGTGTGTATCCTTCTCTCTTCTGTATGTAATCTCGTCTTTCCTGTGTGTATTTCCCTTTCTCCTGTGTGCATCCCCTTCTCTCCTGTTTGTATTTCCCTCTCCTGTGTGTATCCTTTTCTCCTTTGTTTATCCCACTTTCTTCTCTGCATATCCCCCCTTTTATGTGTGTACGTCCCTCTCTCCTGTATGTATCCTCCTCTCACCTGTGTGTATCCCTCGCTCCTGTGTGTATTCTCCTCTCTACTGTGTGTATCCTTTTGTCTTTTTTGTGTATCATTCTCTTGTGTGTATCCCCCTTCTCTCCTGTGTGAGTTTTTCTCTCTCTTGTGTGTATTCTCCTCTTTTCTGCGTGTATCCTCCTCTGTGCTGCGTGTATCCACATTTCTTCTGCGTGTATCCTCCTCTCTTCTGTGTATACCCCTCTCAT
Organism: Saguinus oedipus; assembly: GCA_031835075.1. NCBI lineage: Eukaryota > Metazoa > Chordata > Mammalia > Primates > Cebidae > Saguinus > Saguinus oedipus. The sequence goes on from CM063172.1 coordinate 31,618,507, forward strand.
GTGTGTATACCCCTCTTTTTTATGTGTATTTCCCTCTCTTTTGTGTGAATCATTCTCTCTCTTGTGCGTATCGCCCTCTCCTGTGTGTATCCTTCTCTCTCCTGTGTGTATCCGTCTCTCTCCTTTGTGTATTTTTCTTTCACGTGTGTGTATCTTCCTCTCTACTTTGCGTATCTTCCTCCTCCTGTGTGTATCTTACTCTTTGCAGTGTGTGTTTTCTCCCTTCTGTGTGTATGCCCCACTATCGGGTGTGTATCACCCTCTCTTTTGTTAGTATTCTTCCTCTCCCCTTTGTGTATTCTTTCTCTAGCCTTTATGTATCCTACTTTCCTCTGAGTGTATTCTTCTCTTTCTTATGTGTATTTCTTCACTCCTTTGTATGTTTCCTCCTCTCTGCTATGTTTAGGCCCCTCTCTCATGTGTGTATAACAATTTCCTGTGTCTGTACTTTTGTCTCCTGTGTGTATCCCACTTTCTCCTGTGTGTATTTTCCTTTTTTTGTGTATGTTTCTCTCTTGTGTGTGTATCTCCCTCTCCTATGTGTATCCTCCTCTCTTCAGTGTGTATTCTTTTCTCTCCTGTTTGTAATTCTCTCTCTCCTTTTTGGATCCTCCTCTTTTTTGCGTGTATCCTCCCCTCCCCTCTGTCTATGCCCCTCTCTACTATATGTATCCCCCTCTCCTGTGTTTCTCTTCCTCTCTCCTGTTTGTATTTCACACTCTCCTCTGTGTATCCCCCATTTCTGTGAGTATCCCACTCTCTTCTCTGTGTATCCCCCACTCCTGTGTTTATCCTCTTCTATTCTGTGTGTATCCTCCTCTCTCTCCTGTTTGTATCCTCCCTTCACCTGTGTGTATCCTTCTCTCTCTTGTGTGTATTCTCTTCTCTCCTGTGTGTATTTCCTTCTACTGTTTGTTTTCTCCTCTCTACTCTGTGTATACCCATCTCCTGTGTGTATCCGCTTTCTCCTGTGTGTATACCCCTCTTTTCTGTGGGAATCCTTCACTCTCCTGTGTGTATCCTCCCTTCTTTTGTGTGTATCCTTTCCTCTTCTGTGTGTACCCCGCTTCCCCTGTGTGTATCCTTTTTTCTCCTGTGTTTATCTTGTTCTTTCCCGTGTCTATCTTCTTTTCTCCTGTGTGTATCCTTCCGTCTCCTGTGTGTACTCCCTCTCTCCTGTGTGTATTTTACTCTATATTGTGTGTATCTTGCTCTCTTCTGTGTGTATGCCCCTCTCTCCTGTGTGTATCCCCATCCCCTGTATGTATCCTCCTCTTTTCTGTGTGTATCTTCCTCTTTAGTGTGAATCCCCCTGTCCTGTGTGTTTGCTCCTGTCTCCTTTGTGTATCCTCCACTGTCCTGTGTGGATCCTCCTCTCTCCTGTGTGGATCCTCCTCTCTTCTGTATTTGTCCCCGTCCACCTGTGTGTATCCCTCTGTCTCCTGTGTGTATCCCCTTCTCTCTTATGTGTATCCTTCCCTCCTTTGTGTGTATCTTTTTCTATCTTGTGTGTATCCTCCTCTCTCGTGTGCATCCTCCGCTTTTCTGTGTTTATTCCCCTCTCTTCTGTGTGTATCCTCCTCTCTCCTGTTTGTATCCTCCCTTCACCTGTGTGTATCCTTCTCTCTCTTGTGTGTATTCTCTTCTCTCCTGTGTGTATACTCCTCTCTCCTGTGAATATCCCCCTCCCCCTTGTGTATCGCCCTCTCTGCTGTCTGTATCCCCCTTTCTCCTGTGTGTATCGTTCTCTCTCCTGTGTGTATCTTCCTTTCACCTCTGTGTATTTTTCTGTCTCCTTTATGTATTCTTCTCTCTCCTGTGTTTATATTTTCTCTCTCCTGTGTGTATCCCCCTCTTTCCTGTGTGTATTTTCCTCTCTCCTGCGTCTATTATCCCCTCTTCTCTGTCTATGCCCCTCTCTTCTGTATGTATCACCCTCTCCTGTTTTCTCCCCCTCTCTCCTTTGTGTATCCTCTCGCTCTTCTGTGTATCCTTCTCTCCTGTGTCTATCCCCCTCTCTTTTGTGTTTATCTCCTTCTGCTGTATGTATCCTTTATTCTTCTGTGTGTATCTTCCTCTCTCCAGTGTGTACCCTCCTCACTCCTGTGTGTATCCGTCTACCACTCTGTGTATACCCATCTCTTTTGTGTGTATTTTCCACCCTCATGTTTGTGTGCCCCACTATCCTGTGTGTATCTTCCTTTCTCCTGTGTCTATCACCCTCTCTCCTGTGTATATGCTCCTCTCTTCTGTGCGTATCCTCCTCTTTCCTGTGTGTATCCTCCTTTCTCCTGGGTGAATCTCCTTGCTCTTGTGTGTATTTCTTTCTCCTGTATGTATCCCTTTCTCCTTTGTGTATCCACCTCTCTCCTTTGTGTAACCCCCCTCTTCTGTGTGTATGCCCCACTCTCCTCTGGGTATTCTCCTATCACCTGTTGTATTCATCTCTCCTTTGTGTATCTTACTCTCTCCTGTGTGTATACCATTTTCTCCTGTGTATACTTCCCTTCCTGCGTGTATCCTCTTCTCTCCTTTGTGTATCTTTCTCTCTCTCTTTTTTTTTTATTTTTATTGCATTATACGTTTTGGGTTACATGTGCAGAACGTGCAAGATAGTTGCATAGGTACACACATGGCAGTGTGTTTTGCTGGCTTTCTCCCCTTAACTCACACTTTGCATTCATCCCCAGGCTATCCCTCTCCAGCCCCCCCCCGCGCTCGTACCCCATTCGCCCCAATAATCCCCTGTGTATAGTAGACTGCCTCTCTGTGTCCATGTGTTCTCATGTTTCTCACCCACTTGTGAGTGAGTATATGCGGTATTCCTTTTTCTGTTCTTGTGTCAGTTTGCTGAGAATGATGTTCTCCAGATTCATCCATGTCCTTACAAAGAACACAAAGTCATCATTTTTGATTGCTGCATAATATTCCATGGTGTATATGTGCCACATTTTCCCAGTCCAGTCTATCATCGTTGGGCATTTGGGTTGGTTCCAGTTCTTTGCTATTGTAAAGAGTGCTGCAATGAACATTCGTGTGCATGTGTCCTTATAGTAGAACGATTTATAGTCCTTTGGATATATACCCAGTAATGGGATTGCTGGGTCAAATGGAATTTCTATTTCTAGGTCTCTGAGGAATCGCCACACTGTCTTCCACAATGGATAAACTAATTTACACTCCCACCAACAGTGTAAGAGTGTTCCTATTTCTCCACATCCTCTCCAGCATCTGCTGTCTCCAGAATTTTTAATGATCACCATTCTAACTGGCGTGAGATGGTATCTCAATGTGGTTTTGATTTGCATCTCTCTAATGACCAGTGATGATGAGCACTTTTTCATAGGTTTGTTGGCCTCATGTATGTCTTCTTTTGTAAAGTGTCTCTTCATATCCTTGGCCCATTTTTGAATGGGCTTGTGTGTTTTTTCTTGTAAATCTGTTTCAGTTCTTTGTAAATTCTGGATATCCGCCCTTTGTCAGATGGGTAAACTGCAAAAATTTTTTCCCATTCTGATGGTTGCTGATTCACTCTAGTGACTGTTTCTTTTGCCGTGCAGAAGCTGTGGAGTTTGATTAGGTCTCATTTGTCTATTTTGCCTTTTGTTGCCAATGCTTTTGGTGTTTTGGTCATGAAGTCCTTGCCTACTCCTATGTCCTGAATGGTTTTGCCTAGATTTTCTTCTGGATTTTTGTGGTGTCAGGCCTTACGTTTATGTCTTTAATCCATCTGGAGTTAATTTTAGTGTAAGGTGTCAGGAAGGGGTCAAGTTTCTGCTTTCTGCACATGGCTAGCCAGTTTTCCCAACACCATTTATTTAATAGGGAATCCTTTCCTCATTGCTTGTTTTTGTCTGGTTTATCAAAGATAATATGGTTGTAGATATGTTGCGTTGCCTCCGATGCTTCTGTTCTGTTCCATTGGTCTATATCTCTGTTTTGGTACCAGTACCATGCTGTTTTGATTACTGTAGCCTGGTAGTATAGTTTGGGGTTTGGTAGTGTGATGCCTCCCGCTGTGTTCTTTTTGCTTAGAATTGACTTGGCTATGCGGGCTCTTTTTTAGTTCCATATGAAATTAATTGTGGATTTCCGGTTCTGTGAAGAAATTCCATGGTAGTTGGATGGGGATAACATGGATTGTGTAAATTACTTTGGGTAGTATAGCCATTTTCACGATATTGATTCTTCCTAACCACGAACATGGAATATTTCTCCATCTGTTTGTGTCCTCTGTTAATTAGTTGAGCAGTGGTTTGTAGTTTTCCTTGAAGAGGTCTCTTATGTTCCTGGTGAGTTGTATTCCGAGGTATTTTATTTTCTTTGTAGCAATTGTGAATGGCAGTTCATTCTTGATTTGGTTCTCTTTAAGTCTGTTATTGATGTATAGGAATGCTTGTGATTTTTGAACCTTGATTTTTATATCCTGAGACTTTCCTGCCTTTGCTTATCAGTTGCAGGAGCTTTTGGGCTGAGGTGATCGGGTCTTCTAGGTATACTGTCATGTCGTCTGCATATAGAGACAATTCGGCTTCCACCTTTCCTATTTGAATACACTTTATTTATTTTTCTTGCCTGATGGCTCTGGCTAGAAGTTCCAGTACTATATTGAATAGGAGTGCTGAGAGAGGGCATCCTTGTCTAGTGCTGGATTTCAAAGGGAATGCTTCCAGTTTTTGCCCAATAAGTGTAATATTGGCTGTTGGTTTGTCGTAAATAGCTTTTATTACTTTGAGATATGTTTCATCAATACCAAGTTTATTGAGGGTTTTTAGCATAAAGGGCTGTTGAATTTTGTCAAATGCTTACTCTGCGTCAATTGAGATAATCATGTGGGTTTTGTTTTTGCTTCTGTTTATGTGGTGAATCACATTTATAGACTTGCATATGTTGAACCAGCCTTGCATCCCCGGGATGAATCCTACTTGATCATGATGGATAAGCTTTTTTTTTTTAATTTTTAATTTTTATTGCATTATAGTTTTTGGGTACATGAGCAGAACGTGCAAGATAGTTGCATAGGTACACATATGGCAGTGGGTTTTGCTGCCTTCCTCCCCTTCACCAGAACTTGGCATTCATCCCCAGGCTATCCCTCCCCAGCCCCCCACGCTATCCCTCCCCCATTCCCACCAATAGACCCCAGGGTATAGTAGACCGCCTCTCTGTGTCCATGTGTTCTCATTTTTTCACCCACCTATGAGTGCGTATATGCGGTATTTCTTTTTCTGTTCTTGTGTCAGTTTGCTGAGAATGATGTTCTCCTGATTCATCCATGTCCTTTCAAAGGACACAAACTCATCATTTCTGATTGCTGCATAATATTCCATGGTGTATATGTGCCACATTTTCCCAGTCCCGTCTATCATCGTTGGGCATTTGGGTTGGTTCCAGTTCTTTGCTATTGTAAACAGTGCTGCAATGAACATTCGTGTGCATGTGTCCTTGTAGTAGAACGATTTATAGTCCTTTGGATATATACCCAGTAATGGGATTGCTGGGTCAAATGGAATTTCTATTTCAGGGTCCCTGAGGAATTGCCACACTCTCTTCCACAATGGTTGAACTAATTTATACTCCCACCAACAGTGTAAGAGTGTTTCTCTTTCTCCATATCGTCTCCAGCATTTGCTGTCTCCAGATTTTTTAATAATCGCCATTCTAACTGGTGTGAGATGGTATCTCAATGTGGTTTTGATTTGCATCTCTCTAATGACCAGTGATGATGAGCATTTTTTCATATTTTTGTTGGCCTCATGTATATCTTCTTTTGTAAAGTGTCTGTTCATATCCTTTGCCCATTTTTGAATGGGCTTGTTTGTTTTTTTCCTATAAATCTGTTTCAGTTCTTTGCAAATTCTGGATATCAGCCCTTTGTCAGATGTGTAAACTGCAAAGATTTTTTTCCGATTCTGATGGTTGCCGATTCACTCTAGTGACAGTTTCTTTTGCCGTGCAGAAGCTGTGGAGTTTGATTAGTTCCCATTTGCCTATTTTGACTTTTGTTGCCAATGCTTTTGGTGTTTTGGTCATGAAGTCCTTGCCTACTCCTATGTCCTGAATGGTTTTGCCTAGATTTTCTTCTAGGGTATTTATGGTGTCAGGTCTTACATTTAAGTCTTTAATCCATCTGGAGTTAATTTTAGTGTAAGGTGTCAGGAAGGGGTCCAGTTTCTGCTTTCTGCACATGGCTAGCCAGTTTTTTCAACACCATTTATTAAATAGGGAATCCTTTCCCCATTGCTTGTTTTTGTCTGGTTTATCAGAGATAATGTGGTTGTAGATATGCTGTGTGGCCTCTGATGCTCCTGTTCTGTTCCATTGGTCTATATCTCCGTTTTGGTACCAGTACCATGCTCTTTTGATTACTGTAGCCTTGTAGTATAGTTTGAAGTCTGGTAGTGTGATGCCTCCCGCTGTGTTCTTTTTGCTTAGAATTGACTTGGCTATGCGGGCTCTTTTTTGGTTCCATATGAAATTCATGGTGGTTTTTTCCAGTTCTGTGAAGAAATTCCATGGTAGTTTGATGGGGATAGCATTGACTCTGTAAATTACTTTGGGCATTATAGCCATTTTCACGATATTGATTCCTCCTAATCACGAACATGAAATGTTTCTCCATCCTTTTGTGTCCTCTCTTATTTCCGTGAACAGTTGTTTGTAGTTTTCTTTAAAGAGGTCCCTTACATTCCTTGTGAGTTGTATTCCTAGGTATTTTATTTTTTTTTTGTAGCAATTGTGAATAGCAGTTCGTTTTTAATTGTTTGTCTTTAAGTCTGTTATTGGTGTATAGGAATGCTTGTGATTTTTGAACATTGATTTTATATCCTGAGACTTTGCTAAAGTTGCTTATCATTTTCAGGAGCTTTTGGGCTGAGGTGTTGGGGTCTTCTAGGTATACTATCATGTCGTCTGCAAATAGAGACAATTTGGCTTCCACATTTCCTATTTGAATACCCTTGATTTCTTTTTCTTGCCTGATTGCTCTGGCTAGAACTTCCAGTACTATGTTGAATAGGAGTGGTGAGAGAGATCATCCTTTTCTAGTGCCCGATTTCAAAGGGAATGCTTCCAGTATTTTCCAATTCAGTATGATATTGGCTGTTGGTTTGTCGTAAATAGCTTTTATTACTTTGAGATATGTTCCATCAATACCATGTTTATTGAGGGTTTTTAGCATAAAGGGCGGTTGAATATTGTCAATGCCTTCTCTGCGTCAATTGAGATAATCATGTCATTTTTGTTTTTGCTTCTGTTTTTGTGGTGAATTACATTTATTGACTTGCGTATGTTGAACCAGCCTTGCATCCCAGGGATGAAACCTACTTGATCATGATGAGTAAGTTTTTTAATGTGCTGTTGTAATCGGTTTGCCAGTATTTTATTGAAGATTTTTGCATCTATGTTCATCATGGATATTGGCCTGAAGTTTTCTTTTCTTTTTGAGTCTCTGCCGGTTTTGGTATCAGGATGATGTTGGTCTCATAGAATGATTCGGGAAGGGTTCCCTCTTTTTGGATTCTTTGGAATAGTTTTAGAAGGAATGGTGCCAGATCCATTTTGTGTGTCTGGTAAAATTCAGCTGTGAACCCATCTGGACCTGGGCTTTTTTTTGTGTGGTATGCTCTTATTTGCTGTCTCAATTTCAGAACTTGTTATTGGTCTATTCATAGTTTCGGCTTCTTCCTGATTTAGGCTTGGGAGGACACAGGGGTCCAGGAATTTATCCATTTCTTTCTGATTTACTAGTTTATGTGCATAGAGTTATTTGTATTATTCTCTGATGATGGTTTGAATTTCTGTGAAATCTGTGGTGACTTCCCCATTATCATTTTTTATTGCATCTATTTGGTTGTTCTCCCTTTTCTTTTTTATCAGTCTGGCTAGTGGTCTTTTTTGTTGATCTTTTCAAAAAACCAGCTCTTGGATTTATTGATTTTTTGAAGGGTTTTCTTGTCTCTATCTCCTTCAGTTCTGCTGTGATCTTAGTTATTTCTTGTCATCAGCTAGGTTTTGAGCTTTTTTGATCTTGCTCCTCTAGCTCTTTCAATTTTGATGATAGGGTGTCAATTTTGGGTCTGTCCACTCTTCTCTTGTGGGCACTTATTGCTATATATTTTCCTCTACAGACTGCTTTAAATGTGTCCTAGAGATTCTGATACGTTGTGTCTTCATTTTCATTGATTTCAAATGACTTCTTTATTTCTGCCTTCATTTCATTGTTTATCCAATCAACATTCAAGAGCCAGTTGTTCAGTTTCCATGAAGCTTTGCGGTTCTGAGTTATTTTCTGAATTCTGAATTCTAACTTGATTGCACTATGGTCTGAGAGACTGTTTGTTATGATTTCAGTTGTTTTGCATTTGCTGAGGAGTACTTTACTTCCAATTATGTGGTCAATTTTGGAGTAGGTGTGACGTGGTGCTGAGAAGAATGTATATTCTGTGGATTTGGGGTGGAGAGTTCTGTAAATGTTTATCAGGTTTGCTTGTTCCAGGTCTTAGTTCAGGTCCTGGATATCCTTGTTAATTTTCTGTCTGGTTGATCTGTCTGCTATTGACAGTGGAGTGTTAAAGTCTCCCATTATTATTGTGTGGGAGTCTAAGTCTCTTTGTAAGTCATTAAGAACTTGCCTTATATATCTGGGTGCTCCTACATTGAGTCCATATATATTTAGAATCGTTAGCTCTTCTTGTTGTATCGATCCTTTTACCATTATGTAATGACCTTCTTTGTCCCTTTTGATCTTTGTTGCTTTAATGTCTATTTTATCAGAGACGAGAATTGCAACTGTGCTTTTTTTGCTCTCCATTTGCTTGTTAAATCTTCCTCCATCCTTATATTTTGAGCCTTTGTGTATCTTTGCATGTGAGCTGGGTTTTCTGGATACAGCACACCAATGAGTTTTGGTTTTTGATCTAATTTGCCAGTCTGTGTCCTTTGATTGGTGCATTTAGCCCATTTACATTTAGGGTTAATATTGTTATGTGTGAATTTGATCCTGTCATTTTGATGCTAGCTGGCTGTTTTGCCTGTTGATTCATGTAGATTCTTCATTTTGTTGATGGTCTTTAGCATTTGGTATGCTTTCAGGATGGCTGGTACTGGCTGTTTCTTTCTATGTGTAGTGCCTCTTTCAGTAATTCTTGTAAAGCAGGTCTAGTGGTGATAAAATCTCTGAATACTTGCTTGTTCATGAAGGATTTTATTTTTCCTTCACTTATGAAGCTTAATTTGGTTGGATATGAAATTCTGGGTTGAAAGTTTCTTTCTTTAAGCATGTTGAATATTGGCCCCCACTCTCTTCTGGCTTGTAGAGTCTCTGCCAAGAGATCTGCTGTGAGTCTGATGGGCTTCCCTTTGTGAGTGGCCCGACCTTTCTCTCTGGCTGCCCTTAGTATTTTCTCCTTCATTTCAACCCTGGTGAATCTAACAATTATGTGCCTTGCGGTTGCTCTTCTTGTGGAGTATCTTTGTGGTGTTCTCTGTATTTCCTGGAGTTGAGTATTGACCTGTCTTGCTAGGTTGGGGAAATTTTCCTGGATAATATACTGAAGAGTGTTTTCCAGCTTAAATTCATTCTCTTCATCATATTCTGGTACACCTATCAAACGTAGGTTGGGTCTCTTCACATAGTCCCACATTTATTGGAGATTTTGTTCATTCCTTTTTGTGCTTTCTTCTTTATTCTTGGTTTCACGTTTTATTTCATTGAGTTGATCTTCAATTTCTTTTATTCTTTGTTCTGCTTGGTCAATTCGGCTGTTGAAACTTGTGCATGCTTTACAAAGTTCTCGTGTTGTGTTTTTCAGCTCCTTCAATTCATTCATATTCCTCTCTAAGTTGTCCATTCTTGATATCAATTCCTCGAATTTTTTTCAAATCTCTTTCAAGGTTCTTAGTTCCTTTGCACTGATTTAGCACATGTTCTTTTAGCTCAATGAAGTTTCTCATTATCCACTTTCTGAAGTCTGATTCCGTCATTTCGTCACACTCATTTTCCATCCATCATTGTTCCCTTGCTTGTGAGGAGTTTTGGTCCATTTTTGGAGGTGAGGTGTTTTGGTTTCGGGTGTTTTCCTCCTTTTTGCGCTGGTTTCTTTCCATCTTTATGGATTTATCCGCCTGTCGTCTTAATAGTTGCTGATTTTCCAATTGGGTCTCTGTGTGGATACTGAGATTGTTGATGATGAAGTATTTCTGTTACTTAGTTTTCCTTCTAGTGTTCTAGCCCCTCTGCTGTATGAGTTCTGAGGTACACTCCAGGCCCTGTTTGTCTGGAGTATACCTATAGCAGCTGTGGAACAGTGAGGGATGATACCAGTTTCTTCTTCTGCTGTCTGTTCCAGAATGATGCCCGCCAAATGTCAGTCTGATTAGTCATTTTTTGCAGTGACTCTTTGGATATACAGGGGTCAGGGAGCTGCTTAAGGAGACGGTTTGTGCTTTATAGTAGCTCCAGTGCTGAGCTGTGAGCTCTGTTGTTCATTCAGGGTTGTTGGGTGGTTGTTTATGTCTGCTGCAATAGAACTAATAAAACACCACCTTTTCCCCCCCCTTATATGCTCTGTTTCATGGAGTTGGGGCTTTCTTTATGAGTATCTGTTGCACCGTCCTGCCCCACTAGGTGGCAGTCTATTCACTATTTGCCTGCCGGGGCTCTGGCCTGCTAGCACGGGTCTGTCCTGTTGCTGCTGGGCTCCCTTCTTCTGTGGAGAGCTCCCCTCTCCTGGGAGTCTCTCTGTTATGGCAGGTTGCCTCGGCAACGGCAGGCTGCGTCAGCCCTGGGCGTTACTTCAATAGGGGCGGATTGTGTCAGCAATGGCGGACACCCCTTTCTCACCGGGCTTCACCATCCTAGATGCCGGCAGCAAAACTCTCAGCCCCAAGCGTCTCCAGTCACTGCCCTGCTTGTCCCTGTGAGGGTGGGACCCGCCGAGCCTGATCACCCTGGTCCCTGCCTCAGAGTCTGTCCTCTCTCTCTCTCTCTCCCTCTCTGCGAGCTGAAATGTCGACTCTCTCACTGGCGCCCCAGTAGCCTGCCGATAGGGCACTGGGATCCGTGTGATCTCCTGTGACGCTGCCCACTTCACCGGCTCAGATCATGCTTCCCAGGTAACTCCCAGGAAAATCCTTGTCTGGCTCACTGTCCAAGTCCCATTCAATCAGATGGACACGACAATCTGCCTTTCTAACTCTCAGATTGCCGGTTTAAAAGGGCACCCAGACCAGTGAGTTCCGTGCCAGGTCCCACTGTGGCGCTGGCTGAAGCGGCCACGCGAGCCAGCTGCATTAGCCGGCTTTATTTTACTAGCGTCCTGTGGGACTTTCAACGCTCTGTGGGCTACAAATGTCCATCCGAGAATGCGGCTAGGACTCACCATCTGCGCCGTCACTGAGAGCTGCAATCTTGAGTCGCTTCTACGACGCCATCTTGCCTCCTGCCATGATGGATAAGTTTTTTAATGTGCTGTTGCAATCGGTTTGCCAGTATTTTATCGAAGACTTTTGCATTTATGTTCATCATGGATATTGGCCTGAAGTTCTCTTTTCCTGTTGAGTCTCTGTCAGGTTTTGGTATCAGGATGATGTTGGTCTCATAAAATGATTTGGGAAGGGTTCCCTCTTTTTGAATTATTTGGAATAGTTTCAGAAGGAATGGTTCCAGATCCTCTTTGTGTGTCTGGTAGAATTCAGCTGTGAACCCACCTGGACCTGGGATTTTCTTGTGTGGTAGGCTCTTAATTGCTGCCTCAATTTCAGACCTTGTTATTGGTCTAGCCATAGTTTCAGCTTCCTCCTGCTTTAGGCTTGAAAGGACACAGGCGTCCAGGAATTTATCCATTTCTTCCTGATTTACTAGTTTATCTGCATGGAGTTGTTTGTAGTATTCTCTGATGATGGTTTGAATTTCTGTGGAATCTGTGGTGATTTCCCCATTATTGTTTTTTATTGCATCTATTTTGTTTTTCTCTCTTTCTTTTTTATCATTCTGGCTAGTGGTCTGTCTATTTTGTTGACCTTTTCGAAAAACAACCTCTTAGATTGATTGATTTTTAGAAGGGTTTTTCTTGTCTCTATCTTTTTCAGTTCTGCTCTGATCTTAATTGTTTCTTGTCTTTGGCTTGGTTTTGAGCTTTTGTGATCTTGCTCCTCTAGCTCTTTCAATTTTAACGATAGGGTGTCAATTTTGGATCTCTCCACTCTTCTCCTGTGGGCATTTATTGATATATATTTTGCTCGACAGACTGCTTTAAATGTGTCCCAGAGATTCTGGTACGTTGTGTCTTCATTCTCGTTGGTTTCCAAGAACTTCTTTATTTCTGTCTTCATTTCATTCTTTATCCAATCAACATTCAAGAGCCAGTTATTCAGTTTCCATGAAGCTGTGCGGTTCTGAGTTATTTTCTGAATTCTGAGTTCCAACTTGATTTCAATATGGTCTGAGAGAATGTTTGTTATGATTTCAGTTGTTTTGCATTTTCTGAGGAGTGCTTTACTTCCAATTATGTGGTCAATTTTAGAGTATGTGTGATGTGGTGCTGAGAAGAATGTATATTGTGTGGATTTGGGGTGGAGAGTTCTGTAAATGTCTATCAGGTTTGCTTGTTCCAGGTCTGAGTTCAAGTCCTGGATATCCTTGTTAATTTTCTGTCTGGTTGATCTGTCTGCTGTTGACAGTGGAGTGTTCAAGTCTCCCACTATTATTGTGTGCGAGTCTAAGTCTCTTTGTAAGTCATTAAGCACTTGCCTTATATATCTGGGTACTCCTATATTGGGTCCATATATTTTTAGAATCGTTAGCTCTTCTTGTTGTATCGATCGTTTTACCATTATGTAATGACCTTATTTGTCCCTTTGGATCTTTGTTGCTTTAAAGTCTATTTTATCAGAGACGAGAATTGCAACTCCTGCTTTTTTTTATCTCAATTTGCTTGGTAAATCTTCCTCCATCCTTTTATTTTGAGCCTTTGTGTATCTTTGTGTATGAGGTGTATTTTCTGGATACAGCACACCGATGGGTTTTGGTTTTTTATCCAATTTGCCAGTCTGTGTCCTTTGATTGGTGCATTTAGCCCATTTAGTTTTAGGGTTAAAATTATTATGTGTAAATTTGATACTGCCATTTTGATGCTAGCTGGCTGTTTTGCCCGTTGGTTCATGTAGATTCTTGATTTTGTTGATTGTCTTTAGCATTTGGTATGCTTTTAGGATGGCTGGTACTGGTTGTTTCTTTCTATGTGTAATGCCTCTTTCTAAAGCTCTTGTAAAGCAGGCCTAGTGGTGACAAAATCCCTGAGTACTTGCTTGTTCATGAAGGATTTTATTTTTCCTTCACTTATGAAGCTCAATTTGGCTGGGTATGAAATTCTGGGTTGAAAGTTCTTTTCTTTAAGGATGTTGAATATTGGCCCCCACTCTCTTCTGGCTTGTAGAGTCTGCCGATAGATCTGCTGTGAGTCTGATGGGCTTCCCTTTGTGAGTGACCCGACCTTTCTCTTTGGCTGCCCTTAGTATTTTCTCCTTCTTTTCAACCCTGCTGAATCTAACAATTATGTGCGTTGGGGTTGCTCTTCTTGCGCAGTATCTCTGTGGTGTTCTCTGTATTTCCTGGAGTTGATTATTGACCTGTCTTGCTAGCTTGGGGAAATTTTCCTGGATAATATCGTGAAGAGTGTTTTCCAGCTTAGATTCATTCTCTTCATCACATTCTGTTACACCTATCAAACGTAGGTTGGGTCTCTTCCCATAGTCCCACATTTCTTGGATATTTTGTTCATTCCTTTTTGTGCTTTTTTCTTTAATCTTGGTTTCACGTTTTATTTCATTGAGTTGATCTTCAATTTCTGATATTCTTTCTTCTGCTTGGTCAATTCGGCTGTTGAAACTTGTGCATGCTTCGCGAAGTTCTTGTGTTGTGTTTTTCAGCTCCTTCAATTCATTCATATTCCTCTCTAAGTTGTCCATTCTTGTTATCAATTCCTCGAATCTTTTTTCAAATCTTTTTTCAAGGTTCTTGGTTTCTTTGCACTGGTTTAGAACATTTTCTTTTAGCTCACTGAAGTTTCTCAATATCCACTTTCTGAAGTCTGATTCCGTCATTTCGTCACACTCATTCTCCGTCCAGCTTTGTTCCCTTGCTGGTGAGGAGTTTTGGTCCTTTGTAGGAGGTGAGGTGTTTTGGTTTCGGGTGTTTTCCTCCTTTTTGCGCTGGTTTCTTTCCATCTTTATGGATTTATCCGCCTGTCATTTTAGTAGTTGCTGATTTTTCAATTGGGTCTCTGTGTGGACGCTGAGACTGTTGATGATGAAGTATTTCTGTTACTTAGTTTTTCTTCTAATGGTCTAGACCCTCTACTGTATGAGTGCTGAGGTCCACTCCAGTCCCTGCTTGTCTTGGGTATACCTGTAGCAGCTACGGAACAGTAAGGCATGATACCAGTTTCTTCTTCTTCTGTCTTTGTTCCAGATTGATGCCCGCCAAATGTCAGTCTGATTAGTCCTTTTTTCGGGTGACTCTTTTGATATACAGGTGTCAGGGAGCTGTTTGAGGAGACAGTCTGTGCTTTATTGGAGCTCCAGTGCTGAGCTGTGAGCTCCGTTGTTCATTCAGCGTTGTTGGGAGGTTGTTTATGTCTGCTGGAATAGAATTCATAAAACGCCACCCTTTTTTTTCCCCTTAGATGCTCTGTCTCAGGGAGTTGGGGCTTTCTTTATGAGTATATGTTGCACTGTACTGCCCTTCTAGGAGGCAATCTATTCACTATTTGCCTGCCGGGGCTCTGACCTGCTAGCGCGGGTCTGCCCTTTTGCTGCTGGGCTCCCTTCTGTTGTGGAGCGCTCCCCCGTCCTGGCGGAGTCTCTCTGTTATGGCAGGTTGACCCGGCAACGGCAGGCTGCGTCAGCCCTCGGCGGTACTTCAGTAGGGACGGATTTCGTCAGTAATGGCGGACGCCCCTCCCTCACCCGGCTGACCATCCTAGATGCCGGCAGCAAAACTCTCAGCCCCCAGCACCTCCAGTTGCCGCCCTGCTTCTCTCCTTGAGGGTGGGGCGTCCCGAGCCTGATCACCTCACTACCTGCATCAGAGGCTGTCCTCTCTCTCTCTCTCTTCCTCTCAGCAAGCTGAAATGTCGACTCTCTCACTGTCACCCCAGTAGCCTGCCGATACGGCAGTGGAATCTGTGTGATCTCCCGTGCCACTGCCCACTGCCCCGGCTCAGATGACGCTTCCCAGGAAACTCCTGGTCTGGCTCATTGTCCAAGTCCCGTTCAATCAGATGGACATGCATATCTGCCATTCCAAATCTCAGATTGCCGGTTCAACAGGGCACCCAGACCAGTGAGTTCCGTGCCGGGTCCCGCTGCGGCACCGGCCAAAGCGGCCTTGCGAGCCGGCTGCGCTTGCCGGCTGTACAAGCATCCCGTGTTTCTCCCACACCTGGGACTTTCAATGCTCTGTGGGCAAAAAAGGTCCATCCGAGAATGCGGCTAGGACTCACCCTCTGAGCCTTCACTGAGAGCTGCAATCGTGAGTCGCTTCTATGACGCCATCTTGCCTATAGTATCTTTCTCTCTTTTGTGTGTATCCCCCTCTCTCTTGTGTGTATGCCCCTCTCTAGTGTGTATTCCCCTCTCTTCTGTGGGTATCCCACCCTCTCCTGTGTATACTCCTCTCTCCTGTGTGTATCCCCCTCTCTCCTGTGTGTGTTTTCCTCTCTCCTGCATGTATCCAACGCTTTTGTGTGTACCCACTCTCTTCTGTGTTTATCCCCTACTCCTGTGTGTATCTCCTTCTCTTCTGTGCGTATCTTTCTTTCTCCTCTCTGTATCCTCCTCTCTCCTGTGTGTATCTTCCTCTCTACTGTGTGTATTCCCCCTCTCCTGTGTGTATCATTCTCTCTACTGTGTATCCTTTTCTTTCCTCTGTGAATTTCCCTTTTTCCTGTGTGAATCCCCCTCGCTCCTGTGTGTATTTCCCTCTCCTGTGTTTATTCCTTTCTCCTTTGTGTATCTCCCTCTCTCCTCTGTGTATCCCTACTTTTCTGTGTTTATGCCCCTCCCTCCTGTGTGTATCCTCCTCTCACCTGTGTGAATTTCTGTCTCCTGTTTGTATCACCTTATCCTGTGAGTATCTCCCTCTCTTGTGTGTGTACCCCTTTTCTACTGTGTTTATCCCCATTTTATGTATGTATGCTCCCTCCCTTGTGTGAATCCCCCTCTCCTGTGTGTATCCTCCTCTCTCCTGTGTGTATCCTTCTCTCTTCTTTGTGTATCCTCTATTCTTCTGTGGGTATCCCCATTTTTTCTGTGTGTATATTTCTCTATCCTGTGTGTATATTCCCTCTCTACTGTGTGTATCCCCGCTCTCCTGTGTGTATCCCCCTCTCTCTTTTGTGTATCCTCCTTTCTCTTGTGTGTATCCTCTTCTCTCCTGTGTGTATCCACATCTCTTTCATGTGTATCCTCCTTTCTCCTGTGTGTATCTTTTCTCTCTCCTGTGTGGATTTCCATCTCTTCTTTCTGTATCCCTTCTTCTGTGTGAATCCCCCTCTCTCCTGTGTGAATCCACCTCTTTTGTGTGTATTTCCCTCTCTATTTTGTGTATTTCCCTGTCTCCTGTATGTATCCAAAGCTCCTGTGAGAATCTCCCTCTCTCCTGTGTATATGCCCCTTTTCTGTGTGTATACTCCTCTCTTCTGTGTGTATCCTCCTCTCTCCTTTGTGTATCCTCCAATCTCCTGCATGTATCCTCCTCTCTTCTATTCGTATCCTCCTCTCTTTTGTGTGTATCCTCCTCTCTTTTATATTTATTTTTTTCCTCTGTGTGTATCCTTTTCTCTCCTGCGTGTATTTCCCTCCCTGCTGTGTGTATTTTCCTATCTTTTGTGTGTATCCCCCCTCTCTTGTTTGTATCCCCATATCTTGTGTGTATCCCACTCTCTCCTGTGTGTATTTTCCTATCTCCTGTATGTATCCAATGCTGTTGTGTGTATCCCCCTCTCTCTTTTGTGTATGTTCCTCTCCTGTGTGTATACTTTTCTTTCTTGTGTGTATCATCCTCTCTTTTGTGTGTATCCTTCTCTCTACTGTGTTTATCACTCCCCTCTCTTGTGTGTTTTCCCCTTCTCTCCTTTCTGTAACACCTTTCTTTCCTGTGTGTATTTCCCCTTTCTCCTGTGTGTATCCTCCTCTTTTGTGTGTATCCCCTCTCTCCTGTTTGTTTCCTCCTCTCTCCTGTGTGTATCCTTTCCTCTTCTGTGTGTACGCCACTCTCTCCTGTGTGTATCACCCTTTCCTGTGGGTATACTTTTCTCTCCTGTGTTTATCCCCCTTTCTCCTGTGTTTATCACCTTTTTTGTGTGTATGGCCCTCTCTCCTGTGTGTATCTTCCTCTCCTGTGTTTATCCTCCCCTCTCCTGTGTGTATCCTCCTCTCTCCTCTGTTTATTCCCTACTCTCCTGTGTGTATCCCTTTTTCCTTTGTGTATCCTCTTCTCTCCTTTGTGTACCCCCTCTATCCTGTGTGTACTCTCCACTGTCCTGTGTGTATCACCACTCTCTGTGTGTATCCCCTCTCTCTCCTGTGTGTATTCCCCTCTCTCTTGTGTGTATCCCCCTCTCTCCTGCGTGTGTTTTCCTCTCTCCTGTGTAAATCATTTTCTCTGCCGTGTGTATGCCCCACTTCTCTCTGTATCTACCTCTCACCTGTTTGCATTCCCTTCTCTCCTGTGTGGATCTTCCTCACTCCTCTGTGTATACTTCCTCTACTGTTTGTATCCTCCTCTCTGCTGTGTGTATACTCCTCTCTCCTTTGTGTATCCGTCTCTCTCCTGTATGTATCCTCTTTTCTCCTATGTGAACCCTCATCTCTCCTGTGTGTATCACCCCGCTTCTGTGTGTATTCTTTTCTCTCCTGTGCGTATCCTTCTGTCTACCGTGTGTATCCTTCCCTCATTTGTGTGTATCCTCCTCTCTGCTGTGTGTATTTTCTTCTTCCCTGTGTGTATCCTTTACACTCCTGTGTGTAGCCCCCTCTCCTGTGTGTATCTTTCTCTAACCATTGTTTATTTTCGTTTCTCCTGTGGGTATCTCCCTCTCTTCTGTGTGTTTCTTTTTTCTCTCCTGTGTGTATCACCCCTCTCTCCTGTGTGTATCCATCCTCTCTCCTGTGTGTATCTTCCCTCTCTCCAGTTTGTACCTTCCTCTCTCTTGTATGTATCCCCTCTCTCCTGTGTGTACGCTCCACTCTCCTGTGTGGATCTCCCTGTCCTGTGTGTATCCTCCTCTTTTTTGTGTGTAGTTTTCTTTCTCTTGTGTGTATCCCCCTCTCCTGTGTTTATGGTCCTCTTTTCTGTGAGTATTCCCCTTCCTGTGTGTATCTTCCTCTCGCATTTCTGTATCCTTTTCTCTCCTCGGTGTATCCCCCTCTCCTTTGTGTATACTCCTTTCTCCTGTGTGTATTCTACTTTCTACTGTGTGTACCCTCCTCTCTCCTGTGTGTATCACGCCACTCCTGTGTGTATCCTCCTCTCTCCTCTGTATATTTTTTCTCCCTCTTGTGTGTATCCTCCTCTCTGCTGCGTGTATCCTCCCCTCTCCTGTTTTCATCCTCCTCTCTTCTGTGTATTCTCCAATCTTCTGCGTGTATCCTTTGTCTTCTATCTGTATTCTTCCCTTTTAATGTGTATCCTCCTTTCTTTTGTATTTATCCTTTTCTTCTCTCTGTGTATCCTCCTCTCTCCTGTGTGTATTCCCCTCCCTCCTGTGTATATGCTTCACTCTCCTGTGTGTATGCTTCACTCTCCTGTGTGTATCCCCCTCTCTTTTTTGTGTATTCACCCTCTCTCCTGTGTGAATCCTCCTCTCTCCTGTGCGTAAGCCCCTCTTTTCTGTGTGTATCCCCTTCTCTCCTGTGTGTATACCCCCTCTTATGTGTCTATCTTTCTCTCCTGTGTGTATCCCCGTCTCTCCTGTATGTTTCCCCTCTGCTTTGTGTATCCTCCTTTCTCCTGTGTGTATTCTCCTCTCTCCTGTGTGTATCCTCTTTCTCCTGTGTTTACTTCCCTCCCTTTGTTTGTATCTCCCTCTTCTTTGTGTTTTTCCCCCATTCTCTTGTGTGTATCCGTCTCTCTTCTCTGTGTATTTTCCTCTCGCCTGTGTGTATGCTTCACTCTCCTGTGTGTATCCCCCTCTCTTTTTTGTGTATTCACCCTCTCTCCTGTGTGAATCCTCCTCTCTCCTGTGCGTAAGCCCCTCTTTTCTGTGTGTATCCCCTTCTCTCCTGTGTGTATACCCCCTCTTATGTGTCTATCTTTCTCTCCTGTGTGTATCCCCGTCTCTCCTGTATGTTTCCCCTCTGCTTTGTGTATCCTCCTTTCTCCTGTGTGTATTCTCCTCTCTCCTGTGTGTATCCTCTTTCTCCTGTGTTTACTTCCCTCCCTTTGTTTGTATCTCCCTCTTCTTTGTGTTTTTCCCCCATTCTCTTGTGTGTATCCGTCTCTCTTCTCTGTGTATTTTCCTCTCGCCTGTGTGTATCTTTCTCTCTCTTGTGTGTATCCTCCTCTATCCTGCCTGTATCTTCTCTTTTGTGTGTATCCCCCTGTATTTTGTGTTTATCCTCCTCTCTCCTGCGTGTATACTTCTTTCTCCTGTGTGTCTCCTCCTCCCTTTTTTTGCATCCTCCTCTCTCCTGTGTGTATTCCCCTCTCCTGTGTGCATCCTCCTCTCTCCTGTGGGTATCCCTTCTCTCTCCTGTGTGTATCCCTCTGTTCTCCTGTGTGTAACACCCTCCATCCTGTGTATATCCCTTCTCTCTTCTGTGCATATTCCCTTCTTTCCTTTGTGTATCTCCTCTCTCCTGTGTGTATTTTCCTCTCTGCTGTGTGTATCCTGTTTTCTCCTGTGTCTAGGCTCCTCTCTCCTGTGTGTATCCCCTTATCCTGTGTGTTTCCTCCTCTTTCCTGTGTTTATCCCTTTTCCTCTTTTGTGTATCCCTCTCTTCTGTGTGTAAGCCCTTCTCTCCTTTGTGTATCTCCGTCTCCTGTGTTTATCCTCCTCTCTCCGTGGTGTATCCTCCTCTCTCTTCTGTTCAATCCCTACTCTCCTGTGTGTATCCCTTTTTTCATTGTGTATCCTCTTCTCTCCTGTGTGTACCTTCTCTCTCCTTTGTGTACCCTCAACTATTCTGTGTGGATTACCATTCTCCGTGTTTCCCCCCTCTCTCCTGTGTGTAGTCTCTCTCTTATGTGTATACCCCACTTCTGTGTGTATCCACATCTCTCCTGTGTGCATTCCTTTCTCTCCTGTGGGAATCTTTCTCACTCCTGTGTGTATGTCCTCTCTCTTGTGTGTATCCTCCTCTCTGCTCTGTGTATACTCCTCTCTCCTGTGTGTATATCCATCTCTCTCACGTGTGTGTTTGCTATTCTCCTGTGTGAACCCTTATCTCTCCTGTTTTTATCATCACTCTCCTGTGTGTATCCTTCTGTCTACCGTGTGTATTCTTCCCTTTTTGTGTGTGTGTATTCTCCTGTCTCCTGTGTGTATCCTCTTTTTCCTGTGTGAATCCTCCTCAGTCCTGGGTGTATTCCCCTCTCCTGCGTGTACCTTTCTCTCTCCTGTGTGTATCCTCCTTCCTCCTGTGTTTATCATTTTTCTCTCCTCTGTATATCAACCCTCTCTTTTGTGTGTATTTCTTCTCTCTCCTCTGTGTATCCCCCCTCTCTCCAGTTCGTGCCCCCTCTCTCTCATGTGTATCCCCCTCTCCTATGTGTAACCTTCTCCCTTTTTTGTGTATACTTTCTCTCTCCTGTGTGTATTTCTTTCTCTCCTCTGTGTATCCTCTCTCTCCTGTGTGTATCCTCCTCTCTGCTGTGTGTATCCTTTATTCTCCTGTGTGTACACTACTCTCTCCTGTGTGTTTCCTCCTGTTATGTGTGTATCTTCCTCTTTCTGGTGTTTATCCTTCTTACTCCTGTATTTATCACGGTCTCCTGTGTGTATCCTCCTCTCTTGTGTGTATTTCGTTCTCCTCTGTTTATTCTCCGCTCTCTTGTGTGTATCCTCCTCTCTCCTCTGTGTATCCCCTAGTCTTCTGTGTGTATCCTCTCTCCTTGGTATCCTCTTCTCTCTTTGTGTACCCACTGTCTCCTGTGTGTACCATCCAAGCTCCTGTGTGTTTCACCCCTATCCCATGTTATTTTTCGACTCTCCAAACGAAGGACCATATGAAATGGACTAGTGATTATCCTTCACGTGTGAAATATTCGAAGTGGTTCTGTGTATTTCTCAGCGTTACACAGAATTACATTTCATATGAAATAGATTCCTGAATACCACACAGGTGTCTATCATTCAGGAAGGCACTTAATTCATGGCTATCTTTTTTTTTTTAATTTTTATTGCATTATAGGTTTTGGGGTACATGTGCAGAACGTGCAAGATAGTTGCATAGGGACACACATGGCAGTGTGTTTTGCTGCCTTCCTCCCCTTCACCACACTTGGCATTCATCCCCAGGCTATCCCTCCCCAGCCCCCCCGCTGTCCCTCCCCCATTCCCCTCAATAGACCCCAGTGTATAGTAGATCGCCTCTCTGTGTCCATGTGTTCTCTTTTTTCTCACTCGCCTATGAGTGAGTATATGCGGTATTTCTTTTTCTGTTCTTGTGTCAGTTTGCTGAGAATGATGTTCTCCAGATTCATCCATGTCCTTAAAAAGGACACAAACTCATCATTTTTGATTGCTGCATAATATTCCATGGTGTATATGTGCCACATTTTCCCAGTCCAGTCTATCATCATTGGGCATTTGGGTTGGTTCCAGTTCTTTGCTATTGTAAACAGTGCTGCAATGAACATTCGTGTGCATGTTTCCATATAGTAGAATGATTTATAGTCCTTTGGATATATACCCAGTAATGGGATTGCCGGGTCAAATGGGATTTCTATTTGTACGTCCTTGAGAAATCGCCACACTGTCCTCCACAATGGCTGAACCAATCTTCACTCCCACCAACAGTGTAAGAGTGTTCCTATTTTTCCACATCCTCTCCAACATCTGCTCTCTCCAGATTTTTCAATGATCGCCATTCTAACTGGCGTGAGATGGTATCTCAATGTGGTTTTGATTTCCATCTCTCTAATGACTGTGATGATGAGCATATTGTCATATGTTTGTTGGCCTCATGTTTATCTTCTCCTGTAACGTGTCTGTTCATATCCTTTGCCCATTTTTGAATAGGCTTGTTTGTTTTTTTCCTGTAAATCTGTTTGAGTTCTTTTTAAATTCTGGATATCAGCCCTTTGTCTGATGCGTAAACTGCAAAGATTTTTTCCCATTCTGATGGTTGCTGATTCTCTCTAGTGACAGTTTCTTTGGCCGTGCAGAAGCTGTGGAGTTTGATTGGGTCCCATTTGTCTATTTTGGCTTTTGTTGCCAATGCTTTTCGTGTTTTATTCATGAAGTCCTTGCCTACTCCTATGTCCTGAATGGTTTTGCCTAGATTTTCTTCTAGGGTTTTTATGGTGTCAGGTCAGGTCATGGCTATCTTAAACATCATTCTTATTACTCCATAGAAGTTTATTATTCACTGAATCTTTGAATGAGAGTCCATACAAAATAAACACCTGACCTTTGCTCCATTGTGAATTATTCAATAATGTTCTAAATGAGTGGTGATATGAAAAAAAAAGTCTGGGAATTCCCCTGGTGTGTATTATTCAGGGAGGCACAGAATGAGTGGACATATAAAAATGCTCAACTATTACCGTGGTGTGGATTATTCACTGAGGATCTAAATGAGTGGCTAAATGAAGTAGACTCTAAATTTTTCCCCAGGTGTGTATTATTGAATGAGACTCTGACTAAGTGAGCATAGAAAAAAAGACTCAGGTGTATTGCCCAGGTGTTCATTACTTACAGAGACTCTGAATGTGTAGGCATTTGAAGTAGACCCTTGACTGTTTCTGAGAGCAGTATTATTCACAGAGGCCCAGAACGAGTGGCCATGTGAAAGAGATTCCTGACTTATCAGATATACATGTTATTCACTAAAACACTGAAAGAGTGGCCTTATGAAATAGACTGCATTTTACTCCACAGGTGTGCGTTATTTTTTGCCTCTCCAAAAGAACCACCATATAAAATAGACTAGTGATTATTCCACACATGTGGAATATTCGAAGAGGTTCTGTATGAGTGTCCATATTAAATAGTCTCCTGACGCTCACACATGTGTGTATTATTCACGGAGCTTATTTATTTGGGGCTACCGTCAATAGAGTCCTCACTCCTCCACAGCTGTTTATTAGGCACTGAAGCTCCGAATAAGAGGCCATATGAAGTACACTCCTTACTATTGCCCCATTGTGCATTATTTGGTAATGCTGTGATTGAGTGGCCATATAACCTGGACTCTGACTATTCCCAGTTTTTCAAGTTTCTTAGTTTCTTTGCACTGATTTAGAACATGTTCTTTTAGCTCAGTGAAGTTTCTCATTATCCACTTTCTGAAGTCTGATTCCGTCATTTCATCACACTCATTCTCCGTCCAGCTTTGTTCCCTTGCTGGTGAGGAGTTTTGGTCCTTTGTAGGAGGTGAGGTGTTTTGGTTTCGGGTATTTTCCTCCTTCTTGCGCTGGTTTCTTCCCATCTTTATGGATTTATCCGCCTGTCGTCTTAGTAGTTGCTGATTTTTCAATTGGGTATCTGTGTGGATGCTGAGA
This sequence comes from Saguinus oedipus, assembly GCA_031835075.1. Taxonomy (NCBI): domain Eukaryota; kingdom Metazoa; phylum Chordata; class Mammalia; order Primates; family Cebidae; genus Saguinus; species Saguinus oedipus. The sequence continues at coordinate 31,642,235 of CM063172.1, forward strand.
TTGTTGATGATGAAGTATTTCTGTTACTTAGTTTTCCTTCTAGTGTTCTAGCCCCTCTGCTGTATGAGTGCTGAGGTCCACTCCAGGCCCTGCTTGTCTGGAGTATACCTGTAGCAGCTGTGGAACAATGAGGGATGATACCCGTTTCTTCTTCTGCTGTCTTTGTTCCAGAATGATGCCCGCCAAATGTCAGTCTGATTAGTCCTTTTTTGCGGTGACTCTTTGGATATACAGGGGTCAGGGAGCTGCTTAAGGAGACGGTCTGTGCTTTATAGGAGCTCCAGTGCTGAGCTGTGAGCTCCGTTGTTCATTCAGGGTTGTTGGGAGGTTGTTTATGTCTGCTGCAATAGAACTCATAAAACACCACCCTTTTTTTCTTTCCCCCTTTGATGCTCTGTTTCAGGGAGTTGGGGCTTTCTTTATGAGTATCTGTTGCACAGTTCTGCCCCACTAGGTGGCAGTCTATTCACTATTTACCTGCCGGGGCTCTGACCTGCTAGCGTGGGTCCACCCTGTTGCTGCTGGGCTCCCTTCTGCTTTGGAGAGCTCCCCTCTTTTGTCGGAGTCTCTCTGTTATGGTAGGTTGCCTCAGCAATGGCAGGCTGCATCAGCCCTGGACGGTACTTCAATAGGGGTGGATTGTGTCAGCAATGGCGGACGCCCCTCCCTCACTGGGCTGCGCCATCCTAGATGCCAGCAGCAAAATTCTCAGCCCCAAGCACCTCCAGTCACTGCCCTGCTTGTTCCCGTGAGGGTGGGACCCGCCGAGCCCAATCACCCAGCTCCCTGCCTCAGAGTCCTTCCTCTCTCTCTCTCTCTCTCTCCCTCTCCGAAAGGTCGACTCTCTCACTGGCGCCCCAGTAGCCTGCCGATAGGGCACTGGGATCAGTATGATCTCCTGTGCTGCTGCCCACTTCACCGGCTCAGATCACACTTCCCAGGAAACTCCTGGTCTGGCTCACTGTCCAAGTCCTTTTCAATCAGATGGACGCGCCAATCTGCCCTTCAAACTCTCAGATTGCCGGTTTAGCAGGGCACCCAGACCAGTGAGTTCCATGCCGGGTCCTGCTGCGGCACGGGCCGAAGCGGCCGCGGGAGCCAGCTGCGTTAGCCGGCTTTATTTTACTAGCGTCCTGTGTCTCTCCCACACCTGGGCCTTTAAACGCTCTGTGGGCTAAAAAGGTCCATCCGAGAATGCGGCTAGGACTCACCCTCTGCGCTGTCACTGAGAGCTGCAATCCTGAGTCACTTCTATGACACCATCTTTCCTCTCCTATATCAGTAGTTGCTGATTTTTTAATTTCGTCTCTGTGTGCACGCTGAGATTGTTGATAATAAAGTATTTCTGTTACTTAGTTTTCCTTCTAATGGTCTAGCCCCTCTGCTGTATGAGTGCTGAGGTCCACTCCAGGCCCTGCTTGTCTGGGGTATACCTGTAGCAGCTGCAGAAGCATGAGAAATGATACCAGTTTCTTCTTCTTCTGTCTTTGTTCCAGAATGATGCCCTCCAAATGTCAGTCTGATTAGTTTTTTTGGGGGGGGGTGATTCTTTGGATATACAGGAGTCAGGGCGCTGCTTGAGGAGACGGTCTGTGCTTTATAGGAGCTCCAGTGCTGAGCTGTGAGCTCCGTTGTTCATTCAAGGTTGTTGGTAAATTGTTTATGTCTGCTGCAATAGAACTCATAAAACACCACCATTTTTTCCCCCCCTTAGATGCTCTGTCTCAGGGAGTTGGGGCTTTCTTTATGAGTATCTGTTGCACTGTACTGCCCCACTAGGAAGCAGTCTATTCATTATTTTTCTGCCTGGACTCTGACCTGCTAGCACAGGTCCGCCCTGTTGCTGCTGGGCTCCCTTCTGCTGTGGAGCACTACCCCCTCCTGGTGGAGTCTCTCTGTTATGGCAGGTTGCCTCGGCAATGGCAGGTTGCGTCAGCCCTGGGTGGTACTTCCGTAGGGGCCGATTGCGTCAGCAATGGTGGACGCCCCTCCCTCACCAGGCTGCACCGTCCTAGATTCTGGAAGCAAAACTCTCAGCCCCAAGCACCTCCAGTCTCCGCCCTGCTTGTCCCCGTGAGGGTGGAACCCACCGAGCCTGATCACCCAGCTCCCTGTCTCAGAGTCCGTCCTCTCTCTCTCTCTTTCTCTCTGAAGGCTGAAAGGTCAACTCTCTCACTGGCGCCCCAGTAGCCTGCCGATAGGGCACTGGGATTTGTGCGATCTCCCGTGCCACTGCCCACTGCACCAGCTCAGATCACGCTTCCCAGGAAACTCCTGGTCTGGCTCATTGTCCAAGTCCCATTCAATCAGATGGACATGCCAATCTGCCCTTCCAAATCTCAGATTGCCGGTTTAACAGGGCACCCAGACCAGTGAGTTTCGTGCTGGGTCCCGCTGCGGCACCGGCCGAAGCGGCCGCTGGAGCCGACTACAGTAGCCGGCTGTACTAGCGTCCCGTGTCTCTCCCACACCTGGGACTTTATACGCTCTGTGGGCAAAAAAGGTCCATTCGAGAATGCGGCTAGGACTCTCCCTCTGCACCTTCACTGAGAGCTGCAATCCTGAGTCTGCTCTACGACGCCATCTTGCTGTGTGTATCCCAGGTGTGAATTATTAAGTGATTCTCTGACTGAGTGGCCAAAAAATACAGACTCCAGACTATACCACAAGTGTGTAATATTCAGGGAGGCTGTGAAAGAGGGGACATATTAAACAGATTTCTAATGAATCCACAGGTGTATTATTCACTGCTTGAATGAGTAGCCGTATGACATAGACACCTCATTATCCTCCATGTGTGCATTATTCAAACTGGTTCGGTATGAGTGTCCATACCAAATAGACTCCTGAAACTCCCCCAGGAATGTATTACTCAGCGTTACACAGACTTAGAGTTCATATGAAATAGACTCCTGACTACCACACAGGTGTGTATCATTCAGGAAGGCACTTAATCCATGGCTATCTTAAACAGTGTCCTGATTACTCCATAGAAGTTCATTATTTACTGAAACTCTGAATGAGAGGCCATACAAAATAGACACCTGACTATTTCTCCATTGTGAATTATTCAATAAGGTTCTAAATGAGTAGTAGTATGAAATAGAATCCTGAGAATTCCCCAGATGTGTATCATTCAGGGAGGCACAGAATGAGTGACCATATAAAAAATACTCGACTATTGCCCTGGTGTGGATTATTCACTGAGGATCGAAGTGAGTGGCTACATGAAGTAGACTCTTAACTCTTCCCCAGGTGTGTATTATTGAATGAGACTGTAACTAAGTGGGCATAAAAAAGAGACTCAGATGTATTGCCGAGGTGTTCATTACTTACAGAGACTCTGAATGTGAAGGCATTTGAAGTAGACCCTTGACTGTTTCTGAGAGGAGTATTATCCACAGAGGCCTAGAAGAAATGGCCTTGTGAAAGTGATTCCTGACTTATCAGATATACATGTTATTCACTAAAACACTGAAAGAGTGGCCTTATGAAATAGACTGTATTTTACTCCACAGGTGCGCGTTATTTTTCCACTCTCCAAACGAAACCCCATATGAAATAGACTAGTGATTATTATCCACATGTGCAATATTTGAAGTGGTTCTGTATGAGTGTCCATATCAAATAGTCTCCTGACTCTCACACATGTGTGTAACATTCACGGAACTGCTTTATTTGGGGCTACTGTCAATAGGGTCCTCTCTCCTCCACAACACTGAAGCTCTGAATGAGAGGTCATATGAAATAGGCTCCTTACTATTGCCCCATTGTGCATTATTCGGTAATGCTGTGATTGAGTGGCCATATGACCTGGACTCTGACTATTCCCAAGGTGTGTATTCCTCAGTCGGTTTCTGCACAAGTGACCACATAAAACAGACTCCTGACTCTGTCTTCTTGACTATTTCTCAGCTCTGCATTTTCCACTGAATGGCTGGGTGAACGGTCATATCAAATAGTCTCCAGACAATTCTCCAGGTGTGCATTAGTCAGTGAGTCTCTTAATAAGTGACTATATATAATAGAATCCTGAATATTTTCCAGATATATATGATTTTTCACTGAGAAACTGAATAAGTGGCCATGTCAAGTACACTCCTGACATTTCTGTATGTCTGTATTATTCTGTGAGGCTCTGAATGAATGGCCATAAAATAGCGACTCCTATATACTACTCAGGCGTGAGTTTTTACATTCGGCTCTAAATGAGTGGCTATACGAAATAGAATCCTGACTTTCCCAAGGTGTCTGTTATTCAGTTAGGCTCTGAGTATGTGGCTATATGAAATAGAATTCTGACGACAATACATGTGTTTTTACTCAATGAACCTCTGAAGAAATGCCACATGTAATAGCGTCCAGAGTATTCCTCAGGTATTTATTATTCACTGAGGCTCTGAAACTTTGGCCATATGAAATGGTTTCCTGACTAGTCTACAGGTGTGTATTATTGACTCTGACTCTAAATATTTGGGCACATGGAATAGACTAGTGACTCTTCCAAAGCTGAGTATTACTGACAAAGGCTTTGATTTTGTGGCCATATAAAACAGACTAGTGTGTATTTTACACGTGTGCATTATTCCGTTAGGCTGGAAATGAGAGGCTATGTAAAGCACACTCCTAACACTTCCCCAGGTGTGTGTCACTGAGTGAGGCTCTTGTTGTATGACCATATGAAACAGGAGTCAGTCTATCTCAAATAATTTTATTATTCAGTGAATCTCTCCATGAGTGGCTATATGAAATAAACTGCTGAGTACTTTGCATTTGTGCATTATTCATTGAGTTTACGAGTCAGTGGCCATATAAAATGTAATCCTGACTAATCCACACGTGCATATTATACACTGAGGCTATGAATGTGTTTCCAAATGAAATAGACTTTTGGCTACTCCACAGGTCTGCATTATTTACCGAGGCTCTGAATGAATGTCCATCGAAAATAGACTCCAAGTTATTCTCCAGGTGTGTATTATGCAGTGAGCCTCAGAAGATGGGGCCACATTAATTAGATTTCTAACTATATCAAAAATCTGGCTTATGCACTGATGCTCTGAATATGTGTCTACATGAAAGAGTCTCCTGACTACATCACATATTTCAATGACACATTGAATGAGTGGCCACATGAAAAAGTCTCCTGACTATTCCACAGGTCTGCATCATTTAGTGAAACTCTGAATGAGGATATAAAAGTAAATCCTGACTATATATGCAGGTGTGTATATTTAGTGAGGCTCTTAACGGGGAGCCATAGGAAAGAGACTTCTGACTATTCCGCCGGTGTGAATTATTTAGTGATTCTCCGAATGAGTGGCCATAAAATATAGACTCCAGACTATATCACAAGTGTGTAATATTCAGTGAGGCTGTGAAAGAGGGGCCACATGACACATAATTCTAATGACTCCACATATGCGTTGTTCACTCTTTGTCTCAATGAGTAGCGGTATGACATAGACACCTCATTATTCTCCATGTGTGCATTATTCCAACAGGTTCGATATGAGTGTCCATATCAAGTAGACTCCTGAATCTCTCCCAGGTGTGTATTACTCAGCATTACACAGAATTGGAGTTCATATGAAATAGACTCCTGACTACCACCCAGGTGTGTATCATTCAGGAAGGCACTTAATCCATGGCTATCTTAAACAGCGTCCTGATTACTCCATAGAAGTTCATTACTCACTGAACCTTTGAATGAGAGGCCATACAAAATAGACACGTCACTATTGCTCCATTGTGAATTATTCAATAAGGTTCTAAATGAGTGGTAGTTTGAAATAAAATCCTGAGAATTCCCCAGGTGTGTATTATTTAGGGAGGCATAGAATAAGTGGACATATAAAAAGTGATCGACTATTACCCTGGTGTGGATTATTCACTGAGGATCTAAATGAGTGACTCCAGGAAGTAGACTCTTAACTCTTCCCCAGGTGTGTATTATTGAATAAGACTCTGATTAAGTGGGCAAAAAATAGAGACTCAGGTATATTTCCCAGGTTTTCATTAATTACAGAGACTCTGAATGTGTAGGCACTTGAAGTAGACACTTGACTGTTTCTGAGGGGAGTATTATTCACAGAGGCCCAGAAAGAGTGGCCATGTAAAAGAGATTCCTGCCTTATCAGATATACATATTATTTACTAAAACATTGAAAAAGTGTCCTTATGAAATAGACCGAATTTTCCTCAAGAGGTGCGCGTTATTTTTCGACTCTCCAAACGAACCACCATATAAAATAGACTAGTGATTTTTCCACACATGTGCAATATCTGAAGAGGTTCTGTATGAGTGTCCATATCAAATAATCCCTGACTCTCACACATGTGTGTATTATTCACCGAGCTGCTTTATTTGGGGCTACCTTCAATAGGGTCCTCCCACCTCCACAGCTGATTATTATGCACTGAATCTCTGAATGAGAGGCCATATGAAATCGACTCCTTACTATTGCCCCATTGGGCATTATTCGGTAATGCTGTGATTCAGTGGCCATATGACCTGGACTCTGACTATTTCCAGGGTGTGTAGTCTTCAGTCAGTTTTGGAACGATTGACCACATAAAACAGACTCCTGGTTCTGTCGTCTTGACTATTTCTCAGCTCTGCATTTTCCACTGAGTCGCTGGGTGAATGGTAATATCAAATAGTCTCCAGACAATTCTCCAGGTGTACATTATCCAGTGAGTCTCTTAATAAGTGGGTATATAAAATAGAATCCTGAGTATTTTCCAGATATATATGATTCTTCACTTAGGAACTGAATAAGTGGCCATGTCAAGTACACTCCTGACATTTCCATACGTTTGTATTATTCTGTGAGGCTCTGAACGAGTGACCATATAATAAAGACTCCTATATACTACTCAGGGGTGAGTTTTTACATTCGGCTATAAATGAGTGGCTATACGAAACAGAATAGTGACTTTCACAAGGTGTCTGTTATTCAGTTAGGCTCTGAGTATGTGCCTATATGAAATTGAATTCTGACTACAATACAGGTGATTTTTACTCAATGAACCTCTGAAGAAATTCCACATCTAACCGCCTACAGAATATTTCTCAGGTATTTATTATTCAGTGAGGCTCTGAAATATTGGCCATATGAATTTTTTTACTGACTAGTCTACAGGCGTGTATTATTGACTCTGACTCTAAATATTTAGGCATATATAATAGACTAGTGACTATTTCAAAGTTGTGTATTACTGACTCAGGCTTTGATTTTGTGGCAATATAAAACAGACTAGTGTCTATTCCACATATTTGCATTATTCCCTTAGGCTGTAATTGAGAGGCTATGTAAAGTACAATCCTAACACTTCCCCAGGTGTATGTCACACAGTGAGGCTCTTTTTGTATGACAATATGAAACAGGAGGCTGTCTATCTCAAATAATTTTATTATTGAGTGAATCTCTGAATTAGTGGCTATATGAAATAGACTCCTGAGTACTTTACATTTGTGCAATATACATGGAGGTTATGAGTCTGTGGCCACATAAAATGGAATCCTGATTAATCCACACGTACATATTATACACTGAGGCTATGAATGTGTGTCCAAATGAAATAGACTCCTGACTACTCCGCAGGTCTGCATTATTTATCGAGGCTCTGAATGAATGTCCATTGAAAATAGACTCCAAATTATTCTCCAGGTTTGCATTATTCAGTGAACCTCAGAAGATGTGGTCATACTAATTAGATTTCTTACTATATCAAGGGTCTGTCTTATGCACTGAGGCTCTGAATATGTGTCTACATGAAAGAGTATCCTGAAGACACCACATTATTCAGTGACACTCCGAATTAGAGGCCACATGAGAAAGTCTCCTGACTATTCCACAGGTCTGGATTATTTAGTGAGACTCTGAATGCGGGGATAAAGGTAAATCCTGACTATTTCTCAGGTGTGTACAATTAGTGAGGCTCTTAACGAGTGGCCATAGGAAAGAGACTTCTGGCTATTCCACAGGTTTGCATTATTTAGTGATTCTCTGAATGAGTGGCCATAAAAAATAAACTCCAGCCTATATCACAAGTGTGTAATATTCAGTGAGGCTGTAAAAGAGGAGCCATATGGAACAGACTTGTAATTACTCCACATGTGCATTATTCACACTTTGTCTGAATGAGTAGCCATATGACATAGACTCCTCATTATTATCCATGTGTGCATTAATCAAACAGCCTCTGTTAGAGTGTCCATACCAAAGAGATTCCTGACACGGCACCAGGTGTGTATTACTCAGCGATACACAAAATTAGAGTTCACAAGAAATAGACTCCTGACTATCACACAGGTGCGTATCATTCAGCAAGGCACTTCATTCGTGCCTATGTTAAACAGCGACCAGATTACTCCATAGAAATTTACTATTCACTGAAACTTTGAATGACAGACCATACAAAATAGAAACCTGACTATTGCTCCATTGTCAATTATTCAACAAAGTTCTAAATTAGTAGTAGCATCAAATAGAATCCTGAGGATTGTTCAGGTGCATATCACTCAGTGAGGCACAACTTGAGAGGCCATATAACAAATACTCGACTATTAGCCTGGTGTGCATAATTCCCTGAGGCTCTAAATGAGTGGCTACATGAAGTAGACTCTTAAATCTTCCTTTGTTGTATATCATTGAATGAGTCTCTGACTAAGTGGGCATCAAAAAGAGACTGAGGTGTATTGCCCAGGTGTTCATTACGTACAGAGACTTGAATGTGTAGCCATTTGAAGTAGACCATCGACTATTTTTGAGGGGAGTGTTCTTCACAGAGGCCCTAAATGAGTGGCCATGTGAAAGAGATTCCTGACTCATCAGATATACATAATATTCACTAAAACATTGAAAGAGTGCCCTTATGAAATAGAGCCCATTTTACTCAACAGGTGTGTGTTATTTTTTGATTCTCCAAACTAATCACCATATGAAACAGACTAGTGATTATTCTCCACATGTGCAGTATTCGAAAAGTTTTTGTATGAGTCTCTATGTCAAATAGTCTCCTGACTATGACACAAGTGTGTATCATTCATGGAGCTGTGTAATTTGGGGCTACCTGAAATAGAGTCCTGACTACTCCACATCTTTTTATTATGCACTGAAGCTCCGAATGACAGGCCATATAAACAGACTGCTTACTATTGACCCATTGTGCATTTTTCGGTAATGCTGTGATTGAGTGTCCATATGACATGTACACTCACTATTCTCAAGGTGAGATTCTGAACGAGTGAACACATAACGTAAACCTTTGACTCCATTATCTTGACTATTTTTTAGTTCTGCATTGTCCACTGAGTCGCTGGGTGAAGAGTCATATCAAAGAGTCTCCAGATTATTCCTTAGCTGTGCATTATTCAGTGAGTCTCTGAATAAGTGGCTATATATAATGTAATCCTGAGTATTTTCCAGATATATATAATTCCACACTGAAGTTTTGAATAAGTGGCCATGTGAAATACACTCCTGATGTTTTCATAGGTCTGTATTATTCTGTGAAGCACTGAATGGATGACCATAAAATAGAGCCTCCTGAATGCTCCTCAGGCATGCGTTTTTATGTTCGGCTCTAAATTAGTGGCTATACGAAATAGAATTTTAACTTTTCCCAAGGTGTATGTTATTCAGTTAGGCTCTGAATATGTGGCTATAGGAAATAGAATTCTGACTGGAAGTTCTAGCCAGAGCAATCAGGCACGAAAAAGAAATAAGGGGTATTCAAATAGGAAAGGTGGAAGCCAAATTGTCTCTATTTGCAGACGACATGATAGTATACCTAGAAGAACCCATTACCTCAGCCCAAAAACTCCTGAAACTGATAAACAACTTCAGCAAAATCTCAGGATATAGAATCAATGTGCAAAAATCACAAGCATTCTTATACACCAATAACAGTCTTAAAGAGAACCTAATCAAGAATGAACTGCCATTCACAATTGCTACAAAGAAAATAAAATACCTAGGAATACAACTCACAAGGAACGTAGGGGACCTCTTTAAGGAAAACTACAAACCACTGCTCAATAAAATAAGAGAAAAAAAAACAGATGGAGAAACATTTCGTTTGTGGTTGGGAAGAATCAATATCGTGAAAATGGGTATACTGCCTAAAGTAATTTACACAATCAATGCAATCTCCATCAAACTACCATTGAATTTCTTCACAGAACTGGAAAAAACCTCCATGAACTTTATATGGAACCAAAAGAGAGCCCGCGTAGCCAAGTCAATTCTAAGCAAAAAGAACACAGCGGAAGGCATCACACTAGCAAACTTCAAACTATACTACAAGGTTACAGTAATCAAAACAGCATAGGACTGGTACCAAAACAGAGATTAGACCAATGGAACAGAACAGAGGCATCAGAGGCAACACAAGATATCTACAACCATATAATCTTTGATAAACCAGACAAAAACAAGTAATGAAAAAAAGATTCTCTGTTTAATAAATGGTGTTGGAAATACTAGCTAGCCATGTGCAGAAAGCAGAAACTGGACCCCTTCCTGACACCTTACACTAAAATTAACTCCAGATGGATTTAGAACTTAAACATAAGACCTGACACCATAAGAACCCTAGAAGAAAATCTAGGCAAAACCATTCAGGACATAGGAGAAGGCAAGGACTTCATGAACAAAACACCAAAAGCATGGGCAACAAAAGCCAAAATAGACAAATGGGACCTAATCAAACTCCACAGCTTCTGCACGGCAAAAGAAACAGTCACTAGAGTGAATTGGCAACCATCAGAATGGGAACAAATCTTTGCAGTTTACACATCTGACAAAGGGCTGATATCCAGAATTTACAAAGAACTCAAAAATATTTACAGAAAAAAATCAAACAAGCCCATTCAAAAATGGGCAAATGATATGAACCGACACTTGACAAAAGAAGACATACATGAGGCCAACAAACACATGAAAAAATGCTCATCATCACTGGTCATTAGAGAGATGCAAATCAAAACCACATTGAGATACCATCTCACGCCAGTTAGAAGGGCAATCATTAAAAATTCTGGAGACAGCAGATGCTGGAGAGGATGCGGAGAAAATGGAACACTCTTACACTGTTGGTGGGAGTGTAAATTAGCTCAACCATTGTGGAAGACAGTGTGGCGATTCCTCAAGGACCTAGAAATAGAAATCCCATATGACCCAGCAATCCCATTACTGGGTATATATAAAAAGGACTATAAATTGTTCTACTAAAAGGACCCATGCACACGTATGTTCATTGCAGCACTGTTTACCATAGCAAAGTCCTGGAAGCAACCCAAATGCCCATCGATGATAGACTAGATTAAAAAAATGTGGCACATATGCACCATGGAATATTATGCAGCAATCAAAAATGATGAGTTTATGTCCTTTGTAAGGACATGGATGAATCTGGAGAACATTCTCAGCAAACTGACACAAGAACAGAATCTCACGCCAGTTAGAATGGCGATCATTAAAAAATCTGGAGACAGCAGATGCTGGAGAGGATGTGGAGAAATAGGAACACTCTTGCACTGTTGGTGGGAGTGTACATTAGTTCAACCATTGTGGAAGACAGGGTGGAGATTCCTCAGGGACCTAGAAATAGAAATTCCATTTGACCCAGCAATCCCATTACTGGGTATATATCCAAAGGACTATAAATCATTCTACTATAAGGACACATGCACACGAATGTTCATTGCAGCACTGTTTACAATAGCAAAGACCTGGAACCAACCCAAATTCTCAATGATGATGGACTGCACTAGGAAAATGTCGCACATATACACCATGAAATATTATGCAGCAATCAAAAATGATGAGTTTGTGTCCTTTGTAAGGACATGGATGAATCTGGAGGACATCATTCTCAGCAAACAGACACAAGAACAGAAAAAGAAATACCGCATATACTCACTCATAGGTGGGTGAGAAAAATGAGAACACATGAACACAGAGAGGCGGTCTACTATACACTGGGGTCTATTGGGGAAAATGGGGAGGGACAGCAGGGGGGGCTGGGGAGGTATAGCCTGTGGATGAATGCCAAGTGTGAGTGAAGGGGAGGAAGGCAGCAAAACACACTGCCATGTGTGTACCTATGCAACTATCTTGCACGTTCTGCACATGTACCCCAGAACCTATAATGCAATAAAAATTAAACAAACAAACAAAGAAAATGAAATACCGCATATTCTCACTCATGGGCGGGTGAGAAAAATGAGAACACATGGACACAGGGAGTGGGTCTACTACACACTGGGGTCTACCGGGGGAAATGGAGGAGGAACAGTGGGTGGGCTGGGAAAAGGTAGCCTTGGGATAAATTCCAAGAGTGGGTGAGGGGGAGGAAGGCAGCAAAACACCCTGCCATGTGTCAACCTATGCAACTATCTTGCACGTTCTGTACATGTACCCCGAAACCTATAATGCAATAAAAAATAAAAAAAAAGAAAATAGAATTCTAACTACAATAGAGGTGTTTCGTATTCAAGGAAGCTCTGAAATTGATGCCACATGTAATACGGTCCTGAGTATTTCCCAGGTATGTATTATTCATTGAGGCTCTGAAGCTTTTGGCATATGAAATTGTTTTCTGACTTGTCCACAGGCGTGTATTATTGACTCTGACTCTAAATATTTAAGCATGTAAAATAGACAAGTGACAATTCCAAAGGTGTGTATTACTCAGGCTTTGGTTTTGTGGCCATATAAAATAGTCTAGTGTCTATTCCACACGTGTGCATTATTCCCTGAGGCTGTAAATGAGAGGCTATATACAGTAGACTCCTAACACTTCCCTAGGTGTGCCTTACTCTGTGAGGCTCATTTTGTGTGACCATATGAAACAGGTTCCTGCTATATTAAGTCTTTGAATTATTTACTGAATCTCTGAATGAGTGTCTATATAAAATAAACTGCTGAGTACTTTATGTTTGTGCTTTTTTCACTGAGGTTACGAGTCATTGGCCATATAAATTGGAATCCGGACTAATCCACACGTTCATATTATCCACTGAGGCTATGAATGAGTGTCCTAATAAAATAGACTCCTGGCTACTCCACAGGTGTACATTATTTACCGAGGCTCTGAATGAGTGTCCATCGCAAATAGTCTCCAAATTATCCTCCAGGTGTGTATTATTTAGTGAGGCTCAGAAGATGTGGCCATATTAATTAGATTCCTTTCAACATATAGGGCCTGTTTTATTCAATGTGGCTCTGAATATGTGTCTACATGAAATAGACTTTAGACTACATCACATTATTCAGTGACACTCCGAATTAGAGGCCACATGAAAAAGTCTCCTACCTATTTCACAGGTTTGCATTATTTAGTGAGACTCTGAATGAAGGGGTATAGGTAAAGCCTGACTATTTCCCCAGGTGTGTACACTTAGTGAGGCTCTTAATGAGTGGCCAAAGGAAAGAGTCTCCTGACTATTCCACAGGTGTGCATTATTTAGTGAGACTCTGAATGAGGGGATAATGGTAAATCCTGACTATTTCCCCATGTGTGTACACTTAGTGAGGCTCTTAATGAGTGGCCATAGGAAAGAGACATCTGACTATTATGCAGGTATGCATTATTTAGTGATTCTCTAAATGGGTGGCCATAAAAAATGGACTCCAGACTATATCACAAGTGTGTAATATTCAGTGAGATTGTGAAAGAGCGTCCATAATAATCAGACTTCCAATTACCTTACATGTGCATTATTCACTGTTTGTCTGAAAGAGTAGCTGTATGAAATAGACTCCTCATTATTATACATGTGTGCATTAATTAAACAGATTCTGTTTGAGTGTCCAAACCAAATAGACTACTGACACTGCCACAGGTGTGTATTACTCAATGATACACAAAATTAGAGTTAATATAAAATAGACACCAGAGTATTATCCAGCTCTGTATCATTCAGGAATGCACTGAATTCATGGCTATCTTAAACAGCATCCTGATTTCTCCATAGAAGTTTATTATTCACTGAAACTTTGACTGATAGACCATATAAAATAGACACCTGACTATTGCTCCACTGTGAATTATTCAATAAGGTGCTAAATACGTGGTAGTATCAAATAGAATCTTTAGGATTCTTCAGGTGTATATCACTCAGTGAGGCACGAAATGAGTGGCCATATATAAAATGCTCGACTATTACCCTAATGTGCATTATTCACTGAGGCCCTAAATGAGTGGCTACATGAAGTAGACTCTTAACTCTTTCCCAGTTGTGTATTATTGAATGAGACTCCTACTAAGTGGGCATAAAAAAGAAACTCAGCTGTATTGCCTAGGTGTTTATTACCTACAGAGTCTCTGAATGTGAAGCCATTTAAAGTAGACACTTGACTATCTTTGAGGGGAGTATTCTTCACAGAGGCCCTGAACGAGTGGCCATGTGAAAGCGATTTTTTACTTTTTTTTTTTTTTTTTTTTTTTTTTTTTTTTTTTTTTGAATGCAGACTAAGAATCTTCTTTAAAGCATAGGCTGTGGCATGAGCATCCTTGCACCCATATGGTGCATCTCTGTCTTTAGAGAGGAATACTGTACTAAAAAAACCATTACATTTACAGAAAGCTCAAAGTAATCATGGAAAATTATATTTCCTAAGTGTTTTGTACTTTGACTAATACTCAGATTATAACTTGATTGTTTGAGGTAGCAACATTTAAAGAGAAAAAAACTGTTTAGACCCCTTTTCAATATGTTTTCTATTCAAATGAATCAAGAAATATTTCTGGATAACAGATAAGTGATTTACAACTCAACTGAAAAAATATTATTCACATGAAACAAACGTATTTCCTAGTTTTGTTTTCTTTTTTTTTTTTTTTTTTTTTTTTTTAATTTTTGTATTTTTTTTTTTTTTTTTTTTTTTAATTTTTATTGCATTATAGGTTTTGGGGTACATGTGCAGAACGTGCAAGATAGTTGCATAGGTACACACATGGCAGTGTGTTTTGCTGCCTTCCTCCCCCTCACCCACACTTGGTATTCATCCCCAGGCTATCCCCCCCCAGCCCCCTATTATTCACTTAAACACTGAAAGAGTGGCCTTCTGAAATAGAACCCATTTTACTCCACAGGTGTGAATAAGTTTTTGATTCACCAAACGAAACATTATATGAAACAGACAAGTGATTATTTCCCACATGTGCAGTATTCGAAAAGGCTTTGATTTTGCGGCTATATAAAATAGACCAATGTCTATTTCACACGTGTGCATTATTTCCTGATTCTGTATATTAAAGGCTATGTAAAGTAGACTCCTAACCCTTCCCCTGGTGGGCATTACTCAGTGAGGTTCTTTTTGTTTAACCATATGAAACAGGATGCTATCTCAAATATTTGTATTATTCAGTGAATCTCTGAATGAGTGTCTATATAAAATAGACTGCTTAGAATTTTACATTTTTGCATTTGTCACTAAGGTTACGCGTCACTGTCCATAAAAAATGGAATCCTGACTAATCCACACGTGCATGTTACCCACTGAGGCTATGATTGAGTGTCCTAATAAAATTGACTCCTGGCTACTCCACAGGTGGACATCATTTTTCGAGTCTCTGAATATATGTCCATTGAAAATAAACTCCAAATTATTCCCTAGGTGTTTATTATTCATTGAGGCTCAGAATATGTTTCCATATCAATTAGATTCCTTACTATATCAAGTGTCTGTTTTATTCACTGAAGCTCTGAATATGTGTCTACATGAAATAGACTCCTGACTACACCACATTATTCAGTGACACTCCGAATTAGAGGCCACATGAAAAAGTCTCCTGACAATTCCACAGGTGTGCATTATTTAGTGAGACTCTGAATGAGGGGATAAAGGTAAATCCTGACTATTTCTCCAGGTGTGTACACTTAGTGAGGCTCTTAACGAGTGGCCATAGGAAAGAAACTTCTTACTATTCCGCAGGTTTGCATCAATTAGTGATTCTCTTAATCAGTGTCCATAAAAAGTAGACTCCAGACTATATCACAAGTGTGTAATATTCAGTGAGGCTGTGAAAGAGGGGCCATATGAAGTAGACTTCTAATTACTCCACATGTGCATTATTCACAGTTTTTGTGAATGAGTAGCAGTATGACATAGTCTCCTCATCATTATCCATGTGTGCATTAATCAAACAGGCTCTGTTTGACTGTCCATACCAAATAGACTCCTGACACTGTCCCAGGTGTGTATTACTCAGCGATACACAAAATTAGAGTTTATATGAAATAGACTCCTGTCTATCACACAGGTGCATATCATTCAGCAGGGCACTTAATTTGTGGCTATTTTATTTTTTTTTTTATTTTTTATTTTTTATTTTTTTTATTTTTTTTTTTAATTTATTTATTTATTTATTTTTATTGCATTATAGGTTTGGGGGTACATGTGCAGAACGAGCAAGATAGTTGCATAGGTACACACATGGCAGTGTGCTTTGCTGCTTTCCTCCCCTTCACCCACACTTGGTATTCATCCCCAGGCTATCCCCCCCAGCCCCCCCTGCTGTCCCTCCCCCATTCCCCCCAACAGTCCCCAGTGTATAGTAGACTGCCTCTCTGTGTCCACATGTTCTCATTTTTCTCACCCACCTATGAGCGAGTATATGCGGTATTTCTTTTTCTGTTCTTGTGTCAGTTTGCTGAGAATGATGTTCTCCAGATTCATCCATGTCCCTACAAAGGACACAAACTCATCATTTTTGATTGCTGCATAATATTCCATGGTGTATATGTGCCACATTTTCCCAGTCCAGTCTATCATCGTTGGGCATTTGGGTTGGTTCCAGGTCTTTGCTATTGTAAACAGTGCTGCAATGAACATTCGTGTGCATGTGTCCTTATAGTAGAACGATTTATAATCCTTTGGATAGATACCCAGTAATGGGATTGCTGGGTCAAATGGAATTTCTATTTGTAGGTCCCTGAGGAATCGCCACACTGTCTTCCACAATGGTTGAACTAATTTACACTCCCACCAACAGTGTAAGAGTGTTCCTATTTCTCCACATCCTCTCCAGCATCTGCTGTCTCCAGATTTTTTAATGATCGCCATTCTAACTGGTGTGAGATGGTATCTCAATGTGGTTTTGATTTGCATCTCTCTAATGACCAATGACGATGAGCACTTTTTCATATGTTTGCTGGCCTCATGTATGTCTGCTTTCGTAAAGTTTCTATTCATATCCTTTGCCCATTTTTGAATGGGCTTGTTTGTTTTTTTCCTGTAAATCTGTTTGAGTTCTTTGTAAATTCTGGATATCAGCCCTTTGTCGGATGCGTAAACTGCAAAGATTTTTTCCCATTCTGATGGTTGCCGATTCACTCTAGTGACTGTTTGTTTTGCTGTGCAGAAGCTGTGGAGTTTGATTAGGTCCCATTTGTCTATTTTGGCTTTTGTTGCCAATGCTTTGGGAGTTTTGTTCATGAAGTCCTTGCCTACTCCTATGTCCTGAATGGTTTTGCCTAGATTTTCTTCTAGGGTTTTTATGGTGTCGGGTCTTACGTTTAAGTCTTTAATCCATCTGGAGTTAATTTTAGTGTAAGGTGTCAGGAAGGGGTCCAATTTCTGCTTTCTGCACATGGCTAGCCAGTTTTCCCAACACCATTTATTAAATAGGGAATCCTTTCCCCATTGCCTGTTTTTGTCTGGTTTATCAAAGATAATATGGTTGTAGATGTGTTGTGTTGCCTCCGATGCCTCTGTTCTGTTCCATTGGTCTATATCTCTGTTTTGGTACCAGTACCATGCTGTTTTGATTACTGTAGCCTTGTAGTATAGTTTGAAGTCTGGTAGCGTGATGCCTCCCGCTGTGTTCTTTTTGCTTAGAATTGACTTGGCTATGCGGGCTCTTTTTTGGTTCCATATGAAATTCATGGTGGTTTTTTCCAGTTCTGTGAAGAAATTCAATGGTAGTTTGATGGGGATAGCATTGATTGTGTAAATTACTTTGGGCAGTATAGCCATTTTCACGATATTGATTCTTCCTAACCACGAACATGGAATGTTTCTCCATCTGTTTGTGTCCTCTCTTATTTCATTGAGCAGTTGTTTGTAGTTTTCCTTAAAGAGGTCCCTTACATTCCTAGTGAGTTGTATTCCTAGGTATTTTATTTTCTTTGTAGCAATTGTGAATGGCAGTTCGTTCTTGATTTGGTTCTCTTTAAGTCTGTTATTGGTGTATAGGAATGCTTGTGATTTTTGCACATTGATTTTATATCCTGAGACTTTGCTGAAGTTGCTTATCAGTTGCAGGAGCTTTTGGGCTGAGGTGATGGGGTCTTCTAGGTATACTATCATGTCGTCTGCAAATAGAGACAATTTGGCTTCCACCTTTCCTATTTGAATACCCTTTATTTCTTTTTCTTGCCTGATTGCTCTGGCTAGAACTTCCAGTACTATGTTGAATAGAAGTGGTGAGAGAGGGCATCCTTGTCTAGTGCCAGATTTCAAAGGGAATGCTTCCAGTTTTTGCCCATTAAGTATGATATTGGCTGTTGGTTTGTTATAAATAGCTTTTATTACTTTGAGATATGTTCCATCAATACCAAGTTTATTGAGGGTTTTTAGCATAAAGGGCTGTTGAATTTTGTCAAATGCCTTCTCTGCATCAATTGAGATAATCATGTGGTTTTTGTTTTTGCTTCTGTTTATGTGGTGAATTACATTTATAGACTTGCGTATGTTGAACCAGCCTTGCATCCCCGGGATAAATCCTACTTGATCATGATGGATAAGTTTTTTAATGTGCTGTTGCAATCGGTTTGCCAGTATTTTATTGAAGATTTTTGCATCTATGTTCATCATGGATATTGGCCTGAAGTTTTCTTTTCTTGTTGAGTCTCTGCCAGGTTTTGGTATCAGGATGATGTTGGTCTCATAAAATGATTTGGGAAGGGTTCCCTCTTTTTGGATTATTTGGAATAGTTTCAGAAGGAATGGTACCAGATCCTCTTTGTGTGTCTGGTAGAATTCGGCTGTGAACCCATCTGGACCTGGGCTTTTTTTGTGTGGTAGGCTCTTAATTGCTGCCTCAACTTCAGACCTTGTTATTGGTCTATTCATAGTTTCGGCTTCCTCCTGGTTTAGGCTTGGGAGGACACAGGCATCCAGGAATTTATCCATTTCTTCCTGATTTACTGGTTTATGTGCATAGAGTTGTTTGTAGTATTCTCTGATGATGGTTTAATTTCTGTGGAATCTGTGGTGATTTCCCCTTTATCGTTTTTTATTGCATCTATTTGGTTGTTCTCTCTCTTCTTTTTTATCAGTCTGGCTAGTGGTCTGTCTATTTTGTTGATCTTTTCGAAAAACCAGCTCTTAGATTTATTGATTTTTTGAAGGGTTTTTCTTGTCTCTATCTCCTTCAGTTCTGCTCTGATCTTAGTTATTTCTTGTCTTCGGCTAGGTTTTGAGCTTTTTTGATCTTGCTCCTCTAGCTCTTTCAATTTTGACGATAGGGTGTCAATTTTGGATCTCTCCACTCTTCTCATGTGGGCACTTATTGCTATATATTTTCCTCTACAGACTGCTTTAAATGTGTCCCAGAGATTCTGGTACGTTGTGTCTTCATTCTCATTGGTTTCAAAGAACTTCTTTATTTCTGCCTTCATTTCATTGTTTATCCAATCAACATTCAAGAGCCAATTGTTCAGTTTCCATGAAGCTGTGCGGTTCTGAGTTATTTTCTGAATTCTGAGTTCCAACTTGATTGCACTATGGTCTGAGAGACTGTTTGTTATGATTTCAGTTGTTTTGCATTTGCTGAGGAGTGCTTTACTTCCAATTATGTGGTCAATTTTGGAGTAGGAGTGATGTGGTGCTGAGAAGAATGTATATTCTGTGGATTTGGGGTGGAGAGTTCTGTAAATGTCTATCAGGTTTGCTTGTTCCAGGTCTGAGTTCAAGTCCTGGATATCCTTGTTAATTTTCTGTCTGGTTGATCTGTCTGCTATTGACAGTGGAGTGTTAAAGTCTCCCACTATTATTGTGTGGGAGTCTAAGTCCCTTTGTAAGTCATTAAGAACTTGCCTTATATATCTGGGTGCTCCTACATTGGGTCCATATATATTTAGAATCGTTATCTCTTCTTGTTGTATCGATCCTTTTACCATTATGTAATGACCTTCTTTGTCCCTTTTGATCTTTGTTACTTTAAAGTCTATTTTATCAGAGATGAGAATTGCAACTCCTGCTTTTTTTTGCTCTCCATTTGCTTGGTAAATCTTCCTCCATCCCTTTATTTTGAGCCTTTGTGTATCTTTGCATGTGAGGTGGGTTTCCTGGATACAGCACACCGATGGGTTTTGGTTTTTTATCCAATTTGCCAGTCTGTGTCTTTTGATTGGTGCATTTAGCCCATTTACATTCAGGGTTAATATTGTTATGTGTGAATTTGATACTGCCATTTTGATGCTAGCTGGCTGTTTTGCCCGTTGGTTCATGTACATTCTTCATTTTGTTGATGGTCTTTAACATTTGGTATGCTTTTAGAATGGCTGGAACTGGTTGTTTCTTTCTATGTGTAGTGCCTCTTTCAGGAGCTCTTGTAAAGCAGGCCTAGTGGTGACAAAATCTCTGAGTACTTGCTTGTTCGTGAAGGATTTTATTTTTCCTTCACTTATGAAGCTCAGTTTCGCTGTATATGAAATTCTGGGTTGAAAGCTCTTTTCTTTAAGGATGTTGAATATTGGCCCCCACTCTCTTCTGGCTTGTAGAGTCTCTGCTGAGAGATCTGCTGTGAGTCTGATGGGCTTCCCTTTGTGGGTGACCCGACCTTTCTCTCTGGCTGCCCTTAGTATTTTCTCCTTTGTTTCAACCCTGGTGAATCTGACGATTATGTGCCTTGGGGTTGCTCTTCTTGCAGAGTATCTTTGTGGTGTTCTCTGTATTTCCTGGAGTTGAGTATTGACCTGTCTTGCTAGGTTGGGGAAATTTTCCTGGATAATATCCTGAAGAGTGTTTTCCAGCTTGGATTCATTCTCTTCGTCACTTTCTGGTACACCTATCAAACGTAGGTTGGGTCTCTTCACATAGTCCCACATTTCTTGGAGATTTTGTTCATTCCTTTTTGTGCTTTTTTCTTTAATCTTGGTTTCTCGTTTTATTTCATTGAGTTGATCTTCAGCTTCTGATATTCTTTCTTCTGCTTGGTCAATTCGGCTGTTGATACTTGTGCATGCTTCGCGAAGTTCTCGTGTTGAGTTTTTCAGCTCCTTCAATTCATTCATATTCCTCTCTAAGTTGTCCATTCTCGTTATCAATTCCTCGAATCTTTTTTCAAATCTTTTTTCAAGGTTCTTAGTTTCTTTGCACTGGTTTAGAACATGTTCCTTTAGCTCACTGAAGTTTCTCATTATCCACTTTCTGAAGTCTGATTCCGTCATTTCGTCACATTCATTCTCCGTCCAGCTTTGTTCCCTTGCTGGTGAGGAGTTTTGGTCCTTTTTTGGAGGTGAGGTGTTTTGGTTTCGGGTGCTTTCCTCCTTTTTGCGCTGGTTTCTTCCCATCTTTATGGATTTATCCGCCTGTTGTCTTAGTAGTGGCTGATTTTTCAATTGGGTCTCTGTGTGGACACTGAGATTGTTGATGATGAAGTATTTCTGTTACTTAGTTTTCCCTCTAATGATCTATCCTCTCTGCTGTATGAGTGCTGAGGTCCACTCCAGGCCCTGCTTGTCTGGGGTATACCTGCAGCAGCTGCAGAACAGTGAGGGATGATATCAGTTTCTTTTTCTGCTGCCCTTGTTCCAGAATGATGCCAGCCAAATGTCAGTGTGATTAGTCCTTTTCTGGGGTGACTCCTTGGATATACAGAGGTCAGGGAGCTGCTTGAGGAGACAGTCTGTGCTTTATAGGAGCTCCAGTGCTGAGCTGTGAGCTCCGTTGTTCATTCAGGGTTGTTGGGAGGTTATGTCTGCTGCAATAGAACTCATAAAACACCACTCTTTTTTTTTTTTTTTTTCACCCTTAGATGCTCTGTCTCAGGGAGTTGGGGCTTTCTTTATGAGTATCTGTTGCACTGTCCTGCCCCACTAGGTGGCAGTCTATTCACTATTTGCCTGCCAGGGCTCTGACCTCCTAAGGCGGATCCGCCCTGTTGCGGCCCGGCGGACTCTCTCTGTTATGGCAGGTTGCCTCGGCAACGGCAGGCTGCGTCAGTCCTGGGCGGTACTTAAGTGGGGGTGCACTTTGTCAGGAATGGTGGACGCCCCTCCCTGACCGGGCTGCACCGTCCTAAATGCCGGCAACAAAACTCTCAGCCCCAAGCGCCTCCAGTCGCCACCCTGCTTGTCCCCGTGAGCGTGGGACCCGCCGAGCCCGATCACCCTGCTCCCTGCCTCAGAGTCCGTCCTCTCTCTCTCTCTCTCTCTCTTCCTCTCCCCAAGCTGAAAGGTCGACTCTCTCACTGGCGCCCCAGGAGCCTGCCGATAGGGCACTGGGATCCGTGCGATCTCCCGTGCCGCTGCCCACTACCCCGGCTCAGATCACGCTTCCCAGGAAACTCCTGGTCTGGCTCATTGTCCAAGTCCTGTTCAATCAGATGGACATGCCAATCTGCCCTTCCAAATATCAGATTGCCGGTTTAACAGGGCACCCAAACCAGTGAGTTCCGCGCCGGGTCCCGCTGCGGCGCCGGCCGAAGAGGCGGCGGGAGCCGGTTGCGTTAGCCGGCTGCTAGCGTCCCGTGTCTCTCCCACACCTGGGACTTTCAACGCTCTGTGGGCATAAAAGGAACATCCGAGAATGCGGCTAGGACTCACCCTCTGCGCCTTCACCGAGAGCTGCAATCCTGAGTCACCTCTACGACGCCATCTTGCCTCCCTCCCCTTTTTTTTATTTTTTTTTATTTTTATTTTTTTATTGCATTATAGGTTTGGGGGTACATGTGCAGAACGATCAAGATAGTTGCATAGGTACACACATGGCAGTGTGCTCTGCTGCCTTCCTCCCCTTCACCCACACTTGGCATTCATCCCCAGGCTATCCCCCCCAGCCCCCCCCTGCTGTCCCTCCCCCATTCCCCCCAACAGTCCCCAGTGTATAGTAGACCGCCTCTCTGTGTCCACATGTTCTCATTTTTCTCACCCACCTATGAGTGAGTATATGCGGTATTTCTTTTTCTGTTCTTGTGTCAGTTTGCTGAGAATGATGTTCTCCAGATTCATCCATGTCCCTACAAAGGACACAAACTCATCATTTTTGATTGCTGCATAATATTCCATGGTGTATATGTGCCACATTTTCCCAGTCCAGTCTATCATCGTTGGGCATTTGGGTTGGTTCTATTTTAAACAGCGTCCTAATTAGTCCACAGAAGTTTACTATCTACTGAAATTTGAATGATACACCATATAAAATAGGCACCTGACTATTGCTCCATTGTGAATTATTCAATAAGGTTCTAAATGAGTGGTAGTATCAAATAGAATCCTGAGGATTCTTCAGGTGTATGTCACACAGTGAGGCACAAAATGAGTGGCCATATAAAAATGCTCGCCTATTACCCCGGTGTGCATTATTCACTGAGGCTCTAAATGAGTGGCTACAAGAAGCAGATTCTTAAAACTTCCTTTGTTGTGTATTATTGAATGATTCTCTGACTAAGTCGGCATGGAAAAGAGACTCAGGTGTATTGCCCAGGTGTTCATTACATACAGAGACTTTGAATGTATAGCCATTTGTAGTAGACCGTTGACTATTTTTGAGGGGAGTATTCTTCACCGAGGCCCGGAACGAGTGGCCATGTGAAAGAAATTTCTGACTTATCAGACATAAATATTATTCACTAAGTCACTGAAAGAGTGGCCTTATGAAATAGAACCCATTTCACTCAACAGGTGTGCGTTACTTTTTGATTCTCCAAACTAATCACCATTTGAAACAGACCAGTGATTATTCCCCACATGTGCAGTATTTGAAAAGGTTCTGTATGAGTGTCTATGTAAAATAGTCTCCTGACTCTGACACATGTGTGTATCATTCATGGAGCTGAGTAATTTGGGGCTACCTTAAATTGGGTCCTCACTACTCCACAGCTCTATATTATGCACTGAAACTCCGAATGACAGGCCATAGGAAATAGACTCTTTGCTGTTGCCCCATTGTGCATTATTCGGTAATGCTTTGATTGAGTGTCCATATGACTTGGGCACTGACTATTCCCAAGGTGTGCATTCTTCAGTGAGATTCTGAACTAGTGACCACATAACATAAATCCTCGACGCTACACTCTTGACTATTTTTCAGTTCTGCATTGTCCACTGAGTCGCTGGGTGAAGAGTCACATCAAATAGTCTAAACACTTTTCCGTAGCTTTGCATTACTCAGTGAGTTTCTGAATAAGTGGCTATATATAATATAATCCTGAGTATTTTCCAGATATATTTGATTCCCCCCCGAGGTTCTGAATAAATGGCCATGTGAAATACAATCCTGATGTTTTCATAGGTCTATATTATTCTGTGAAGCTCTGAATGAGTGCCGATAAAATAGAGCCTCCTGAATGCTCCTCAGGCATGCGTTTTTACATTCAGCTCTAAATTGGTGGCTATACGAAATAGAATTTTAACTTTTTCCAAGGTGTATATTATTCAGTTAGGCTCTGAATATGTGGCTATAGGCAATAGAATTCTGACTGGAAGTTCTTGCCAGAGCAATCAGGCATGAAAAAGAAATAAAGAGTATTCAAATAGGCAAGGTGGAAGCCAAATTGTCTCTATTTGCAGATGACATGATAGTATACCTAGAAGACCCCATCACCTGAGCCCAAAAACTCCTGCAACTGATAAACAACTTCAGCAAAATCTCAGGATATAAAATAAATGTGCAAAAATCACAAGGATTCCTATACACCAATAACAGACTTAAAGAAAACCAATACAAGAATGAACTGCCATTCACAATTGCTACAAAATAAATAAAATACCTAGGAATACAACTCACAAAAAAAGTAAGGAACCTCTTTAAGAAAAACTACAAACCACTGCTCCACGAAATAAGAGAGGACACAAACAGATGGAGAAACATTCCATGTTCGTGGTTGTGAGGAATCAATCTCGTGAAAATGGCTATACTGCCCAAAGTAATTTACACAATCAATGCAATCCCCATCAAACTACCACTGAATTTCTTCACAGAACTGGAAAAAGCCACCATTAACTTCATATGGAACCAAAAGAGAGCCCGCATAGCCAAGTCAATTCTAAGCAAAAAGAACACAGTGGGAGGCATCACACTACCAGACTTCAAACTATACTACAAGGCTACAGTGATCAAAACAGCATGGTACTGGTAGCAAAACAGAGATATAGACCAATGGAACAGAACAGAGGCATTGGAGGCAACACAACATGCCTACAACCATATAATCTTTGATAAACCAGACAAAAACAAGCAATGGGGAAAGGAGTACCTGTTTAATAAATTGTGTTGGGAAAACTGGCTAGCCATGTGCAGAAAGCAGAAACTGGACCCCTTCCTGACACCTTACACTAAAATTAACTCCAGATAGATTAAAGACTTAAACATAAGACCTGACACCATAAAAACCCTAGAAGAAAATCTAGGCAAAACCATTCAGGGCATAGGAGTAGGCAAGGACTTCATGACCAAAACACCAAAATCATTGGCAACAAAAGCCAAAATAGACAAATAGGACCTATTCAAACTCCACAGCTTCTGCACGGCAAAAGAAACACTCACTAGAGTGAATCAGCAACCATCAGAATGGGAAAAAATCTTTGCAGTTTACGCATCTGACGAAGGAATGATATCCAGAATTTACAAAGAATTCAAACAGATTTACAGGAAAAAAACAAACATGCCCATTCAAAAATGGGCAAAGGATATGAACAGACACTTTCCAAAGAAGACATACATGAGGCCAACAAACATATGAAAAAATGCTCATCATCACTGGTCATTAGAGAGGTGCAAATCAAAACCACATTGAGATACCATCTCACGCCAGTTAGAATGGCGATTATTAAAAAATCTGGAGACAGCAGATGCTGGAGAGGATACGGAGAAAATGGAACACTCTTACACTGTTGGTGGGAGTGTAAATTAGCTCAACCATTGTGGAATACAGTGTGGCGATTCCTCAAGGACCTAGAAATAGAAATCCCATTTGACCCAGCAATCCGTTTACTGGGTATATATCCAAAGGACTATAAATCGTTCTACTATAAGGACACATGAACACGTATGTTCATTGCAGCACTGTTTACAATAGCAAAGTCCTGGGACCAACCCAAATGCCCATCGATGATAGACTGGATTGGAAAAATGTGGCACATATACACCATGGAATATTATGCAGCAATCAAAAATGATGAGTTTATGTCCGTTGTAAGGACATGGATGAATCTGGGGAACATCATTCTCAGCAAACTGACACAAGAACAGAAAAAAAAATACCACGTATTCTCATTCATAGGTGGGTGAGAAAAATGAGAACTCTTGGACAAAGGGAGGGGGTCTACTACACACTGGGGTCTATCGGGGGAAATGTGGGAGAGACAGTGTGGGGGGCTTTGAAAGGATAGCCTGGGGATAAATGCCAAGTGTGGGTGAGGAGGAGGAAGGCAGCCAAACACCCTGCCATGTGTCTACCTATGCAACTATCTTGCACGTTCTGCACATGTACCCCAAAACCTATAATGCAATAAAACTTAAAAAAAAAAGGAAATGGAATTCTGACTACAATAGAGGTGTTTCGTATTCAACTAAGCTCTGAAATTGATGCCACATATAATAGGGTCCTGAGTATTTCCCAGGTATGTATTATTCACTGAGGCTCTGAAACTTTTGCCATATGAAATTGTTTTCTGACTTGTCCACAGGCGTGTGTTATTGACTCTGACACTAAATATTTGGGTATGTAAAATAGACAAGCGACTATTCCAACGTTGTGTATTACTCACACAGGCTTTGATTTTGTGGCCATATAAAATATTCTAGTGTCTATTCCACACGTGTGCATTATTCCCTGAGGCTGGAAATGAGAGGCTATATAAAGTAGAATTCTAACACTTCCCTAGGTGTGCCTTACTCAGTGAGGCTCATTTTGTGTGACCGTATGAAACAGGATGCTCCTATATTAAATCTTTGTATTATTAAGTGAATCTCGGAATGAGTGTCTATATGAAATAGACTGCTGAGTACTTTACATTTGTGCATTTTTCACTGAGGTTATGAGTCATTGGCCATATAACTTGGAATCTGGACTAATCCAGGCTTTCATGTTATCCACTGAGGCTATGAATGAGTGTCTTAATAAAATAAACTCCTGGATACTCCACAGGTGTACAGTATTTACCGCGTCTCTGAATGAATGTTTATCATAAATAGACTCCAACTTATTCTCCAGGTGTGTATTATTCAGTGAGGCTCAGGAGATGTGGCCATATTAATTAGAGTTCTTACAACATAAAGGGCCTGTTTTATTAACTGTGGCTCTGAATATGTGTCTACATGAAATAGACTCCTGACTATATTACATTATTCAGTGACACTCAAAATTTGAGGCCAAATGGAAAAGTCTCCTGACTATTCCACAGGTGTGCATCATTTAGTGAGACTCTGAATGAAGGGATATAGGTAAATCCTGACTACTTACCCAGGTGTGTACACTTAGTGAGGCTCTCAACGAGTGGCCATAGGAAAGAGATTTCTGACTATTCCAGGAGTGTGCATTATTTAGTGATTCTCTGAATGAGTGGCCATAAAAAATAGACTCCAGACTATATCACGAGTGTGTAATATTCAGTGAGGCTGTGAAAGAGGGGCCATATGAAACAGACTTCTAATTACTTCACATGTGCATTATTCAGTTTGTCTGAATGAGTAGACATATAACATAGACTCCTCATTATTATCCATGTGTGCATTAATCAAACAGGCTCTGTTTGAGTGTCCATACCAAATAGACTCCTGACACTGCTCCAGGTGTGTATTACTCAGCGATACACAAAATTGGAGTTCATATGAAATAGACTCCTGACTATCACACAGGTGCATATCATTCAGAAAGGCACTTAATTCGTGGCTATGTTAAGCAGTGTCCTGATTACTCCATAGAATTTTACTATTCACTGAAACTTTGAATGATAGACCATATAAAATAGACACCTGACTATTGCTCCATTGTGAATTATTCAATAAGGTTGTAAATGTGTTTTAGTATCAAATAGAATCCTGAGGATTCTTCATGTGTATATAACTCATTGAGGCACAAAATGGGTGGCCATATAAAAAATGCTCGACTATGATTTCCCTTGTGTGCATTATTCACTGAGGCTCTAAATGAGTGGCTACATGAAGTAGACTCTTAAATCTTCTTTTGTTGTGTATTATTGAATGAGACTCTGACTAAGTGGGCATAAAAAAGAGACTCAGGTGTATTGCCCAGGTGTTCATTACCTACAGAGACTTTGAATGTATAGCCATTTGAAGTAGACACTTGACTATTTTTGAGGGGAGTATTCACAGAGGCCCTGAACGAGTGGCCATGTGAAAAAGATTCCTTACTTATCAGATATACATATTTTTCACTAAAACACTGAAAGAGTGGCATTGTGAAATAGAACCCATTTTACTCAACATGTGTGCATTATTTTTTGATTCTCCAAACTAATCACCATATGAAACAGACTAGTGATTATTCCCCACATGTGCAGTATTCGAAAAGGTTCTGTGTGAGTGTCAATGTCAAATAGCCTCCTGACTCTGACACATGTGTGTATCATTCACGGAGCTGCTTAATTTGGGGCTACTTTAGATAGGGTCCTGACTACTCCATAGCTGTTTATTACACACTGAAGCTCCGAATGACAGGCCATATGAAATAGACTCCTTACTATTGCCCCATTGTGCATTATTCGGTAATGCTGTGATTGAGTGTCCATATGACTTGGACACTGACTATTCCCAAGGTGTGTATTCTTCAGTGAGATTCTGAGCGAGTAACCACATAACATGAACTTTTGACTCTATCCTCTTGACTATTTTTCAGTTCTGCATTGTCCACTGAGTCGCTGGGTGAAGAGTCATATCCAATAGTCTCTAGACTATTCCTTAGCTGTGCATTATTCAGAGAGTCTCTCAATAAGTGGCTATATATAATATAATCCTGAGTATTTTCCAGATATATATGATTCCTCACTGAGGTTCTGAATAAGTGGCCATGTGAAATACACTCCTGACGTTTTCATAGTTCTGTGTTATTCTGTGAATCTCTGAATGAATGGCCATAAAATAGAGTCTTCTTAATACTCTTCAGGCGAGCGTTTTACATTCGGCTCTAAATCAGTGGCTGCACGAAACAGAATGCTGACTTTTTCCAAGGTGTATGATATTCAGTTAGTCTCTGAATATGTGGCTATAGGAAATAGAATTCTGACTACAATAGAGTTGTTTCTTATTCAATGAAGCCCTGTAATTGATGCTAGATGTAATAGCGTCCTGAGTATTTATCAGGTATGTATTTTTCTTTTTTTTTTTTCTTTATAAAACGGGTTTATTTGCATTCCTGTCATTTGCAATAGAACAATACCTTCATCATACAATATAGCCCACCTAAGCAAAAACAGAATTCACAGTTTTATTGTATGTCTTAAAATTGTTTTGAAGATTCAGTTGCTATTATCGTATGATGTTTGTAATGACATAAATGAATTTGGATCATCTCTTTACAGCATAGTAGTGTTCACCTGTAAGGTTCTATTGCAGTAACCATAAGACACATTTTGCCACTGCCAAGATCTAGCCAAGCATCCCTTGCCTTTCTGCATGAATTATTATATGACAAGATTTTGAAATGTTACAGGAGAAAAAGATGTGATTTCACTTTTACATACTCCTTGAATTTGGTGGCTTATAGGAATAATTTCTGAGTTTTGAAATAGACAAATATCCTCTCTTCCAAAGCTGAAACAATACAATGTTTATAAAAAAAATTTAATCAGTGGAATAGTCGAGTGTGTTGAATACTGGCCCCCAAAAGTTATATTCACACAGCACTTCTCAGATGCTTTAAGGGAAGGATCTAGAGATGAAATCATCCTGGATTACAGTGGACCCTGCACCCAGTGACAGGTGTAGTATGTATTTTTCACCGAGACTCTGAAACTTTAGCCATATGAAACTGTTTTCTGACTACTCCACATGTTGGTATTATTGACGGTGACTCTAAATATTTGGCCATATTAAATAGACTAGTGACTATTCCAAAGTTGTGTATTACTCACTCAGGCTTTGATTTTTGTGGCCATATAAAATAGAATACTGTCTATACCACACGTGTGCATTATTCCCTGATTCTGTAAATGAGAGGCTAAATAAAGTAGACTCCTAACACTTCCCCAGGCGTGCATTACTCAGTGAGGCTCTTTTTGTGTAACAATATGAAACAGGATGCTATCTTATATATTTGTATTATTCAGTGAGTCTCTGAATGAGTGTCTATATGAAATTGACTGCTGGGTACTTTACATTTGTGCATTTGTCACTGAGGTTGCAAGTTAATGGCCATATAAAATGGAATCCTGACTAATGCACACGTGCATATTATCCACTGAGGCTATGAATGTGTTTCCAAATGAAATAGACTCCTGGCCGCTCCACAGGTCTGCATTATTTTTCGAGGCTCTGAATGAATGTCCATCGAAAATAGACTACAAGTTATTCTCCAGGTGTGTATTATTCAGTGAGCCTCAGAAAATGTGGTCACACTAATTAGATTTCTTACTATATCAAGGGTCTGTCTTATGCACTGAGGCTCTGAATATGTGTTTACATGAAAGAGTCTCCTGACTACACCACATTTTTCAACGACACATTGAATGAGAGGCCGCAAGAAAAACTCTCCTGACTATTCTACAGGTGTGCATTATTTAGTGAGACTCTGAATGAGGAGATACAAGTAAATCCTGACTATTTATCCAGGTGTGTACATTTAGTGAGGCTCTCAACGGGTAGCCATAGGAAAGAGACTTCTCACTATTCCGCAGGTGTGAATTATTCAGTGATTCTCTGAATGAGTGGCCATAAAATATAGATTCCAGACTATATCACAAGTGTGTAATATTCAGTGAGGCTGTGAAAGAGGGGCTATATTAAACAGACTTCTAATTATTCCACATGTGCATTATTCACTGTTTGTCTGAATGAAAAGACATATGACATGGACTGCTCATTATTATCCATGTGTGCATTAATCAAACAAGTTCTGTTTGAGTGTCCATAGCAAATACAACTCTGACTCTCCCCCAGGTGTGTATTGCTCAGCGATACACAAAATTAGAGTTCATATGAAATAGACTCCTCACTACCACCCAGGTTTGTATCATTCAGGAAGAAACTTAATGCGTGTCTATCTTAAACAGCGTCCTGATTACTCCATAGAAGTTCATTATTCACTGAAACTTTAAATTATAATCCATATAAAATAGACACCTGACTATTGCTCCATTCTGAATTATTCAATTAGGTTCTAAATGAGTAGTAGTATCAAAGAGAATCCTGAGGATACTTCAAGTGTATATCACTCAGTGAGGCACAAAATGAGTGGCCATATAAAAAATGTTCGATGATTATCATAGTGTGCATTATTCACTGAGGCTCTAAATGAATGGATACATGAAGTAGACTCTTAACTCTTCCCCAGGTGTGTATTACTGAATGAGACTCTGACTAATTGGGCATAAAAAAGAGACTCAGGTGTATTTCCCAGGTGTTCGGTACGTACAGGCACACTGAATGTGTAGGCATTTGAAGTAGACACTTGATAATTTTTGAGGGGAGTTTTCTTTATATAGGCCCTGAACGAGTGGCCATGTGAAAGAGATTCCTGACTTATCAGATAAACATATTATTCAGTGAAACACTGAAAGAGTAGCCTTATGAAATGGAACCCATTTTACCCCACAGGTGTGCATTATTTTTTGATTCTCCTAACGAATCACCATATGAAACAGACTAGTGATTATTCCCCATATGTACAGCATTCGAAAAGGTTCTGTATGAGTGTCTATATCAAATAGTCTCCTGACTCTGACACATGTGTGTATCATTCACGGAGCTGCTTAATTTGGCCTATCTTCAATAGGTTCCTGATTACTCCGCAGCTGTTTAATACACACTGAAGCTCTGAATGAGAGGCCATATGACATAAACTCCTTACTATTGCCCCATTTTTCATTGTTCGGTAATGCTGTGATTGAGTGTCCATATGACTTGGACTCTGACTATTCCCAAGGTGTGTATTCTTCAGTGAGATTCTGAACGAGTGACCACATAACATAAACTTCTGACTCTATCACCTTGACTATTTTTCTGTTCTGCATTTTCCACTGAGTCGCTGGGTGTAGGGTCATACCAAATAGTCTTTAGACTATTCCTTATGTGTGTATTATTCAGTGAGTCTCTGAATAAGTGGCTATATATAATATAATCCTGAGTATTTTCCAGATATATATGATTATTCACTGAGGTTCTGAATAAGTGGCTATGTAAAATACACTCCTGACATTCCCATAGGTCTGTATAATTCTGTGAAGCTCTGAATGAGTGGCCATAAAATAGAGACACATGAATACTCCTCAGGTGTGCGTTTTTACATTCGGCTCTAAATGAGTGGCTATACAAAATAGAATCCTGACTGTTTCCAAGGTGTATGTTATTTAGTTAGGCTCTGAATATGTGGCTATTGGAAATAGAATTCTGACTATAATGCAGGTGTTTATTATTCAATGAAGTTCTGAAATTGATGCCACATATAATAGCGTCCTGAGTTTTTCCGAAGTATGAATTATTCACTGAGGATCTGAAACTTTGGCCATATGAACTTGTTTATGATTATTCCACAGGCGTGTATTATTTACTCTGACTCTAAATATTTGGGCATATGGAATAGACTAGTGACTATTCCAAAGTTGTGTATTACTCACTCAGGCTTTGATTTTGTGGCCATATAAAATAGACTAGTGTCTATTCCACACGTGTTCATTATTCCCTTAAGCTGTAAATGAGAGGCTATATAAAGTAGAATTTAGCACTTCTCCAGGTGTGTATTACTCAGTGAGGCTCTTTTTGTGTGACCATAGGAAACAGGATGTTGTCTATCTTAAATATTTGTATTATTCACTGAATCCTTGAATGAGTGTTTATATGAAATAGACTGCTGAGTACTTTACATTTGTGCATTTTTCATTTAGGTTACGATTCAGTGGCCATATAAAATGGACTCCTGACTAATCCACACATGCATATTATCCATTGAGGCTATGAATGTGTGTTCTAATAAAATAGACTCCTGGCTTCTCCACAGGTGTACATTATTTGCTGAAGCTCTGAATGAATGTCCATCGAAAATAGACTCCATATTATTCTCCAGGTGTGTATTATTCAGTAAGGTTCAGAAGATGTGGTCATATTAGATTTCTTACAACATAAGGGGCCTGTTTTATTCACTGTGGCTCTGAAAATGTGTCTGCATGAAATAGACTCCTGACTACATCACATTATTCAGTGACACTCCGAATTAGGGACCACATGAAAATGTCTCCTGACTATTCCATAGGTTTGCACTATTTAGTGATACTCTAAATGAAGGGATATTGGTAAATCCTATTTTCTCAGGTGTGTACACTTAGTGAAGCTCTGGACGAGTGGCCATAGGAAAGAGTATCCTGACTATTCCACAGGTTTGCATTATTTAGTGATACTCTGAATGAAGGGATAATGATAAATCCTGACAATATCCGCAGGTGTGTACACTTAGTGAGGCTCTTAACGAGTGGCCACAGGAAAGCGACTTCTGAGTATTTCACAGGTATGAATTATTTAGAGATTCTCTGAATGGGTGGCCATAAGAAATAGACTTTACACTATATCACAAGTTTGTAATATTCAGTGAGGATGTGAAAAAGTGTCCATAAGAATCAGACTGCTAATTACTGTACATGTGCATTATTCACTCTCTCTCTGAATAAGAAGCCATATGACATAGACTTTTCATTATGATACATGTGTGCATAAATAAAACAGACTCTGTTTGAGTGTGGATACCAAATAGACTCCTGACACTGCCCCAGGTGTGTACTGCTCAGCGATACACAAAATTAGAGTACATATGAAATAGACTCCTGACTATCACACAGGTGTGTATCATTCAGCAAGGCACTTAATTCGTGCCTATGTTAAACAGCGTTCTGATTACTCCATAGACGTTTACTATTCACTAAAATTTGAATGATAGACCATATAAAATAGGCAGCTGACTATTAATCCATTGTGAATTATTCAATAAGGTTCTAAATGAGTGGTAGTATCAAATAGAATCCTGAGGATTCTTCAGGTGTATATCACTCAGTGAGACACAAAATGAGTGGCCGTATAAAAAATGCTCGACTATTACCCTGGTGTGCATTATACACTGAGGCTCTAAATGAGTGGCTACATGAAGTAGACTCCTAAATATTTCTTTGTTGTGTATTATTAAATGGGTCTCTGACCAAGTGGGCATAAAAAAGAGACTCAGATGTATTGCCCAGGAGTTCATTATGTACAGAGACTTTGAATGTGAAGCCATTTGAAGTAGACCCTTGACTATTTTTGAGGGAAGTATTCTTCACAGAGGTCCTGAACGAGTGGCCATGTGAAAGAGATTCCTGACTTATCAGATAAACATATCATTCACCAAAACACTGAAAGAGTGGCAATATGAAATAGAACCCATTTTACTCAACAGGTGTGCGTTATTTTTTGATTCTCCAAACGAATCACCATATGAAACAGACTAGTGATTATTCCCCACATGTGCAATATTCGAAAAGGTTCTGTATGAGTGTCTATGTCAAGTAGTCTCCTGACTCTGACACATGTGTGTATCATTCGTGGAGCTGCTTAATTGGGGCTACCTTAAATAGGATCCTGACTACTCCACAGCTGTTTATTATGCACTGAAGCTCCGAATGACTGGCCATATGAAATAGAATTTTTACTGTTGCCCCATTGTGCATTATTTGGTAATGCTGTGATTGAGTGTCCATATGACTTGGACACTGACTATTCCCAAGGTGTGTATTCTTCAGTGAGATTCTGAACGAGTGACCACATAACCAAAACCCTTGCATCTATCCTCTTGACTGTATTTCAGTTCTGCATTGTCCACTGAGTTGCTGGGTGAAGAGTCATATCAAATAGTCTCCAGACTATTCATTAGCTGTGCATTATTCAGTGAGTCTCTGAATAAGTGGCTATATATAATATAACCTTGAGTATTTTCCAGATATATATGATTGCTAACTGATGTTCTGAATACATGGCCATGTGAAATACACTCCTGATGTTTTCATAGGTCTGTAGTATTCTGTGAAGCTCTGAATGAGTGGCCATAAAATAGAGCCTCCTGAATGCTCTTCAGGCGTGTGTTTTTACATTCGGCTCTAAGTGAGTGGCTATACGAAATAGAATTTTAACTTTTCCCAAGGTGTATGTTATTCAGTTAGGCTCTGAATATGTGGCTATAGGAAATAGAATTCTGACTACAATAGAGGTGTTTCTTATTCAAGGAAGCTCTGAAATTGATGCCACATGTAATAGCGTCCTGAGTATTTCCCAGGTATGCATTATTCACTGAGGCTCTGAAACTTTGGCCATATGAAATTGTTTTCTGACTTGTCCACAGACGTGTATTTTTGACTCTGACTTTAAATAATTGTGCATGTAAAATAGACAAACGACTATTCAAAGGTGTGTATTACTCACTCAGGCTTTGATTTTGTTGCCACAAAAAAATAGTCTAGTGTCTATTCCACACGTGTGCATTATTCCCTGAGGCTGTAAATGAGAGGCTTTGTAAAGTACACTCCTAACACTTCCCTAGGTGTGCCCTACTCAGTGAGGCTCATTTTGTGTGACCATATGAAACAGGATGCTGCTATATTAAATCTTTGTATTATTTCGTGAATCTCAGAATGAGTGTCTATATAAAATAGACTGCTGAGTACTTTACATTTGTGCATTTTTCACTGAGGTTATGAGTCAGTGGCCATATAAGTTGGAATCCAGACTAATCCACAGGTGCATATTATCCACTGAGGCTATGAATGTGTGTCCGAATAAAATAGATTCCTGGCTTCTCCACAGGTGTACATTATTTACCGAGGCTCTAAATGAATGTCAATCGAAAATAGACTGCAGATTATTCTCCAGGTGTGTATTATTCAGTGAGATTCAGAAGATGTAACTATATTAATTAGATTCTTTATAACATAAAGGGCTTGTGTTATTCACTGTGGCTCTGAATATGTGTCTACATGAAATAGACTCCTGACTACATTACATTATTCAGTGACACACCGAATTAGAGGCCACATGAAAAAGTCTCCTGACTATTGCAAAGGTGTGAATTATTTAGTGAGACCCTGAATGAAGTGGTATAGGTTAATCCTGACTATTTCCCCAGGTGTGTACACTTAGTGAGGATCTTAACGAGTGGCCATGGGAAAGAGGCTCCTGACTATTCCACAGGTGTGCATTATTTAGTGAGACTCTGAATGAGGGCATAATGGTAAATTCTGACTATTTCCCCAGTTGTGTACACTTAGTGAGGCTCTTAACGAGTGGCCATAGGAAAGAAACTTCTGACTATTTTTTAGTTGTGCATTATTTAGTGATTCTCTGAATGGGTGGCCATAAAAAATAGACTCCAGACTACATCACAAATGTGTAATATTCAGTGAGTCTGTCAAAGAGTTTCCATAAGAATCAGATTTCTAATTACTTTACATATGCATTATTCACTGTTTTTCTGAATGAGTAACTGTGTGACATAGACTCCTCATTATTGTACATGTGTGCATTAATCAAACAGGTTCTGTTTGAGTGTCCATACCAAATAGACTCCTGACACTGGGCCAGGTGTGTATTACACAGCGATACACAAAATTAGAGTTCATATGAAATAGAAGCCAGGCTATTACCTAGGTGTGAATCATTCAGGAAGGCACTTAATTCTTGGCTATGTTAAACAGCGTACTGATTACTCCATAGAAGTTCATTATTCACTGAAACTTTGAATGATAGATAATATAAAATAAACACCAGACTATTGCTCCATTGTGCATTATTCAATAAGTTTCCAAATGATTGGTAGTATCAAATAGAATCCTGAGGATTCTTCAGGTTTATATCACTCAGTGAGACACAAAATGTGTGGCCATATAAACAATGCTCGACTATTAACCTGGTGTGCATTATTCACTGAGGCTCTAAATGAGTGGCTACATAAAGTAGACTCTTACTTCTTCCCCAGGTGTGTATTATTGAATGAGACTCTTACTATGTGGGCATAAACAGGAGACTCAGGTGTATTGCCCAGTTGTTCATTACCTACAGAGTCTCTGAATGTGTAGCCATTTAAAGTAGACACTTGACTATTTTTGAGGGGAGTATTCTTCACAGGGCCCTGAACGAGTGGCCATGTGAAAGAGATTCCTTACTTTTGAGATATACATATTATTCACTAAAACACTGAAAGAGTGGCCTTCTTAAATAGGACACATTTTACTCCGCAGGTGTGCATAAGTTTTCGATTCACCAAACGAAACATCTTATGAAACAGACAAGTGTTTATTCCCCGAATGTGCAGTATTCGAAAAGGCTTTGATTTTATTGCCATTTAAAATAGACTAGTGTCTATTCAACACGTGTGCATTATTTTCTGATTGTATAAATTAAAGGCTACATAAAGTAGATTCCTAACACTTCCCCTGGTGTGCATTACTCAGTGAGGCTCTTTTTGTTTAACCATATGAAACAGGATGCTGTTTATCTCAAATATTTTTATTATTCAGTGAATCTCTGAATGAGTGTCTATATAAAATATACTGCTGAGAACTTTACATTTGTGCATTTTTCACTGAGGTTACGGGTCAGTGGCCATATAAAATGGAATCCTGAATAATCCGCACGTGCATATTATTTAATGAGGCTCTATTTTTGTAACCGTAAAAACAGAATGCTGTCTATCTTAAATATTTTTAGTATTCAATGAATCTCTGAATGCGTTTCTATATGAAATAGACTGCTGAGTATTTTACATTTATTTATTTGTCACTGAGGTTACAAGTATTGGCCATATAAAATGGAATCCTGACTAATAAACACGTGCATATTATCCAATGAGGCTATGAATGAGTGTCCAAATGAAATAGACTTCTGGCTACCCCACAGGGGTGCATTATTTACCGAGTCTCTGAAAGAATGTCCATCGAAAATAGACTCCAAATTATTCTCCAGGTGTGTATTATTCAGTGAGGCTCAGAAGATGTGGCCATATTAACTAGATTCCTTACTATATCAGTGGCCTGTCTTATTCACTGAGGCTCTGAATATGTGTCTACATGATATAGACTCCTGACTACACCACATTATTCAGTGACACTCCGAATTAGAGGCCACATAAAAGAGTTTCCTGACTATTTCACAGGTGTGCATTATTTAGTGACATTCTGTATGAAGGGATAAAGGCAAATCCTGACTATTTTCCCAAGTGTGTACACGTAGTGAGGCTCTTAACGAGTGGCCATAGGAAAGAGACTTGTGACTATTCCGCAGGTGTGCATTATTTAGATATTCTCTGAATGAGTGGCCATAAAAAATAGACTCCAGCCTATATCACAAGTGTTTAATATTCAGCAATGCTGTGAAGGAGCGCCATATGAAACAGACTTCTTATTATCTCACGTGTGCATTATTCACTGTTTGTCTGATTGAGTAGCCATATGATATAGACTCCTCATTATTATCCATGTGTGCATGAATCAAACAGGTTCTGTTTGAGTGTCCATACCAAATGGACTCCTGACCTGCCCCAGGTGTGTATTACTCAGCGATACACAAAATTAGAGTTCATATGAAATAGACTTCTGACTATCACCCAGGTGTGTATCATTCAGGAAGTCACTTAATTCGTGACTATCTTAAACAGCGTCCTGATTACTCCATAGAAGTTCATTATTCACTGAAACTTTAAATGATAGATCATACAAAATAGACACCTGACTATTGCTCCATTGTGAATTATTCAATAAGGTTCTAAATGTGTAGTAGTATCAAAGAGAATCCTGAGGATCCTTCAATTGTATATCACTCAGTGAGGCACAAAATGATTGGCCATATCAAAAATGCTCGACTATTACCCTGGTGTGCATTATTCACTGAGGATCTAAATGAGTGGCTACATGAAGTAGACTCTTAAATCTTCCCCATGTGTGTATTATTGAATGAGACTCTGACTAAGTGATCATAAAAAAAGAGACTCAGGTGTATTGCCCAGGTGTTCATTACTTACAGAGACTCTGAAAGTGTAGGCATTTGAAGTAGATCCTTGACTGTTTCTGAGGGGAGTAATATTCACACAGGCACAAAATGAGTGGCCATGTGAATGAGATTCCTGACTTATCAGATATACATATTATTCACTAAAGCATTGAAAGAGTGGCCTTATGAAAGAGAACCCATTTTACTCCACAGGTGTCCATTATTTTTTGATTCTCCAAACGAATCACCAGATGAAACAGACTTTTGATTATTCACCACATGTGCAGTATTCAAAAAGTTTCTGTATGAGTTTCTATATCAGATAGTCTCCTGACTCTTACACATGTGTGTATCATTCACGGAGCTGCTTAACTTGGGGCTACGTTAAATAGGGTCCTGAATACTCCACAGCTCTTTTTTATGCACTGAAGCTCTGAATGAGAGGCCATATGAAATAGACTCCTTACTATTGCCCCTTTGTGAACTATCCTGTAATGCTTTGATTCAGTGGCCATATGACTTGGACTCTTACTATACCAAAGGTGTGTATTCTTCAGTGAGATTCTGAACGAGTGACCACATAACATAAACTTCTGACTCTATCATACTATTTTTATGTTCTGCATTGTCCACTGAGTCGCTTTGTGTAGGGTCATATCAGATAGTCTTTAGTCTCTTCCTTATGTGTGCATTACTCAGTGAGTTTCTGAATAAGTGGCTATATATAATATAATCCTGAGTATTTTTCAGATATATATGATTCTCCACTGAGGTTCTGAATAAGGGGCTATGTGAAATACACTCTTGACGTTAACATAGGTTTGTATAATTCTGTGAAGCTCTGAATGAGTGGCCATAAAATAGAGATGCCTGAATACTCCTCAGGCGTGCGTTTTTACATTCGGCTTTAATGAGTGGCTATATGAAAGAGAATTCGGAGTATTCCCAAGGTGTATGTTATTTAGTTAGGCTCTAAATATGTAGCTATAAGAAATAGAATTCTGACTACAATACAGGTGTTTATTATTTAATGAAGTTCTGAAATTGATGCCACATATAATAACGTCCTGAATATTTCCAAAGTATGTATTATTCACTGAGGATCTGAAACTTTGGCCATATGAACTTGTTTTCTGACTATTCCACAGGCGTGTATTATTTATTCTGACTCTAAATATTTGGGCATATGGAATAGACTAGTGACTATTCCAATGTTGTGTATTACTCACTCAGGGTTTGATTTTGTGGCCATATAAAATAGACTAGTGTCTATTCCACACGTGCGCATTATTACCTTAGGCTGTAAATGAGAGGCTATATAAAGTAGAATTTTATCACTTCCCCAGGTGTGCATTACTCAGTGAGGCTCTTTTTGTGTGACCATATGAAACAGGATGTTGTCTATCTTAAATATTTGTATTATTCACTGAATCTCTGAATGAGTGTTTATATGAAATAGACTGCTGAGTACTTTACATTTGTGCATTTTTCATTGAGGTT
This sequence comes from Saguinus oedipus, assembly GCA_031835075.1. Lineage (NCBI taxonomy): Eukaryota > Metazoa > Chordata > Mammalia > Primates > Cebidae > Saguinus > Saguinus oedipus. The sequence continues at coordinate 31,683,091 of CM063172.1, forward strand.
ACGAGTCATTGTCCATATAAAATGGAATCCTGACTAATCCACACGGGCATATTATCCACTGAGGCTATGAATGAGTGTCCTAATAAAATAGACTCCTGGCTACTCCACAGGTGTACATTTTTTACCGAGGCTCAGAATGAATGTCCATCGAAAATAAACTCAAAATTATTCTCCAGGTTTGTATTATACAGTGAGGCTCAGAAGATGTTGCCATATTCATTAGATTCCTTACTATATCTGGGGCCTGTCTTATTCACTGAGGCTCTGAATATGTGTCTACATGAAATAGACTCCTGACTACACCACATTATTCAGTGACACTCCGAATTAGAGGCCACATGAAAAAGTTTCCTGACTATTCCACAGGTGTGCCTTATTTAGTCAGAATGTGAATGAGGGGATAAAGGTAAATCCTGACTATTTCCCCAGGTGTGTACACTTCCTGAGGCTCTTAAGGTGTGGACATAGGAAAGAGACATCTGACTATTCAGCAGGTGTGCATTATTTAGTGATTCTTTGAATGAGTGGCCATAAAAAATAGACTCCAGACTATAACACAAGTGTGTAATATTCAATGAGGCTGTGAATGATCCTCTGTATACCCCCTTTCTCCTGTGTGTATCAGCTCTCTTTTGTTTGTATCCTCCTATCTCCTGTGTGTATCCTCCTCTCTGTTTTGTCTACCCCCTTTTTTCTTTGTGTATCTCGCTTACCTGTGTGTATCCTCCTCTTTCCTGTGTGTATCCTTTTTTCTCCTGTGTTTATCCATTATTCCTGTGTGTATGCCCCTTTGTACTGTGTGAACCCTCCTCCCTCCTGTGTATATGACCACTCTCCTATGTATATACCCCTCTCTCCTGTGTGTATTCTTCTGTCTCCTGTGTGTTTCCTGCTCTCTTTTGTGTGTAAACTCCTCTATCCCGTGTGTATCCTCCCCTCTCCTGTGTGTATCCCCCTCTTCTGTGTGTATCTTTTTTTCTACTGTGTGTATCCTCCTCTCTTCTGTGTGTATCCTCCTCCCTCTTGTGTGTATCCCTCCTCTCTCTTGTGTGTATCCCCCCACTCTCCTGTGTGTATCCTTGCTCTTTCCTGTGTGTATCCCCCTCTCTTCTGTTTGTATCCCCTTCTCTCTTGTGTGTATCCCCTCTCTCCAGTGTGTATCCTCCTCTCTGCTTTTTGAATCATCCTCTCTTCTGTGTGTACACCCTGTTCTCATGTGTGTATCCCCATCTCCTGCGTGTATTCTCCCCTCTCCTGTGTCTATCCCCCTTTCTCCTGTGTGTATTTCCCTCTCCTGTGTGTATGCCCCTCTCTCCTGTGTATATCCTTCTCTACTCTCTTTTTCCTCCTCTCTCCTGTGTGTATCCTCCATTTTTCAGTGTATCCCCCTCTGTCATGTGTGTATCCCCCTCTCCTTTGTGTATTCTTCTTTCTCCTTTGTGTATCCCCCTCTCTGCTGTGTGTACCCCCCTCTCTCCTGTGTGTCTCACCAGTCTTCTGGGTGTATCCCCCCTCACCTGTGTATCCCACTCTCTTTTGTGTGTATTTTCCTCTCTTTTGTGTGTGTCTTCCACTCTCCTGTGTGTATCACCCTCTCTCCTGTGTGTATCCCCCTCTCCTTTGTGTATATTTTCCTCTTTTGTGTGTGTGTGTCTTCCACTCTCCTGTGTGTATCCTTTTTTCTCCTGTGTTTATTCTCCTCTCTCCAGTGTGTATCCCCCTCTCCTGTGTGTATCCCTTCTCTCTCCTGTGTGTATCCTCCTCTCTCTTGCGCATATCCTCCTCTCTCCTTTGTTTATCTTTCTCTCTCCTGTATTTATCCTTCTTTCTCTGTGTGTATTCCACTCTCTCCTGTGTGTATGCCTCAATCTCCTGTGTGTATCTTCTTCCCACCTGTTTTTACGTTTCAATCTCCTGTTTGTATTCCCCTCTCTCCTGTGTGTATCCCCCTCCCTCCTGTGTGTATCCCCCCATCTCTCCTGTGTTTATCCTCTTCTCTCCTGTGTGTATGCCACTCTCTTTTGTGTGTATCCCCCTCTCCTGTGTGTATCTTTCTATCTGCTGTGTGTATCTCCCCGTCTCCTGGGCGTATCCCTCTCGCTTGTGTGTATCTCTTTTTCTTTTGTGTGTTTTCCCCTCTTATTTGTGTATTTTCCTTTCTACTCTGTGTAGGCTCCTCTCTCCTGTGTGTATCCTCCTCTCTCCTGTGTGTATACCCCTTCCCCTGTGTGTATCTTCCTCTCTCCTGTGTGTATCCCCCTCCCACCTTCGTGTATGCTTCACTCTCCTGTTTGTATCTTCCTTGTTTCTTTGTGTATCCCTTTCTCTCCTGTGTGTATCCTCCTCTCTCCTGTGTGTATGCCCCTCTCTCTTGTGTGTATTTCCCTCTCTCCTGTGTGTATACCACTCTCTCCTTTGTGTATCCCCTACTGCTGTTTGTATCTGCCACTCTCCTTTGTGTATTACCCTGTTTCCTGTGTGAATCCCACTCTCCTGTGTGCATCCTTCTCTCTCCTCTGTGTATGCACCTCTCCTGTGTGTATTTTCCTCTCTCCTGTGTGTATCCTCCTCTCTCCTGTGTGTATTCTCCTCTCTCATGTGTGTATTCTCCTCTCTCCTGTGTGTATTTTCTTCTCTCCTGTGTGTATCTTCCTATATTCTTTGTGTATCCCTCCTCTTTTCCTTGTGTTTCCCCCCACTCTCCTGTGTGTAAACCCTTTCTCTTCTGTTTGTACCCCTTCTTTCTTCTGTGGTTATTTTCCTCTCTCCTGTGTGTATACTCTCTCTCCTGTTTGTATCCTCCCCTCTCCTGTGTGTATCTTCCTCTCTCCTGTGTGTACTCCTTTCTCACCTGTCTGTATCCCCGTCTCCTGTGTGTATTCTCCTCTCAATTTTGTGTTTCCCCCTTTCTCCAGTATGTATCTCCCTTTTCTGTGTGTATGCCCCTCTCTACTTTGTGTATTCTTCTGTCTCCTCTGTGTATCCTTTTCTCTTTTGTGTGTGTCCTCTCTCCTGTGTGTATTCTCCTCTCTCATGTGTGTATTCTCCTCTCTCCTGTGTGTATTTTTCTCTCTCCTCTGTGTATCCTCCTCTGTCTTGTGTGTATGATCCTCTCTCCCGTGTGTATCTTTTTTCATCCCTCTGTGAATCCTCCCTTTCTCCTGTGTGTATCCCTCTTTCTTCTGTGTGGATCTCCCTCTCTTTTGTGTGTATCCCCTCTCTCCTTTGTGTATCCTCCTCTCTGCTGTGTCTATCCTCCTTTCTCCTGTGTGTTCGCCCCTCTCTCTTTTGTGTATCCCCCTCTTCTGTGTGTATTTTTTTCTCAACTGTGTGTATCCCCCTTTCTCCAGTGTGTATCACCCTCTCCTGTGTGTATGCCCCTATCTCTTGTTTGTATCCCCCTCTCTTCTGTGTGTATCCTCCTCCATTCTGTGTGTATGCCACACTCTACTGTTTGTATCCTTCTTTTTCCTGTGTGTATCCCCATCTCTCCTTTGTGTATTCTCTCTCCTGTGGGTATACCTCTCTCTCTTGTGTGTATTCCCCTCTTTCCTAAGTGTATCCTCCTCTCTCGTATGTGTAACCTTTTCTCTCCTGTGTGTAGCCCCTCTCTTGTGTGTATTCTTCTCTCTTCTGCGTGTATCCTTTTTTTCTCCTTTGTATATTCTCCTCTCTTCTGTGTGTATCCTTCTCTATCCTGTGTGTATCCCCCTCTCTTGTGTGTTTCCCCCTCTTCTTTGTGTATCCTCCTCTTTCCTTTGTGTAGCCTCCTCTCTTCTGTGTGTATCCTCCTCTCTCCTGTGTGTATACTCTACCCTTCTGTGTGTATGCCGCACTCTCCTGTTTGTATCCCCCTTTTTCCTGTGTGTATTCCCCTCTCTCCTTTGTGTAGTCTCCTCTCACCTGTGGGTATATCCATCTCTCTTGTGTGTATCCTACTTTCTTCTTTGTGTATCCCTGTCTCTTGTGTGTTTCTTTCTCTCTCCTGTGTGTATTTCCCTCTCCTGTTTTTATCCCCCTCTCTCCTGTATTTTTCTGTCTTCTGTGGTATCGTTTTCTATTTTGTGTGTATCCTCCTCTCTTTTGTGTGTATCTTTCTCTCTTCTGTGTGTATGCTGCACTCTCCTGTGTGTATGCCGCTTTCTCTTGTGTGTATTCCTCCCTCTCCTTTGTGTATTCTCCACTCTTCTGTGCGTATGCCAATCTCTCTTCTGTGTATTCCCCTCTCTCTCGTGTGTATCCCCCTCTCTCCTGTGTGTATCCAACTCCCTTCTTTGTGTATCCCTGTCTCCTGTGTGTATCTTTTTTCTCTCCTTTGTGTATTCCTTTCTCCTGTGTTTATCCCCCTCTCTTCTGTGTGTATCCTTCTGTCTCCTGTGTATCATTTTCTATTTTGTGTGTATTCTCCTCTATCCTGTGTGTATCTTTCTCTCTACTGTGTTTATCCTTCTCTCCTGTGTGTATCTATCCCTCTCCTGTGTGTATGCTCCTCTCTCCTGTGTGTATCTGTCCTCATTCCTCTGTGTATCCCCCCTTTCTCCTTTGTGTATCCACCCTCTCTCATGTGTGTATCCACCCTTTCTACTGTGTGTATTCTTCTTTCTCCTGTGTGTATGCCTTTCTCTCCTGTGTGTATCCTTCTCTCCTGTGTGTATTCTCCTCTTTCCTGTTTGTATCCCCCTTTCTCCTCTGTGTATCACCCTCTCCTGTGTGTATGCCCCTTTCTCCTGTGGATTTCCATTTTCTGTTTTCATCCTTTTCTCTCCTTTGTGTATCCTTTTCTCTTTTCCATGTATCCCCCTCTCTCCTGTGTGTATCTCCCTCTTCCTTGTGTATCCTCCTTTGTCCTGTGTGTATCCCCCTCTCTCCTGTGTGTATCCTCCTTTCTCCTGTGTGTATCTCCTCTCTACTGTGTGTATTCCTCTCTCTCCTGTGTGTATCCCCTCCTCTCCTGTGTGCATCCTCCACTCTTTTGTGTGTATCCCCCTTTCTCCTGTGAGTATCCTCCTCTCTCCTGTGTTTATACTCCTCTCTTCTGTGTGTATCGCCCTATCCTGTGTGTATCCCCCCACTCTCCTGTGTGTATCCTTCTCTCTCTAGCGTGTATCCTTCTCTCTCCTCTGTGTATCCTCCTCTTTCCTGCGTTTATCGTCCTCTCTTCTGTCTGTCTCCTCCTCGCTTTTTTGTGTACCCTCCTCCCGCCTGTATTTATTCTTCTCCCCCTGTGTGTATCCCCCTCTCTCCTGTGTGTATCCCCCTCCATCCTGTGTGTGTGCCCCACTCTCCTGTGTGTATCCCCCTTTCTCCTGTGTGTATCCCCCTTCTCTCCTGTGTGTATCCTCCTCTCTCCTGTGTGTATGCTCCTCTTTTTGTTGTGTACCCCCCTCTCCCCTATGGATCCCCCTTTCTCCTGTGTGCATCACCCCCACTTCTGTGTGTATTACTCTCGACTGTGTATATTCCCCTCTCTCCTGTGTTTTACCCCCTCTCCTCTGTGTATCCTCCTGTTTCATGTGTGTATTCTCCTCTCTCCTGTGCGTATCCTTCTGTCTGCTGTTTGTATCCTCCACTCTCCTGTGTATATACCCCTCGCTCTGTGTGCATTCCCCTCTCTTCTGTGTGTTTCCTCCTCTCTCCAGTGTGTATCCCCTTCTCCTGTGTATATCCCTTCTCTCTCCTTTGTGTATCCTCCTCTCTCTTGTGTGTATTCTCCTCTCTCCTGTGTGTATCCTCCTTTCTCCTGCGTGTATCATCCTCTATTCTGTCTGTATCCTCCAGTCTTTTGTGTGTATCCTCCTCTCTCTTGTGTTTATTCTTGTCTTTCTGTGTGTATTCTTCTCTCCCCTGTGTGTATTACCTTCTCTCCTGTATGTATGCCTCACTCTCCTGTGGGTATCCCCCCCTCCTGTTTGTATGCCCCCTCTATCCTGTGTGTATCCTCTCCTATTTTGTTTATATCCCTCTCTCCTGTGTGTATTCTTCTCTTTTTTTGTGTTTCCTCCTCTCTCCTGTGTGTATCACACCGTCTCCTGTGTGTATCCTCCTCGCCTGTGTGTATCTCCCTCTCTTCTTTGTTTCCCTCTCTTCTTTGTGTATACTCCTCTCTCCTGTGTGTAGCCTTCTCTCTACTCTCTGTATCTCCCTCTCTCTTGTGTGTATGCCACACTCTCCTGTTTGTATCCCCCTTTCTTTTGTGTGTACCCCCTCTCTCTTTTGTGTATTCTCATCTCTCCTGTATGTATGCCCTCTCTGTTGTGTGCATTCCCCTCTTTCCTGTATGTATCACCCTCTCTCCTGTGTGTATTACCTTGTCTCTTGTGTGTGCCAAACTTTCCCCTATTTATCTTTCTCTCTCCTGTGTGTATGCCTTTCTCCTATGTGTATCCTCCTCTCTCCTGTGTGTATCATCCTCTCTCCTGTGTGTATCCTCCTCTCTCCTGTGCGTATTCTTCTCTCTCCTGTGTGTATTTTCATCTCTCCTGTGTGTATCTTTCTCTCTCCTGTGTGTACTCCTCCTCTCTTTTGTGTGTTTCCCCCTCTCTCCTGTGTGTATCCCCTTCCACTCTTGTGTGTATCCCCCATTGCTTCTGTGTTTATCCCCCTCTCTTCCGTTTGTATCCCCTCTCTCCTGTTTCTATCCTTCTCTCTCCTGTGTGTATCTTCCTCTCTCCTGTGTGTATGCCCCTCTCACCTTTATGTATCCCCCTCTCTTGTGCGTATCCTCCTTTCTCCTGTGTTTATCTCCCTCTTCCCTGTGTGTATTTCACTTTCCTGTGTGTATGCCCCACTCTTCTTTGTGTATCTTCCTCTCCTGTGTGTATCCTACTTTCTCCTGTGTGTATTTTTTCTCTCTTGTGTGTATTCCTTTTTCTCCTGTGGGTATCACCCATCTCCTGTGTGTATCCCCCTCTCTCCTGTGTGTATCCTTCTGTCTCCTATGTGTATCCTTCTCTCTTCTGTGTGTATCCTCCTCTCTCCTGTGTGTATCCTAATCTCCTTTGTGTATCTTCCTCTCTCCTGTGTGTATTCTCCTCTCTCCTGTGTGTATCCTATTATCTTCTGTGTGTAACCCTCTTCTCTCCTGTGTGTATCCCCGCTCTCTCCTTTGTGTATCATCCCTTCCTCCTGTGTGTATCCCCCTCTCTCCTGTGTGTATTTCCTTTCTACTGTGTGTATCCTCCTCTCTGCTGGGTGTATTTTTCTCTCTCCTGAGTGTATGCCATTCTCTTCTGTGTTTATCCCCATCTCCTGTGTGTATTCTTCTCTCCTTTGTGTGTATCCCCTTTTCTCCTGTGTGTATCACTCTCTCCATTGTGTATGCACCTCTCTTCTGTGTGTTTCCCCATCTCCTGTTTGTATCCTCCTCTCTCCTGTGTGTATCCTTTTCTCTTTTTGGTGTATTTCCCACTCTCCTGTGTGTATGCCCCTCCCCTTTTTGTATCCTTTACTCTCGTGTGCATACCTCTCTTTTCTGTGTGTACCTTCCTTTTTCCTGTGTGTATTTCCCTCTCCTGTGTTTCTCAACCCTCTCTCCTGTATGTATCCTCCTCTCTCCTGCGTGTATCCTCCTCTCTCCTGTGTGTGTCCTCCTCTCTTTTGTGTGTATCCTCCTCTCTCCTGCGTGTATCCTCCTTTCTTCTGTCTGTATCCTTATTCCTTTTATGTGTATTTTTCTCCCTCCTGTATTTATCCTTCTCTCCCTGTGTGTACCAAGCCTCTCCAGTTTGTATCTCCCTCCATCCTGGGTCTATGCCCCGATCTCCTGTGAATATCCTCCTCTCTTCTGTGTGTATCCTCCTCTCTCCTGAGTTTATCCTAATCTCTGCTGTGTGTATCCTCCTCTCTCCTGTGTGTATCTCCCTTCCTTCATTGTGTACGGCACACTTTTCTGTTTGTATCTCTCTCTCTCCTGTGTGTATCCCCCTCTCTCCTGTGTGTATACTTTTTTCTCCTGTGTGTATTTTTCTCTGGCTTGTGTGTATTCTCCTCTCTCCTGTGGGTATCCCCCTTTTTTTGTGTGTATCCCCATTCCTCCTGTGTGTATCTCTCCCTCTTTTGTGTGTATCCTCTTCTCTCCTGCGTGTATCCTTCTCTCTTCTATTTGAATCCTCTTCCCTTTTGTGTGTATCCTCCTCTCTCCTGTATTTATCCTTCTCCCACTCTGTGTATACTCCTCTCTTCTGTTTGTATCTGCCTCTCTCCAGTGTGTTTCCCCTATCTCCTGTGTTTATCCCCCATCTCCTGTGGGTATCCTTCTCTTTCCTGTGTGTATGCACCTCTCTCTTGTGTGTATCCCCCTCTCTCCTGTGTGTATCCTCCTCTCTACTGTGTCTATGCCCCTCTGTCTTGTGTGCATTCTTATTTCTCCTGTATGTATCCCCCTCTCTCCTCTCTGTATCCCCATCTCCTGTGTGTATCCCTTTCTCTCCTGTGTGTATTACCCTTCTCCTGTGTGTATCCAAATCTCTTGTTTGTATCTCCTCTCTCCTGTGTGTATGCCGCTCTCCTTTGTGTATCCTCCTTTATCATGTGTGTATCCTCCTCTCTCGTTTGTGTATCCTCTTATCTCTTGTGTGTATCGTCCTCTTTCCTGTGTGTATCCTCCTCTCTCCTGTGTGTATTTTCAACTCTCCTGTGTGTATCCTCCTCTCTCGTTTGTGTATCCTCTTATCTCTTGTGTGTATCGTCCTCTTTCCTGTGTGTATCCTCCTCTCTCCTGTGTGTATTTTCTACTCTCCTGTGTGTATATTCCTTTCTCCTGTGTGTATCCCTCCTTTCTCCTGTGTGTTTCTCCCCTCTCTTCTGTGTGTAATTTCATTCTCTCTTGTGTGTATCCCCCCTTTCTCCTGTGTGTATCCCCCTCTCTCCTGTGTTTATCCCCTCTCTCCTTTTTGTATCTTCCTCTCTCCTGTGTGTATCTTCCTCGATCCTGTGTGTATCCCCCTCTCTACTGTGCGTATTACTCTGTCTCCTGTGTGTATCAAAATCTCTTGTTTGTATCCCCTCTCTCCTGTGTGTATGCCCCTCTCCTCTGTGTATTCTCCTTTCTCCTGTGTGTATCCTCCTCTCTCATTTGTGTATCTTCTTCTCTTCTGTGTGTATCCTCCTCTTTCCTGTGTGTATCCTTCTCTCTCCTGTGTGTATTTTCTACTCTCCTGCGTGTGTCTGTCTTTCTTCTGTGTGTATCCTTCCTCTCTCCTGTGTGTTTCTCCCCTCTCTCCTGCGTGTAGTTTTTTCTCTCTTTTGTGTAACCCCCCTTTCTTCTGTATCATCCTCTCTCCTGTGTGTATTCCCTCTCACCTTTTTGTATCTTTTTCTCTTCTGTTTGTATCTTCCTCGCTCCTGTGTGTATGCCCCTCTCTGCTGTGTTTATCCCCCTCTTCTGTGTGTATCCTTTTCTCTCTTGTATGTATCCTTTTTTCTCCTGTGTGTTTCCTTTTGTCCTGTGTACATGCCCGTCTCTACTTTGTGTATCCCCCTCTCCTGTGTGTATCCTTTTTTCCTCCTGTGTGTATTTTTCTCTCTCCTGCGTGTATATTTCTTTATCCTGTGTGTATCCTTCCTCTCTCATGTGTGTTTTCACCCTCTCTCCTGTGTGTAACCTCTTTTCCCCTGTGTGTATCTCCCCTTTCTGCTGTGTGTATCACCCTTTCTAATGTGTGTATCCCCTCTCGCCTGTTTGTATTTTCCTCTCTCATGTGTGTATCATCCTGTCTCCTGTGTGTATCCCCATCTCCTGTGTGTATTCTCAACTCTCCTGTATGTATCCCTCTTTCTTCTGTGTGTATTCTTTTTCCTGTGTGCATGCTCCTTTCTACTTTGTGTATCCCCCTCTCCTGTGTGTATCCTCATCTCTCCTGTGTGGTTCATTTTTTCTCCTGTGTGTATTCCCCTTTCTCCTGTGTGTATCACCCCTCTCCTGTGTGTATTCTTCTCTCTCCTGTGTGTATCCTTCGGTCTCCTGTGTGTATCCTTCTCTATTTTGTGTGTATCCTTCTCTCTCCTGTGTGTATTCTCCTTTCTCCTGTGTGTATTTTATTTTCTGTGTGTATCTTCCTCTCTCCTGTGTGTATCCTGCTCTCCTCTATGAGTATCCTCCTCTCTCCTATGTGTATTTCTCCTTTCTCTTGGATGTATACCCCTTCTCTCTTGTGTGTATCTCCCCTCTCTCCGTGTTTCTCCCTTCTCTCTCCTATGTGTATCCTCCACTCTTCTGTGGGTATCCTCTCTCTCCTCTGTTTATTCTCCTCTCTGCTGTGTGTATCCTTTTCTCTCCTGTGTGTACGCCCCTCTCTCCTGTGTGTATTCCCCTCCCTTTGTGTATCTTTTTCTCTCCTGTGTGTATTCCCCTCTCCTGTTTGTTTCATTTTCTCTCCAGTGGGTATCCTTCTCTCTTTTCTGTATATTACCCTCTCTCCTGTGTGTATCTTCTTCTTTTTTGTGTATTCTCTTTTCACCTTTGTGTATCTTCCTCTGTCCTCTGTGTACCCTCCCCTTTTCTGGGTGTATCACCCCTCTTCTGTGTGTATCACCCTCTCTCCTATGTTTATCCCCGTCTTTCCTGTGTGTATCCTCCTTTCACCTGTGTGTATTCTCCTCTCTACTGTGTGTTTACTCCTCTCACCTGTTTGTGTCCTCCTCTCTTCTGTTTGTATTCCCCTCTCCTGTGTTTATTTCCCCTCTCCACTGTGTTTATCCTCGTCTCTTCTGCGTGTATCCTCCTCTCTTCTGTGTGTATCCTTTTCTGTCCTGTGTTTATACTCCTCTCACCTGTTTGTATCCTCCTCCCTTCTGTTTGTATCCCCATCTCCTGTGTTTATTCCCCCTCTCCACTGTGTTTATCCTCGTCTCTTCTGCGTGTATCCTCCTCTCTTCTGTGTGTATCCTCCTCTCTCCTGTGTGAATTTTCCTCTCTCCTGCGTGTATTTTTCTCTCTTCTGTCTGTATCCTATTTTATTTTGTGTGTATCCTCCTCCCTCCTGTCATTATCCTTCTCTCTCTGTGGGTATCCTTCTCCCTGTTTCCTGTGTCTATTTTCCTCTCTTCTATGTGTATGCCCCACTCTCCTGTGTGTATCCTTCCTCTCTCCTGTGTTTACCCTCCTCTCTCTTCTGTGTATGCCACTCCTCTCGTGTGTATTCCTTTCTCCTGTGTATATCCCACTCCTTCCTGTGTGTATCCTACACTCTGCTGTGTTTATTTTTCTCTCTTTTGCGTTTATTCCCCTCATTTTTGTGTTTATTCTCCTATCTCCTGTGTGTATTTTCCACTCTGTTGTGTGTATCCTCCTCTCTCGTGTGTCCCTCTCCCCTTTGTGTATGTTGCACTCTCCTGTTTGTATCCCCCACTCTCCTGAGTGTATCCCCCACTCTTCTGAGTGTATCCCCCTCTCTCCTGTGTGTATCCTCCTCTCTCCTGTGTGTATCCTCCTTTCACGTATGTATCCTCCTCTCTCCTGTTTGTATCATTTTCTTTTCTGTTTGTTTCCTCCTTTTTCCTTTCTGTATCCTCCTCTCATTTGTGTGTATCCCACTCTCTTTTCTGTGTATCCTTCCTAATCCTTTGTGTTTCCCCCTCGCCTGTGTGTATCCCCCTTTCTCCTGTGTGCTTCCCCTCTCATTTGTGTATTCTCCTTTCTCCTGTGTGTATCCTCCTCTCTCCTGTGTTTATCCTCCTCTCTTTTGCGTTTATCCCCCTCATTCCAGTGTGTATCCTTTCTTCTCCTGTGTGTATTTTTCTCTCTCTTGTGTGTATGCTCCTCTCTCCTGCGTGTATACCCCTCCCCCTTTGTGTATCCCGCAGTCTCCTGTTTGCATCCCCCACTCTCCTGTGTGCATTCCCCTCTCGCCTGTGTGTATCCTCCTTTCACGTGTGTAACCTCCTTTCTCTTGTTTGCATCATTTTCTCTCCTGTGTGTATCCTCGTCTCTCCTTTCTGTATTCTCCTCTTTTTGTGTGTATGCCCCTCTCTCCTGTGTGTATCCCACTCTTCTGCGTGTATCCTTTGTGTCCTGTGTGTATCCCCCTCTATCTTGTGTGTATCAGCCTCTCCTTTGTGTATGCCTTTGTCTCTTTTGTGTATTCTCTTCTCTCCTATGTGTATCCTCCTCTCTCCTGTGTGTATCCTCCACTCTTCTGTGTTTATCCTTCTGTCTTTTGCGTTATCCCCCTCATTCCTGTGTGTATCCTCCTTTCTCCTGTGCGTATTTTTTTCTTTCTTGTGTGTATCCTCCTCTCTCCTGTGTGTATCCTTCTCCCCATTTGTGTATGCTACACTCTCCTGTTAGTATCTTGATTCTCCTGAGTGTATTCTTCTCCCTCCTGTGTGTATTTTCCTCTCTCCTGTGTGTCTCCTCCTTTCACGTGTGTATCCTCCTCTTTCCTGTTTGTATCAATTTTTCTCCTGTGTGTTTCCTATTCTCTCCTTTCTGTATCCTCCTCCCTTTTGTGTGTGTCCCCCTCTCTCCTGTGTGTATCCCCCCTTCTTCGTGTATCCGTTTTTTTCCTGTGTGAATCCCCCTCTATCCTGTGTGTATCAGCCTCTCCTTTGTGTATGCCTTGGTCGCTTTTGTGTATACTCCTCTCTCATGTGTGTATCTTCCTCTCTAATGTGTGTATTTTTGTCTCTCCTGTGTGTATCTTCCTGCTTCTGTGTGTATCCCACTGTCTCCTGTGTGTATCATTTTTTCTTCTCTGTGTAGCCTCCTTTCACCTGTGAGGATCCTCCTCTCTTCTGTGAGTATCATCCTCCTTCTTGTGTGTATCTTCTTCTCTCCTGTGTGTATCCTCCTCTCTCCTGTGTGTATCCTTTTTTATTCTGTGTGTATCCTCCTGTCTCCTGTGTGTATCCTCCTCCCTCCTGTGTGTATTTTCTTTTTACCCGTGGGTATCCCTCCTCTCTTCTGTGTGTATCTTCCTCTCTCCTGTGTGTATCCTCCTGCATCCTGTGTGTATCCTTTACTTTCCTTTGTGTATGCTTATCTCTTCTGTGTGTATCTCCCTCTACTGTGTGTATCCTCCTCTCTGCTCTGTGTATCCTTCACCCTCCTGTGTGTATCCTTCTCTCTTTTGTTTTTATCTTCCTCTCTCCTGTGTGTATTTTCTTCTTAACTTTGTGTATCCCTTTTGTCTCCTGTGTTTATCTCCCTCTCTCTTGTGTGTATCCTCCTCTCTCCTGTGTGTATCTTTTCTCTCTCCTGTGTGTATGCCCCTCTCTTTTTTGTGTATTTTCCTCACCTGTGTGTATCCCCCTTTCTCCTGTGTATATCCTGCTCTCTATTTTGTGAATTCCCGTCTCTCCTATGTGTATCATTCTCTCTCTTGTGTGTATCCTCCTCTCTCCTGTGTGTATCTTTTCTCTCTCCTGTGTGTATGCCCCTCTCTTTTTTGTGTATTTTCCTCACCTGTGTGTATCCCCCTTTCTCCTGTGTATATCCTGCTCTCTATTTTGTGAATTCCCGTCTCTCCTATGCGTATCATTCTCTCTCCTGTGTGTATGCTCCTCTCTTTTGTGTGTATCCTCCTCTCTCCTGTGTGTATCCTCCTCTCTCCTGTGTGTATCCACCCTCTCTCTTGTGTGTAACGCCCTCTCTTCTCTGTGTATTAACCTTTCTTCTCTGTATACTCCTCTCTCCTGCGTGTATCCGCCTCTCTTTTTTGTGTATCTTCCTCTCTTCTGTATGTATTTTCCTCTGTCCTGTCTGTATGCCCCTCTTTCCTGTGTGTATTCCCCTCTTCTGTGTGTATACCCTCTCTCCTGTGTGTATTCCCATCTCCTGTGTTTATCCTCCTCTCTGTTGTGTATATTTCTTTTTCTCCTGTATGTATCCAACTCTTCTGTGTGTATCCCCCTCTCTCCTGTGTGTATGCCCTTCTCCTGTGTGTATACTTCTCTCTCCTGTGTGTATCCTCCTGTCTGCTGCGTGTATTCTTCTCTCTTCTGCGTGTATCCCTCCGCTTTCTTGTGTGTTTCCCCCTCTCTCCTATGTGTAACACCTTTCTTTACTGTGTGTATCACCCCTTTCTCCTGTGTGTATCCCCTTCTCTCTTGTGTGTATCTCCTCTCTCCTGTTTGTTTCATCCTCTCTTCTGTGTGTATCCTCTTCTCTCCTGTGTTTATGCACCTCTCTCCTGTGTGTATCACCCTTTTCTGTGTGTATTATTCTCTCACGTGTGTGCATCCTCCTGTCTCCTTTGTGTATTCTTCTCATTTTTGTGTGTACCATTCTCTCCTATGTGTATTCCCCTCACTTCTGTGTGGATCCCCCTCTCCTCTGTGTGTCCTCCTTTCATCTATGTGTATCCTCCTCTCTTTTGTGTGTATCTTTTATCTCTCCTGTGTGTATGCACCTCTCTTCTTTGTGTATTCCCCTTATCTTTGTGTATACCCCTCTCTCCTGTGTGTATCTTCACTCTCTCCTGTGTATAACCCTCTCTTTTGTGTGTATCCCCCTCGCTCCTGTGTGTGTTCTTTTCTCTTCTGTGTGTATTCTTTTCTCTTCTGTGTGTATCATTCTCTCTCTTTTGTGTATCCCTTTTTTTCTGTGTGTATTTTTTTCTCTCCTGTGTGTATTCACCTCTCTCCTGCGGGTATCCTCCTCTGTGCTGCGTGTATCCTCCTTTCTTTTGCGTGTATCCTCCTCTCTCGTGTGTATACCCCTTTCCTGTGTGTATACCCCTCTCTCCTATGTGTATTTCGTGTCTCCTATGTGGATCCCCTCTCTCTTGTATGTATCGCCTTCTCCTGTGTGTATGCTCCTCTCTCTTTTGTGTATCCAATCCTCTCCTGTTTGTATCTTCCTTTCTTTTGTGTGTATCCTTCTCTTTACTGTGCATATCTTTCTTTTTTCTGTGTGTATCCCCCTCTCTCCAGTGTGTAGCCTCTCACTTCTCTGAGTATGCCCAACTATCCTTTGTGTATACCCCTCTCTCCTGTTAGTATCTCCCCTCTCCCCTGTTTTTATCCCTTCTCTCGCCTTTGTATATCCTACCCTCTTCTGTGTGTATCCCCCTCTCTCCTGTGTGTATCCTCCTCTCTCCTGTGTGTACCCACCCTCTCCTTTGTGTATTCTCCTATCTCCTGTGTGTATCCGCCATCTCTCCTATGTGTAACGCCATCTATTCTCTGTGTATTCCCCTCTCTCCTGTGTATACTCCTCTCTTTTGCGTATATTCTCCTCTCTTCTTTGTGTATCTTCCTCTCTCATATGTGTATCCCCCTCTCTCCTGTGTGTGACCCTCTCTCTTGTGTGTATTCCCCTCTCTCTTGTTTGGATCCCCCTCTCTCCTGTGTATCCCCTTCTTCTGTGTGTATACCCCCTCTCCTGTGTGTATCCCCCTCTCCTGTGTGTTTTCCCCTCTCTCTTGTGTGTATTTCCCTGTCTCCTGCATGTATCCATCTCTCCTCTGTGTATCCTTCTCTCTCCTGTGTGTATGCTCCTCTTCTGTGTGTATACTCCTCTTTCCTGTGTGTACCCTCTTCTGTACTGTGTGTATCCTCCTCTCTCCTGTGTGTATCCTGCTCTCTCCTGTGTGTATCACTCCGCTTTCCTGTGTGATTTCCCCATCTCTCCTGTGGGTAACACCTTTCTTTCCTGTGTGTATCACCCCTTTCTGCTGTGTGTATCCTCCTCTCTCCTGTGTGTATTCCCCTTTCTTCTTTGTGTATCCCCGTTTTTTGTGTGGATGCCCCTCTCTCCTGTGTGTATCTCCCCCTCCTATGTGTATCCTCCTCTCTCCTGTGTGTATTTTATTCTCTACTGTGTGTATCCCCCTCTCTCCTGTGTGAATCCCTTTTTTTCTGTGTGTATCCTCTTCTGTCGTGCGTGTATCCTCCTCTCTCCTCTGTCTCTTCCCCTCTCTCCTGTATGTGTCCCCCTCTCCTGTGTTTATCCCCCCTGTCTCCTCTGTGTATCCCACTCTCTCCTCTGTGTATTTCCCTCTCTTTTTTTGTATCCCTTTCTCTTCTGTGTATAACTCCCACTTTTGTTTGTATCCTCTTCTCTTCTGTGTGTATCTTCCTCTCTCCTCTGTGTATCCTCCTCTCCCCTGTGTGTATCTTCCTCTCTCCTGTGTGTATCCCCTCTCCTGTGTGTATTTTTCTCTCTCCTGTGTGTATCCTCGTCTTTCCTTTGTGTATTTTCTTTACTCCTGTGTGCATCCCCCTCGCTCCTGTGTGTATTTCCCTCTCCTGTGTGTATCCCTTTCTTCTTTGTTTATTTCACTCCCTTCTCTGTGTATCCCCCCTTTTCTGAGTGTATGCCTTTCTCTCCTTTGTGTATCCTCCTCTCACCTGTGTGTATCCCTCGCTCCTCTGTGTATCCTTTTCTCTACTGCGTGTATCCTTTTCTCTTCTGTGTGTTTCATTCTCTCTCTTGTGTGTATCCCCCTTCTCTCCTGTGTGTATTTTTCTCTCTCCTGTGTGTATTTCCCTCTCTCCTGCGTGTATCCTCCTCTGTGCTTCGTGTATTCTCCTTTCATTTTCGTGCATCCTTTTCTCTCCTGTGTGTATACCCCTCTCTTATGTGTATTTCCCTCTCTCCTCTGTGGATCCTTCTCTCTCTCTTTTGTGTATCGCCGTCTCCTGTGTGTATCCTCCTCTCTCTTTTGTGTATCCATCTCTCTCCTGTGTGTATTCTTCTCTCTTCTTTGCGTATCTTCCTTCTCCTGTGTGTATCTTACTCTCTCCAGTGTGTATCTTCTCCCTTCTGTGTGTATGTCCCACTCTCAGGTGTGTATCCCCCTCTCTCCTGTTAGTATCCCCTCTCTCCCTTGTGTGTATTCTTTCTCTCGCCTTTATGTATCCTACTTTCTTCTCTGTGTATCCTTCTCTTTCTTGTGTGTAACCTTCCTCTCTCCTTTGTGTATCCTCCACTCTTCTGTGTGTATCCACCCTCTCCTGTGTGCATCCTCCACTCTCCTGTGTGTATCTTTCTTTCTACTGTGTGTATCTGCCCTCTCTCCTGTGTGTAATACTCTCTCTCCTCTGTGTACTCCCCTCTCTTCTGTGTATACTCCTCTCTCCTGCGTGTATCCTCCTCTCTCCTTTGTGTATCTTCCTCTTTCCTATGTCTATCCTCCTCTCTCCTGTGTGTATGCCCCTCTCTCTTGTGTGTATTTTCCTCTCTCCTGTGTGTATAACCTCTCTCCGCTGTGTATTCTACTCTCCTGTGGGTATCTCCCTCTCTCCTGTGTGTATTTCTCGGTCTCCTGTATGTATCCAACTCTCCTGTGTGTATCCCCCTCTCTTCTGTGTGTATGCCCCGCTCCTGTATTTATCCTCCTCTCTCCTGTGTGTATCCCTCCACTTTTCTGTGTTTTTCACCCCTCTCTTCTGTGGGTAACACCTTTCTTTCTTGTGTTTCACCCCTTTATCCTGTGTGTATCCTTCTCTCTCGTGTGTATCCCCTCTCTCCTGTTTGTTTCCTCCTCTCTCCTGTGTGTATCCTCCTCTATCCTGTGTTTACACCCCTCTCTCCTGTGTGTATCACACATTCTTGTGTGTATACTCCTGTCTCCTGGGTGTATCCCCTTTTCTTCTTTGTATATCCCCCTTTTCTGTGTGTATGCCCCTCTCTTCTGTGTATCTCCCTCTCCTATGTGTATCCTCTTCTCTCCAGTGTGTATCCTTTTCTCTCCTGTGTGTATCCTCCACTCTCCTCTGTCTATGCCCCTCTCTCCTGTATTTATACCCCTCTCCAGTGTTTGTCCCCCTCTCTCCTTTGTGTATCCCACCCTCTCCTCTGTGTATCTCCCATTCCTGAGGGTATCCCACTCTCTTCTCTGTGTATCCCACACTCCTGTGTGTATGCCCCTCTCTCTTGTGTGGATTTCCCTCTCTCCTGTGTGTATCCCCCTCTTCTGTATGTATCTCCCTCTTTCCAGAGTGTAGTTTTCTGTATTTTGCATGTATCCAACGCTTTTGTGTGTACCCTTTCTCTCCTCTGTGTATTCCTCTCTCTTCTGTGGGTATCCTTCACTCTCCTGTGTTTATCCTCCTCTCTTTCGTGTGTATTCTTCCCTCTTCTGTGTGTATCCCGCTTCCCCTGTGTGTATCCTTCTCTCTCCTGTGTGTATCCTCTTCTTTCCTGTGTGTATCTTCTTCTCTCCTGTGTGTATCCCCCCTGTCTCTTGTGTGTACACCCTCTCTTCTGTGTGTATCCTCCTCTCTTTTGAGTGTATCCTGCTCTCTTCTGTGTGTATGCCCCTCTCTCCTGTGTGTATCCCCATTTCCTGTATGTATCCTCCTCTTTTCTCTGTATCTTCCTCTTTTGTGTGTATCTCCATCTCCTGTGTGTATGCTCCTGTCTCCTTTGTGTATCCTCCACTGTCCTGTTTGTATCCTCCTCTCTCCTGTGTGTATTCTTCTCTCTTCTGTATTTGTCCCTGTCCCCCTGTTTGTATCCCTCTGTGTCCTGTGTGTATCTTCCTTTCTTTTATGTGTATCCTTCTCTCTTTTGTGTGTATCCTCTTTTCCCCTGTGTGTATCTTCCTCTCTCCTGTGTGAATGCCCCTCTCTCCTGTGTATCCCCCTCTTCGCTGTATTCTTCTCTCACCTGTGTGTATCCCCCTTTCTCCTGTGTGTATCACCCTCTCCTGTGTGTATGCCCCCCTCTCTTGTGTGTATTCCCATCTCCTGTGTGTATTCTCCTCTCTCCTTTGTATCCTTTTCTCTTTTCCGTGTATCTACCCCATACTGTTTGTATCCCCGTCTTCTTTGTGTATCCTTATCTCTCCTGTGTGTATCCCCCTCTCTCCTGTGTGCATCCTCCTCCCTTTTGCGTGTATCTTCTCTCTCCTGTGTGTATCCTCCTCTTTTTGTGTATCCTCTTATTTTCTGTGTGTATCCCCCTCTCCTGTGTGTATCTCCCTACTCTCTTGTTTGTATCCTCCTCTCTCCTGTGTGTATCCTTCTCCCTCCTGTGTGTATCCTCCTCTCTCTTGCGTGTAGCCTCCACTCTTCTGTCTGTATTTTCTTCTCTTTTTGTGTACCATCCTCCCTTCTGTATTTATTTTTCTCCCTCTGTGTGTATGCCCCTCTATCCTGTGTGTATGCCCCACACTCTTTTGTGTATACCCCTTTCTCCTGTGTGTATCCCCCTCTTTCTTGTGTGTATCCTCTTTTCTCCTGTGTGTATGCCCCTCTGTTCTGTGTGTATACCCCTCTCCTGTGTGGATCCCCCTTTCTCCTGTGTGCCTCTTCCCCACTTCTGTGTGTATCCCCTTCACCTGTGTGTTTCCCCCTCTCTACTGTGTTTCCCCCTCTCCTTTGTGTATCCTCTTCTCTCCTGGGTGTATTCTCCTCTCTTTTGTGCTTATCTTCCTCTCCGCAGTTTGTATCCTCCTCTCTCCTGTGTGTATCCCTCTCACCCTGTGTGTATCCTCCTCTATCCTGTGTGTATTTCCCTCTCTCCTGTGTGTTTCCCCTTCTCTTCTGGGTGGATCCTCCTCCTTCTGTGTGTATCCTCTTCTCTCTTGTGTGTATCCTCCTCTCTCCTGTGTGTATCCCTTTACCCCGTGTATATCTCCATTTCTCCTGGGTGTATTTTCCTCTTTTATGTGTATCTTCCTCTCTCCTGTGTGTATCTTCCTTTCACCGTGTGTATCCTTCTTTCTCCTGTTTGTATTTTTTCTGTCTTGTGTGTATTCTCCTCCTTGCTGTGTCCATCCTTCTCTCCCCTGTGTGTATTCTCTTCACTCCTGTGTGTATCTTTCTTTCTTTTGTGTGTATCTTCTTCTTTCCTATGTGTATACCCCTCTCTCCTGTGTGTATCCTCCTCTCTATTTTGTGTATTCTCCTCTATTTTATGTGTATCTTTCTCTCTTCTGTGTGTATGCCCCCAGCCTCCTGTGTGTATCCTTCTCTTTTGTATGTATTCTTTCCTGTGTCTATCTCTCTTTCACCTGTGTGTATTTTTCTCTCCTGTGTTTCCCCCCTGTCTCTTTAGTGTACGCTCCTCTCTCCTATGTGTATCCTCCTCTCTCCTGTGTGTATCTACCTCTCTCCTGTGTGTATCCCCCTCCACCTGTGTGTATCCCCCACTCTCCTGTGTGTTTCCCCCTCTCTTCTGTGTGTATTCTCTTCTCTCCTGGGTGTATTTTCCTCTCTTTTGTGCGTATTCTCCTCTTTGCTCTTTGTATGCTTCTCTCTCCTGTGTGTATTTCTTTCCCCCTGTGTGTATTCCCCTCTATCCAGTGTGTATTTTCCTCCATCCTTTGTGTATGTCGCACTCTCCTGTTTGTATTTGCCTCTCTCCTGTGTGTTTCCCCGTCTCTTCTAGGTGTATCCTCCTTTCTCCTGTGTGTATCCTCTTCTCTCTTGTGTGTATCCTCCTCTCTCCTGTGTGTATCCCTTTCCTTCTCTGTGTATCTCCATTTCTCCTGTGTGTATCCCCCTCTCTCCTGTGTGTATCCTCCTATCTTCTGTGTGGAACTTACTCTCTTCTGTGTGTATCTTCTTCTCTCCTGTGTGTATACCCCGTCTCTCCTGTGTGTATCCACCTCTCTATTGTGTGTATTTTTCTTTATCCTGTGTGTATACTCTTCTCTTCTGCGTGTATGACCCACCCTCCTGTGTGTATCTTTCCCTTTTGTGTGTATCCTTTTCTTTCCTGTGTGTATCCTTCTTCCACCTGTGTGTATCCCCCCTCGTGTGTATGCCCCTGTCTCTTTTGTGTATGCTCCTCTCTCTTATGTGTATCCTCCTCTCTTTTCTGTGTATCTTCCTCTCTCCTGTGTGTATCCCCCTCCACCTGTGTGTATCCCCCACTCTCCTGTGTGTTTCCCCCTCTCTCTTGTGTGTATTTTCCTCTCTGCTGTGTGTATTCTTTTTTCATTTGTGTGGATCATCCTCTCTCCTGTGTGTATAGTCCTCCCTCCTGTGTGTATCTTTCTCTCTCCTGTGTGTATTCTCTCTCCTCTGTGTATTCTCCTGTCTCTTGTGTGTATCCTCCTCTCTCTTCTATTTTCTTATCTCTTGTGTGTATCCCTCCTCACTCCTGTGTGTATCCCCCTTTCTCCTGTGTGTATCTTCCCTTTTCCTGTGTGTATTCCCCTCTCTTCTGTTTTTATCTTCCTCTCCTGTGTGTATCCTCCTCTCTTCTCTGTGTATCCTCCTCTCTCCTGTGTTTATCCTCCAATCTCCTATGTGTATCCTTTTTTATCCTGTGTTTATCCCCCTCTCTTGTGTGTATTCTTCTCTCTTCTGTGTGTATCCTGCTCTCTACTGTGTGTATCCTCCTCTCTCCTGTATTTATTCTTCTCCCACTGTGTGTATTCCCCTCTCTGCTATGTATATCCCCTTCCCTCCTGTGTTTATGCCCCACTCTTCTGGGTGTATCATCCTCTCTCCTATGTGTATCTTCCCGCTCTCCTGTGAGTATCCCCGTCTATTTTGTGTGTATACACCTCTCTCCTGTGTGTATCCCCCTCTCCTTTGTGTATCCGCCTTTCTTCTACGTTTATCTCACCGTCTCCAGTGTTTATCCCCAACGACTGTGTGTATCCCCTTCTCTCTTGTGTGTTTCCTTCTCTTCTTTGTGTATCTTCCTCTCTGCAGAGTGTAGCCTCCTCTCTCCTGTGTGTATCATCCTCTCTCCTTTGCGTATCCCCCTCTCTCTTGTGTGTATCCCACCGTCTGCAGTGTTTATCCAACTCGCATGTTTGTATCCCCCTCTCTCTTGTGTGTTTCCCCCTCTTCTTTTTATATCCTCCTCTCTCCTGTGTGTATCCTTCTTTCTCCTATGTGTACTCTTTTCTATCCTGTGTGTATCCCCCTCTCTTGTGTGAATTCTTCTCTTTTCTGTGTGTATCATCCTCTCTCCTGTGTATATCCTCTTCTCTCCTATGTGTAACCTTTACTATCCTGTGTGTATCCCCCTCTCTTGTGTGTATTATTCTCCCTCCTTTGTGTATCCTTCTCTCTCCTATGTATATCCTCCTCTCTTCTATGTGTATCCTCCTCTCTCTTGTGTGTATCCTCTCTCTCGTGTGTTTTTCCATCTTCTTTGTTTATCCTCCTCTCTCCTTTGTGTAGCCTCCTCTCTCCTGTGTTTTCCCCTCTCTCCTCTGTGTATCACCCTTCCTTCTGTGTGTATGCCGCACTCTCCTGTTTGTATCCCCCTTTTTCTGTGTGTATCCCCCTTTCTTTTTGTGTAGTCTCCTCTCCTTTTTGGGTATGCCTCTCTGTCTTGTGTGTACTCCCCTCTCTCCTGTGTGTATCACCCTCTCTCCCGTGTGTATCCAACTCCCTTCTTTGTGTATCCCTGTCTCTTGTGTGTTTCTTTTTCTCTCCTGTGTGTATTTTCCTCTCCTGTGTTTATCCCCCCTCTTCTATGTGTATTTTTCTGTCTTTTGTGTGTATCATTTTCTATTTTGTGTGTATCCTCCTCTCTTCTGTGTGTATCCCCCTCCCTTCTGTATATATGCCACACTCTCCTGTTTCTATCCCCCTTTTTTTGTGTGTGCATCCCCCACTCTTTTTTGTGTCTTCTCCTTTCTCCTGTGGGTATGCCCATCTCTCTTGTGTGTATTCCCCTCTCTCCTGTGTGTATCCCCCTCTCTCATGTGTGTATTCAACTCCCTTCTTTCTGCATCCCTGTTTCCTATGTGTACCTTTTTTCTCTCCTGTGTGTATTCCCCTCTTTTTTGTTTATTTCCCCCTCTTCTGTGTGTATCATTCTGTCTCCTGTGTGTATCATTTTCTATTTTGTGTGTATCCTCTTCTATCATGTGTGTATCTTTCTCTCTACTGTGTTTATCCTTCTCTCCTGTGTGTATCTATCCCTGTGTGTATGCTCCTCTCTCCTGTGTGTATGCTCCTCTCTCTGTGTGTATCTCTCGTCATTCCTCTGTGTATCCCCCTTTCTCCTTTGTGTATCCACCCTCTCTCCTGTGTGTATCCCCTCTTTCTCTTGTGTGTGTTCTTCTTTCTCCTGTGTTTATCACCTCTCTCCCGTGTGAACCCTAATCTCTGCTGTGTGTATTCTCCTTTCTCCTGTGTGTATGCCTTTCTCTCCTTTGTGTATCCTCTCCTGTGTGCATTCTCCTCTTTCCTATGTGTATCTCCCTTTCTCCTGTGTGTATCACCCTCTCCTGTGTGTATGCCCCTCTCTCCTGTGTATATAATTTTCTCTCCTGTGTGTATCCTTTTCTCTTTTTCATGTATCCCCCTCTCTCCTGTGTTTATCCCCCTCTCTCCTGTGTGTATCCTCCTTTCTCCTGTGTGCATCTCCTCTCTACTGTGTGTATTCCCCCTCTCCTCTGTGTATCCCCTTCTCTCCTGTGTGCATATTTTACTCTTTTGTGTGTATCCCCCTCTCTCCAGTGAGTATCCTTCTCTCTCCTGTGATTATACTCCTCTCTTCTGTGTGTATCGCCTTATCCTGTGTGTATCCCCCCACTCTCCTGTGTGTATCCTTTCCTCTCCTGCGTATATCCTTCTCTCTCTTGTGTGTATCCTCCTCTTTCCTATGTTTATCGTCCTTTCTTCTGTCTGTATCCTCCTCTCTTTTTTGTGTACCCTCCTCCCTCCTGTATTTATCCTTCTCCCCCTCTGTGTATCCCCCTCTCTCCTGTGTGTATACCCCTCCATCCTGTGTGTATGCCCCACTCTTCTGTGTGTATCCCCCTTTCTCCTATGTGTATCCCCCTTCTCTCCTGTGTGTATCCTCCTCTCTCCTGTGTGTATGCTCCTCTTTTTATTGTGTATCCTCCTCTCCTCTGTGGATCCCCCTTTCTCTTGTGTGCATCCCCCCACTTCTGTGTGTATCCCTCTCGCCTGTGTATATCCCCCACTCTACTGTGTTTTCCCCCTCTCCTTTGTGTATCCTCCTCTGTCATGTGTGTATTCTCTTCTCTCCTGTGCGTATCCTCCTGTCTGTTGTTTGAATTCTCCAATCTCCTGTGTGTATTTTCCTCGTTCTGTGTATCCCCCTCTCTCCTTTGTCTATCCTCCTCTCTCTTGTGTGTATCCTCCTCTCTCCTATGTGTATCCCCCTCCCCCTGTGTGTATCCTCATTCCTCTTTTGTGTATCTTCCTCTTTTGTCTTTATCTGCCTCTCTCCTATGTGTATCCTGCTTTCACCTGTGTGTATCCTTCTTTCTCCTGTTTGTATTTTTTTCTCTTTTGTGTGTGTCCTCCTCTCTCCTGTGTGTATCCATCTTTCCCCTGTGTGTATCCTTCTCTCTCCTGTGTGTATTCTCTTCACTCCTGTGTGTATCTTTCTTTCTTTTGTGTGTATCTTCTTCTTTCCTATGTGTATACCCCTCTCTCCTGTGTGTATCCTCCTCTCTATTTTGTGTATTCTCCTCTATTTTATGTGTATCTTTCTCTCTTCTGTGTGTATGCCCCCAGCCTCCTGTGTGTATCCTTCTCTTTTGTATGTATTCTTTCCTGTGTCTATCTCTCTTTCACCTGTGTGTATTTTTCTCTCCTGTGTTTCCCCCCTGTCTCTTTAGTGTACGCTCCTCTCTCCTATGTGTATCCTCCTCTCTCCTGTGTGTATCTACCTCTCTCCTGTGTGTATCCCCCTCCACCTGTGTGTATCCCCCACTCTCCTGTGTGTTTCCCCCTCTCTTCTGTGTGTATTCTCTTCTCTCCTGGGTGTATTTTCCTCTCTTTTGTGCGTATTCTCCTCTTTGCTCTTTGTATGCTTCTCTCTCCTGTGTGTATTTCTTTCCCCCTGTGTGTATTCCCCTCTATCCAGTGTGTATTTTCCTCCATCCTTTGTGTATGTCGCACTCTCCTGTTTGTATTTGCCTCTCTCCTGTGTGTTTCCCCGTCTCTTCTAGGTGTATCCTCCTTTCTCCTGTGTGTATCCTCTTCTCTCTTGTGTGTATCCTCCTCTCTCCTGTGTGTATCCCTTTCCTTCTCTGTGTATCTCCATTTCTCCTGTGTGTATCCCCCTCTCTCCTGTGTGTATCCTCCTATCTTCTGTGTGGAACTTACTCTCTTCTGTGTGTATCTTCTTCTCTCCTGTGTGTATACCCCGTCTCTCCTGTGTGTATCCACCTCTCTATTGTGTGTATTTTTCTTTATCCTGTGTGTATACTCTTCTCTTCTGCGTGTATGACCCACCCTCCTGTGTGTATCTTTCCCTTTTGTGTGTATCCTTTTCTTTCCTGTGTGTATCCTTCTTCCACCTGTGTGTATCCCCCCTCGTGTGTATGCCCCTGTCTCTTTTGTGTATGCTCCTCTCTCTTATGTGTATCCTCCTCTCTTTTCTGTGTATCTTCCTCTCTCCTGTGTGTATCCCCCTCCACCTGTGTGTATCCCCCACTCTCCTGTGTGTTTCCCCCTCTCTCTTGTGTGTATTTTCCTCTCTGCTGTGTGTATTCTTTTTTCATTTGTGTGGATCATCCTCTCTCCTGTGTGTATAGTCCTCCCTCCTGTGTGTATCTTTCTCTCTCCTGTGTGTATTCTCTCTCCTCTGTGTATTCTCCTGTCTCTTGTGTGTATCCTCCTCTCTCTTCTATTTTCTTATCTCTTGTGTGTATCCCTCCTCACTCCTGTGTGTATCCCCCTTTCTCCTGTGTGTATCTTCCCTTTTCCTGTGTGTATTCCCCTCTCTTCTGTTTTTATCTTCCTCTCCTGTGTGTATCCTCCTCTCTTCTCTGTGTATCCTCCTCTCTCCTGTGTTTATCCTCCAATCTCCTATGTGTATCCTTTTTTATCCTGTGTTTATCCCCCTCTCTTGTGTGTATTCTTCTCTCTTCTGTGTGTATCCTGCTCTCTACTGTGTGTATCCTCCTCTCTCCTGTATTTATTCTTCTCCCACTGTGTGTATTCCCCTCTCTGCTATGTATATCCCCTTCCCTCCTGTGTTTATGCCCCACTCTTCTGGGTGTATCATCCTCTCTCCTATGTGTATCTTCCCGCTCTCCTGTGAGTATCCCCGTCTATTTTGTGTGTATACACCTCTCTCCTGTGTGTATCCCCCTCTCCTTTGTGTATCCGCCTTTCTTCTACGTTTATCTCACCGTCTCCAGTGTTTATCCCCAACGACTGTGTGTATCCCCTTCTCTCTTGTGTGTTTCCTTCTCTTCTTTGTGTATCTTCCTCTCTGCAGAGTGTAGCCTCCTCTCTCCTGTGTGTATCATCCTCTCTCCTTTGCGTATCCCCCTCTCTCTTGTGTGTATCCCACCGTCTGCAGTGTTTATCCAACTCGCATGTTTGTATCCCCCTCTCTCTTGTGTGTTTCCCCCTCTTCTTTTTATATCCTCCTCTCTCCTGTGTGTATCCTTCTTTCTCCTATGTGTACTCTTTTCTATCCTGTGTGTATCCCCCTCTCTTGTGTGAATTCTTCTCTTTTCTGTGTGTATCATCCTCTCTCCTGTGTATATCCTCTTCTCTCCTATGTGTAACCTTTACTATCCTGTGTGTATCCCCCTCTCTTGTGTGTATTATTCTCCCTCCTTTGTGTATCCTTCTCTCTCCTATGTATATCCTCCTCTCTTCTATGTGTATCCTCCTCTCTCTTGTGTGTATCCTCTCTCTCGTGTGTTTTTCCATCTTCTTTGTTTATCCTCCTCTCTCCTTTGTGTAGCCTCCTCTCTCCTGTGTTTTCCCCTCTCTCCTCTGTGTATCACCCTTCCTTCTGTGTGTATGCCGCACTCTCCTGTTTGTATCCCCCTTTTTCTGTGTGTATCCCCCTTTCTTTTTGTGTAGTCTCCTCTCCTTTTTGGGTATGCCTCTCTGTCTTGTGTGTACTCCCCTCTCTCCTGTGTGTATCACCCTCTCTCCCGTGTGTATCCAACTCCCTTCTTTGTGTATCCCTGTCTCTTGTGTGTTTCTTTTTCTCTCCTGTGTGTATTTTCCTCTCCTGTGTTTATCCCCCCTCTTCTATGTGTATTTTTCTGTCTTTTGTGTGTATCATTTTCTATTTTGTGTGTATCCTCCTCTCTTCTGTGTGTATCCCCCTCCCTTCTGTATATATGCCACACTCTCCTGTTTCTATCCCCCTTTTTTTGTGTGTGCATCCCCCACTCTTTTTTGTGTCTTCTCCTTTCTCCTGTGGGTATGCCCATCTCTCTTGTGTGTATTCCCCTCTCTCCTGTGTGTATCCCCCTCTCTCATGTGTGTATTCAACTCCCTTCTTTCTGCATCCCTGTTTCCTATGTGTACCTTTTTTCTCTCCTGTGTGTATTCCCCTCTTTTTTGTTTATTTCCCCCTCTTCTGTGTGTATCATTCTGTCTCCTGTGTGTATCATTTTCTATTTTGTGTGTATCCTCTTCTATCATGTGTGTATCTTTCTCTCTACTGTGTTTATCCTTCTCTCCTGTGTGTATCTATCCCTGTGTGTATGCTCCTCTCTCCTGTGTGTATGCTCCTCTCTCTGTGTGTATCTCTCGTCATTCCTCTGTGTATCCCCCTTTCTCCTTTGTGTATCCACCCTCTCTCCTGTGTGTATCCCCTCTTTCTCTTGTGTGTGTTCTTCTTTCTCCTGTGTTTATCACCTCTCTCCCGTGTGAACCCTAATCTCTGCTGTGTGTATTCTCCTTTCTCCTGTGTGTATGCCTTTCTCTCCTTTGTGTATCCTCTCCTGTGTGCATTCTCCTCTTTCCTATGTGTATCTCCCTTTCTCCTGTGTGTATCACCCTCTCCTGTGTGTATGCCCCTCTCTCCTGTGTATATAATTTTCTCTCCTGTGTGTATCCTTTTCTCTTTTTCATGTATCCCCCTCTCTCCTGTGTTTATCCCCCTCTCTCCTGTGTGTATCCTCCTTTCTCCTGTGTGCATCTCCTCTCTACTGTGTGTATTCCCCCTCTCCTCTGTGTATCCCCTTCTCTCCTGTGTGCATATTTTACTCTTTTGTGTGTATCCCCCTCTCTCCAGTGAGTATCCTTCTCTCTCCTGTGATTATACTCCTCTCTTCTGTGTGTATCGCCTTATCCTGTGTGTATCCCCCCACTCTCCTGTGTGTATCCTTTCCTCTCCTGCGTATATCCTTCTCTCTCTTGTGTGTATCCTCCTCTTTCCTATGTTTATCGTCCTTTCTTCTGTCTGTATCCTCCTCTCTTTTTTGTGTACCCTCCTCCCTCCTGTATTTATCCTTCTCCCCCTCTGTGTATCCCCCTCTCTCCTGTGTGTATACCCCTCCATCCTGTGTGTATGCCCCACTCTTCTGTGTGTATCCCCCTTTCTCCTATGTGTATCCCCCTTCTCTCCTGTGTGTATCCTCCTCTCTCCTGTGTGTATGCTCCTCTTTTTATTGTGTATCCTCCTCTCCTCTGTGGATCCCCCTTTCTCTTGTGTGCATCCCCCCACTTCTGTGTGTATCCCTCTCGCCTGTGTATATCCCCCACTCTACTGTGTTTTCCCCCTCTCCTTTGTGTATCCTCCTCTGTCATGTGTGTATTCTCTTCTCTCCTGTGCGTATCCTCCTGTCTGTTGTTTGAATTCTCCAATCTCCTGTGTGTATTTTCCTCGTTCTGTGTATCCCCCTCTCTCCTTTGTCTATCCTCCTCTCTCTTGTGTGTATCCTCCTCTCTCCTATGTGTATCCCCCTCCCCCTGTGTGTATCCTCATTCCTCTTTTGTGTATCTTCCTCTTTTGTCTTTATCTGCCTCTCTCCTATGTGTATCCTGCTTTCACCTGTGTGTATCCTTCTTTCTCCTGTTTGTATTTTTTTCTCTTTTGTGTGTGTCCTCCTCTCTCCTGTGTGTATCCATCTTTCCCCTGTGTGTATCCTTCTCTCTCCTGTGTGTGTCTTCCTCTTTTCTGTGTGTATCTTCTTCTCTTCTGTGTGTATATCCCCTCTCTACCCTGTGTATCTCCCTCTCTATTGTGTGCATTCTTCTCTATCCTGTGTGTATCCTCCTCTCTCCTGTGTGTATGCTCCCCTCTCCTGTGTGTATCCCCCTCTTTCTGTGTATCCTGACTTTCCTGTGTGTATTCCCCATTCTCCTGTGTGTATCTTCCTCTCCTGTGTGTATGCCTATGACTTTTTTGTGTATGCTCCTCTCTCCTATGTTTATTTTCCTCTCTCCTGTGTGTATCCTTTTCCCTCCTGTGTGTATGCCCCTCCACATATGTGTATCCCCCACTCTTCTGTGTTTTCTTCCCTCTCTCCTGTGTGTATTTTTCTCTCTGCTGTGTGTACCCTTTTTTCATTTGTGTGGGTCACCCTCTCTCCTGTGTGTATCCTCCTCTCTTCTGTGTGTATCTTCCACAATCCTGTATGTATTTCCCCTCTCTCCTGTGTGTATTCTCTTGTCTTTTGTGGGTATCCTACTCTCTCCAGTGTGCATTTTCTTATCTCCTGTGTGTACCCCCTCTCCTGTGTGTATCCCCCCTCTTTCCTGTGTGTATCCTCCTTTTTTCGGCGTGTATCCTCCTCTCTCCTGTGTGTATCCTCCTCTCTCCTGCGTATATCATCCTCTATTCAGTCCGTATTCTCCAGTCTTTGGTGTGTATCCTTCTCTCTCTTGTATTTATTCTTGTCTTCCTGTGTGTATTCTTCTCTCTCCTGTGTGTATTACCTTCCCTTCTTTGTGTATCCCCCTCTCTCCTGTGTGTATCCTCCTCTATTTTTTGTTTATACCACTCTCTCCTGTGTGTATTCTTCTCTTTTTTGTGTATGCCCCCTTTTCTCTGTGTATCACACCGTCTCCTGTGTGTATTCCCCTCGCCTGTGTGTATCCCCCTCTCTCTTGTTTGTTTTCCTCTCTTCTTTGTGTATACTCTTCTATCCTGTGTGTAGCCTCCTCTCTCCTGTGTGTATCCTCCTCTCTCCTGTGTGTATCCCCGTCCCTCTTGTTTGTATGCCACACTCCCCTGTTTGTATCCCCCTTTCTCCTGTGTGTATCCCCCACTCTCCTTTGTGTATCACACCATCTCCCGTGTGTATCCTTTTCTCTCCTGTGTGTATCCTCCTCTGGCTTTTGTGTATTCTCCTCTCTCCTGTGGGTATAACCCTCCTCTTGTGTGTATCCCCATTCCTCCTCTGTGTATTTCCCCTCTCCTGTGTGTATCCTCCTCTCTCCTGCGAGTATCCTTCTCTCTTTTCTTTGTATCATCTTCCCTTTTGTGTGTATCCTTCTCTCTCCTGTATTTATCCTTCTTTCACTGTGTATATACCCCTCTCTCCTGTTTGTATCCTCCTCTCTCCTGTGTGTATCCCCCCTCTCCTGTGTGTATCCTTCTCTCTCCTGCGTGTATGCCCCTTTCTCCTGTGTGTATCCTCCTCTCTCCTGCGTGTATGCACCTTTCTCCTGTGTGTATCCTCCTCTCCTGTGTGTATCCTCCTCTCTCTTGTGTGTACTTCCCCGTCTCCAGTGTGTATCCCTCTCGCCTGTTTGTATCCTTTCCTCTCCTTCGTATTTCCCCTCTTTTTTCTGAATCCTCCTTTCTCCTGTGTGTATTCTTTTCTCTCCTGTGTGTATCTTCCTCTCTCCTGTGTGTATTTTTCTCTCTCCTGTGTGTATTCCGCTCTTTCTGTGTGTATTCTTCTCTCTCCTCTGTGTATACCCCTCCCTCCTGTGTGTATCCCCCTCTCTCCTGTGTGTATCTTCCTCTCTACTGTGTCTATGCCCCTCTGTCTTGTGTGTATTCTTCTTTCTCCTGTATGTATCCCCCTGTCTCCTCTCTGTATCCCCATCTCCTGTGTGTATCCTTCTCTCTCCTGCGTGTATTATCCTGTTTCCTGTGTTTATCCAAATCTCTTGTTTGTATTTCTTCTCTCCTGTGTGTATGCCCCTCTCCTGTGTGTATCCTCCTTTCTCCTGTGTGTATTCTCCTCTCTCATTTGTGTATCCTCTTCTCTCCTGTGTGTATCCTTCTCTTTCCTGTGTGCATACTCCTCTCTCCTTTGTGTATTTTCTCTTCTCTTGTGTGTATCTTCTTTTCTCCTGTGTGTATCCCTCCTCTCTCCTGTGTGTTTCTCCCCTCTCTCCTGTGTGTAATTTCTTTCTCTCTTGTGTGTATCCCCCCTTTCTTCTGTGTGTATCACCCTCTCTCCAGTGTGCATCCCCTCTCTCCTTTTTGTATCTTCCTTTCTCCTGTGTGTATCTTCTTCGCTACTGTTTGTATGCCCCTCTCTGCTTTGTGTATCCCCCTCTTCTGTGTGTATCCTTTTCTCTCGTGTGAAATTTTTTTCTCCTGTGTCTATCTTTTTTTCCTGTGTGCATGCCCCTCTCTTCTTCGTGTATCCTTCTCTCTTCTGTGTATCCTTTCCCCCCCGTGTGTATTTTTCTCTCTCCTGCGTGTATACTCCTTGATTCTGTGTGTATTTCTCCTCTTTCCTGTGCGTTTCCCCCTCTCTTTTGTGTGTAATTCCTTTTTCTCCTGTGTGTATCCCCCCTTTCTCCTGTGTGTATCTTCTCTCACCTCTTTGTATTTTTCTCTCTCATGTGTGTATCATCCTCTCTCCTGTGTGTATCCCCATCTCCTGTGTGTATACCCCATCTCCTGTCTTTACCCTTCTTTCTTCTCTGTGTATCCCCTTTCCTGTGTGCGTTCTCCTTTCTAATTTGTGTATCTCCCTCTCCTGTGTGTATCCTCCTCTCTCCTGTGTGGTTCTTTATTTCTCCTGTATGTATCCCCCTTTCTCCTGTGTGTATCACTACTCTCCTGTGTGTAACCCCCTCTCTCCTGTGTGTATCATTCTCTCATTTGTGTGTATCTTCCTTTCTCTGGTGTGTATCCTTCTCTCTCCTGTGTGTACCCTTCTGTCTTATGTGTGTATCACCTCTCTCCTGTGTGTATCCTTCTCTCTCCTATGTGTATCCTTCTGTCTTATGTGTGTATCCTTCTCTCTCCGGCGTGTACCCTTTTTTCTCCTGTGTGTATCGCCTCTCTCCTGTGTGTATCCTTCTGTCTTATATGTGTATCCTTCTCTGTTTTGTGTGTATCCTTCTCTCTCCGGTGTGTACCCTTCTTTCTCCTGTGCTTATCACCTCTCTCCTGTGTGTATTATTCTCTCTCCTGTGTGTA
This sequence comes from Saguinus oedipus, assembly GCA_031835075.1. Classification (NCBI taxonomy): domain Eukaryota; kingdom Metazoa; phylum Chordata; class Mammalia; order Primates; family Cebidae; genus Saguinus; species Saguinus oedipus. Next base: position 31,715,021 of record CM063172.1, read on the forward strand.
TCCTTCTGTCTTATGTGTGTATCCTTCTCTATTTTGTGTGTATCCTTCTCTCTCCTGTGTGTATTCTTTTCTTTCCTGTTTGTATTTTATTTTTCTGTGTGTATCTTCCTCTCTCCTGTGTGCATCCTGCTCTCTTTTATGTGTATCATCTTCTCTCTTTTGTGTATTCCTTCTCTCTCTTGGATGTATCCCCCTTCTCTCTTGTGTGTATCTCCTCTCTCTTCGTGTGTATCCCCCTCTCTCCTATGTGTATCCTCCACTCTTCTGTGGGTATTTTCTCTCTCCTCTGTGTATTCTCCTCTCTTCTGTGTGTATTCCCCTCTCCTGTGTGTATTCTCCTCTCTCTTGTGTGTATCCCCCTTTCACTTGTGTGCTTTCCCCTCTCCTGTGTGTTTCCTTTTCTCTCCTGTGTGTATCCTTCCCTCTTTTCGGTATATCACCATCTCTACTGTGTATCCCCCTGTTTTTTGTGTATCCTCTTTTCTTCTTTGTGTATCTTCCTCTCTCCTCTGTGTACCCTCCCCTTTCCTGTGTGTATCAGCCCTCTTCTGTGTGTATCGCCCTCTCTCCTGTGTTTATCTTTCTCTTTCCTGTGTGTATCCTCCTCTCTCCTGTGTGTATACTCCTCTCACCTGTTTGTATTCTCCTCTCTTCTATTTGTATCCCCCTCTCCTGTGTGTATTCTCCCTCTTCACTCTGTGTATCCTCGTCTCTTCTGCGTGTATCCTCCTCTCTTCTGTGTGTATCCTCCTCTCTCCTGTGTGAATTTTTTTCTCTCCTGCGTGTGTTTTTCTTTCTTCTGTCTGTATCATATTCTATTGTATGTGTCCTCCTCCCTCCTGTCATTATTCTTCTCCCCCTGTGTGTATCCCCGTTTCCTGTGTGTATCCCCCTCTCTTCTATGTGTATGCCCCACTCTCCTGTGTGTATCCCCTCTCTCCTGTGTATCCTTCCTCTCTCCTGTGTTTACCCTCCACTCTCCTCTGTGTATGCCCCTCTCTCCTGTGTGTATCCCTTTCTCTTGTGTGTATCCCACTCTTTCCTGTGTGTATCCTACCCTCTGCTGTGTTTATCCTTCTCTCTTTTGCTTTTATTTCCTTCATTCCTGTGTGTATCCTCCTTTCTCCTGTGTGTATTGTCATCTCTGTTGTGTGTATCCTCCTCTCTCCTGTGTGTATACCCCTCCCTCTTTGTGTATGCCACACTCTCCTGTTTGTATCCACCACTCTCCTGAGTGTATTCCCCTCTCTCTTGTGTGTATCCTCCTCTATCCTGTGTGTATCCTCCTTTGACGTGTGTATCCTCCTCTCTCCTTGTTGTACCATTTTCTCTTCTGTGTGTATCTTCCTCTTTTCTTTCTGTATCCTCCTCTCTTTTGTGTGTATCCTACTCTCTTTTGTGTGTACCCTTCCTAATCCTTTGTGTTTCTCCCTCGCCTGTGTGTATCCCCCTTTCTCCTCTCATTTGTGTATTCTCCTTTCTCCTGTGTGTATCCTCCTCTCTCCTGTGTTTATCCTCCCCTCTTTTGCGTTTATCTCCCTCTTTCCTGTGTGTATCCTTTCTTCTCCTGTGTGTATTTTCCTCTCTCTTGTGTGTATGCTCCTCTCTCCTGTGTGTATCGCCCTCTTCCTTTGTGTATGCCGCACTCTCCTGTTTGTATCCCTCACTCTCCTGAGTGTATTCCCCTCTCGCCTGTGTGTATCCTTTTTTCACGTGTGTAACCTCCTCTCTCTTGTTTCCATCATTTTCTCTCCTGTGTGTATCCTCCTCTCTCTTTTCTGTATCCTCCTCTTTTTTGTGTGTATTTTCCTCTCTCCTGTGTGTATCCTCCTTTCTCCTGTGTGTACCTTCTCTCTTGTGTGTACACCCCATCTCTCCTGTTTGTATCCTCCTCTCTATTGTGTGTATCCTGCTCTATTCTGTGTATATTCTCCTCTCTTCTGTGTGTATGCTTCTCTCTCCTGTGTGTATCCCTCTCTTCTGCGTGTACCCTTTGTGTCCTGTGTGTATCCCCCTCTATCTTGTGTGTATCACCCTCTCCTTTGTGTATGCCTTTGTCTCTTTTGTGTATTCTCTTCTCTCCTGTGTGTATCTTTCCCTCTCATTTGTATATCCTTCTCTCTCCTATGTGTATCCTCCTCTCTCCTGTGTGTATCCTCCTCTCTGCTGTGTTTATCCTTCTCTCTTTTGCGTTTTTCCCCCTCATTCCTGTGTGTATTCTCCGTTCTCCTGTGTATTTTCCTCTCTCTTGTATATATCCTCCTCTCTCCTGTGTGTATCCTCCTCCCCATTTGTGTATGCCACACTCTCCTGTTTGTATCCCGACTCTCCTCAGTCTATTCCCCTCTCTCTTGTGTGTATTTTCTTCTCTCCTGTGTGTCTCCTCCTTTCACGTGTGTATCCTCCTCTCCTGTTTGTATCATTTTCTTTCCTGTGTGTATCCTATTCTCTCCTTTCTGTATTCTCCTCTCTTTTTTGTATATCCCCCTCTCTCCTGTGTGTATTCCCCTCTTCTGCGTGTATCCGTTTTATCCTGTGTGTATCCTTCCCTATTTTGTGTGTATCAGCCTCTCCTTTGTGTATGCCTTTGTCTCTTTTGTGTATTCTCCTCTCTCATGTGTGTATCTTCCTCTCTAATGTGTGTACTTTTGTCTCTCCTGTGTGTATCTTTCTGCTTCTGTGTGTATCCCACTGTCTCCTGTGTGTATCATTTTGTCTTCTCAGTTTATCCTCTTTTCACCTGTGGGGATCCTCCTCTCTCCTGTGAGTATAATCATCCCTTTTGTGTGTATCTTCCTCTCTACTGTGTGTATCCTTTTCTATTCTGTGTGTATCCTCCTCCCTTCTGTGTGTATTTTCTTTTCTCCCGTGGGTATCCCCCCTCTCTCCTGTGTGTAAATTTCTCTCTCCTGTGTGTAACTTTCTCTCTCCTGTGTGTATCCTCCTGCATTCTGTGTGTACCATTTTCTCTCCTTTCTGTATGCCCCTCTCTTCTCAGTGTATCCCCCTCTACTGTGTGTATCCTCCTCTCTGCTCTGTGTATCCTTCACCCTCCTGTGTGTATCCTCCTCTCTTTTGTTTTTATCTTCCTCTCTCATGTGTGTATTTTCTTTTTTTTTTTTTTTTAAATTTTTATTGCATTATAGGTTTGGGGGTACATGTGCAGAACAAGCAAGATAGTTGCATAGGTACACACATGGCAGTGTGCTTTGCTGCTTTCCTCCCTTTCACCCACACTTGGTATTCATCCCCAGGCTATCCCCCCCAGCCCCCCCGCTGTCCCTCCCCCATTCCCCCCAACAGTCACCAGTGTATAGTAGACCGCCTCTCTGTGTCCATGTGTTCTCATTTTTCTCACCCACCTATGAGTGAGTATATGCGGTATCTCTTTTTCTGTTCTTGTGTCAGTTTGCTGAGAATGATGTTCTCCAGATTCATCCATGTCCCTACAAAGGACACAAACTCATCATTTTTGATTGCTGCATAATATTCCATGGTGTATATGTGCCACATTTTCCCAGTCCAGTCTATCATCGTTGGGCATTTGGGTTGGTTCCAGGTCTTTGCTATTGTAAACAGTGCTGCAATGAACATTCGTGTGCATGTGTCCTTATAGTAGAACGATTTATAATCCTTTGGATAGATACCCAGTAATGGGATTGCTGGGTCAAATGGAATTTCTATTTCTAGGTCCCTGAGGAATCGCCACACTGTCTTCCACAATGGTTGAACTAATTTACACTCCCACCAACAGTGTAAGAGTGTTCCTATTTCTCCACATCCTCTCCAGCATCTGCTGTCTCCAGATTTTTTAATGATCGCCATTCTAACTGGTGTGAGATGGTATCTCAATGTGGTTTTGATTTGCATCTCTCTAATGACCAATGACGATGAGCACTTTTTCATATGTTTGCTGGCCTCATGTATGTATTTTCTTCTTAACTTTGTGTATCCCTTTTGTCTCCTGTGTTTATCCCCCTCTCTCTTGTGTGTATCTTTTCTCTCTCCTGTGTGTATGCCCCTCTCTTTTTTGTGTATTTCCCTCACATGTGTATATACCCCTCTCTCCTGTGTGTATCCCTCTCTCTCCTGTGTATATCCTGCTCTCTATTTTGTGAATTCCCGTCTCTCCTATGCGTATCATTCTCTCTCCTGTGTGTATGCTCCCCTCTTTTGTGTGTATTTTTCTCTCTCCTGTGTGTATCCTCCTCTCTCCTGTGTGTATCCACCCTCTCTCTTGTGTGTAACGCCCTCTCTTCTCTGTGTATTAACCTCTCTCCTGTGTATACTCCTCTCTCCTGCGTGTATCCGCCTCTCTTTTTTATGTATCTTCCTCTCTTCTGTATGTATTTCCCTCTGTCCTGTCTGTATGTCCCTCTTTCCTGTGTGTATTCCCCTCTTCTGTGTGTATACCCTCTCTCCTGTGTGTATTCCCATCTCCTGTGTTTATCCCCTCTCTCTTGTGTATATTTCCCTTTCTTCTGTATGTATCCAACTCTCCTGTGTGTATCCGCCTCTCTCCTGTGTGTATGCCCTTCTCCTGTGTGTGTACTCCTCTCTCCTGTGTGTATCCTCCTGTCTCCTGCTTGTATCCTCCTCTCTCCTACGTGTATCCCGCCGCTTTCTTGTGTGTTTCCCCCTCTCTCCTGTGTGTAACACCTTTCTTTCCTGTGTGTATCACCCCTTTCTTTTGTGTGTATCCCCCACTCTCTTGTGTCTATCTCCTCTCTCCTGTTTGTTTCATCCTCTCTCCTGTGTTTATGCACCTCTCTTTTGTGTGTATCACCCTTTCCTGTGTGTATTCTTCTCTCACGTGTGTGCATCCCCCTCTCTTTTTTGTGTATTCTTCTCATTTGTGTGTATACCACTCTCTCCTATGTGTATTCCCCTCTCTCCTGTGTGGATCCCCCTCTCTTTTCTGTGTATCGCCCACTTCTCTGTGTGTCCTTCTTTCATCTATGTGTATCCTCCTCTCTTTTGTGTGTATCTTTTCTCTCTCCTGTGCGTATGCACCCCTCTTCTTTGTGTATTCCCCACACCTTTGTGTATACCCCTTTCTCCTGTGTGTATCTTCGCTCTCTCCTGTGTATACCCCTCTCTTTTGTGTGTATCCCCCTCGCTCCTGTGTGTGTTCTTTTCTCTTCTGTGTGTATTCTTTTCTCTTTTGTGTGTATCATTCTCTCTTTTGTGTGTATCCCCCTTCCCTTCTGTGTGTATTTTTCTCTCTCCTGTGTGTATCCATCTCTTTCCTGCGGGTATCCTCTGTGCTGCGTGTATCCTCCTTTCTCCTGCGTGTATCCTCCTCTCTCATGTGTATACCCCTCTCCTGTGTGTATACCCCTCTCTCCTATGTGTGTTTTATCTCTCCTATGTGGATCCCCTCTCTCTTGTGTGTATCGCCCTCTCCTGTTTGTATGCTCCTCTCTTTTTTGTGTATCCGTCTCTCTCCTGTTTGTATCTTTCTTTCTTCTGTGTGTATCCTTCTTTTTACTGTGCGTATCTTTTTTCTTCTGTGTGTATTCCACTCTCTCCTTTGTGTAGCCTCTCACTTCTCTGAGTATGCCCAACTCTGCTTTGTGTATACTTCTCTTTCCTATTAGTATCCCCCCTCTACCCTGTGTTTATCCCTTCTTTCGCCTTTGTATATCCTACCCTCTTCTGTGTGTATCCCCTTTTTTATTTTGTGTATCCCCCCTCTCTCCTGTGCGTTTCCTCCTCTCTCCTTTGTTTATCTTCCTCTCTCGTATGTGTATGCCCCTCTCTCCTCTGTGTATGACCCTCTCTCTTGTGTGTATTCTCCTCTCTCCTGTTTGGATCCCCCTCTCTCCTGTGTATCCCTCTCTTCTGTGGGTATACCCTCTCTCCTGTGTGTATCCCCCTCTCCTGTGTGTTTTCCCCTCTCTCTTGTTTGTATTTCCCTGTCTCCTGCATGTATCCATCTCTCCTGTGTGTATCCTTCTCTCTCCTGTGTGTATGTCCCTCTTCTGTGTGTATATTCCTCTCTCCTGTGTGTATCCTCTTCTCTCCTGTGTGTATCCTCCTCTCTCCTGTGTGTATCCTGCTCTCGCCTGTGTGTATCACTCCACTTTCCTGTGTGTTTCCCCCATTTCTTCTGTGGGTAACACCTTTTTTTTCTGTGTGTATCTCCCCTTTCTGCTGTGTGTATCCTTCTCTCTATTGTGTGTATCCCCTCTATCTTGTTTGTTTCCTCCTCTCTCCTGTGTATATCCTCCTCTCTCCTGTGTGTATCCCCCTTTCTCCTGTGTGTATCCACTTTTTTTGTGTGTATGCCCCTCTCTCCTGTGTGTGTCAACCCCTCCTATGTGTATTCTCCTTTCTCCTTTCTGTATTCTATTCTCTCCTGTGTGTATCCCCCTCTCTCCTGTGTGAATCCCCTCTTTCCTGTGTGTATCCTCTTCTGTCTTGCGTGTATCCTCCTCTCTCCTCTGTCTATGCCCCTCTCTCTTGTATATGTCCCTCTCCCCTGTGGTTATCCCCCTCTCTCCTCTGTGTATCCCACTCTCTCTTCTGTTTATTTTCCTGTTTTTCGTATCCCTTCCTCTTCTGTGTATATCTTCCACTCCTGTGTGTATCCTCTTCTCTTCTGTTTGTATCTTCCTCTCTCCTGTGTGTATCCTCCTCTCTCCTGTGTGTATCCCCCCTCTCCTGTGTGTATTTTTCTCTCTCCTGTGTGTATTCTTATCTTTTCTCTGTGTATTTTCTTTACTCCTGTGTGCATCCCCCTCGCTCCTGTGTGTATTTCCCTCTCCCGTGTGTATCCCTTTCTTCTTTGTTTATCTATCCCTTCTCTGTGTATCTCCCCTTTTCTGTGTGTACGCCTCTCTCTCCTGTGTGTATCCTCCTCTCACCTGTGTGTATCTCTCGCTCCTCTGTGTATCCTCCTCTCTACTGTGTGTATCTTTTTCTCTTCTGTGTGTATCATTCTCTCTCTTGTGTGTATCCTCCTTCTCTCCTGTGTGTATTTTTCTCTCTCCTGTGTGTATTCCCCTCTTTCCTGCGTGTATCCTCTATGTGCTGCGTGTATCCTTTTTTCTCCTGCGTGTATCCTTTTCTCTCCTGTATGTATACCCCTCTCTTATGTGTATTTCCCTCTCTTCTCTGTGGATGCTTCTTTCTTTCTTTTGTGTATCACCCTCTCCTGTGTGTTTCCTCCTCTCTTCTTTGCGTATCTTCCTCCTCCTGTGTGTATCTTACTCTCTCCAGTGTGTATCTTCTCCCTTCTATGTGCATGCCCCACTCTCGGGTGTGTACCCCCCTCTCTGTTGTTAGTATCCCCTCTCTCCTCTGTGTGTATTCTTTCTCTCACCTTTATGTATCCTACTTTTTTCTGTGTGTATCCTTCTCTTTTTTGTGTGTGTAACTTTCCTCTCTCCTGTGTGTATCCTCCACTCTCCTGTGTGTAACCACCTTCTCCTGTGTGTATCCTCCTCTCTCCTGTGTGTATCTTTCTCTTCCCTGTGTGTATCCGCCCTCTCTCCTGTGTGTAATGCCCTCTCTCCTCTGTGTACTCCCCTCTCTTCTGTGTATACTCCTCTCTCCTGCGTGTATCCTCCTCTCTCCTTTGTGTATCTTCCTCTCTCCTATGTGTATCCTCCTCTCTCCTGTGTGTATGCTCCTCTCTCTTGTGTGTATTTCCCTCTCTCCTGTGTGTATAACCTCTCTCCGCTGTGTATCCCACTCTCCTGTGTGTATCTTTCTCTCCTGTGTGTATTTCTCTGTCTCCTGCATGTATCCAACTCTCCTGTGTGTATCCTCCTCTCTCCTGTGTGTATTTCTTCACTTTCCTGTGTTTTTCACCCCTCTTCTGTGGGTAACACCTTTCTTTCCTGTGTGTATCACCCCTTTCTCCTGTGTGTATCCTTCTCTCTCTTGTGTGTATCCCCTCTCTCCTGTTTGTTTCCTCCTCTCTCCTGTGTGTATCCTCCTCTCGTCTGTGTTTACGCCCCTCTCTCCTGTGTGTATCACACTTTCTTGTGTGTATAGTCCTGTCTCCTGGGTGTATCCCCCTTTCTCCTTTGTGTATCCCCCTTTTCTGTGTGTATTCCCCTCTCTCCTGTGCATCTCCCTCTCCTATGTGTATTCTCCTGTCTCCAGTGTGTATCCTTTTTTCTCCCGTGTGTATCCTCCACTCTCCTCTGTCTATGCCCCTCTCTCCTGTATGTATGCCCCTCTCCAGTGTTTATCCCTCTCTCTTCTTTGTGTATCCCACCCTTTCCTTTGTGTATCTTCCATTCCTGTGCGTTTCTCACTCTCTTCTCTGTGTATTTCCCACTCCTGTGTGTATGTCCCTTTCTCTTGTGTGTATTCCCATCTCTCTTGTGTGTATTTCCCTCTCTCTTGTGTGTATCCCACTCTCTCCAGTGTATACTCCTCTCTCCTGTGTGTATCTCCCTATCACTTGTGTGTATCCCCCTCTTCTGTATGTATCCCCCTTTCTCCTGTGTGTAGTTTCCTGTATCCTGCATGTATCCAACGCTTTTGTGTCTACCCCCTCTCTCCTGTGTGTATCCCTCTCTCTTCTGTGGGTATCCTTCACTCTCCTGTGTGTATCCTCCTCTCTTTTGTGTGTATTCTTCCCTCTTCTGTGTGTATTCCGCTTCCCCTGTGTGTATCCTTCTCTCTCCTGTGTGTATCCTCTTCTTTCCTGTGCGCATCTTCTTCTCTCCTGTGTGTATCCCCCCTGTCTCCTGTGTGTACCCCCTCTCTCCTTTGTGTATCCTCCTCTATTTTCTGTGTATTCTGCTCTCTTCTGTGTGTATGCCCCTCTCTCCTGTGTGTATCTCCATTTTCTGTATGTATCCTCCTCTTTTCTGTGTATATCTCCTTCTTTTGTGTGTATCCCCCTCTCCTGTGTGTATGCTCCTGTCTCCTTTGTGTATCCTCCACTGTCCTTTGTGTATCCTCCACTGTCCTGTGTGTATCCTCCTCTCTCCTGTGTCTATCCTCCTCTCTCCTGTATTTATCTCCGTTTTTCTGTTTGTATTTTTCTGTGTCCTGTGTGTATACCCTCTCTCTTATGTGGATCCTTCCTTCTTTTGTGTGTATCCTCCTTTCCCCCCTGTGTATCTTCCTCTCTCCTGTGTGTATCTTCCTCTCTCTTGTGTGCATCCTCCTTTTTTCGGTGTTTATTCCCCTCTCTCCTGTGTGTATCCTCCTCTCTCCTGTTTGTATCCTCCCTTCACCTGTGTGTATCCTCCTCTCTCTTGTGTGTATTCTCTTCTCTCCTGTGTGTATACTTTTCTCTCCTGTGTGTATCCCCCTGTGTGTATCTCACTCTCTACTTTCTGTATCCCCCTTTCTCCTGTGCATATCCTTCTCTCTCCTGTGTGCATCTTTCTTTCACCTCTGTGTATCCTCCTGTCTCCTTTATATTCTTCTCTCTCCTGGGTTTATTTCCCCTCTCTCCTGTGTGTATCCACCTTCCTCCTGTGTGTATCCTCCTCTCTCCTGCGTGTATCATCCCCTCTCCTCTGTCTATGCCCCTCTCTTCTGTATGTATCCCCCTCTCCTGTGTTTTTCCTTCTCTCTCCTTTTTGTATCCCCTCTCTCTTCTTTGTATTTTTCTCTCCTGTGCCTATCACCCTCTCTTCTTTGTGTATCTTCTACTCCTGTGTGTAACATTTTCTCTTCTGTGCGTATCTTCCTCTCTCCTGTGTGTATCCTCCTCTCTCCATTGTGTAACCTCCTCACTCCTGTGTGTATCCTTTTACCACTCTGTGTATACCTTTCCCTTTTGTGTGTATCCTTCACCCTCATGTTTGTGTGCCCCACTCTCCTGTGTGTATCTTCCTTTCTTCTCTGTGTATCACCCTCTATTTTGTGTATATGCTCCTCTCTCCTTTGTGTATTCTCCTCTTTCCTGTGTGTATCCTCCTTTCTCCTGTGTGCATCTCCCTCACTCTTGTGTGTATTTCTCTCTCCTGTGTGTATCCCTTTCTCCTTTGTGTATCCACCTCTCTCCTTTGTGTAACCCCCCTCTTCTGTGTGTACGCTCCACTCTCCTGTGTGTATCCTCCTGTAACCTGTGCGTATTTTTCTCTTTCTTGTGTATCCTCCTCTCTCCTATGTGTATCCCACTTTCTCCTGTGTATACTTCTCTCCCTGTGTGTATCCTCCTCTCTCCTTTATGTATTTTTTTCTCTCCTGTGTGTATCCCCTTCTCTCCTGTGTGTATGCCCCTCTCTCTTGTGTGTATTTTCCTCTCTCCTCTGTTTATCCCACTCTCTCCTGTGTATCCTCCTCTCTCCTGTGTGTATCCTACTTTCTCCTGTGTATACTTCTATCTCCTGCGTGTATCCTCCTCTCTAATTTGTGTATCTTTCTCTCTCCTGTGTGTATCTGCCTCTCTCCTGTGTGTATGCCCCTCTCTCTTGTGTGTATTTCCCTCTCTCTTGTGTGTATCCCACTCTCTCCTGTGTATACTCCTCTCTCCTGTGTGTATCTCCCTCTCTCCTGTGTGTATTCCTCTTTTCTGTATGCATCCCCCTCTCTCCTGTGTGTAGTTCCCTGTCTCCTGCATGTATCCAACTTTTTTGTGTGTACCCCCTCTCTCCTGTGTGTATCCCCCTCTCTTTTGTGGGTATCCTTCACTGTCCTATGTGTATCCTCCTTTCTTTTGTGTGTATCCTCCTTTCGTTTGTGTGTATCTTTCCCTTTTCTGTGTGTATCCCGCTTCCCCTATGTGTATCCTTTTCTCTCCTGTGTGTATACTCTTCTTTCCTGTGTATATCTTCTTCTCTCCTGTGTGTATACTCCCTGTCTCTTGTGTGTACCCCCTTTCTCCTGTGTGTATCTTCCTCTATTTTGTGTGTATCCTGCTCTCTTATGTGGGTATGCCTTTTTCTCCTGTGTGTATCCCCATCCCCTGTATGTATCCTCCTCTTTTCTGTGTGTACCTTCCTTTTGTGTGTATCCCCCTCTCCTGTGTGTATGCTCCTGTCTCCTTTGTGTATCCTCCAATTTACTGTGTGTATCCTTCTCTCTCCCGTGTGTATCCTCCTCTCTCCTGTATTTATCCCCGTCCCCCTGTTTGTATCCCTCTTTCTTCTGTGTGTATTCCCCTCTCTCCTATGTGTATCCTTCCCTCTTTTGTGTGTATCCTCCTTTCCCGTGTCTGTATCTTCCACTCTCCTGTGTGCATCCTCCTCTTTTCTATGTTTATTCCCCCTCTTCTGTGTGTATCCTCCTCTCTCCTGTTTGCATCCTCCCTTCACCTGTGTGTATCCTCCTCTCTCTTGTGTGTATTCTGTTCTCTCCTGTGTGTATACTCCTCTCTCCTGTGCATATCCCCCTCCCCCTGTGTGTATCTTCCTCTCTACTGTCTTTATCCCCCTTTCTCTTGTGTGTATCTTTCTCTCTCCTGTGTGTATCTTCCTTTCACCTCTGTGTATCCTCCTGTCTACTTTATGTATTCTGCTCTGTCCTGTGTTTATCTCTCCTCTCTTCTGTGTGTATCCCCCTCTCTCCTGTGTGTATCCTCCTCTCTCCTGCGTGTATCATCTCCTCTCCTCTGTCTATGCCCCTCTCTTCTGTATGTATCTCACTCTCCTGTGTTTTTCTCCCTCTCTCATTTGTGTATCCCCTTTCTCGTCTGTGTATTTTTCTCTCCTGTGCCTATAACCCTCTCTTCTGTGTGTATCTTCTTCTCCTGTGTGTATCCTTTCCTCTTCTGTGCGTATCTTCCTCTCCCCTATTTGTATCCTCCTCTCTCCAGTGGGTATCCTCCTCACTTCTGTGTGTATTCTTCTACCACTCTGTGTATACCCCTCTCTTTTGTGTGCATCCTCCACCATCATGTTTGTGTGCCCCACTCTCCTGTTTGTATCTTTTTTTCTCCTCTGTGTATCACCCGCTCTCCTGTGTATATGTTCCTCTCTTCTGTGTGTATCCTCCTCTCACCTGTGTGTATTTTTCTGTCCTGTTTGTACAACCTTTTCCTGTGAATGTCCTCCTCTCTTCTGTGTGAACCCACTTTCTACAGTATTTATCCCCATTTTATGTGTGTTTGCCCCCTCCCCTTTGTGTATCCCCTCTCTTGTGTGTATCCTCCTCTATCCTGTGTGTATCCGTCTCTCTCTCCTGTGTGTATCCCCTGTCTTTTGTGTGTATCCCCCTCTCTCCTCTGTGTATCATCCCCTTTCCTGTGTGTTTTCTCTTCTCTCCAGTGTGTATCCCCATCTCTTTTGTGTGTAACCTCCTCTCTTCTGTGTGTATCTTTTTTCTCTCCTGTGTGTATGCCCTTCTATCCTTTGTGTATTTTCCTCACCTGTGTATATACCCCTCTCTCCTGTGTGTATACCCCTCTCTCCTGTGTGTATCACCCTCTCTATTGTGTGAATTCTCCTTTATTCTGTGCGTAATTTCCTCTGTCCTGTGTGTAACGCCCTCTCTCTTGTGTGTATTTCCCTCTCTCCTGTGTGGATCTCCATCTCTCCTGTGTGTATCCCCCTCTTCTGTGTTCATCCCTCTTTCTCCTGTGTGTATCTACCTCTCCTGTGTGTATCTCCTTCTCTATTGTGTGTATTTCCCTGTCTCCTGTATCTATCTAACGCTCCTGTGGGGATCTCCCTCTCTCCTGAGTATATGCCCCTTTTCTGTGTGTATACTCCTCTCTCCTGTGTGTATCCTCCACTCTTTTGTGTGTATCCTCCTCTCTCATTTGTGTATGCTCCAATCTCCTGCATGTATCCTCCTCTCTTCTATCTGTATCCTCCTCTCTTTTGTGTGTATCCTCCTCTCTTTTGTATTTATCCTTTTCCCTCTGCGTGTATCCTCCTCTCTTCTTTGTGTATTCCCCTCCCTCCTGTGTGTATTTTCCTATCTCCTGTGTGTATCCTCCTCTCTCCTGTGTGTATCCCCCTCTCTCCTATATGTATCCAACGCTCCTGTGTGTATCCCCCTCTCTCTTTTGTGTATGCCCCTCTCCTGTGTGTCTACTTTTCTTTCTTGTGTGTATCCTCCTCTCTTTTGTGTGTATCTTTCTCTCTATGGTGTTTATCCCTCGGCTCTCCTGTGTGTTTTCCTTTTCTCTCCTATGTGTAACACCTTTTTCTCCTGTGTGTATCCCCCATTTCTCTTGTGTGTATCCCCCGTTTTTGTGTGTATCCCCTCTTTCCTGTTTGTTTCCTCCTCTCTCCTGTGTGTATCCTTTTCTCTCCTGTGTTTATGCCACTCTCTCCTGTGTGTATCACCCTTTCCTGTGTGTATACTTTTCTCTCCTGTGTTTATCCCCCTTTCTCCTTTTTTTATCACCCTTTTGTATGTGTATGCCCCTCTCTCCTGTGTGTATCCTTTCTCCTGTGTGTATCCCTCTCTTTCCTGTGTGTATCCCCTTATCCTGCGTGTATTCTTTTCTCTCCTTTGTGTATCCTCCTCTCACCTGTGTGTTCACTCCTCTCTCCTGTGCGTATCACTTCTCTCCTTTGTGTATCCCTCACTACCCTGTGTGTATCCTTCTGTCTCCTGTGTGTATCCTTCCCTCTTTTGTGTGTATTTCCCTCTCTCCTGTGTATCCTCTTCTCTCCTGTGTGTATCTCCTCTTTCCGGTGTGTATTCTTTTCTCTGCTGTGTTTATTTTTCTTTCTCCTGTGTGTACGCCCCTTTTTGTGTGTGTGTGTCCCCCTCTCCTGTGTGTATCATTTTCTCTCCTGTGTATATTCCCCTTTCTCCGGTGTTTATCCCCCTTTCCTGTGTGTATGCCCCTCTTTCCTGTTGTTATCCCCCTCTCCTGTGTGTATCCTCCTTTCTCCTTTGTGTATTCTTTTCTCTCATCCGTGTGTCCTTCTCTTACCTGTTTGTGTCCCCCTCTCCTTTGTTTATCTTTCTGACTTCTGTTTGTATCCACATTTCTCCTTTGTTTACCCTTCTCTCTCCTGTGTGTATCACCCCTCTTCTGTGTGTATACTCTTCTCTTCTATGTGTATTTCTCTATCCTGTATGTGTCCTCCTCTCTTCTTTGTGTATCCTCCACTCTCCTGTGTGTATCTTCCTCTCTCCTGTTCGTATCCTTCTCTCTCCTGTGTGTATCCTCTTTTCTCCAGCGTGTATCCTTCTTTCTCCTGTGTGTCTCCTCCTCTATCCTGTATGTATCCTTCTCGCTCCTGTGTGCATTCTCCTCTATCCTTTGTGTATCCTTTTCTCTCCTGTGTGTATCCTTCTATCTCCTGTGGGTATCAATTCTCTCTCCTGTGCGTATCCCTGTTTTCTCCTGTGTGTAACCCCCTCTCTCCTGTGTGTATCCCTTGTCTCTCCTGTGTGTATCCTCCTCTCTCCTCTGTGTATCTCCTCTCTTTTTTGTGTATCCTCCTCTCTGCTGTGTGTATCCTCCTTTCTCCTGTGTCTACGATCTTCTCTTTTGTGTGTATTCCCCTCTCCTGTGCGTATGCCCCCTCTTCTGTGTGTAACCCCCTCTCCTGTGTTTATCCTCCTCTCTCCTGTGTTTACACTCCTCTCTCGTGTGTTTATCACGTTTCTCTGTGTATCCCCTATTCTCCTGTGTGTAACCCTCTTTTTTGTGTGTATGCCCCTCTCTTGTGTGTGTATCTCCCTCTCCTATGTGTATCCTCCTCTCTCCAGTGTGTATTCTTTTCTCTCCTGTGTGTATCCCCCTCTCTCCTGTGTGTATCCCACTCTTTCCTGTGTGTATCCTCCTCTCTGCCGCATGTATCTTCCCCTTTCCTCTTTCTATGTTCCTCTTTCCTATATATATCCCCCTTTTCAGTGTTTATCTTTCTCTCTCCTGTGTGTATTCCACACTCTCCTCTGTGTATCCCCATTCCTGTGAGTATTCCACTCTTTTCTCTGTGTATTTCCCACTCCTTTGTGTATCCTCTTCTCTTCTGTGTGTATCTTCCTCTCTCCTTTGTGTATCCTCCTCTCTCCTGTGTTTATCCTTCTCTCTCCTGTGTGTATCCCCCTCTCCTGAGTGTATTCTTCCTTCTCCTGTGTGTATCCTCGTCTTTCCTGTGTATATTTTTTAAATTTTGTTTTCATCCCCCTCGCTCCTGTGTGTATTTCCCTTTTTTGTGTGTATCTTTTTCTCTCTTCTCTTTGTATCCCCTTTTTTCTGTGTGTATGCCCCTCTCTTCTGTGTGTATCTTCCTCTAACCTGTGCATATCCCTTGCTCCTGTGTGTATCCTTTTTTGTTTAGTGTGTATTTTTTTCTCTCCTGTGTGTATTATTCTCTCTCTTGTGTGTATCCCCCTTCTCTTCTGTGTGTATTTTTTTCTCTTCTGTGTGTATTTTTTTCTCTTCTGTGTGTATCCCCCTCTCTCCTGCGGGCATCCTCCTCTGTGCTACGTGTATCCTCCTCTCTCCTGCGTGTATCCTCCTTTCTCCTGTGTGTATGCCCCTCTCCTGTGTGTATACCCCTCTCTCCAATGTGTATTTTCCTCTCTCCTGTGTGGATCCCCCTCTCTCTTGTGTGTATCGCCCTATCCTGTGTGTATCCTCCTCTCTCCTGTCTGTATCCATCTGTCTCTTGTATGTATTTATCTCTCTCTTGTGTGTATCCTCCTTTCTCCTGTGTGTATCGTCCTCTCTCCTGTGTGTATCTTTTCTCTTTTCTGTGTGTATGCCCCTCTCTCCTTTCTGTATTTTCCTCACCTGTGTGTATACCCCTCTCTTCCTTATGTATCCCCCTCTCTCCTGTGTGTATCCCCCTCTCTATTTTGTGAATTTCCGTTTCTCCTGTGCATATCATTCTCTGTCCTGCGTGTATGCTCCTCTCTTGTGTGTATCCTCCTCTCTCCTGTGTGTATTCTCTTCTCTCCTCTGTGTATCCGCCCTCTTTTCTGTGTGTAACGCCCTCTCTCCTCTGTGTATTAACCTCTCTCCTGTGTATACTCCTCTCTTCTGCGTGTATCCTCCTCTCTCTTTTGTGTACCTTTCTCTCTCCTATGTGTATCCCCCTCTCCTGTATGTATACCCTGTCTCCTGTGTATATCCCCCTCTTTTGTGTGTATTTTCCTCTCTCCTGTGTATATTTCTCTGTCTCCTGTATGTATCCAACTCTCCTGCGTGTATCCCTTTCTCTCCTGTCTGTATGCCACTCACCTGTGTGTATACTCCTCTCTCCTCTGTGTATCCTCTTCTCTCCTGTGTGTATCCTCCTTTCTCCTGCGTGTATCCCTCCGCTTTCCTGTGTGTTTCCCCCCTCTCTCCTGTGTGTAACGCCTTTCTTTTTTGTGTGTATCACCTTTCTCTCCTGTGTGTATCCCCCTCTCTTTTGTGTGTATCCCCTCTCTGCTGTTTGTTTTCTCCTCTCTCCTGTTTGTATCTTTCACTCTCCTGTATTTATGCCCCTCCCTCCTGTGTGTATCACCCTTTTCTGTGTGTATCCTCCACACCCCTGTGTTTATGCCCCTCTCTCCTGTGTGTATCAGCCTTTCCTGTGGGTATCCTTCACTCTCTTGTGTGTATCCTACTTTCTCCTGTGTGTATCCCTTTTTTTGAGTGTATGCCCCTCTCTCCTGTGTGTATCTCCCTCTCCTATGTGTATCCTCCTATCTCCTGGGTGTATTTTTTTCTCTCCTGTGTGTATTTTTCTCTCTTTTCTGTCTATCCCCCTCCATCCTTTGTGTATCCTCCTCTCTCTCTTGCGTGTGTCCTCCCCTCTCCTCTTCCTATGCTTCTCTTTCCTGTATGTATCCCCCTCTCCTGTGTTTATCCCCCTCTCTCCTGTGTTTATCCCCTTCTCTACTGTGTGTATCCGACTCTCTCCTCTGTGTATCTCTTTCTCCTGTGCGTATTCCCCTCTCTTCTGTGTGTATCTCTCACTCCTGTGTGTATCCTCTTCTCTTCTGTGTGTATTTTTCTCCCTCCTTTGTGTATACTCCTCTCTCCTGTGTGTATTTTCCTCTCTTTTGTGTGTATCCCCACCTCTCCTGTGTGTATCCTTCTCTCTCCTGTGTGTATCCTTTTTCCTGTGTGTATTTTTCTTTCTCCTGTGTGCATCTTCCTCGCTCCTGTGTGTATTTCCCTCTTTTGTGTGTATCACTTTCTCCTTTGTGTATTTCCATCTCTCCTCTGTGTTTTCCCCTTTTCTGTGTGTATGCCCCTCTCTCCTGTGTGTATCCTTCTCTCACCTGTGTGTATCCCTCGCTCCTGTGTGCATCCCTCGCTCCTGTGTGTATCTTCCTCTCGTTTGTGTGTATCATTCTCTCTCTTGTGTGTATCCCTTTCAATCCTGTGTGTATTTTTCTCTCTTTTGTGTGTATCCCCCTCACTACTGCGGGTATCCTCCTCTGTGCTGCGAGTATCCTCCACTCTTCTGCATGTATCGTTCTCTCTCCTGTGTGTATACACCTCTCCTGTGTGTATACCCCTCTCTCTTGTGTGTATTCCTTTTTTTTCCTGTGTAAAACCTCTTTCTCTTGTGTGGTTCGCCTTCTCCTGTGTGTATCCTCTTTTCTCCTGTGTGTATCTTCCTCTTTTATGTGTGTGTCTTCCCCTCTCCTATGTGTATCCTCCTCTCTCCTGTGTGTATGCCCCTCTCTCTTGTGTGTATTTCCCTCACTTTTGTGTGTATACCCTCTCTTCCCTGTGTATCCCCCTCTCCTGTGTGTATCCCCCTTTCTCCTGTGTGTATTTTCCTGTCTCCTTTATGTATCCAACTCTCCTGTGTATCCCCCTCTCTCCTGTGTGTATTTCCCTGTCTCCTGCATGTATCCAACTCTCCTGTGTGTATCTCCCTCTCTTTTGTGTGTATGCTCCTCTCCTGGGTGTACACTCCTCTCTCCTGTGTGTTTCTTTCTCTCTTCTGTGTGTATCCTCCTCTTTCCTGTGTGTATTCCTCCACTTTTCTGTGTTTTCCACATCTCTCCCCTGTGTAACACCTTCCTTTTCTGTGTGTATTACCTCTTTCTCCTGTGTGTATACTCCTGTCACTTGTGTGTATTCTCTCTCTCCTGCGTGTAGCCCCCACTCTTGTGTGTATTTTTTTTCTTCTGTGTGTATCTTCCTCTCTTTTCTGAGTATCTTCCTTTCTCCTATGTGTGTCTTCCTCTCTCCTGTATGTATCCCCCCTCTCCTGTGTTTATCCTTTTCTTTTCTGTGTGTATCTTCCTTTTTCCTGTGTGTATTTTCATTTCTCCTTTGTGCATCCTTCTCAGTTCTGTGTGTATTTTTTTCTCCTGTGTGTATACCCCCTTTTCTGTGTTTATTCCCCACTCCCTTGTGTGTATCCTTTTCTCACTTGTGTGTATCCCTCGCTCCTTTGTGTATTTTCCTTTCTCCTGTGTGTATCCCCCTTCTCTCCTGTGTGTATTTTTCTCTCTCCTGTGTGTATCCCTCTCTCTTCTGCGGGTATCCTTCTTTGTTCTGCGTGTATACTTTTTTCTCCTGCGTGTGTCTTTTTCTCTCCTGTGTGTATACCCCTCTCCTGCGTGTATACCCCTCTCTCTTATGTGTATTTCCTTGTCTTCTGCGTGGATCCCCCTCTCTCTTGTGTGTATCACCCTCTCCTGCGTGTATCCTCCTCTCTCCTGTGTGTATCCTTTTCTCTTCTGTGTGTATTCTTCTTTCTCCTGTGAGTATCCTCCTCTCTACTGTGAGTATTTTTCTTTTCTTGTGTGTATCCCACTCTCTCCAGTGTTTATCATCTTTCTTCTGTGTGTACGCCCCACTCTCTTGTGTGTATCCCTCTCTCTTGTTAGTATTCCTCCTCTCCTCTGTGTGTATCCCTCCTCTAGCCTTTATGTAGCCTACTCTCTTCTGTGTGCATCCCCCTCCTTCTTGTGTGTATACCCCCTCTCTTCTGTGTGTATCCTCCTTTCTCCTGTGTGCATCCACCCTCTCCTGTGTGTATCCTCCTCTCTCCTCTGTGTATCTTTCTTTATTCTGTGTGCATATACCTCTCTCCTATGTGTATCCTTCCCTCTACTGTGTGTATCCTCCTCTTTTCTGTGTGGATCCTCCTGTCTCCTGTGTGTATTCTCCTTTCTCTTGTGTGTATCCTCCTATCTCCTTTGTGTATCCTCCACTCTTTTGTGTTTATCTTCATCTTTCCTTTGTGAATCCTCCTTTATCCTGCGTGTATTTTCCTCTGTCCTGTGTGTATCCTCCTCTCTCTTGTGTGTATCCTCCTCTCTTCTGTGTGTATCCCCATTTTTCCTGTGTGTATCCTCCTCTCTCTTGTGTGTATCTTTCTCTCTCCTGTGTGTATTCTTCTCTTTCCTGTGTGTATCCCCCTCTCTTCTGTGTGCATCCTCCTCTCTCCTGCGGGTATCCTGTTCTCTTCTCTATGTATGCCCCTCTCTCCTGTATGTATTCCCCTCTCCTCTGTGTATTTTTCTCTCCTCTGCATATCCCCCTTTCTTCTGTGTGTATCCCCCACTCCTGTGTGTATCCTTTATTCTGTGTGTATCTTCCTCTCTTCTCTGAGTATCCACCTATCTGCTATGGGTGTCTTCCACTCTCCTGTATGTATCCTTCCTCTCCTGTGTGTATCCTTCTTTCTCCTTTGTGTATCTTCCTGTTTCCTGTGTGTATTTCCATTTCTCCTGTGTGCATTCCTCTCAGTCCTGTGTGTATTTTTCTCTCCTGTGTGTATCCCCTCTTTTCTGTGTTTATGCCCCATTCCCTTGTGTGTATCTTATTCTCACCTGTGTGTATCCCTCACTCGTTTGTGTATTTTTCTCTCTCCTGTGTGTATCCCCCTTCTCTCCTGTGTGTATTTTTCCCTCTCCTGTGTGTATCCCCCTCTCTTCTGCGGGTATCCTCCTCTGTCCTGTTTGTATCCTTTTTTCTCCTGCGTGTGTCTTTTTCTCCCCTGTGTGTATACCCCTCTCCTGTGTGTATGCCCCCCTCTCTTATGAGTATTTCCTTGTCTCCTGTGTGGATCCCCGTCTCTTTTGTGTGTATCGCCCTCTCCTGTGTGTATACTCCTTTCTCCTGTGTGTATCTTCCTTTTTTCTGTGTGTATCTTCCCCTCTCCCGTGTGTATCCCCCTCTCCTGTGTGTATCCCCCTCTCTCCTGTGTGTATTTCCCTGTCTCCTGTATGTATCCAACTCTTCTGTGTGTATCACCCTCTCTCCTGTGTGTATGCTCCTCTCCTGTGTGTACACTCCTCTCTCCTGTGTGTTTCCTTCTCTCTCCTGTGTGTATACTCCTCTCTAATGTGTTTATTTCTCCACTTTTCTGTGTTTTCCCCATCTATCCTGTGTGTAACACCTTTCTTTCCTGTATGTATTACCCCTTTCTCCTGTGTGTATACCCCTGTCACTTTTGTGTATTCTCTCTCTCCTGTTTGTTTCCTCCTCTCTCCTGTGTGTATCCTTTTCTCTCCTGTGTTTACGCTTCTCTCTCTTGTGTGTATCACCCTTTTTTGTGCATATCCCCCTTTCTCCTGTGTGTATCCCCCTTTTTTGTGTGTAAGCCCCTCTCTCCTCTGTGTATCTTTCTCTTTTATGTGTATCTTTTTTCTCTCCATTGTGTATCTTTTTGTCTTCTGTGTGTATCCCCCTCTCTCCTGTGTGCATTCCCATCTCTTCTGTGTGTATCCTCCTCTCTTCTGCGGGTATCCTGTTCTCTTCTCTATGTATGCCCCTCTCTCCTGTACGTATTCCCCTCTCCTCTGTGTATTTTTCTCTCCTCTGCATATCCCCCTTTCTTCTGTGTGTATCCCCCACTCCTGTGTGTTTCCGTTTTTCTGTGTTTATCTTCCTCTCTTCTCTGAGTATCCTTCTCTCTCCTATGGGTGTCTTCCACTCTCCTGTATGTATCCTTCCTCTCCTGTGTGTATCCTTCTCTCTCCTTTGTGTATCTTCCTTTTTCCTGTGTGTATTTCCATTTCTCCTGTGTGCATTCTTCTCAGTCCTGTGTGTATTTTTCTCTCCTGTGTGTATCCCTTCTTTTCTGTGTTTATGCCCCATTCCCTTGTATGTATCCTTTCTCACCTGTATGTATCCCTCGCTCCTTTGTGTATTTTTCTCTCTCCTGTGTGTATCCCCCTTCTCTTCTGTGTGCATTTTTTCCTCTCCTGTGTGTATCCCCCTCTCTTCTGCGGGTATCCTCCTTCTTCCTGTGTGTTTCCTTTTCTCTCCTGTGTGTATACCCCTCTCCTTGTGTATACCCCTCTCTCTTATGTGTATTTTTTGTCTCCTGTGTGGATCCCCCTCTCTCTTGTGTGTATAGCCCTCTCCTGTGTGTATCCTCCTCTCTCCTGTGTGTATCTGTTTCTCTTCTGTGTGTATCCTTCATTCTCCTGTGAGTATCTTCCTCTCTACTGTGTGTATTTTCCTCCTCTTGTGTGTATCCCACTCTCTCCAGTGTGTATCTTTTTTCTTCTGTGTGTATGTCCCACTCTCCTGTGTGTATCCCCCCTCCCCTGTGTGTATCCCCCCTCTTGCCTTTATGTATTTTACTATTTTCTGTGTGCGTCCCCCTCTTTCTTGTGTGTATTCCCCCTCCTGTGTGTATCCTCCTTCTCCTGTGTGTATCCATTCTCTCCTGTGTGTATTCTCCTCTTTCCTGTGTGTATATTTCTCTCTCCTGTGTGTATCTACCTCTCTCCTATGTGTATCCTTTTCTCTACTGTGTGTATCCTCTCCTTTCCTGTGTGTATCCTCCTGTCTCCTCTGTGTATTCTTTTCTCTTGTGTGTATCCTCCTCTCTCCTTTGTGTATCCTCCACTCTCCTGTGTGTATCCCCATCTTTCCTGTGTATATTCTCCTATATCCTGCGTGTATCTTCCACTCTCCTGTGTGTATCTTCCTCTCTCCTGTGTGTATCCTTATCTCCCCTGTGTGTATCCTCGTCTATTCTGTGTGTATCCTTCCTTCCTGTGTGTATACCCCTCTATTCTGTGTGTATCTCTCTTCCTCCTGTGTGTATGTCTCACTCTCTTGCATGTATCTTCCTCTCTCCTGTGTGTATCTGCCCTCTTGTGTGTGTATCCTTCCCTTTCTTTTGTGTATCCACTTCTTTCCTGTGTGTATTCTCTTTCCTTTGTTCATCCCCCTCTCTCGTGTGTATCTTCCTCTCCTGTGTGTATTTCCTTCTCCTGTTTGTTTTCTTCTCTCTACTCTCTGTATCCCCCTCTCCTGTGTGTATGCCCCTCTCTCCTGTGTGTATCCCCCTCTCTTCTGTGGGTATTATTCACTCTCCTGTGTGTATCCTTCTCTCTTTTGTGTGTATTCTTCCCTCTTCTGTGTGTATCCCGCTTCAGCTGTGTGTATCCTTCTCTCTTCTGTGTGTATCCTCTTCTTTCCTGTGTGTATCTTCTTCTCTCCTGTGTGTATCCCCCTGTCCCCTGTGTGTACGTCCCCTCTTCTGTGTGTATCCTCCTTTATTTTGTGTCTATCCTGCTCTCTTCTGTGTGTATGCCTGTCTATCCTGTGTGTATCCCCATCCCCTGTATGTATCCTCCTCTTTTCTGTGTGTATCTTTTTCTTTTGTGTGTATCCTTCTCTTCTGTGTGTATGCTCCTGTCTCCTTTGTAAATCCTCCACTGTCCTGTGTGTATCCTCCTCTCTCTTGTGTGTATCCTCCTCTTTTCTGTTTATGCTCCTCTCTCCTGTTTGTATCCTCCCTTCCTCTGTGTGAATCCTCCTCTCTCTTGTGTGTATTCTCTTCTCTCCTGTGTGTATACTCCTCTCTCCTGTGTGTATCCCCCTCGCCCTGTGTGTACCTCCCTCTCTACTGTCTTTATCCCTCATATTCTGTGTGTATTCTCTCTTCTGTGTGTATCTTCCTTTCACCTCTGTGTATCCTCCTGTCTTCTTTATGTATTCTTCTCTCTCCTGTGTTTTTTCCCCCTCTCCTGTGTGTATCCCCCTCTCCTGTGTGTATTCGCCTCCCTCCTGCTTGTATCATCCCCTCTCCTCTGTCTATGACCCACTGTTCTGTATGTATCCTCCTCTCCTGTGTTTTTCATCCTCTCTCCTGTGTGTATCCCCTCTCTAGTCTGTGTATCCTTCTCTCCTGTGACTATCCTTCTCTCTTTTGTGTGTATCCTCTTCTGTGTTTATCCTTTCCTCTTTTGTGCGTATCTTCCTTTCTCCTGTGTGTATCCTCCTTTCTCCAGTGTGTATCCTTCTTACTCCCGTGTGTATCCTTTTATCACTCTGTGTATACCCCTCTTTTGTTTTATTTATTTATTTATTTATTTTGGAGACGGAGTTTCACTCTTGTTACCCAGGCTGGAGTGCAATGGCGCGATCTCGGCTCACTGCAACCTCCGCCTCCTGGGTTCAGGCAATTCTCCTGCCTCGGCCTCCTCAGTAGCTGGGATTACAGGCACGCACCAGTGTGCCCAGCTATATATTTTTTTTATTTTAAGTAGAGACGGGGTTTCACCTTGTTGACCAGGATGGTCTCGATCTCTTGACCTTGTGATCTACCCACCTCGACCTCCCAAAGTGCTGGGATTACAGGCTTGAGCCACCGCGCCCGGCCACCCCTCTCTTTTGTGTGTATCCCCCACCCTCATGTTTGTGTGCCCCACTCTCCTGTGTGTATCTTTCTTTCTCCTGTGTGTATCACCCTCTCTCCTGTGTATATGCTCCCCTCTCCTGTGTGTATTCTCTTCTTTCATTTGTGTATCCTCTTGTCTCCTGTGTGCATCTCCCTCGCTCTTGTGTGTATTTCTTTCTCCTGTGTGTATCCCTTTCTTTTTTGTGTATCCACCTCTCTCCTTTGTATAACCCCCCTCTTCTGTGTGTATGCCCCACTCTCCTGTGTGTATCCTCCTCTCACCTGTGTGTATTTTTCTCTCCTTTGTGTATCCTCCTCTCTCCTGTGTGTATCCCATTTTTCCTGTGTATACTTCTCTCTCCTCCGTGTATCCTCCTCTCTTCTTTTTGTATCTTTCTCTCTCCTGTGTGTATCCACCTATCTCCTGTGTTTATGCACCTCTCTTTTTGTGTATTTTTCTCTCTCCTGTGTGTTTCCCACTCTCTCCTGTGTTCACTCCTCTCTCCTGTGTGTATCTCCCACTCTCCTGTGGGTATCCCCCTTTTCTGTATGTATCCCCCTCTCTCCTGTGTGTATTTTTCTGTCTCCTTCATGTATCCAACGCGTTTGTGTGTACCCCCACTCTTCTGTGTGTATCCCCCACTCCTGTGTGTATCTCCTTCTCTTCTGTGTGTATCTTCCTCTCTCTTCTCTGTATCCTCCTCTCTCCTGTGTGTATCTTCCTCTCTACTGTGTGTATCCCCCCTCTCCTGTGTGTATCATTTTCTCTCCTGTGTGTATCCTCCTCTTTCCTGTGTGTATTTCCCTTTCTCCTGTGTGCATCCCCCTCGCTCCTGTGTGTATTTCCCTCTCCTGTGTGTATCCCTTTCTCCTTTGTGTATACCCCTCTCTCCTCTGTGTATCCCCACTTTTCTGTGTTTATGCCCCTTCCTCCTGTGTGTGTCCTCCTCTCACCTGTGTGTATTTCCCTCTCCTGTTTGTATCAGTTTTTCCTGTGAATATCCTCCTCTCTTCTGTGTGTACCCCCATTCTACTGTGTTTATTCCCATTTTATGTGTGTATGCCCCATCCACTGTGTGTATCCTTCTCTCCTGTGTGTAACCTCCTCTCTCCTGTGTGTATCCTTCTCTCTTCTGTGTTTATCCTCCTCTCTCCTTTGTGTATTCTCCATTCTTCTGTGTGTATCCCCATCTTTTCTGTGTGTATCCTTCTCTATCCTGTGTGTATATTCCCTCTCTCCTGTGTGTATCCTCTCTCTCTGGTGTGTATCCCTCTTTCTCCTCTGTGTATCCTTGTCTCTCCTGTGTGTATCCTCTTCTCTCCTGTGTGTATCCTCATCTCTTTTGTGTGTATCCTCCTCTCTCCTGTGTGTATCTTTTCACTCTCCTGTGTGTATGCCCCTCTCTACTTGTGTATTCCCCTCACCTGTGTGTATACCCCTCTCTTCTGTGTGTATTCCCCTCTCTCCTGTGTGTAACACCCTCTCTATTCTGTGAA
The DNA here is from genome assembly GCA_031835075.1 of Saguinus oedipus. NCBI lineage: Eukaryota > Metazoa > Chordata > Mammalia > Primates > Cebidae > Saguinus > Saguinus oedipus. The sequence goes on from CM063172.1 coordinate 31,739,953, forward strand.
TTCCCCTCTATACTGTGCATAACCTTCTCTGTCCTGTGTGTATGCTTCTCTCTTTTGTGTGTATCCTCCTCTCTTTTTTGTGTATCCTCCTCTTTTTTGTGTGTATCCCACCACTCTCTTGTGTGTAACGCCTTCTCTCCTGTGTGTATTCCCCTTTCTCCTGTGTGGATCTCCATCTCTCCTGTGTGTATTCCCCTCTTCTGTGTGAATCCCCCTCTCTCCTGTGTGTATCCACCTCTCCTGTGTGTATACCCTTATCTATTGTGTGTATTTCCCTGTCTCCTGTATGTATCCAACTCTCTTTTGAGAATCTCCCTTTCTTCTGTGTGTATGCCCCTTTTCTGTGTGTATACTTCTCTCTCCTCTGTGTATCCTCCCCTCTCTTGTGTGTATCCTTCTCTCTCCTTTGTGTATCCTTCAATCTCCTGCATGTATTCTTCTCCCTTCTATTTGTATCCTCCTCTCTTTCGTGTGTATTCTTCTCTCTTTTGTATTTATCCTTTTCCCACTCTGTGTATTCTCCTCTCTCCTGTGTGTATTCCCCTCCCTTTTTGTGTGTATGCTTTACACTCCTGTGTGTATACCCCTCTCTTCTTTGTGTATTCCCCTCTCTCGTGTGTATCCTCCTCACTCCTGTGCATAAGACCCTCTCTCCTGTGTGTATTTTTCTCTCCTGTGTGTATTCCCCTCTCTCCTGTGTGTATCCAACCCTCTTTGGTGTTTATCTTTCTCGCCTGTGTGAATCCCTCTCTCTCCTATGTGTTTCCCCTCTTCTTTGTGTATCCTTCTCTCTCCTGTGTGTATCCTCCTATCTTCTGTGTGTATTCTCCTCTCTCCTGTGTGTATCCCCCTTTCTCCTGTGTGTATCCCCCTCTTTTATGTGTTTGCCCTTTCTCCTGTTTGTTTCCTCCTCTCTCCTGTGTGTATCCTTTTCTCTCCTGTGTTTACGCCACTCTCTTCTATGTGTATCACCCTTTCCTGTGTGTATACTTTTCTCTCCTGTGTTTATCCCCCTTTCTCCTTTGTTTATCACCCTTTTATGTGTGTATGCTTCTCTCTTCTGTGTGTATCCTTTCTCCTGTGTGTATCTCTTGTTTTCCTGTGTGTATCGCCTTATCCTGTGTGCATCCTCCTCTCTCCTGTGTGTAGCCCCCTCTCTCCTGTGTGTACCCTCCATTCTCCTGTGTGTTTCACCCCTCTCCTTTGTGTATCCCCCACTACCCTGTGTGTATCCTTCTGTCTCCTGTGTGTTTCCTTCCCTTTTCTGTGTTTATTTCCCTCTCTCCTGTGTATCCTTCTCTCTCCTGTGTGTATCTTCTCTCTCATGTGTGTATTCTTTTCTCTGCTGTTTGTATTTTTCTTTCTCCTGTGTGTACGCTCCTTTTTGTGTGTGTCCCACTCTCCTGTGTGTATCCTTTTCTCTCCTCTGTATATCCCCATTTTTCCTGTGTGTATTCCCCTCTCCTGTGTGTATGACCCTCTTTTCTGTTATTATCCCCTTCTCCTGTGTGTATTCTTTTCTCTCCTGTGTGTATCCTTTTCTCTCATTGATGTGTCCCCCTCTTTCCTGTGTGTATCCCCCTCTCCTTTGTTTATCTTTCTGACCTCTGTTTGTATCCTCCTTTCTCCTATGTGTACCCTTCTCTCTCCTGTGTGTATCACCCCTTTTCTGTGTGTGTCCTCTTCTCTCCTGTGTGTATTTCTCTTTCTCCTGTGTGTATCCTCCTCTCTTTTCTGTGTATCCTCCACTCTCCTGTGTGTATCTTCCTCTCTTCTGCGTGTATCCTCCTCTTTTTTGTTCGTATCCTTCTCTCTCCTGTGTGTATCCTCCTTTCTCCTGCGTGTATCCTTCTTTCTCCTGTGTGTCTCCTCCTCTCTCCTGTATGTATCATTCTCTCTCCTGTGTGCATTCTCCTCTCTCCTGTGTGTATCCTTTTCTCTCCTGTGTGTATCATTCTCTCTCCTGTGGGAATCAATTCTTTCTTCTGTATTTATCCTTCTTTTTTCCTGTGTGTAAACCCCTTTCTCCTGTGTGTATCCCTTCTTTCTCCTGTGCATATCCCCCTGTCTTCTCTGTATATCTCCTCTCTCCTGTGTGTATCCTCCTCTCTGCTGTTGTATTCTCCTTTCTCCTGTGTCTATGTCGCTCTCTCCTGAGTGTATCCCCCTCTCCTGTGTGTATCTCCCTCTCCTGTGTGCATTCTTTTCTCTCCTGTGGGTATCTCTTCTCTCTCCTGGGCGTAACCGTTTTTTCTCCTGTGTGTAACACCCTTTCTCTAGTGTGTATCTCTTCTCTCTCCTGCGTGTATCTTCCTCTCTGCTTTGTGTATCTCCTCTCTCCTGTGTGTATCTTCCTTTCTGCTGCGTGTATCCTGTTTTCTCCTGTGTCTACACCCCTCATTCTTGTGTGTATCCCCCTCTTCTGTGTGTTTTCTCCTCTTTTCTGTGTTTATCACTTTTTCTCCTGTGTGTATCCCTCTCTTCTGTGTGTAAGCCCCTCTCTCCTGTGTGTATCTCCCTCTCCTGTGTTTATCCTCCTCTCTCCTTTGTTTATCCTGATCTCTCCTCTGTTTATTCCCTACTCTCCTGTGTGCATCCCTTTTTTTGTGTGTATTCTCTTCTCTCCTGTGTGTACCCCCTCTCTCCTGTTTGTACCCTCAACTATCCTGTGTGGATCACCACTTTTCCTGTGTATCCCCCCTCTCTCCTGTGTGTATCCTCTCTCTTTTGAGTGTATGCCCCACTTCTGTGTGTATCCACCTCTCTCCTGTGTGCATTCCCTTCTCTTCTGTGTGGATCTTTCTCACTCATCTGTGTATGCCCTCTCTCCTGTGTGTATCCTAATCTCTGCTGTGTGTATTCTCCTCTCTCCTATGTGTATTTATCTCTCTCATGTGTGTATCTTCTATTCTCCTGTGTGAACCCTCATCTCTCTTGTTTGTATCACCACTCTCCTGTTTGTATACTTCTTTCTCCTGTGTGTATCCTTCTGTCTACCATGTGTATTTTTCCCTATTTGTGTGTATCCTCCTGTCTCCTCTGTGTATTCTATTCTTTCCCGTTTGAATCCTGCTCACTCCTGTGTGTATTCCCTCTCCTGTGTGTACCCTTCTCTCTCCAGCGTGTATCCTCCTTTCTCCAGTGTGTATCCTCCTCTTTTCTGTGTGTATCATTTTTCTCTCCTGTGTATATCAACCTTCTCTTTTGTGTGTATTTCCCCTCTCTCCTGGGTGTATCCCCCCTCTCTCCAGTTTGTGTCACCCTCTCTCCTATGTGTATCCCCTCTCTTTTATGTGTAACCCCCTCCTTTTTTGTGTATACTTTCTCCCTCCTGTGTGTATTTTTCTTTCTTCTCTTTGTATCCCCCATCTCCTGTGTGTATCCTCCTCTCTGCTTTGTGTATCCTTTTTTTATCCTGTGTGTAGGCTTCCCTCTCCTGTGTTTCCCCGTGTTCTACTTTTATCTTACTTTCTTTCGTGTTTATCCTTCTTTTTTCTGTGTGTATTACCCTCTCTTGTGTGTATGCTTCTTTCTCCTGTGTATATTTCTTTCTCCTGTGTTTATTATCCTCTGTCTTCTGTGTATCCTCCTCTCTCCTCTGTGTATCCCCTACTCTCCTTTGTGTATCCCCCTCTCCTTTGTGTATCCTCTTCTCTGCTTTGTGTACCCACTGTCTCCTAGGCATACCCTCGACTCTCCTGTGTGTATCACCCCTCTCCCGTGTTATTTTCTGACTCTCCAAACGAACGGCCATATGAAATGGACTAGGGATTATTCTTCACATTTGCAATATTTGAAGAGGTTCTGTGTATTACTCAGCGTTACACAGAATTAGAGTTCATATGAAATAGACTCTTGATTACCACACAGGTGTGTATCATTCAAAAAGGCACTTAATTCGTGGCTATCTAAAACAGTGGTCTGATTACTCCATAGAAGTTTATTATTCACTGAATCTTTGAATGAGAGACCATACAATATAGACACCACACTATTGCTCCATTGTAAATTATTCAATAAGGATCTAAATGAGTGGTAGTATGAAATAGAATCCTGAGAATTCCCCATGTGTGTATCATTAAGTGAGGCACAGCATGAGCGGACATATAAAAATGTTCGAATATTAACCTGGTATGCATTATTTACTGAGGATCTACATGAGTGGCTACATGAAGTAGACTCTTAACTCTTCCCCAGTTGTGTTTTATTGAATGAGACTCTGACTCAGTGGGCATAAAAAAGAGTCTCAGGTGTATTGCCCAGGTGTTCATTATTTACAGAGACTCTGAATGTGTAGGCATTTGAAGTAGACCCTTGACTGTGTCTGAGGGGAGTATTATTCACAGAGGCACAGAACGAGTGGCCATGTGAAAGAGATTCCTGACTTATCAGATATACATGTTATTCACTAAAACACTGAAAGAGTGCCCTTATGAAAGAGACCGCATTTTACTCCACAGGTGTGTCTTATATTTTGACTCTCTGAACGAACCACCATATGAAATGGACTAGTGATTATTCTTCACATGTGCAATATTCCAAGTGGTTCTGTATGAGTGTCCATATCAAATAGTCTCATGACTCTCACACATGTGTGTATCATTCACGGATCTCCTTAATTTTGGACTGCCTTCAATGGGGTCCTCACACCTACACAGCTGTTTATTATGCACTGAAGGTCTGAATGAGAGGCCATATGAAATAAACTCCTTACTATTGCCCCATTGTGCATTATTCGGTAATGCTGTGATTGAGTGGCCATATTACCTGGACTCTGACTGTTCCCAAAGTGTGTATTCTTCAGTCAGTTTCTGAACGAGTGTCCACATAAAATAGACTCCTGACTCTGTCCTCTTGTCTATTGCTCAGCTCTGCATTTTCCACTGAGTCGTTGTGTTAATGGTCATATCAAATAGTCTCCACACAATTATCCAGGTGTGCATTTTTCAGTGAGTCTCCTAATAAGTGTCTATATATAATAGAATCCTGAGTATTTTCCAGATATATATGATTCTTCACTGAGGAACTGAATAAGTGGCCATGTCAAGTAAACTCCTGACATTTTCATACGTCTGAATTATTCTGTGAGGCTCTGAATGTGTGGCCATAAAATAGAGACTCCTATATACTACTCAGGCGTGAGATTTTACATTCGGCTGTAAATGAGTGGCTATACTAAATAGAATCCTGACTTTGCCAAGTGTCTGTTATTCAGTTAGGCTCTGAGTATGCGCCTATATGAAATAGAATTCTGACTACAATACAGGTGTTCTTTACTCAATAAGCCTCTGAAGATATTCCACATGTAATAGTGTCCAGAGTATTCCTCAGGTGTTTATTATTCACTGACGCTCTGAAACTTTGGCCATATAAAATTGTTTCCTGACTAGTCTACAGGCATGTATTATTGACTCTGACTCTAAATATTTGGGCATATGGAATAGACTAGAGACTATTCCAAAGTTTTGTATTATTGACTCAGGCTTTGATTTTGTGGCCATATAAAATAGACTAGTGTCTATTCCACACGTGTGCATTATTCCCTTAGGATGTAAATGAGAGGCTATGTAAAGTAGACTCCTAACACTTTCCAAGGTGTGTGTAAATCAGTGAGGCTCTTTTGTATGACCATATGAATCAGGAAGTGGTCTATCTCAAATAATTTTATTATTCAGTGAATCTCTGTATGAGTGGCTATATGAAATAGACTGCTGAGTACTTTACATTTGTGTATTATTCATTGAGGTTACGAGTCAGTGGCCATATAAAATGTAATCCTGAATAATCCACACGTGCATATTATCCACTGAGGCTATGAATATGTTTCCATATAAAATAGACTTCTGGCTACTACACAGGTCTGCATTATTTACCGAGGCTCTGAATGAATGTCCATCGAAAATAGACTCCAAATTATTCTCCAGGTGTGTATTATTCAGTGAGCCTCAGAAGATGTGGTCATACTTATTAGATTTCTTACTATATCAAGGGTCTGTCTTTTGCACTGAGGTTCTGAATATGTGTCCACCTGAAAGAGTCTCCTGACTACACCACATTTTTCAATGACACATTGAATGAGAGGCCACATGAAAAAGTCTCCTGACTATTCCACAGGTGTGCATTCTTTAGTGAGACACTGATTGAGGAGATACAAGCAAATCCTGACTATATATCCAGGTGTGTACATTTAGTAAGGGTCTCAACGGGTAGCCTTAGGAAAGAGACATCTGACTATTCCGCACGTGTGAATTATTTAGTGATTCTCTGAATGAGTGGCCATAAAACATAGACTCCAAACTATATCACAAGTGTGTAATATTCAGTGAGGCTGTGAAAGAGTGGCCATATGAAACAGAATTGTAATTACTCCACATGTGCGTTATTCACTGTTTGTCTGAATGAGTAGCCATATGATATAGACACCTCATTATTTTCCATTTGTGCATTATTCCAACAGGTTCGGTATGAGTGTCCATACCAAATAGACTCTTGAAACTTCCCCAGGTGTGTATTACTCAGCGTTACACAAAGTTAGAGTTCATATCAAATAGACTCCTGATTACCACCCAGGTGTTTGTCATTCAGGCAGGCACTTAATTCATGGCTATCTTAAACAGTGTCCTGATTACTTCATAGAAGTTCATTATTCAATGAAACTCTGAATGAGAGACAAAAATTAGCGGGTCATGGTGGCACATGCATGTAGTCTCAGCTACTCGGGAGACTAGGCAGGAGAATCGTTTGAACCTGGGAGGCGGAGGTTGAGGTGAGCCAAGATTGTGCCATTGCACTCTAGCCTGGGCAACGAGGGAAACTGTGTCTCAAAAGAAAAAAAGAAAAGAACAAAACAGTAGCTATGTTCATGGCAAGTACCTCATCACAATCCAGTTCCAAGAAAGAATTCTAGCGTTTTCTACATTGGCTGCTGCCTCATCTAAAATCAGCACATTCCATGGAGGAAGGAGCCCTGCTTTGCTGCATCTCTTATCCTAGTGTTTAATGTTGGTAATTGAGTAACTCTAGCATTTGTACAAGGCTCCCTAAGACATCTGCAGCAGTGGACATGTCCAGGGACATAATTGAATCTGGTGATTCCTGGGGCCTTGTGAGAAAGACTTGAAATACACATAGGAGGAAAGGTACAAAAATAAATGTTTACTTGTCTCTGAAAAAAAAAAGACACCTGACTATTGCTCCATTGTGAATTATTCAATAAGGTTCTAAATGAGTGTTAGTATGAAATAGAATCCTGAGAATTCCCCAGGTTTGTATCATTCAGGGACGCACAGAATGAGTGGCCATATAAAAAATGCTCAACTATTACCCTGGTGTAAATTATTCACTGAGGATCGAAATCAGTGGCTTCATGAAGTAGACTCTTAACTCTTCCCCAGGTGTGTATTACTGAATGAGACTCTGATTAAGTGGGCATAAAAAAGAGACTCAGGTGTATTGCCCAGGTGTTCATTACTTACAGAGACTATGAATGTGTAGGAATTCAAAGCAGACCCTTGACTGTTTCTCAGGGGAGTGCTATTCATAGAGGCCCAGAACGAGTGGCCATGTGAAAGAGATTTCTGACTTATCAGATATACATGTTTTTCACTAAAACACTGAAAGAGTAGCCTTATGAAATAGACCGCATTTCACTCCACGGGAGCACGTTATTTTTTACTCTCCAAACGAACCACCATATGAAATAAACTAGTGATTATTGCCCACATTTGCAATATTCAAAGAGGTTCTGTATGAGTGTCCATATCAAATAGTCTCCTGACTCTCACACATGTGTGTATTATTCACGGAGCTGCTTTATTTGGGGCTACGGTCAATAGGGTCCTCATGACTCCACAGCTGTTTATTATGCAATGAAGCTCTGAGTGAGAGGCCATATGAAATAGACTCCATACTATTGCCCCATTGTGCATTATTTGGTAATGCTTTGATTGAGTGGCCATATGACATGGACTCTGACTATTCCCAAGGTGTATATTCTTCAGTCAGTTTCTGAACGAGTGACCACATAAAATAGACTCCTGACTCTGTCCTCTTGACTATTTATCAGCTCTGCATTTTCCACTGAGTCGCTGGGTGAATGGTCATATCAAATAGGCTCCAGACAATTCTCCAGGAGTGCATTATTCAGTGAGTCTCTAAATAAGTGGCTATATATAATAGAATCCTGAGTATTTTCCAGATATATATGATTTTTCACTGAGGAACAGAATAAGTGGCCATGTCAAGTACACTCCTGACATTTCCATAAGTCTGCATTATTCTGTGAGGCCCTGAATGGGTGGCCATAAAATGGAGACTCCTATATACTACTCAGGCGTGACGTTTTTTTTTTTTTTTGAGACGGAGTTTTGCTCTTGTTACCCAGGCTGGAGTGCAATGGCGCGATCTCAGCTCACCGCAACCTCTGCCTCCTGGGTTCAGGCAATTCTTCTGCCTCAGCCTCCTGAGTAGCTGGGATTGCAAGCACACGCCACCGTGCCCAGCAAATTTGTTATATCTTTAGTAGAGATGGGGTTTCACCATGTTGACCAGGATGGTCTCCATCTCTTGACCTTGTGATCCACCCGCCTTGGCCTGCCAAAGTGCTGGGATTACAGGCTTGAGCCACTGCACCCGGCCAGGTGTGAGTTTTTACATTTGGCTGTAAATGAGTGGCTATACAAAATAGAATTCTGACTTTCCCAAAGTGTCTGTTATTCAGTTAGGCTCTGAGTATGTGGCTATATGAAATAGAATTCTGACTACAATACAGGTGTTCTTTACTCTATGAACCTCTGAAGAAATGCCACATGTAATAGCGTCCAGAGTATTCCTCAGGTATTTATTATTCACTAATGCTCTGAAACTTTGGCAATATGAAATGCTATTCTGACTAGTCTACAGGCGTGTATTTTGGACACTGACTCTAAATATTTGGGCATATGGAATAGACTAGTGACTATTCCAAAGTTGTGTATTACTGACTCAGGCTTTGATTTTCTGGCATTTTAAATAGCCTAGTGTCTATTCCACACGTGTGCATTATTCCCTTAGGCTGTAAATGAGAGGCTATATAAAATACACTCCTAACATTTCCCCAGGTGTGTGTCACTCAGTGAGGCTCTTTTGTATGACCATATGAAACAGGAGGCAGTCTATCTCAAAAAATTTTATTATTCAGTGAATTTCTGTATGAGTGGCTATATGAAATAGACTGCTAAGTAATTTACATTTGTGCATTATTCATTGATGTTACGAGTCAGTGACCATATAAAATGTAATCCTGACTAATTCACACGTGCATATTATCCACTGAGGCTATGAATGTGTTTCCAAATGAAATAAACTCCTGGCTACTACAGAGATTTGCATTATTTACCGATGGTCTGAATGAAAGTCCATCGAAAATACACTCCAGGGGGACTCGCAAGATGGCGTCGTAGAAGCGACACAGGATTGCAGCTCTCAGTGAAGGTGCAGAGGGTGAGTCCTACCTGCATTCTCGGATGGACCCTTTTAGCCCACAGAGCGTTGAAAGTCCCAGGTGTGGGAAAGACACGGGACGCTAATACAGCTGGCTAGCGCAGCCGGCTCGCGTGGCCACTTTGGCCAGTGCCACAGCGGGACCTGGCACAGAACTCACTGGTCTGGGTGCCCTGTTAAACTGGCAATCTGAGATTTGGAAGGGCAGATTGGCATGTCCATCTGATTGAACAGGACTTGGACAATGAGCCAGACCAGGAGTTTCCTGGGAAGCATGATCTGAGCTGGTGCAGTGGGCAGTTGCATGGGAGATCACACAGATCCCAATGCCCTATCGGCAGGCTACTGGGGCGCCAGTGAGAGAGTCGACCTTTCTGCTTGGGGAGAGGAAGAGAGAGAGAGAGAGGACGGACTCTGAGGCAGGGAGCTGGGTGATCAGGCTCGGCGGGTCCCACCCTCACAGGGAAAAGCAGGGCGGCGATTGGAGGCACTCGGGGCTGAGAGTTTTTCTGCCGGCATCTAGGACGGTGCAGCCCGGTGAGGGAGGGGCATCCACCATTGCCGACACAATCTGCCCCTACTGAAGTACCTCCCAGGGCTGACGCAGCCTGCCATTGCCGAGGCAACCTGCCATAACAGAGAGATTCCACCAGGAGGGGGGAGCGCTCCACAGCAAAAGGGCGGACCCGCGCTAGCAAGTCAGAGACCCGGCAGGCAAATAGTGAATAGACTGCCACCTAGTGGGGCAGGACAGTGCAACAGATATTCATAAAGAAAGCCCCAACTCCCTGAGACAGAGCATCTAAGAAGGAAAAAAAGGGTGGTGCTTTATGAGTTCTATTGCGGCAGACATAAACAACCTCCCAACAACCCTGAATGAACAACGGAGCTCACAGCTCAGCACTGGAGCTCCTATAAAGCATAGACCGTCTCCTCAAGCAGCTCCCTGGCCCCTGTACATCCAAAGAGTCACCCCAAAAAAGGACTAATCAAACTGACATTTGGTGGGCATCATTCTGGAACAAAGACAGCAGAAAAAGAAACTGGTATCATCCCTCACTGTTCCACAGCTGCTACAGGTATACTCCAGACAAGCAGGGCCTGGAGTGGACCTCAGCACTCATACAGCAGAGGGGATAGACCATTAGAAGGAAATCTAAGTAACAGAAATACTTCATCATCAACAATCTCAGCATCCACAAAGAGATCCAATTGAAAAATCAGCAACTACTAAGACGACAGGCGGATAAATCCATAAAGATGGAAAGAAACCAGCGCAAAAAGGAGGAAAACACCCGAAACCAAAACACCTCACCTCCTACAAAGGACCAAAACTCCTCACCAGCAAGGGAAACAAGCTGGACAGAGAATGAGTGTGACGAAATGACGGAATCAGACTTCAGAAAGTGGATAATGAGAAACTTCATTCAGCTAAAGGAACATGTTCTGCATCAGTGCAAAGAAACTAAGAATCTTGAAAAAAGATTTCAAAAAAGATTCGAGGAATTGATAACAAGAATGGACAACTTAGAGAGGAATATGAATGAATTGAAGGAGCTGAAAAACACAACAGGAGAACTTCGTGAAGCATGCACAAGTTTCAACAGCCGAATTGACCAAGCAGAAGAAAGAATATCAGAAGTTGAAGATCAACTCAATGAAATAAAACGTGAAACCAAGATTAAAGAAAAAAGCACAAAAAGAAATGAACAAAATCTCCAAGAAATATGGGACTATGTGAAGAGACCCAACTTATGTTTGATAGGTGTACCAGAATGTGATGAAGAGAATGAATCCACGCTGGAAAACACTCTTCAGGATATAATTTAGGAAAACTTCTTCAACCTAGCAAGACAGGTCAATACTCACCGCCAGGAAATACAGAGAACACCACAAAGATACTCTGCAAGAAGAGCAACCCCAAGGCACATAATCGTCAGATGCACCAGGGTTGAAATGAAGGAGAAAATACTAAGGGCAGCCAGAGAAAAAGGTCGGGTCACCCACAAAGGGAAGCCCATCAGACTCACAGCAGATCTCTCAGCAGAGACTCTATAAGCCAGAAGAGAGTGGGGGCCAATATTCAACATCCATAAAGAAAAGAAATTTCAACCCAGAATTTCATATCCAGCCAAACTGAGCTTCATAAGTGAAGGAAAAATAAAACCCTTCATGAACAAGCAAGTACTCAGAGATTTTGTCCCCACTAGGCCTGCTGTACAAGAGCTCCTGAAAGAGGCACTACACATAGAAACAAACAACCAGTACCAGCCATCCTAAAAGCATACCAAATGCTAAAGACCATCAACAAAATGAAGAATCTACATGAACCAACGGGCAAAACAGCCAGCTAGCATCAAAATGGCAGTATCAAATTCACACATAACAATATTAACCCTGAATGTAAATGGGATAAATGCACCAATCAAAAGACACAGACTGGCAAATTGGATAAAAAACCAAACCCATCGGTATGCTGTATCCAGGAAACCCACCTCACACGCAAAGTTACACAAAGGCTCAAAATAAAAGGATGGAGAAAGGTTTACCAAGCAAATGGAGAGCAAAAAAAAGCAGGAGATGCAATTCTCGTCTCTGATAAGGTAGACTTTAAAGCAACAAAGATCAAAAGGGACAAGGAGGGTCATTACATAATGGTAAAAAGATCAATACAGCAAGAAGAGCTAACAATTCTAAATATATATGGACCCAATGCAGGAGCACCCAGATATATAAGGCAATTTCTTAAGGACTTACAAAGAGACTTGGACTCCCACACAATAATAGTGGGAGACTTTAACACTCCATTGTCAATAGCAGACAGATCAAGGAGACAGAAAATTAACAAGGATATCCAAGACTTGAACTCAGACATAGACCAAGCAAACCTGATAGACATTTACAGAACTCTCCACCCCACATCCACAGAATATACATTCTTCTCAGCCCCACATCACACCTACACCAAAATTGACCACATAATTGGAAGTAAAGCACTCCTCAGCAAATGCAAAACAACTGAAATCATAACAAACAGTCTCTCAGACCATAGTGCAATCAAGGTGGAACTCAGAATTCAGAAAATAACTCAGAACCGAACAACTTCATGAAAATTGAATAACTGGCTCTTGAATGTTGATTGGATAAACAATGAAATGAAGGCATAAATAAAGCAGTTCTTTGAAACCAAGGAAAATGAAGACACAACGTACCAGGATCTCTGGGACACATTTAAAGCAGTCTGTAGAGGAAAATATATAGCAATAAGTGCCCACATGAGAAGAGTGGAGAGATCCAAACTTGACACCCTATCGTCAAAATTGAAAGACCTGGAGGAGCAAGATCAAAAATGCTCAAAACGTAGCCGAAGACAAGAAATAACTAAGAACAGAGCAGAACTGAAGGAGATAGAGACAAGAAAACCCCTTCAAAAAACCAATAAATCTAAGAGCTCGTTTTCTGAAAAGATCAACAACATAGACAGACCACTAGCCAGACTGATAAAAAAGAAAAGAGAGAACAACCAAATAGATGCCATAAAAAACGATAATGGGGAAATCACCACAGACTCCACAGAAATTCAAACCATCATCAGAGAATACTACAAAAAACTCTATGCACATAAACTAGTAAATCAGGAAGAAATGGATAAATTCCTGGACGCCTGTGTCCTCCCAATCCTAAACCAGGAGGAAGCCGAAACTATGAATAGACCAATAACAAGGTCTGAAGTTGAGGCAGCAATTAAGAGCCTACCACACACAAAAAAAGCCCAGGTCCAGATGGGTTCACAGCTGAATTCTACCAGAAACACAAAGAGGATCTGGTACCATTCCTTCTGAAACTATTCCAACTAATCCAAAAAGAGGGAACCCTTCCCAAATCATTTTATGAGACCAACATCATCCTGATACCAAAACCCGGCAGAGACTCAACAAGAAAAGAAAACTTCAGGCCAATATCCATGATGAACATAGATGCAAAAATCTTCAATAAAATACTGGCAAACCAATGGCAACCTCAACTTAAAAACTTATTCATCATGATCAGGTAGGATTCATCCGGGGATGCAAGAATGGTTCAACATACGCGTCTATAAATGTAATTCATCACATAAACAGAAGCAAAAACAAAAACCACATGATTATCTCAATTGACGCAGAGAAGGCATTTGACAAAATTCAACAGCACTTTATGCTAAAAATCATCAATAAACTTGGTATTGATGGAACATATCTCAAAGTAATAAAAGCTATTTATGACAAACCAACAGCCAATATCATACTGAATGGGCAAAAACTGGAAGCATTCCCTTTGAAATCTGGCACTGGACAAGGATGCCCTCTCTCACCGCTCCTATTCAACATAGTACTGGATGTTCTAGCCAGAGCAATCAGGCAAGAAAAAGAAATAAAGGATATTCAAATAGGAAAGGAGGAAGCCAAATTGTCTCTATTTGCAGACGACATGATAGTATAACTAGAAGACCCCATCACCTCAGCCCAATAGCTCCTGCAACTGATAAGCAACTTCAGCAAAGTCTCAGGATATAAAATCAATGTTCAAAAATCACAAGCATTCCTATACACCAATAACACACTTAAAGAGAACCAAATCAAAAACGAACTGCCATTCACAATTGCTACAAAGAAAATAAAATACCTAGGAATACAACTCACAAGGAATGTAAGGACCTCTTTAAGAAAAACTACAAACCACTGCTCAATGAAATAAGAGAGGACACAAACAGATGGAGAAACATTCCATGTTCGTGGTTAGGAAGAATCAATATCCTGAAAATGGCTATACTGCCCGAAGTAATTTACACAATCAATGCTATCCCCATCAAACTACCATTGAATTTCTTCACAGAACTGGAAAAAACCACCATGAATTTCATATGGAACCAAAAAAGAGCCCGCATAGCCAAGTCAATTCTAAGCAAAAAGAACACAGTAGGAGGCATCACACTACCAGACTTGAAACAATACTACAAGGCTACAGTAATCAAAACAGCATGGTACTGGTACCAAACCAGAGGTATAGACCAATGAAATAGAACAGAAGCATCGGTAGGCAACACAACCTATCTACGGCCATATTATCTTTGATAAACCAGACAAAAACAAGCAATGGGGAAAGGATTCCCTACTTAATAAATGGTGTTGGGAAAACTGGCTAGCCATGTGCAGAAAGCAGAAACTAGACCCCTTCCTGACACGTTACACTAAAATTAACTCCAGATGGATTAAAGACTTAAACGTAAGACCTGACACCATAAAAATCCTAGTGGAAAATCTAGGCAAAACCATTCAGGACATAGGAGTAGGCAAGGACTTTATGAATAAAACACCAAAAGCATTGGCAACAAAAGCCAAAATAGACAAATGGGACCTAATAAAACCCCACAGCTTCTGCATGGCAAAAGAAACAGTCACTAGAGTGAATCGGCAACCATCAGAATGTGAAAAAATCTTTGCAGTTTACACATCAGACAAAAGACTGATATCCAGAATTTACAAAGAACTCAAACAGATTTACAGGAAGAAAACTAACAAGCCCATTCAAAAATGGGAAAAGAATATGAACAGACACTTTACCAAAGAAGACATACATGAGGCCAACAAACATATGAAAAAATGCTCATCATCACTGGACATTAGAGAGATGCAAATCAAAACCACATTGAGATACCATCTCATGCCAGTTACAATGGCAATCATTAAAAAATCTGGAGACAGCAGATGCTGGAGAGGATGTGGAGAAATAGGAACACTCTTACACTGTTGGTGGGAGTTTAAATTAGTTCAACCAATGTGGAAGACAGTGTGGCGATTCCTCAGGGACCTAGAAATAGAAATTCCATTTGACCCAGCAATCCCATTACTGGGTATATATCCCAAGGACTATAAATCGTTCTACTATAAGGACACATGCACACGAATGTTCATTGCAGCACTGTTTACAATAGCAAAGAACCGGAACCAACCCAAATGCCCAACGATGATAGACTGGACTGGGAAAATGTGGCACATATACACCATGGAATATTATGCAGCAATCAAAAATGATGACTTTGTGTCCTTTGTAAGGACATGGATGAATCTGGAGAACATCATTCTCAGCAAACTGACACAAGAACAGAAAAAGAGATACTGCATATACTCACTCATAGGTGGGTGGGAAAAATGAGAACACATGGACACAGAGAGGCGATCTACTATACACTGGAGTCTATTGGGGGAAATGTGGGAGGGACAGCGTGGGGGGCTGGGGAGGGATAGCCTGGGGATGAATGCCAAGTGTGGGTGAAGGGGAGGAAGGCAGCAATACACACTGTCTTATGTGTACCTATGCAACTATCTTGCACGTTCTGCACATGTACCCCCAAACCTATAATGCAATAAAAATTTAAAAAAAATAAGGAAATATAAAAAAAAAAAGAAAGTGGACTTTGCAGTCAGAAGGAAATCAGGTTTAAATATCTGCCAGCTATTACTTGTGTTAACATAAATAAGCAGATAAATCCTATAGGAACATACTGTCCTCATGTATGAAATGAAGGTGATACCTACCTTGTAAGATTCT
Organism: Saguinus oedipus; assembly: GCA_031835075.1. NCBI lineage: Eukaryota > Metazoa > Chordata > Mammalia > Primates > Cebidae > Saguinus > Saguinus oedipus. Next base: position 31,756,021 of record CM063172.1, read on the forward strand.
TATTTGTAGAATAGTAGATTTTCAATAAATATCATTTGTTACACTTTTTTTAAATTTCAAAAAAAATAAATACATAAAATAGACTCCTGGCTACTTCACATGTGTATATTATTTACCGAGGCTCTGAATGTATCTCCATCGAAAATAGACTCCAAATTATTCCCCAGGTGTGTATGATTAAGTGAGGCTCAGAAGATATGGCCATATTAATTAAATTCCTTACAACATAAAGGGCCTGTTTTATTCACTGTGGCTCTTAATATGTGTTTACATAAAATAGACTCCAGACTACACCACATTATTCAGTAACACTCCGAATTAGAGGCCACAGAAAGAAGTCTTCTGACTATTCCACAGATGTGCATTATTTAGTGAGACACTGAATGAGGGGATAAAAGCAAATCATGACTATTTTCCCACGTGTCTACACTTAGTGAGGCTCTTAACGAGTGGCCATAGGAAAGAGTCTCCTGACTATTCCACAGGTGTGCATTATTTAGTGATTCTCTGAATGGGTGGCCATAAAAAATAGACTCCAGACTATATCACAAGTGTGTAATATTCAGTGAGGCTGTGAAAGAGGGTCCATAAGAATCATACTGCTAATTATTTTACATGTGCATTATTCACTGATTGTCTGAATGAGTAGCCATATGACATAGACTCCTCATTATTATACATGTGTGCATTAATCAAACAGGTTCTGTTTGAGTGTCCATACCAAATAAACTCCTGACACTGCCCCAGGTGTGTATTACACAACGATACAGAAAATTAGAGTTTATATGAAATAGATGCCAGGCTATTACCCAGGGTTGTATCATTCATGAAGGCACTTAATTCGTGGCTATGTTAAACAGCGTCCTGATTACACCATAGAAGTTTACTATTCACTGCAACTTTGAATGATAGACCATATAAAATAGACACCTGACTATTGCTCCATTGTGAATTATTCATTAAGGTTCTAAATGAGTGGCAGTATCAATTAGAAACCTGAGGATTCTTCAGGTGTATATCTCTCAGTGAGGCACAAAATGAGTGTCCATATAAAAAATGTTCTACTATTACCCTGGTGTGCATTATTCACTGAGGCTCTAAATGAGTGGATACATGAAGTAGACTCTTAAATCTTCCTGTTGTGTATTACTGAATGAGTCTCTGACTATGTGGGCATAAATAAGGGACTCAGGTGTATTTCCCCAGTGTTCATTACCTACAGAGACTTTTAATGTGTAGCCATTTGACGTCGACCCATGACTATTTTTGAGGGGAGTATTTTTCACAGAGGCCCTGAATGAGTGGCCATGTGAAAGAGATTCCTAACTTATCAGATATACATATTTTTCACTAAAACACTGAAAGACTGGCCTTATGAAATAGAACCCATTTTGCTCAACAAGTGTGCGTTATTTTTTGATTCTCCAAACTAATCACCATATGAAGCAGACTAGTGATTATTCCCCACATGTGCAGTATTCGAAAAGGTTACGTATGAGTGTCTGTGTCTAAGAGTCTCCTGGCTCTGACACATGTGTGTATAATTCACAAAGCTGCTTAATATGGGGTTACCTTAAATTGTGTCCTGACTATTCCACAGCTGTTTATTATGCACTGAAGCTCCGAATGACAGGCCATATGAAATAAACTGCTTACTATTGCCCCATTGTACATTATTCGGTAATGCTGTAATTGAGTGTCCATATGACTTGGACACTGACTATTCCCAAGGTGTGTATTCTTCAGTGAGATTCTGAATGAGTGACCACATAGCATAAACCCTGACTCTATCCCCTTGACCATTTTTAAGTTCTGCATTGTCCACTGAGTCGCTGGGTGAAGAGTCATATCAAATAGTCTCCAGACTATTCCTTAGCTGTGCATTATTCAGTGAGCCTCTGAATAAGTGGGTATATATAATATAATCCTGAGTATTTTCCAGATATATATGATTCCTCACTGAGGTTCTGAATAAGTGGCCATGTGAAATACACTCCTGACCTTTTCGTAGGTCTGTATTCTTCTGTGAATCTATGAATGTGTGTCCATAAAATAGAGACTCCTGAATGCTCCCCAGGTGTGCGTTTTTATATTTGGCTCTAAATGAGTGGCTATACGAAATAGAATTTTATCTTTTCCCAAGGTGTATGATATTCAGTAAGGTTCTGAAAATTTGGCTATAGGAAATAGAATTCTGACTACAGTAGAGGTGTTTCTTATTCAAGGAAGTTCTGAAATTGATGCCAAATGTAATAGCGTCCTGAGTATTTCCCTGGTATGTATTATTCGCTGAGGATCTGAAACTATGGCCATATGAAATTGTTTTCTGACTTTTCCTCAGGCGTGTATTATTGACTCTGACTAAATACTTGGGCATGTAAAATAGAAAAGTGACTATTCCAAAGTTGTGTATTACTCACTCATGCTTTGATTTGGTGGCCATATAAAATAGTCTAGTGTCTATTCCACACGTGTGCATTATATTCTGAGGCTGTAAATGAGAGGCTATATAAAGTAGACTCCAAACACTTCCCTAGGTGTGCCTTACTTCGTGAGGTTCATTTTGTGTGACCATATGAAACAGGATGCTGCCATATTTAATATTTTTATTTTAATTATTATTATTTTATGTTTATTTTTTAAAACATTTTTATTGCATTACAGGTTTTGGGGTACATGTGCAGAACGTGCAAGATAGTTGCATAGGTACATACATGGCAGTGTGTTTTGCTGCCTTCCTCTCCTTCACCCACACATGGCATTCATCCCCAGGCATATCTCTGAATGAGTGTCTACATGAAATAGACTGCTGAGTACTTTACATTTGTGCATTTTACACTGAGGTTACGAGTCAGTGGATATATAAATTGGAATCCAAACTAATCCACACGTGTATATTATCCACTGAGGCTATGAATCAGTGTCCTAATAAAATAGACTCCTGGCTATTTCACAGATGTATGTTATTTACCGAGGCTCTGAATAAATCTCCATCAAAAATAGACTCCAAATTATTCCCCAGGTGTGTATTATTCAGTGAGGCTCTGAAGATGTGGCCATATTAATTAGATTCCTTATAATCTAAAGGTCCTATTTTATTCACTGTGGCTCTGAATATGTGTCTACATGAAATAGACTCCTGACTACACCACATTATTTAGTGACACACCGAATTAGAGGCCACATGAAAAAGTCTCCTGACTATTCCACAGGTGTGCATTATTTAGTGAGACTCTGAATGGGAAGATAAAAGTAAATCCCGACTATTTCCCCAGGTGTGTACACTTAGTGAGGCTCTTAACGAGTGGCCATAGGAAAGAGTCTCCTGACTATTCCACAGGTGTGCATTATTTAGTGAGACTTTGAATGAGGGGATAATGTTAAATCCTGACTATTTTCTCAGTTGTGTTCACTTAGTGAGGCCCTAAATGAGTGGCCATAGGAAAGAGACTTCTGACTATTCCACAGGTGTGCATTATTTAGTGATTCTCTGAATGGGTGGCCATAAAAAATAGACTCCAGACTACATCACAAGTGTGTAATATTCAGTGAGGCTGTGAAAAGGGTCCATAATAATCATACTGCTAATTACTTTACATGTGCACTATTTACTGATTGTCTGAATGAGCAGCCATACGACATAGACTCGTCATTATTATACATGTGTTCATTAATCAAACAGGTTCTGTTTGAGTGTCCATACCAAATAGACGCCTGACACTGCCCCAGGTGTGTATTACACAACAATACAGAAAATTAGAGTTTATATGAAATAGACGCCAGGCTATTACCCAGGTGTGTGTCATTCAGAAAGGCACTTAATTCATGGCTATCTTAAACAGCATCATGATTACTCCATAGAAGTTAATTATTCACTGAAACTATGAGTGATCGAACATATAAAAGAGACACCTGACTGTTTCTTTATTGTGAATTATTCAATAAGCTGCTAAATGCGTGGTAGTATCAAATAGAATCCTGAGGATTTTTTAGGTGTATATCACTCAGTGAGGTACAATATGAGTGGCCAAATAAAAAATGCTCGACTATTACCCTGGTGTGCATTGTACACTGAGGCTCTAAATGAGTGGCTACATGAAGTAGACTCTTAGCTCTTCCCCAGTTGTGTATTATTGAATGAGACTCTGACTAAGTGGGCATCAAAAAGAGACTCAGGTGTATTGCTCAGATGTTCATTACCTACAGTGTCTCAGAATGTGTGGCCATTTAAAGTAGACCCTTGACTATTTTTGAGGGGAGTATTCTTCACAGAGGCACTGAACGAGTGTCCATGAGAAAGAGAGTCCTTACTTTTCAAATATACATATTATTCACTAAAACACTGAAAGAGTAGCCTTCTGAAATAGAACCCATTTTACTCCACAGGTGTGCATAAGTTTTTGATTCACTAAACATATATGATATAGACTGCTAAGTATTTTACATTTTTGCATTTTTCACCGAGGTTAGGAGACAGTAGCCATACAAAATGGAATCCTGACTAATACACACGTGCATGTTATCACTGAGGCTATGAATGGGTGTCCTAATAAAATAGACTCCTGGCTAATCCACAGGTGGACATTATTTTCCGAGGCTCTGAATATATGTCCATCGAAAATAGACTCCAAATTATTCCCCAGGTGTGTATTATTCAGTGAGGCTCAGAATATGTTTCCATATAAATTAGATTCCTTACTAAATCAAGTGTCTGTCTTATTCAATGAAGCTCTGAATATGTGTCTACATGAAATAGACTTCTGACTACACCACATTATTCAGTGACACTCTGAAATAGAGGACACATGAAAAAGTCTCCTGACTATTCCACAGGTGTGCATTATTTAGTGTGACTCTGAATGATGGGATAAATGTAAATCCTGACTATTTCTCCAGGTGTGTACACTTAGTGAGTCTCTTTACGAGTGGCCATAGGAAAGAGACTTCTGACTATTCTGCAGGTGTGCATTATTTAGTGATTCTCTGAATGAGTTGCCATAAAAAATAGACTCCAGACTATATCACAAGTTTGTAATATTCAGTGAGGCTGTGAAAGAGGGGCCATATAAAACAGACTTCTATTTCCTACACATGTGCATTATTCACAGTTTGTCTGAATGAGTAACTGTATGACATAGACTCCTAATTATTATCCATGTGTGCATTAATCAAACAGGCTCTCTTTGAGTGTCCATACCATATAGACTCCTGACACTGCCCCAGGTGTGTATTACACAGCGATACACAAATTTAGAGTTCATATGAAATAGAATCCTCACTATCACACAGGTTCGTATCATTCAGCAAGGCACTTAATTCGTGGCTATGTTAAACAGCGTCCTGATTACACCATAGAAGTTTACTATTCACTGAAACTTTGAATGATAGACCATATAAAATAGACACCTGACTATTGCTCCATTGTGAATTATTCAATAAGGTTCGAAATGAGTCGCAGTATCAATTAGAATCCTGAGGATTCTTCAGGTGTATATCGCTCAGTGAGGCACAAAATGAGTGTCCATATTAAAAAATTTTCTTCTATTACCCTGGTGTGCATTACTCACTGAGGCTCTAAATGAGTGGATACATAAAATAGACTCTTAAATCTTCCTTTGTTGTGTATTACTGAATGAGTCTCTGACTATGTGGGCATAAAAAAGCGACTCAGGTGTATTTCCCCACTGTTCATTACCTACAGAGACTTTTAATGTGTGTAGCCATTTGAAGTCAACCTTTGACTATTTTTTAGGGGAGTATTTTTCACAGAGGCCCTGAATGAGTGGCCATATGAAAGAGATTCCTGACTTATCAGATATACATATTTTTCACTAAAACACTGAAAGAGTGGCCTTATGAAATAGAACCCATTGTACTCAACAGGTGTGCATTATTTTTGATTCTCCAAACTAATCACCATATGAAACAAACTAGTGAGTATTCCCCACATGTGCAGTATTCGAAAAGGTTCTGTATGAGTGTCTATGTCAAATAGTCTCCTGACTCTGACACATGCGTGTATCATTCACAATGCTGCTTAATATGGGGCTACGTTAAATTGGGTCCTGACTACTCCACAGCTGTTTATTATGCACTGAAGCTCCGAATGACAGGCCATATGAAATAGACTGCTTACTATTGCCCCATTGTGCATTATTCGGTAATGCTGTGATTGAGTGTCCATATGACTTGGACACTGACTATCCCCAAGGTGTTTATTCTTCAGTGAGATTCTGAACGAGTGACCACATAACATAAACCCTTGACTCTATCCTCTTGACTATTTTTCAGTTCTGCATTGTCCACTGAGTCGCTGTGTGTAGGGTCATATCAAATAGTCTCCAGACTATTCCTTAGCTGTGCATTATTCAGTGTGTCTCTGAATAAGTGGCTATATATAATATAATCCTGAGTATTTTCCAGATATATATGATTCCTCATTGAGGTTCTGAATAAGTGGCCATGTGAAATACACTGCAGATGTATTCATAGGTCCGTATTATTCTGTGAAGCTCTGAATGAGTGGCCATATAATACAGCCTCCTGAATTCTCCTCAGTCCTGCGTTTTTACTTTTTGCTCTAAATGAGTGGCTATATGAAATAGAATTTAATCTTTTCACAAGGTGTATGTTATTTAGTTAGGCTCTGAATATTTGGCTACAGGAAATGGAATTCTGCCTACAATAGAGGTATTTCTTATTCCAGGAAGTTCTGAAATTGATGCCAAATGTAATAGCGTCCTGAGTATTTTCCAATTATGTATTATTCACTGAGGCTCTGAAACATTGGTTATATGAAATTGTTTTCCGACTTGTCCACAGGCATGTATTATTGACTCTGACTCTAAATATTCGGGCATGGAAAATAAAAAAGTGACTATTCCAACGTTTTGTATTACTCACTCATGCTTTGATTTTGTGGCCATATAAAATAGTCTAGTGTCTATTCCGCACGTGTGCATTATTCCCTGAGGCTGTAAATGAGAGGCTATATAAAGTAGACTCCTAACACTTTCCTAGGTGTGCCTGACTCAGTGAGGCTCATTTTGTGTGACCATATGAAACAGGATGCTGCCATATTTAATATTTGTATTATTTAGTGAATCTCTGAATGAGTGTCTGTATGAAATAGACTGCTGAGTACTTTACATTTGTGCATTTTACACTAAGGTTACGAGTCAGTGGCCATATAAATTGGAATCCAGGCTAATCCACACGTGCATATATTTTTAAAGATTTAATTTTTTTTAAATTTTTATTGCATTATAGGTTTTGGGGTACAGGTGCAGAACGTGCAAGATAGTTGCATAGGTACACACATGGCAGTGTGTTTTGCTCCCTTCCTCTTCTTCACCCACACTTGGCATTCATCCCCAGGCTATCCCTCTCCAGCCCCCCCGCTGTCCCTCCCCCATCCCCCACAATAGACCCCAGTGTATAGTAGACCACCTCTCTGTGTCCATGTGTTCTCATTTTTCTCCCCCACCTATGAGTGAGTATATGCGGTATTTCTTTTTCTGTTCTTGTGTCAGTTTGCTGAGAATGATGTTCTCCAGATTCATCCATGTCCTTACAAAGGACACAAAGTCATCATTTTTGATTGCTGCATAATATTCCATGGTGTATATGTGCCACATTTTCCCAGTCCAGTCTATCATCGTTGGGCATTTGGGTTGGTTCCAGTTCTTTGCTATTGTAAACAGTGCTGCAATGAACATTCGTGTGCATGTGTCCTTATAGTAGAACGATTTATAGTCCTTGGGATATATACCCAGTAATGGGATTACTGGGTCAAATGGAATTGCTATTTCTAGGTTCCTGAGGAATCGCCACACTGTCTTCCACATTGGTTGAACTAATTTAAACTCCCACCAACAGTGTAAGAGTGTTCCTATTTCTCCACATCCTCTCCAGCATCTGCTGTCTCCAGATTTTTTAATGATCGCCATTCTAACTGGTGTGAGATGGTTTCTCAATGTGGTTTTGATTTGCATCTCTCTAATGACCAGTGATGATGAGCATTTTTTCATATGTTTGTTTGCCTCATGTATGTCTTCTTTTGTAAAGTGTCTGTTCATATCCTTTGCCCATTTTTGAATGGGCTTTTTTGTTTTTTTCCTGTAAATCTGTTTGAGTTCTTTGTAAATTCTGGATATCAGCCCTTTGTCAGATGTGTAAACTGCAAAATTTTTTCCCATTCTGATGGTTGCCAATTCACTCTAGTGACTGTTTCTTTTGCCGTGCAGAAGCTGTGGAGTTTGATTAGGTCCCATTTGTCTATTTTGGCTTTTGTTGCCAATGCTTTTGGTGTTTCAGGTTTATATCACTTCAGTGAGGCACAAAATGAGTGGCCATATAAAAAATGCTTGACTATTAACCTGGTGTGCATTATTCACTGAGGCTGTAAATGAGTGTGGACATGAAGTAGACTCTTAAATCTTCTTTTGTTGGGTATTAATGAATGAGTCTCTGACTAAGTGGGCATAAAAAAGAGACTCAGGTGTATTTCCCAGGTGTTCTTTACCTACAGTCTCTGAATGTGTAGCCATTTAAAGTAGACATTTGACTATTTTTGAGGGGAATATTCTTCAAAGAGGCCCTGAACGAGTGGCCATGTGAAAGAGATTCCTTACTTTTCAGATATACGTATTATTCACTAAAACACTGAAAGAGTGGCCTTCTGAAATAGAACTCCTTTTACTCCACAGGTGTGCATAAGTTTTCGATTCACCAAATGAAACACCATATGAAACAGACAAGTGATTATTCCCCTCATGTGCAGTATTCAAAAAGGCTTTGATTTTTCGGCCATATAAAATAGACTAGTGTCTATTCCACACGTGTGCATTATTTCCTGATTCTGTAAATTAAAAGGTATATAAAGTAGACTCCTAACACTTCCCCTGGTGTGCATTACTCAGTGAGGCTCTTTTTGATTAACCATATGAAACAGGAGGCTGTCTATCTTAAATATTTGTATTATTTCAGTGAATCTCTGAATGAGTGTCTATATGAAATAGACTGCTAAGTATTTTACATTTTTGCATTTTTTAATGAGGGTACGTGTCAGTGGCCATATAAAATGTTATCTTGACTAATCCACACGTGCATATTATCCACTGAGGCTATGAATGAGTGTCCTAATAAAATAGACTCCTGGCTATTCCACAGGTGTACATTATTTACCGAGGCTCTGAATGAATGTTTATCAAAAATAGTCTCCAAATTATTCTCCAGATGTGTATTATTCAGTGAGACTCAGAAGATGTGGCCATATTCATTAGATTCCTTACAACATAAAGGGCCTGTTTATTCACTGTGGCTCTGAAAATGTGTCTACATGAAATAGACTCCTGACTACATCACATTATTCAGTGACACTCCGAATTAGAGGACACATGAAAAAGTCTCCTGACTATTCCACAGGTGTGCATTATCTAGTGAGAATCTGAATGAAGGGATATAGGTAAATTCTGACTATTTGCCCAGGAGTGTACACTTAGTGAGGCTCTTAACTAGTGGCCATAGGAAAGAGTCTTCTGACTATTCCACTAGAGTGCATTATTTAGTGAGATTCTAAATGAGGGGATAATGGTAAATCCTGAAAATTTCCCCAGGTGTGTACACTTAGTGAGGCTGTTAATGAGTGGCCATAGGAAAGAGACTTCTGACTCTTCCGCAGGTGTGCATTATTTAGTGATTCTCTGAATGAGTGGCCATAAAAAATAGACTCCAGACTATATCACAAGTGTGTAATATTCACTGAGGCTGTGAAAGAGGGACCCTAAAAATCAGACTTCTAATTAATTTACATGTGCATTATTCACTGTTTCTCTGAATGAGTAGCTGTATGACATAGACTTCTCATTATTAAACACGTGTGCATTAATCAAACAGCACCTGTTTGAGTGTCCATACAACATAGTGTCCTGACACTGCCCCAGGTGTGTATTACTCAACGATACACAAAATTAGAGTTTATATGAAATAGACGCCAGGCTATTACCCAGGTGTGTATCATTCAGGAAGGCACTTAATTCATGGCTATCTTAATAAGCGTCCTGATTACTCCATAGAAGTTTATTATTCACTGAAACTTTCAGGGATAGACCATATAAAATATACACCTGACTATTGCTTCATTGTGAATTGTTCAATAAGGTACTAAATGCGTGGTAGTATCAAATAGAATCCTGAGAATTCTTCAGATGTACATCATTCAGTGAGGCACAAAATAAGTGGCCATATAAAAACTGCTCGACTTTTACCCTGGTGGGCATTATTCACTGAGGCTCTAAATGAGTGGCTACATGAAGTAGACTCTTAACTCTTCCCCAGGTGTGTATTATTGAATGGGACTCTGACTAAGTAGGCATAAAAGAGAGACTCAGGTGTATTGCTCATGTGTTCATTACCTACAGAGTCTCTGAATGTGTAGCCATTTAAAGTAGACACTTGACTATTTTTGAGGGGAGTATTCTTCACAGAGGCCCTGAACGAGTTTCCATGTGCAAGAGATTTCTTACTTTTCAGATATACATATTATTCACCAAAACACTGAGAGAGTGGCCTTCTGAAATAGAACACATTTTACTCCACAGGTGTGCATAAGTTTTTGATTCACCAAAAGAAACACCACATGTAACAGACAAGCGATTATTCCCCACATGGGCAGTATTCGAAAAGGGTTTGATTTTGCAGCCATATAAAATAGACTAGTGTCTATTCCACACGTGTGCATTATTTCCTGATTCTGTAAATTAAAGGCTATATAAAGTAGGCTCCTAACTCTTCCCCTGTTGTGCATTACTCAGTGAGGCTCTTTTTGTTTAACTCTATGAAACAGGATGCTGTCTATCTCAAATATTTGTATTATTCAGTGAATCTCTGAATGAGTGCCTATATGATATAGACTGCTAAGTATTTTAATTTTTGCATTTTTCACTGAGGTTACGAGTCCGTGACCATATCATATGGAATCCTGACTAATCCACACGTGCATGTTATCCACTGAGGCTATGACAGTGTGTGCATCATCTTCCTAGGCTATGAATATATGACCATCGAAAATTGACTCCAAATTATTCCCCAGGTGTGTATTATTCAATGATTCTCAGAATATGTTTCCATATCAATTAAATTTCTTACTATATCAATTGTCTGTCTTATTCACTGAAGCTCTGAATATGTGTCTACATGAAATAGACTTCTGACTACACCACATTATTCAGTGACACTCCGAATTAGAGGCCACATGAAAAAGTCTCCTGACTATTCCGCAAGTGTGAATTTTTTAGTGAGACTCTGAAAGAGGGGATAAAAGTAAATCCTGACTATTTCTCCAGGTGGGTACACTTAGTGAGGCTCTTAATGAGTGGCCATAGGAAAGAGACTTCTGACTATTCCGCAGGTGTGCATTATTTAGTGATTCTCTGAATGAGTGGCCATTAAAAACAGACTCCAAACTATATCACAAGTGTGTAATATTCACTGAGGCTGTGAAAGAGGGGCCATATAAAACAGACTTCCATTTACTCCACATGTGCATTATTCACAGATTATCTGAATGAGTATCCGTATGACATAGACTCCTCATTATTATACATGTGTGCATTAATCAAACAAGCCCAGTTTGAATGTTTATACAAAATAGACTCCAGAAACTGTGCCAGGTGTGTTTTACTCAGCGATACACAAAATTAGAGTTCATATAAAATAGACTCCTTACTATCACACAGGTGCCTATCATTCAGCAAGGCACTTAATTCTCGGCTATGTTAAACAGCATCCTGATTGCTTCACAGAAGTTTAATTTTCACTACAACTTTGAATGATAGACCATATAAAATAGACACCTGACTATTACTCCATTGTGATTCAATTAGGTTCTAAATGAATGGTAGTATCAAGTAGAATTCTTAGGATTCTTCAGGTGTATATCACTCAGTGAGACACAAAATGAGTGGCCATATAAAAAATGCTCGACTATTACCCTGGTGTGTATTATTCACTGAGGCTCTAAATGAGTGGCTACATGAAGTAGACTCTTAAATCTTTCTTTGTTGTGCATTATTGAATGAGACTCTGACTAAGTGGGCATAAAAAGAGACTCAGGTGTATTGCCCAGGTGTTCATTATGTACAGAGACTTTGAATGTGTAGCCATTTGAAGTAGTCTGGAATAGTCTCCAGACTATTCCTTAGCTGTGCATTATTCAGTGAGTCTCTGAATAAGTGGCTATATATAATATAATCCTGAGGGGAGTATTCTTCAACGAGGCCCTGAAGGAGTGGCCACATGAAAGAGATTCCTGACTTCTCAGATATACATATTTTTCACTAAAACACTGAAAGAGTGGCCTTATGAAATAGAACCCATTTTACTCAACAGGTGTGCAAAAGGTTTTGATTCTCCAAACTCATCACCATATGAAACAGACTAGTGATTATTCCCCACATTTGTGGTATTCGAAAAGGTTCTCTATGAGTGTCTATGTCAAATAGTCTCCTGACTCTGACACATGTGTGTATCATTAACGGAGCTGCCTAATTTCGGGATACCTTAAATAGGGTCCTGACTACTCCACAGCTGTTTATTATGCACTGAAGCTCCGAATTACAGGCCATGTGAAATAGACTCTTTACTATTGCCCCATTGTGCATTATTCGCTAATGCTCTGATTGAGTGTCCATATGACTTGGACACTGACTATTCCCAAGGTGTGTATTCTTCCGTGAGATTCTGAATGAGTGACCATATAACATAAACCCTTGACTCTATCCTCTTGACTATTTTTCAGTTCTGCATTGTCCACTGAGTCGCTGGGTGAAGCGACATATCAAATAGTCTCCAGACTATTCCTTAGCTGTGCATTATTCAGTGAGTCTCTGAATAAGTGGCTATATATAATATAATCCTGAGTATTTTTCAGATATATATGATTCCTCACTGAGGTTCTGAATAAGTGGCCATGTGAAATACACTCCTGACGTTTTCATAGCTCTCTATTAGTCTGTGAAGTTCTGAATGTGAGGCCATAAAATAGAGCCTTCTGCATTCTTCTCAGGCATGCGTTTTTACATTCGGCTCTAAATGATTGGCTATACGAAATAGAAGTTTAAATTTTCCCAAGGTGTATGTTATTCAGTTAGGCTCTAAATATGTGGCTATAGCAAATAGAATTCTGAGTACAATAGAGGTGTTTCTTATTAAAGGAAGCTCTGAAATTGATGCCACATGTAATAGCGTCCTGAGTATTTCCCAGATAGGTATTATTCACTGAGGCTCTGAAACTTTGGCCATATGAAATTGTTTTCTGACTTGTCCACAGGCGTGTATTATTGACTCTGACTCTAAATATTTGGGCATGTAAAATAGACAAGTGACTATTCCAAAGTTGTGTATTACTCACTCAGGCTTTGACTTTGTGGCCATATAAAATAGTCTAGTATCTATTCCGCATGCGTGCATTATTCCGTGAGGCTGTAAATGAGAGGCTATATAAAGTAGACTCCTAACACTTCCCTAGGTGTGCCTTACTCAGTGAGGCTCATTTTGTGTGACCATATAAAACAGGATGCTGCCATATTAAATATATGTATTATGTAGTGAATCTCTAAATGAGTGTCTATATGAAATAGACTGTTGAGTACTTTACATTTGTGCATTTTTCACTGAGGTTACGGGTCAATGGCCATATAAATTGGAATCCGGACTAATTCAAACCTGCATATTATTCACTGAGGCTATGAATGAGTGTCCTAATAAAATATGCTCCTAACTACACCACAGTTGTACACTATTTTCCGAGGCACTGAATGAATGTCCATTGAAAATAGACTCAAGTGTGGGTGAGGGGGAGGAAGGCAGCAAAACACACTGCCATGTGTGTACCTATGCAACTATCTTGCACGTTCTGCACATGTACCCCAAAACCTATAATGCAATAAAAATTAAAAAAAAAAAGAAAATAGACTCCAAATTATTCTCCACGTGTTTATTATTCAGTAAAACTCAGAAGATCTGGCCATACAAATTAGATTCCTAACAACATAAAGGGCCTGTTTTATTCACTGTGGCTCAGAATATGTGTCTACATGAAATAGACTCCTGACTACATCACATTATTCAGTGACACTCCGAATTAGAGGCCACATGAAAAAGTCTCCTGACTATTCCACAGGTGTGCATTATTTAGTGAGACTCTGAATGAAGGGATATAGGTAAATCCTGACTATTTCCCCAGGTGTGTACACTTAGTGAGGCTCTTAATGACTGGCCATAGAAAAGAGACTACTATTTTACAGGTGTGCATTATTTAATGATTCTCCGAATGCCTGGCCATAAAAAATAGACTCCAGACTATATGACAAATGTGTAATATTCAGTGAGGTTGTGAAAGAGTGTCCATAAGAATCAGACTGCTAATTACTTTACATGTGCATTATTCACTGTTTGTCTGAATGAGTAGTCATATGACATATACTCCTCATTATTATCCATGTGTGCATTAATCAAACAGGTTCTGTTTGAGTGTCCATACCAAATAGACTCCTGACACTGCTTCAGGTGTGCATTAGTCAACGATACACAAAATTAGAGTTCATAAAAATAGACAGCAGGCTATTACCCAGGTGTGTATCATTCACAAAGGCACTGAATTCATGGCTATCTTAAACAGCATCCTGATTACTCCATAGAAGTTTATTATTAACTGAAACTTTGAGAGATAGACCATATAAAATAGACACCTGACTATTGCTCCATTGTGAATTATTCAATAAAGTTCTAATTGCGTGTTAGTATCGAATAGAATTCTTAGGATTCCTCAGGTGTATATCACTCAGTGAGGCACAAAATGAGTGGCCATATAAAAAATGCTTGATTATTTCCCTGGTGTGAATTATTCACTGAGGCTGTAAATGAGTGGCTACATGAAGTAGACTCTTAACTCTTCCACAAGTGTGTATTATTGAATGAGACTCTGACTAAGTGGGCATAAAAAACAGACTCAGGTTTATTGCCCAGGTGTTCATTACCTACAGAGTCTCTGAATGTGTAGCCATTTAAAGTAGACACTTGACTATTTTTGAGGGGAGTATTCTTCACAGAGGCCCTGAACGAGTGGCCATGTGAAAGAGATTTCTTACTTTTCAGATATACATATTATTCATTAAAACACTGAAAGAGTGGCCTTCTGAAATAGAACCCATTTTACTCCACAGGTGCGCATAAGTTTTTGATTCACCAAATGAAACACCATATGAAACAGACAAGCGATTATTCCCCACATGTGCAGTATTCAAAAAGGCTTTGATTTTGCAGCCATATAAAATAGACTAGTGTTTATTCCACACGTGTGCATTATTTCCTGATTCTGTAAATTAAAGGCTATATAAAGTAGACTCATAACACTTCCCCTGGTGTACATTACTCAGTGAGGCTCTTTTTGTTTAACCATATGAAACAGGATGCTGTCTATCTCAAATAGTTGTATTATTCAGTGAATCTCTGAATGAGTGTCTTTATGAAATAGACCGCTAAGAATTTTACATTTTTGCATTTTTCACTGAGGTTACGGGTCAGTGGCCATATAAAATGGAATCCTGACTAATCCACATGTGCACTGAGGCTATGAATATGTGTTATAATAAAATTGACTCATGGCTACTCCACAGGTGTACATCATTTTCCGAGACTCTGAATATATGTCCATCAAAAATAGACTCCAAATTATTCCCCAGGTGTGTATTATTCAGTGAGGCTCAGAATATATTTTCATACTAATTAGATTCCTTACTATATCAAGGGTCTGTTTTATTCACTGAAGCTCTGAATATGTGTCTACATGAAATAGACTCCTGACTACACTACATTATTCAGTGACACTCTGACAAAGAGGCCACATGAAAAAGTCTCCTGACTATTCCACAGGTTTGCATTATTTAGTGAGACTCTGAATGAGGGGATAAAGGTAAATCCTGACTATTTCTCCAGGTGTGTACACTTAGTGAGGCCCTTAATGAGTGGCCATAGAAAAGAGTCTTCTGACTATTCCGCAGGTGTGCATTATTTAGTTATTCTCTGAATGAGTGGCCATAAAAAATAGACTCTAGACTATATCACAAGTTTGTAATATTTAGTGAGGCTGTTAAAGAGGGGCCATATGAAACAGACTTCTAATTACTCCACATGTGCATTATTCACAGTTTGTTTGAATGAGTAGCCATATGACATAGACTCCTTATTATTATCCATGTGTGCATTAATCAAACAGGCTGTGTTTGAGTGTCCATATCAAATAGACTCCTGACACTGCCCCATGTGTGTATTACTCAGAGATACACAAAATTAGAGTTCATATGAAATAGACTCCTGACTATCACACAGCTGCATATCATTCAGCAAAGCATGTAACTTGTAGCTATGTTAAACAGCGTCCTGATTACTCCATAGAAGTTTACTATTCACTGAAACATTGAATGATATACCATATAAAATTGACACCGGACTATTGCTACATTGTGAATTATTCAATAAGGTTCTAAATGCATGGTAGTATCAAATAGAATCCTTAGGATTCTTCAGGTGTATATCACGCAGTAAGGCACAACATGAGTGGCCATATAAATAATGCTCGACTATTACCCTGGTGTGCATTATTCACTGAGACTCTAAATGAGTGGCTACATAAAGTAGACTCTTAACTTCTCCCCAGGTGTGTAGTATTGAATGAGACTCTGACTAAGTGGGCATAAAAAAGAGACTCAGGTGTATAGCCCAGGTGTTCATTACCTACACTGTCTCTGAATGTGTAGCCATTTAAAGTAGACACTTGACTATTTTTGAGGAGAGTATTTTTCACAGAGGCCCTGAACTAGTGGCCATGTGAAAGAGATTCCTTATTTTTCAGATAAATATATTATTCACTAAAACACTGAAAGAGTGGCCTTCTGAAATAGAACCCATTTTACTCAACAGGTGTGCATTAGTTTTTGATTCACCAAATGAATCACCATATGAAACAGACTAGTGATTATTCCCCACATGTGCAGTATTCAAAAAGGTTCTGTATGAGTGTCTATATCAAATAGTCTCCTGACTCTGACACATGTGTGTATCATTCACCGAGCTGCTTAATTTGGGCCACCTTCAATAGGGTCCTGACTACTCCACAGCTCTATATTACGAAGTGAAGCTCTGATTGAGAGGCCATATGAAATAGACTCTTTACTATTGCCCCATTGTGTATTATTCAGTAATGCTGTGATTGAGTGGCCATATGACTTGGACTCTGACAATTCCCAAGGTATGTATTCTTCAGTGAGATTCTGAACGAGTGACCACATAACATAAACTCCTGACTCTATCCTCTTGACTATTTTTTAGTTCTGCATTGTTTACTGAGTCGCTGTGTGTAGCGACATATCAAATTGTCTCCAGACTATTCCTCAGTTGTGCATTATTCAGTGAGTCTCTGAATAAGTGGCTATATATAATATAATCCTATTTATTTTCCAGATATAAATGATTCTTCAATGAGGTTCTGAATCAGTGTCCATGTAAGATCCACTCCAGAAGTTTCCATAGGTCTGTTTTATTCTGTGAAGCACTGAATGAGTTGCCGTAAAATAGAGACTCCTTAATACTCTTTAGGCGTGCGTTTTTACATTCGGCTCTGAATGATTGTCTATATGAAATCAGTGGCTACACGAAACAGAATTCTGACTTTTTTTAAGGTGTATTTTATTCAGTTAGTCTCTGAATATGTGGCTATAGGAAATAGAATTTTGACTACAATAGAGTTGTTTCTTATTCAATGAAGCTCTGAAATTGATGCTACATGTAATAGCGTTCTGAGTATTTCCCAGGTATGTATTATTCACTGAGGCTCTGAAACTTTAGCCATATGAAACTGTTTTCTGACTACTCCACATGTTTGTATTATTGACTCCGAATGTAAACATTTGGCCATATGAAATATACTAGTGACTATTCCAAAGTTGTGTATTACTCACTCAGGCTTTGATTTTGTGGCCATATAAAATGGAAAAGTGTCTATTCCACACGTGTGTAGTATTCCCTGATTCTGTAAATAAGAGGCTAAATAAAGTAGATTTCTAACACTTCCCCAGGTGTTCATTACTCACTTAGGCTCCTTTTGTGTAACAATATGAAACAGGATGCTGTCTATCTTATATATTTTTATTATTCAGTGAGTCTCTGAATGATTGTCTATATGAAATCGACTGCTGAGTACTTTACATTTGTGCATTTGTCACTGAGGATGCAAGTCAGTGGCCATATAAAATGGAATCCTGACTAATCCACACGTGCATATTACCCAATGAGGCAATGAATGAGTGTCCAAATGAAATAGATTCCTGGCTACTCCACAGGTGTACATTATTTACCAAGGCTCTGAATGAATGTCCATTAAAAACAGACAACAAATTATTCTCCAGGTGTGTATTATTAGGCGAGGCTCAGAAGATGTGGCCATATTAATTAGATTCCTTACAACATAGAGGGCGTGTCTTATACACTGAGGCTCTGAATATGTGTTTACAAGAAAGAGACTCCTGACTACACCACATTACTCAGTGACACTCCGAATTAGAGGCCACATCAAAGAGTCTCCTGACTATTCCACAGGTGTGCATTATTTAGTGACACTCTGAATGAGGGGATAAAGGTAAATCCTGACTATTTCCCCAGGTGTGTACATGTAGTGAGTCTCTTAATGAGTGGCCATAGAAAAGCAAGTTCTAACTATTCCACAGGTGTGCATTAATTAGATATTCTCTGAATGATTGGCATTAAAAATAGACTCCAGACCATATCACAAGTGTGTAATATTCAGTGAGGCTGTGAAAGAGGGCAATATGAAACAGACTTCTAATTATTCCACACGTGCATTATTCACTGTTTGTCTGAATGAGAAGACATATGACATAGACTCCTCATTATTATACATGTGTGCATTAATCAAACAAGTTCTGTTTGAGTGTTTATACCAAATACAATCCTGAGCATGCCCCAGGTGTGTATTACTCCGTGATACACAAAATTAGAGTTCATATGAAATAGACTCCTGACTATCACGCATGTGTGTATCATTCAGGAAGGAACTTAAAGCATGGCTATCTTAAACAGCGTTTTGATTAATCCATAGAAGTTCATTATTCACTGAAACTTTAAATGATAGATTATATAAAATAGACACATGACTACTGCTACATTGTGAATTATTCAATAAGGTTCTAAATGAGTAGTAGTATCAAAGGGAATCCTGAAAATTCTTCAAGTGTATATCACTCAGTGAGGCACAAAATGAGTGGCCATATAAAAAATGCTCGACGATTATCATAGTGTGCATTATTCACTGAGGCTCTAAATGAGTGGCTACATGAAGTAGACTCTTAAGTCTTCCCCAGGTGAGTATTATTGAATGAGAGTCTGAGTAAGTGGGCATAAAAAAGAGACTCAGGTGTATTGCCCATGTGTTCATTACGTACAGAGACACTGAATGTGTAGGCATTTGAAGTAGACACTTCATAATTTTTGAGTTGAGTTTTCTTCACATAGGCCCTGAATGAGTGGCCATGTGAAAGAGATTCCTGACTTATCAGATATACATATAATTCAGTGAAACACTGAAAGAGTAGCCTTATGAACTAGAACCCATTTTACTCCACAGGTGTGCATTATTTTTTGATTCTCCAAATGATCACCATATGAAATAGACTAGTGATTATTCCCCACATGTGCAGTATTCAAAAAGGTTCTGTATGAGTGTCTATATCAAATAGTCTCCTGACTCTGACACATGTGTGTATCATTCAAAAAGCTGCTCAATTTGGACTACACTCAATAGAATCATGACTACTCCACAGCTGTTTATTACACAATGAAGCTCTGAATGAGAGGCCGTATGACATAGACTCCTTACTATTGCCCCAGTGTGCATGATATTAAAATGCTGTGATTGAGTGTCCATATGACTTGGACTCTGACTATTCCCATGGTGTGTATTCTTCAGTGAGATTCTGAACAAGTGACCCCATAACATAAACTCTTGACTCTATCCTCTTGACTTTTTTTCCATTCTGCATTGTCCACTGAGTCTCTGGGTGTAGGGTCATATCAAATAGTCTCCAGACAATTCCTTAGGTGTGCCTTATTCAGTGAGTCTTTGAATAAGTGGCTATATATAATATAATCCTGAGTATTTTCCAGATATATATAAGGTTTCATGGAGGATCTGAATAAGCAGCCATGTGAAATACACTCCTGATGTTTTCATAGGTCTGTATTATTCTGTGAAGCTCTGAATGTGTGGCCATAAAATAGAGACTTCTGAATACTCCTCAGGCGTGCGTTTTGACATTTGGCTCTAAATGAGTGGCTATACGAAATAGAATCCTGACCTTTCCCAAAGTGTGTGTTATTAAGTTAGGCTCTGAATATGGGGCTATATGAAATAGAATTCTGACGACAATACAGGGGTTTCTTATTCAATGAAGCTCTGAAATTGATGCTACATGTAATAGCGTCCTGAGTGTTTCCTTGGTATTTATTATTCACTGAGGCTCTAAAATTTTGGCCATCAGAAATTGTTTTCTGACTTGTCCACAGGTGTGTCTTATTGATTCTGACTCTAAATATTTGGGCATATGGAATAGACTAGTGACTATTCCAAAGTTGTGTATTACTCACTCAGGGTTTGATTTTGTGGCCATATAGAATAGACTAATGTCTATTCCACACGTGTTCATTATTCCCTGAGGCTGTAAATGAGAGGCTATATAAAGTAGACTCCTATCACTTCCCCAGGTTTCCATTACTCAGTGAGGCTCTTTTTGTTTTACCATATGAAAAAGGGTGCTGTCTATATTTAATATTTGTATTATTCAGTGAATCTCTGAATGAGTGTCTATATGAAATAGACTACTGAGTACTTCACATTTGTGCATTTTTCACTGAGGTTATGAGTCAGTGGCCATATAAAATGAAATCCTGACTAATCCACAAGTGCATATTATCCACTGAAGCTCTTAATGAGTGTCATAATAAAATAGACTCCTGGCTACTCCACAGGTGTACATTATTTACCGAGGCTCTGAATGAATATCCATCGAAAATATACTCCATATTATGCCCCAGTTGTGTATTATTCAGTGGGGCTCAGAAAATGTGGCCGTATTAATTAGATTTCTTACTGTATCAAGGGCCTGTCTTATTCACTGTGGCTCCTAATATGTGTCTACGTGATATAGACTCCTGACTAAACCACATTATTCAGTGACACTCCGAATTAGAGGCCACATGAAAAAGTCTCCTGACTATTCCACAGGTGTGCATTATTTCGTGAGACTCTGAATGAGGGGATACTGGTAAATCCTGACTATTCCCCAGATGTGTACACTTAGTGAGGCTCTTAACGAGTGGCCATAGGAAAGAGACTTCTGACTATTTCGCAGGTGTGCATTATTTAGCGATTCTCCGAATGGGTGGCCATAAAAAATAGACTCCAGACTATATCACAATTGTGTAATATTCAGTGAGGCTGTGTAAACGGGGCCATATTAACAGACTTCTAATTACTCCACACGTGCATTATTCACTGTTTGTCTGAATGAGTAGCCATATGACATAGACTCTTCATTATTATACATGTGTGCATTAATCAAACAAGTTCTGTTTGAGTGTCCATAGCAAATAGACTCCTGACCCTGCCCCAGCTGTGTATTACACAGCGATACACAAAATTAGAGTTCATATGAAATAGACTCCTGACTTTCACCCAGGTGTGTATCATCCAGGAAGGCACTTAATTAGTGGCTATCTTAAACTGCATCCTGATTACTACATAGAACTTATAAATTCACTGAAACTGTGAATGATAGACCATATAAAATAGACATCTGGGCCGGGCGCGGTGGCTCAAGCCTGTAATCCCAGCACTTTGGGAGGCCGAGGCGGGTGGATCACGAGGTGAAGAGATCGAGACCATCCTGGTCAACATGGTGAAACCCCGTCTCTACTAAAGATATAAAAAATTAGCTGGGCATGGTGGCGCGTGCCTGTAATCCCAGCTACTCAGGAGGCTGAGGCAGGAGAATTGCCTGAACCCAGGAGGCGGAGGTTGCGGTGAGCCGAGATCGCGCCATTGCACTCCAGCCTGGGTAACAAGAGTGAAACTCCGTCTCAAAAAAAAAAAAAAAATA
Organism: Saguinus oedipus; assembly: GCA_031835075.1. NCBI lineage: Eukaryota > Metazoa > Chordata > Mammalia > Primates > Cebidae > Saguinus > Saguinus oedipus. The sequence goes on from CM063172.1 coordinate 31,778,250, forward strand.
GACCTCTGACTATTGCTACATTGTGAATTATTCAATATGGTTCTAAATGAGTGGTAGTATCAAATAAAATCCTGAGGATTCTTCAGGTGTATATAACTCAGTGAGGCACAAAATGAGTGACCATATGAAAAATGCTCGACTATTACTCTGGTGTGCATTATTCACTGAGGATCTAAATGAGTGGCTACATGAAGTACACTCTTAACTCTTCCCCAGGTGTGTAGTACTGAATGAGATTCTGAGTAAGTGTGCATAAAAAAGAGACTCAGGTGTATTTTCTAGGTGTTCATTACTTACAAAGACTCTGAATGTGTAGGCATTTTAAGTAGATCCTTGACTGTTTCTGAGGGGAGTACTATTCACACAGGCCCAGAACAAGTGGCCATGTGAAAGAGATTCCTGACTTATCAGATATACATATTATTCACTAAAGCACTGAAAGTGTGGCCTTCTGAAATAGAACCCATTTTACTCCACAGGTGTGCATTATTTTTTTATTCTCCAAACGAATCACCATATAAAACAGATTTTGTTTATTCATCACATGTGCAGTATTCGAAAAGTTTCTGTATGAGTGTCTATAGCAAATAGTCTTCTGACTCTGAAACATGTGTGTATCATTCACGGAGCTGCTTAATTTGGGGCTACCTTAAATAGGGTCCTGACTACTCCACAGCTCTTTATTACACACTGAAGCTCTGACTGAGAGTTCATATGAAATAGACTCCTTACTATTGCCCCTTGGTGCATTATCCTGTAATACTGTGATTCAGTGGCCATATGACTTGGACTCTTACTATACCAAAGGTGTGTAGTCTTCACTGAGATTCTGAACGAGTGTCCACATAACATAAACTTCTGACTCTATCATCTTGACTCTTTTTCTGTTCTGCATTGTCCACTGAGTCGCTGGGTGTATGGTCATATCAAGTATTCTTTAGACTATTCCTTATGTGTGCATTATTCTGTGAGTCTCTGAATAAGTGGTTATATATAATATAATCCACAGTATTTTCCAGATATATATGATTCTTCACTGAGGTTCTGAATAAGTGGCTATGTGAACTATAATCCTGACGCTTCCATAGGTCTGTATAACTCTGTGAAGCTATGAATGGGTGGCTATAAAATAGAGACTCCTGAATACTCCTCAGGCGTGCGTTTTGACATTCGGCTCTAAATGAGTGGCTATACGAAATAGAATCCTGACTATTACGAAGGTGTATGTTATTTAGTTAGGCTCTGAATATGTGGCTATAGAAAATAGAATTCTGACTACAATACAGGTGTTTATTATTCAATGAAATTCTGAAATTGATGCCACATGTAATAGCGTCCTGAATTTTTCCGAAGTATGTATTATTCACTGAGGATCTGAAACTTTGGCCATATTAACTTGTTTTCTGACTATTCCACAGGCGTGTATTATTTACTCTGACTCTAAATATCTGGACATATGGAATAGACTAGTGACTATTGCAAAGTTGTGTATTACTCACTCAGGCTTTGATTTTGTGGCCATATAAAATAGACTAGTGTCTATTCCACACGTGTGCATTATTCCCTGAGGCTGTAAATGAGAGGCTATATAAAGTAGAATTTTATCACTTCCCCAGGTGTGCATTACTCAGTGAGGCTCTTTTTGTGTGACCATAGAAAACAGGATGTTGTCTATCTTAAATATTTTTATTATTCACAGAATCTCTGAATCAGTGTTTATATGAAATAGACTGCTGAGTACTTTACATTTGTGCATTTTCATTGAGGTTACCAGTCAGTGGCCATATAAAATGGAATCCTGACTAATCCACACGTGCATATTATCCACTGAGGCTATGAATGAGTGTCCTAATAAAATAGACTCCTGGCTTCTCCACAGGTGTACATTATTTACCAAGGCTCTGAATGAATATCCATCGAAAATAGACTCAAAATTATTCTCCAGGTGTGTATTATACAGTGAGGCTCAGAAGATGTGGCCATATTAATTAGATTCCTTTCTATATCAAGGGCCTGTCTTATTCACTGAGGCTCTGAATATGTGTCCACATGAAATAGACTCCTGACTACACCACATTATTCAGTGACACTCCGAATTAGAGGCCACATGAAAAAGTCTCCTGACTATTCGACAGGTGTGCCTTATTTAGTGAGAATGTGAATGAGGGGATAAAGGTAAATTCTGACTCTTTTTCCAGGTGTGTACATTTAGTGAGGCTCTTAACGAGTGGCCATAGGAAAGAGACATCTGACTATTCAGCAGTTGTGCATTATTTAGTGATTCTTTGAATGAGTGGCCATAAAAAAATAGACTCCAGACTATATCACAAGTGTGTAATATTCAGTGAGGCTGTGAAAGATCCTCTGTATACCCCCTTTCTCCTGTGTGTATCACCTCTCTCCTGTTTGTATCCTCCTCTCTCCTGTGTGTATCCTCCTCTCTCTTATGTGTACGCCCTTTTTTGTGTGTGTGTATCCCCCTTACCTGTGTGTATTTTCCTCTTTCCTATGTGTACACCCTTTCTCCTGTGTGTATCCTTTTCTCTCCTGTGTGTATGCCACTCTCATTTGTCTGTATTTCCCTCTCTTGTGTGTATCCTCCTCTCTCCTGTGTGAATACCCCTCTCTCTTTTGTGTACTCCCTCTCTCCAGTGTGTATCCTCCTCTCTGTTTTTTGAATCCTCCTCTCTTTTGTGTACGCCCTGTTCTCATGTGTGTATTTTCCTCTCCTGTGTGCATTCTCTGCTCTCCTGTGTGTATCCCCTCTTACCTGTGTTTGTCTTCCTTTCTCCTGTGTGTATTCCCCTCCCTCTTGTGTGTATGCTGCACTCTCCTGTTTGTATCTTCCTTGTTCCTGTGTGTATCCCCCTCTCTCCTGTGTGTATCCTTTTCTCTCCTGTGTGTATCTCCCCGTCTTCTGGGCGTATCCCTTTCAACTGTGTGTATATCCCTCTCTTTTGTGTGTTTTCCCCTCTTATTTGTGTATCTTCCTTTCTCCTCTGTGTAGCATCCTCTCTCCTGTGTGTATCCCCCTTCCCCTGTGTGTATCTTCCTCTCGTCTGTGTGTATCCCCGTCCCTCCTGTGTGTATGCTGCACTCTCCTGTTTGTATCTTCCTTGTTCTTTTGTGTATCCCCCTCTCTCCTGTGTTTATCCTCCTCTCTCCTGTGTGTATGCCCCTCTCTCTTGTGTGTATTCCCCTCTCTCCTGTGTGTATCCCACTCTCTCCTGTGTGTATTTCCCAATCCTGTTTGTATCCCCCACTCTCCTGTTTGTATTACGCTGTTTCCTGTGTGAATCCAACTCTCCTGTGTGTATCTCCCTCTCTCCTGTGTGTATGCACCTCTCCTGTGTGTATCCTCCTCTCTCCTGTGTGTATTCTCCTCTCTCCTGTGTGTATTTTTCTCTCTCCTGTGTGTATCTTCCTATATCCTTTGTGTATCCCTCCTCGTTCCCTTGTGTTTCCCCCCACTCTCCTGTGTGTAACCCCTTTCTCTTCTGTTTGTATCCCCCCTTTCTTCTGTGGTTATCCCCCTCTCTCCTGTGTGTATAACCTCTCTCCTGTTTGTATCCTCCACTCTCCTGTGTGTATGCCCCTCTCTCGTGTGTATCCCCCTCTTCTGTGTGTATTCTTCTCTCATCTGATTGTATCCCCCTTTCTCCTGTGTGTATCACCCTCTCCTGTGTGTATGCCCCTCTCTCGTGTGTATCCCACTCTCTACTGTGTGTATCCCCATCCCTTCTGTGTGTATGCTGCACTTTACTGTTTGTATCCTTCCTTTCCCTGTGTGTATCCCCATCTCTCCTTTGTGTATTCTCTCTCCTGTGAGTATTCCTCTCTCTCTTGTGTGTATTCCCCTCTTTCCCATGTGTATCCCCCTCTCTCCTGTGTGTATCCAACTCCCTTCTTTGTGTATTCCTGTCTCCTGTATCTTTTTCTATCTTTTCTTTATCCCCCTCACCTGTGTGTATCCCCCTCTCTCCTGTGTGTATCCTTCTGTCTACTGTGTGTATCCTTTCCTTTTTTGTGTGTATTCTCCTCTCTCCTGTGTTTATCTTCTCTCCTTTGTGTATACTCATCTCTCCTGCGTGTATCCTCCTTTATTCTGTCTGTATCCTTCACTCATTTGTGTTTATTCTCCTCTCTTCTGTATTTACCCTTCTCCCCCTTTGTGTATTCCCCTCTCTCCTGTGTGTATCCCCTTCCCTTATGTGTTTAGACTCCACTTTTATGTGTGTATCTCCCACTCTCCTGTGTGTATCACCCTTCTCTCCTGTGTGTATCCTTCTCTATTTTGTGTGTTTACCCCTCCATCCTGTGTGTATCCCCCTCTCCTTTTTGTATCCCCCTTTCTCCTGTGTGTAGCCTCCTCTCTCTTATGTGTATCCTCCTCTGTCCTCTGTGTATCCCCCCTCTGATGTGTGTATCCCACCGTCTCTAGTGTCTATCCCCCCACCTGTGTGTATACCCCACTCTCTTGTGTTTTTCCCTTTCTTCTTTGTGTATCCTCCTCTCTCCTGTGTGTAGCCTTCTTTCTCCTGTGTGTATCCTCCTCTCTCCTGTGTGTAGCCTCCTTTCTCCTGTGTGTATCCTCCTCTCTCCTATGTGTAACCTTTTCTATCCTGTGTGTATCCCCTCCTCTTGTGTGCATTCTTCTCTCTTTTGTGTGTATCCTCCTCTCTCCTTTGTATATCCTCCTCTCTTCTGTGTGTATCCTCTTCTCTCCTGTGTGTATCCCCCCTCTATTGTGTGTTTCCCCCTCTTCTTTGTGTAACCTTGTCTCTCCTTTTCGTAGCCTCCTCTCTCTTGTGTTTATCCTCCTCTCTCCTGTGTGTATCCCACTTTCTTCTGTGTGTATTCCGCACTCTGCTGTTTGTATCCCCCTTTTTTCTGTGTGTATACCCCTCTCTCCTTTGTGTAGTCTCCTCTTTCCTGTGGGTATGCCCCTCTCTCTTGTGTGTATTCCCCTCTCTCCTGTGTGTATCCCCCTCTCTCCTGTGTGTATCCACCTCCCTTCTTTGTGTAACCCTGTCTCTTGTGTGTTTCTTTTCCTCTCCTGTGTGTATTTCTTTCTGCTGTGTTTACCACCCTCTCTCCTGTGTGTATTTTTCTGTCTCCTGTGTGTATCATTTCCTATTTTGTGTGTATCCTCCTCTCTCCTGTGTTTATCTTTCTCCCTTCTGTGTGTATGCCGCACTCTCCTGTTTGTATCCCCTTTTTTCTGTGTGTATCCCCCTCTCTCCTTTGTGTACTCTCCTCTCTCCTGTGGGTATGCCCATCTATCCTGTGTGTATTCCCCTCTCTCCTCTGTGTATCCCCCTCTCTCCTGTGTGTATCCCCTCTATCCTGTGTGTATCCAACTCCCTTCTTTGTGTATCCCTGTCTCCTGTGTGTATGTTTTTCTCTCCTATGTGTATTCACCTCTCCTGTGTTTATCCCCCTCTCTTCTGTGTGTATCCTTCTGTCTCCTGTGTGTATCATTTTCTGTTTTGTGTATATCCTCCTCTATCCTGTTTGTATCTTTCTCTCTACTGTGTTTATTCTTCTCTCCTGTGTGTATCTATCCCTCTCCTGTGTGTATGCTCCTTTCTCCTGTGTGTATGCTCCTCTCTCCTGTGTGTATTTTTCCTCATTCCTCTGTGTATTCCCCCTTTCTTCTTTGTGTATCCATCCTCTCTCCTGTGTATATCCCCCCTTTCTCCTGTGTGTATTCTTCTTTCTCCTGTGTTTATTCCCTCTCTCCTGTGTGAATCCTAATTTCTGCTGTGTGTACTCTTCTTTCTCCTGCGTGTATGCCTTTCTCTCCTGTGTATCCTTCTCTCCTGTGTGTATTCTCCTCTTTTCTGTGTGTATCCCCCTTTGTCCTGTGTGTATCACCCTCTTCTGTGTGTATGCCCCTCTCTCCTGTGTATTCCCATCTCCTTTGTTTATCCTTTTCTCTCCTGTGTGTATCTTTTTCTCTTTTCCATGTATCCCCCTCTCTCCTGTGTGTATCCTTCTCTCCCTTGTGTATCCTCTTTTCTCCTGTGTGTATCCCCCACTCTCCTGTGTGTATCCTCCTTTCTGCTGTGTGTATCTCCTCTCTACTGTGTGTATCACCCTCTCTCCTGTCTGTATGTCCTTCTCTTCTGTGTGCATCCTCCACTCTTTTGTGTGTATTCCCCTCTCTCCTGTGTTTATCCTCCTCTCTTCTGTGTGTATCGCCCTATCCTGTGTGTATCCCTTCACTCTCCTTTGTGTATCTTTCTCTCTCCTGCGTGTATTCTTCTCTCTCCTCTGTGTATCCTCCTCGCTTCTGTGTGTATCCTCCTCTTTCCTGTGTGGTTTCTTTTCTCTCCTGTGTGTATCCCCCTTTCTCCTGTGTGTATCACCACTCTCCTGTGTCTAACCCCCTCTCTCCTGTGTGTATCCTTCTCTCATTTGTGTGTATCTTCCTCTCTCCGGTGTGTACCCTTCTTTCTCCTGTGTGTATCACCCCTCTTTTGTGTGTATCCTTCTCTCTCCTGTGTTTATCCTTCTGTCTCCTGTGTGTATCCTTCTCTATTTTGTGTGTATCCTTCTCTCTCCTGTGTGTATTATCCTCTCTCCAGTGTGTATGTTTTTTCCTGTATGTATCTTCCTCTCTCCTGTGTGTATCCTGTTCTCTCCTATGTGTATCCTCCTATCTCCTGTGTGTATTCCTCCTCTCTCTTTAATTTATCCCGCTTCTCTCTTGTGTGTATCTCCCCTCTCTCCGTGTGTATTCCCCCTCTCTCCTATGTGTATCCTCCACTCTTCTGTGGGTATCCCCACTATCCTCTGTGCATTCTCCTCTCTGCTGTGTGTATCCATTTCTCTTCTGTGTGTACGCCTCTCTCTCCTGTGTGTATTTTCCTCTCCTATGTGTATTATCCTCTCTCCTGTGTGTATCCCCCTTTCTCTTGTGTGTTTTTTTCTCTCCTGTGTGTTTCCTTTTCTCTCCTGTGTGTATTCTTTTCTCTTTTCGGTATATCACCCTCTCTCCTGTGTGTATCCCCCTTTTCTGTGTGTGTCCTCTTTTCACTTTTGTGTATCTTCCTCTCTCCTCTGGGTACCCTCCCTTTTCCTGTGTGTATCCCCCCTCTTCTGTGTGTATCACCCTCTCTCCTGTGTTTATCTTCCTCTTTTTTGTGTGTATCCTCCTCTCACCTGCGTGTATCCTCCTCTCTCCTGTGCGTATACTACTCTCATTTGTTTGTATCCTCCTCTCTTCTGTTTGTATCCCCCTCTCCTGTGTGTATTCCCCCTATCCACTGTGTGTATCCTCGTCTCTCCTGCGTGTATTCTCCTCTCTTCTTTGTGTATCCTCCTCTCTCCTGTGTGAATTTTTCTCTCTCCTGCGTGTATTTTTCTCTCTTCTGTCTGTATCCTATTCTATTTTTTGTGTATCCTTCCCCCTCCTGTCATTATTTTTCTCCCCCTGTTGGTATACCCCTGTTTCCTGTGTGTATCCCCTTCTCTTCTATGTGTATGCCCCACTCTCCTGTGTGTATCCCTTCTCTCCTGTGTGTATCCTTCCTCTCTTCTGTGTTTACCCTCCTCTCTCCTCTGTGTATGCCCCTCTCTCCTGTGTGTATCCCTTTCTCCTGTGTGTATCCTCCACTCTGCTGTGTTTATCCTCCTCTGTTTTGCGTTTATCCCTCTCATTCCTGTGTGTATCTTCCTTTCTTCTGTGTGTATTTTCCTCTCTGTTGTGTGTATCCTCCTCTCTTCTGTGTGTTTCCCCCTCCCACTTTGTGTATGCCACACTCTGCTGTTTGTATCCCCCACTCTCTTGAGTGTATTCCTTTCTCTCTTGTGTGTATCCTCCTCTCTCCTGTGTGTATACTATTTTCACGTGTGTGTCCTCCACTCTCCTGTTGTATCATTTTCTCTTCTGTGTGTATCTTCCTCTTTCCTTTCTGTATCCTCCTCTTTTGTGTGTATCCCACTCTCTCCTGTGTGTATCCTTCCTAATTCTTTGTGTTTCCACCTCGCCTGTGTGTATTCCCCTTTCTCCTGTGTGCTTCCCCTCTCATTTGTGTATACTCCTTTCTCCTGTGTGTATCCTCCTCTCTCCTGTGTGTATCCTCCACTCTGCAGTGTTTATCCTCCTCTCTTTTGCGTTTATCCCCCTCATTCCTGTGTGTATCTTTTTTTCTTCTGTGTGTATTTACCTCTCTCTTGTGTGTATCCTCCTTACTCGTGTGTGTATCCCCCTTTCCCTTTGTGTATGCCACACTCTCCTGTTTGTATCCTCCACTCTCCTGAGTGTATTATCCTCTCTCCTGTGTGTTTTCTTCTTTCACGTGTGTACCCTCTTCTCTCCTGTTTGCATCATTTTCTTTCCTGTGTGTATCCTCCTCTCTCCTTTCTGTATCCTCCTTTTTTTGTGTGTATCCTCCTCTCTCCTGTGTGTACCTTCTTCTCTTTTGTGTGTATACCTCCTCTCTCCTGTGTGTATCCTTCTCTCTATTGTGTGTATCCTCCTCTATTCTGTGTATATTATCCTCTCTTCTGTGTGTATGCCCCTCTCTCCTGTGTGTATCCCACTCTTCTGCGTGTATCCATTTTTCCCTGTGTGTATCTTCTTCTATCCTGTGTGTATCAGCCTCTCCTTTGTGTACGCCTTTGTCTCTTTTGTGTATTCTCTTCTCTCCTGTGTGTATCTTTCCCTCTCACTTGGGTATCCTCCTCTCTCCTATGTGTATCCTCCTCTTACCAGTGTGTATCCTCCAATCTGCTGTGTTTATCCTTCTCTCTTTTGCGTTTATCCCCCTCATTCCTGTGTGTATCCTCCTTTCTCCTGTGTGTATTTTCCTCTCTCTTGTGTGTATCCTACTCTCTCCTGTGTATCCCCCTCCCCATTTGTGTATGCCGCACTCTCCTGTTTGTATCCCGACTCTCCTGAATGTATTCCTTTTTCTTCTGTGTGTATCCTTCTCTCTCCTGTGTGTATCGTCCTTTCACTTGTGTATCCTTCTCTCTCCTGTTTGTACCATTTTCTCTCCCGTGTGTATCCTCCTTTCTCCTTTCTGTATCCTCCTCTGTTTCGTGTGTATCCCCCTCTCTCCTTTGTGTATCCCCCTCTTCTGCATGTATCCTGATTTTTCCTGTGTGTATCCTCCTCTATCCTGTGTGTATCAGCCTCTCCTTTATGTATGCCTTTGTCTCTTTTGTGTATTCTCCCCTCTCATGTGTGTATCTTCCTCTCTAATGTGTGTATCCTCCTCTATCCTGTGTGTATCTTCCTCCCCCTATGTGTAGCCCAATGTCTCCTGTGTGTATCCCCCTCTCTCTTGTGTGTATCAGTTTTTCTTCTCTGTGTATCCTCCTTTCACCTGTGGGGATTCTCCTCTCTCCTGTGAGTATCATCCTCCCTTTTGTGTGTATCTTCCTCTCTCCTTTGTGTATCCTTTTCTATTCTGTGTGTATCCTCCTGTCTCCTGTGTGTATCCTCCTGCATCCTGTGTGTATCCTTCTCTCTCCTTTGTGTGTGACCCTCCCTTCTGTGTGTATCCACCCTACTGTGTGTATCCTCCTCTCTGCTCTGTGTGTTCTTCACTCTTTTGTGTGTATTCTCCTCTTTTTTGTTTTTATCTTCCTCTCTCCTGTGTGTATGTTCTTATTAACTTGGTGTATCCCTTCTCTCCTGTGTTTATCCCCCTCTCTCTTGTGTGTATCCTCCTTTCTCCTGTGTGTACCTTTTCTCTTTTCTGTGTGTATTCCCATCTTCTGTGTGTATCCCCCTCTCTCCTGTGTGTATTTCTTTGTCTCCTGTATGTGTTCAACTCTCCTGCGTGTATCCCTCTCTCTCCTGTGTGTATACTTTTCTCCTGTGTGTATGCTGCTCTCTCCTGTGTGTATCCTTCTGTCTTCTGTGTGCATCCCTCCGCTTTCTTGTGTGTTTCCCCCTGTCTCCTGTGTGTAACACCTTTCATTCCTGTGTGTATCACCCCTTTCTCCTGTGTGTATCCCCTCTCTCTTGTGTGTATCTCCTCTCTTCTGTTTGTTTCGTCCTCTCTTCTGTGTGTATTTTCCTCTCTCCTGTATTTATGCACCTCTTTTCTGTGTGTATCACCCTTTCCTGTGTGTATTCTTCTCTCACCTGTGTGCATCCCCCTCTCTTCTTTGTGTATTCCCCTCATTTGTGTGTATACCCCTCTCTCCTATGTGTATTCCCCTCTCTCCTGTGTGTATTCCCCTCTCTCTTCTGTGTATCGCCTTCTCCTCTGTGTGTCCTCCTTTCATCTATGTGTATCGTTCTTTCTTTTGTGTGTATCTTTTCTCTCTCCTGTGTGTATACACCTCTCTTTTTTGTGTATTTCCCTCACCTTTGTGTATACCCCTCTCTTCTGTGTGTATCTTCCCTCTCTCCTGTGTGTATCCCCCTCTCTTTTGTGTGTACACCCCTCACTCCTGTGTGTATCATTTTCTCTTCTGTGTGTATCATTCTCTCTCTTGTGTGTATTTTCCTTCACTTCAGTGTGTATTCTTTTCTCTTCTGTGTGTATCCTTTTCTTTTCTGTGTGTATTATTCTCTTTCTTGTGTGTATCTCCCTTCCCTTCAGTGTGTATTTTTCTCTCTCCTGTGTGTATCCTCCTCTCTCCTGCGGGCATCCTCTTCTGTGCTGCGTGTATCCTCCTTTCTCCTTAGTGTTTCCTCCCTCTCGTTTGTATACTTCTCTACTGTGTGTATACCCCTCTCTCCTATGTGTATTTCGTCTCTCCTTTGTGGATCTTCTCTCTCTTGTGTGTATCGCCCTCTCCTGTGTGTATGCTCCTCTCTTTTTTGTGTATCCGTCTCTCTCCTGTGTGTATCTTCCTTTTTCCTGGTGTATCCTTCTCTTTACTGTGCGTATCTTCCTCCTTTTGTGTGTATTCCACTCTCTCCTGTGTGTAGCCTCTCCCTTCTCTGAGTATGCCCAACTCTCCTGTGTGTATCTCCCTCTCTCCTGTTAGTATCCCCCCTCTCCCCTGTGTGTATCAATTCTCTCGTCTTTGTGTATCCTACTCTCTTCTGTGTGTATCCCCCTCTTTATTGTGTGTATCCCCTCTCTCTCCTGTTTGTATCCTCCTCTCTCCTGTGTGTACCCACCCTCTCCTTAGTGTATCCTCCTCTCTCCTGTGTGTATCCGCCCTCTCTCCTGTGTGTAACGCCCTCTCTCCTCTGTGTATTCCCCTCTCTCCTGTGTATACTCATCTCTTTTGCGTGTATCCTCCTCTCTCCTTTGTGTATCTTCCTCTCTCCTATGTGTAACCCCCTCTCTCCTGTGATATGACCCTCTCTCTTGTGTGTATCCCCTCTCTCCTGTGTGTATACCCTCTCTCCTGTGTGTATCCCCCCCTCCTGTGTGTATCCCCCTCTCCTGTGTGTATTTCTCTGTCTCCTGTATGGATCCAACTCTCCTGTGTGTATCCACCTCTCTCCTGTGCGTATGCTCCTCTCCTGTGTCTATACTCCTCTCTCCTGTGTGTATCCTCCTCTCTACTGTGTATATCCTTTTCTCTCCTGTGTGTAACCCTTCACTTTTCTGTGTGTTTTTCCCTCTCTCCTGTGGGTAACACCTTTCTTTCCTGTTTGTATCACCCCTTTCTTCTGTGTGTATTTTTTTCTCTCTTGTGCGTATCCCCTCTCTTCTGTTTGTTTCCTCCTCTCTCCTGTGTGTATCCTCCTCTCTCCTGTGTTTCTGCCCCTCTCTCATGTGTTTATCACACTTTCCTGTGTGTATCCCCCTTTTTTGTGTGTATGCCCCTCTCTTGTGTGTGTGTCTCCCTCTCTTATGTGTATCCTTCCCTCTCCAGTGTGTATTCTTTTCTCTCCTGTGTGTATCCCCCTCTCTCCTGTGTGTATCAAACTCTTTCCTGTGTGTATCCTCCTCTCTTCTGCGTGTATCTTCCCCTCCCCTCAGTCTATGCCCCCTTTTCCTATATGTATCCCCCTTTCCTTTGTTCATCTCTCTCTCCTGTGTGTATTCCACACTCTCCTCTGTGTATCCCCCATTCCTGTGAGTATCCCACTCTTTTCTCTGTGTATCCCACACTCCTGTGTGTATCCTCTTTTCTTCTGTGTGTATCTTCCTCTCCCCTCTGTGTATCCTCCTCTCTCCTGTGTGTATCTTCGTCTTTTCTGTGTATATTTTCCTTAATCCTGTGTTCATCCCCCTCCCTCCTGTGTGTATTTCCCTCTTTTGTGTGTATCTTTTTCTCCTTTATATATTTCCCTCTCTTCTCTTTGTAACCCCCCTTTTCTGTGTGTATGCTCTTCTCTTCTGTGTGTATCCTCCTCTAACCTGTGCGTATCCCTCGCTCCTGAGTGTATCCTTTTCTGTTTAGCGTGTATATTTTTCTCTCCTGTGTGTATCATTCTCTCTCTTGTGTGTATCCACCTTCTCTCCTGTGTGTATTTTTATCTTTTCTGTGTGTATCCCCCTCTCTCCTGTGGGTATCCTCCTCTGTGCTGCGTGTATCCTCCTCTCTCCTGTGTGTATCCTATTCTCTCCTGTGTGTATGCCCTTCTCCTGTGTGTATACCCCTCTCTCCTATGTGTATTCCCCTCTCTCCTGTGTGGATCCCCTTCTCTTGTGTGTATCGCCCTATCTTGTGTATATCCTCCTCTCTCCTGTGTGTATCCATCTCTCTCTTGTATGTATCCTCCTTTCTGTAGTATGTATCCTCCTCTCTCCTGTGTGTACCTTTTCTCTTTTCTGTGTGCATGCCCCTCTCTTCTTTGTGTATTTCCCTCACCTGTGTGTATACCCCTCTCTTCCTTATGTATCCCCCACTCTCCTGTGTGTATCCCCCTCTCTATTTTGTGAATTCCCGTTTCTCCTGTGCATATCATTCTCTGTCCTGTGTGTATGCTCCTCTCTTTTGTGTGTATTCTCCTCTCTCCTGTGTGTATCCTCCTCTCTCCTGTGTGTAACGCCCTCTCTCCTCTGTGTATTAACCTCTCTCCTGTGTATACTCCTCTCTTCTGCGTGTATCCTCTTCTCTTTTTTGTGTATATTCCTCTCTCCTATGTGTATTTTTCTCTCTCCTGTCTGTATGCCCCTGTCACTTTTGTGTGGCTCCCTCTCTCTCCTATGTGTATCCCCCTCTCCTGTGTGTATACCCTCTCTCCTGTGTATATGCCCTTTTTGTGTGTGTACTTTCCTCTCCCCTGTGTATATTTCCATGTCTCCTGTATGTATCCAACTCTCCTGCGTTTATCCCCCTCTCTCCTGTGTGTATACCACTCACCTGTGAGTATATTCCTCTCTCCTCTGTGTATCCTCCTCTCTCCTGTGTGTATCCTCCTTTCTCCTGCGTGTATCCCTCCGCTTTCCTGTGGGTTTTCCCCCTCTCTCCTGTGTGTAACGCCTTTCCTTCCTGTGTGGATCACCTTTCTCTCCTGTGTGTATCTCCACTCTCCTGTGTTTATGCCCCTCTGTCCTGTGCTTATCACCCTTTCCTGTGGGTATCCTCCACTCTCCTGGATGTACCCCACTTTCTCCTGTGTGCATCCCTTTTTTTTGAGTGTATGCCCCTCTCTCCTGTGTGTATCTCCCTGTCCTATGTGTATCCTCCTATCTCCTGTGTGTATTTTTTTCTCTCCACTGTGTATCCTTCTCTCTCCTCTGTCTATCCCCCTCTATCCTTTGTGTATCCTCCTCTCTCCTGCGTGTGTCCTCCCCTATCCTCTGTCTATGCCCCTCTTTCCTGTATGTATCCCCCTCTTCTGTGTTTATCCCTTTCTCTCCTGTGTTTATCCCCCTCTCTCCTGTGTGTATCCCACTCTCTCCTCTGTGTATCTCTTTCTGCTGTGCGTATCCCCCTCTCTTCTGTGTGTATCTCCCACTCCTGTGTGTATCCTCTTCTCTTCTGTGTGTATCTTCCTCTCTCATTTGTGTATACTCCTCTCTCCTGTGTGTATCTTCCTCTCTCCTGTGTGTATCCCCCCTCTCCTGTGTGTATCCTTCTCTCTCCTGTGTGTATCCTCCTTTTTCCTGTGTGTATTTCCCTCTTTTGTGTGTATCACTTTCTCCTTTGTGTATTTCCCTCTCTCCTCTGTGTTCCCCCCATTTCTGTGTGTACGCCCCTCTCTTCTGTGTGTATCCTTCTCTAACCTGTGTGTATCCCTCGCTCCTGTGTGTATCCTCCTCTTTTTTGTGGTATTCTTTTCTCTTCTGTGTGTATCATTCTTTCTCTTGTGTGTATCCCCTTCAATCCTGTGTGTATTTTTCTCTTTTTTGTGTGTATCCCCCTCACTCCTGCCTGCCTGCATTCTCATTTGTGCTGCGAGTATCCTTTACTCTTCTGCATGTATCCTCCTCTCTCCTGTGTGTATACACCTCTCCTGTGTGTATACCCCTCTCTCCTATGTGTATTCTCCTCTCTCCTGTGTGGAACCCCTTTCTCTTGTGTGTTTCGCCCTCTTCTGTGTGTATCCTCCTTTCTCCTGTATGTATCTTCCTCTTTTCTGTGTGTATCTTCCTCTCTCCTATGTATCCCCCTCTCTCCTGTGTGTATGCCCCTCTTTCTTGTGTGTATTCTTCTCACTTTTGTGTGTATACCCTCTCTCCCGTGTGTATCCTTCTCTCCTGTGTGTATCCCCCCTCTATCCTGTGTGTATTTCCCTGTCTCCTTTATGTATCCAACTCTCCTGTGTGTATCCCCCTCTCTCCTGTGTGTATTTCCCTGTCTCCTGCATGTATCCAACTCTCCTGTGTGTATCCCCTTCTCTCCTGTGTGTATGCTCCTCTCCTGGGTGTACACTCCTCTCTCCTGTGTGTTTCTTTCTCTCTCCTGTGTGTATCCTCCTCTTTCCTATGTGTATTCCTTTACTTTTCTGTTTCCCCCATCTCTCCTGTGTGTAACACCTTTCTTTTCTGTGTGTATTACCTCTTTCTCCTGTGTGTATACCCCTGTCACTTGTGTGTATTCTCTCTCTCCTGTTTGTTTCCTCCTCTCTCCTGTGTGTATTATTTTCTCTCCTGTGTTTACGCTTCTCCCTTTTGTGTGTATCACCCTTTCCTGTGTGTATTCCCCTTTCTCCTGTGTGTATCTCCCTATTTTGTGTGTATGCCCCTCTCTCTTCTGAGTATCTTTCTCTCCTGTGTGTATTTCCTTCTCCTGTTTGTTTTTTCTTCTCTACTCTGTGTAACCCTCTCTCCTGTGTGTATGCTGCTCTCTGCTGTGTGTATCCCCCTCTCTTCTGTGGGTATCCTTCACTCTCCTGTGTGTATCCTCCTCTCTTATGTGTGTATCCTCCACTCTTCTGTGTGTATCCCGCTTCCCCTGTGTGTATTCTCCTCTCTTCTGTGTGTATCCTCTTCTTTCCTTTGTGTATCTTCTTCTCTCCTGTGTGCATCCCCCCGTCTTCTGTGTGTACACCCTCTCTCCTGTGTGTATCCTCCTCTATTTTGTGTGTATCCTGCTCTCTTCTGCGTGTATGCCCCTCTCTCCTGTGTGTATTCCTATCCCCTGTATGTATCCTCCTCTTTTCTGCTCTTTTCTGTGTGTATCTTCCTCTTTTGTGTGTATCCTTCTCTTTTGTGTTTATGCTCCTGTCTCCTTTGTGTATCCTCCACTGTCCTGTGTGTCTCCTCCTCTCTCCTGTGTGTATCCTCCTCTCTCCTGTATTTATCCCTGCAACCCTGTGTATATCCATCTGTCTCCTGTGTGTATCCTCCTCTCTCTTATGTGTATTCTTCCTTCTATTGTGTGTATTCTGCTTTCTCCTGTGTGTATCTTCTTCTCTCCTGTGTGTATCCTCCTCTCTCTTGTGTGTATCCTTTTTTTTCTGTTTATTCCCCTCTGTCCTTTGTGTATCCTCCTCGCTCTTGTGTGTATTCTCTTCTCTACTGTGTGTATACTCCTCTCTCCTGTGTGTATCCCCATGCCTCTGTGTGTATCTCCGTCTCTACTGTCTGTATCCCCCTTTCTCCTGTGTGTATTATCTCTCCTGTGGGCATCTTCCTTTCACCTCTGTGTATCCTCCTGTCTCCTTTATGTATTCTTCTCTCTCCTGTGTTTATCCCCCCTCTCTCCTGGGTGTATCCCCCTCCCTCCTGTGTGTATCCTCTTCTCTCCTGGGTGTATCATCTCCTCTCCTCTGTCTATGCCACTCTCTTTTGTATGTATCCCCCTCTTCTGTGTTTTCCCCCTCTCTCCTTTGTGTATCCCCTCTCTCGTCTGTGTATTTTTCTCTCCTGTTCTATCCCTCTATCTTCTGTGTGTATCCCCTTCTCCTGTGTTTATCCTTTCCTCTTCTGTGCTTATCTTCCTCTCTCCTGTGTATATTCTCCTCTCTCCAGTGTGTATCCTCCTCACTCCTCTGTGTAGCCTTTTACCACTCTGTGTATACCCCTCCCTTTTTTGTGTATCCCCCACCCTCATGTTTGTGTGCCCCACTCTCCTGTGTGTATCTTCCTTTCTCCTGTGTGGATCACCCTCTCTCCTGTGTCTATGCTCCTCTCTCCTGTCTGTATCCTCCTCTTTCCTGTGTGTATACTTTCTCCTGTGTGCATCTCCCTCGCTCTTGTTTGTATTTCTTTCTCCTGTGTGTATCCCTTTCTCCTTTGTGTATCCACCTCTCTTTTTTGTGTAACCCCCTCTTCTTTGTGTAACCCCCACTCTCCTGTGTGTATCCTCCTCTCACCTGTGATTATTTTTTCTCCTTTGTGTATCCTCCTCTCTCCTGTTTGTATCCCACTTCCTCCTGTGTATACTTCTTTCTCTTGCGTGTATCCTCCTCTCTCTTTGTGTATCTTTCTCTCTCCTGTGTTTATCCCCCTCTCTCCTGTGTGTATGCCCCTCTCTCTTGTGTGTATTCCACTCTCTTTTGTGTGTATCCCACCCTCTCCTGTATATACTCCTCTCTCCTGTGTGTATCCCCCTCTTCTGTATGTATCCCCCTCTCTCCTGTGTGTATTTCCCTCTCTCCTGCATGTGTCCAACGGATTTTTGTGTACCCCCTTTCTTCTGTGTGTATCCCCAACTCCTGTGTGTATTTCCTTCTCTTCTGTGTGTATCTTTCTCTCTTTCCTCGGTATGCTCCTTTCTCCTGAGTGCACCTTCCTCTCTACTGTGTGTATCCCCCCTCTCCTGTGTGTATCATTCTCTCTCCTGTGTGTATCCTCCTTTTTCCTGTGTGTATTTCCCTTTTTCCTGTGTGCATTTCCCTCGCTCCTGTGTGTATTTCCCTCTCCTGTGTGTATCTTTTTCTCCTTTGTGTATCCCTTTCTCTGCTCTGTGTATCCCCACTTTTCTGTGTTTATGCCTCTCTTTACTGTGTGTATCCTCCTCTCACCTGTGTGTATTTCTCTCTCCTGTATGTATCACCTTTTTCTGTGAGTATCCTCCTCTCTTCTGTGTGTACCCCCTTTCTACTGTGTTTATCCCGATTTTATGTGTGTATGCCCCGTCCCCTATGTGTATCTTCCTCTCCTGTGTGTATTCTCCTCTCTCCTGTGTGCATCCTTCCTTCTTCTGTGTGTATCCTCCTCTCTCCTTTGTGTATCCTCCTTTCTTCTTTGTGTATCTCCATCTTTTCTGTGTGTATCCTCCTCTGTCCTGTTTGTATATTCCCTCTCTCCTTTTTGTATCCCCTCTCTCCTGTGTGTATGCTCCTCTCTCCTCTGTGTATCTACCTCTCTCCTGTGTGTAACTTTTCTCTCTCCTGTGTGTATGCCCCTCTCTCCTTTGTGTATTTCCCTCACCTGTGTGTATACCCCACTTTCCTGTGTGTATTCCCTTCTCTGCTGAGTGTATCACCCTCTCTATTGTGTAAATTCCCCTCTATTCTGTGCGTATTCTTTTCTGTTTTGTGTGTATGCTTTTCTCTTATGTGTTTATTCTCTTCTCTTCTGTGTTTATCCTTCTCTCTCCTGTGTGTATCCCACCACTCTCCTTTGTGTAACACCCTCTCTCCTGTGTGTATTCTTCTCTCGGCTGTGTGGATCTCCATCTCTCCTTTGTGTATTCCCCTCTTCTGTGTGAATCCTTCTCTCTCCTGTGAGTATCCACCTCTCCTGTGTGAATCCCCTTCTCTGTTGTGTGTATTTCCCTGTCACTTTTATGTATCCAACGCTCCTGTGAGAATCTCCCTTTCTCCTGTGTGTATGACCCTTTTTTGTGTGTATACTCCTCTCTCTTGTGTGTCTTCTCCCCTCTCCTGTGTGTATTTACTCTCTCCTGTGTGTATCCCCCTCTCTCCTCTGTGTATCCTCTTTTCTACTGTGTGTATGCTCTTCTCTCCTGTGTGTATCCCCATCTCTTTAGTGTGTATCCTCCTCTCTCCTGTGTGTATCTTTTCTCTCTCCTGTGTGTATGTGCCTCTCTCCTTTGTGTATGTCCCTCACCTTTGTGTATACCCCTCTCTCCTGTGTGTATTCTTCTCTCTCCTGTGTGTATCACCCTCTCTACTGTGTGAATTTCCCTCTATTCTGTGCGTATCCTTCTCTGTCCTGTGTGTATGCTCCTCCCTTTTGTGTTTACTCTCCTCTCTCCTGTGCGTATCCTCCTCTCTCCTGTGTGTATTCAACCACTCTCCTGTGTGTTACGCCCTCTCTCCTGTGTGTATTCCCCTCTCGGCTGTTTGGATCTCCATCTCTCCTTTGTGTATCCCCCTTTTCTGTGTGAATGCCCCTCTCTCCTGTGTGTATCCACCTCTCTTGTGTTTATCCCCTTCTCTGTTGTGTGTATTTCCCTGTCACTTGTATGTATCCAACGCTCCTGTGAGAATCTCCCTTTCTCCTGTGTGTATGTCCCTTTTCTGTGTGTATACGCCTCTCTCCTGTGTGTATCCTCCCCTCTTCTGTGTGTATCCTCCTCTCTCCTTTGTGTATCCTTTAATCTCCTGCATGTATCTTCCTCTCTTCTATTTGCATTCTCCTCTCTTTTGTGTGTATCCTCCCCTCTTTTGTATTTATACTTTTTCCTTTCTGTGTAGCCTCCTCTTTCCTGCGTGTATTCCCCTCTCTCCTGTGTTTATGCTTCACTCTCCAGTGTGTATCCTCCTCTATTCTTTGTGTATCCCCCCTCTCTCCTGGTGTATCCTCCTCTCTCCTGTGCATAAGCCCCTCTCTTCTGTGTGTATTCCCCTCTCTCCTGTGTGTATCCACCACTCTTCTGTGTTTATCTTTCTCGCCTGTGTGAATCCCTCTCTCTCCTGTGTGTTTCCCCTCTTCTTTGTGCATCCTCCTCTCTCCTGGGTGTATCCTCCTATCTCCTGTGTGTATTATCCTCTCTCCTGTGTGTATCCACCTCTCTCCTGTTTGTATCCCCATATCTTATGTGTATCCCCCTCTCTCCTGTGTGTATTTCCCTGTCTCCTGTATGTATCCAACGCTCCTGTGTGTATCCCCCTCTCTCTTTTGTGTATGCCCCTCTCCTCTGTGTATACTTTTCTCTCTTGTGTGTATCCTCCTCTCTTTTGTGTGTATTCTTCTTTCTACTGCGTTTATCCCTCTGCTCTCCTATGTGTTTTCCCCTTCTTTCCTATGTGTAACACCTTTCTTTCCTCTGTGTATCCCCCCTTTCTCCTGTGTGCATCCCCCTCTTTTGTGTGTATACACTCTCTCCTGTTTGTTTTCTTTTCTCTCCTGTGTGTAACCTTTTCTCTCCTGTGTTTACGCCACTCTCTCCTGTGTGTATCACCCTTTCCTGTGTGTATACTTTTCTCTCCTGTGTTTATTTCCCTTTCTCCTTTGTTTATCACCCTTTTATGTGTGTATGCCCCTCTGCCTGTGTGTATCCGTTCCCCTGTGTGTATCCCTCTCTTTCCTGTGTGTATCCCCTTATTTTGTGTGTATCCTCTTCTCTCCTGTGTGTATCCCTCTATCTCCTGTGTGGACCCTCCTCTCTCCTGTGTGTATCACCACTCTCCTTTGTTTATCCCTCACTACCCTGTGTGTATTCTTCTATCTCCTGTGTGTATCCTTCCCTCTTTTGTGTGTATTTTTCTCTTTACTGTTTATCCTCTTCTCTCCTGTGTGTATCCTCTCTCTCCTGTGAGTATTCTTTTCTCTGCTGTGTGTATTTTTCTTTCTCCTGTGTTTACGCCCCTCTTTTTGTGTGTGTCCCCCTCTCCTGTGTGTATACTTTTCTCTCCTGTGTATATCCACCTTTCTCCTGTGTGTATCCTCCTCTCCTGTGTGTATGCCCCTTTTTTCTGTTGTTATCCCCCTCTTCTGTGTGTATCCTCCTCTCTCCTGTGTGCATTCTTTTCTCTCATCGGTGTGTCCCCCTTTTTCCTGTGTATATCCTTCTCTCCTTTGTGCATCTTTCTGACTTCTGTTTGTATCCTCCTTTCTCCTATATGTACCCTTCTTTCTCCTGTGTGTATCACCCCTCTTCTGTGTGTATCCTCTTCTCCCCTGTGTGTATTTCTCTCTCTCCTGTGTGTATTCTCCTCTCTATTCTGTGTATCCTCCACTCTCCTGTGGGTATCCTCCTCTCTTCTGCGTGTATCCTCCTCTCTCCTGTTCGTATTCTTCTCTCTCCTGTGTGTATCCTCCTCTCTCCTGCGTGTATCCTTCTTTCTCCTGTGTGTCTTCTCCTCTCTCTTGTATGTATCCTTCTTTCTTCTATGTACATTCTCCTCTCTCCTGTGTATCCTTTTCTCTTCTTTGTATATCCTTCTCTCTCCTGTGATTATCAATTCTCTCTCCTGTGCGTATTTCTTTTTTCTCCTTTGTGTAACCCACTCTCTCTTGTGTGTATCCCCCTCTCTCCTGTGTGTATTCCCCTCGCTCCTGTGTGTATGCTTCACTCTCCTCTGTGTATCGCCCTCAATATTTTGTGTATTCACCCTCTCTCCTGTGTGTATCCTTCTCTCTTTTGTGCTTAAGCCCCTCTTTCCTGTGTGTATCCTTCTATTTTCTGTGTATCCCCCATTCTCCTCTGTGTATACCCTTTCTTCTGTGCTTATATTTCCCGCCTGTGTGTATCCCCCACTTTCTGGTGTGTTTCCCCTCTTTTCTGTGTATCCTTCTTTCTCCTGTGTGTATCCTTCTCTTTCCTGTGTGTATCCTTTTTTCTCCTGTGTTTATTTCCCTCCCTTTGTTAGTATCTCCCTCTTCTTTGTGTGTATCCCCCTTTCTCCTGTGTGTATCCTCCTCTCTTCTCTGTGCATTCTCTTCTCGCTTTGTGTATCTTTCACTCTCGTGTGTGTATCCTCTTCTCTCCTGCCTGTATCCTCCTCTCTCCTGTGTGGATCCTTCTCTATCTTGTGTTTACCCTCTTCTCTCCTGCCTGTATCCTCCTTTCTCCTGTGTGTCTCCTCCTCTCTTTTGTGTGCATCCTCCTTTCTCCTGTGTGTATCACCCTCTCCTGTGTGCATCCTCTTCTTTCATGTGAGTATCCCTTCTTTCTCCTGTGCGTATTCCATTTTTCTTCTGTGTGTAACACCCTCCCTCCTGTGCGTATCCCTTCTCTCTCCTGTGCGTATCCCCGTCTCTCCTTTGTGTATCTTTTCTCTCCTGTGTGTATCTCCCTCTCTGCTGTGTGTATCCTGTTTTTTTGTGTCTTCACACCTCTCTCCTGCGTGTATCTTCCTCTCCTGTATGTTTTCTCCTTCTTCCTGTGTTAATCCACTTTTCTCCTGTGTGTATTCCCCTCTTCTGTGTGTAAGCCCCTCTCTCCTGTGTGTATCTCCCTCTCCTGTGTTTATCCTCCTTACTCCTTTGTGTATCCTCCTCTCTCCTCTGTTTATTCCCTACTCTTCTGTGTGTATCCCTTTTTCCTTTTTGTTTCCTCTTCTCTCCTGTGTGTACCCCCTCTTTCCTGTGTGTACCCTCAACTATCCTGTGTGGATCACCACTCTCCATATGTATTCTCCCTCTCTCCTGTGTTTATCCCCTCGCTTTAGTTTGTATGCCCCACTTCTGTGTGTATCCCCCTCTCTTTTGTGTGCATTTCCTTCTCTCCTGTGTGGATCTTTCTCACTCCTGTGTGTATGCCCTCTCTCCTGTGTGTATCCTCCTTTCTGCTGTGAGCATTTTTCCCTCTTCTGTGTGTATCCATCTCTCTCATGTGTCTATCCTCTATTCTCCTGTGTGAACCCTCATCTCTTCTGTTTGTATCACCACTCTCCTGTTTGTATCCTTCTCTTTCCTCTGTGTATCCCCTCTCTCCTGTGTGTATCCCCCTCTCTGCTGTGTGTATCCTTTATTCCTTTTGTGTGTACGCTTCTCTCTCCTGTGTGTTTCCCTGTGTTCTGTGTGTATCTTCCTCTCTCTTGTGTTTATTCTTCTTTCTCCTGTGTGTATCACCCTCTCCTGTGTGTATGCCCCTCTCTTCTGAGTGTATTTCTTTCTCTTGTGTTTATTCTCCCCTCTCTTGTGTGTATCCTCCTCTCTCCTCTGTGTATCCCCTACTATTTTTTGTGTATTTCCCACTCCTTTGTGTATCCTCTTCTCTCCTTTGTGTACCCACTGTCTTTTGTGTGTTCCCTCCACACTCCTGCGTGTATCACTTCTCTCCAGTGTTAGTTTTTGACTCCCCAAACGAAGGACCATATGAAATGGACTAGTGATTATTTTTCACATGTGCAGTATTCGATGTGGTTCTGTGTATTACTCAGCGATACACAGAATTAGAGTTCATATGAAATAGACTCCTGATTACCACCCAGGTGTGTATCGTTCAGGAGGGCACTTAATTCATGGCTATCTTAAACAGTGTTCTGATTACTCCATAAAAGTTCATTATTCACTGAATCTTTGAATTAGAGGCCATACAAAATAGACACCTGACTATTGCTCCATTGTGAATTATTCAGTAAGGATCTAAATGAGTGGTAGTATGAAATTGAAACCTGAGAATTCCCCAGGTGTGTATCATTCAGGGAGGCACAGAATGAGTGGACATGTAAAAATGCTCAAATATTACCCTGGTGAGGATTATTCACTGAGGATCTAACTGAGTGGCTACATCAAATAGACTCTTAACTCTTTTCGAGGTGTGTATTATTTATTTATTTTTTTTAATTTTTATTGCATTATAGGTTTTGGGGTACATGTGCAGAACGTGCAAGATAGTTGCATAGGTACACATATGGCAGTGTGTTTTGCTGCCTTCCTCTTCTTCACCCACACTTGGCATTCATCCCTAGGCTATCCCTCCCCAGCCCCCCCCCGCTGTTCCTCACACTATCCCCCCAAAAGACCCCAGTGTATAGTAGACCGCCTCTCTATGTCCATGTGTTCTCATTTTTCTCACCCACCTATGAGTGAGTATATGCGGTATTTCTTTTTCTGTTCTTCTGTCAGTTTGCTGAGAATGATGTTCTCCAGATTCATCCATCTCCTTACAAAGGACACAAACTCATCATTTTTGATTGCTGCATAATATTCCATGGTGTATATGTGCCACATTTTCCCAGTCCAGTCTATCATCGTTGGGCATTTGGGTTGGTTCCAGTTCTTTGCTATTGTAAACAGTGCTGCAATGAACATTCGTGTTCATGTGTCCTTATAGTAGAACGATGTATAGTCCTTTGGATATATACCCAGTAATGGGATTGCTGGGTCAAATGGAATTTCTATTTCTAGGTCCCTGAGGAATCGCCACACTGTCTTCCACAATGGTTGAACTAATTTACACTCCCACCAACAGTGTAAGAGTGTTCCTATTTCTCCACATCCTCTCCAGCATCTGCTGTCTCCAGATTTTTTAATGATCGCCATTCTAACTGGCGTGAGATGGTATCTCAATGTGGTTTTGATTTGCATCTCTCTAATGACCAGGGATGATGAGCATTTTTTCATATGTTTGTTGGCCTCATGTATATCTTCTTTTGTAAAGTGTCTGTTCATATACTTTGCCCATTTTTGAATGGGCTTGTTAGTTTTTTTTCCTGTAAATCTGTTTGAGTTCTTTGTAAATTCTGGATATCAGCCCTTTGTCAGATGTGTAAACTGCAAAGATTTTTTTCCCATTCTGATGGTTGCCAATTCACTCTAGTGACTGTTTCTTTTGCTGTGCAGAAGCTGTGGAGTTTGATTAGGTCCCATTTGTCTTTTTTTGGCTTTTGTTGCCAATGCATTTGGTGTTTTATTCATGAAGTGTTTGCCTACTCCTATGTCCTGAATGGTTTTGCCTAGATTTTCTTCTAGGGTATTTATGGTGTCAGGTCTTACGTTTAAGTCTTTAAACCATCTGGAGTTAATTTTAGAGTAAGGTATCAGGAAGGCGTCCAGTTTCTGCTTTCTGCACATGGCTAGCCAGTTTTCCCAACACCATTTATTAAATAGGGAATCATTTCCCCATTGCTGGTTTTTGTCTGGTTTATCAAAGATAATATGGCTGTAGATATGTTGTGTTGCCGCCGATGCTTCTGTTCTGTTCCATTGGTCTATATCTCTGTTTTGGTACCGGTACCATGCTGTTTTGATTACTGTAGCCTTGTAGTATAGTTTGAAGTCTGGTAGTGTAATGCCTCCCGCTGTGATCTTTTTGCTTAGAATTGACTTGGCTATGCGGGCTCTTTTTTGGTTCCATATGAAATTCATGGTGGTTTTTTCCAGTTCTATGAAGAAATTCAATGGTAGTTTGATGGGGATAGCATTGATTGTGTAAATTACTTTGGGCAGTCTAGCCATTTTCACGATATTGATTCTTCCTAACCACGAACATGGAAAGTTTCTCCATCTGTTTGTGTCCTCTCTTATTTCGTTGAGCAGTGGTTTGTAGTTTTCCTTGAAGAGGTCTCTTACATTCCGTGTGAGTTGTATTCCTAGGTATTTTATATTCTTTGTAGCAATTGTGAATGGCAGTTTGTTCTTGATTTGGTTCTCTTTAAGTCTGTTATTGATGTATAGGAAGTCTTGGGATTTTTGCACATTGATTTTATATCCTGAGATTTTGCTGAAGTTGCTTATCAGTTGCAGGAGCTTTTGGGCTGAGGTGATGGGGTCTTCTAGGTATACTATCATGTCGTCTGCAAATAGAGACAATTTGGCTTTCACCTTTCCTATTTGAATACCCTTTATTTCTTTTTTTTTTGCCTGATTGCTCTGGCTAGAACTTCCAGTACTACGTTGAATAGGAGTGGTGAGAGAGGGCATCCTTGTCTAGTGCCCGATTTCAAAGGGAATTCTTCCAGTTTTTGCCCATTAAGTATGATATTGGCTGTTGGTTTGTCGTAAATAGCTTTTATTACTTTGAGATATGTTCCATCAATACCAAGTTTATTGAGGGTTTTTAGCATAAAGGGCTGTTGAATTTTGTCAAATGCCTTCTCTGCATCAATTGAGATAATCATGTGGTTTTTGTTTTTGCTTCTGTCTATGTGGTGAATTAAATTTATAGACTTGCTTATGTTGAACCAACCTTGCATCCCAGGGATGAATCCTACTTGATCATCATGGATAAGTTTTTTAATGTGCTGTTGCAATCGGTTTGCCTGTATTTTATTGAAGATTTTTGAATCTATATTCATCAGGAATATTGGCCTGAAGTTTCCTTTTCTTGTTGAGTCTCTGCCGGGTTTTGGTATCAGGATGATGTTGGTCTCATAAAATGATTTGGGAAGGGTTCCCTCTTTTTGGATTCTTTGGAATAGTTTTAGAAGGAATGGTACCAGATCCTCTTTGTGTGTCTGGTAGAACTCAGCTGTGAACCCATCTGGACCTGGGCTTTTTTTGTGTGGTAGGCTCTTAATTGCTGTCTCAACTTCAGACCTTGTTATTGGTCTATTCATAGTTTCGGCTTCTTCCTGGTTTAGGCTTCGGAGGACACAGGCGTCCAGGAATTTATCAATTTTTTCCTGATTTACTAGTTTATGTGCATAGAGTTGTCTGTAGTATTCTCTGATGATGGTTTGAATTTCTGTGGAATCTGTGGTGATTTCACCTTTATCGTTTTTTATTGCATCTATTTGGTTGTTGTCTCTTTTCTTTTTTATCAGTCTGGCTACTGGTCTGTCTATTTTGTTGATATTTTAAAAAAAGCCAGCTCTTTGGTTTATTGATTTTTTGAAGGGTTTTTCTTGTCTCTATCTCCTTCAGTTCTGCTCTGATCTTAGTTATTTCTTGTCTTCGGCTAGGTTTTGAGCCTTTTTGATCTTGCTCCTCTAGCTCTTTCAATTTTGATGATAGGGTGTCAATTTTGGATCTCTCCACTCTTCTCATGTGGGCACTTATTGCTATATATTTTCCTCTACAGACTGCTTTAAATGTGTTCCAGAGATTCTGGTTCATTGTTTCTTCATTTTTATTGGTTTCAAAGAACTTCCTTATTTCTGCCTTCATTTCATTGTTTATCCAATCAACATTCAAGAGCCAGTTGTTCAGTTTCCATGAAGCTGTGCGGTTCTGAGTTATTTTCTGAAATCTGAGTTATAACTTTATTGCACTATGGTCTGAGAGACTGTTTGTTATGATTTCAGTTGTTTTTCATTTACTCAGGGGTGCTTTACTTCCAATTTTGTGGTCAATTTTGGAGTAGGTGTGATGTGGTCCTGAGAAGAATGTATATTCTGTAAATTTGGGGTGGAGAGTTCTGTAAATGTCTATCAGGTTTGCTTGTTCCAGGTCTTAGTTCAAGTCCTGGATATCCTTGTTAATTTTCTGTCTGGTTGATCTGTCTGCTATTGACAGTGGAGTGTTAAAGTCTCCCACTCTTATTGTGTGGGAGTCTAAGTCTCTTTGTAAGTCATTAAGAACTTGCCTTATATATCTGGGTGCTCCTACATTGGGTCCATATATATTTAGAATCGTTAGCTCTTCTTGTTGTGTCGATCCTTTTACCATTATGTAATGACCTTCTTTGTCCCTTTTGACCTTTGTTGCTTTAAAGTCTATTTTATCAGAGATGAGAATTGCAACTCCTGCTTTTTTTTGCTCTCCATTTGGTTGGTAAATCTTCCTCCATCCCTTTATTTTGAGCCTTTGTGTATCTTTGCGT
Organism: Saguinus oedipus; assembly: GCA_031835075.1. Lineage (NCBI taxonomy): Eukaryota > Metazoa > Chordata > Mammalia > Primates > Cebidae > Saguinus > Saguinus oedipus. The sequence goes on from CM063172.1 coordinate 31,805,139, forward strand.
GTGAGGTGGGTTTCCTGGATACAGCACACCGATGGGTTTTGGTTTATTATCTAATTTGCCAGTCTGTGTCTTTTGATTGGTGCATTTAGCCCATTTATATTTAGGGTTAATATTGTTATGTGTGAATTTGATACTGCCATTTTGATGCTAGCTGGCTGTTTTGCCCGTTGGTTCATGTAGATTCTTCATTTTGTTGATGGTCTTTAGCATTCGGTATGCTTTTAGGATGGCTGGTACTGGGTGTTTCTTTCTATGTGTAGTGCCTCTTTCAGTAGCTCTTGTAAAGCAGGCCTAGTGGTGACAAAATCTCTGAGTACCTGGCTGTTCGTGAAGAATTTTATTTTTCCTTCACTTATGAAGCTCAGTTTGGCTGGATATGAAATTCTGGGTTGAAAGTTCTTTTCTTTAAGGATGTTGAATATTGGCCCCCACTCTCTTCTGGTTTGTAGAGTCTCTGCCGAGAGATCTGCTTTGAGTCTGATGGGCTTCCCTTTGTGGGTGACCCGACCTTTCTCTCTGGCTGCCCTTAGTGTTTTCTCCTTCATTTCAACCCTGGTGAATCTGACGATTATGTGCCTTGGGGTTGCTCTTCTTGCGGAGTTTCTTTGTGGTGTTCTCTGTATTTCCTGGAGTTGAGTAATGACCTGTCTTGCTAAGTTGGGGAAATTTTCCTCGATAATATCCTGAAGAGTGTTTTTCAGCTTAGATTCATTCTCTTCATCACATTCTGGTACACCTATCAAACGTAGGTTGGGTCTCTTCACATAGTCCCACATTTCTTGGAGATTTTGTTCATTCCTTTTTGTGCTTTTTTCTTTAATCTTGGTTTCACGTTTAATTTCATTGAGTTGATCTTCAATTTCTGATATTCTTTCTTCTGCTTGGTCAATTCGTCTGTTGAAACTTGTGCATGCTTCACGAAGTTCTCGTGTTGTGTTTTTCAGCTCCTTCAATTCATTCATATTCCTCTCTAAGTTGTTCATTCTTGTTATCAATTCCTCAAATTTTTTTCAAATCTTTTTTCAAGGTTCTTAGTTTCTTTGCACTGATTTAGAACATGTTCTTTTAGCTCAATGAAGTTTCTCATTATCCACTATCTGAAGTCTGATTCCGTCATTTCGTCACACTCATTCTCCGTCCAGCTTTGTTCCCTTGCTGGTGAAGAGTTTTGGTCCTTTGTAGGAGGTGAGGTGTTTGGGTTTCGGGTGTTTTCCTCCTTTTTGCGCTGGTTTCTTCCCATCTTTATGGATTTATCTGCCTGTCGTCTTAGTAGTTGCTGATTTTTCAATTGGGTCTCTTTGTGGATGCTGAGATTGTTGATGATGGAGTATTTCTGTTACTTAGTTTTCCTTCTAGTGGTCTAGCCCCTCTGCTGTATTAGTGCTGAGGTCCACTCCAGGCCCTGTTTGTCTGGAGTATACCTGTAGCAGCTGTGGAACAGTGAGGGATGATACCAGTTTCTTCTTCTGCTGTCTTTTTTCGAGAATGATGCCTGCCAAATGTCAGTCTGATTAGTATTTTTTGCGGTGACTCTTTGGATATACAGGGGTCAGGGAGCTGCTTAAGGGGAAGGTTTGTGCTTTATAGTAGCTCCAGTGCTGAGCTGTGAGCTCCGTTGTTCATTCAGGGTTGTTGGGAGGTTGTTTATGTCTGCTGCAATAGAACTCATAAAACACAACCCTTTTTTTCTCCCCCTTGTATGCTCTGTTTCAGGGAGTTGGGGCTTTCTTTATGAGTATCTGTTGCACTGTCCTGCCCCACTAGGTGGCAGTCTATTCACTATTTGCCTGCCTGGGCTCTGACCTGCTAGCGTGGGTCTGCCCTGTTGCTGCTTGGCTCCCTTCTTCTGTGAAGAGCTCCCCTCTCCTGAGGGAGTCTCTCTGTTTTGGCAGGTTGCCTCGGCAACGGCAGGCTGCGTCAGCCCTGGGCGGTTCTTCAATAGGGGCGGATTGTGTCAGCAATGGCGGACGACCCTCCCTCACCGGGCTGCACCGTCCTAGATGCTGGCATCAAAACTCTCAGCCCCAAGGGTCTCCAGTCACTGCCCTGCTTGTCCCTGTGAGGGTTGGACCTGCCGAGCCCGATCACCCAGCTCCCTGCCTCAGAATCTGTCCTCTCTCTCTCTCTCTCTCTCCCTCTCTGAGAGCTGAAAGGTCAACTCTCTCACTGGCGCCCCAGTAGCCTGCCAATAGGGCACTGGGATTCGTGCGATCTCCCGTGCTGCTGCCCACTTCACCAGCTCAGATCACACTTCCCAGGAAAAACTCCTGGTCTGGCTCACTGTCCAAGTCCCGTTCAATCAGATTGACGTGCCAATCTGCCCTTCAAACTCTCAGATTGCCGGTTTAACAGGGCACCCAGACCAGTGACTTCCGTGCCGGGTTTCGCTGCAGCACCGGCTGAATCGGCTGCGTTAGCCGGCTTTACTTTACTAGCGTCCTGTGGGACTTTCAACACTCTGTGGGCTAAAAAGGTCCATCCGAGAATGCGGCTAGGACTCACCCTCTGCGCCGTCACTGAGAGCTGCAGTCCTGAGTTGCTTCTACGACGCCATCTTGCCTCTCCTCTTATATCATTCGAGGTGTGTATTACTGAATGAGACTCTGACTCAGTGGGCATAAAAAAGAGACTCAGGTGTGTTGCCCAGGTTTTCATTATTTACAGAGACTCTGAATGTGTAGGCATTTGAAGTAGATCCTTGACTGTTTCTGAAGGGAGCATTATTCACAGAGGCACAGAACGAGTGGCCATGTGAAAGAGATTCCTGACTTTTCAGATATATATGTGTTATTCACTAAAACACTGGAAGAGTGGCCTTATGAAATAAACCGCATTTTACTCCACAGGTCTGTGTTATTTTTTGACTCTCCGAATGAACCACTATATGAAATGGACTAGTGACTATTCTTCAATTCACATGTGCAATATTCGAAGTGGTTCTGTATGAGTGTCCATATCAAATAGTCTCATGGCTCTCACACATGTGTGTATCATTCACGGAGCTCGTTAATTTTGGGCTACCTTCAACAAGGTCCTCACTCCTCCACAGCTGTTTATTACACACTGAAAATCTGAATGAGAAGCCATATAAAAAATACTCCTTACTATTGCCCCATTGTGCATTATTCGGTAATGCAGTGATTGAGTGGCCATATGACATGGACTCTGACTATTCCCAAGGTGTGTATTCTTCAGTCAGCTTCTTAACAAGTAACCGCATATAATAGACTTCTGACTCTGTCATCTTGACTATTTCTCTGCTCTGCATTTTCCACTGAGTCGTTGGGTGAATGGTCATATCAAATATTCTCCAGACAATTATCCAGGTGTGCATTATTCAGTGAGTCTCTTAATAAGTGGCGATATATAATATAATCCAGAGTATTTTCCAGATATATATGATTCTTCACTGAGGAACAGAATAAGTGGCAATGGCAAGTACACTCCTGACATTTTCATACGTCTGTATTATTCTGTGAGGCTCTGAATGAGTGGCCATATAATAGAGACTCCTATATACTACTCAGGTGTGAACTTTTACTTTCGGCTGTAAATGAATGGCTATACGAAACAGAATCCTGACTTTTGCAAGTTGTCTGTTATTCCGTTAGGCTCTGAGTATGTGGCTATATGAAATAGAATTCTGACTACAATACAGGTGTTCTTTACTCAATAAAATTCTGAAGAAATGCCACATGTAACAGCGTCCAGAGTATTACTCAGGTATTTATTATTCACTGAGGCTCTGAAACTTTGGCCATATGAAATGGTTTCCTTACTAGTCTACAGGCCTGTATTATTGATTCTGACTCTAAATATTGGGCATATATAACAAACTAGTGATTATTCCAAAGTTGTGTATTACTGACTCAGGCTTTGATTTTGTGGCCATATAAAACAGACTAGTGTCGATTCAACACATGTGCATTATTCCCTAAGGCTGTAAATGAGAGGCTATGTAAAGTACATTCCTAACACTTCCCCAGGTGTGTGTCACTCAGTGAGGCTCTTTTTGTATGACAATATAAAACAGTAGGCTGTCTATCTCAAGTAATTTTATTATTCAGTGTATCTCTGAATTAGTGGCTATATGAAATAAACTGCTGAGTACTTTACATTTGTGCATTATTCATTGAGGTTACAAGTCAGTGGCCATATAAAATGGAATCCTGATTAATGCACTCGTGCAAATTATCCACTGAGGCTATGAATGTGTGTCCAAATGAAAGAGACTCCTTACTAAACCACAGGTCTGCATTATTTACCGAGGCTCTGAATGAATGTCCATCAAAAATAGACTTTAAATTATTCTCCAGGTGTGTATTATTCAATGAGCCTCCGAAGACGGGGTCATACTAATTAGATTTCTTACTATATCAAGGGTCTGTCTTATGGACTGAGGCTCTGAATATGTGTCTACATGAAAGAGTCTCCTGACTACACCACAGTTTACAATGACACATTAAATGAGAAACCACATAAAATAGTCTCCTGGCTATTCCACAGGTGTACATTATTTAGTGGGACTCTGAATGAGGAGATACAAGTAAATCCAGGTGTGTACATTTATCCAGGTGTGTACATTTAGTGAGGCTCTCAGTGGGTAGCCATAGGAAAGAGACTTCTGACTATTCCGCATGTGTGAATTATTCAGTGATTCTATGAATGAGTGGCCATAAAATATAGACTCCAGACTATATCACAAGTGTGTAATATTCAGTGATGCTGAGAAAGAGAGGCCATATGAAACAGAAATCTATTGACTCCACATGTCCGTTATTCACTGTTTGTCTGAATGAGTAGCCGTATGACATAGACTCCTCATTATTCTCCATGTGTGCATTATTCCAACAGGTTCGGTATGAGTGTCCATACCAAATAGACTCCTGAAACTCCCCCAGGTGTGTATTACTCAGAGTTACACAGAATTAGAGTTCATATAAAATAGACTCCTGACTACCACCCCGGTGTGTATCATTCAGGAAGGCACTTAATTCATGGCTATTTTAAAAAGTGTCCTGATTACTCCATAGAAGTTCATTATTCACTGAAATTTTGAATGAGAGGCCATACAAAATAGACACCTGACTATTGCTCCATTGTGAATTATTCAATAAGGTTCTAAATGAGTGGTAATATGACATAGAATCCTGAGAATTCCCCAGGTGTGTATCATTCAGGGAGGCACAGAATGAGTGGCCATATAAAAAATCCTCAACTATTACCCTGGTGTGGATTATTTATTGAGGATTTAAATGAGTGGCTACATGAAGTAGACTCTTAACTCTTCACCAGGTGTGTATTATTGAATGAGACTCTAACTAAGTGGGCATAACAGAGAGACTCAGATGTATTGTCCAGGTGTTCATTACTTACAGAGACTCTGAAAGTGTAGGCATTTGAAGTAGATCCTTGACTGTTTCTGAGGGGAGTATTTTTCACCGAGGCCGAGAACTAGTGGCCATGTAAAAGAGATTCCTGAGTTATCAGATATACATGATATTCACTAAAACACTGAAAGTGTGGCCTTATGAAATAGACTGCATTTTACTCCACAGGTGCACGTTACTTTTTGACTCACAAAACGAACCACCATATGAAATAGACTAGTGATAATTCCCCATATGTGCAATATTTGAAGAGTTTCTGTATGAGTGTCCATATCAAATAGTCTCCTCAGTCTCACATGTGGGTATCATTCACGGAGCTGCTTTATTTGGGGCTACCTTCAATAGGGTCCTCCCTCCTCCACAGCTGTTTATTATGCCCTGAAGCTCTGAATGAGAGTCCATATGAAATAGACTCCTTACTAATGCCCCATTGTTCATAATTCGGTAATGCTGTGATTGAGCGGCCATATGACCTGGAGTCTGACTTTTCCCAAGGTGTGTATTCTTCAGTCAGTTTCTGAACGAGTGACCACATAAAATACACTCCTGACTCTGTTCTCTTGACTATTTCTCAGCTCTGCATTTTCCACTGAGTCGCTGGGTGAACGGTCTTATCAAATAGTCTCCAGACAATTCTCCAGGTGTGCATTATTCAGTGAGGCCCTTAATAAGTGGCTATATATAATAGAATCCTGATGATTTTTTAGTAATATATGATTCTTCACTGATGAACTGAATAAGTGGCCATGTCAAGTACACTCCTGACATTTCCATACGTCTGTATTATTCTGTGAGGCTCTGAATGAGTGGCCATATAATAGAGACTCCTATATACTACTGAGGCATGAGTTTTTACATTCGGCTGTAAATGAGTGGCTACACGAAACAGAATCATCACTTCCCCAAGGTGTCTGTTATTCAGTTAGGCTCTGAGTATGTGGCTATATAAAATAGAATTCTGACTGCAATACAGGTGTTCTTTACTCAAAGAACCTCTGAAGAATTGCCACATGTAACAGCGTCCAGAGTATTCTTCAGGTATTTATTATTCACTGAGGCTCTGTAACTTTGGCCATATGAAATGGTATTCTGACTAGTCTACAGGCGTGTATTATTGACACTGACTCTAAATATTTGGGCAAATGGAATAGACTAGTGACTATTCCAAAGTTGTGTATTACTGACTCAGGCTTTGACTTGGTGGCCATATAAAACAGACTAGTGTCTATTCCACACATTTGCATTATTCCCTTAGGCTGTAAATGAGAGGCTATGTAAAGTACATTCCTAACACTTCCCCAGGTGTGTGTCACTCAGTGAGGATTTTTCTGTATGACAATATGAAACAGAAGGCTGTCTATCTCAAATAATTTTATTATTCTGTGAATCACTGAATGAGCAGCTATATGAAACAAACTGCTGAGTACTTTACATTTGTGCATTTTTCATTGAGGTTACGAGTCAGTGGCCATATAAAATGGAATCCTGATTAATCCACACGTGCATATTACTAACTGAGGCTATGAATGTGTGTCCAAATGAAAGAGACTCCTGACTACTCCACAGGTCTGCATTATTTACCGAGGTTCTGAATGAATGTCCATCGAAAATAGACTCCAAATTATCCTCCAGGTGTGTATTTTTCAGTGAGCCTCAGAAGATGTGGTCATACTAATTAGATTTCTTACTCTATCAAGGGTCTGTCTGATGCACTGAGGCTCTGAATATATGTCTACATGAAAGAGTTTCCTGACTTCATCACATTTTACAATGACACATTGAATGAGAGGCCACATGAAAATGTCTCTTGACTACTCCACAGTTGTGCATTATTTAGTGAGACTCTGAATGAGGAGATACAAGTAAATCCTGACTATTTATCCAGGTGTGTACATTTAGTGAGGCTCTCAACGGGTAGCCATAGGAAAGAGACTTCTTACTATTCCGCAGGTGTGAATTATTCAGTGATTCTATGAATGAGTGGCCATAAAATATAGACTCCAGACTATATCACAAGTGTGTAATATTCAGTGATGCTGAGAAAGAGGGGCCATATAAAACAGAATTCTAATGACTGCACATGTGTGTTATTCACTGTTTGTCTGAATGAGTAGCCGTATGACATAGACTCCTCATTATTCTCCATGTGTGCATTATTCCAACACGTTCGGTATGAGTGTCCATACAAAATAGACTCCTGAAACTCCCCCAGGTGTGTATTGCTCAGCGTTACACAGAATTAGAGTTCATATAAAATAGACTCCTGACTACCACCGAGGTGTGTATCATTCAGGAAGGCACTTAATTCATTGCTATATTAAACAGTCTCCTGATTACTCCATAGAAGTTCATTATTCACTGAAACCTTGAATGAGAGGCCATACAAAATAGACACCTGACTATTGCTCCATTGTGAATTATTCAATAAGTTTCTAAATGAGTGGTAGTACGAAATAGAATCCTGAGAATTCCCCATGTGTGTTTCATTCAGGAAGGAACAGAATGGGTGGCCATATAAAAAGTGCTCAACTGTTACCGTGGTGTGGAATATTCACTGAAGATCTAAATGAGTGCCTACATGAAGTAGATCCTTAACTCTTTTCCAGGTGTGTATTATTGAATGAGACTCTGATTAAGTGGGCAAAGAAAAGAGACTCAGGTGTATTGCCCAGGTGTTCATTACTTACAGAGACTCTGAATGTGTAGGCATTTGAAGTAGACCCTTGACTGTTTCTCAGGGGAGTTTTATTCACAAAGACCCAGAATGAGTGACCATGTGAAAAAGAATCCTGTCTTATCAGATATACATGATATTCACTAAAACACTAAAAGAGTGGCCTTATGTAATAGACCACATTTTACTCCACAGGTGCGCGTTATTTTTTTGATCCTCCAAACGAACCACCATATGAAATAGACTAGTGATTATTCCCCACATGTGCAATATTCGAAGAGGTTCTGTATGAGTGTCCATATCAAATAGTCTCCTGACTCTCATACATGTGTGTATCATTTACGGAGCTGCTTAATTTGTGCCTACCTTCAATAGGGTCCTCCGTCCTCCACAGCTGTTTATTATGCACTGAAGCTCTGAATGAGAGTCCATATGAAATAGACTCCTTACTATTGCCCCATTGTGCATTATTCAGTCATGCTGTGACTGAGTGGCCATATGACCAGGACTCTGACTATTCCCAAGGTGTGTATTCTTTTGTCAGTTTCTGAACGAGTGACCACATAATATACACTCCTGACTCTGTTCTCTTGACTATTTCTCAGCTCTGCATTTTCCACTGAGTCGCTGGGTGAACGGTCTTATCAAATAGTCTCCAGATAATTCTCCAGGTGTGCATTATTCAGTGAGGCCCTTAATAAGTGGCTATATATAATAGAATCCTGATGATTTTTTAGTAATATATGATTCTTCACTGATGAACTGAATAAGTGGCCATGTCAAGTACACTCCTGACATTTCCATACGTCTGTATTATTCTGTGAGGCTCTGAATGAGTGGCCATATAATAGAGACTCCTATATACTACTGAGGCATGAGTTTTTACATTCGGCTGTAAATGAGTGGCTACACGAAACAGAATCATTGCTTCCCCAAGGTGTCTGTTATTCAGTTAGGCTCTGAGTATGTGGCTATATGAAACAGAATTCTGACTACATTATATGTGTTCTTTACTCAATGAACCTCTGAAGAAATGCCACATGTAATAGCGTCCAGAGTATTCCTCAGGTATTTATTATTCACTGAGGCTCTGAAACTTTGGCCATATGAAATGGTATTCTGGCTAGTCTACAGGCGTGTATTATTGACACTGACTCTAAATATTTGGGCATATGGAATAGACTAGTGACTATTCCAAAGTTGTGTATTACTGACTCAGGCTTTGATTTTGTGGCCATATAAAATAGAATAGTGTCTATTCCACACATGTGCATTATTCCCTTAGGCTGTAAATGAGAGGCTACCTAAAGTACACTCCTAACACTACCCCAGTTGTGTGTCACTCAGTGAGGCTCTTTTTGCATGACCATATGAAACAAGAGGCTATCTGTCTCAAATAATTTTATTATTCAGTGAATCTCTGAATTAATGGCTATATGAAATAGACTGCAGAGTACTTTACATTTGTGTATTATTCATTGTGGCTATATTAAAAAGGAATCCTAACTAATACACACGTGCATATTATCCACTGAGGCTATGAATGTGTGTCCAAATAAAATAGACTCCTGGCTACTCCACAGGTCTGCATCATATACCGAGGCCCTGAATGAATGTCCATCGAAAATAGCCTCCAAATTATTCTAAAGGTGTGTATTATTCAGTGAGCCTCAGAAGATGTGGTCATACTAATTAGATTTATTACCATATCAAGGGTCTGTCTTATGCACTGAATCTCTGAATATGTGTCTACATGAAAGAGTCTCCTGACTACACCACATTTTACAATGACACATTGAATGAGACGCCACATGAAAAAGTCTCCTGACTATTCCACAGGTGTGCATTATTCAGTGAGACTCTGAATTAGGAGATACAAGTAAATCCTGACTATTTATCCAGGTGTGTACATTTAGTGAGGCTCTCAATGGGTAGCCATAGGAAAGAGACTTCTGACTATTCTGCAGGTGTGGATTATTCAGTGGCCATAAAATATAGCATATTTATGGCCATAAAATAAAGTCTCCAGACTACATCACAAGTGTGTAATATTCAGTGATGCTGTGAAAGAGGGGCCATATGAAACAGAAATCTAGTGACTCCACATGTCCGTTATTCACTGTTTGTCTGAATGAGTAGCCGTATGACATAGACTCCTCATTATTCTCCATGTGTGCATTATTCCAACAGGTTCGGTATGAGTGTCCATACCAAATAGACTCCAGAAACTCCCCTAGGTTTGTATTACTCAGCGTTACACAGAATTAGAGTTCATATGAGATAGACTCCTGGCCAACACCCAGGTGTGTATCATTCAGGAAGGCACTTAAGTCATGGCTATCTTAAACAGTGTCCTGATTACTCCATAGAAGTTCATTATTCACTGAAACTTTGAATGAGTGGCCCTACAAAATAGACACCTGACCGTTGATCCATTGTGAATTATAAAATAAGGTTCTAAATGATTGGTAGTATGAAATAGTATCCTGAGAATTCCGCAGGTGTGTATAATTCGGGGGGGGGGGGCACAGAATGAGTGGCCATATAAAAAATTGTCGACTATTACCCTGGTTTGGATTATTCACTGAGGATCGAAATGAGTGTCTACATGAAGTAGACCCTTAACTCTTCCCTACGTGTGTATTATTGAATGATAATCTGACTAAGTGGGCATAAAAAAGAGACTCAGGTGTATTGCCCAGGTGTTCATTACGTACAGAGACTGAATGTGTAAGCAGTTGAAGTAGACCCTTTACTGCTTCTGAGGGGAGTACTATTCACAGAGGCCCAGAACGAGTGCCCATGTAAAAGACATTCCTGCCTTATCAGATATACATGTTATTCACTAAAACACTGAAAATGTGGCCTAATGAAATAGACCTCATTTTATTCCACAGGTGTGCGATACTTTTGTCTCTCCAAACGAACCACCATATGAAATAGACTAGTGATTATTCCCCACATGTGCAATATTCGAAGAGGTTCTGTATGAGTGTCCATATCAGATAGTCTCCTGACTGTCACACATGTGTGTATCATTCACGAAGCTGCTTTATTTGGGGCTACTGTCAATAGGGTCCTCCCTCCTCCACAGCTCTTAATTATGCACTGAAGCTCTGAATGAGAGGCCATATAAAATACACTCCTTACTATTGCCCCATTGTGCATTATTCAGTAATGCTGTGATTGAGTGGCCATATGACCTGGACTCTGACTATTCCCAAGGTGTGTATTCTTCAGTCAGTTTCTGAACGAGCGACCACATAAAATACACTCCTGACTCTGTCCTCTTGACTATTTCTCAGCTCTGCATTTTCCACTGAGTCTCTGGGTGAATGGTCATATCAAATAGTCTCCAGACAATTCTCCAGGTGTGCATTATTCAGTGAGTCTCTTCATAAGTGGTTATGTATAATAGAATCCTGAGTATTTTCCAGATATATATGATTCTTCACTGAGGAGAACAAGTTGCCATGTCAAGTACACTCCTCACATTTCCATACGTATTTATTATTCTGTGAGGCCTGAATGGGTGGCCATAAAATAGAGACTCCTATATACTACTCTGGCGTGAGTTTTTACATTCGGCTCTAAATGAGTGATTATACAAAATAGAATCCTGACTTTCCCAAGGTGTCTGTTATTCAGCTAGGCTCTGAGTATGTGGCTATATGAAATAGAATTCTGACTACGATACAGCGGTTCTTTACTCAATGAAACTCTGAAGAAATGCCACATGTAATAGCTTCCAGAATATTCCTCAGGTATTTATTATTCACTGAGGCTCTGAAACTTCGGCCATATGAAATGGTTTTCTGACTCGTCTAATGGTGTGTATTATTGACACTGACTCGAAATATTTGGGCATATGGAATAGACTAGTGACTATTCCAAAGTTGTGTATTACTGACTCAGGCTTTGATTTTGTGGCCATATAAAATAGACTAGTGTCTATTCCACACGTGTGCATTATTCTCTTAGGCTGTAAATGAGAGGCTATGTAAAGCACACTCCTAAAACTTTCCCAGCTGTGTGTCACTAAGTGATGCTCTTTTTTTATGACCATATGAAGCACAAGGCAGTCTATGTCAAATAATTTTATTATTCAGTGAAACTCTTTATGAGTCGCTATATGAAATAGACTGCAGAGTACTTTACATTTGTGCATTATTCATTGAGTTTTACGAGTCAGTGGCCATATAAAATGTACATCATCACTGGTCATCAGAGAGATGCAAATCAAAACTACATTGAGATACCATCTCACGTCAGTTAGAATGGTGATCATTATAAAATCTGGAGACAGCAGATGATGGAGAGGATATGGAAAAAGAGGAACACTCCTACACTGTTGGTGGGAGTGTAAATAAGTTCAACCATTGTGAAAGACAGTGTGGTGATTCCTCAAGGACTTAGAAATAGAAATTCCATTTGACCCAGCAATCCGATTACTTGGTATATATCCAGAGGACTATAAATTGTTCTCCTATAAGGATACATGCACACGAATGTTCATTGCAGCACTGTTTACAATAGCAAAGAACTGGAACCAACCCAAATGCCCATAGATGATAGACTGGACTGGGAAAATGTGGCACATATACACCATGAAATATTATGCAGCAATCAAAAATGATGAGTTTATGTTCTTTGTAAGGACATGGATGAATCTGGAGAACATTCTCAGCAAACTGACAAAAAAAAACAGAAAAGGAAATACCTCATATTCTCACTCATAGGCGGGTGAGGAAAATGAGAACACATGGACACAGGGAGGGGGAATACTACACACTGGGGTCTATTGGGGGGAATGGGGGAGGGACAGCGGGGGTGGCTGGGGAGGGATAGCCTGGGGATGAATGCCAAGTGTGGGTGAAGGGGAGGAAGGCAGCAAAACACACTGCCATGTGTGAACCTATGCAACTATCCTGCACGTTTTTCACATGTACCCAAAAACCTATAATGCAATAAAAATTTAAAACATTAAAAAAAATAAGAAAGATTTTTTATTACAAAAAAAATAATAAAATAAAATGTAATCCTGACTAATCCACACTTGCATATTATCCACTAAGGCTATGAATGTGCTTCCAAATGAAATAGACTCTGGCTACTCCACAGGTCTGCATTATTTATAGAGGCTCTGAATGAATGTCCATCGAAAATAGACTCCAAATTATTCTCCAGGTGTGTATTTTTCAGTGAGCCTCAGAAGATGTGGCCATACTAATTAGATTTCTTACTATATCAAGGCTCTGTCTTATGCACTGAGGCTTTGAATATATGTCTACATGAAAGAGTCTCCTGACTACAACACATTTTTCAATGACATATTGAATGAGAGGCCACATGAAAAAGTCTCCTGACTATTCCACAGGTGTGCATTATTTAGTGAGACTCTGAATGAGGAGATACAAGTAAATTCTGACTATTTATCCTGGTGTGTACATTTAGTGAGACTCTCAACGGGTAGCCATAGGAAAGAGACTTCTGACTATTCCGCAGGTGTGAATTATTCAGTGATTTTCTGAATGAGTGGCCATAAAATATAGACTCCAGACTATATCACAAGTGTGTAATATTCAGTGAGGCTGTGAAAGAGGGGCCATATAAAACAGAATTCAAATGGCTTCACATGTGTGTTATTCACTGTTTGTCTGAATGAGTAGCCGTATGACATAGACTCCTCATTATTGTCCATGTGTGCATTATTCCAACAGTTTTGGTATTAGTGTCAATACCAAATAGACTCCTGAAACTCCCCCAGGTGTGTATTACTCAGAGTTACACAGAATTAGAGGTCATATGAGATAGACTCCTGACCACCACCCAGGTGTGTATTATTCAGGAAGGCCCTTAGTTCATAGCTATCTTAAACAGTGTCCTAATTACTCCATAGAAGTACATTATTCACTGAAACTTTGAATGAGAGGCCATACAAAATAGACACCTGACTATTGCTCCATTGTGAATTATTCAATAAGGTTCTAAATGAGTGGTAGTATGAAATAGAACCCTGAGAATTCCCCAGGTGTGTATCATTCAATGAGGCACAGTATTAGTTGCCATATAAAAAATGCTCCACTATTATTCTTGTGTGGATTATTCACTGAGGATCTAAATAAGTGGCTACATGATGTAGACCCTTAACTCTTCCCCAGTTGTTTATTATTGAATGAGACTCTGAATAAGTGGTCATAAAAAAGAAACTCTGGAAAGATGGCATCGTAGAGGTGACTCAGGATTGCAGCTCTCAGTGAAGGCGCAGAGGGTGAATTCTAGCCACATTGTCGGATGGACGTTTTTTCCCCACAGAACTTTGAAAGTCCCAGGTGTGGGAGAGACACAGGACGCTAGCTCTAGCACAGTCAGCTCCGGGGCCGGTTTGGCCGGCGCCACACCACAGTGGCATCCGGCACAAAACTCACTGGTCCGGGTGCCCTGTTAAACCGGCAATCTGAGATTTGGAAAGGCAGATTGGCATGTCCATCTGATTGAACGGGACTTGGACAATGAGCCAGACCAGGAGATTCCTGGGAAACGTGATCTGAGCTGGTGCAGTGGGCAGCGGCATGGGAGATCACACAGATCCCAGTGCCCTATCAGCAGGCTACTGGAACGCCAGTGAGAGAGTCAACCGTTCATCTTGGGGAGAGGAAGAGAAAGAGAGAGAGGACAGAATCTGAGGCAGGCAGCTGGGGGATCTGGCTCAATGGGTCCCACCCTCACAGGGACAAACAGGGCAGCGATTGGAGGTGCTTGGGGCTGAGAGTTTTGCTGCCAGCATCTAGGACGGTGCAGGCAGGTTGGTGAGGGGCATCCGCCTCTATGGACCCAATCCGCCCCTACTGAAGTACCACCCAGAGCTGAGGCAGCATGATGTTCCTGAGGCAACCTGCCATAACACAGAGACTCCGCCTCGCAGCAACAGGGTGGACCCAGGCTAGCTGGGCGGAGCCCCAAAAGACAAATAGTGAATAGACTGCCTCCTAGCTTGGCAGGACAGTACAACAGATACTCATAAAGAAAGCCCCAACTCCCTGAGACAGACAATCTGAGGAAGAAAAAAACGGGTTTTTTTTTATGAGTTCTGTTGCAGCAGACATAAACACATCCTACAAACAGCCCTGAATGAACAACAGAGCTCACAGCACAGCACTGGAGCTCCTATAAAGCACAGGCTGTCTTCTCAAGCAGCGCCCTGACCCCTGTATATCCAAAGAGTCACCCCAAGAAATGACTAATCAGACTAACATTTGGCGGGCATCATTCTGGAACAAACAGGTAGCATCCCTAATTGTTCCGCAGCTGCTACAGTTGTATCCCAGACAAGCAGGGTCTGGAGTGGACCTCAGTACTCATACAGCAGAGGGGCTATACCAATAGAAGAAAAACTAAGTAACAGAAAGACATCATCATCAACAATCTGGGCGTCCACTCAGAGACCCAATTGAAAAATCAGCAACTACTAAGAAGACAGGTGGATAAATCCATAAAGATGGAAAGAAACCAGCGCAAAAAAGGAGAAAAACACCCGAAACCAAAACACTTCACCTCCTACAAAGGACCAAAACTCCTCACCAGCAAGGGAACAAAGCTGGACGGAGAAGGAGTGTGATGAAATGACAGAATCAGACTTCAGAAAGTGGATAATGAGAAACTTCAGTGAGCTAAAAAACATGTTCTCAATCAGTGCAAAGAAACTAAAATCCTTGAAAAATGATTCGAGGAAATGATAATAAGAATGGAAAATTTAGAGAGAAATATGAATGAATTGAAGGAGCTGAAAAACACAACACGAGAACTTCGCGAAGCATGCACAAGTTTCAACAGCCGAATTGACCAAGCAGAAGAAAGAATATCAGAAGTCGAAGACCAACTCAATGACACAAAACGAGAAACCAAGATTAACGAAAAAAGCGCAAAAATGAATGAACAAAATCTCCAAGAAATGTGGGACTATGTGAAGAGACCAAACCTACGTTTGATAGGTGTACCAGAATGTGATGAAGAGAATGAATCCAAGCTGGAAAACACTCTTCAGGATATTATCCAGAAAAATTTTCCCAACCTAGCAAGACAGATCAATATCAACTCCAGGAAATACAGAAAAAACCACAAAGATACTCTGCAAGACGAGCAACCCCAAGGCATATAATCGTCAGATTCACCAGGGTTGAAATGAAGAAGAAAATACTAAGGGCAGCAGGAGAGAAAGGTCGGGTCACCCACAAAAAGAAGCACATCAGACTCACCTCAGAACTCTCGGCAGAGACTCTACAAGCCAGAAGAGAGTGGGGGAAAATATTCAACATCCGTAAAGAAAAAACTTTCAACCCAGAATTTTACATCCAGCCAAACCGAGCTTCATAAGTGAAGAAAAATAAAATCCTTCATGAACAAGCAAGTACTCAGAGATTTTGTCACAACTAGGCCTGCTTTACAAGAGCTCCTGAAAGAGGCACTACACATGAAAAGAAACAACCAGTACCAGCCATCCTGAAACCATACCAAATGCTAAAGAGCATCAACAAAATGAAGAATCTACATAAAGCAATGGGCAAAACAGCCGGCTAGCATCAAAATGGCAGTACAAAATTCACACATAACAATATTAACCCTAAATGTAAATGGGATAAATGCACCAATCAAGAGACACAGACTGGCAAATTGGATAAAAAAACAAAACCCATCGGTGTGCTGTATCCAGGAAACCCAACTCACACGCAGGGATACACAAAGGCTCAAAATAAAGGGATGGAGGAAGATTTACCAAGCAAATGGAGAGCAGAAAAAAGCAGGAGTTGCAATTCTCGTCTCTGATAAAATAGACTTTAAAAAAACAAAGATCAAAAGGGACAAAGAAGGTCATTACAAAATGCTAAAAGGCTCGATACAACAAGAAGAGCTAATGATTCTAAATATATATGGACCCAATGCAGGAGCACCCAGATATATAAAGCAAGTTCTTAAGGACTTACAAAGAGACTTAGACTTCCACACAATAATAGTGGGAGACTTTAACACTCCACTGTCAATATCAGACAAATCAACCAGACAGACAATTAACAAGGATATCCAGGACTTGAACTCAGACCTGGAACAAGCAAACCTGGTAGACATTTACAGAACTCTCCACCCCAAATCCACACAATATATATTCTTCTAAGCACCACATCAAATCTACTCCAAAATTGACCACATAATTGGAAGTAAAGCACTCCTCAGCAAATGCAAAACAACTGAAATCATAACAAACAATCTCTCAGACCCTAGTGCAATCAAGTTGGAACTCAGAATTCAGAAACTAACTCAAAACCGCACAGCTTCATGGAATCTGAACAACTGGCTCTTGAATGTTGATTGGATAAACAATGAAATGAAGGCAGAAATAAGGAAGTTCTTTGAAACCAATGAGAACGAAGACACACGTACCAGAATCTCTGGAACACATTTAAAGCAGTCTGTAGAGAAAAATAGATAGCAATAAGTGCCCACATGAGAAGAGTGGAGAGATCCAAAATTGACACCCTATCGTCAAAATTGAAAGAGCTGGAGGAGGAAGATCAAAAAAGCTCAAAACCTAGCCAAAGACAAGAAATAACTAAGATCAGAGCAGAACTGAAGGAGATAGAGACAAGAAAAACCCTTCAAAAAATCAATAAATTCAAGAGCTGGTTTTTCGAAAAAATCAACAAAATAGACAGACCACTAGCCAGACTGATAAAAAAGAAAAGAGAGAACAACCAAATAGATGCAATAAAAAAACAATAATGGGGAAAACACCACAGATTCCACAGAAATTCAAACCATCATCAGAGAATACTACAAACAACTCTATGCACATAAACTAGTAAACCAGGAAGAAATGGATAAATTCCTGGACGCCTGTGTCCTCCCAAGCCTAAACAAGGAGGAAGCCAAAACTATGAATAGACCAATAACCAGGTCTGAAGTTGAGGCAGCAATTAAGAGCCTACCACACAAAAAAAGCCCAGGTCCAGATGGGTTCACAGCTGAATTCTACTAGACACACAAAGAGGATCTGGTACCATTCCTTCTAAAAATATTCCAAATAATTCAAAAAGAGGAAACCCTTTCCAAATCATTTTATGAGACCAACGTCATCCTGATACCAAAACCCGGGAGAGACTCAACAAGAAAAGAAAACTTCAGGCCAATATTCATGATGAACATAGATGCAAAAATCTTCAATAAAATACTGGCAAACCGATTGCAACAGCACATTAAAAAACTTATCCATCATGATCAAGTAGGATGCATCCCGGGCATGAAGGCTGGTTCAACATATGCAGTCTATAAAAGTAATTCATCACATAAACAGAAGCAAAAACAAAAACCACATGATTATCTCAATTGACGCAGAGAAGGCATTTGACAAAATTCAGCAGGCTTTTATGCTAAAAACCCTCAATAAACTTGATATTGATGGAACATATCTCATAGTAATAAAAGCTGTTTATGGCAAACCAACAGCCAATATCATACTGAATGGGCAAAAACTGGAAGCATTCCCTTTGAAATCCGGCACTAGAAAAGGATGCCCTCTCTCACCACTCCTATTCAACATAGTATTGGAAGTTCTAGCCAGAGCAATCAGGAAAGAAAAAGAAATAAAAGGAATTCAAATAGGAAAAGTGGAAGCCAAATTGTCTCTATTTGCAGACGACATGATAGTATACCTAGAAGACCCCATCACCTCAGCCCAAAAGCTCCTGCAAGTGATAAGCAACTTCAGTAAAGTCTCAGGATATAAAATCAATGTGCAAAAATCACAAGCATTCCTATACGCTAATAAGAGACTTAAAGAGAACCAAATCAAGAACGAACTGCCATTCACAATTGCTACAAAGAAAATAAAATACCTAGGAATACAACTCACAAGGAACGTAAGGGACCTCTTTAAGGTTAAGTACAAACCGCTGCTCAACGAAATAAGAGGACACAAACAGATGTAGAAACATTCCATGTTTGTGGTTAGGAAGAATCAATATTGTGAAATTGGCTATACTGCCCAAAGTAATTTACACAATCAATGCTATCCCCATCAAACTACCATTGAATTTCTTCACAGAACTGAAAAAAGAACCATGAACTTCATATGGAACCAAAAGAGAACCCGCATAGCCAAGTCAATTCTAAGCAAAAAGAACACAGCAGAAGGAATCACCCTACCAGACTTCAAACTATACTACAAGGCTACAGTAATCAAAACAGCATGATACTGGTACCAAAACAGACATATAGACCAATGGAACAGAACAGAGGCATCGGAGGCAACACAGCATATCTTCAACCATATAATCTTTGATAAAACTGACAAGAAGAAGCAATTGGGAAAGGATTCCCTGTTTAAGAAATGGTGTTGGGAAAACTGGTTAGCCATGTGCAGATAGCAGAAACTGGACC
Organism: Saguinus oedipus; assembly: GCA_031835075.1. Classification (NCBI taxonomy): domain Eukaryota; kingdom Metazoa; phylum Chordata; class Mammalia; order Primates; family Cebidae; genus Saguinus; species Saguinus oedipus. The sequence continues at coordinate 31,824,633 of CM063172.1, forward strand.
TTACCTGAAACCTTACACTAAAATTAACTCCAGATGGATTTAAAACTTAAACATAAGAACTGACACCTAAAAACCCTAGAAGAAAATCTAGGCAAAACCATTCAGAACATAGGAGTAGGCAAGGACTTCATGACCAAAACATCAAAAGCATTGGCAACAAAAGCCAAAACAGATAAATGGAACCTAATCAATCTCCACAGCTTCTGCATGGCAAAAGAAACAGTCACTAGAGTGAATCAGCAACCATCAGAATGGGAAAAAAATCTTTACACTCTACCCATCTGACAGAGGGCTGATATCCAGAATTTACAAAGAACTCAAACAGATTTACAGGAGAAAAACAAGCCCATCCAAAAATGGGCAAAGGATATGAACAGACATTTTACAAAAGAAGACATACGTGAGGCCAAAAAACACATGAAAAAATGCTCACCATCACTGCTCATTAGAGAGATGCAAATCAAAGCCACATTTTGATACCATCTCACGCCAGTTAGAATTGCAATCATTAAAAAATCTGGAGACAGCAGATGCTGGAGAGGATGTGGAGAAATAGGAACACTCTTACACTGTTGGTGGGAGTGTACATTAGCTCAACCATTGTGGAAGACAGTGCGGCGATTTCTTAAGGACCTAGAAATAGAAATCCCGCTTGACCCAGTAATCCCATTACTGGGTATATATATATATATATATATATATATATATATATATATATATATATATATAAAGGACTATAAATCATTCTACTATAAGGACACATGCACACGAATGTTCATTGCAGCACTATTTACAATAGCAAAGACCTGGAACCAACCCAAATGCCCAACGATGATATACTGGACTGGGAAAATGTGGCACATATACACCATGGAATATTATGCAGCAATCAAAAACGACGAGTTTGTGTCCTTTGTAAGGATATGGATGAATCTGGAGAACATCATTCTCAGCAAACTGACACAAGAACAGAAAACGAAATACCGCATCTTCTCACTCATAGGCGGGTGAGAAAAATGAGAACACATGGACACAGGTAGGGGGTCTACTTCACACTGGGGACTGTTGGGGGAATGGGGGAGGGAAAGCACGGGGGCTGGGGAGAGATAGCATTGGGATAAATGCCAACTGTGGGTGAAGGGGAGAAAAGCAGCAAAACACACTGCCATGTGTGTACCTATGCAACTATCTTGCACCTTTTGCACATTTACCCCGAAACATATAAAGCAATAAAAATTAAAAAAAAAAGAAAGAAATAGAAAAAAAGAGAGACTCAGGTGTATTGCACAGGTGTTCATTAGGTACAGAGACTTTAAATGTGTAGCCATTTGAAGTAGACCCTTGACTATTGTTGAGGGGAGTATTCTTCACAGAGGCCCTGAACCAGTGGCCATGTGAATGAGATTCCTGACTTATCAGATACACATATTGTTCACTAAAACACTGAAAGAGTGGCCATATGAAATAGAACCCATTTTACTCAACAGGTGTGCAAAAGGTTTTGATTCTCCAAACTCATCACCATATGAAACGGACTAGTGATTATTAGCCACATGTGCAGTATTCGAAAAGGTTCTGTATGAGTGTCTATGTCAAATAGTCTCCTGACTCTGACACATGTGTGTATCATTGACGGAGCTGCTTAATTTGGGGCTACCTTAAATAGGGTCCTGACTACTCCACAGCTGTTTATTACACACTGAAGCTTCGAATGACAGGCCATATAAAATAGACTCCTTACTATTGCCCTATTGTGCATTATTTGGTAATGCTGTGATTGAGTGTCCATATGACTTGGACACTGACTATTCCCAAGGTGTGTATTCTTCAGTGAGATTGTGAACGAGTGACCACATAACATGAACCCTTGACTCTATCCTCTTGACTATTTTTCAGTTCTGCATTGTCCACTGAGTAGCTGGGTGAAGAGTCATATCAAATAGTCTCCAGACTATTCCTTAGCTGTGCATTATTCAGTGAGTCTCAATTATTAATTGGCCATATATAATATAATCCTGAGTATTTTCCAGATATATGTGATTCCTCACTGAGGTTCTGAATAAGTGGCTGTGTGAAATACACTCCTGATGTTTCATAGTTCTGTATTATTCTGTGAAGCTCAGAATGAGTGGCCGTAAAATAGAGTCTCCTTAATACTCTTCAGGCGTGCATATTTACATTTGGCTCTAAATCAGTGGCTGCACGAAACAGAATTCTGACTTTTTCCAACGTGTATGTTATTCAGTTAGGCTCTGAATATTTGGCTATAGGAAATAGAATTCTGACTACAATAGAGTTGTTTCTTATTCAATGAAGCTCTGAAATTGATGCCACATGTAATAGCGTCCTGAGTATTTATCAGGTATGTATTATTCACTGAGACTGTGAAACTTTAGCCATATGAAATTGTTTTCTGACTACTCCACATGTTTGTATTATTGACGCTGACTCTAAACATTTGGTCATATTAAATAGACTAGTGACTATTCCAAAGCTGTGCATTACTCACTCAGGCTTTGATTTTGTGGCCACATAAAATAGAATACTGTGTATACCACACGTGTGCATTATTCCCTGAATCTGTAAATGAGAGGCTAAATAAAGTAGAGTCCTAGCACTTCCCCAGGTGTGCATTACTCAGTGAGGCTCTTTTTGTGTAACAATATGAAACAGGATGCTGTCTATCTTATATATTTTTATTATTCAGTGAGTCTCTGAATGAGTGTCTATATGAAATAGACTGCTGAGTACTTTACATTTGTGCATTTGTCACTGAGGTTGCAAGTCAGTGGCCATATAAAATGCAATCCTGACTAATCCACACGTGCATATTATCCAAAGAGGCTATGAATCAGTGTCCAAATGAAATAGACTCCTGGCTACTCCACAGGTGTGCATTATTTACCAAGGCTTTGAATGAATATCCATTGAAAATAGACACCAAATTATTCTCCAGGTTTGTATTATTCAGTGAGGCTCAGAAGATGTGGCCATATTAATTAGATTCCTTACTATATCAGGGGCCTGACTTATTCACTGAGGCTCTGAATATGTGTCTACATGAAAGAGACTTCTGACTACACCACATTATTCAGTGACACTCCAAATTAGAGGCCACATAAAAGAGTCTCCTGACTATTCCACAGGTGTGCATTATTTAGTGACACTCTGAATGAGGGAATAAAGGTAAATACTCTCTGTTTCCCCAGGTGTGTACAATTAGTGAGGCTCTTAATGAGTGGCCATAGGAAAGAGTCTTCTGACTATTCCAGAGGTGTGCATTATTTAGTTATTCTCTGAATGAGTGGCCATAAAATATAGATTCCAGACTATATCACAAGTGTGTAATATTCAGTGAGGCTGTGAAAGATGGGCCATATTAAACAGACTTCTAATTATTCCACATGTGCATTATTCACTGTTTGTCTGAATGAAAAGACATATGACATAGACTGCTCATTATTATCCATGTGTGCATTAATTAAACAAGTTCTGTTTGAGTGTCCATAGCAAATACAACTCTGACCCTGTCCGACCCACTGTCCGACCCACCCTCCACGGAGAGACAGAGTTCGCTCGAATAAACCGGATTGCAGGCTGGAAGAAAGTCCTTAAGTTCAGGCTTTGTTGAGAAGAAAGAGCCTCCGGGCGGACCAGAAGGGAAAGCAGGAAGATGGCCGCACCGAGCCTAGAGCGTTAGAGCTTTTTATAGGGGCGGGAACAGGAGGGCTTGGGGGGGTGCTGACTCGGCGGGTGGTGGTTGGTCAGGCCGGCTGTCAGACAGGAAGTCTTCCGGGGGGAAGAGCTTGTTGGGCAGGAAGTCATTAGAGAGCTGATAGGGCAGATGGGGATTGGTTCAGCCAGTCGCTAAGCGGGAGGTGGCTGTAGCCAGGCGGGAAGGCCAGAACGGTATGTAGAGGGCGAACTTCCTCATCGGGAAGTTAAAGGGGGGGGAGGGCGAACGTCCTCATCGGGAAGTTAGATTTTTCCCATGCGGCCAGGGTGGCTGGTTGTCTGGGCCGGCTTTCTAACAGGGGCAGGTCTTTTCCAAACATTCCCGACTCCTTAAAGAAAAGAAAAAGAGGGGGTCAGGGGCATCGGTTATCTTTCTCTGGCTACTTCCTGCTGACAAGGGTCATCGTAGGGGGCTTGAAGAGATTTTCTCTTCCTAAGGAGTCCGGGTGTCCGGGGAAAGATCTGCTTCTAGCACTTGTTCATAAGGTTGGAGTAGCATCTGGTGGATGGTGACTTGGGTTAATTCTTGAAAGCGCCGTTGTAGGAACTGCAAGAGACAAGGAGCAATAAGCAAGATTAAACAAACTGCTATTAGGGGCCCGAGCAGTGGGGACAAGAGGGTATACATGGAGGAAGACCACCACGCCGTGGCTTTGGCTGAGAATTTTTGGTTCTGCAGGTTAGCTTTGATCTTCTGGAGGCTTTCGATTCGGATCTCCACTAGGCCGGATTCATTGATGTAGTAGCAGCACTCTTCTTGTAGAAAGATACAGGTCCCTCCCCGTTCAGCAGTTAGCAGGTCTAGGACTCTTCGATTCTGCAAGGCAACTTGGGCAACTGAGGTGATCTGTCATTGGAGTGATGCTAAAGACTCAGTAGAGTCATCAATGGCAGCTTGAAATTGTGAGGTCAGTCGGGCTATACCCAGGTTTGAGTGAGTAGTGCCCCTCCTCCTAATCCTACTGCAAGTGCTGAGCTAGCAAGGGAGATTCCAATGGCAATGGGTAGGAAGGCAGCTCACTGGACTCGGCGATGGGGAATTTGCAACATCTGGAATTCGGCTGGGGAATATATAGTGAGCCGAGGGACTAGGGTTACTGGGAGGCATAAAAGAGATGAGGATAGGCCAGTGTAGAGAGTTTTTGTTAAGGTCCTATTGCACCAAAAGAACGTTCCCCATGGGGCTGTTATATTAGTGGTTACCAGTATGGTTTTGTTACAGCTAGGATAGTTTTGACCTAGGGAATAGCATATTGGTAGCTGCATGAAGTCAGGTGGAGTATAGAGATTTACCTCTCTCTGATGGGGGAGAAGGGAGTGGTTGTGGGTGTCGAATTGAGAGGGATAGGAAAAGGAACTGCCACAAAAGGGGTCTGACCTAAAGAGGCACACATGAGGCATGAGGTTAGGTCGGTCAATCCTGAGACGTTAGCTAATTTGATTCCTTCTTTAAGGAAGGTTAGCCGGGAAAAGGGTGACGAGTGTGGTTGCAGTTGGCTATTTAGAGATTGTTCTTGTTGGTTAATAGCAGAGTGGATTTGGTGGGCTGTACATACGTATTCCCGCCAGATGTACAGGTGAGAAGAGGGATATCTGGTGTCTATGTATTCATACAGGGCAGCTTTCTGGGGGCTTTTCCACCGGTTATCCCAGGGGTCAGGTATGAGAAGAGAATACTGTGTAGAACCGATAATGGTGTTTCCTTCATCATCTATATCTGGGAAGATTTGAAACAAAGATCGAGTAGGTGATTTGACAGGTACATGCATTCGACAGCTCATCCAAGTACAACCCATGCAGGAGCGCCAATAGGTGTCATTACATGCTCCTGATGGTTGGTCATGGTTGAAGCACAGGACCGGTTTATCATGGATGTTGCGGAATTTGGTGAAGTTCAGATATATGGCACTGCTGCATCCAGCTGCAGGGCAGTCGGAAGTTGCAAGAAGATGATTGTGGCTGTATGGGGGAGTATTACAAATGAAGGTGGTCTTTGTATAGTTTTCAGTGAGGTAGAATCTCCATATGTAAGGAGTTGGACTGCTAGGCCTTAGTAAATTTGATAGATAGAGGCCCAGTAGGAGCAGCTTTCCAGCATGAGGGGGATCTATGGGGGGCCTTTTTCACTCAGGACAGGTGAATCCAAGACGGGACTTCAGCAATTCTTATAGCTGATGGAGTGGTAAGGAGGACTGTGTATGGTCCCTCCCACATGGGGGCAAGGGGCTTTGGGGAGAGGGACCTGATAAGAACTGAGTCCCCGGGGGAGACTCTCTGTGTGTCTTCAGATGGCTGGGTAGGTTGAGGAAGAGAAGCGTTGGCATGCTCCCAGAGGAGGCTTCCAAGGAGAGTGAAGTAAGGAAGGTAACTATCTAGTGGTGTGGTTTCTGGCGGTGGGGGAGTTGAGAGTAGGAAAGGGCGACCATACAGCAGCTCAAATGGACTAAGCTGCGATGGGCCCCGAGGGCTTGCTCTTAGCCTGGCGAGGGCGATGGAGAGCAAGGTGACCTAAGATTGGCGGAGCTTAAGCATAAGTTTGGTTAGATGTTCTTTGATGAGGCCATTGGCCCGTTCCACCTTACCAGAGGACTGAGGATGGTAGGCGGCGTGTAGCTTCCACCGAATCCCTAGAGAGGTAGAAACAGCATTAGTAACTTTGGAGATGAAAGCTGGGCCGTTGTCCGACTGTATGGTGGCCCGGAGTCCAAAGCGTGGTATGATGTCTTGAATGAGATGAGTGGCTACCGTCCCTGCAGACTCAGAGGCTGTGGGGTAAGCTTCGATCTAGCCTGAAAAAGTGTCAACAATAGTTAACAGATACCGGTATTGTTTATGCTTTGGCATGTGGGTGAAATCGATTTGCCAGTCTTGGCCCGGTAGAAACCCGCGTAGTTGATGGAGCTGCTTGCGGGGTTGACAAGATCCCTGAGGATTAGCCTTGGCACAGATTAGGTAATCGGTGTGGACCTTGTGGATGGTGTGGGTGAGGTCGTGTGGGTGAAACAGTGGACTGAGAAACTGGAATAAGGCTTTGGGCCCAATGTGGAGGGAATTGTGTATGTCTTGGATTATTTGGTGTTGTTGTTACTCTGGATGGATGAGGAGGTTATGTTTATCCTAGACTTGGGGGTGGATTTCGGGGAGTAGTTCGGATAGGGCCCTTTGAGGCTCGGTATCCGAGGTGAGGGCTAGGAGAAAGAGGCAGTGTGGGCTGGTGGTGGGGAAGTTATGACAGTTTTTAACTTTGAAAGGATGTCTCGCCCTAGGAGGGGCACCGGGCAGGTGGGGATGACTAGAAAGGAGTGGGTAAAAATGGAAGGGCCAAACAGGCAGGTTAAGGGTGGAGTTTGGTGATGAGTGGAGGGAGACCCATTAATGCCCATAACAGAGACTTGGGAAGGAGTGGTTTTGCCTGAATATGAGGGGAGTACAGAGTAGGTAGCCCACATGTCCAATAAGAAGGAGACACTCTTACCCGCTACCTGAAGCTTAACCCTGGGCTCGGCAAGGGTAACCAGAGTTGGGGAGCCAGGGCACCGCTAATCGTCCATAAACCCTAGTAGCTCTGGGAATGGGTTTTCCTGAGCACCTGACTTCTGACCAGTATGGACAGGAGTCTGGTTTTCAGAAACGCGTCCTTGCTGCTCTCCAGTGCGTCAGTTTGGAGAAACTGAGGCCCTTGGGAAGCTCGGACAATCAGACCTCCAGTGTCCCATGAGCTGACAATTAGGGCAGGGCTTGGTAGGAGGCCGCGGCTGAGGGCAGACTCTTGACCAGTGCCCTTCCTTTCCACATTTGAAACACGCCCCGGGAGGGGTGTGTGTGTTTATTCTGTTCTTCTGGTTCCCTGCTGGCCTAAGGGCGGCTACAAGAGCTTGGGTCTGTAGAGTGACCTTTTGTTTCATACGCTCTTGGCAGGCTGCCTCAGCTGCGTCTTCCCTGGCATTAAAGACTTTAAAAGCCATTTTTACCAAGTCCTGTATGGGGGTTTCAGGGCCGTCTTCTGCCTTTTTTAGTTTTTTCTGGATGTCAGGGGCTGATTGAGAGATGAAGTGTGAGGCTAGGACAGTGGCTCCGTTTTGGGAGGCTGGATCTAGCTGGGTGTAGCGGACTAATGCTTCTTGCAAGCGAGTTAGAAATAGGGCAGGGTTTTTATCTGGTAATTGGGTGATTTCTCTTAGCTTGTCATAGTTTACTACTTTGTTAGACACTACATCCATGCCTTTAAGGAGGTATCGGACCATGCGGTCTCTGCGGGGTATGTCGGACCCCCGGCCTGCCTGATAATCCCATTGGGGCGTCTTCATTAGGAATTACTTCGGGGCCCAGGGGGATCTGGTTATCTATAGCATGATCTTTATCTGCCTGATGTCTGGCTGCAGCGAGGATACGCTCGTGCTCTTCTGCAGTGAGGGTGGAAGTGCAGATAACTCGAATATCATGCCAAGCAAGGCTGTATGCCTGAGTGAGGTATTGGAATTCCTTAATAGAGGTGGACGGGTCGGCTGAGAAGGATCCTAAACCTTTCTCAATTTGGGACAGGTCTTGGAGTGAAAAAGGAACATGGACTCTGACTAAGCCTTCAGTGCCTGCTACTTCTCAGAGAGGGGCTAGGATAGTTGGTTGGTGAGAGCGGGTGTGGGCTGCTACCGGTGAGGTAAGAGGAAGTGCGGCCTCTGAGGAAGGAGGCCCAGAGGCGGTGGGGGAGGAAGGCCGAGCAGCTGGTGGTGGCTGGTTGCTGAGGTTGGTGGGAGGGGATAGATGTTCAGGCAGATCCTCCGGTGAAGAGTAGGGAGGGGGAGAAGTAATGGAGAAAGATTTAGGAGGGGCGTGAGCTAAGAGGATTTGGTGGGTGGAGCAGGTAGAACAAAGATCAGGGTGGGTACGGAGTTCCCAAAAAGCCTGAACGTAAGGAATTTCATTGTCCTTGCCCGTGCGGCGACAGAAATTGTCGAGGTTTTGGAGGGTATTGAAATCGAAAGTACCAGTCGGGGGCCCATGTGACTGGTTATCGAGTTCGTATTGGGGCTAAGCCACCTGGGACAGAAAGACAAGTTTTTTCCTTCTGAGGGTTTGAGAATATCCCAATCTGGCAAAATTTCGCAGTAAGCACCCAAGGGGGGTGTTAGTTGGAATTTTGGACTCCGAATTCCCCATGATGGGTGTAGCTACAGACCCTCCGGTGCGGTCGGGTAGATGCAAAGAAAAGGCGTCCCCCTTCGTTGCAAATTCACGGGAGTATGGTAAGGTACGGTTAAAGAGGCGGTCAGAGGGGCGTCCCCCGTCTGGCAGCAACCCTTCGGAAGGCTCCTGGAGTCGGAACGGAGGACTACCTCGGCTCAGCCGAGTATAGGCGAGGAGTCCGTGCGGAACGCCGGAGGGGAGTCGCTGCACCCGTGCTGTGGGGGGGTGGTGGTGAAGGTAAAGCAAAGAAAGCTTGGCTTACCTTAATCGGAGTGTAGAGGTGGCAGGGCCTGTGCTGGGTAGGTCGGGGGAGGGAGTGAGTATATGCAGTATTTATTTTTCTGATCTTGTGTCAGTTTGCTGAGAATGATGTTCTCCAGATTCATCCATGTCCTTACAAAGGACACAAATTCATTATTTTTGATTGCTGCATAATATTCCATGGTGTATATGTGCCACATTTTCCCAGTACAGTCTATCATCATTGGGCATTGGGGTTGGTTCCAGGTCTTTGCTATTGTAAACAGTGCTGCAATGAACATTCGTGTGCATGTGTCCTTATAGTAGAATGATTTATAGTCTTTTGTATATATACCCAGTAATGAGATTACCGGGTCAAATGGAATTTCTATTTCTAGGTTCTTGAGAAATCACCGCACTGTCTTCCACAATGATTGAGCTAATGTACAGTCCCACCAACAGTGTAAGAGTGTTGCTATTTCTGCACATCCTCTCCAGCATCTGCTGTCTCCAGATTTTTTAATGATCGCCATTCTAACTGGCGTGAGATGGTATCTCAATGTGGTTTTGATTTGCATCTCTCTAATGACCAGTGATGATGAGCATTTTTTCATATGTTTTTTTGGCCTCATGTATGTCTTCTTTTGTAAAGTGTCTGTTCATATCCTTTGCCCATTTGTGAATCGGCTTGTTTTTTTTTTTTTTCCTTTAAATCTGTTTGAGTTTTTTGTGAATTCTGTATATAAGCCCTTTGTCAGATGTGTAAACTGCAAAGATTTTTTTCCCATTCTGATGGTTGCCAATTCACTCTAGTGACTGTTTCTTTTGCTGTGCAGAAGCTGTGGAGTTTGATTAGGTCTATTTTGGCTTTTGTTGCCAATGCTTTTGGTGTTTTGGTCATGAAGTCCTTGCCTACTCCCATGCCCTGAATGGATTTGCATAGATTTTCTTCTAGGGTTTTTATGGTGTCAGGTCTTATGTTTAAGTCTTTAATCCATCTGGAGTTAATTTTAGTGTAAGGTGTCAGGAAGGGGTCCAGTTTCTGCTTTCTGCACATGGCTAGCCAGTTTTCCCAACACCATTTATTAAATAGGGAATCCTTTCCCCATTGCTTGTTTTTGTCTGGTTTATCAAAGATAATATGGTTGTAGATATGTTGTGTTACCTCCAATGTTTCTGTTCTGTTCCATTGGTCTGTATCTATGTTTTGGTACCAGTACCATGCTCTTTTGATTACTGTAGACTTGTAGTATAGTTTGAAGTCTGGTAGTGTGATGTCGCCCGCTGTGTTCTTTTTGCTTAGAATTGACTTGGCTATGCGGGCTCTTTTTTGGTTCCTTATGAAATTCATGGTGGTTTTTTTCCAGTTCTGTGAAGAAATTCAATGGTAGTTTGATGGGGATAGCATTTATTGTGTAAATTACTTTGGGCAGTATAGCCATTTTCACAATACTGATTCTTCCTAACCACGAACATAAAATGTTTCTCCATCTGTTTGTGTCCTCTCTTATTTCGTTGAGCAGTGGTTTGCAGTTTTTCTTAAAGAGGTTCCTTACGATCCTTGTGAGTTGTATTCCTAGGTATTTTATTTACTTTGTAGCAGTTGTGAATGGCAGTTTGTTCTTGATTTGGTTCTCTTTAAGTCTCTTATTGGTGTATAGGAATGCTTGTGATTTTTGAACATTGATTTTATATTCTGAGACTTTGCTGAAGTTGCTTATCAGTTGCAGGAGCTTTTGTGCTGAGTTGATGGGATCTTCTAGGTATACTATCATGTCGTCTGCAAATAGAGACAATTTGGCTTCCCCCTTTCCTGTTTGAATACCCTTTATTTCTTTTTCTTGCATGATTGCTCTGGCTAGAACTTCCAGTACTATGTTGAATAGGAGTGGTGAGGGAGGGCATCCTTGTCTAGTGCCAGATTTCAAAGGGAATGCCTCCAGTTTTGCCCATTAAGTATGATATTGGCTGTTGGTTTGTCATAAATAGCTTTTATTACTTTGATATATGTTCCATCAACACCAAATTTATTGATGGTTTTTAGCATAAAGGGCTGTTGAATTTTGTCAAAGGTCTTCTCTGCGTCAGTTGAGATCATCATGTGGTTTTTGTTTTTTGCTTCTGTTTATGTGGTGAGTTACATTTATAGACTTGCGTATGTTGAACCAGCCTTGCATCCCCGGGATGAATCCTACTTGATCATGATGGATAAATTTTTTAATGTGCTGTTGCAATCGGTTTGCCAGTATTTTATTGAAGATTTTTGCATCTATGTTCATCATGAATATTGGCCTGAAGTTTTCTTTTCTTGTTGAGTCTCTCCCGGGTTTTGGTATCAGAATGACGTTGGTCTCATAAAATGATTTGGAAAGGGTTTCTTCTTTTTGAATTATTTGGAATATTTTTAGAAGGAATGGTACCAGATCCTCTTTGTGTGTCTGGTAGAATTCGGCTGTGAACCCATCTGGACCTGGGCTTTTTTTGTGTGTTAGGCTCTTAGTTGCTGCCTCAACTTCAGACCTTGTTATTGGTATATTCATAGTTTCGGCTTCCTCCTGGTTAAGTCTTGGGAGGACACAGGCGTCCAGGAGTTTATCAATTTCTTTCTGGTTTACTAGTTTATGTGCATAGGGTTGTTTGTAGTATTCTCTGATGATGGTTTGAATTTCTGTAGAATCTATGGTGATTTCTCTATTATCATTTTTCATTGCATCTATTTGCTTGTTCTCTCTTTTCTTTTTTATCAGTCTGGCTAGTGCTCGGTCTATTCTGTTGATCCTTTCGAAAAACCAGCTCTTAGTTTTATTGATTTTTTGAACTGTTTTTCTTGTCTCTATCTCTTTCAGTTCTGCTCTGATCTTAGTTATTTCTTGTCTTTGGCTAGGTTTTGAGCTTCTTTTATCGTGCTCCTCTAGCTCTTTCAATTTTGATGATAGGGTGTCAATTTCGGATCTCTCCACTCTTCTCATGTGGGCACTTATTGCTATATGTTTTCTTCTACAGACTGCATTACATTTGTCCCAGAGATTCTGGTACGTTGTGCCTTCATTCTCGTTGGTTTTAAAGAACTTCTTTATTTCTACCTTTATTTCTTTGTTTATCCAATCAACATTCAAGAGCCAGTTGTTCAGTTTCCATGAAGCTGTGCGTTTCTGAGTTATTTTCTGATTTCTGAGTTCCATCTTGATTGCACTATGGTCTGAGAGATTGTTTGTTATGATTTCAGTTGTTTTGCATTTGCTGAGGAGTTCTTTACTTCCAATTATGTGGTCAATTTTGGAGTAGGTGTGATGTGGTGCTGAGAAGAATGTATATTCTGTGGATTTTTGGTGGAGAGTTCTGTAAATGTCTATCAGGTTTGCTTGTTCCAGGTCTGAGTTCTAGTCCTGGATATCCTTGTTAATTTTCTGTCTGGTTGATCTGTCTGCTATTGACAGTGGAGTGTTAAAGTCTCCCGCTATTACTGTGTGGAAGTCCAAGTCTCTTTGTAAGTCCTTAAGAACTTGCCTTATATGTCTGGGTGCTCCTGCATTAGGTCCATATATCTTTAGAATTGTTAGCTCTTCTTGGTCTATCGATCCTTTTACCATTATGTAATGACCTTCTTGGTCCCTTTTGATCTTTGTTTCTTTAAAGTCTATTTTATTAGAGACAAGAATTGCAACTCCTGCTTTTTTTGGCTCTCCATTTGTTTGATAAATCTTCCTCCATCCCGTTATTTTGAGCCTTTGTGTATCCTCGCGTGTGAGGTGGGTTTCCTGGATACAGCACACCGATGCGTTTTGGTTTTTTATCCAATATGCCAGTCTATGTCTTTTAATTGGTGCACTTAGCCCATTTACATTTAGGGTTAATATTGTTATGTGTGAATTTGATACTGCCATTTTGATGCTAGCTGGCTGTTTTGCCCATTGGTTCCTCTATATTCTTCATTTTGTTGATGCTCTTTCGCATTTGGTATGCTTTTAGGATGGCTGGTACTGGTTGTTTCCTTCTATGTGTCGCACCTCTTCAAGGAGCTCTTGTAATGCAGGCCTAGTGGTGACAAAATCTCTGACTACTTCCGTGTTCATGAAGGATTTTATTTTTCCTTGACTTATGAAGCTCAGTTCGGCTGGATATGAATTTCTGGGTTGAAAGTTCTTTACTTTAAGGATGTTGAATATTGGCCCCCACTCTCTTCTGGCTTGTAGTGTCTCTGCCGAGAGATCTGCTGTGCGTCTGATGGGCTTCCCTTTGTTGGTGACCCGACCTTTCTCTCTGGCTGCCCTTAGTATTTTCTCCTTCGTTTCAACCCTGGTGAATCTGACGATTATGTGCCTTGGGGTTGCTCTTCTTGCGGACTATCTTTGTGGTGTTCTCTTTATTTCCTGGACTTGAGTATTGACCTGTCTTGCTAGGTTGGGGAAATTTTCCTGGATGATATCCTGAAGAATGTTTTCCAGCTTGGATTTATTCTCTTTGTCACATTCTGGTACACCTATCAAACGTAGTTTGGGTCTCTTCACATAGTCCCACATTTCTTGGAGATTTTGTTCATTCCTTTTTGTGCTTTTTTCTTTAATCTTGGTTTCTCGTTTTATTTCATTGAGTTGATCTTCAACTTCTGATATTCTTTCTTCTGCTTGGTCAATTCGGCTGTTGAAACTTGTGCATGCTTCGCGAAGTTCTCGTGTTGTGTTTTTCAGCTCCTTCAATTCATTCATATTCCTCTCTAAGTTGTGCATTCTTGTTATCATTTCCTCGAATCTTTTTTCAAGTCTTTATTCAAGGTTCTTAGTTTCTTTGCACTGATTGAGAACATGTTCTTTTAGCTCACTGACGTTTCTCATTATCCACATTCTGAAGTTTGATTCCGTCATTTCGTCACACTCATTCTCCGTCCAGCTTTGTTCCCTTGCTGGTGAGGAGTTTTGGTCCTTTGTAGGAGGTGAGGTGTTTTGGTTTCGGGTGTTTTCCTCCTTTTTGCGCTAGTTTCTTCCCATCTTTATGGATTTATTCGCCTGTCGTCTTAGTAATTGCTGATATTTCAATTGGGTCTCTGTGTGGACGCTGAGATTGTTGATGATGAAGTATTTCTGTTACTTAGTTTTTCTTCTAATGGTCTAGCCCCTCTGCTGTACGAGTTCTGAGGTCCACTCCAGTCCCTGCTTGTCTGGGGTATAGCTGTAGCAGCTGCTGAAAAGTGAGGGATGATACCCGTTTCTTCTTCTGCTGTCTTTGTTCCAGAATGATGCCCGCCAAATGTCAGTCTGATTAGTCCTTTCTTGGGGTGACTCTTTGTATATACAGGGGTCAGGGATCTGCTTGAGCTGACGGTCTGTGCTTTATAGGAGCTCCAGTGCTGAGCTGTGAGATCCGTTGTTCATTCATGATTGTTGGGAGGTTGTTTATGTCTGCTGCAACAGAACTCATAAATCACCATTCTTTTCTTTCCCCCTTAGATGCTCTGTCTCAGGGAGTTGGAGCTTTCTTTATGAGTATCTGTTGCACTGTCCTGCCCCACTAGAAGGCAGTCTATTCACTATTTGCCTGCCGGGGCTCTGCCCTGCTAGTGCGTGTCCGTTCTGTTGCTGCTGGGCTCTGTTCTGCTGTGGATCACTCCCCCGTCCTGGCGGAGTCTCTCTGTTATGGCAGGTTGCCTCGGCAATGGCAGGCTGTGTCAGCCCTGGGCAGTACTTCAGTAGGTGCAGATTGCATCAGTAGTGGAGGACGCCCCTCCCTCACCGGGCTGCACAGTCCTACATGCTGGCAGCAATACTCTCAGCCCTGAGCGCCTCCAATCACCGCCCTGCTTGTCCCCGTGAGGGTGGGACCCACCGAGCCCGATCACCCAGCTCCCTGCCTCAGAGTCCGTCCTCTCTCTCTCTCTCTTCTTCTCCACAAGCTGAAAGGTCGTCTTTCTCACTGGCGCCCCAGTAGCCGGCCGATAGGGCACTGGGATCCGTGTGATCTCCCGTGCCACTGCCCACTGCACTGGCTCAGATCACGCTTCCCAGGAAACTCCTGGTCTGGCTCATTGTCCAAGCCCCGTTCAATCAGATGGACATGCCAATCTGCCCTTCCAAATCTCAGATTGCCTGTTTAACAGGGCATCCAGACCAGTGAGTTCCGTGCCAGGTCCCGCTGCGGTGCTGGCCAAAGAGGCCACGTGAGCTGGCTGCACTAGCCGGCTGTACTAGCGTCCCGTGTCTCTCCCACACCTGGGAATTTTAATGCTCTGTGGGCAAAAAAGGTCCATCCGAGAATGTGGCTAGGACTCACCGTCTGTGCTTTCACTGAGAGCTGCAATCCTGAGTCGCTTCTACAACGCCATCTTGCGAGTCAGGATGTTGTCCATTTTAAATATTTGTATTATTCACTGAATCTCTTAATGAGTGTTTATATGAAATAGACTACTGAGTACTTTATATTTGTGCATTTTTCATTGAGGTTATGAGTCAGTGGCCATATAAAATGGAATCCTGACTAATCCACACGTGCATATTATCCACTGAGGCTATGAATGAGTGTCCTAATAAAATAGACTCCTGGCTACTCCACAGGTGTACATTTTTTACCGAGGCCCTGAGTGAATGTCCATCGAAAATAGACTCAAAATTATTCTCCATGTGTGTTATACGTGAGGCTCAGAAGATGTGGCCATATTAATTAGATTCCTTACTATATCAAGGGCCTGTCTTATTCACTGACGCTCCTAATATGTGTCCACATGAAATAGACTCCTGACTACATCACATTATTAAGTGACACTCAGAATTAGAGGCCTCATGAAAAAGTCTCCTGACTCTTCCACAGGTGTGCCTTATTTAGTGAGATTGCGAATGAGGGGATAAAGGTAAATCCTGACTATTTCCCCAGATGTGTACACATAGTGAGGCTCTTTTTTTTTTTTTTTTTTTTTTTTATTTTTATTTATTTATTTATTTATTTATTTATTTATTTTTATTGCATTATAGGTTTGGGGGTACATGTGCAGAACGAGCAAGATAGTTGCATAGGTACACACATGGCAGTGTGCTTTGCTGCTTTCCTCCCCTTCACCCACACTTGGTATTCATCCCCAGGCTATCCCCCCCAGCCCCCCCCTGCTGTCCCTCCCCCTTTCCCCCCAACAGTCCCCAGTGTATAGTAGACTGCCTCTCTGTGTCCACATGTTCTCATTTTTCTCACCCACCTATGAGCGAGTATATGCGGTATTTCTTTTTCTGTTCTTGTGTCAGTTTGCTGAGAATGATGTTCTCCAGATTCATCCATGCGAGTGGCCATAGGAAAAAGACATCTGACTATTCAGCAGGTGTGCATTATCTAGTGATTCTTTGAATGAGAGGCCATAAAAAATAGACTTCAGACTATATGACAAGTGTGTAATATTCAGTGAGGCTGTGAAGGATCCTCTGTATAACCCCTTTTTCCTGTGTGTATCACCTCTCTCCTGTTTGTATCCTCCTGTCTTCTGTGTGTATCCTCCTCTCTCCTCTGTGTATGCCCTTTTATCTTTGTGTATCCCCCTTGCCTCTGTGTATATTTCTCTTTCCTGTGTGTATCCCCCTTTCTCCTGTGTTTATCCATTTTTCCTGTGTGCATGCCCCTCTCTCCTGTGTGTATCCTCCTCCCTCCTGTGTATATCACCGCTCTCCTGTGTGTATTCTTCTGTCTCCTGTGTGTATCCTGCTCTCTTTTGTGCCTAAACTCCTCTATGCTGTGTGGATCCTCCTCTCTCCTGTGCGTATCCTCCTCTTCTGTGTGTATCTTTTTCTCTACTCTTTGTATCCTCCTCTCTTCTATGTGTATCCTTCTCCCTCTTGTTTTTATCACTCCTCTCTCGTGTGTGTATTCCCCCACTCTTTTGTGTGTATCCCCGCTGCTTCCTGTGTATATCCCCCTCTCTCCTATGTGTATCCACCTCTCTCCTGTGTGTATCCCCTCTCTCCAGTGTGTATCCTCCTCTCTGCTTTTGGAATCCTCCTCTCTTCTGTGTGTACGCCCTGTTCTCTTGTGTGTATCCCCCTCTCCTGTGTGTATTCTTTCCTCTCCTGTGTTTATCCCCCTTTCTCCCGTGTGTATCTCTCTCTCCTGTGTGTATGCCCCTCTCTCCTGTGTATATCCATCTCTACTGTGTTTATCCTTTTCTCTCCTGTGTGCATCCTCTTTTTTTCAGTGTATCTCCCTCTCTCCTGTGTTTTTCCCCCTCTACTTTGTGTATCCTCTTCTCTCCTGTGTGTATCCCCCCTCTTCTGTGTGTACCCTCCTCTCTCCTGTGTGTATCACCACTCTTCTGTGTGTATCCCCCCTCTCCTGTGTGTATGCCCCTCTCTTTTGTGTATATTTTCCACTCTTTTGTGTTTATCTTCAACTCTCCTGTGTGTATTCTTTTATTCTCCTGTGTGTATCCTCTCTCCAGTGTGTATCCCACTCTTCTGTGTGTATCCCTCCTCTCCTGTGTGTATCCCCCTCTCTTTTGTGTATATTTTCCACTCTTTTGTGTTTATCTTCAACTCTCCTGTGTGTATTCTTTTATTCTCCTGTGTGTATCCTCTCTCCAGTGTGTATCCCACTCTTCTGTGTGTATACCTTCTCTCTCCTGCGTGTATCCTCCTCTCTCCGGTGTGTATACTTCTCTCTCCTGTGTTTATCCTCCTCTCTCCTGCGTTTATCCTCCTCTCTTCTGTCTGTATCCTCCACTCTTTTGGTGTATCTTCCTCTCTCCTGTATTTATCCTTCTTTCCCTGTGTGTATCCCACTCTCTCCTGTGTGTATGCCTCAATCTTTTGTGTGTATATTCTTCCAACCTATTTGTATTCCTCAATCTCCTGTTTGTATCCCCCTTTCTCCTGTGTGTATCCCCACTCTCTCCTGTGTGTATCCCCCCTCTCTTCTGTGTGTATCCTCCTCTCTCCTGTGTGTATGCCACTCTCTTTTGTGTGTACGCCCCTCTTCTGTGTGTATCTCCCTGTCTTCTGGGCGTATCTTTCTCGCCTGTGTGTATCTCCCTCACTTTTGTGTGTTTTCCCCTCTTATTTGTGTATCCTCCTATCTCCTCTGTGTAGCCTTTTCTCTCCTGTGTGTATCCTCCTATCTCCTGTGCGTATCCCCCTTCCCCTGTGTGTATCTTTCTCTCTCCTGTGTGTATCCCCCTTTCTCCTGTGTGTCTGCTGCACTCTCCTGTTTGTATCTTCCTTGTTCCTGTGTGTATCACCCTCTCTCCTGTATGTATCATTCTCTCTCCTGTATGCCCTTGTGTCTTGTGTGTATTCCCCTCTCTCCTGTGTGTATCCCACTCTCTCCTGTGTGTATCCCCCACTCTTGTTTTTATCCCTCACTCTCCTGTGTGTATTACCCTGTTTTCTGTGTGAATCCAACTCTTCTGTGTGTATCCCCCTCTCTCGTGTGTATGCCCCTCTTCTGTGTGTATTCTTCTCTCACCTGTGTGTATCCCCCTTTCTCCTGTGTGTATCACACTCTCCTGTGTGTATGCCCCTCTCTCTTGTGTGTATCCCCATCTCCTGTTTGTATTCTCCTCTCTCTTGTGTATCCTTTCCTCTTTTCCGTGTATCTACCCCATCCTGTGTGTATCCCCATCTTCTTTGTGTATCCTTATCTCTCCTGTGTGTATCCTTCTCTCTCCTGTGTGTATCCTCCTTTCTTTTGTGTGTATTACACCTCTTCTGTGTGTATCCCCCTCTCTCCTGTGTGTATCCCCCTCTCTCCTGTCTGCATCCTCCTCTCTTTTGTGTGTATCCCCTCTCTTCTGTGTGTATCCTCCTCTTTTTTGTGTATCCTCTTCTTTTCTGTGTGTATCCCCCTCTTCTGTGTGTATCCTCCTACTCTCCTGTGTGTATCCTCCTCTCTTCTGCGTGTATCCTCCTCTCTTCTGTGTGTATCCTTCTCTCTTTTGTGTGTATTCTCCTCTCTCCTGCGTGTATCCATTTATCTTCTGTCTGTATCCTCCTCTCCTATTGTGTACCCTCCTCCCTCCTGTATTTATCCTTCTCTTCCTGTGTGTATGGCCCTCTATCCTGTGTGAATGCCCCACTCTCTTGTGTGTATCCCTTTTTCCCCTGTGTGTATCTCCTCTCTCTCCTGTGTCTATCCTCTATTCTCCTGTGTTTATGCCCTTCTGTTTTGTGTGTATTTCTTTCTCCTGTGTGGATTCCCCTTTCTCCTGTGTGCATCTTTCCCACTTCTGTGTGTATCCCCCTCACCTGTGTGTATTTCCCTCTCTACTGTGTGTTTCCCACTCTCCTTTGTGTAGCCTCCTCTCTCCTCGCTGTACCCTCTTCTCTTTTGTGCGTATCCTCCTCTCTGCAGTTAGTATCCACCTCTCTCCTGTGTATATCCCCCTCACCCTGTGTGTATCCTCCTTTCTCCTGTGTGTATTTTCCTCTATCTTGTGTGTGTGTGTTGCACTCTCCTGTTTGTATTTCCCTCTCTCCTGTGTGTTTCCCCCTCTCTTCTGGGTGTATCCTCCTCTCTTCTGTGTGTATCTTCCTCTCTCTTGTGTGTATCCTCCTCTCTGCTGTGTGTATCCCTTTACCCCTCTGTGTATTTTCATTTCTCCTGGGTGTATCTCCCTCTCTCCTATGTGTATCCTCCTCTCTCCTGTGTGTATCCTTTTTTCATCTCTGTGTATCCTCCTCTCTCCTGTTTGTACCTTTTTCTCTCCTGTGTGTATTCTCCTTTCTGCTGTGTCTATCCTTCTCTCCCCTGTGTGTATTCTCCTCTCTCCTGTGTGCATCTTTCTTTCTTCTTTGTGTATCTTCTTTTCTCCTATGTGTATACCCCTCTCTCCTGTGTGTATACCCCTCTATTGTGTGTATTCTCCTCTATCCTGTGTGTATCCTCTTCTCTCCTGTGTGAATGCCCCACCCTCCTTTGTGTATCCTTCTCTTTTATGTGTATTCTTTCCTTTCCTGTGTGTATCTCCCTTTCACCTGTGTGTATCCCCCTCTCCTGTGTGTTTTTCCCTGTCTCTTTTGTGTATGCTCCTCTCTACTATGTGTATCCTCCTCTCTCCTGTGTGTATCTTCCTCTCTCCTGTGTGTATCCCCCTCCACATGTGTGTATCCCCCACTCTCCTGTGTGTTTCCCCCACTCTCCTGTGTGTTTCCCCCACTCTCCTGTGTGTTTCCCCCTCTCTTCTGTGTGTATCCTCCTCTCTTCTGGGTGTATCCTCCTCTCTTTTGTGCATATCCTTCTCTCTTCTGTTTGTATGCTTCTCTCTCCTGTGTGTATTTCTTTCCCCCTGTGTGTATCCCCCTCTCTTCAGTGTGTATTTCCCACCATCCTGTGTGTATGTCGCACTATACTGTTTGTACTTTCCTCTCTCCTGTGTGCTTCCACCTCTCTTCTGGGTGTATCCTCCTCTCTCCTGTGTGTATCCTCTTCTCTTTTGTGTGTATTCTCCTCTCTCCTGTGTGTATCCCTTTCAGCCTGTGTGTATCCCCATTTATTCTGGGTGTATCCCCCTCTCTCCTGTGTTTATCCTCCTCTCTTTTGTGTGTATTCTCCTCTCTTCTGTTTGTGTTTTTTCTCTCCTGTGTGTATCCTCCTCTCTGCTGTCTATCCTTCTCTCCCCTATGTTTATCCTTCTATCTCCTGCGTGTATCTTCCTCTCTTCTGTGTGTATCTTCTTCTCTCCTCTGTGTATACCCCCTCTCTCCTGTGTGTATCCCCCTCTCTATTGTGTGTATTCTTCTCTATCCTGTGTGTATCCTCCACTCTGCTGTGTGTATGCCCCACCCTCCTGTGTGTATCTTTCTATTTTCTGTGTATCTTTTTTCTTTCCTGTGTGTATCCCTCTTTCACCTGTGTGTATCCCTTCTTTTGTGTGTATGACCCTGTCTCTTTTGTGTATGCTCCTCTCTTTTATGCGTATCCTTCTCTCTCCTCTGTGTATCTTCCACTCTCCTGTGTGTATCCCCCTCCAACTGTGTGTATCACCCACTCTCCTGTGTGTTTCCTCCTCTCTCCTGTGTGTATTTTTTTCTCCTCTGTGTGTATCCTCCTTTTATTTATGTGGATCATCCTCTCTCCTGTGTGTATAGTCCTCCCTCCTGTGTTTAACTTTCTCTCTCCTCTGTGTATCCTCCTGTCTCTTGTGTGTATCCTCCTCTCACTTGTGTGTATTTTCTTATCTCTTGTGTGTATTCCCCCTCACTCCTGTGTGTATCGCCCTCTCTCCTGTGTGTATCTTCCCTAATCCTGGTTGTATTTTTCTCTCTCCTGTGTGTATTCCCCTCTCTTCTGTGTGTATCTTCCTCTCCTGTGTGTATCCTCCTCTCTGCTATGTGTATCCTCCTCTCTCCTGTGTGTATCCTTCACTCTCCTATGTGTATCATTTTTTATCCTGTGTTTATTCCTCTCTCTTGTGTGTATTCTTCTCTCTTCTGTGTGTTTCCTCCTCTCTCCTGTGTGTATCCTCCTCTCTCCTGTATTTATTCTTCTCCCACTATGTGTATCCCCCTCTCTGCTATGTATATCCCCTTCCCTCCTGGGTTTATGCCCCACTCTCCTGTGTGTATTCCCCTCTCTCCTGTGTGTATCCTCGTCTATTTTGTGTGTATACCTCTCTCTCCTGTGTGTATCCCCGCTACTTTGTGTATCCACCTCTCTCTTGTGTGTATCTCACCGTCTCCAGTGTTTATTCCCCTCGACTGTGTGTATCTCCCTCTCTCTTGTGTGTTTCCTTTTCTTCTTTGTGTATCTTCCTCTCTGCAGTGTGTAGCCTCCTCTCTCTGTGTGTATCCTCCTCTCTCCTTTGTGTATCCCCCCTCTCCTCTGTGTATCCCAACGTCTCCAGTGTTTATCCCCTCGCCTGTGTGTATTCCCCTCTCTTGTGTGTTTCCCCCTCTTCTTTTTGTATCCTCCTTTCTCCTGTGTGTAGTCTCCATTCTCCTATGTGTACTCTTTTCTATCCTGTGTGTATCCCTCTCTCTTGTGTGTATTCTTCTCTCTTCTGTGTGTATCATCCTCTCTCCTGTGTATGTCCTCCTCTCTTCTGTGTGTATCTTACACTGTCCTGTGTGTATCCTCTTCTCTCTTGTGTGTTTCCCCCTCTTCTTTCTGTATCAACCTCTCTCCTGTATGTAGCCTTTTCTCTCCTGTGTGTATCTTCCTCTCTACTGTGTGTATCCTCCTCCCTTCTGTGTGTATGCCGCACTCTACTGTTTGTATCCTTCTTTATCCTATGTGTATCCCCATCTCTCCTTTGTGTATTCTCTCTCCTGTGGGTATGCCTCTCTCTCGTGTGTATTCCCCTCTTTCCTATGTGTCTCCAACTCTCTTCTGTGTGTATCAAACTCCCTTCTTTGTATATTCCTGTCTCCTGTGATTATCTTTTTCTCTCCTTTTTGTATCACACTTTTCTGTGTGTATCCTTCTCTCTCCTGTGTGTATCCTTCTGTCTCCTGTGTGTATCCTTTTTTGTGTGTGCATCCTCCTCTCTCTTGTGTGTATCTTCCTCTGTCCTGTGTGTATCCTCCTCTCTTTTGTATTTATTCTTATCTTCCTGTGTGTATCCTTCTCTCTCCTTTGTGTATTACCTTCCCTCCTGTGTGTATGCCCCACTCTCCTGTGGGTATCTCCCTCTCTCCTGTGTGTATCCTCCTCTATTTTTTGTTTATACCCCTCTCTCCTGTTTGTATTCTTCTCTTTTCTCTGTACCCCCCTCTCTCCTGTGTGTATCACACCGTCTCCTGTGTGTATCCCCCTCGCCTCTGTGTATCCTTCTCTCTCTTGTTTGTTTCCCTCTGTTCATTGTGCATACTCCTGTATCCTGCGTGTAGCCTTCTCTCCTCTGTGTATCCTCCTCTCTCCAGTGTGTATCCCCCTCCGTCTTGTGTGTATGTCGCACTCTCCTGTTTCTATACCACTTTTGTGTGTGTGTATCCCCCACTTTCCTTTGTGTATCACACTGTCTCCTGTGTGTATCCCTTTCGCCTGTGTGTATCCCCCTCTTGTGTGTTTTCCTCTATTCTTTGTGTATACTCCTCTCTCCTGTGTGTAGCCTTTACTCTCCTGTGTGTATCCTCCTCTCTCCTGTGTGTATCCTCCCTTTTGTGTGTATGACGTACTCTCCTATTTGTATCCCCTTTTCTCTTGTGTGTATCCCCCTTTCTCCTTTGTGTATTCTCATCTCTTCTGTATGTATGTCCTCTCTGTTGTGTGCATTCCCCTCTTTCCTGTGTGTATCACCCTCTCTCCTGGGTGTATTTCCTAGTCTCTTTTGTGTACTTAATTCTCCTCTGTTTATCCTCCTCTCTCCGGTGTGTATGCCTTTCTCCTATGTGTATCCTCCTCTCTGCTGTGTGTATCCTCCTGTCTCCTGTGCATATTCTTCTCTCTCCTGTGTGTATTTTCCTCTCTCTTGTGTGTATCTTTCTCCTGTGTGTAATCCTCCTCTCTTTTTTGTGTTTCTTCCCTCTCTCCAGTGTGTAACCCCTTTCTCTCTTGTGTGTATCCCCCATTTCTTCTGTGTGTATCCCCCTCTCTTCCGTGTGTATCCCCTCTCTCCTGTTTGTATCCTCCTCTCTCCTGTGTGTATCTTCCTCTCTCCTGTGTGTACGCCCCTCTCACCTTTGTGTATCCCCCTCTCTTGTGTGTATCCTCCTCTCTCCTGTGTTTATCCCCCTTTTCCCTGTGGGTATTTCACTTTCCTGTGTGTATTCCCCACTCTACTTTGTGTATTTTCCTCTCCTGTGTGTATCCTACATTCTCCTGTGTGTATCTTTTTCTCTCTGGTGTGTATTTCTTTTTCTCCTGTGTGTATGGCACCTCTCCTTTGTGTATCTTCCTCTGTCCTGTGTGTATCCTACTGTCTCCGGTGTGTATCCTTCTCTCTTTTGTGTGTATCCACCTCTCTCCTGTGTGTACCTTCCTCTCTTCTGTGTGTATCACCCCTCTCCTGTGTGTATCCCCCTCTCTCCTGTGTGTATCCTTCTGTCTCCTGTGTGTATCCTTCTCTCTTCTGTGTGTTTCCTCCTCTCTCCTGTGTGTATCCTAATCTCCTGTGCGTATCTTCCTGTCTCCTGTGTGTATTCTCCTCTTTCCTGTGTGTATTCTATTATCTTCTGTGTGTATCCCTCTTCTCTCATGTGTGTATCCCCGATCTCTCCTGTGTGTTTCCCCCTTTTCTCAGGTGTGTAGCCCCCTCTCTCCTGTGTGTTTTTCCTCTCTACTGTATGTATCCTCCGCTCTGCCGTGTGTATCCTTCTCTCTCCTGAGTGTACGCCCTTCTCTTCTGTGTGTATCCCCATCTCCTGTGTGTATTGTTATCTCTCCTGTGTGTATCCCCTTTTCTCCTGTGTGTATCACCCTCTCCAGTGTGTATTCCCCTTTCTTCTGTTTGTTTCCCCATCTCCTGTGTGTATCCTCTTCTCTCCTGTGTGTATCCTTTTCTCTTTTTGGTGTACTTCCCACTCTCCTGTTGTATGCCCCTCTCCTTTTTGTATCCTTTTCTCTCGTGTGTATACCCCTCTCTCCTGTGTGTTCCGTTCATTTTCGTGTCTGTATTTTCCTCTCCTGTGTTTCTCAACCCTCTCTCCTGTGTATCCTCCTCTCTCCTGCGTGTATCCTCCTCTCTTCTGTCTGTATCCTTATTCCTTTTGAGCGTATTTTTCTCCCTCCTGTATTTATCCTTCTCCGCCTGTGTGTACCAACCATCTCCTGTTTGTATCTCCCTCCATTCTGTGTCTATGCCCCACTCTCCTGTGGGTATCCTCTTCTCTCCTGTGTGCATTTCCCCCCCTCTGCTGTATGTATCATCCTTTCTTTTTTGTGTGTTTTTTCTGCTGTGTGTATCCCCCTCTCCTGTGTGTATCCCCTTCTCTTCTGTGTGCATTTCCTCCACTTCTGTGTGTACACTTCTCGCCTGTGTGTATCTCCTTCTCTACTGTGTGTTTCCTTCTCTCCTTTATGTATTCTCCTCTCTCCTGTGTGTATCCTCCTCTCTCCTGAGTGTATCCTAATCTCTGCTGTGTGTATCCTTTTCTCGCCTATGTGTATCTTCCTCTCTCCTCTGTGTATCCCCTTCCCTCTTGTGTGTATGCTGCACTCTCCTGTTTGTATCTCCCTCTCTTCTGTGTGTATCCCCCTCTCTCCTGTGTGTTTTCTTCTGTGGCTTGTGTGTATCCTCCTCTCTCCTGTGGGTATCCCCCTCTTGTTCTGTGTATCCTTATTCCTTCTGTGTGTAGTTTCCCCTCTCCTGTGTGTATCCTCCTCTCTCCTGCGTGTATCCTCCTCTCTTCTCTTTGTATCTTCTTCTCTTTTGTGTGTATCCTCCTCTCTCCTGTATTTATCCTTCTCCCACTGTGTGTATAGCCCTCTCGCCTGTTTGCATCCTCCTCTCTTCTGTGTGTATTTTTCATCTTTTGTGTGTATGCTCCTCTCTCCTGTGTGTATCCCCCTCCCTTTTTGTGAATGCTTAACTCTCCTGTTTGTATCCCCCACTCTCCTGAGTGTATTCCACTTTCTCCTGTGTGTATCCCTTTTTCACGTGGGTATCCTCCTCTCTCTAGTTTGCATCATTTTCTCTCCTGTGTGTATCCTCCTCTCTCCTTTCTGTATCCTCTTTTTTTATGTGTATCCTCCTCTCCTGTGTGTATCCTCCTCTCTCCTGTGTGTACCTTCTTCTCTCTTGTGTAAATACCCCTCTCTCCTGTGTGTATCCTCTCTATTGTGTGTATCCTCCTCTAAACTGTGTATGTTCTCCTCTCTCCTGTGTGTATCCCACTCTTCTGCGTGTATCCTTTTTTTCTGTGTGTATCCCCTTCTATCCTGTGTGTATCAGCCTCTTCTTTGTGTATGCCTTTGTCTCTTTTGTGTATTCTCTTCTCTCCTGTGTGTATCTTCCCCTGTCATTTCTGTATCCTTTTCTCTCCTATGTGTATTCTCCTCTCTCTTGTGTGTATCGTCCACTCTGCTCTGTTTATTTTTCTCTCTTTTGCGTTTATCCTTCTCATTCCTGTGTGTATCCTCCTTTCTCTTGTGTGTATTTTCCTCTCTCTTGTGTGTATCCTCCTCTTTCCTGTGTTTATCCCCCTCCCCATTAGTGCATGCTGCACTCTCCTGTTTGTATCCCGACTCTCCTGAGTGTATTCCCCTCTCTCCTGTGTGTATCCTCCACTCTCCTGTGTGTATCCTTCCTTCACATGTGTATTCTTCTCTCTCTTGTTTGTTTCATTTTCTCTCCTGTGTGTATCCTCCTCTCTCCTTTCTGTATTTTCCTCTATTTTGTGTGTATCCCCCCTCTCCCCTGTGTGTATCCCCGTCTTCTGCGTGTATTTTCTTTCTGTGTTTATCCCGCTCTATCCTGTGTGTATCAGCCTTTCCTTCGTGTATGCCTTTGTCTCTTTTGTGTATTCTCCTCTCTCATGTGTGTATCTTTCTCTCTAATGTGTGTATCCTCCTCTCTCCTGTATGTATCTTTCTCCCCCTGTGTGTATCCCACTGTCTTTTGTGTGTATCCGCCTCTCTCTTGTGTGTATCATTTTTTTTCTTCTCAGTGTATCCTCCTTTCACCTGTGAGGATTCTTCTCTCTCCTGTGAGTATCATCCTTCCTCTTATGTGTATTTTCCTCTCTCCTGTGTGTATCCTTTTTAATTCTGTGTGTATTCTCCTGTCTCCTGTGTTTATCCTCCTCCCTCTTGTGTGTATTTTCTTTTCTTCCGTGGGTACCCCCCTCTCTCCTGTGTTTACCTTCCTCTCTCCTGTGTGTATCCTCCTGCATCCTGTGTGTATCCTTCTCTCTTCTTTGTGTATGCCCCTCTCTTCTGTGTGTATCCCCCTCTAATATGTGTATCCTCCTCTCTGCTCTGTGTATTTTTCACTCTCCTGTGTGTATCCTCCTCTCTTTTGTTTTTATCTTCCTCTCTCCTGTGTGTATCCTCCTCTATCCTGTGTGTATCCACCCTCTCTCCTGTGTGTAACACCCTCTCTCCTCTGTGTATTAACCTCTCTCCTGTGTATACTCCTCTCTCCTGTGTGTATCCTCCTCACGTTTTTGTGTATCTTCTACTCTTCTATATGTATTTTTTTCTCTCCTTTCTGTATGCCCCTCTCTCCTGTGTTTATTCCCTTCTTCTGTATGTATACCCTTTCTCCTATGTGAATTTTTCTTTTTTGTGTGTATCTCCCTCTCTCTTGTGTATATTTTCCTGTCTCCTGTATGTATCCAACTCTCCTGTTTGTATCCCCCTCTCTCCTGTGCGTATGCCCTTCTCCTGTGTGTATACTCCCTCTCCTGTGTGTATCCTCCTGTCTCCTGCGTGTATCCTCCTCTCTCCTGCTTGTATCCGTCCGCTTTCTTGTGTGTTTCCCTCCTCTCTCCTGTGTGTAACACCTTTCTTTTCTGTGTGTATCACCCCTTTCTCCTGTGTGTATCCCCCTCTCTCTTGTGTGTATCTCCTCTCGCCTGTTTGTTTCGTCCTCTCTTCTGTGTGTATCCTCCTCTCTCCTGTGTTTATGCACCTCTCTCCTGTGTGTATCACCCTTTCCTGTGTGTATTCTTCTCTCTCCTGTTTGCATCCCCCCCTCCTTTGTGTATTCCCCTCATTTGTGTGTGTACACCTCTCTCCTATGTGTATTCCCCTCTCTCCTGTGTGGATCCCCCTCTCTCTTCTGTGTATCTCTCTCTCTCCTCTGTGAGTCCTCCTTTCATCTATGTGTATTCTCCTCTCTTTTGTGTGTATCTTTTCTCTTTCCTGTGTGTATGCACCTCTCTTCTTTGTGTATTCCCCTCACCTTTGTGTATACCCCTCTCTCCTGTGTGTATATTCCCTCTCTCCTGTGTGTATCCCCCTCTCTTTTGTGTGTATCTCCCTCTCTCCTGTGTGTATTCTTTCCTCTTCTGTGTGTATCCTTTTCTCTTCTGTGTGTATCATTCTCTCTCTTGTGTGTATTCCCCTTCCCTTCAGTGTGTATTTTTCTCTCTCCTCTGTGTATCCCCCTCTCTCCTGCGGGTATCCTCTTTTGTGCTGCTTGTATCCTCCTTTCTCCTTCGTGTATCCTCCTCTCTCTTGTGTGTACTCCTCTCCTGTGTGTATACCCCTCTCTCCTATGTGTATTTCGTCTCTCCTGTGTGGATCCCCTCTCTCTTGTGTGTATCGCCCTCTCCTGTGTGTATGCTCCTCGCTCTTTTGTGTACCCGTCTCTCTCCTGTGTGTATCTTCCTTTCTCCTGTGTGTATTCTTCTCTTTACTGTGCGTATCTTCCTCCTCCTATGTGTATTCCACTCTCTCCAGTGTGTAGCTTCTCCCTTCTCTGAGTATGCCCAACTCTTCTGTGTGTATCCCCCTCTCTCCTGTTAGTATGACCCCTCTCCCCTGTGTGTATTTCTTCTCTCGCCTTTGTGCATTTTACTCTCTTCTGTTTGTATTCCCCTCTTTATTGTGTTTATCCCCCCTCTCTCCTGTGTGTATCCTCCTCTCTCCTGTGTGTATCCACCCTCTCCTTTGTGTATCCTCCTCTCTCCTGTGTGTAACGCCCTCTCTCCTCTGTGTATTCCCCTCTCTCCTGTGTATACTCCTCTCTTTTGCATGTATCCTCCTCTCTCCTTTGTGTATCTTCCTCTCTCCTATGTGTATCCCCCTCTCTCCTGTGTGTATGACCCTCTCTCGTGTGTATTTCCCTCTCTCCTATTTCGATCCCTTTTTCTCCTGTGTGTATTCCCTCACTCCTGTGTGTATACCCTCTATCCTGCGTGTATCCCCCTCTCCTGTGTCTATCCCCCTCTCTCCTGTGTGTATTTCTTTGTCTCCTGTATGTATCCAACTCTCCTGTGTGTATCCCCCTCTCTCCTGTGTGTATGCCTCTCTCCTGTGTGTATACTCCTCTCTCCTGTGTGTATTATTCTCTCTACTGTGTGTATCTCTTCACTTTTCTGTGTGTTTTTTCCTCTCTCCTGTGGGTAACATCTTTTTTTCCTGTGTGTATCACCCCTTTCTCCTATGTGTATCCTTTTCTCTCTTATGTGCATCCCCTCTCTCCTGTTTATTTCCTCCTCTCTCCTGTGTGTATCTTCCTCTCTCCTGTGTTTACGCTTCTCTCTCATGTGTGCATCACACTTTCCTGTGTGTATCCTTTTGTCTACTGTGTGTATTCCCATTTTTTGTGTGTATGCTCCTCTCTTGTGTGTGTATCTCACTCTCCTATGTGTATCCTCTTCTCTCCAGTGTGTATTCTTTCCTCTCCTGTGTGTATCCTTCTGTCTCCTGTGTGTATCTTACTCTTTCCTGTGTGTATCCTCCTTTTTACTGCACGTATCCTCTTCTCTCCTCTGTCTATGCCCCTCTCTTCTATATGTATCCCCTTCTCCTGTGTTTATCTTCCTCTCTCCTGTGTGTATTCCACACTCTTTTCTGTGTGTCCCCATTCCTGTGAGTATCCCACTCTCTTCTCTGTGTATCCCCCACTTCTATGTGTGTCTTCTTCTCTTCTGTGTGTATCTTCCTCTCTTCTCTGTGTATCCTCCTCTCTCCTGTGTGTATCTTTCTCTCTCCTGTGTGTATCTTCCCTCTCCTGAGTGTATCCTTCCTTCTCCTGTGTGTATGTTCGTCTTTCCTGTGTGTATTTTCCTTAATCCTGTGTTCATCCCCCTCGCTCCTGTGTGTATTTTCCTTTTTTTGTGTGTATCTTTTTCTCCTTTGTATATTTTCCTCTCTTCTCTTTGTATCTCCCCTTTTCTGTGTGTATGCCCCTCTCTTCTATGTGTATTTTCCTCTAACCTGTGTGTATCCCTCGCTCCTGTGTGTTTTCTTTTCTCTTTAGTGTGTATCCTTTTCTCTCCTGTGTGTATCATTCTCTTTCTTGTGTGTATCCTTCTTCTCTCCTGTGTGTATTTTTTTCTCTTCCGTGTGTATCCTTTTCTCTCCTGCGTGTATCCTCCTCTCTCCTGTGTTTATGCCCCTCTTTTTTCTGTATACCTCTCTCTCCTATGTGTATTACCCTCTCTCCTGTGTGGATCCCCCTCTCTCCTGTGTGTATCGCCCTATCCTGTGTGTATCCTCCTCTCTCCTTTGTGTATCCGTCTCTCTCTTGTGTGTATCCTCCTTTCTCCTGTGTGTATCCTCTATCTTGTGTGTATCTTTTCTCTTTTCTGTGTGTATGCCCCTCTCTGCTTTGTGTATTTCCCTCACCTGTGTGTATAACTCTCTCTTTCTTGTGTATCCCCCTCTCTCCTGTGTGTATCCCCCTCTCTATTTTGTGAATTCCCGTCTCTCCTGTGCATATCATTCTCTCCTGTGTGTATGCTTCTCTTTTTTGTGTGTATCCTCCTCTCTCCTGTGTGTATCCCCTCTCCTGTTTATTTTCTCCTCTCTCCTGTATGTATCCTCCACTCTCCTGTGTTTATGCCCCTCTCTCCTGTGTGTATCTCCCTCTCCTATGTGTATCTTTTTATCTCCTGTGTGTATCCTTTTATCTCTTGTATGTATCCCCTCTCCTGTGTCTATCCCCCTCTATCCTTTGTGTATCCTCCTCTCTCCTGCATATGTTCTCCCCTCTCCTCTGTCTATGCCCCTCTTTTCTGTATGTATCCCCCTCTCCTGTGTTTATCCCCACCTCTCCTGTGTGTATCCCACTCTCTCCTCTTTGTATTTCTTTCTCCTGTGCGTATCCCCCTCTCTTCTGTGTGTA
This sequence comes from Saguinus oedipus, assembly GCA_031835075.1. Taxonomy (NCBI): domain Eukaryota; kingdom Metazoa; phylum Chordata; class Mammalia; order Primates; family Cebidae; genus Saguinus; species Saguinus oedipus. The sequence goes on from CM063172.1 coordinate 31,855,426, forward strand.
TCTCTCACTCCTGTGTGTATCCTCTTCTCTTCTTTGTGTATCTTTTTCTCTCCTCTGTGTATACTCCTCTCTCCTGTGTGTATCTTCCTCTCTCCTGTGTGTATCCCCCCTCTTCTGTGTGTATCCTTCTCTTTTTTGTGTGTGTCCTCTTTTTCCTGTGTATTTTTCTTTCTCCTGTGTGCATCTTCCTCTCTCCAGTGTTTATTTCCCTCTTTTGTGTGTATCACTTTCTCCTTTGTGTATTTCCCTCTCTCCTCTGTTTTCCCCCCTTTTCTGTGTGTACGCCCCTCTCTCCTGTGTGTATCCTTCTGTCACCTGTATGTATCCCTCGCTCCTGTGTGTATCCTCCTCTCATTTGTGGTATTCTTTTCTCTCCTGTGTGTATCATTTTGTCTCTTGTGTGTATCCCCTTCAATCCTGTGTGTATTTTTCTTTCTTTTTTGTGTATCTTCCTCTCTCCTGCGGGTTTCCTTCTCTGTGCTGCGAGTATCCTCCACTCTTCTGCATGTATCCTCCTTTCTCCTGTTTGTATACACTTCTCCTATGTGTATACCCCTCTCTTCTATATGTATTCCCCTCTCTCCTGTGTGGCACTCCTTTCTCTTGTGTGTTTTGCCCTCTCCTGTGTGTATTCTCCTTGCTCCTGTGTGTATCTTCCTCTTTCCTCTGTGTATCTTCCTCTCTCTTATGTGAATCCCCCTCTCTCCTGTGTGTATGCCTTTCTCTCTTGTGTGTATTACCCTCACTTTTGTGTGTTTACCATCTCTCCCGTGTGTATCCCCCTCTCCTGTGTGTATCCCCCTCTCTTTTATGTGTATTTCCCTGTCTCCTGTATGTATCCAACTCTCCTGTGTGTATCCCCCTTTCTCCTGTGTGTACTTCCCTGTCTCCTGTATGTATCCAACTCTCCTATGTGTATCACCCTCTCTTCTGTGTGTATGCTCCTCTACTGTGTGTACACTCCTCTCTCCTGTGTGTTTCCTTCTCTCTCCTGTGTGTATCCTCCTCTCTCCTGTGTGTATTCCTCCACTTTTCTGTGTTTCTTCCATCTCTTCTGTGTGTAACACCTTCCTTTTCTGTGTGTATTACCTTTTTCTCCTGTGTGTATACCCCTGTCACTTGTGTGTATTCTCTCTCTCCTGTTTGTTTCCTCCTCTCTCCTGTGTGTATCCTTTTCTCTCCTGTGTTTACGCTTCTCTCTCTTGTTTGTATCACGCTTTCCTGTGTTTATCCCCCTTTCTCCTGTGTGTATCCCCCTTTTTTGTGTGTATGCCCCTCTCTCCTCTGTGTATCTTTCTTTCCTATGTGTATCATTTTCTCTCCTGTGTGTATCCTTTTCTTTCCTGTTTGTATACCCCTCTTTTCTGTGTGTATCCTCCTTTCTCCTGCAGGTATCCTGTTTTCTTCTCTATGTATGCCCCCTCTCCTGTATGTATCCCCCTCTCCTCTGTGTATTTTTCTCTCCTCTGCATATCCCCCTTTCTTCTGTGTGTATTCCCCACTCCTGTATGTATTCTTTTTTCTTCTGTGTGTATCTTCCTCTCTTCTCTGAGTATCCTCCTCTCTCCTATGGGTGTCTTCCTCTCTTTTGAATGTATTTCCCCTCTCCTGTGAGTATCTTCCTTTTTCCTTGTGTATTTCCATTTCTCCTGTGTGCATCCTTCTCACTCCTGTGTGTATTTTTTTTTTTTGAAGGAAAGAAAAAGAGGGGAAGAAAAAGAGGGAGAGAGAACAGGAATATTGCTTTATTCTATGAATGGGTATTAATAATGGCAGATCATTAGTTTGTGTATTTAAAGTGTAGAATACATATTTTATGTATCTAAAGTGGAGAGTTCTACAAATGCTTATTAAGTTTACTTGTTACTGATCTGAGTTCAAATTCTGGATATCCTTATTAATTTTCTGTCTCGTTGAGTCTAAATCTGTTTATGGGTCTTGTGTATCTGTGTGTTAGGATGCATTGATCCTTATACCACTTTATCTTTGTTGCTTTGAAATCTGTTTTATCAAATGCATGAATTGCAACTCCTTTTTGTTTATTTATTTGTTTTTGTTCTCCATTTGGTTGGTAGATCTTTCTCCAACCCTTTGTTTTGAGTCTTTGTGTATCTTTGGATATGAATTGGGTCTGGAAGTAGTATACCCTTAAGATTTGGCTGTATCTTTTGATTGCGGAATTTAGTAAATTTCAATTTAGGATTACTGCCATTTGATGTTAACTGGCTATTCTATCCATTCATTGATGTAAATTTTCCTTTATGTTGATGCTCTTTACTTTTTGGTGTGTTTTTAGAAAGGCTAATACTGGTTGTTCCTTTCTGTGTGTAATGCTTCTTTCAGAAGTTTTTGTAAAGCAGGTCTGGTGGTAATAAAATCTCTGAGTACTTGCTTGTTCATAAAAGATTTTATTTTTCCTTCAATTGTGAAGCTTAGTTTGGCTGGATATGAAATTCTGGGCTGAAAGTTCTGTTCTTTAAGGATGTTAAATATCGGCCCCCACTCTCTTCTGGCTTGTACGGTTTCGGCTGAGAGATCTGCTGTAAGTCTAATAGGCTTCCCTTTGTGGGTTACCTGACCTTTCTCTCTAGCTGCCCTTAGTATTTTCTTCTTTGTTGCAACCCTGGTGAATCTAATGATTATGTGTCTTAGGGTTGCTCTTCTTAAGGAATATCTTTGTGGTGTTCTCTGTATTACCTGAGGTTGAATAGTATCCTGCTTTGCTAGATTGGGAAAATTCTCCTGGATAATATACTGAAGAGTATTTTCCAGCTGGGATTCATTCTCTCCATCACATTCAGATACACCTATCAAACGTAGTTTAGGTCTTTTCACATAGTCCCATAATTCTTGGAGACTTTGCTCATTCATTTTTATCCTTTTTTCCTCTATTCTTGTCTTCTCGTTCCATTTCATTAATTTGGTCTTCGACCTCTGATATCCTTTCTTCTGCTTGATCAATTCGGCTATTCAAACTTGTGCATATTTCACTAAGTTCTCGTGTTGTATTTTTCAACTCCATTAGTTCATTTATATTCCTCTCTATATTGTCCATTCTTTTTAACATTTAGTCAAGGCTTTTGTCAAAGTTCTTAGTTTCTTTACATTGGGTTAGAACAAGTTGTTTCAATTCCCAGAAGTTTTTTACCATCCACCTTCTAAAGCCTCCTTCAGATGCTGGAACACAGTCCTCTTCCATTAGGGCTTGTTCCATTGCTGATGAGGAATTACTATCCCCTGTAGAGGGAGAGGGGTTCTGACTTTCGGTTTTCTCGGCCTTTTTAGGCTTTTTTTTCCCTTTATTGTGATTTTATTCATCTGATGTCTTTACAATTAGCGCCTTTCTTATTAAGTTCCTGAGAGGATGTCCAATTTATTGATTCCCAGTGCTGGAATCCGAGCAACACACTGCGCCAGCCAAAACAGCAGCGATAAGACTGATGGTGCTCTTCTGCCTGGAAATCTCCGGTCTGGCTTCCTTCTTGAGTCTGCAACAAGCGGCCCTGCCTTCCCGGAGCTCCAGACACCAGTCAGTAGGGGAATCAGTCCCTCTCACTGTGCACGAAGAGCTGCCACGCAGAGGCGACGACAAAACCGCTGCGCCGGCCACAGAAGTCGCGCTGGCGACCCGCGGGTCTCCTCCACTGGAAATCTTCTGGTCCGTGGGCGACGAAAATTCCTCTGAAAATGTGGCTTTCTCACGTTTTCCGAGTTATCACTGGGAGCTGCAATCCCGGGCTGTTAGCGATCAGCCATCTTGAATCTCTCCCTGTGTGTATTTTTCTCTCCTGTGTGTATCCCCCCTTTTCTGTGCTTATGTTCCACTCCCTTGTGTGTATCCTTTTCTCATCTGTGTGTATCCCTAGCTCCTTTGTGTATTTTTCTCTCTCCTGTGTCTATCCCCCTTCTCTCCTGTGTGTATTTTCCTATCTCCTGTGTCTATCCCCCTTCTCTCCTGTGTGTATTTTTCTCTCTCCTGTGTGTATCCCCCTCTCTTCGGCGTGTATCCTCCTCTGTCCTGCGTGTTTTTTTTCTCCTTTGTGTGTCCTTTTCTCTCCTGTGTGTATACCCCTCTCCTGTGTGTATACCCCTCTCTCTTATGTGTATTTCCTTGTCTCCTCTGTGGATTCCCCCTCTTTCTTGTGTACATCGCCCTCTCCTGTGTGTATCCTCCTCTCTCCTGTGTGTATCCGTTTCTCTTCTGTGTGTATCCTTCTTTCTCCTGTGAGTATCCTTCTCTCTACTGTGCATATTTTCCTCCTCTTGTGTGTATTCCACTCTCTCCAGTGTGTATCATCTTTCTTCTGTGTGTATACCCCACTCTCCTTTGTATATCCCCCTCTCTCCTGTTAGTATTCCCCCTCACCCCTGTGTGTATCCCCCCTCTAGCCTTTATGTATCCTACTCTCTTTCTCCTATGTGTATCCTCCTCTCTCCTGTGTGTATCTTTCTTTCTTCTGTGTGTATCCACCTCTCTCCTATGTGTATTCTTCTCTCTACTGTGTGTATCCTCCCCTTTCCTGTGTGTATCTTCCTGTCTCCTGTGTGTATTCTGCTTTCTTTTGTGTGTATCCTTCTCTCTCCTTTGTGTATCCTCTACTCTCCTGTGTGTATCCCCATCTTTCCTGTGTGTGTCCTCTTTTATCCTGCCTATATCTTCCACTCTTTTGTGTGGATCCTCCTCTCTTCTGTGTGTATCTTTCCTTCCTGTATGTGTACCCCTCTCTTCTCTGTGTATCTGTCTTCCTCCTGTGTGTATGCCCCACTCTCCTGTGTGTATCTTCCTCTCTCCTGTTTGTATCTGTGCTCTCCTGTGTGTATCCTTCCCTTTCCTTTGTGTATCCACTTCTTTCCTGTGTGTATCCCCCTCTCTTCTTTGTGCATCCCCCTCTCTCGTGTGTATCTTCCTCTCCTGTGTGTATTTTCTTCTCCTGTTTGTTTTCTCCTCTCTACTCTGTGTATCCCCCTCTCCTGTGTGTATGCCCCTCTCTCCTGTGTGTATCCCCCTCTCTTCTGTGGGTATCCTTCACTCTCCTCTGTGTATCCTCATCTCTTTTGTGTGTATCCTTCCCTCTTCTGTGTTTATCCCGCTTCCCCTGTGTGTATCCTTCTCTCTCTTGTGTGTATCTTCTTCTTTCCTGTGTGTGTCTTCTTCTCTCCTTTGTGTATCCCCCCTGTCTTTTGTATGTATCTTCCTCTCTCCTGTGTGTATCTTTCTCTCGCTTGTGTGCATCCTCCTCTTTTCTGTGTTTGTTTCCCTCTCTCCTGTGTGTATCCTCCTCTCTCCTGTTTGTATCCTCCCTTCACCTCTGTGTATCCTCCTTTCTCTTGTGTGTATTCTCTTCTCTCCTGTGTGCATACTCCTCTCTCCTGTGTGTATCCCCCTCCCCCTGTGTGTATCTCCCTCTCTACTGTCGGTATCCCCCTTTCTTCTGTGTGTATTATTCTCTTTCCTGTGTATATCTTCCTATCACCTCTGTGTATCCTCCTGTCTCCTTTATGTATTTTTCTCTCTCTTGTGTTTATTCCCCCTCTCTCCTGTGTGTATCTCCTTCTCACCTGTGTGTATCCTCCTCTCTTCTGCGTGTATCATCCCCTCTCCTTTGTCTATGTCCCTCTCTTCTGTATGTATCCCCCTCTCCTGTGTTTTTCCCCTATCTCCTTTGTGTATCCACCTCTCTCATTTGTGTAACCACACTCTTCTGTGTGTACGCCCCACTCTCCTGTGTGTATCTTCCTCTCACCTGTGTGTATTTTTCTCTCCTTTGTGTATCCTCCTCTCTCCTGTGTGTGTCCCACGTTCTCCTGTGTATACTTCTCTCTCCTGCGTGTATCCTCCTCTCTCCTTTGTGTATCATTCTCTCTCTTGTGTGTATCCCCCTCTCTCCTGTGTGTATGCCACTCTCTCTTTTGTGTATACCCCACTCTCCTGTGTGTATCCCACTCTCTCCTGTGTATACTCCTCTCTCCTGTGTGTATCTCCCTCTCTCCTGTGTGTATCTTCCTCTCTCATCTTTGTAGCCTTCTCTCTCCTGTGTGTATCTTCCTCTCTACTGTGTGTATCCCCCCTCTCCTGTGTGTTTCATTATCTCTCCTGTGTGTATCTTCCTCTTTCCTGTGTGTATTTCCCTTTCTCCTCTGTGCATTCCCCTCGCTCCTGTGTGTATTTTTCTCTCCTGTGTGTATCCCTTTCTCCTTTGTGTATCCCCCTCTCTCCACTGTGTATCCCCACTTTCCTGTGCTTACGCCCCTCCCTCCTGTGTGTATCCTTTTCTCACCTGTGTGTATTTCTTTCTCCTGTTTGTTTCACCTTTTCCTGTGAGTATTCTCCTCTCTTCTGAGTGTACCCTTTTACTACTGTGTTTATCCCCATTTTATGTGTGTATGCCCCCTACCCTCTGTGTATCCCCGTCTCCTGTGTGTATCCTTCTCTCTCCTCTGTGTATTCTTCTCTCTTCTGTGTATAACCTCCCCTCTCCTTTATGTATCCTTTTTCCTTCGATGTGTATCCCCATCTTTTCTGTGTGTATCCTCCTCTATTCTGTGTGTATATTCCCTCTCTCCTGTGTGTATCCCCTCTCTCCTGTGTGTATCCCCCTCTCTCCTATGTGTATCCTTATCTCTCCTGTGTGTATTCTCTTCTTTCCTGTGTGTATCCTCATCTATTTTGTGTGTATCCTCCTCTCTTTTGTGTGTATTTTTTCTCTCTCCTGTGTGTATGCCCCTCTCTCCTTTGTGTATTCTCCTCTCTCCTGTGTGTATCACCCTCTCTACTGTGTGAATGCCCCTATATTCTGTGCGAAACCTTCTCTCTCCTGTGTGTATTCTCCTCTCTTTTGTGTTTATCCTCCTCTCTCCTGTGTGTATTCTTCCCTCTTCTGTGTGTATCCTCCTCTCTCCTTTGTGTATCCTCTAATCTCTTGCATGTATCATCCTCTCTTCTATTTGTTAGCCTCCTCTCTTTTGTGTGTATCCTCCTCTCTCTTGTATTTATTCTTTTCCCTCTGTGTGTATCCTCCTCTTTCCTGTGTGTATTTCCCTCCCTACTGTGTGTATGCTTCACTCTCCTGTGTGTATCCCCATCTCTTCTTTGTGTATCCCCCCACTCTCCTGTGTGTATCCTCCTCGCTCCTGTGCATAAGCCCCTCTCTCCTGTGTGTATTTTTCTCTCCTGTGTGTATTCCCCTCTCTCCTGTGTGTATCCACCCCTCTTCTGTGTTTACCTTTCTCGCCTGTGTGAATCCCTCTCTCTCCTGTGTGTTTCCCCTCTTTTTTGTGTATCCTCCTCTTTTCTGTGTGTATCCTCCTATCTGCTGTGTGTATTCTCCTCTCTCCTGTGTGTATCTTATTTTCTCCTGTTTGTATCTCCATATCTTGTGTGTATCCCCCTCTCTCCTGTGTGTATTTTCCTGTCTTCTGTGTGTATCCAACGCTCCTGTGTGTATCCCCCTCTCTCTTTTGTGTATGTTTCTCTCCTGTGTGTATACTTTTCTCTCCTGTGTGTATCCTCCTCTCTTTTGTGTGTATTCTTCTCTCTACTGTGTTTATCCCTCTGCTCTCCTGTGTGTTTTCCCCTTCTCTCCTGTGTGTAACACCTTTCTTTCCTGTGTGTATGCCCCCTTTCTCCTGTGTGTATTCCCCTCTTTTGTGTGTATCCCCTCTCTCCTGTTTGTTTACTCCTCTCTCCTGTGTTTATCCTTTTATCTCCTGTGTTTACGCCACTCTCTCCTGTGTGTATCACTCTTTCCTGCGTGTGTACTTTTCTCTCCTGTGTTTATCCCCATTTCTAATTTGTTTGTCACCCTTTAATGTTTGTATGCAGCTCTCTTCTATGTGTATCTTTTCTCCTTTGTGTGTCCCTCTCTTTCCTGTGTGTATTCCCTTATCCTGTGTGTATTCTCCTCTCTCCTGTGTGAATACCCCCTCTCCTGTGTGTACCATCCTCTCTCCCTTGTGTATCACCCCTCTCCTTTGTGTATCCCCCACTACCCTGTGTGTATCTTTCAGTCTCCTGTGTGTATCCTTTCATTTGTGTGAATTTCCCTCTCTCCTGTGTATCCTTCTCTCTTCTGTGTGTATTCTCTCTCCTGTGTGTATTCTTTTCTCTGCTGTGTGTATGTTTCTCTCTCTTGTTTGTACGCCCCTCTTTTTGTGTGTGTCCCCCTCTCCTGTGTGTATATTTTTTTCTCCTGTGTATATCCCACTTTCTTCTGTGTGCATCCCCCTCTCCTGTGTGTATGCCCCTGTTTCCTGTTGTTGTCCCCCTCTCCTGTGTATATTCTACTCTCTCCTGTGTGTATCCTTTCCTCTCATCGGTGTGTTTCTCTCTTTCCTGTGTGTATCCCCCTCTTTTTTGTGTATCTTTCTGCCTTTTTTGGCATCCTCCTTTCTCCTATGTGTACCCTTCTCTCTCCTGTGTGTATCACCCCTCTTCTGTGCGTATCCTCTTCTCTCCTGTATGTATTTCTCTCTGTCCTGTTTGTATCCTCCTCTCTTTTCTGTGTATCCTTCACTTTCCTGTGTGTATTCTCCTCTCTCCTGCGTGTATCCTTCTTTCTCCTGTGTGTCTTCTCGTCTCTCCTGTATGTATCCTTCTCTCTCTTGTGTGCATTCTCCTCTCTCCTGTGTGTATCCTTTTCTCTCCTGTGTGTAGCCTTCTCTCTCCTGTGGGTATCCATTCTCTCTCCTGTGCGTATCCCTCTTTTCTCCTGTGTGTAACCCCCTCTCTCCTGTGTGTATCCCTTATCTTTCCTGTGTGTATTCTTATCTCTCCTCTGTGTATCTCCTCTCTCCATTGTGTATCCTCCTCTCTGCTGTGTGTATCCTCCTTTCTCCTGTTTCTACGCTTCTCGCTCCTGTGTGTATCCCCCTCTCCTGTGTGTGTGTCCCTCTCTCCTGTGTGTATCCCCCTCTCCTGTGTTTATACTCCTCTCTCCTGTGTGTATCCTTTTTTCCTTTGTGTATCCTCTTCTTTCCTGTGTGTACCCCCTTTCTCCTTGTGTACCCTCCAATGTTCTGTGTGTATCACCACTCTCCATGTGTATCCCCCATCTCTTCTGTGTGTATTCCCCTCTCTCGTGTGTATCCCCCTCTCTCCTGCGTGTATTTTCCTCTCTCCTGCGTAAATCCTCCTCTCTGCTCTGTGTATGCCCCACTTCTCCGTGTATCCACCTCTCTCCTGTTTGCATTCCCTTCTCTCCTGTGTGGATCTTCCTCACTCCTGTGTTTATTCCCTCTCTCCTGTGTGTGTCCTCCTCTCTGCTGTGTGTATTCTCCTCTCTTCTGTGTTTATCCGTCTCTCTCCTTTATGTATCCTCTTTTCACCTATGGGAACACTCATCTCTCCTGTGTGTATCACCCCTCTCCTGTGTGTATTCTTCTCTCTCCTGTGTGTATTTTTCTGTCTACCGTGTGTATCCTTCCCTCATTTGTGTGTATCCTCCTCTCTCCTGTGTGTATTTTCTTCTTTCCTGTGTGTATCCTTTTCACTGCTTTGTGTATCCCTTTCTCCTTTGTGTATCTTTCTCTAACCAGTGTGTATCCGCCTTTCTCCTGTGTGTATCCTCCTCTTTTCTTTGTGTATCTTTTTCCTCTCCTGTGTGTATCACCCCTCCCTCCTGTGTGTATCACCCCTCCCTCCTGTGTGTATCCACCCTCTCTCCTGTGTGTATCTTCCCTCTCTCCTGTTTGTATCTTTCTCTCTGTTGTGTGTATTTCCTCTCTCCTGTGTGTATCCTCCTCTCTGCTGTGTGTATCCTCCTCTCTCCTGTGTGTACGCCTCACTCTCCTGTGTGGATCTCCCTGTCCTGTGTTTTTCCTCCTCTCTTTTGTGGGTGTTTTTCTTTCTCTTGTGTGTATCCCCCTCTCCTGTGTTTATGGTCCTCTTTTCTGTGTGTATTTCTCCTCCTGTGTGTATCCTCCTCTTGCCTTTGTTTATCCTCCTCTCTCCTCGGTGTATCCCCCTCTCTCCTGTGTGTATTCTCCTCTCTGCTATGTGTATCCTCCTCTCTCCTGTGTGTACGCCTCACTCTCCTGTGTGCATCTCCCTGTCCTGTGTTTTTCCTCTTCTCTTTTGTGTGTGTTTTTCTTTCTCTTGTGTGTATCCCCCTCTCTTGTGTTTATGGTCCTCTTTTCTGTGTGTATTTCCCCTCCTCTGTGTATTCTCCTCTTGCCTTTTTGTATCCTACTCTCTCCTCGGTGTATCCCCCTCTCTCCTGTGTGTATCCCCCTCTCCTTTGTGTATCCTCCTCTCTCCTGTGTGTATTCTACTTTCTACTGTGTGTACCCTCCTCTCTCCTGTGTGTATCACGCCACTCCTGTATGTATCCTCCTCTCTCTGGTGTATATTTTCCCTCTCTCTTGTGTGTATCCTCCAATCTCCTGCGTGTATCCTCCTCTCTTCTATTTGTATCCTTCTCTTTTTGGTGTGTATCCTCCTCTCTTTTGTATTTATCATTTTTCTCTGTGTGTATCCCCCCTCTCCTGTGTGTATTCCCCTCCCTCCTGTGTGTAGCTTCACTCTCCTGTGTGTATCCTCCTCTCTTTTTTGTGTATTCACCCTCCCTCCTGTGTGTATCCTCCTGTCTCCTGTGCATAAGCCCCTCTTTCCTATGTGTATCCCCCACTTTTGTGTGTTTTCCCCTCTCTCCTGTGTGTATACCCCCTCTTCTGTGTTTATCTCTTCCGCCTGTTCCCACTATCTCCTGTGTGTTTTCCCTCTTCTTGTGTATCCTTCTTTCTCTGGTGTGTATCCTCCTCTCTTATGTGTGTATCCTCCTTTCTCCTGTGTTTATTTTTCTCTTTTTGTTAGTATCTCCCTCTTCTCTGTGTGTATCTCCCTCTCTCCTGTGTGTATCCTCCTCTCTTCTCTGTGCATTCTCCTCTCGCCTGTGTGTATCTTTCTCTCTTCTGTGTGTATCCTCCTCTCTCCTGCCTGTATCCTCCTCTCTCCTGTGTGTATCCCCCTCTATCCTGTGTTTACCCTCCTCTCTTTTGCGTGTATTTTCCTTTCTTCTGTTTGTCTCCTCCTCTCTTTTGTGTGCATCCTCCTCTCTCCTGTGTGTATACCCCTCTCCTGTGTGTATCCTCCTCTCTTTGTGGGTATCCCTTCTCTCTCCTGTGCATATCCCTTTTTTCTCCTGTGTGTAACACCCTCCCTCCTCTGTGTATCTTTTCTCTCTCCTGTGTGTATACCCCTCTCTCCTTTGTGTATCTCCTCTGTCCTGTGTGAATCTTCCTTTCTGCTGTGTGTATCCTGCTTTCTCCAGTGTCTGCGCCCCTCTCTCCTGTGTGTATTTCCCGCTCCTGTGTGTTTAGTCCTCTTTTCTGTGTTTATCCCTTTTTCTCCTGTGTGTATCCCCATCTTTTGTGTGTAAGCCCCTCTCTCCTATGTGTATCTCATTCTCCTGTGTTTATCCTCCTCTCCCCTTTTGTGTATTTTTGTCTTTCCTCTGTTTATTCCCTACTCTCCTGAGTGTATCCCTTTTTCCTTTGTGTATCCTCTTCTCTCCTGTGTGTACCCGCTCTCTGCTGTGTTTACCCTCAACAATTTTGTGTGGATCGCCACTCTCCGTGTTTTCCCACTCTCTCCTGTATGTATCCCCTCTCTTTTGTGTGTATTCCCCACTTCTGTGTGTATCCACCTCTCTCCTGTGTGCATTCCCGTCTCTCCTGTGTGGATCTTTTTTACTTCTGTGTGTATTCCCTCTCTCCTGTGTGTATCCTCCTCTCTGCTGTGTGTATTCTTTTCTTTCCTGTGTGTATGCATCTCTCTCATGTGTGTATCCTGTATTCTTTTGTGTGAATCCTCATCTCTCCTGTTTGTATCTCCACTCTCCTGTTTGTATCCTTCTCTCTCCTGTGTGTATTTTCCTGTCTACCGTTTGTATCCTTCCCTCTTTTGTGAGTATTCTCCTGTCTTTCGTGTGTATGTTATTCATTCCTGTGTGAATCCTCCTCACTCCTGTGTGTATTCCCCTCGCCTGTGTGTACCCTTTTCTCTCCAGTGTGTATCCTCATTTCTCCTGTGTGTAGCCTCCTCTCTCCTGTATGTATCATTTTACTTTCCTGTGTATATCAATCCCCTTTTTTGTATTTTCCCTCTCTCTTGTGTGTATCACCCCTCTCTCCAGTTTGTTTCACCCTCTCTCCTGTGTGTATCCCCTCTCTCCTAAGTGTAACCCCTCCCTTTTTTGTGTATACTTTCTCTCTCCTGTGTGTATTTTCCTCTCTCCTCTGTGTAACCCTCTCTCCTGTGTGTATCTTCCTCTCTGCTGTGTGTATCCTTTTTTCTCCTGTGTGTTTGCTTCTCTCTCCTGTGTGTTTTTCCCCTTTCTGTGTGTATCTTCCTCTCCCTTGTTTTTATCCTTCTTTCTCCTGTGTGTATCACCCTCTCCTGTGTGTATGCCCCTCTTTCCTGTGTGTATTTCTTTCTTCTGTGTTTCTTCTTTTCTTTCTGGTGTGTATCCTCCTCTCTCCTCTGTGAATCCCATACTCTCCTGTGTGTATCCCCCTCTCCTTTGTGTATCCTCTTCTCTCCTTTGTGTACCCACTGTCTCCTGTGTTTACCCTCCACTCTCCTGTGTGTATCACACCTCTCCTGTGTTATGTTTTGACTCTCCAAACGAACGACCATATTAAATGGACTAGTGATTATTCTTCACATGTTCAATATTCAAAGTGGTTATGTGTATTACTCAGCGTTACACAGAATTAGAGTTCATATGAAATAGACTCCTGATTGCCACCCTGGTGTGTATCATTCAGGAAGGCACTTAATTCATGGCTATCTTAAACAGTGTTCTGATTACTCCATAGAAGTTTATTATTCACTGAATCTTTGAATGAGAGGCCATACAAAATAGACACCTGACTATCGCTCCATTGTGAATTATTCAATAAGGATCTAAATGATTGGAAGAATGAAATAGACTCCTGAGAATTTCCCAGGTGTGTATCATTCAGGAAGGCACAGAATGAGTGGACATATAAAAATGCTCGACTATTACCCTGGTGTAAATTATTCACTGAGGATCTAAATGAGTGGCTACATGAAGTAGACTCTTAACTCTTCCCCAGGTGTTTATTATTGAATGAGACTCTGACTCAGTGGACATAAAAAAGAGACTCAGGTGTATTGCCCAGGTGTTCATTACTTACAGAGACTATGAATGTGCAGGCATTTGAAGTACAAACTTGACTGTTTCTGAGGGGAGTATTATTCACAGAGACCCAGAACGAGTGGCCATGTGAAACACATTCCTGACTTATCAGATATACATTTTATTCACTAAAACACTGAAAGAATGGCCTTATAAAATAGACCACATTTTACTCCACAGGTGTCTGTTATTTTTTGACTCTCTGAACGAACCACCATATTAAATGGACCAGTGATTATTCTTCACATGTGCAATATTCAAAGTGGTTCTGTATGAGTGTCCATATCAAATAGTATCATGACTCTCACACATGTGTGTATCATTCAAGGAGCTGCTTAATTTGGGGCTACCGTCAATAGGGTCCTCACTCCCCCACAGCTGTTTATTATGCACTGAAGCTCTGAATGAGAGGCCATATGAAATAAACTCCTTACTATTGCCCCATTGTGCATTAGTTGTTAATGCTGTCATTGAGTGGCCATATGACCTGGACTCTGACTATTCCCAAGGTGTGTATTCTTCAGTCACTTTCTGAACGAGTAACCACATAAAACAGACCCCTGACTCTGTCCTCTTGTCTATTTCTTAGCTCTGCATTTTCCACTGAGATGCTGGGTGAATGGTCATATCAAATAGCCTTCAGACAATTATCCAGGTGTGCATTATTCAGTGAGTCTTTTAATAATTGACTATATATAATAGAATCCTGAGTATTTTCCAGATATATATGATTCTTCACTGAGGAACTGAATAAGTGACCATGTCAAGTACACTCCTCACATTTCCATACGTCTGTATTATTCTGTGAGGCTCTGAATGTGTGGCCAAAAAATAGAGACCCCTATATGCTACTCAGGCGTGAGATTTTATTTTCGGTTCTAAATGAGTGTCTATACAAAATAGAATCCTGACTTTCCCAAGGTGTCTGTTATTCAGTTAGGCTCTGAGTATGTGGCTATATGAAATAGAATTCTGACTACAATACAGGTGTTCTTTACTCAATGAACCTCTGAAGAAATGCAACATGTAATAGCGTCCAGAGTATTCCTCAGGTATTTATTATTAACTGAGGCTCTGAAACTTTGGCCATATGAAATTGTTCCCCGGCTAGTCTACAGGCGTGTATTATTGACTCTGACTCTAAATATTTGGGCATATGGAATAGACTAGTGACTATTCCAAAGTTGTGTATTACTGACTCAGGCTTTGATTTTGTGGCCATATAAAATAGACTAGTGTCTATTCCACACGTGTGCATTATTCTCTTAGGCTGTAAATGAAAGGCTATGTAAACTACACTCCTAACACTTCCCCAGGTGTGTGTCACTCACTGAGGCTCTTTTTTATGACCATATGAAAGAGGAGGCGGTCTATCTCAAATAATTTTATTATTCAGTGAATCTCTGTATGAGTGGCTATATAAAATAGACTGCTGAGTACTTTACATTTGTGCATTATTAATTGAGGTTACGAGTCAGTGGCCATATAAAATGTAATCCTGACTAATCCACACGTGCATATTATCCACTGAGGCTATAAATGTGTTTCCAAATGAAATAGACTCCTGGCTACTTCACAGGTCTGCATTATTTACCGAGGCTCTGAATGAATGTCTATCGAAAATAGACTCCAAATTATTCTCCAGGTGTGTATTATTCAGTGGGCTTCAGAGGATGTGGCCATAGTAATTATATTGTTTACTATATCAACGGTTTGTCTTATGCACTGAGTTTCTGAATATGTGTCTACATGAAAGCGTGTCCTCACTAAACCACATATTTTTAAAAAATTTTATTGCATTATAGGTTTTGGGGTACATGTGCAGAACGTGCAAGATAGTTGCATAGGTACACACATGGCAGTGTGTTTTGCTGCCTTCCTCCCCTTCACCCACACCTGGCATTTATCATCAGGCTAAACCTCCCCAGCCCCCCCCCCGCTGTCCCTCCCCCATTCCCCCGAATAGACCCCAGTGTGTAGAAGACCGACTCTCTGTGTCCATGTGTTCTCATTTTCTCACCCACCTATGAGTGAGTATGTGCGGTATTTCTTTTTCTGTTCTTGTGTCAGTTTGCTGAGAATGATGTTCTCCAGATTCATCCATGTCCTTACAAAAGACACAAACTCATCATTTTTGTTTGCTGCATAATATTTCATGTAAACCACATTTTTCAATGACACATTGAATGAGAGGCAACATGAAAAAGTCTCCTAACGATTCCACAGGGGTGCATTATTTAGTGAGACTCTGAATGAGGAGATACAGGTAAATTTTGACTATTTATCCAGGTGTGTACCTTTAGTGAGGCTCTCAACGGGTAGCCATAGGAAAGAGACTTCTGACTATTCCGCAGGTGTGAATTATTTAGTGATTCTCTGAATGAGTGGCCACAAAATATAGACTCCAGACTATATCACAAGTGTGTAATATTCAGTGAGGCTGTGAAAGAAGAACCATATGAAAGAGAATTCTATTGCCTCCACATGTGCGTTATTCACCATTTGTCTGAATGAGTAGCTGTATGACATAGACACCTCATTACACTCAATGTGTTTATTATTCCAACAGCATTGGTATGAGTGTCCATACCAAATAGACTCCTGAAACTCCCCCAGATTTGTATTAATCAGCGTTACACAGAATTATAGTTCATATAAAATAGACTCCAGACTACCACACAGGTGTGTGTCATTCAGGAAGGCACTTAAACCATGGGTATTTTAAACAGTGTACTAATTACTCCATAGAAGTTCATTATTCACTGAAACTCTGAAGGAGAGGCCATACAAAATAAACACCTGACTATTGCTCCATTGTCAATTATTCAATAAGGTTCAAAATGACTGGTACTATTAAATAGAATACTGGAGGGGGAGGAGGCAAGATGGCGTCATAGAGGTGACTCAGGATTGCAGCTCTCAGTGAAGGCGCAGAGGGTGAGTCCTAGCCGCATTCTTGGATGTTCCTTTTATGCCCACAGAGCGTTGAAAGTCCCAGGTGTGGGAGAGACATGGGACGCTTGCACAGCCGGCTAACGCAGCCGGATCCCACCGCCTCTTCGGCCAGCGCCACAGTGGGACCCGGCACGGAACTCACTGGTCTGGGTGCCCTGTTAAACCGGCAATCTGAGATTTGAAAGGGCAGACTGGCATGTTCATCTGATTGAACGGGACTTGGACAATGAGCCAGACCAGGAGTTTCCTTGGAAGCGTGATCTGAGCCAGGGTAGTGGGCAGCGGCATGGGAGATCACATGGATCCCAGGGCCCTATCGGGAGGCTACTGGGGCGCCAGTGAGAGAGTCGACTTTTCAGCATGGGGAGATGACAAGAGAGAGAGAGAGGACGGACTCTGAGGCAGGGAGCTGGGTGACTGGGCTCGGCGGGTACCATGCTCACGGGGACAAGCAGGGCAGTGACTGGAGATGCTTGGGGCTGAGAGTTTTGCTGCCGGCATACAGGATGGTGCAGCTTGGTGAGGGAGCGGCATCCACCATTGCTGACGCAGTCCACCCCCACTGAAGTACCGCCCAGGACTGACGCAGCCTGCCATTGCCGAGGCAACCTGCCATAACAGAGAGACTCCGTGCTCCACAGCAGAAGGGAGCCCAGCAGCAACGGGGCGGACCCACGCTAGCAGGTCAGAGCCCCGGCAGGCAAATAGTGAATAGACTGCCACCTAGTGGGGCAGGACAGTGCAACAGATATTCATAAAGAAAGCCCCAACTCCCTGAGACAGAGCATCTAAGGGGGGGACAAAAAGGGTGGTGTTTTATGAGTTCTATAGCAGCAGACATAAACAACCTCCCAACAACACTGAATGAACAACGGAGCACATAGCTCAGCACTGGAACTCCTATAAAGCACAGACTGTCTACTCAAGCAGCTCCCTGACACCTGTATATTCAAGGAGTCACCCCAGAAAAGGACTAATCAGACTGATATTTGGCTGGCATTATTCTGGAACAAGGACAGCAGAAGAAGAAACTGGTATCATCCCTCACTGTTCCACAGCTGCTGCAGGTATACCCCAGACAAGCAGGGCCTGGAGTGGACTTCAGCACTCATACAGCAGAGGGGATAGACCATTAGAGGGAAAACTAACTAACAGAAATACTTCATCATCAACAATCTCAGCGTCCACAAAGACACCCAATTGAAAAATCAGCAACTACTAAGACGACAGGCGAATAAATCGATAAAGATGGAAAGAAACCAGTGCAAAGAGGAGGAAAGCACCCGAAACCAAAAGACCTAACCTCCAAAAAAGGACCAAAACTCCTCACCAGCAAGGGAACAAAGCTGGACGGAGAATGAGTGTGACGAAATGACGGAATCAGACTTCAGAATGTGGATAATGACAAACTTCAGTGAGCTAAAGGAACATGTAATAAACCAGTGCAAAGAAAATAAGAACCTTGAAAAAAGATTTGAAAAAAGATTCGAGGAATTGATAACAAGAATGGACAACTTAGAGAGGAATACGAATGAATTGAAGGAGCTGAAAAATACAACACGAGAACTTCGCGAAGCATGCGCAAGTTTCAACAGCCGAATTGACCAAGCAGAAGAAAGAATATCAGAAGTTGAAGATCAACTCAATGAAATAAAACGAGAAACCAAGATTAAAGAGAAAAGTACAAAAAGGAATGAACAAAATCTCCAAGAAATGTGGGACTATGTGAAGAGACCCAACCTACGTTTCATAGGTGTACCAGAATGTGATGAAGAGAATGAATCCAAGCTGGAAAACACTCTTCAGGATATTATCCAGGAAAATTTCCCCAACCTAGCAAGACAGGTCAATACTCAACTCCAGGAAATACAGAGAACACCACAAAGATACTCGGCAAGAAGAGCAACCCCACGGCACATAATCGTCAGATTCACCAGGGTTGAAACGAAGGAGAAAATGCTAAGGGCAGCCAGAGAGAAAGGTCGGGTTACCCACAAAGGGAAGCCCATCAGACTCACAGCAGATCTCTCGGCAGAGACTCTACAAGCCAGAAGAGAGTGGGGGCCAATATTCAACATCCTTAAAGAAAAGAACTTTCAACCCAGAATTTCATAACCAGCCAAACTGAGCTTCATAAGTGAAGGAAAAATAAAATCCTTCACGAACAAGCAAGTACTCAGAGATTTTGTTACCTCTAGGCCTGCTTTACAAGAGCTCCTGAAAGAGGCACTACACATAGAAAGAAACAACCAGTTCCAGCCTTCCTAAAAGCATACCAAATGCTAAAGACCATCAACAAAATGAAGAATGTACATGAACCAACGGGCAAAACTGCCAGCTAGCATAAAAATGGCAGTATCAAATTCACACATAACAATATTAACCCTGAATGTAAATGGGCTAAATGCACCAATCAAAAGACACAGACTGGCAAATTGGATAAAAAACCAAAACCGATCAGTGTGCTGTATCCAGGAAACCCACCTCACACGCAAAGATACACAAAGGCTCAAAATAAAACGATGGAGGAAGATTAACCAAGCAAATGGAGAGCAAAAAAAAAAGCAGGAGTTGCAATTCTCATCTCTGATAAAATAGACTTTAAAGCAACAAAGATCAAAAGGGACAAAGAAGGTCATTACATAATGGTAAAAGGATCGATACAACAAGAAGAGCTAACGATTCTAAATATATATGGACCCAATGTAGGAGCACCCAGATATATAAGGCAAGTTCTTAATGACTTACAAAGAGACTTAGACTCCCACACAATAATAGTGGGAGACTTTAACACTCCACTGTCTATAGCAGACAGATCAACCAGACAGAAAATTAACAAGGATATCCAGGACTTGAACTCAGACCTGGAACAAGCAAACCTGATAGACATTTACAGAACTCTCCACCCCAAATGCACAGAATATACATTCTTCTCAGCACCACATCACACCTACTCCAAAATTGACCACATAATTGGAAGTAAAGCACTCCTCAGCAAATGCAAAACAACGGAAATTATAAAAAACAGTCTCTCAGACCATAGTGCAATCATGTTGGAACTCAGAATTCGGAAACTAACTCAGAACCGCACAGCTTTATGGAAACTGAACAACTGGCTTTTGAATCTTGATTGGATAAACAATGAAATGAAGGCAGAAATAAAGAAGTTCTTTGAAACCAACAACAATGAAGACACAACGTACCAGAATCTCTGGGACACATTTAAAGCAGTCTGTAGAGGAAAATATATAGCAATAAGTGCCCGCATAAGAAGAGTGGAGAGATCCACAATTGACAGCCTATCGTCAAAATTGAAAGAGCTAGAGGAGCAAGATCAAAAAAGCTCAAAACCTAGTCGAAGACAAGAAATAACTAAGATCAGAGCAGAAATGAAGGAGATAGAGACAAGAAAAACCCTTCAAAAAATCAATAAATCTAAGAGCTGGTTTTTTGAAAAGATCAACATTATAGACCACTAGCCAGACTGATAAAAAAGAAAAGAGAGAAAAACCAAATAGATGCAATAAAAAACGATAAAGGGGAAATCACCACAGATTCCACAGAAATTCAAACCATCATCAGAGAATTCTACAAAATCTCTGTGCACACAAACTAGTAAATCAGGAAGAAACGGATAAATTCCTGGATGCCTGTGTCCTCCCAAGCCTAAACCAGGAGGAAGCCGAAACTATTAATAGACCAATAACAAGGTCAGAAGTTGAGGCAGCAATTAAGAGGCTATCACACAAAAAAAGCTTAGGTCCAGATGGGTTCACAGCTGACTTCTACCAGACACACAAAGAGGATCTGGTAGCATTCCTTCTGAAACTATTCCAAATAATCCAAAGAGAGGGAAACCTTCCCAAATCATTTTATGAGACCAACATCATCCTGATACCAAAACCCGACAGAGACTCAACAAGAAAAGAAAACTTCAGGCCAATATCCATGATGAACATAGATGAAAAACTCTTCAATAAATCCTGGCAAATCGATTGCAACAGCACATTAAAAAACTTATCCATCATGATCAAGTAGGATTCATCCCGGGGATGCAAGGCTGGTTCAATATACGCAAGTCTGTAAATGTAATTCACCACATAAACAGAAGCAAAAACAAAAACCACATGATTATCTCAATTGACTCAGAGAAGGCATTTGACAAAATTCAACAGCCCTTTATGCTAAAAACCCTCAATAAACTTGATATAGATGGAACATATCTCAAAGTAATAAAAGCTATTTATGACAAACCAACAGCCAATATCATACTTAATGGGCAAAAACTGGAAGCTTTCCCATTGAAATCCGGCACTAGACAAGGATGCCCTATCTCACCACTTCTATTCAACATAGTACTGGAAGTTCTAGACAGAGCAATCAGGCAAGAAAAAGAAATAAAGGGTATTCAAAAAGGAAAGGTGGAAGCCAAATTGTCTCTATTCTGAGACGACATGATAGTATAACTAGAAGACCCCATCATCTCAGCCCAAAAGCTCCTGCAACTGATAAGCAACTCTTTCAATTTTGACGATAGGCTGTCAATTGTGGATCTCTCCACTCTTCTTATGCGGGCACTTATTGCTATATATTTTCCTCTACAGACTGCTTTAAATGTGTCCCAGAGATTCTGGTACGTTGTGTCTTCATTGTTGTTGGTTTCAAAGAACTTCTTTATTTCTGCCTTCATTTCATTGTTTATCCAATCAAGATTCAAAAGCCAGTTGTTCAGTTTCCATAAAGCTGTGCGGTTCTGAGTTAGTTTCCGAATTCTGAGTTCCAACATGATTGCACTATGGTCTGAGAGACTGTTTTTTATAATTTCCGTTGTTTTGCATTTGCTGAGGAGTGCTTTACTTCCAATTATGTGGTCAATTTTGGAGTAGGTGTGATGTGGTGCTGAGAAGAATGTATATTCTGTGCATTTGGGGTGGAGAGTTCTGTAAATGTCTATCAGGTTTGCTTGTTCCAGGTCTGAGTTCAAGTCCTGGATATCCTTGTTAATTTTCTGTCTGGTTGATCTGTCTGCTATAGACAGTGGAGTGTTAAAGTCTCCCACTATTATTGTGTGGGAGTCTAAGTCTCTTTGTAAGTCATTAAGAACTTGCCTTATATATCTGGGTGCTCCTACATTGGGTCCATATATATTTAGAATCGTTAGCTCTTCTTGTTGTATCGATCCTTTTACCATTATGTAATGACCTTCTTTGTCCCTTTTGATCTTTGTTGCTTTAAAGTCTATTTTATCAGAGATGAGAATTGCAACTCCTGCTTTTTTTTTTTTGCTCTCCATTTGCTTGGTTAATCTTCCTCCATCGTTTTATTTTGAGCCTTTGTGTATCTTTGCGTGTGAGGTGGGTTTCCTGGATACAGCACACTGATCGGTTTTGGTTTTTTATCCAATTTGCCAGTCTGTGTCTTTTGATTGGTGCATTTAGCCCATTTACATTCAGGGTTAATATTGTTATGTGTGAATTTGATACTGCCATTTTTATGCTAGCTGGCAGTTTTGCCCGTTGGTTCATGTACATTCTTCATTTTGTTGATGGTCTTTAGCATTTGGTATGCTTTTAGGAAGGCTGGAACTGGTTGTTTCTTTCTATGTGTAGTGCCTCTTTCAGGAGCTCTTGTAAAGCAGGCCTAGAGGTAACAAAATCTCTGAGTACTTGCTTGTTCGTGAAGGATTTTATTTTTCCTTCACTTATGAAGCTCAGTTTGGCTGGTTATGAAATTCTGGGTTGAAAGTTCTTTTCTTTAAGGATGTTGAATATTGGCCCCCACTCTCTTCTGGCTTGTAGAGTCTCTGCCGAGAGATCTGCTGTGAGTCTGATGGGCTTCCCTTTGTGGGTAACCCGACCTTTCTCTCTGGCTGCCCTTAGCATTTTCTCCTTCGTTTCAACCCTGGTGAATCTGACGATTATGTGCCGTGGGGTTGCTCTTCTTGCCGAGTATCTTTGTGGTGTTCTCTGTATTTCCTGGAGTTGAGTATTGACCTGTCTTGCTAGGTTGGGGAAATTTTCCTGGATAATATCCTGAAGAGTGTTTTCCAGCTTGGATTCATTCTCTTCATCACATTCTGGTACACCTATGAAACGTAGGTTGGGTCTCTTCACATAGTCCCACATTTCTTGGAGATTTTGTTCATTCCTTTTTGTACTTTTCTCTTTAATCTTGGTTTCTCGTTTTATTTCATTGAGTTGATCTTCAACTTCTGATATTCTTTCTTCTGCTTGGTCAATTCGGCTGTTGAAACTTGCGCATGCTTCGCGAAGTTCTCGTGTTGTATTTTTCAGCTCCTTCAATTCATTCGTATTCCTCTCTAAGTTGTCCATTCTTGTTATCAATTCCTCGAATCTTTTTTCAAATCTTTTTTCAAGGTTCTTATTTTCTTTGCACTGGTTTATTACATGTTCCTTTAGCTCACTGAAGTTTGTCATTATCCACATTCTGAAGTCTGATTCCGTCATTTCGTCACACTCATTCTCCGTCCAGCTTTGTTCCCTTGCTGGTGAGGAGTTTTGGTCCTTTTTTGGAGGTTAGGTCTTTTGGTTTCGGGTGCTTTCCTCCTCTTTGCACTGGTTTCTTTCCATCTTTATCGATTTATTCGCCTGTCGTCTTAGTAGTTGCTGATTTTTCAATTGGGTGTCTTTGTGGACGCTGAGATTGTTGATGATGAAGTATTTCTGTTAGTTAGTTTTCCCTCTAATGGTCTATCCCCTCTGCTGTATGAGTGCTGAAGTCCACTCCAGGCCCTGCTTGTCTGGGGTATACCTGCAGCAGCTGTGGAACAGTGAGGGATGATACCAGTTTCTTCTTCTGCTGTCCTTGTTCCAGAATAATGCCAGCCAAATATCAGTCTGATTAGTCCTTTTCTGGGGTGACTCCTTGAATATACAGGTGTCAGGGAGCTGCTTGAGTAGACAGTCTGTGCTTTATAGGAGTTCCAGTGCTGAGCTATGTGCTCCGTTGTTCATTCAGTGTTGTTGGGAGGTTGTTTATGTCTGCTGCTATAGAACTCATAAAACACCACCCTTTTTGTCCCCCCCTTAGATGCTCTGTCTCAGGGAGTTGGGGCTTTCTTTATGAATATCTGTTGCACTGTCCTGCCCCACTAGGTGGCAGTCTATTCACTATTTGCCTGCCGGGGCTCTGACCTGCTAGCGTGGGTCCGCCCCGTTGCTGCTGGGCTCCCTTCTGCTGTGGAGCACGGAGTCTCTCTGTTATGGCAGGTTGCCTCGGCAATGGCAGGCTGCGTCAGTCCTGGGCGGTACTTCAGTGGGGGTGGACTGCGTCAGCAATGGTGGATGCCGCTCCCTCACCAAGCTGCACCATCCTGTATGCCGGCAGCAAAACTCTCAGCCCCAAGCATCTCCAGTCACTGCCCTGCTTGTCCCCGTGAGCATGGTACCCGCCGAGCCCAGTCACCCAGCTCCCTGCCTCAGAGTCCGTCCTCTCTCTCTCTCTTGTCATCTCCCCATGCTGAAAAGTCGACTCTCTCACTGGCGCCCCAGTAGCCTCCCGATAGGGCCCTGGGATCCATGTGATCTCCCATGCCGCTGCCCACTACCCTGGCTCAGATCACGCTTCCAAGGAAACTCCTGGTCTGGCTCATTGTCCAAGTCCCGTTCAATCAGATGAACATGCCAGTCTGCCCTTTCAAATCTCAGATTGCCGGTTTAACAGGGCACCCAGACCAGTGAGTTCCGTGCCGGGTCCCACTGTGGCGCTGGCCGAAGAGGCGGTGGGATCCGGCTGCGTTAGCCGGCTGTGCAAGCGTCCCATGTCTCTCCCACACCTGGGACTTTCAACGCTCTGTGGGCATAAAAGGAACATCCAAGAATGCGGCTAGGACTCACCCTCTGCGCCTTCACTGAGAGCTGCAATCCTGAGTCACCTCTATGACGCCATCTTGCCTCCTCCCCCTCCAGTATTCTATTTAATAGTACCAGTCATTTTGAACCTTATTGAATAATTGACAATGGAGCAATAGTCAGGTGTTTATTTTGTATGGCCTCTCCTTCAGAGTTTCAGTGAATAATGAACTTCTATGGAGTAATTAGTACACTGTTTAAAATACCCATGGTTTAAGTGCCTTCCTGAATGACACACACCTGTGTGGTAGTCTGGAGTCTATTTTATATGAACTATAATTCTGTGTAACGCTGATTAATACAAATCTGGGGGAGTTTCAGGAGTCTATTTGGTATGGACACTCATACCAATGCTGTTGGAATAATAAACACATTGAGTGTAATGAGGTGTCTATGTCATACAGCTACTCATTCAGACAAATGGTGAATAACGCACATGTGGAGGCAATAGAATTCTCTTTCATATGGTTCTTCTTTCACAGCCTCACTGAATATTACACACTTGTGATATAGTCTGGAGTCTATATTTTGTGGCCACTCATTCAGAGAATCACTAAATAATTCACACCTGCGGAATAGTCAGAAGTCTCTTTCCTATGGCTACCCGTTGAGAGCCTCACTAAAGGTACACACCTGGATAAATAGTCAAAATTTACCTGTATCTCCTCATTCAGAGTCTCACTAAATAATGCACCCCTGTGGAATCGTTAGGAGACTTTTTCATGTTGCCTCTCATTCAATGTGTCATTGAAAAATGTGGTTTACATGAAATATTATGCAGCAAACAAAAATGATGAGTTTGTGTCTTTTGTAAGGACATGGATGAATCTGGAGAACATCATTCTCAGCAAACTGACACAAGAACAGAAAAAGAAATACCGCACATACTCACTCATAGGTGGGTGAGAAAATGAGAACACATGGACACAGAGAGTCGGTCTTCTACACACTGGGGTCTATTCGGGGGAATGGGGGAGGGACAGCGGGGGGGGGGGGGCTGGGGAGGTTTAGCCTGATGATAAATGCCAGGTGTGGATGAAGGGGAGGAAGGCAGCAAAACACACTGCCATGTGTGTACCTATGCAACTATCTTGCACGTTCTGCACATGTACCCCAAAACCTATAATGCAATAAAATTTTTTAAAAATATGTGGTTTAGTGAGGACACGCTTTCATGTAGACACATATTCAGAAACTCAGTGCATAAGACAAACCGTTGATATAGTAAACAATATAATTACTATGGCCACATCCTCTGAAGCCCACTGAATAATACACACCTGGAGAATAATTTGGAGTCTATTTTCGATAGACATTCATTCAGAGCCTCGGTAAATAATGCAGACCTGTGAAGTAGCCAGGAGTCTATTTCATTTGGAAACACATTTATAGCCTCAGTGGATAATATGCACGTGTGGATTAGTCAGGATTACATTTTATATGGCCACTGACTCGTAACCTCAATTAATAATGCACAAATGTAAAGTACTCAGCAGTCTATTTTATATAGCCACTCATACAGAGATTCACTGAATAATAAAATTATTTGAGATAGACCGCCTCCTCTTTCATATGGTCATAAAAAAGAGCCTCAGTGAGTGACACACACCTGGGGAAGTGTTAGGAGTGTAGTTTACATAGCCTTTCATTTACAGCCTAAGAGAATAATGCACACGTGTGGAATAGACACTAGTCTATTTTATATGGCCACAAAATCAAAGCCTGAGTCAGTAATACACAACTTTGGAATAGTCACTAGTCTATTCCATATGCCCAAATATTTAGAGTCAGAGTCAATAATACACGCCTGTAGACTAGCCGGGGAACAATTTCATATGGCCAAAGTTTCAGAGCCTCAGTTAATAATAAATACCTGAGGAATACTCTGGACGCTATTACATGTTGCATTTCTTCAGAGGTTCATTGAGTAAAGAACACCTGTATTGTAGTCAGAATTCTATTTCATATAGCCACATACTCAGAGCCTAACTGAATAACAGACACCTTGGGAAAGTCAGGATTCTATTTTGTATAGACACTCATTTAGAACCGAAAATAAAATCTCACGCCTGAGTAGCATATAGGGGTCTCTATTTTTTGGCCACACATTCAGAGCCTCACAGAATAATACAGACGTATGGAAATGTGAGGAGTGTACTTGACATGGTCACTTATTCAGTTCCTCAGTGAAGAATCATATATATCTGGAAAATACTCAGGATTCTATTATATATAGTCAATTATTAAAAGACTCACTGAATAATGCACACCTGGATAATTGTCTGAAGGCTATTTGATATGACCATTCACCCAGCATCTCAGTGGAAAATGCAGAGCTAAGAAATAGACAAGAGGACAGAGTCAGGGGTCTGTTTTATGTGGTTACTCGTTCAGAAAGTGACTGAAGAATACACACCTTGGGAATAGTCAGAGTCCAGGTCATATGGCCACTCAATGACAGCATTAACAACTAATGCACAATGGGGCAATAGTAAGGAGTTTATTTCATATGGCCTCTCATTCAGAGCTTCAGTGCATAATAAACAGCTGTGGGGGAGTGAGGACCCTATTGACGGTAGCCCCAAATTAAGCAGCTCCTTGAATGATACACACATGTGTGAGAGTCATGATACTATTTGATATGGACACTCATACAGAACCACTTTGAATATTGCACATGTGAAGAATAATCACTGGTCCATTTAATATGGTGGTTCGTTCAGAGAGTCAAAAAATAACAGACACCTGTGGAGTAAAATGTGGTCTATTTTATAAGGCCATTCTTTCAGTGTTTTAGTGAATAAAATGTATATCTGATAAGTCAGGAATGTGTTTCACATGGCCACTCGTTCTGGGTCTCTGTGAATAATACTCCCCTCAGAAACAGTCAAGTTTGTACTTCAAATGCCTGCACATTCATAGTCTCTGTAAGTAATGAACACCTGAGTCTCTTTTTTATGTCCACTGAGTCAGAGTCTCATTCAATAATAAACACCTGGGGAAGAGTTAAGAGTCTACTTCATGTAGCCACTCATTTAGATCCTCAGTGAATAATTTACACCAGGGTAATAGTGTAAATACACCTGAGTCTCTTTTTTATGTCCACTGAGTCAGAGTCTCATTCAATAATAAACACCTGGGGAAGAGTTAAGAGTCTACTTCATGTAGCCACTCATTTAGATCCTCAGTGAATAATTTACACCAGGGTAATAGTCGAGCATTTTTATATGTCCACTCATTCTGTGCCTTCCTGAATGATACACACCTGGGAAATTCTCAGGAGTCTATTTCATTCTTCCAATCATTTAGATCCTTATTGAATAATTCACAATGGAGCGATAGTCAGGTGTCTATTTTGTATGGCCTCTCATTCAAAGATTCAGTGAATAATAAACTTCTATGGAGTAATCAGAACACTGTTTAAGATAGCCATGAATTAAGTGCCTTCCTGAATGATACACACCAGGGTGGCAATCAGGAGTCTATTTCATATGAACTCTAATTCTGTGTAACGCTGAGTAATACACATAACCACTTTGAATATTGAACATGTGAAGAATAATCACTAGTCCATTTAATATGGTCGTTCGTTTGGAGAGTCAAAACATAACACAGGAGAGGTGTGATACACACAGGAGAGTGGAGGGTAAACACAGGAGACAGTGGGTACACAAAGGAGAGAAGAGGATACACAAAGGAGAGGGGGATACACACAGGAGAGTATGGGATTCACAGAGGAGAGAGGAGGATACACACCAGAAAGAAAAGAAGAAACACAGAAGAAAGAAATACACACAGGAAAGAGGGGCATACACACAGGAGAGGGTGATACACACAGGAGAAAGAAGGATAAAAACAAGGGAGAGGAAGATACACACAGAAAGGGGAAAAACACACAGGAGAGAGAAGCAAACACACAGGAGAAAAAAGGATACACACAGCAGAGAGGAAGATACACACAGGAGAGAGGGTTACACAGAGGAGAGAGGAAAATACACACAGGAGAGAGAAAGTATACACAAAAAAGGGAGGGGTTACACTTAGGAGAGAGGGGATACACACAGGAGAGAGGGTGAAACAAACTGGAGAGAGGGGTGATACACACAAGAGAGAGGGAAAATACAAAAAAGGGGATTGATATACACAGGAAAGTAAAATGATACATACAGGAGAGAGGAGGCTACACACAGGAGAAATGAGGATACACACTGGAGAGAAAAGGGTACACACAGGCGAGGGGAATACACACAGGAGTGAGGAGGATTCACACAGGAATGAATAACATACACACGAAAGACAGGAGAATACTCACAAAAGAGGGAAGGATACAAACGGTAGACAGGAAAATACACACAGGAGAGAGAAGGATACAAACAGGAGAGTGGAGATACAAACAGGAGAGATGAGGATTCACACAAAAGAATACAGGATACACACATGAGAGAGATGCATACACACAGGAAAGAAAAGAATACACACAGCAGAGAGGAGGATACACACAGGAGAGAGGGAATACACACAGAAGTAAAAAAGATCCACACAGGAGAGACGGGAATGCACACAGGAGAGAGGTGGATACACACAGAAGTGGGGAATACACACAAAAGAGAGGGGATACATACAGGAGAGAGTGGGAAAACACGGAGAGTGGCGATCCACACAAAATTGTTGAGGGTAAACACAGCAGAGAGCGGGTACACACAGGAGAGAAGAGGATACACAAAGGAAAAAGGGATACACTCAGGAGAGTAGGGAATAAACAGAGGAAAGACAAAAATACACAAAAGGGGAGAGGAGGATAAACACAGGAGAATGAGATACACATAGGAGAGAGGGGCTTACACACAAAAGATGGGGATACACACAGGAGAAAAAGGGATAAACACAGAAAAGAGGACTAAACACACAGGAGCGGGAAATACACACAGGAGAGAGGGGCGCAGACACTGGAGAAAGCAGGATACACACAGCAGAAAGGAAGATTCACACAGGACAGAGGAGATACACAAAGGAGAGAGGGGTATACACACAGGAGAGAGAAAAGATACACAGAGGAGGGAGGGTGTTACACACAGGAGAAAAAATGGATATGCACAGGAGAGAGAAGGGATACCCACAAAGAGAGGAGGATACACACAGGAGAGGGGTATACACACAGGAGAGAGGAGGATGCACACAAAAGAGAGGAGGAGACAAACAGAAGAAAGGAAAATACACGCAAAAGAGAGGAGGGTAAACACAGGATAGAGGGGGATACACACAGGAGAGAGGAGGATACAGGCAGGAGAGAGGAGGATACACACAGAAGAGAGAAAGATACACACAGGCGAGAGGAGAATGCACAGAGAAGAGAGGAGGATACACACAGGAGAGAGGGAGATACACACAGAGAAGAGGGAGATACTAACAAAAGAGAAAAATAAACACAGGAGAAAGGAGGATACACACATAAGAGAGGAGGATACACACCAGAGAAAGAAGGATACACAAGAAGAGGGAAAACACACAGGAGATAGTGGGAACAGGCGGAAGAGATAAACACAGAAGAGGGGGTATACACACAGGAGAGAGGGGAAAACACACAAAAGTGGGGGATACACATAGGAAAGAGGGGCTTATGCACAGGAGACAGGAGGATACACACAGGAGGGAGGGTGAATACACAAAAAAGAGAGGAGGATACACACAGGAGAGTGAAGCTACACACAGGAGGGAGGGGAATACACACAGGAGAGGGGGGATACACACAGAGAAAAATGATAAATACAAAAGAGAGGAGGATACACACCAAAAAGAGAAGGATACAAATAGAAGAGAGGAGGATACACGCAGGAGATTGGAGGATACACACAAGAGAGAGGGAAAATATACACCAGAGAGAGGAGGATACATACAGGAGTGGCGTGATACACACAGGAGAGAGGAGGGTACACACAGTAGAAAGTAGAATACACACAGGAGAGAGGAGGATACACAAAGGAGAGGGGGATACACACAGGAGAGAGGGGGATACACCGAGGAGAGAGTAGGATACAAAAAGGCAAGAGGAGAATACACAGAGGAGGGGAAATACACACAGAAAAGAGGACCATAAACACAAGAGAGGGGGATACACACAAGAGAAAGAAAAACACACACAAAAGAGAAGAGGAAAAACACAGGACAGGGAGATGCACACAGGAGAGTGAGGCGTACACACAGGAGAGAGGAGGATACACATAGCAGAGAGGAGAATACACACAGGAGAGAGGGGGATACACCGAGGAGAGAGGAGGATAAACAAAGGCAAGAGGAGGATACACACAGGAGGAGAAATACACACAGAAAAGAGGACCATAAACACAGGAGAGGGGGATACACACAAGAGAAAGAAAAACACCCACAAAAGAGAGGAGGAAAAACACAGGACAGGGAGATCCACACAGGAGAGTGAGGCGTACACACAGGAGAGAGGAGGATACACACAGCAGAGAGGAGGATACACACAGGAGAGAGGAAATACACACAACAGAGAGAAAGATACAAACAGGAGAGAGGGAAGATACACACAGGAGAGAGGGTGGATACACACAGGAGGGAGGGGTGATACACACAGGAGGGAGGGGTGATACACACAGGAGAGGAAAAAGATACACAAAGAAAAGAGGAGGATACACACAGGAGAAAGGCGGATACACACTGGTTAGAGAAAGATACACAAAGGAGAAAGGGATACACAAAGCAGTGAAAAGGATACACACAGGAAAGAAGAAAATACACACAGGAGAGAGGAGGATACACACAAATGAGGGAAGGATACACACGGTAGACAGAAAAATACACACAGGAGAGAGAAGAATACACACAGGAGAGGGGTGATACACACAGGAGAGATGAGTGTTCCCATAGGTGAAAAGAGGATACATAAAGGAGAGAGACGGATAAACACAGAAGAGAGGAGAATACACACAGCAGAGAGGAGGACACACACAGGAGAGAGGGAATAAACACAGGAGTGAGGAAGATCCACACAGGAGAGAAGGGAATGCAAACAGGAGAGAGGTGGATACACGGAGAAGTGGGGCATACACAGAGCAGAGAGGAGGATTTACGCAGGAGAGAGGAAAATACACGCAGGAGAGAGGGGGATACACACGAGAGAGGGGAATACACACAGAAGAGATGGGGGATACACATGGAGAGTGGTGATACACACAGAACATTGGAGGGTACACAAGGAGAAAGGGGGTACACACAGGAAAGAAGAGGATACACAAAGGAAAAAAGGATACACACAGGAGAGAGGAGTATAAACACAGGAGAGGGGGATACACACAGGAGAGAGGGACACACACACAGGAGAGGGGGATACACACAGGAGCGAGAAGCGTAGAAACAGGAGAAAGGAGGATACACACAGCAGAGAGGAGGATACACAATGGAGAGAGGAGATACACAGAGGAGAGATAAGAATACACACAGGAAAGATAAGGGATACACACAGGAGAGAGGGGGTTACACACAGGAGAAAAGAGGGATACGCACAGGAGAGAGAATGGATACCCACAGGAGAGAGAAGGCTACACACAGGAGAGAAAAGGATACACACAGGAGAGAGGAGAATGCACACAAGAGAGAGAAGGATACATACAGGAGAGACGAGAAGACACACAGGAGAAAGAAGGATACACGCAGGAGAGAGGAGAATACACACAGGAAAGTGAAGGATACACAGAAAAGAGAGGAGGATACAAACAGGACAGAGAGAAATACATACAGGAGAGAAGAGGATACGCACAGAAGAGGGGTGATACACACAGGAGAGAGAAGGGTACACATAGGAGAAAGGAGGATGCCAAAAAAGGCAGAAAGATACACAAAAAAGAGGGGGATACACACAGGAAAGAGAGAAACACACCGATGAGAGGAAAGGATACACACAGGAGAGAGTAGAATATACACAGGAGAGGGGGACAACAACAGGAAACAGGGGCATACACACAGGAGAGGGGGATGCACACAGAAGAAAGTGGGATATACACAGGAGAAAAAAATATACACACAGGAGAGGGGGACACACACAAAAAGAGGGGCGTACAAACAAGAGAGAGAAACATACACACAGCAGAGAAAAGAATACACACAGGAGAGAGAATACACACAGAAGAGAGAAGGATACACAGGAGAGAGGGAAATTCACACAAATGAAAGGATACACACAGGAGACTGAAAGATACACACAGGGTAGTGGGGGATACACAAAGGAGAGGGGTGATACACAAGGGAGAGAGGATGGTACACACAGGAGAGGGGGTATTCACACAGGAGAGAGGAGAATACACACAGGATAAGGGAATACACACAGGAAAGAGAGGGACACACAAAGGAGAAAAGATACACATAGAAGAGAGCTGCATACAAACATTAAAGGGTGACAAACAAATTAGAAATGGGGATAAACACAGGAGAGAAAAGTACACACGCAGGAAAGAGTGATACACACAGGAGAGAGTGGCGTAAACACAGGAGATAAAAGGATAAACACAGGAGAGAGGAGTAAACAAACAGGAGAGAGGGGATACACACAAAAGAGGGGAATACACACAGGAGAAAGGGGGCATACACACAGGAAAGAAAGGTGTTACACACAGGAGAGAAGGGGAAAACACACAGGAGAGCAGAGGGATAAACACAGTAGAGAGAAGAATACACACAAAAGAGAGGAGGATACACACAGGAGAGAAAAGTATACACACAGGAGAGAAACATACACAAAAGAGAGAGGGGGATACACACAGGAGCGTTGGATACACACAGAAGACAGGAAAATACACACAGGAGAGAGGGGGATACACACAAGATATGGAGATACAAACAGGAGAAAATAAGATACACACAGGAGAGAGGAGAATACACACAGCAGATAGGAGGATACACACAGAAAAGAGGAGGATACACAAAAAAGAGGGGAAACACACAGGAGAGAGAGGGATTCACACAGGCGAGAAAGGTAAACACAGAAGAGGGGTGGATACACACAGGAGAGAGGGGAATACACACAGGAGAGAAAAATACACACAGGAGAGAGGGGCTTATGCACAGGAGCGAGGAGGATACACACAGGAGAGTGGGGGGATACACAAAGAAGAGATGGGGATACACACAGGAGAGTGAAGCATACACACAGTAGGGAGGGAAATACACACAGGAAAGAGGAGGATACACACAGAGGGAAAAGAATAAATACAAGAGAGAGGAGGATACACACAAAAGAGAGGAGGCTAACAAATAGAAGAGAGGATGATACATGCAAGAGATTAGAGGATACACAAAGGAGAGAGGAGGATACACACAGAAGAGGGAAGAATACACACAGGAGAGAGGAGGATAAACACAAAAGAGAGGAGAATACACACAGGAGAGAGAAGGTTTCGCACAGAATATAGGGGCATTCACACAGTAGAGAGGGTGATACACACAGGAGAGAGGAGAATACACAAAGGAGAGAGGGGCATACACACAGGAGAGAGAAAAAATACACACAAAAGAGAGGAGGATACACACAAAATAGATGAGGATACACACAGGAAAGAAGAGAATACACACAGGAGAGATAAGGATACACATAGGAGAGAGGGGGATACACACAGGAGAGAGGGGATACACACAGGAGAGAGGGAATATACACACAGAATAGAGGAGGATACACACAGAAAAGATGGGGATACACATCGAAGGAAAAAGGATACATAAAGGAGAGGGGAGGTTATACACAGAAGAGAGAAGAATACACAGAGGAGAGAGAAGGATACACACAGGAGACGGGGATACACAGAGGGTAGGGGGCATACACACATAAAATGGGGATAAACACAGTAGTAAAAGGGTACACTCAGAAGAGAGGAGAATACTCACAGGAAAAGGTGAAACAAACAGGAGAAAGAAATACACACAGGTGAGAAAAGGATACACACAGGAGGGAGGGGCGTAAGCACAGGAAAGTGGGGATACACAGTGGAGAGAGGGGGATACACAAAGGAGAAAGGGATACACACAGGAGAGAAAAATACACACAGGAGCGAGGGGAATGCACAGAGGAGAAAGGGAAATACACACAGGAAAGAGGAAGATACACACAGGAGAGATAATGAAACACACAGGAGAGGGGGGATACACACAGTAGAGAGGAAGATACACACAGGAGAGAGAAGGCTACAAAGATGAGAGAGGAAGATACACACAGGAGAGAGGGAGATACACACAGGAGAGAGGAGTATACACAGGAGAGAGTGGGATACACACAGGAGAGTGGGGTATACACAAAAGAGAGAGTGGCATACACACAGGAGAGAGGGGGATACACACAAGAGAGAGAATGATACACAAAGGAGAGAGGAGGATACACGCAGGAGAGAGAAGTATACACAGGAGAACGTGGGACACACACAGGAGAGAGGAGGATACACAAAGGAGAGAAAAATACACACAGGTGAGAGGAAGATACACACAGGAGAGTGGGGCGTACACACAGAAGAGTGTGGTTACACAAATGAGAGAGGTGGATACACAAAGGAGATAGGGGAAAAACACAGGAGAGGGGGATACATACAGAAGAGAGGGACATAGACAAAGGAGAGGGGATGATACACGCAGAAGAGAGGAGGATACACACAGGTGAGAAGGAGATACACACAGGAGAGAGGGGGAATAAACACAAGAGAGAGAAAAATACATAAAGGAGACAGGAGGATACACAGAGGTGATAGGAAGATATACACAGGAAAGAGAATAATACACACAGAAGAAAGGGGGATACCGACAGTAGAGAGGGAGATACACACAGGGGGAGGGGGATACACACAGGAGAGAGGAGTATGCACACAGGAGAGAAGAGAATACACACAAGAGAAAGGAGGATACACAGAGGTGAAGGGAGGATACAAACAGGAGAGAGGAGGATACACACAGGAGAGAGGGAAACAAACACAGAAAAGAGGAGGATGCACACAAGCGAGAGAAAGATACACACAGGAGAGAGGAAGATACATACAAAAGACAGGGGGGATACACAAAGGAGAGAAGAAGACACACACAGGAAAGAAGAAGATACACACAAGAGAGAGAAGGATACACACAGGGGAAGCGGGATAAACACAGAAGAGGGAAGGATACACACAAAAGAGATGAGGATACACAGAGGAGAGTGAAGGATACCCACAGAAGAGAGGGGGATACACACAGGAGAGAGGGGCATACACACAGGAGAGGGGGATACACAGAGTAGAGAGGAGAAAACAAACAGGAGAAGAAAATACACACAGGAGAGGAAGATACACACGAGAGAGGGGGATGCACAAAGAAGAGAGGGGGATACACACAGGAAAGAAGTGGATACACAAAGGAAAGGGAAGGATACACACAGGAGAGCACAGATACAAACAGGAGAGAGGAAGATACACACAGGAGAGTGGGGCATACACACAGGAGGAAGACAGATACACAGAGAAGAGAGGGGTACACATACAGGAAGGAAAGATACACACAGAAGAGAGGAGGATCCACACAAAAGAGTGGAAGATATAGGCAGGATAAAAGAGGACACACACAGGAAAGATGGGGATACACACAGGAGAGTAGAGGATACACAAAGGAGAGAGAAGGATACACACAAAAGAAAGCAGAATACACACAGGAGACAGGAAGATACACACAGGAAAGGGGAGGATACACACAGTAGAGAGAAGAATACACATAGGAGAGAGGTGGATACACACAGAAGAAAGAAAGATACACACAGGAGAGAGGAGGATACACATAGGAGAAAGAGAGTAGGATACATAAAGGCTAGAGGGGGGATACACACAGGGGTGAGGGGGAATACTAACAGGAGAGAGGGGGATATACAAAGGAGAGTGGGGTATACACACAGAAGAAAGATGATACACACTGGAGAGAGTGGAATACACACAAGAGGAGGAAAATATGCACAGTAGAGAGAAGGATACTCACAGGAGAAAGAAGGATACACACAGAAGAGAAACGGATACACACAGGAGAGAGGAGGATACACACAGGAGAGGGCGATGTACACAAGAAAGAGGGGGAATCCACAGAGGAGACAAGGAAATACACATAAGAGAGAGGGGTATACACACAGGAGAGGGGTATACACACAGGAGAGAAAAGGACACACAAAGGAGAAAAAAAACACGCAGGACAGAGGAGGATACACGCCGAAGAGAGGGGGATACACACAGGAGAGAGAAAAATACACACAGGAGAGAAGGGGGATAGACACAGGAGATAGGAAAATACACACAGGAGAGAAGGGGGATAGACACAGGAGAGAGAAAAATACACAAAGGAGCTAGGGATACACACAGATGAGAAAAGGATACACACAAGGGAGTGGAACATAAGCACAGAAAAGGGGGGATACACACAGGAGAGAAAAATACACACAGGGAGAGATTCAAGATGGCTGATCGCTAACAGCCCGGGATTGCAGCTCCCAGTGATAACTCGGAAAACGTGAGAAAGCCACATTTTCAGAGGAATTTTCGTCGCCCACGGACCAGAAGATTTCCAGTGGAGGAGACCCGCGGGTCGCCAGCGCGACTTCTGTGGCCGGCGCAGCGGTTTTGTCGTCGCCTCTGCGTGGCAGCTCTTCGTGCACAGTGAGAGGGACTGATTCCCCTACTGACTGGTGTCTGGAGCTCCGGGAAGGCAGGGCCGCTTGTTGCAGACTCAAGAAGGAAGCCAGACCGGAGATTTCCAGGCAGAAGAGCACCATCAGTCTTATCGCTGCTGTTTTGGCTGGCGCAGTGTGTTGCTCGGATTCCAGCACTGGGAATCAATAAATTGGACATCCTCTCAGGAACTTAATAAGAAAGGCGCTAATTGTAAAGACATCAGATGAATAAAATCACAATAAAGGGAAAAAAAAGCCTAAAAAGGCCGAGAAAACCGAAAGTCAGAACCCCTCTCCCTCTACAGGGGATAGTAATTCCTCATCAGCAATGGAACAAGCCCTAATGGAAGAGGACTGTGTTCCAGCATCTGAAGGAGGCTTTAGAAGGTGGATGGTAAAAAACTTCTGGGAATTGAAACAACTTGTTCTAACCCAATGTAAAGAAACTAAGAACTTTGACAAAAGCCTTGACTAAATGTTAAAAAGAATGGACAATATAGAGAGGAATATAAATGAACTAATGGAGTTGAAAAATACAACACGAGAACTTAGTGAAATATGCACAAGTTTGAATAGCCGAATTGATCAAGCAGAAGAAAGGATATCAGAGGTCGAAGACCAAATTAATGAAATGGAACGAGAAGACAAGAATAGAGGAAAAAAGGATAAAAATGAATGAGCAAAGTCTCCAAGAATTATGGGACTATGTGAAAAGACCTAAACTACGTTTGATAGGTGTATCTGAATGTGATGGAGAGAATGAATCCCAGCTGGAAAATACTCTTCAGTATATTATCCAGGAGAATTTTCCCAATCTAGCAAAGCAGGATACTATTCAACCTCAGGTAATACAGAGAACACCACAAAGATATTCCTTAAGAAGAGCAACCCTAAGACACATAATCATTAGATTCACCAGGGTTGCAACAAAGAAGAAAATACTAAGGGCAGCTAGAGAGAAAGGTCAGGTAACCCACAAAGGGAAGCCTATTAGACTTACAGCAGATCTCTCAGCCGAAACCGTACAAGCCAGAAGAGAGTGGGGGCCGATATTTAACATCCTTAAAGAACAGAACTTTCAGCCCAGAATTTCATATCCAGCCAAACTAAGCTTCACAATTGAAGGAAAAATAAAATCTTTTATGAACAAGCAAGTACTCAGAGATTTTATTACCACCAGACCTGCTTTACAAAAACTTCTGAAAGAAGCATTACACACAGAAAGGAACAACCAGTATTAGCCTTTCTAAAAACACACCAAAAAGTAAAGAGCATCAACATAAAGGAAAATTTACATCAATGAATGGATAGAATAGCCAGTTAACATCAAATGGCAGTAATCCTAAATTGAAATTTACTAAATTCCGCAATCAAAAGATACAGCCAAATCTTAAGGGTATACTACTTCCAGACCCAATTCATATCCAAAGATACACAAAGACTCAAAACAAAGGGTTGGAGAAAGATCTACCAACCAAATGGAGAACAAAAACAAATAAATAAACAAAAAGGAGTTGCAATTCATGCATTTGATAAAACAGATTTCAAAGCAACAAAGATAAAGTGGTATAAGGATCAATGCATCCTAACACACAGATACACAAGACCCATAAACAGATTTAGACTCAACGAGACAGAAAATTAATAAGGATATCCAGAATTTGAACTCAGATCAGTAACAAGTAAACTTAATAAGCATTTGTAGAACTCTCCACTTTAGATACATAAAATATGTATTCTACACTTTAAATACACAAACTAATGATCTGCCATTATTAATACCCATTCATAGAATAAAGCAATATTCCTGTTCTCTCTCCCTCTTTTTCTTCCCCTCTTTTTCTTTCCTTCAAAAAAAAAATACACACAGGAGTGAGAAGGATGCACACAGGAGAAATGGAAATACACAAGGAAAAAGGAAGATACTCACAGGAGAGGGGAAATACATTCAAAAGAGAGGAAGACACCCATAGGAGAGAGGAGGATACTCAGAGAAGAGAGGAAGATACACACAGAAGAAAAAAGAATACATACAGGAGTGGGGAATACACACAGAAGAAAGGGGGATATGCAGAGGAGAGAAAAATACACAGAGGAGAGGGGGATACATACAGGAGAGGGGGCATACATAGAGAAGAAAACAGGATACCCGCAGGAGAAAGGAGGATACACACAGAAAAGAGGGGTATACAAACAGGAAAGAAAAGGATACACACAGGAGAGAAAATGATACACATAGGAAAGAAAGATACACAGAGGAGAGAGGGGCATACACACAAAAAAGGGGGATACACACAGGAGAAAGGGGGATAAACACAGGAAAGCGTGATACAAACAAGAGAGAGAAGCGTAAACACAGGAGAGAAAAGGATACACACAGGAGAGAGGAGGAAACAAACAGGAGAGAGAGAATACACACAAGTGACAGGGGTATACACACAGGAGAAAAAGGTAATACACACAGAAAAGGAAGGTGTTACACACAGAAGAGATGGAAGAAACACAGAAAAGTGGAGGAATACACACAGGAGAGAGGAGGATACACACAGGAGAGAGAAGGAAACACACAGGAGAGAGGAGTGTACACACAGTAGAGGAGCATACACACAGAAGAGAGGGTGATACACATAGGAGAGTTGGATACATACAGGAGACAGGGAAGTACACACAGGAGAAAGGGGGATACACACAGGAGAGTTGGATACATACAGGAGACAGGGAAATACACATAAAAGAGAGGGGGATACACACAGGAGAGGGGGATACACACGGGAGAGATGGTAAACACACAAAAGTGAGGGTAATACACACAAGAGAGAAAGGCATACACACAGGAGAGAGGGGGATTCACATAAGAGAGAGGAAGATACACAGAGGAAAGAGGAAGATACACACAGGAGCAAGGAGAATACACACAGGAGAGGGCAAAACACACAAGAGAAAGGAGTGCCACACAGGAGAGAGGGGAATACATATAGAAGAGAGGGGTATACACATAGGAGAAGTGTATACAAACAGGAGAAAGGAGGATACATGCAGAAGAGTGGAGGATACTCGCAGCACAGAGAAGGAAACCCGCAGGAGAGAGGAAGATACACAAAAAAGAAAGAAAAATACACACAGGATTGAAGGGGATACACACAAGAGACAAAATGATACACACAGGAGAGAAAAGAATACCACAAATGAGAGGAGGATACACACAGGAGCGAGGGATACATACAGGTGACAGAAGGATACACACAGGAGAGAGGGGCGTACACACAGAAAAGGGGGGAAAACAGAGGAGAGAGGGAAATACACAAAGGAGAAAGTGATACACACAAAAGAGGGAAATAAACACTGGAGAGAGGAAGATGCACACAGGAGAAAGAAAAATACACAGGAAAAAGAGGACACACACAAAAAAGAGAAGGATACACACAGAAGAGGGGGGATACACACAGGAGAGAGGAAGATACACACAGGAGAGAGGAGTATACACAGAGGAGAGAAAAAGATACACAAAGAAGAGAAGAGGATACACACAGGAGTGAGAGATACACACAGAAGAGAGGGGGATACGCACAGGAGAAAGAAATACAAAGAGGAGAGAGTGGGATACACACAGGAGAGGTGGGGATAAACACAGGAGAGGGGGATACATACAGAAAAGAGGGGCATAGACAGAGGAGAGGGGAGAACATATGCAGGAGAGAGGAGGATACACAAAGGATAGAGGGGGATAGACACAGGAGAGGGGATACATACAAGAGATAAAAGGATACACACAGGAGATAAAAAGATACACATAGGAGAGGGAGATACACACAGGAGAGAGGGGCATAAACACAGGAGAGTGGAGGATACATACAGGAGAGAGGAGAAAATAAACAGGAGAGGGGATACACACAGGAGAGAGGAGGATACACACAAAAAAGAGAAGCATACACACAGGAGAGAATGATATGCACAGGAGAGACGGGAATTCACAAAATAGAGAGGGGGATACACACAGGAGAGAGGGGGATACACAAGAAAGAGAGAGTTATACACACAGGTGAGGGAAATACACAAAGCAGAGAGGGGCATACACACAGAAAAGAGAAAAGATACACACAAGATAGAGGATACACACAGGAGAAAGGAGGATACACACAAGAGAGAGACGGATACACAAAGGAGAGAGGAGGATACACACAGGATAGGGCGATACACACAGGAGAGAGGGGGATCCACACAGGAGAGAGGGTAATACACATAGGAGAGAGAGGTATACAGAAAAAAGAGGGGCATAAACACAGGAGAGAGGAGGATACACGCAGGAGAGAAAAGGATACACACGGAAGAGAAAAAAATACACACAGGAGAGAAGAAGGATACACACAAGAAAGAGAATGATACACACAGGAGAGAAAAGGATACACACTAAAGAGAAAAGAAAACACACAGGAGCGAGGGATACACACAGGTTAGAGGAAAATACACATAGAAGAGAGGGGCATACACACAGAAAAGGGGAGATACAAAGAGAAGAGAGGAAAATATACAAAGGAGAAAAAGATACACACAAAAAAAGGAAAATACACACAGGAGCGAGGGGGATGAACACAGGATTAAGGAAAATACACACAGGAAAGACGAACATACACACAGGAGAAGGAAGGATACACTCAGGAGAGGGAAGATACACACAGGAGAGAGAAAGATACACACAGGAGAGAGGAGGATACACAGAGAAGAGAGGAAGATACACACAGAAGAGAAGAAGACACACATAGAAGTGGGGGATACACAGAGAAGAGAGTGGGATACTCACAGGAATGGGGACACACAGAAAAGAGTGTGGAATACACACAGGAGAGAGGAAGATAAACACAGGAGAAGGGGATACATATAGAAGAGAGGGGCATAGACAGAGGAGAGAAGAGGATACGTGCAGTAAAAAGGAGGATACACACAGGAAAGAGTAAGATACACACAGGAGACAGAAGGATACACACAGGAGAGGAAAGAATACACACTGGAGAGAAGAGGATACACATAGGAGAGTGAGATACACACACAAGAGAGGAGCATACACACAAAAAATGGGAATACACACAGTAGACAAAAGGATACACACAGGAAAGTGTGATGCACACATGAGAGAGAAGCGTAAACACAGGAGAGAGGAAGATACACACAGGAGAGAGGAGGAAATAAACAGGAGAGAGGGGATGCACATAAGAGAGAAAAGGATACACATAGGAGAAAGGGGTGATACACACAGGAAAAAAAGATGTTACCCACAGGAGAGAGGAAAAAACACACAGAAAAGTGAAGAGATACACACAGTAGAGAGAATAATACACACAGGAGAGAGGAGTATACACACAGGAGAGAGGCATACACACAGGAGAGAGGGGGATACACACAGGAGAGTTGGATACATACAGGAGACAAAGAAATACACACAGGAGAGAGGGGGATAGACACAGGAGAGGGGGATACACGCAGGATAGAGGGTATACACACAGGAGTGAGGGAATACACACAGGAGAAAAAGGGATCGAAATAGGAGAGAGGGAAATACACACGAGAGAGGGTCATACACACAGGAGAGAGGGGGATACACATAGGAGAGAGGAAGATACACAAAGGAGAGAGGAGGATACATGCAAAAGAGAGGAGTATACACAGGAGAGAGGGGAATACACAGAGGAGAGAGGGCGTTACACACAGGAGAGAGGAGGATACACAAAGGAGAGGGTGGATACACACAGGAGAGAGGAGGATACACACAGGAGAGAGGGGGGATAAACACAATAAAGAGGGGAATACAAACAGAAGAGAGTAAAATGCACAAAGGCGAGAGAAGAAATACACACAGGGGAGAGGGGTCATACTAACAGGAGAGAGGGGGATACACACAGAAGAGTTGGGCATACTCAGAGAAGGGAGAAGCTACACACTGGAGAGAGTGGAATACACATAGGAGGAGGAAGATACGCACAGTAAAGAGAAGAATACACACAGGAGAAAGGAAGATACACACAGGAGAGAGACGGGTACACAAAAGAGCGAGGAGCATACACACAGGAGAGGGCGATACACACAAGAGAGAGGGGATCCACACAGGAGAGACGAAATACACATAGGAGAGAGGGGTATACACACAGGAGAGGAGTACACACAAGAGAGAGGAGGATACACGAAGGAGAAAGGAGGATACAAGCAGCACAAAAGAGGATACCCGCAGGAGAGAGGGGGATACACAGAGGAGAGAGAAAAATACACACTGAAGGGAAGGGGAATACACACAAGAGAGAGAATGATACACACAGAAGAGAAAAGGATACACACAGAAGAGGAAAGAATACACACAGGAGAGAGGGAGATACACACAAAAGAGAGGGGGATACACACAGGAGAGAGGGAATATACACACAGGAGAGAGGGGTATACACAAAGGTGAGGGGAATACACAAAGAAGAGAGGTGCATACACACAGGAAAGAGAAAAGATACACACAAAAGAGAGGAGAATACACATAGATGAAAGGAGGACTCACAGAGGAGAGAGAGAGATACACAGAAGAGAGAGGGGGATCCACACAGGAGAGAGGGGAATACACATAGGAGAGAGGTGTACACACACAAATGAGGGGAATACACAAAGGAGGGGGGGATGCAAACAGGAGAGAGAAGAATACACACAGGAAAGGGTGATACACACAGGAGAGAGGTGCATAAACACAGGAGAGAGGAGGATACACACAGAAGAGAGGACGAAACAAACAGGCGAGAGGAGATACACACAAGAGAGAGGGGGATACACACAGGAGAAAGGGGTGATACACACAGAAAAGAAAGGTGTTACACACAGGAGAGAGGAGGGAAACACACAAGAAAGCGGACGGATACAAGCAGGAGAGAGGAGGATACACGCAGGAGACAGGAGGATACACACAGGAGAGGGAGTATACACACAGGAGAAGGGCATACGCACAGGAGAGAGGGGGATACAAACAGGAGAGTTGGATACATACAGGAGACAGGAAAATATACACAAGAGAGAGGGAGATACACACAAAAAAGAAAAATTCACATAGGAGAAAGGGTATACATACAGAAGAAGGGAATAAACACAGGAGAGAGGGGCATACAGAAAGGAGAGAAAAAAATACATATAGAAGAGTAGAAGATACACAAAAACGTGAGGAGGATACACACAGGAGAGAGGAGTATACACAGGAGAGAGGTTAATACACAGAGGAGAGAGGGTGTTACACACAGGAGAGAGGGTGGATACACACAGGATAGAGGAGGATACACACAGGAGAGAGGAAGATAAAAACAAAAGAGAGGAGGATACACACAGGAGAGTGAAAAATACACAGAGCAGAGAGGAGGATACACATATTAGAGGGGGATACACACAGAAGAGAGGGGCATACACAAAGAAGAGAGAAGGATACACACAGGATGCAGGAGGATACACACAGGAGAGAGGAAGGTAAACACAGGAGAGAGGGGGGTACCCACGGAAGAAAAGAAAATACACACAAGAGGGAGGAGGATAAACACAGGAGACAGGAGAATACACACAGAATTAAAAAGGATACACACAGGAGAGAGGAAAATACACATAAGAGGAAGGATGATACTCACAGGAGAGAGAAGAATCCTCACAGGTGAAAGGAGGATACACTGAGAAGAAAAAAAATGATACACACAAGAGAGAGGCGGATACACACAAAAGACAGTGGGATACACACAGGGGGAGAAAGATACATACAGGAGAGAGGAGGATACACACATTAGAGAGAAAGATACACACATGAGAGAGGAGAATACACAAAAGAGACAAAGGCATACACGAAGGAAAGGCTGATACACACAGGATAGAGCGGGATAAACACAGAAAGAAAATACACGCAGAAGACGGGGATACACACAGGGGAGAGGGGGGATACACACAAAATAGAGGAAAATACAGAAAGGAGAGAGGAGGATACACACAGGAGAGAAAATGAAACAAACAAGAGAGAGAAGAAT
This sequence comes from Saguinus oedipus, assembly GCA_031835075.1. NCBI lineage: Eukaryota > Metazoa > Chordata > Mammalia > Primates > Cebidae > Saguinus > Saguinus oedipus. The sequence goes on from CM063172.1 coordinate 31,900,100, forward strand.
ACACATGTGAAGGAAGGATACACACAGGAGAGTGGAGGATACACACAGGAGAGAGGGGAATACACTCAGGAGAGTCGGGATACAAACAGGAGAGTGCAGCATACACTAATGGGGAGGGGGATAAACACAGGAAAGAGGAGGATACACACAAGAGAGAGGAAAATACACACAAGAGAAAGGAGGATACACACAGGAATGAGAAGGATAAACGCAAAAGAGAGAAAAATAAACAGAGCAGAGTGGACGATACACACAAGAGAGAGGAGAATACACATAGGAGAGAAAAGGATACAGAAATGACAGGGGAAGATACACACAGGAGAGAAGAGAATACACAAAAGAGACAAAGGCATACACAAAGAAGAGGCTGATACACACAGGATAGAAGGGGATACACACAGAAAAAAAGGATACACGCAGAAGAGTGGGATACACACAGGAGAGAGGAGAACATACACAGTTTAGAGGAGGATACACACAATAGAGAGGATACACACAGGAGAGAGGGGTATTTACACAAGAGAGAAGAAGGTACACACAGGAGAGAGGAGGATACACACAGGAGAGGAGGATACACATAAAAAAAGAGGATACAGAAAGGAGAGAGGAGGATACACACAGGAGAGAAAATGATGCAAACTAGAGAGAGGAGGATACCCACGTGAAAAAGGGATACACACAGGAGAAAGTGGAATACACTCAGGAGAGTGGGGGATACAAACAGGAGAGTTAAGCATTCACAAAAAGGGAGGGGGATACACACAGGAGAGAGGAGCATACACACAAAAGATGAAAAATACACACAGAAGAGAGGAGGATGCAAACAGGCGAGAGGGCTATACACACAGTGGGAGAAGGATAAATACAGGAGAGAGGAGGATACACACAAAAGAGAAGAAGATACAAAGAGAAGAGAGGAGGATACACGCAGGAGAGAGGAGGATACACACAGGAGAGGGGAAACTACACACAGAAGGAATAAGGATACACAGAACAAGAGGGGGATACCCACAGGAGAGAGGAGGATACACACAAGCCACAGAAGAAAACACACAGGAGAGAGGGGGATACACACAGAAGAGAGGGAGATACAAACAGGAGAGTGCAGCATACACACAAGAGGGAAGGGGATACACAGAGGAGAGAGGAAGATACACATAGGCGAGAAAAGGATACACACAGCAGAGATTAGGATACACTCAGGAGAGAGGAGGATACACACAGGAGAGAGGAGAATACATAAAGGAGAGAAGGAAACACACAGTAGAGAAGGAGATACACACAGGCGAGAAGTGTACACACAGAAGTGGAGGAAATGCACACAGAAGAGAAGGGGATACACACAGGAGAGGGGGATACACACAGCAGAAAAAACACACAAAAAAGAAAGGATGATACATACAGCAGAGGGGGGGAAATGCACACAGGAGAGAAGAGGATACCCACAGGAGAGTGGGGCATAGACACAGAATGGAGGGAGATACAAACAGGAGATGGTTGGTACACACAGGCGGAGAAGGATAAATACAGGAGGGAGAAAAATACGCTCAAAAGGAATAAGGATACAGACAGAAGAGAGGAGGATACACGCAGGAGAGAGGAGGATACACAGGAGAGAGGGTTGAGAAACACAGGAGAGGAAAATACAGACACGAAAATGAACGGAACACACAGGAGAGAGGGGTATACACACGAGAGAAAAGGATACAAAAAGGAGAGGGGCATACAACAGGAGAGTGGGAAGTACACCAAAAAGAGAAAAGGATACACACAGGAGAGAAGAGGATACACACAGGAGATGGGGAAACAAACAGAAGAAAGGGGAATACACACTGGAGAGGGTGATACACACAGGAGAAAAGGGGATACACACAGGAGAGATAACAATACACACAGGAGATGGGGATACACACAGAAGAGAAGGGCGTACACTCAGGAGAGAGAAGGATACACACGGCAGAGCGGAGGATACATACAGTAGAGAGGAAAAACACACAGGAGAGAGGGGGCTACACACCTGAGAAAAGGGGGAAACACACAGGAGAGATCGGGGATACACACATGAGAGAAGAGGGATACACACAGAAGATAATAGAATACACACAGGAAAGAGGAGAATACACACAGGAGACAGGAAGATACGCACAGGAGATTAGGATACACACAGGAGAGAGGAGGAAACACACAGAAGAGAGAAGGATACACACAGGAGACAGAAGGATACACACAGGAGAGAGGGGGATACACACAGGAGAGGGGTGATACACACAGAAGAGAGGAAGGTACACACAGGAGAGAGGTGGATACACACAAAAGAGAGAAGGATACACACCGGAGACAGTAGGATACACACAGGACAGAGGAAGATACACAAAGGAGAGGTGCCATACACACAGGAGAAAAAGAAATACACACCGGAGAGAAAAAGATACACACAGGAGAATGTAGGATACACACAGGAGAGGAAAATACACAAAGTAGAGTGGGGAATACACACAGGAAAGTGAAATACCCACAGGGAAAAGGGGGATAAACACAGGAGAGAGGAGGATACACACAAGAGAGGGGGATACACAAAGGTGAGAGGGGCGTACACACAGGAGAGAGGAAGATACACACAGGAGAGAGGAGGATACAAACAGGAGAGAGGGGATACACACGGAAGAGAGGGGGATACACACAGAAGAAATGGGGGATACACACAAGAGAGAAAGGGGTTACACACTGGAGAGAGGGAAGAAACACAAAAAAGAGAGGAGGATTACACACAGGAGAAAGATACACACAAGAGAGAGGAAAATACACACAGGAGAGAGAAGAATATGCACAGGAGACAGGAGGATACACACAGCAGAGAGGAGGATACACATAGGAGAAAGGCATACACACCGGAGAGAGGAGGATAAACAGAGGAGAATTAAGTACACAAAAGAGACTAGGAAATACACCCAGGAGAGAGGGTGATACACACAGGAAAGAGGGGAATGCACACAACAGAGAGGACATACATACAGAAGAGATGAGAATACACAAAGGAGAAAGGGGGATACACACAAGAGAAAAGGGGATACAAATAGGAGAGTACGTCATACACACAAAAGGGAGGATACACACAGGAGAGAGGAGGATACACACAGGAGAGTAAAGGCTACACACAGGAGAGAGGAGTATACACAAAGAATAGAGGAAAACACACAAGAGGGGGATACACACAGGCGAAAGGGATACACACAGGAGACAGTGTGATACACAAAGGAAAGTGGGGGATACACACACACAAAAGTGGTATAGAAACAGGAGAGTGCGACATACACACAAGACGGAGGGGGATACACACTGGAGAGAGGAGGATACACAGAGGAGAGAAGGCTACACGCAGGATACAGGAGTATGCACAATGAACAGAGGGAAACAAACAAGAGAGAGAAGGATACACAGAGGCGAGGGGGATACACACAGGAGACGGTGTGATACACACAGGAGAGAGGGGGGTACAGAGAAAAGAGAAGAATACAAACAGGAGAGAGGGGTATAAACAAAAAATAGAGGAGGATACACACAGGAGAGAGGGAGATACCCACAGGAGAGTGGGGCATACACACAGGAGGGAAGGTAATACACAAAGGAGAGAGAAGGATACACACAGGAAGATAAGAATAAATACAAAAGAGAGGAGGATACACACAGGACAGAGGAAGATACACACAAGAGAGAGGAGGATGCACACACAAAAAAGGATACACACAGGAGACAGAAGGATACACACAGGAGAGAGAAGGATACACACAGAAAAGTGTGATACAAAAAGGAGAGAAAAAGATAATCACAGGAGACAGGAATATACAAAGAAGGGAGTTTGATACACACAGAAGAGAGTTGGAGACACATAGGAAAGAGGGGAATACACACGAGAGAGAGGCATACCCACAGGAGAGAGAATACACAAAGGAGAGATGGGGATACACATAGGATAAAGAAGGATACAAACAGTAGAGTGCGGCATACACACAGAAGGGAGGAGGATACACACAGTAGAGAGGAAGATACACACAGGAGAGAAAAGGCTACATACAGGAGAGAGGTTGATACAGAAAGAAGAGGGGGAAACACACAAGAGAGAAGAGGATACACACAGGACAGTGTAAGATACACACAGAAGAGAGGAGGACATACACAGGAGAGAGGATGATACACACAGAAGAGAGAAGAATACACACAAGAGAGAGGGATACACACAGGATAGAAAAGAGTACACATAGGAGAATGGAGACTACACACAGGAGAAAGGAGGATACAAAAAGAAGAGGGGGAAACACACAAGAGAGGGGAATACACACAGGCGAGGGGATAAACACTGGAGACGTTGGGATACACAGAGGAGAGGGGGGATACACAAAGGAGAGAGGAGGATACACACAGAGAGAGGAGGCTACACACTGCAGAGAGGAAGATACACAAAGAAGAAAAGGAAACACACAAGAGAGAGGGAGATACACACAGTCGAGGGGAATAAACACTGGAGACGGTGAGATACACACAAGAGAGAGGTGGATACACAAAGTAGCGGGGATACACACAGGAGAGAGAGGTATACACACAAAATAGACGAGGATACACACAGGAGAGAGGGGAATACACACAGGAGAGTGGGGCATAAACCCAGGAGGGAAGGGGATATACATAGCAGAGAGGGGGATACACATAGTGGGAGAAGAATAAATACAGGAGAGAGGAGGATACACACAGGAGAGAGGAGGAAACACACAGAAGAGAGAAGAATACACACAAGAGAGAGGAATAAACACAGGATAAAAAATGATACACATAGGAGAGTGAAGGATACACACAGGAGAGAGGAGGATACACATAGCAGAGAGGAGGATACACACAGGAGAGGAAGATACACACAGAAGAGAGGGGAATACACACAGGAGAGAGAAAAATACAACCAGGATTAGGGAAGATACACACAGGAGAGAGGGCGATACACACAGGAGTGAGGGGGAATACACACAAGAGATAAGAAAATACACACAAGTGAGAGGAGGATACACACAAGAGACAGGAGGATACACAGAGGAGAGAGAAAGTTAAACACAGGAGGGAGGACTATACACACAGGAGAGAGGATGATCCACATAAATAAAAGGAGGATACACACAGAGGAGAAAAAAATACACACAGGAGAGAGGAGGAAACACACAGGAGAGTGGGTGATACACACAGTTGGAGGGGGATACACACAGGAGAGTGGAAGATACACAGAGGAGAGAGAAGGATACGCATAAAAGAGAGGAGCATACACAAAAGAGACAGGGTCATACACACAAAAGAAGGGATACACACAGGTGAAAGAGGGATACACACAGGAAAGAAAAAAGATACACAGAAAATAGAAAGATACACACAGGAGGGTGGGGCATACACACAGCAGAGTGGAGGATACACACAGGATAGAGAAGAATACACACAATAGAGAGGGGGATACACACAGGAGAGAGGGGGTATACACAGAGGAGAGAAGAAGATACACACAGAAGAGAGGAAGATACACGCAGGAGATAGAAGGATAAACATAGGGGAGAGAAGGATAGACAGCAGAGAGGAGGATACACACAGGAGAGAAAAAACACAAACAGAAGAGAGGAGAATACACACAAAAGAGAGGAGGATAAACACAGGAGAGAGGGGGATACACCCAGAATAAATGGGGATACACACAGGCTGAAAGGGATACACACAGGAGAGAGGAGAATACACACAAAAGAGAAGAGGATACACACAGGAGAGAGGAGGATACACCCAGAAGAGAGGTGGAAGCACACAGGAGAGAGGAAAGTACAAACAGTATAGTGCGACATACACACAGGATGGTGGGAAATACACACTGAAGAGAGGGGGATACACACAGGGGGAAAGAAATACACACAGGAGAGAGAAGCATACAAACAGAAGAGAGAAGGATATGCACAAAAGAGAGGAGGATACACCCAGAAGAGAGGAGGATACACACAGAAGAGAGGGGGAAACACACAGGAGAGTGGGGGAAACACACAGGAGAGTGGGGGAAACACACAGGAGAGTGGGGGATACACACATGTGGAGGGGGATACACACAGGAGAGAGGAAGATACACACAGGAGAGAGGAGGATACACATAGTAGAGAGGAGCATACACAAAAGAGACAGGGAAAAACACACAGGAGAGGGGGATACACACAGGTGAAAGGGAGATACACACAGGAAAGGAAAGAATACACATAAAAGAGAAGGATACACAAAGGAGGGTGGGGCATTCACACAGGAGAGAAGAGGATACACACAGGATAGAGGAGAATACACACAATAGAGGGGTATACACACAGGAGAGAGGGGTATACACATAGGAGAAAAGAAGATACACAAAGAAGAAAGAAAGATGCACACAGGAGAGAGGAGAATACACACAGGGGAGAGAAGGATAGACACAGCAGAAAGGAGAATACACACAGGAGAGAAAAAGGTACAAACAGGAGAGAGGAGGATACACAGAGATGAAAAAAGGATACACACAGGAGAGAGGAGGATACACATAGGAGAGAGGGAGATACACCCAGGAGAAATGAAAATACACAGAGGGGTAAAGGGATACACACAACAGAGAGGAGGATACACACAAGAGAGAGGAAGATACACACAGAAGAGAGGAGGATACACCCAGAAGAGAGGGGGAAACACACAGGAGAGAGGGAAATACAAACAGGAGAGTGCAACACACACACACAAGATAGAGGAAAATACACACAGGAGAAAGGAGGATACACACAGGGTGAGGGGGATATACACAGGAGAGAGGTGGATACTAACTGCAGAGAGGAGGATACGCACAAAAGAGAAGAGGGTACAGCGAGGAGAGAGGAGGCTACACAAAGGAGAGTGGGAAACACACAGTAGAGAGGGAAATACACACAGGTGAGGGGGATACACACAGAAGTGGGAAAGATGCACACAGGAGAAAGGGGAATCCACACAGGAGAAAGAAATACACACAAAACAGAAGGGCATAAACACAGGAGAATAGAGGATAGACACAGGAGAGAGAGGAGATACACACAGGGGAAAAAGGGATACACACAAGAGAGTGGGGCATTCACACAGGATAGAGGGCCATACACACAGGAAGAGAAGGATAAATACAGGAGGGAGGAGGGTACACAATAGGAGAGGAGGATACAGACAGAAGATAAATGGATACACGCAGGAGAGAGGAGAATACACACAAAAGAGAGAAGGATACACACAGAAGAGAGGAGGATACACGCAGAAGAGAGGAGGATACACACAGGAGAGTAGGAGGATACACACAGAAGAGGGGGATACACACAGAAAAGAAGAGGATACACAAAAAAGAGGAGGATACACACAGAAGAGAGGGGATACACACAAAAGAGAGGAGGATGCAGACAGGAGAGAGGGGGATACACACAGGAGAGAGGGGGATACACACAGAAGAGGTGTAATACACACAAAAGAAAGGAGGATACACACAGGAGAGAGAAGGATACACACAGGAGAGATAAGGATACACAAAGAAGATGGGGATACACACAGGATGGGGTAGATACACGGAAAAGAGGAAAGGATACACAAGAGAGAGGAGAATACAAACAGGAGATGGGGATACACACAAGAGAGAGGGGCATACACACAGGAGAGTGTGATACACACAGGAGAAAGGGGGATACACACAGGTGAGAGAAGAATACACACAGAAGAGGGGCATACACACGAGAGAGGGGGATACACACAGAAGAGTTGGATTCACACAGAAAACAGGGTAATACACACAGGAGAGTGAGGGATAAAAACAAGAGTGGGGGATACACACAGGAGAGAGTGGGATACACACAGGAGAGAGGGGAATACACACAAGACACAAGGGCATACAGGAGAGAGAATGATACATACAGGAGAGAGGGTGATACACACAGGAACAAGGAAGATACAAACAGGAGAGTGCAGCAGACACACAGGAGAAAGGGGGATACACACAGGAGAGAGAAAGATACACACAGGGGAAGGGGGATACGCACAGGAGATAGGAGGATACACACAGGAGAGAAAAGGCTACACAGAGGAGATAGGAGGATACACAAATAAGAGGGGAAAACACACAAAAGTGAGGGAGATACACACAGGCGAGAAAGATACGCCCAGAAGACAGGGAGATACACACAGAAGAGGGGCGTACACACAAAAGAGAGTGGCATACACACAGGAGAGAGGAGGATACACACAGAAGAGAGGGGGGATACACACAGGAGAGAGTGGGGATACACACAGGAGAAAGGGGGATACAAACAGGAGATTGAGGAATACAAATAGGTTGGAAGAATATACACACAAAAGATTGAGGCATACACACAGGAGAGAGTGGGATACACACAGGGAAAGAAGGATAAATACAGGAGAGAGGAAGATACACCAAAAGAGTGGAGGATACAGACAGAAGAGAGGAGGATAAACGCAGGAGAGAGGAGGATAAACACAGGAGAGAGAAGTATACACACAGGAGAGAGGAGGATACACGCAGGAGAGAGAAGGTATACACACAGAAGAGTGGGATACACACTGGAGAGAGGATACACACAGGAGAATAAAAGAATACACACAGGAGAGTTGAAGATAAACACAAAAGAGTGGAAAATATACACAAAAGAGAGGGGGATACACACAGGAGAGGAGGGATACACACAGAAGAGTGGGATACACACTGGAGAGAGGATACACACAGGAGAATAAAAGAATACACACAGGAGAGTTGAAGATAAACACAAAAGAGTGGAAAATATACACAAAAGAGAGGGGCATACACACAGGAGAGGGGGGATACACACAGAAGAGTGGTGATACACACAGGAGAGAGGAGGGTACACACAGAAGAGGGGGGATACACACAGGAGAGAAGAGGATACACAAAGTAGAGGGGGAAAAACACAGGAGAGAGGGAGATACACTGAAAAAAAGAGGATGCACACAGGAGAGAAAAGGATAAACACAGTAGAGATGGATATACACAGGAGAGAGGGGCATACACACAGGAGAGAGAGATACACACGGGAGAAAGGGGGATAAACACAGGAGAGGAAAGAATACACACAGGAGAGGGGGATACACACAAGAGAACAGGGCGTACACACAGAAGAGAGGAGGATTCCAAAAGCAGAGAGGAGGATACACACTGGAGAGAGGGGATACACACAGGAGAGAGGTGGATACACATAGGAGAGAGGGGGATATACACAGGAAGCAGCGGGGATACACACAAAAGAGTGGGGGAATACACACACGAGAGAGGAGTGATAAAAACAAGAGGGAGAAGGATACACATAGAAGAGAGGAGGATACAAAGAGTAGAGAAAAAGATACACACAGAAGAGGAGGATACGCACAGGAGAGAGGAGGATCCACACAGCATAGAGGAGTTTAGGCACAAAAGAGAGCAGGATACACACAGGAGACAGAAGAATACACACAGGAGAGCGGTGATATACACAGGAGGGAGGAGGATACACACAGGAGAGAGGGGCATGCACACAGGAAAAATGGATAAACACAGGAGAAAGGGGGATACACACAGGAAAGAGAAATATACACAGAGGCAAGGGGGATACACAAAGATAAAAGGGCATACACAGAGGAGAGAGGAGGATACACACAGAAGACAGGAGGATACAAACAGGAGAGAGGTGATACACACAGGAAAAAGGGGTTATACAGAGGATCCTTCACAGCCTCACTGAATATTACACACTTGTCATATAGTCTGAAGTCTATTTTTTATGGCCTCTCATTCAAAGAATCACTAGATAATGCACACCTGCTGAATAGTCAGATGTCTTTTTCCTATGGCCACTCGCATGGATGAATCTGGAGAACATCATTCTCAGCAAACTGACACAAGAACAGAAAAAGAAATACCGCATATACTCGCTCATAGGTGGGTGAGAAAAATGAGAACATGTGGACACAGAGAGGCAGTCTACTATACACTGGGGACTGTTGGGGGGAAAGGGGGAGGGACAGCAGGGGGGGGCTGGGGGGGATAGCCTGGGGATGAATACCAAGTGTGGGTGAAGGGGAGGAAAGCAGCAAAGCACACTGCCATGTGTGTACCTATGCAACTATCTTGCTCGTTCTGCACATGTACCCCCAAACCTATAATGCAATAAAAATAAATAAATAAATAAATAAATAAATAAATAAATAAAAATAAAAAAAAAAAAAAAAAAAAAAAAAAGAGCCTCACTATGTGTACACATCTGGGGAAATAGTCAGGATTTACCTTTATCCCCTCATTCGCAATCTCACTAAATAAGGCACACCTGTGGAAGAGTCAGGAGACTTTTTCATGAGGCCTCTAATTCTGAGTGTCACTTAATAATGTGATGTAGTCAGGAGTCTATTTCATGTGGACACATATTAGGAGCGTCAGTGAATAAGACAGGCCCTTGATATAGTAAGGAATCTAATTAATATGGCCACATCTTCTGAGCCTCACGTATAACACACATGGAGAATAATTTTGAGTCTATTTTCGATGGACATTCACTCAGGGCCTCGGTAAAAAATGTACACCTGTGGAGTAGCCAGGAGTCTATTTTATTAGGACACTCATTCATAGCCTCAGTGGATAATATGCACGTGTGGATTAGTCAGGATTCCATTTTATATGGCCACTGACTCATAACCTCAATGAAAAATGCACAAATATAAAGTACTCAGTAGTCTATTTCATATAAACACTCATTAAGAGATTCAGTGAATAATACAAATATTTAAAATGGACAACATCCTGACTCGCAAGATGGCGTTGTAGAAGCGACTCAGGATTGCAGCTCTCAGTGAAAGCACAGACGGTGAGTCCTAGCCACATTCTCGGATGGACCTTTTTTGCCCACAGAGCATTAAAATTCCCAGGTGTGGGAGAGACACGGGACGCTAGTACAGCCGGCTAGTGCAGCCAGCTCACGTGGCCTCTTTGGCCAGCACCGCAGCGGGACCTGGCACGGAACTCACTGGTCTGGATGCCCTGTTAAACAGGCAATCTGAGATTTGGAAGGGCAGATTGGCATGTCCATCTGATTGAACGGGGCTTGGACAATGAGCCAGACCAGGAGTTTCCTGGGAAGCGTGATCTGAGCCAGTGCAGTGGGCAGTGGCACGGGAGATCACACGGATCCCAGTGCCCTATCGGCCGGCTACTGGGGCGCCAGTGAGAAAGACGACCTTTCAGCTTGTGGAGAAGAAGAGAGAGAGAGAGAGGACGGACTCTGAGGCAGGGAGCTGGGTGATCGGGCTCGGTGGGTCCCACCCTCACGGGGACAAGCAGGGCGGTGATTGGAGGCGCTCAGGGCTGAGAGTATTGCTGCCAGCATGTAGGACTGTGCAGCCCGGTGAGGGAGGGGCGTCCTCCACTACTGATGCAATCTGCACCTACTGAAGTACTGCCCAGGGCTGACACAGCCTGCCATTGCCGAGGCAACCTGCCATAACAGAGAGACTCCGCCAGGACGGGGGAGTGATCCACAGCAGAACAGAGCCCAGCAGCAACAGAACGGACACGCACTAGCAGGGCAGAGCCCCGGCAGGCAAATAGTGAATAGACTGCCTTCTAGTGGGGCAGGACAGTGCAACAGATACTCATAAAGAAAGCTCCCACTCCCTGAGACAGAGCATCTAAGGGGGAAAGAAAAGAATGGTGATTTATGAGTTCTGTTGCAGCAGACATAAACAACCTCCCAACAATCATGAATGAACAACGGATCTCACAGCTCAGCACTGGAGCTCCTATAAAGCACATACCGTCAGCTCAAGCAGATCCCTGACCCCTGTATATACAAAGAGTCACCCCAAGAAAGGACTAATCAGACTGACATTTGGCGGGCATCATTCTGGAACAAAGACAGCAGAAGAAGAAACGGGTATCATCCCTCACTTTTCAGCAGCTGCTACAGCTATACCCCAGACAAGCAGGGACTGGAGTGGACCTCAGAACTCGTACAGCAGAGGGGCTAGACCATTAGAAGAAAAACTAAGTAACAGAAATACTTCATCATCAACAATCTCAGCGTCCACACAGAGACCCAATTGAAATATCAGCAATTACTAAGACGACAGGCGAATAAATCCATAAAGATGGGAAGAAACTAGCGCAAAAAGGAGGAAAACACCCGAAACCAAAACACCTCACCTCCTACAAAGGACCAAAACTCCTCACCAGCAAGGGAACAAAGCTGGACGGAGAATGAGTGTGACGAAATGACGGAATCAAACTTCAGAATGTGGATAATGAGAAACGTCAGTGAGCTAAAAGAACATGTTCTCAATCAGTGCAAAGAAACTAAGAACCTTGAATAAAGACTTGAAAAAAGATTCGAGGAAATGATAACAAGAATGCACAACTTAGAGAGGAATATGAATGAATTGAAGGAGCTGAAAAACACAACACGAGAACTTCGCGAAGCATGCACAAGTTTCAACAGCCGAATTGACCAAGCAGAAGAAAGAATATCAGAAGTTGAAGATCAACTCAATGAAATAAAACGAGAAACCAAGATTAAAGAAAAAAGCACAAAAAGGAATGAACAAAATCTCCAAGAAATGTGGGACTATGTGAAGAGACCCAAACTACGTTTGATAGGTGTACCAGAATGTGACAAAGAGAATAAATCCAAGCTGGAAAACATTCTTCAGGATATCATCCAGGAAAATTTCCCCAACCTAGCAAGACAGGTCAATACTCAAGTCCAGGAAATAAAGAGAACACCACAAAGATAGTCCGCAAGAAGAGCAACCCCAAGGCACATAATCGTCAGATTCACCAGGGTTGAAACGAAGGAGAAAATACTAAGGGCAGCCAGAGAGAAAGGTCGGGTCACCAACAAAGGGAAGCCCATCAGACGCACAGCAGATCTCTCGGCAGAGACACTACAAGCCAGAAGAGAGTGGGGGCCAATATTCAACATCCTTAAAGTAAAGAACTTTCAACCCAGAAATTCATATCCAGCCGAACTGAGCTTCATAAGTCAAGGAAAAATAAAATCCTTCATGAACACGCAAGTAGTCAGAGATTTTGTCACCACTAGGCCTGCATTACAAGAGCTCCTTGAAGAGGTGCGACACATAGAAGGAAACAACCAGTACCAGCCATCCTAAAAGCATACCAAATGCGAAAGAGCATCAACAAAATGAAGAATATAGAGGAACCAATGGGCAAAACAGCCAGCTAGCATCAAAATGGCAGTATCAAATTCACACATAACAATATTAACCCTAAATGTAAATGGGCTAAGTGCACCAATTAAAAGACATAGACTGGCATATTGGATAAAAAACCAAAACGCATCGGTGTGCTGTATCCAGGAAACCCACCTCACACGCGAGGATACACAAAGGCTCAAAATAACGGGATGGAGGAAGATTTATCAAACAAATGGAGAGCCAAAAAAAGCAGGAGTTGCAATTCTTGTCTCTAATAAAATAGACTTTAAAGAAACAAAGATCAAAAGGGACCAAGAAGGTCATTACATAATGGTAAAAGGATCGATAGACCAAGAAGAGCTAACAATTCTAAAGATATATGGACCTAATGCAGGAGCACCCAGACATATAAGGCAAGTTCTTAAGGACTTACAAAGAGACTTGGACTTCCACACAGTAATAGCGGGAGACTTTAACACTCCACTGTCAATAGCAGACAGATCAACCAGACAGAAAATTAACAAGGATATCCAGGGCTTGAACTCAGACCTGGAACAAGCAAACCTGATAGACATTTACAGAACTCTCCACCAAAAATCCACAGAATATACATTCTTCTCAGCACCACATCACACCTACTCCAAAATTGACCACATAATTGGAAGTAAAGAACTCCTCAGCAAATGCAAAACAACTGAAATCATAACAAACAATCTCTCAGACCATAGTGCAATCAAGATGGAACTCAGAAATCAGAAAATAACTCAGAAACGCACAGCTTCATGGAAACTGAACAACTGGCTCTTGAATGTTGATTGGATAAACAAAGAAATAAAGGTAGAAATAAAGAAGTTCTTTAAAACCAACGAGAATGAAGGCACAACGTACCAGAATCTCTGGGACAAATGTAATGCAGTCTGTAGAAGAAAACATATAGCAATAAGTGCCCACATGAGAAGAGTGGAGAGATCCGAAATTGACACCCTATCATCAAAATTGAAAGAGCTAGAGGAGCACGATAAAAGAAGCTCAAAACCTAGCCAAAGACAAGAAATAACTAAGATCAGAGCAGAACTGAAAGAGATAGAGACAAGAAAAACAGTTCAAAAAATCAATAAAACTAAGAGCTGGTTTTTCGAAAGGATCAACAGAATAGACCGAGCACTAGCCAGACTGATAAAAAAGAAAAGAGAGAACAAGCAAATAGATGCAATGAAAAATGATAATAGAGAAATCACCATAGATTCTACAGAAATTCAAACCATCATCAGAGAATACTACAAACAACCCTATGCACATAAACTAGTAAACCAGAAAGAAATTGATAAACTCCTGGACGCCTGTGTCCTCCCAAGACTTAACCAGGAGGAAGCCGAAACTATGAATATACCAATAACAAGGTCTGAAGTTGAGGCAGCAACTAAGAGCCTAACACATAAAAAAAGCCCAGGTCCAGATGGGTTCACAGCCGAATTCTACCAGACACACAAAGAGGATCTGGTACCATTCCTTCTAAAAATATTCCAAATAATTCAAAAAGAAGAAACCCTTTCCAAATCATTTTATGAGACCAACGTCATTCTGATACCAAAACCCGGGAGAGACTCAACAAGAAAAGAAAACTTCAGGCCAATATTCATGATGAACATAGATGCAAAAATCTTCAATAAAATACTGGCAAACCGATTGCAACAGCACATTAAAAAATTTATCCATCATGATCAAGTAGGATTCATCCCGGGGATGCAAGGCTGGTTCAACATACGCAAGTCTATAAATGTAACTCACCACATAAACAGAAGCAAAAAACAAAAACCACATGATGATCTCAACTGACGCAGAGAAGACCTTTGACAAAATTCAACAGCCCTTTATGCTAAAAACCATCAATAAATTTGGTGTTGATGGAACATATATCAAAGTAATAAAAGCTATTTATGACAAACCAACAGCCAATATCATACTTAATGGGCAAAACTGGAGGCATTCCCTTTGAAATCTGGCACTAGACAAGGATGCCCTCCCTCACCACTCCTATTCAACATAGTACTGGAAGTTCTAGCCAGAGCAATCATGCAAGAAAAAGAAATAAAGGGTATTCAAACAGGAAAGGGGGAAGCCAAATTGTCTCTATTTGCAGACGACATGATAGTATACCTAGAAGATCCCATCAACTCAGCACAAAAGCTCCTGCAACTGATAAGCAACTTCAGCAAAGTCTCAGAATATAAAATCAATGTTCAAAAATCACAAGCATTCCTATACACCAATAAGAGACTTAAAGAGAACCAAATCAAGAACAAACTGCCATTCACAACTGCTACAAAGTAAATAAAATACCTAGGAATACAACTCACAAGGATCGTAAGGAACCTCTTTAAGAAAAACTGCAAACCACTGCTCAACGAAATAAGAGAGGACACAAACAGATGGAGAAACATTTTATGTTCGTGGTTAGGAAGAATCAGTATTGTGAAAATGGCTATACTGCCCAAAGTAATTTACACAATAAATGCTATCCCCATCAAACTACCATTGAATTTCTTCACAGAACTGGAAAAAAACCACCATGAATTTCATAAGGAACCAAAAAAGAGCCCGCATAGCCAAGTCAATTCTAAGCAAAAAGAACACAGCGGGCGACATCACACTACCAGACTTCAAACTATACTACAAGTCTACAGTAATCAAAAGAGCATGGTACTGGTACCAAAACATAGATACAGACCAATGGAACAGAACAGAAACATTGGAGGTAACACAACATATCTACAACCATATTATCTTTGATAAACCAGACAAAAACAAGCAATGGGGAAAGGATTCCCTATTTAATAAATGGTGTTGGGAAAACTGGCTAGCCATGTGCAGAAAGCAGAAACTGGACCCCTTCCTGACACCTTACACTAAAATTAACTCCAGATGGATTAAAGACTTAAACATAAGACCTGACACCATAAAAACCCTAGAAGAAAATCTATGCAAATCCATTCAGGGCATGGGAGTAGGCAAGGACTTCATGACCAAAACACCAAAAGCATTGGCAACAAAAGCCAAAATAGACCTAATCAAACTCCACAGCTTCTGCACAGCAAAAGAAACAGTCACTAGAGTGAATTGGCAACCATCAGAATGGGAAAAAAATCTTTGCAGTTTACACATCTGACAAAGGGCTTATATACAGAATTCACAAAAAACTCAAACAGATTTAAAGGAAAAAATAAAAAAACAAGCCGATTCACAAATGGGCAAAGGATATGAACAGACACTTTACAAAAGAAGACATACATGAGGCCAAAAAAACATATGAAAAAATGCTCATCATCACTGGTCATTAGAGAGATGCAAATCAAAACCACATTGAGATACCATCTCACGCCAGTTAGAATGGCGATCATTAAAAAATCTGGAGACAGCAGATGCTGGAGAGGATGTGCAGAAATAGCAACACTCTTACACTGTTGGTGGGACTGTACATTAGCTCAATCATTGTGGAAGACAGTGCGGTGATTTCTCAAGAACCTAGAAATAGAAATTCCATTTGACCCGGTAATCTCATTACTGGGTATATATACAAAAGACTATAAATCATTCTACTATAAGGACACATGCACACGAATGTTCATTGCAGCACTGTTTACAATAGCAAAGACCTGGAACCAACCCCAATGCCCAATGATGATAGACTGTACTGGGAAAATGTGGCACATATACACCATGGAATATTATGCAGCAATCAAAAATAATGAATTTGTGTCCTTTGTAAGGACATGGATGAATCTGGAGAACATCATTCTCAGCAAACTGACACAAGATCAGAAAAATAAATACTGCATATACTCACTCCCTCCCCCGACCTACCCAGCACAGGCCCTGCCACCTCTACACTCCGATTAAGGTAAGCCAAGCTTTCTTTGCTTTACCTTCACCACCACCCCCCCACAGCACGGGTGCAGCGACTCCCCTCCGGCGTTCCGCACGGACTCCTCGCCTATACTCGGCTGAGCCGAGGTAGTCCTCCGTTCCGACTCCAGGAGCCTTCCGAAGGGTTGCTGCCAGACGGGGGACGCCCCTCTGACCGCCTCTTTAACCGTACCTTACCATACTCCCGTGAATTTGCAACGAAGGGGGACGCCTTTTCTTTGCATCTACCCGACCGCACCGGAGGGTCTGTAGCTACACCCATCATGGGGAATTCGGAGTCCAAAATTCCAACTAACACCCCCCTTGGGTGCTTACTGCGAAATTTTGCCAGATTGGGATATTCTCAAACCCTCAGAAGGAAAAAACTTGTCTTTCTGTCCCAGGTGGCTTAGCCCCAATACGAACTCGATAACCAGTCACATGGGCCCCCGACTGGTACTTTCGATTTCAATACCCTCCAAAACCTCGACAATTTCTGTCGCCGCACGGGCAAGGACAATGAAATTCCTTACGTTCAGGCTTTTTGGGAACTCCGTACCCACCCTGATCTTTGTTCTACCTGCTCCACCCACCAAATCCTCTTAGCTCACGCCCCTCCTAAATCTTTCTCCATTACTTCTCCCCCTCCCTACTCTTCACCGGAGGATCTGCCTGAACATCTATCCCCTCCCACCAACCTCAGCAACCAGCCACCACCAGCTGCTCGGCCTTCCTCCCCCACCGCCTCTGGGCCTCCTTCCTCAGAGGCCGCACTTCCTCTTACCTCACCGGTAGCAGCCCACACCCGCTCTCACCAACCAACTATCCTAGCCCCTCTCTGAGAAGTAGCAGGCACTGAAGGCTTAGTCAGAGTCCATGTTCCTTTTTCACTCCAAGACCTGTCCCAAATTGAGAAAGGTTTAGGATCCTTCTCAGCCGACCCGTCCACCTCTATTAAGGAATTCCAATACCTCACTCAGGCATACAGCCTTGCTTGGCATGATATTCGAGTTATCTGCACTTCCACCCTCACTGCAGAAGAGCACGAGCGTATCCTCGCTGCAGCCAGACATCAGGCAGATAAAGATCATGCTATAGATAACCAGATCCCCCTGGGCCCCGAAGTAATTCCTAATGAAGACGCCCCAATGGGATTATCAGGCAGGCCGGGGGTCCGACATACCCCGCAGAGACCGCATGGTCCGATACCTCCTTAAAGGCATGGATGTAGTGTCTAACAAAGTAGTAAACTATGACAAGCTAAGAGAAATCACCCAATTACCAGATAAAAACCCTGCCCTATTTCTAACTCGCTTGCAAGAAGCATTAGTCCGCTACACCCAGCTAGATCCAGCCTCCCAAAACGGAGCCACTGTCCTAGCCTCACACTTCATCTCTCAATCAGCCCCTGACATCCAGAAAAAACTAAAAAAGGCAGAAGACGGCCCTGAAACCCCCATACAGGACTTGGTAAAAATGGCTTTTAAAGTCTTTAATGCCAGGGAAGACGCAGCTGAGGCAGCCTGCCAAGAGCGTATGAAACAAAAGGTCACTCTACAGACCCAAGCTCTTGTAGCCGCCCTTAGGCCAGCAGGGAGCCAGAAGAACAGAATAAACACACACACCCCTCCCGGGGCGTGTTTCAAATGTGGAAAGGAAGGGCACTGGTCAAGAGTCTGCCCTCAGCCGCGGCCTCCTACCAAGCCCTGCCCTAATTGTCAGCTCATGGGACACTGGAGGTCTGATTGTCCGAGCTTCCCAAGGGCCTCAGTTTCTCCAAACTGACGCACTGGAGAGCAGCAAGGACGCGTTTCTGAAAACCAGACTCCTGTCCATACTGGTCAGAAGTCAGGTGCTCAGGAAAACCCATTCCCAGAGCTACTAGGGTTTATGGACGATTAGCGGTGCCCTGGCTCCCCAACTCTGGTTACCCTTGCCGAGCCCAGGGTTAAGCTTCAGGTAGCGGGTAAGAGTGTCTCCTTCTTATTGGACATGTGGGCTACCTACTCTGTACTCCCCTCATATTCAGGCAAAACCACTCCTTCCCAAGTCTCTGTTATGGGCATTAATGGGTCTCCCTCCACTCATCACCAAACTCCACCCTTAACCTGCCTGTTTGGCCCTTCCATTTTTACCCACTCCTTTCTAGTCATCCCCACCTGCCCGGTGCCCCTCCTAGGGCGAGACATCCTTTCAAAGTTAAAAACTGTCATAACTTCCCCACCACCAGCCCACACTGCCTCTTTCTCCTAGCCCTCACCTCGGATACCGAGCCTCAAAGGGCCCTATCCGAACTACTCCCCGAAATCCACCCCCAAGTCTAGGATAAACATAACCTCCTCATCCTTCCAGAGTAACAACAACACCAAATAATCCAAGACATACACAATTCCCTCCACATTGGGCCCAAAGCCTTATTCCAGTTTCTCAGTCCACTGTTTCACCCACACGACCTCACCCACACCATCCACAAGGTCCACACCGATTACCTAATCTGTGCCAAGGCTAATCCTCAGGGATCTTGTCAACCCCGCAAGCAGCTCCATCAACTACGCGGGTTTCTACCGGGCCAAGACTGGCAAATCGATTTCACCCACATGCCAAAGCATAAACAATACCGGTATCTGTTAACTATTGTTGACACTTTTTCAGGCTAGATCGAAGCTTACCCCACAGCCTCTGAGTCTGCAGGGACGGTAGCCACTCATCTCATTCAAGACATCATACCACGCTTTGGACTCCGGGCCACCATACAGTCGGACAACGGCCCAGCTTTCATCTCCAAAGTTACTAATGCTGTTTCTACCTCTCTAGGGATTCGGTGGAAGCTACACGCCGCCTACCATCCTCAGTCCTCTGGTAAGGTGGAACGGGCCAATGGCCTCATCAAAGAACATCTAACCAAACTTATGCTTAAGCTCCGCCAATCTTAGGTCACCTTGCTCTCCATCGCCCTCGCCAGGCTAAGAGCAAGCCCTCGGGGCCCATCGCAGCTTAGTCCATTTGAGCTGCTGTATGGTCGCCCTTTCCTACTCTCAACTCCCCCACCGCCAGAAACCACACCACTAGATAGTTACCTTCCTTACTTCACTCTCCTTGGAAGCCTCCTCTGGGAGCATGCCAACGCTTCTCTTCCTCAACCTACCCAGCCATCTGAAGACACACAGAGAGTCTCCCCCGGGGACTCAGTTCTTATCAGGTCCCTCTCCCCAAAGCCCCTTGCCCCCATGTGGGAGGGACCATACACAGTCCTCCTTACCACTCCATCAGCTATAAGAATTGCTGAAGTCCCGTCTTGGATTCACCTGTCCTGAGTGAAAAAGGCCCCCCATAGATCCCCCTCATGCTGGAAAGCTGCTCCTACTGGGCCTCTATCTATCAAATTTACTAAGGCCTAGCAGTCCAACTCCTTACATATGGAGATTCTACCTCACTGAAAACTATACAAAGACCACCTTCATTTGTAATACTCCCCCATACAGCCACAATCATCTTCTTGCAACTTCCGACTGCCCTGCAGCTGGATGCAGCAGTGCCATATATCTGAACTTCACCAAATTCCGCAACATCCATGATAAACCGGTCCTGTGCTTCAACCATGACCAACCATCAGGAGCATGTAATGACACCTATTGGCGCTCCTGCATGGGTTGTACTTGGATGAGCTGTCGAATGCATGTACCTGTCAAATCACCTACTCGATCTTTGTTTCAAATCTTCCCAGATATAGATGATGAAGGAAACACCATTATCGGTTCTACACAGTATTCTCTTCTCATACCTGACCCCTGGGATAACCGGTGGAAAAGCCCCCAGAAAGCTGCCCTGTATGAATACATAGACACCAGATATCCCTCTTCTCACCTGTACATCTGGCGGGAATACGTATGTACAGCCCACCAAATCCACTCTGCTATTAACCAACAAGAACAATCTCTAAATAGCCAACTGCAACCACACTCGTCACCCTTTTCCCGGCTAACCTTCCTTAAAGAAGGAATCAAATTAGCTAACGTCTCAGGATTGACCGACCTAACCTCATGCCTCATGTGTGCCTCTTTAGGTCAGACCCCTTTTGTGGCAGTTCCTTTTCCTATCCCTCTCAATTTGACACCCACAACCACTCCCTTCTCCCCCATCAGAGAGAGGTAAATCTCTATACTCCACCTGACTTCATGCAGCTACCAATATGCTATTCCCTAGGTCAAAACTATCCTAGCTGTAACAAAACCATACTGGTAACCACTAATATAACAGCCCCATGGGGAACGTTCTTTTGGTGCAATAGGACCTTAACAAAAACTCTCTACACTGGCCTATCCTCATCTCTTTTATGCCTCCCAGTAACCCTAGTCCCTCGGCTCACTATATATTCCCCAGCCGAATTCCAGATGTTGCAAATTCCCCATCGCCGAGTCCAGTGAGCTGCCTTCCTACCCATTGCCATTGGAATCTCCCTTGCTAGCTCAGCACTTGCAGTAGGATTAGGAGGAGGGGCACTACTCACTCAAACCTGGGTATAGCCCGACTGACCTCACAATTTCAAGCTGCCATTGATGACTCTACTGAGTCTTTAGCATCACTCCAATGACAGATCACCTCAGTTGCCCAAGTTGCCTTGCAGAATCGAAGAGTCCTAGACCTGCTAACTGCTGAACGGGGAGGGACCTGTATCTTTCTACAAGAAGAGTGCTGCTACTACATCAATGAATCCGGCCTAGTGGAGATCCGAATCGAAAGCCTCCAGAAGATCAAAGCTAACCTGCAGAACCAAAAATTCTCAGCCAAAGCCACGGCGTGGTGGTCTTCCTCCATGTATACCCTCTTGTCCCCACTGCTCGGGCCCCTAATAGCAGTTTGTTTAATCTTGCTTATTGCTCCTTGTCTCTTGCAGTTCCTACAACGGCGCTTTCAAGAATTAACCCAAGTCACCATCCACCAGATGCTACTCCAACCTTATGAACAAGTGCTAGAAGCAGATCTTTCCCCGGACACCCGGACTCCTTAGGAAGAGAAAATCTCTTCAAGCCCCCTACGATGACCCTTGTCAGCAGGAAGTAGCCAGAGAAAGATAACCGATGCCCCTGACCCCCTCTTTTTCTTTTCTTTAAGGAGTCGGGAATGTTTGGAAAAGACCTGCCCCTGTTAGAAAGCCGGCCCAGACAACCAGCCACCCTGGCCGCATGGGAAAAATCTAACTTCCCGATGAGGACGTTCGCCCTCCCCCCCCCTTTAACTTCCCGATGAGGAAGTTCGCCCTCTACATACCGTTCTGGCCTTCCCGCCTGGCTACAGCCACCTCCCGCTTAGCGACTGGCTGAACCAATCCCCATCTGCCCTATCAGCTCTCTAATGACTTCCTGCCCAACAAGCTCTTCCCCCCGGAAGACTTCCTGTCTGACAGCCGGCCTGACCAACCACCACCCGCCGAGTCAGCACCCCCCCAAGCCCTCCTGTTCCCGCCCCTATAAAAAGCTCTAACGCTCTAGGCTCGGTGCGGCCATCTTCCTGCTTTCCCTTCTGGTCCGCCCGGAGGCTCTTTCTTCTCAACAAAGCCTGAACTTAAGGACTTTCTTCCAGCCTGCAATCCGGTTTATTCGAGCGAACTCTGTCTCTCCGTGGAGGGTGGGTCG
This sequence comes from Saguinus oedipus, assembly GCA_031835075.1. Lineage (NCBI taxonomy): Eukaryota > Metazoa > Chordata > Mammalia > Primates > Cebidae > Saguinus > Saguinus oedipus. The sequence continues at coordinate 31,922,878 of CM063172.1, forward strand.
GACAGTGGGTCGGACAGGGTCAGAGTTGTATTTGCTATGGACACTCAAACAGAACTTGTTTAATTAATGCACACATGGATAATAATGAGCAGTCTATGTCATATGTCTTTTCATTCAGACAAACAGTGAATAATGCACATGTGGAATAATTAGAAGTCTGTTTAATATGGCCCATCTTTCACAGCCTCACTGAATATTACACACTTGTGATATAGTCTGGAATCTATATTTTATGGCCACTCATTCAGAGAATAACTAAATAATGCACACCTCTGGAATAGTCAGAAGACTCTTTCCTATGACCACTCATTAAGAGCCTCACTAATTGTACACACCTGGGGAAACAGAGAGTATTTACCTTTATTCCCTCATTCAGAGTGTCACTAAATAATGCACACCTGTGGAATAGTCAGGAGACTCTTTTATGTGGCCTCTAATTTGGAGTGTCACTGAATAATGTGGTGTAGTCAGAAGTCTCTTTCATGTAGACACATATTCAGAGCCTCAGTGAATAAGTCAGGCCCCTGATATAGTAAGGAATCTAATTAATATGGCCACATCTTCTGAGCCTCACTGAATAATACAAACCTGGAGAATAATTTGGTGTCTATTTTCAATGGATATTCATTCAAAGCCTTGGTAAATAATGCACACCTGTGGAGTAGCCAGGAGTCTATTTCATTTGGACACTGATTCATAGCCTCTTTGGATAATATGCACGTGTGGATTAGTCAGGATTGCATTTTATATGGCCACTGACTTGCAACCTCAGTGACAAATGCACAAATGTAAAGTACTCAGCAGTCTATTTCATATAGACACTCATTCAGAGACTCACTGAATAATAAAAATATATAAGATAGACAGCATCCTGTTTCATATTGTTACACAAAAAGAGCCTCACTGAGTAATGCACACCTGGGGAAGTGCTAGGACTCTACTTTATTTAGCCTCTCATTTACAGATTCAGGGAATAATGCACACGTGTGGTATACACAGTATTCTATTTTATGTGGACACAAAATCAAAGCCTGAGTGAGTAATACACAACTTTGGAATAGTCACTAGTCTATTTAATATGACCAAATGTTTAGAGTCAGCGTCAATAATACAAACATGTGGAGTAGTCAGAAAACAATTTCATATGGCTAAAGTTTCACAGTCTCAGTGAATAATACATACCTGATAAATACTCAGGACGCTATTACATGTGGCATCAATTTCAGAGCTTCATTGAATAAGAAACAACTCTATTGTAGTCAGAATTCTATTTCCTATAGCCAAATATTCAGAGCCTAACTGAATAACATACACGTTGGAAAAAGTCAGAATTCTGTTTCGTGCAGCCACTGATTTAGAGCCAAATGTAAATATGCACGCCTGAAGAGTATTAAGGAGACTCTATTTTACGGCCACTCATTCTGAGCTTCACAGAATAATACAGAACTATGAAACATCAGGAGTGTATTTCACACAGCCACTTATTCAGAACCTCAGTGAGGAATCACATATATCTGGAAAATACTCAGGATTATATTATATATGGCCAATTAATAATTGAGACTCACTGAATAATGCACAGCTAAGGAATAGTCTGGAGACTATTTGATATGACTCTTCACCCAGCTACTCAGTGGACAATGCAGAACTGAAAAATAGTCAAGAAGATAGAGTCAAGGGTTCATGTTATGTGGTCACTCGTTCACAATCTCACTGAAGAATACACACCTTGGGAATAGTCAGTGTCCAAGTCATATGGACACTCAATCACAGCATTACCAAATAATGCACAATAGGGCAATAGTAAGGAGTCTATTTTATATGGCCTGTCATTCGAAGCTTCAGTGTGTAATAAACAGCTGTGGAGTAGTCAGGACCCTATTTAAGGTAGCCCCAAATTAAGCAGCTCCGTCAATGATACACACATGTGTCAGAGTCAGGAGACTATTTGACATAGACACTCATACAGAACCTTTTCGAATACTGCACATGTGGCTAATAATCACTAGTCCGTTTCATATGGTGATGAGTTTGGAGAATCAAAACCTTTTGCACACCTGTTGAGTAAAATGGGTTCTATTTCATATGGCCACTCTTTCAGTGTTTTAGTGAACAATATGTGTATCTGATAAGTCAGGAATCTCATTCACATGGCCACTGGTTCAGGGCCTCTGTGAAGAATATTCCCCTCAACAATAGTCAAGGGTCTACTTCAAATGGCTCCACATTTAAAGTCTCTGTACCTAATGAACACCTGTGCAATACACCTGAGTCTCTCTTTTTTTCTATTTCTTTCTTTTTTTTTAATTTTTATTGCTTTATATGTTTCGGGGTAAATGTGCAAAAGGTGCAAGATAGTTGCATAGGTACACACATGGCAGTGTGTTTTGCTGCTTTTCTCCCCTTCACCCACAGTTGGCATTTATCCCAATGCTATCTCTCCCCAGCCCCCCTGCTTTCCCTCCCCCATTCCCCCAACAGTCCCCAGTGTGAAGTAGACCCCCTACCTGTGTCCATGTGTTCTCATTTTTCTCACCCGCCTATGAGTGAGAAGATGCGGTATTTCGTTTTCTGTTCTTGTGTCAGTTTGCTGAGAATGATGTTCTCCAGATTCATCCATATCCTTACAAAGGACACAAACTCGTCGTTTTTGATTGCTGCATAATATTCCATGGTGTATATGTGCCACATTTTCCCAGTCCAGTCTATCATCGTTGGGCATTTGGGTTGGTTCCAGGTCTTTGCTATTGTAAATAGTGCTGCAATGAACATTCGTGTGCATGTGTCCTTATAGTAGAATGATTTATAGTCCTTTGTATATATATATATACCCAGTAATGGGATTACTGGGTCAAATGGGATTTCTATTTCTAGGTCCTTAAGAAATCGCCGCACTGTCTTCCACAATGGTTGAGCTAATGTACACTCCCACCAACAGTGTAAGAGTGTTCCTATTTCTCCACATCCTCTCCAGCATCTGCTGTCTCCAGATTTTTTAATGATTGCAATTCTAACTGGCGTGAGATGGTATCAAAATGTGGCTTTGATTTGCATCTCTCTAATGAGCAGTGATGGTGAGCATTTTTTCATGTGTTTTTTTGGCCTCACGTATGTCTTCTTTTGTAAAATGTCTGTTCATATCATTTGCCCATTTTTGGATGGGCTTGTTTTTTTCCTGTAAATCTGTTTGAGTTCTTTGTAAATTCTGGATATCAGCCCTCTGTCAGATGGGTAGAGTGTAAAGATTTTTTTCCCATTCTGATGGTTGCTGATTCACTCTAGTGACTGTTTCTTTTGCCATGCAGAAGCTGTGGAGATTGATTAGGTTCCATTTATCTGTTTTGGCTTTTGTTGCCAATGCTTTTGATGTTTTGGTCATGAAGTCCTTGCCTACTCCTATGTTCTGAATGGTTTTGCCTAGATTTTCTTCTAGGGTTTTTAGGTGTCAGTTCTTATGTTTAAGTTTTAAATCCATCTGGAGTTAATTTTAGTGTAAGGTTTCAGGTAGGGTCCAGTTTCTGCTATCTGCACATGGCTAACCAGTTTTCCCAACACCATTTCTTAAACAGGGAATCCTTTCCCAATTGCTTCTTCTTGTCAGTTTTATCAAAGATTATACGGTTGAAGATATGCTGTGTTGCCTCCGATGCCTCTGTTCTGTTCCATTGGTCTATATGTCTGTTTTGGTACCAGTATCATGCTGTTTTGATTACTGTAGCCTTGTAGTATAGTTTGAAGTCTGGTAGCGTGATTCCTTCTGCTGTGTTCTTTTTGCTTAGAATTGACTTGGCTATGCGGGCTCTCTTTTGGTTCCATATGAAGTTCATGGTTCTTTTTTCAGTTCTGTGAAGAAATTCAATGTTAGTTTGATGGGGATAGCATTGATTGTATAAATTACTTTGGGCAGTATAGCCAATTTCACAATATTGATTCTTCCTAACCACAAACATGGAATGTTTCTACATCTGTTTGTGTCCTCTTATTTCGTTGAGCAGCGGTTTGTACTTAACCTTAAAGAGGTCCCTTACGTTCCTTGTGAGTTGTATTCCTAGGTATTTTATTTTCTTTGTAGCAATTGTGAATGGCAGTTCGTTCTTGATTTGGTTCTCTTTAAGTCTCTTATTAGCGTATAGGAATGCTTGTGATTTTTGCACATTGATTTTATATCCTGAGACTTTACTGAAGTTGCTTATCACTTGCAGGAGCTTTTGGGCTGAGGTGATGGGGTCTTCTAGGTATACTATCATGTCGTCTGCAAATAGAGACAATTTGGCTTCCACTTTTCCTATTTGAATTCCTTTTATTTCTTTTTCTTTCCTGATTGCTCTGGCTAGAACTTCCAATACTATGTTGAATAGGAGTGGTGAGAGAGGGCATCCTTTTCTAGTGCCGGATTTCAAAGGGAATGCTTCCAGTTTTTGCCCATTCAGTATGATATTGGCTGTTGGTTTGCCATAAACAGCTTTTATTACTATGAGATATGTTCCATCAATACCAAGTTTATTGAGGGATTTTAGCATAAAAGCCTGCTGAATTTTGTCAAATGCCTTCTCTGCGTCAATTGAGATAATCATGTGGTTTTTGTTTTTGCTTCTGTTTATGTGATGAATTACTTTTATAGACTGCGTATGTTGAACCAGCCTTCATGCCCGGGATGCATCCTACTTGATCATGATGGATAAGTTTTTTAATGTGCTGTTGCAATCGGTTTGCCAGTATTTTATTGAAGATTTTTGCATCTATGTTCATCATGAATATTGGCCTGAAGTTTTCTTTTCTTGTTGAGTCTCTCCCGGGTTTTGGTATCAGGATGACGTTGGTCTCATAAAATGATTTGGAAAGGGTTTCCTCTTTTTGAATTATTTGGAATATTTTTAGAAGGAATGGTACCAGATCCTCTTTGTGTGTCTGGTAGAATTCGGCTGTGAACCCATCTGGACCTGGGCTTTTTTTGTGTGGTAGGCTCTTAATTGCTGCCTCAACTTCAGACCTGGTTATTGGTCTATTCATAGTTTTGGCTTCCTCCTTGTTTAGGCTTGGGAGGACACAGGCGTCCAGGAATTTATCCATTTCTTCCTGGTTTACTAGTTTATGTGCATAGAGTTGTTTGTAGTATTCTCTGATGATGGTTTGAATTTCTGTGGAATCTGTGGTGTTTTCCCCATTATTGTTTTTTTATTGCATCTATTTGGTTGTTCTCTCTTTTCTTTTTTATCAGTCTGGCTAGTGGTCTGTCTATTTTGTTGACTTTTTCGAAAAACCAGCTCTTGAATTTATTGATTTTTTGAAGGGTTTTTCTTGTCTCTATCTCCTTCAGTTCTGCTCTGATCTTAGTTATTTCTTGTCTTTGGCTAGGTTTTGAGCTTTTTTGATCTTCCTCCTCCAGCTCTTTCAATTTTGACGATAGGGTGTCAATTTTGGATCTCTCCACTCTTCTCATGTGGGCACTTATTGCTATCTATTTTTCTCTACAGACTGCTTTAAATGTGTTCCAGAGATTCTGGTACGTGTGTCTTCGTTCTCATTGGTTTCAAAGAACTTCCTTATTTCTGCCTTCATTTCATTGTTTATCCAATCAACATTCAAGAGCCAGTTGTTCAGATTCCATGAAGCTGTGCGGTTTTGAGTTAGTTTCTGAATTCTGAGTTCCAACTTGATTGCACTAGGGTCTGAGAGATTGTTTGTTATGATTTCAGTTGTTTTGCATTTGCTGAGGAGTGCTTTACTTCCAATTATGTGGTCAATTTTGGAGTAGGTTTGATGTGGTGCTTAGAAGAATATATATTGTGTGGATTTGGGGTGGAGAGTTCTGTAAATGTCTACCAGGTTTGCTTGTTCCAGGTCTGAGTTCAAGTCCTGGATATCCTTGTTAATTTTCTGTCTGGTTGATTTGTCTGATATTGACAGTGGAGTGTTAAAGTCTCCCACTGTTATTGTGTGGAAGTCTAAGTCTCTTTGTAAGTCCTTAAGAACTTGCTTTATATATCTGGGTGCTCCTGCATTGGGTCCATATATATTTAGAATCATTAGCTCTTCTTGTTGTATCGAGCCTTTTAGCATTTTGTAATGACCTTCTTTGTCCCTTTTGATCTTTGTTTTTTTAAAGTCTATTTTATCAGAGACGAGAATTGCAACTCCTGCTTTTTTCTGCTCTCCATTTGCTTGGTAAATCTTCCTCCATCCCTTTATTTTGAGCCTTTGTGTATCCCTGCGTGTGAGTTGGGTTTCCTGGATACAGCACACCGATGGGTTTTGTTTTTTTATCCAATTTGCCAGTCTGTGTCTCTTGATTGGTGCATTTATCCCATTTACATTTAGGGTTAATATTGTTATGTGTGAATTTTGTACTGCCATTTTGATGCTAGCCGGCTGTTTTGCCCATTGCTTTATGTAGATTCTTCATTTTGTTGATGCTCTTTAGCATTTGGTATGGTTTCAGGATGGCTGGTACTGGTTGTTTCTTTTCATGTGTAGTGCCTCTTTCAGGAGCTCTTGTAAAGCAGGCCTAGTTGTGACAAAATCTCTGAGTACTTGCTTGTTCATGAAGGATTTTATTTTTCTTCACTTATGAAGCTCGGTTTGGCTGGATGTAAAATTCTGGGTTGAAAGTTTTTTCTTTACGGATGTTGAATATTTTCCCCCACTCTCTTCTGGCTTGTAGAGTCTCTGCCGAGAGTTCTGAGGTGAGTCTGATGTGCTTCTTTTTGTGGGTGACCCGACCTTTCTCTCTGGCTGCCCTTAGTATTTTCTTCTTCATTTCAACCCTGGTGAATCTGACGATTATATGCCTTGGGGTTGCTCGTCTTGCAGAGTATCTTTGTGGTTTTTTCTGTATTTCCTGGAGTTGATATTGATCTGTCTTGCTAGGTTGGGAAAATTTTTCTGGATAATATCCTGAAGAGTGTTTTCCAGCTTGGATTCATTCTCTTCATCACATTCTGGTACACCTATCAAACGTAGGTTTGGTCTCTTCACATAGTCCCACATTTCTTGGAGATTTTGTTCATTCATTTTTGCGCTTTTTTCGTTAATCTTGGTTTCTCGTTTTGTGTCATTGAGTTGGTCTTCGACTTCTGATATTCTTTCTTCTGCTTGGTCAATTCGGCTGTTGAAACTTGTGCATGCTTCGCGAAGTTCTCGTGTTGTGTTTTTCAGCTCCTTCAATTCATTCATATTTCTCTCTAAATTTTCCATTCTTATTATCATTTCCTCGAATCATTTTTCAAGGATTTTAGTTTCTTTGCACTGATTGAGAACATGTTTTTTAGCTCACTGAAGTTTCTCATTATCCACTTTCTGAAGTCTGATTCTGTCATTTCATCACACTCCTTCTCCGTCCAGCTTTGTTCCCTTGCTGGTGAGGAGTTTTGGTCCTTTGTAGGAGGTGAAGTGTTTTGGTTTCGGGTGTTTTTCTCCTTTTTTGCGCTGGTTTCTTTCCATCTTTATGGATTTATCCACCTGTCTTCTTAGTAGTTGCTGATTTTTCAATTGGGTCTCTGAGTGGACGCCCAGATTGTTGATGATGAGGTCTTTCTGTTACTTAGTTTTTCTTCTATTGGTATAGCCCCTCTGCTGTATGAGTACTGAGGTCCACTCCAGACCCTGCTTGTCTGGGATACAACTGTAGCAGCTGCGGAACAATTAGGGATGCTACCTGTTTGTTCCAGAATGATGCCCGCCAAATGTTAGTCTGATTAGTCATTTCTTGGGGTGACTCTTTGGATATACAGGGGTCAGGGCGCTGCTTGAGAAGACAGCCTGTGCTTTATAGGAGCTCCAGTGCTGTGCTGTGAGCTCTGTTGTTCATTCAGGGCTGTTTGTAGGATGTGTTTATGTCTGCTGCAACAGAACTCATAAAAAAAAACCCGTTTTTTTCTTCCTCAGATTGTCTGTCTCAGGGAGTTGGGGCTTTCTTTATGAGTATCTGTTGTACTGTCCTGCCAAGCTAGGAGGCAGTCTATTCACTATTTGTCTTTTGGGGCTCCGCCCAGCTAGCCTGGGTCCACCCTGTTGCTGTGAGGCGGAGTCTCTGTGTTATGGCAGGTTGCCTCAGGAACATCATGCTGCCTCAGCTCTGGGTGGTACTTCAGTAGGGGCGGATTGGGTCCATAGAGGCGGATGCCCCTCACCAACCTGCCTGCACCGTCCTAGATGCTGGCAGCAAAACTCTCAGCCCCAAGCACCTCCAATCGCTGCCCTGTTTGTCCCTGTGAGGGTGGGACCCATTGAGCCAGATCCCCCAGCTGCCTGCCTCAGATTCTGTCCTCTCTCTCTTTCTCTTCCTCTCCCCAAGATGAACGGTTGACTCTCTCACTGGCGTTCCAGTAGCCTGCTGATAGGGCACTGGGATCTGTGTGATCTCCCATGCCGCTGCCCACTGCACCAGCTCAGATCACGTTTCCCAGGAATCTCCTGGTCTGGCTCATTGTCCAAGTCCCGTTCAATCAGATGGACATGCCAATCTGCCTTTCCAAATCTCAGATTGCCGGTTTAACAGGGCACCCGGACCAGTGAGTTTTGTGCCGGATGCCACTGTGGTGTGGCGCCGGCCAAACCGGCCCCGGAGCTGACTGTGCTAGAGCTAGCGTCCTGTGTCTCTCCCACACCTGGGACTTTCAAAGTTCTGTGGGGAAAAAACGTCCATCCGACAATGTGGCTAGAATTCACCCTCTGCGCCTTCACTGAGAGCTGCAATCCTGAGTCACCTCTACGATGCCATCTTTCCAGAGTTTCTTTTTTATGACCACTTATTCAGAGTCTCATTCAATAATAAACAACTGGGGAAGAGTTAAGGGTCTACATCATGTAGCCACTTATTTAGATCCTCAGTGAATAATCCACACAAGAATAATAGTGGAGCATTTTTTATATGGCAACTAATACTGTGCCTCCTTGAATGATACACACCTGGGGAATTCTCAGGGTTCTATTTCATACTACCACTCATTTAGAACCTTATTGAATAATTCACAATGGAGCAATAGTCAGGTGTCTATTTTGTATGGCCTCTCATTCAAAGTTTCAGTGAATAATGTACTTCTATGGAGTAATTAGGACACTGTTTAAGATAGCTATGAACTAAGGGCCTTCCTGAATAATACACACCTGGGTGGTGGTCAGGAGTCTATCTCATATGACCTCTAATTCTGTGTAACTCTGAGTAATACACACCTGGGGGAGTTTCAGGAGTCTATTTGGTATTGACACTAATACCAAAACTGTTGGAATAATGCACACATGGACAATAATGAGGAGTCTATGTCATACGGCTACTCATTCAGACAAACAGTGAATAACACACATGTGAAGCCATTTGAATTCTGTTTTATATGGCCCCTCTTTCACAGCCTCACTGAATATTACACACTTGTGATATAGTCTGGAGTCTATATTTTATGGCCACTCATTCAGAAAATCACTGAATAATTCACACCTGCGGAATAGTCAGAAGTCTCTTTCCTATGGCTACCCGTTGAGAGTCTCACTAAATGTACACACCAGGATAAATAGTCAGAATTTACTTGTATCTCCTCATTCAGAGTCTCACTAAATAATGCACACCTGTGGAATAGTCAGGAGACTTTTTCATGTGGCCTCTCATTCAATATGTCATTGAAAAATGTGTTGTAGTCAGGAGACTCTTTCATGTAGACATATATTCAAAGCCTCAGTGCATAAGACAGAGCCTTGATATAGTAAGAAATCTAATTAGTATGGCCACATCTTCTGAGGCTCACTGAAAAATACACACCTGGAGAATAATTTGGAGTCTATTTTCGATGGACATTCATTCAGAGCCTCTATAAATAATGCAGACCTGTGGAGTAGCCAGAGTCTATTTCATTTGGAAGCACATTCATAGCCTTAGTGGATAATATGCAAGTGTGGATTAGTCAGGATTACATTTTATTTTATTATTTTTTTTGTAATAAAAAATCTTTCTTATTTTTTTTAATGTTTTAAATTTTTATTGCATTATAGGTTTTTGGGTACATGTGAAAAACGTGCAGGATAGTTGCATAGGTTCACACATGGCAGTGTGTTTTGCTGCCTTCCTCCCCTTCACCCACACTTGGCATTCATCCCCAGGCTATCCCTCCCCAGCCACCCCCGCTGTCCCTCCCCCATTCCCCCCAATAGACCCCAGTGTGTAGTATTCCCCCTCCCTGTGTCCATGTGTTCTCATTTTCCTCACCCGCCTATGAGTGAGAATATGAGGTATTTCCTTTTCTGTTTTTTTTTGTCAGTTTGCTGAGAATGTTCTCCAGATTCATCCATGTCCTTACAAAGAACATAAACTCATCATTTTTGATTGCTGCATAATATTTCATGGTGTATATGTGCCACATTTTCCCAGTCCAGTCTATCATCTATGGGCATTTGGGTTGGTTCCAGTTCTTTGCTATTGTAAACAGTGCTGCAATGAACATTCGTGTGCATGTATCCTTATAGGAGAACAATTTATAGTCCTCTGGATATATACCAAGTAATCGGATTGCTGGGTCAAATGGAATTTCTATTTCTAAGTCCTTGAGGAATCACCACACTGTCTTTCACAATGGTTGAACTTATTTACACTCCCACCAACAGTGTAGGAGTGTTCCTCTTTTTCCATATCCTCTCCATCATCTGCTGTCTCCAGATTTTATAATGATCACCATTCTAACTGACGTGAGATGGTATCTCAATGTAGTTTTGATTTGCATCTCTCTGATGACCAGTGATGATGTACATTTTATATGGCCACTGACTCGTAAAACTCAATGAATAATGCACAAATGTAAAGTACTCTGCAGTCTATTTCATATAGCGACTCATAGAGAGTTTCACTGAATAATAAAATTATTTGACATAGACTGCCTTGTGCTTCATATGGTCATAAAAAAAGAGCATCACTTAGTGACACACAGCTGGGAAAGTTTTAGGAGTGTGCTTTACATAGCCTCTCATTTACAGCCTAAGAGAATAATGCACACGTGTGGAATAGACACTAGTCTATTTTATATGGCCACAAAATCAAAGCCTGAGTCAGTAATACACAACTTTGGAATAGTCACTAGTCTATTCCATATGCCCAAATATTTCGAGTCAGTGTCAATAATACACACCATTAGACGAGTCAGAAAACCATTTCATATGGCCGAAGTTTCAGAGCCTCAGTGAATAATAAATACCTGAGGAATATTCTGGAAGCTATTACATGTGGCATTTCTTCAGAGTTTCATTGAGTAAAGAACCGCTGTATCGTAGTCAGAATTCTATTTCATATAGCCACATACTCAGAGCCTAGCTGAATAACAGACACCTTGGGAAAGTCAGGATTCTATTTTGTATAATCACTCATTTAGAGCCGAATGTAAAAACTCACGCCAGAGTAGTATATAGGAGTCTCTATTTTATGGCCACCCATTCAGGCCTCACAGAATAATAAATACGTATGGAAATGTGAGGAGTGTACTTGACATGGCAACTTGTTCTCCTCAGTGAAGAATCATATATATCTGGAAAATACTCAGGATTCTATTATACATAACCACTTATGAAGAGACTCACTGAATAATGCACACCTGGAGAATTGTCTGGAGACTATTTGATATGACCATTCACCCAGAGACTCAGTGGAAAATGCAGAGCTGAGAAATAGTCAAGAGGACAGAGTCAGGAGTGTATTTTATGTGGTCGCTCGTTCAGAAACTGACTGAAGAATACACACCTTGGGAATAGTCAGAGTCCAGGTCATATGGCCACTCAATCACAGCATTACTGAATAATGCACAATGGGGCAATAGTAAGGAGTGTATTTTATATGGCCTCTCATTCAGAGCTTCAGTGCATAATTAAGAGCTGTGGAGGAGGGAGGACCCTATTGACAGTAGCCCCAAATAAAGCAGCTTCGTGAATGATACACACATGTGTGACAGTCAGGAGACTATCTGATATGGACACTCATACAGAACCTCTTCGAATATTGCACATGTGGGGAATAATCACTAGTCTATTTCATATGGTGGTTCGTTTGGAGAGACAAAAGTATCGCACACCTGTGGAATAAAATGAGGTCTATTTCATTAGGCCACATTTTCAGTGTTTTAGTGAATAACATGTATATCTGATAAGGCAGGAATGTCTTTTACATGGGCACTCGTTCTGGGCCTCTGTGAATAGTACTCCCCTCAGAAGCAGTAAAGGGTCTACTTCAACTGCTTACACATTCAGTCTCTGTACGTAATGAACACCTGGGCAATACACCTGAGTCTCTTTTTTATGCCCACTTAGTCAGATTATCATTCAATAATACACACGTAGGGAAGAGTTAAGGGTCTACTTCATGTAGACACTCATTTCGATCCTCAGTGAATAATCCAAACCAGGGCAATAGTCGACAATTTTTTATATGGCCACTCATTCTGTGCCCCCCCCCCGAATTATACACACCTGCGGAATTCTCAGGATACTATTTCATACTACCAATCATTTAGAACCTTATTTTATAATTCACAATGGATCAACGGTCAGGTGTCTATTTTGTAGGGCCACTCATTCAAAGTTTCAGTGAATAATGAACTTCTATGGAGTAATCAGGACACTGTTTAAGATAGCCATGACTTAAGTGCCTTCCTGAATGATACACACCTGGGTGTTGGCCAGGAGTCTATCTCATATGAACTCTAATTCTGTGTAACGCTGAGTAATACAAACCTAGGGGAGTTTCTGGAGTCTATTTGGTATGGACACTCATACCGAACCTGTTGGAATAATGCACACATCGAGAATAATGAGGAGTCTATGTCATACGGCTACTCATTCAGACAAACAGTGAATAACGGACATGTGGAGTCACTAGATTTCTGTTTCATATGGCCCCTCTTTCACAGCATCACTGAATATTACACACTTGTGATGTAGTCTGGAGACTTTATTTTATGGCCATAAATATGCTATATTTTATGGCCACTGAATAATCCACACCTGCAGAATAGTCAGAAGTCTCTTTCCTATGGCTACCCATTGAGAGCCTCACTAAATGTACACACCTGGATAAATAGTCAGGATTTACTTGTATCTCCTAATTCAGAGTCTCACTGAATAATGCACACCTGTGGAATAGTCAGGAGACTTTTTCATGTGGCGTCTCATTCAATGTGTCATTGTAAAATGTGGTGTAGTCAGGAGACTCTTTCATGTAGACACATATTCAGAGATTCAGTGCATAAGACAGACCCTTGATATGGTAATAAATCTAATTAGTATGACCACATCTTCTGAGGCTCACTGAATAATACACACCTTTAGAATAATTTGGAGGCTATTTTCGATGGACATTCATTCAGGGCCTCGGTATATGATGCAGACCTGTGGAGTAGCCAGGAGTCTATTTTATTTGGACACACATTCATAGCCTCAGTGGATAATATGCACGTGTGTATTAGTTAGGATTCCTTTTTAATATAGCCACAATGAATAATACACAAATGTAAAGTACTCTGCAGTCTATTTCATATAGCCATTAATTCAGAGATTCACTGAATAATAAAATTATTTGAGACAGATAGCCTCTTGTTTCATATGGTCATGCAAAAAGAGCCTCACTGAGTGACACACAACTGGGGTAGTGTTAGGAGTGTACTTTAGGTAGCCTCTCATTTACAGCCTAAGGGAATAATGCACATGTGTGGAATAGACACTATTCTATTTTATATGGCCACAAAATCAAAGCCTGAGTCAGTAATACACAACTTTGGAATAGTCACTAGTCTATTCCATATGCCCAAATATTTAGAGTCAGTGTCAATAATACACGCCTGTAGACTAGCCAGAATACCATTTCATATGGCCAAAGTTTCAGAGCCTCAGTGAATAATAAATACCTGAGGAATACTCTGGACGCTATTACATGTGGCATTTCTTCAGAGGTTCATTGAGTAAAGAACACATATAATGTAGTCAGAATTCTGTTTCATATAGCCACATACTCAGAGCCTAACTGAATAACAGACACCTTGGGGAAGCAATGATTCTGTTTCGTGTAGCCACTCATTTACAGCCGAATGTAAAAACTCATGCCTCAGTAGTATATAGGAGTCTCTATTATATGGCCACTCATTCAGAGCCTCACAGAATAATACAGACGTATGGAAATGTCAGGAGTGTACTTGACATGGCCACTTATTCAGTTCATCAGTGAAGAATCATATATTACTAAAAAATCATCAGGATTCTATTATATATAGCCACTTATTAAGGGCCTCACTGAATAATGCACACCTGGAGAATTATCTGGAGACTATTTGATAAGACCGTTCACCCAGCGACTCAGTGGAAAATGCAGAGCTGAGAAATAGTCAAGAGAACAGAGTCAGGAGTGTATATTATGTGGTCACTCGTTCAGAAACTGACAAAAGAATACACACCTTGGGAATAGTCAGAGTCCTGGTCATATGGCCACTCAGTCACAGCATGACTGAATAATGCACAATGGGGCAATAGTAAGGAGTCTATTTCATATGGACTCTCATTCAGAGCTTCAGTGCATAATAAACAGCTGTGGAGGAGGGAGGACCCTATTGAAGGTAGGCACAAATTAAGCAGCTCCGTAAATGATACACACATGTATGAGAGTCAGGAGACTATTTGATATGGACACTCATACAGAACCTCTTCGAATATTGCACATGTGGGGAATAATCACTAGTCTATTTCATATGGTGGTTCGTTTGGAGGATCAAAAAAATAACGCGCACCTGTGGAGTAAAATGTGGTCTATTACATAAGGCCACTCTTTTAGTGTTTTAGTGAATAACATGTATATCTGATAAGACAGGATTCTTTTTCACATGGTCACTCATTCTGGGTCTTTGTGAATAAAACTCCCCTGAGAAACAGTCAAGGGTCTACTTCAAATGCCTACACATTCAGAGTCTCTGTAAGTAATGAACACCTGGGCAATACACCTGAGTCTCTTTTCTTTGCCCACTTAATCAGAGTCTCATTCAATAATACACACCTGGAAAAGAGTTAAGGATCTACTTCATGTAGGCACTCATTTAGATCTTCAGTGAATATTCCACACCACGGTAACAGTTGAGCACTTTTTATATGGCCACCCATTCTGTTCCTTCCTGAATGAAACACACATGGGGAATTCTCAGGATTCTATTTCGTACTACCACTCATTTAGAAACTTATTGAATAATTCACAATGGAGCAATAGTCAGGTGTCTATTTTGTATGGCCTCTCATTCAAGGTTTCAGTGAATAATGAACTTCTATGGAGTAATCAGGAGACTGTTTAATATAGCAATGAATTAAGTGCCTTCCTGAATGATACACACCTCGGTGGTAGTCAGCAGTCTATTTTATATGAACTCTAATTCTGTGTAACGCTGAGCAATACACACCTGGGGGAGTTTCAGGAGTCTATTTTGTATGGACACTCATACCGAACGTGTTGGAATAATGCACACATGGAGAATAATGAGGAGTCTATGTCATACGGCTACTCATTCAGACAAACAGTGAATAACACACATGTGCAGTCATTAGAATTCTGTTTTATATGGCCCCTCTTTCTCAGCATCACTGAATATTACACACTTGTGATATAGTCTGGAGTCTATATTTTATGGCCACTCATTCATAGAATCACTGAATAATTCACACCTGCGGAATAGTAAGAAGTCTCTTTCCTATGGCTACCCGTTGAGAGCCTCACTAAATGTACACACCTGGATAAATAGTCAGGATTTACTTGTATCTCCTCATTCAGAGTCTCACTAAATAATGCACAACTGTGGAGTAGTCAAGAGACATTTTCATGTGGCCTCTCATTCAATGTGTCATTGTAAAATGTGATGAAGTCAGGAAACTCTTTCATGTAGACATATATTCAGAGCCTCAGTGCATCAGACAGACCCTTGATAGAGTAAGAAATCTAATTAGTATGACCACATCTTCTGAGGCTCACTGAAAAATACACACCTGGAGGATAATTTGGAGTCTATTTTCGATGGACATTCATTCAGAACCTCGGTAAATAATGCAGACCTGTGGAGTAGTCAGGAGTCTCTTTCATTTGGACACACATTCATAGCCTCAGTTAGTAATATGCACGTGTGGATTAATCAGGATTCCATTTTATATGGCCACTGACTCGTAACCTCAATGAAAAATGCACAAATGTAAAGTACTCAGCAGTTTGTTTCATATAGCTGCTCATTCAGTGATTCACAGAATAATAAAATTATTTGAGATAGACAGCCTTCTGTTTCATATTGTCATACAGAAAAATCCTCACTGAGTGACACACACCTGGGGAAGTGTTAGGAATGTACTTTACATAGCCTCTCATTTACAGCCTAAGGGAATAATGCAAATGTGTGGAATAGACACTAGTCTGTTTTATATGGCCACCAAGTCAAAGCCTGAGTCAGTAATACACAACTTTGGAATAGTCACTAGTCTATTCCATTTGCCCAAATATTTAGAGTCAGTGTCAATAATACACGCCTGTAGACTAGTCAGAATACCATTTCATATGGCCAAAGTTACAGAGCCTCAGTGAATAATAAATACCTGAAGAATACTCTGGACGCTGTTACATGTGGCAATTCTTCAGAGGTTCTTTGAGTAAAGAACACCTGTATTGCAGTCAGAATTCTATTTTATATAGCCACATACTCAGAGCCTAACTGAATAACAGACACCTTGGGGAAGTGATGATTCTGTTTCGTGTAGCCACTCATTTACAGCCGAATGTAAAAACTCATGCCTCAGTAGTATATAGGAGTCTCTATTATATGGCCACTCATTCAGAGCCTCACAGAATAATACAGACGTATGGAAATGTCAGGAGTGTACTTGACATGGCCACTTATTCAGTTCATCAGTGAAGAATCATATATTACTAAAAAATCATCAGGATTCTATTATATATAGCCACTTATTAAGGGCCTCACTGAATAATGCACACCTGGAGAATTGTCTGGAGACTATTTGATAAGACCGTTCACCCAGCGACTCAGTGGAAAATGCAGAGCTGAGAAATAGTCAAGAGAACAGAGTCAGGGGTGTATTTTATGTGGTCACTCGTTCAGAAACTGACTGAAGAATACACACCTTGGGAAAAGTCAGACTCCAGGTCATATGGCCGCTCAATCACAGCATTACCGAATTATGAACAATGGGGCATTAGTAAGGAGTCTATTTCATATGGACTCTCATTCAGAGCTTCAGGGCATAATAAACAGCTGTGGAGGAGGGAGGACCCTATTGAAGGTAGCCCCAAATAAAGCAGCTCCGTGAATGATACCCACCTGTGAGACTGAGGAGACTATTTGATATGGACACTCATACAGAACCTCTTCAAATATGGGGAATTATCACTAATCTATTTCATATGGTGGTTCGTTTTGTGAGTCAAAAAGTAACGTGCACCTGTGGAGTAAAATGCAGTCTATTTCATAAGGCCACACTTTCAGTGTTTTAGTGAATATCATGTATATCTGATAACTCAGGAATCTCTTTTACATGGCCACTAGTTCTCGGCCTCGGTGAAAAATACTCCCCTCAGAAACAGTCAAGGATCTACTTCAAATGCCTACACTTTCAGAGTCTCTGTAAGTAATGAACACCTGGACAATACATCTGAGTCTCTCTGTTATGCCCACTTAGTTAGAGTCTCATTCAATAATACACACCTGGTGAAGAGTTAAGAGTCTACTTCATGTAGCCACTCATTTAAATCCTCAATAAATAATCCACACCAGGGTAATAGTTGAGGATTTTTTATATGGCCACTCATTCTGTGCCTCCCTGAATGATACACACCTGGGGAATTCTCAGGATTCTATGTCATATTACCACTCATTTAGAACCTTATTGAATAATTCACAATGGAGCAATAGTCAGGTGTCTATTTTGTATGGCCTCTCATTCAAAATTTCAGTGAATAATGAACTTCTATGGAGTAATCAGGACACTTTTTAAAATAGCCATGAATTAAGTGCCTTCCTGAATGATACACACCTGGGTGGTAGTCAGGAGTCTATTTTATATGAACTCTAATTCTGTGTAACTCTGAGTAATACACACCTGGGGGAGTTTCAGGAGTCTATTTGGTATGGACACTCATACCGAACCTGTTGGAATAATGCACACATGAAGAATAATGAGGAGTCTATGTCATACGGCTACTCATTCAGACAAACAGTGAATAACGGACATGTGGAGTCAATAGATTTCTGTTTCATATGGCCTCTCTTTCTCAGCATCACTGAATATTACACACTTGTGATATAGTCTGGAGTCTATATTTTATGGCCACTCATTCATAGAATCACTGAATAATTCACACATGCGGAATAGTCAGAAGTCTCTTTCCTATGGCTACCCACTGAGAGCCTCACTAAATGTACACACCTGGATAAATGTACACACCTGGATTTACTTGTATCTCCTCATTCAGAGTCCCACTAAATAATGTACACCTGTGGAATAGCCAGGAGACTATTTTATGTGGTTTCTCATTTAATGTGTCATTGTAAACTGTGGTGTAGTCAGGAGACTCTTTCATGTAGACACATATTCAGAGCCTCAGTCCATAAGACAGACCCTTGATATAGTAAGAAATCTAATTAGTATGACCCCGTCTTCTGAGGCTCATTGAATAATACACACCTGGAGAATAATTTAAAGTCTATTTTTGATGGACATTCATTCAGAGCCTCGGTAAATAATGCAGACCTGTGGTTTAGTAAGGAGTCTCTTTCATTTGGACACACATTCATAGCCTCAGTGGATAATTTGCACGAGTGCATTAATCAGGATTCCATTTTATATGGCCACTGACTTGTAACCTCAATGAATAATGCACAAATGTAAAGTACTCAGCAGTTTATTTCATATAGCCACTAATTCAGAGATACACTGAATAATAAAATTACTTGAGATAGACAGCCTACTGTTTTATATTGTCATACAAAAGGAGCCTCACTGAGTGACACACACCTGGGGTAGTGTTAGGAATGTACTTTACATAGCCTCTCATTTACAGCCTTAGAGAATAATGCACATGTGTTGAATCGACACTAGTCTGTTTTATATGGCCGCAAAATCAAAGCCTGAGTCAGTAATACACAACTTTGGAATAATCACTAGTTTGTTATATATGCCCAATATTTAGAGTCAGAATCAATAATACAGGCCTGTAGACTAGTAAGGAAACCATTTCATATGGCCAAAGTTTCAGAGCCTCAGTGAATAATAAATACCTGAGTAATACTCTGGATGCTGTTACATGTGGCATTTCTTCAGAATTTTATTGAGTAAAGAACACCTGTATTGTAGTCAGAATTCTATTTCATATAGCCACATACTCAGAGCCTAACGGAATAACAGACAACTTGCAAAAGTCAGGATTCTGTTTCGTATAGCCATTCATTTACAGCCGAAAGTAAAAGTTCACACCTGAGTAGTATATAGGAGTCTCTATTATATGGCCACTCATTCAGAGCCTCAGAGAATAATACAGACGTATGAAAATGTCAGGAGTGTACTTGCCATTGCCACTTATTCTGTTCCTCACTGAAGAATCATATATATCTGGAAAATACTCTGGATTATATTATATATCGCCACTTATTAAGAGACTCACTGAATAATGCACACCTGGATAATTGTCTGGAGAATATTTGATATGACCATTCACCCAACGACTCAGTGGAAAATGCAGAGCAGAGAAATAGTCAAGATGACAGAGTCAGAAGTCTATTATATGCGGTTACTTGTTAAGAGGCTGACTGAAGAATACACACCTTGGGAATAGTCAGAGTCCATGTCATATGGCCACTCAATCACTGCATTACCGAATAATGCACAATGGGGCAATAGTAAGGAGTATTTTTTATATGGCTTCTCATTCAGATTTTCAGTGTGTAATAAACAGCTGTGGAGGAGTGAGGACCTTGTTGAAGGTAGCCCAAAATTAACGAGCTCCGTGAATGATACACACATGTGTGAGAGCCATGAGACTATTTGATATGGACACTCATACAGAACCACTTCGAATATTGCACATGTGAATTGAAGAATAGTCACTAGTCCATTTCATATAGTGGTTCATTCGGAGAGTCAAAAAATAACACAGACCTGTGGAGTAAAATGCGGTTTATTTCATAAGGCCACTCTTCCAGTGTTTTAGTGAATAACACATATATATCTGAAAAGTCAGGAATCTCTTTCACATGGCCACTCGTTCTGTGCCTCTGTGAATAATGCTCCCTTCAGAAACAGTCAAGGATCTACTTCAAATGCCTACACATTCAGAGTCTCTGTAAATAATGAAAACCTGGGCAACACACCTGAGTCTCTTTTTTATGCCCACTGAGTCAGAGTCTCATTCAGTAATACACACCTCGAATGATATAAGAGGAGAGGCAAGATGGCATCGTAGAAGCAACTCAGGATTGCAGCTCTCAGTGACGGCGCAGAGGGTGAGTCCTAGCCGCATTCTCGGATGGACCTTTTTAGCCCACAGAGTGTTGAAAATCCCACAGGACGCTAGTAAAGTAAAGCCGGCTAACGCAGCCACTTCGGCCGGCGCTGCAGGGAAACCCGGCATGGAAGTCACTGGTCTGGGTGCCCTGTTAAACCGGCAATCTGAGAGTTTGAAGGGCAGATTGGCACGTCAATCTGATTGAACAGGACTTGGACAGTGAGCCAGACCAGGAGTTTTTCCTGGGAAGCGTGATCTGAGCTGGTGAAGTGGGCAGCAGCACGGGAGATCGCATGAATCCCAGTGCCCTATTGGCAGGCTACTGGGGCGCCAGTGAGAGAGTTGACCTTTCAGCTCTCAGAGAGGGAGAGAGAGAGAGAGAGGACAGATTCTGAGGCAGGGAGCTGGGTGATCGGGCTCGGCAGGTCCAACCCTCACAGGGACAAGCAGGGCAGTGACTGGAGACCCTTGGGGCTGAGAGTTTTGATGCCAGCATCTAGGACGGTGCAGCCCGGTGAGGGAGGGTCGTCCGCCATTGCTGACACAATCCGCCCCTATTGAAGAACCGCCCAGGGCTGACGCAGCCTGCCGTTGCCGAGGCAACCTGCCAAAAGAGAGAGACTCCCTCAGGAGAGGGGAGCTCTTCACAGCAGAAGGGAGCCAAGCAGCAACAGGGCAGACCCACGCTAGCAGGTCAGAGCCCAGGCAGGCAAATAGTGAATAGACTGCCACCTAGTGGGGCAGGACACTGCAACAGATACTCATAAAGAAAGCCCCAACTCCCTGAAACAGAGCATACAAGGGGGAGAAAAAAAGGGTTGTGTTTTATGAGTTCTATTGCAGCAGACATAATCAACCTCCCAACAACCCTGAATGAACAACGGAGCTCACAGCTCAGCACTGGAGCTACTATAAAGCACAAACCTTCCCCTTAAGCAGCTCCCTGACCCCTGTATATCCAAAGAGTCACCGCAAAAAATACTAATCAGACTGACATTTGGCAGGCATCATTCTCGAAAAAAGACAGCAGAAGAAGAAACTGGTATCATCCCTCACTGTTCCACAGCTGCTACAGGTATACTCCAGACAAACAGGGCCTGGAGTGGACCTCAGCACTAATACAGCAGAGGGGCTAGACCACTAGAAGGAAAACTAAGTAACAGAAATACTTCATCATCAACAATCTCAGCATCCACAAAGAGACCCAATTGAAAAATCAGCAACTACTAAGACGACAGGCGGATAAATCCATAAAGATGGGAAGAAATCAGCGCAAAAAGGAGGAAAACACCCGAAACCCAAACACCTCACCTCCTACAAAGGACCAAAACTCTTCACCAGCAAGGGAACAAAGCTGGACGGAGAATGAGTGTGACGAAATGACGGAATCAGACTTCAGATAGTGGATAATGAGAAACTTCATTGAGCTAAAAGAACATGTTCTAAATCAGTGCAAAGAAACTAAGAACCTTGAAAAAAGATTTGAAAAAAATTTGAGGAATTGATAACAAGAATGAACAACTTAGAGAGGAATATGAATGAATTGAAGGAGCTGAAAAACACAACACGAGAACTTCGTGAAGCATGCACAAGTTTCAACAGACGAATTGACCAAGCAGAAGAAAGAATATCAGAAATTGAAGATCAACTCAATGAAATTAAACGTGAAACCAAGATTAAAGAAAAAAGCACAAAAAGGAATGAACAAAATCTCCAAGAAATGTGGGACTATGTGAAGAGACCCAACCTACGTTTGATAGGTGTACCAGAATGTGATGAAGAGAATGAATCTAAGCTGAAAAACACTCTTCAGGATATTATCGAGGAAAATTTCCCCAACCTAGCAAGACAGGTCATTACTCAACTCCAGGAAATACAGAGAACACCACAAAGATACTCCGCAAGAAGAGCAACCCCAAGGCACATAATCGTCAGATTCACCAGGGTTGAAATAAAGGAGAAAACACTAAGGGCAGCCAGAGAGAAAGGTCGGGTCACCCACAAAGGGAAGCCCATCAGACTCAAAGCAGATCTCTCGGCAGAGACTCTACAAACCAGAAGAGAGTGGGGGCCAATATTCAACATCCTTAAAGAAAAGAACTTTCAACCCAGAATTTCATATCCAGCCAAACTGAGCTTCATAAGTGAAGGAAAAATAAAATTCTTCACGAACAGGCAGGTACTCAGAGATTTTGTCACCACTAGGCCTGCTTTACAAGAGCTACTGAAAGAGGCACTACACATAGAAAGAAACACCCAGTACCAGCCATCCTAAAAGCATACCGAATGCTAAAGACCATCAACAAAATGAAGAATCTACATGAACCAACGGGCAAAACAGCCAGCTAGCATCAAAATGGCAGTATCAAATTCACACATAACAATATTAACCCTAAATATAAATGGGCTAAATACACCAATCAAAAGACACAGACTGGCAAATTAGATAATAAACCAAAACCCATCGGTGTGCTGTATCCAGGAAACCCACCTCACACGCAAAGATACACAAAGGCTCAAAATAAAGGGATGGAGGAAGATTTACCAACCAAATGGAGAGCAAAAAAAAGCAGGAGTTGCAATTCTCATCTCTGATAAAATAGACTTTAAAGCAACAAAGGTCAAAAGGGACAAAGAAGGTCATTACATAATGGTAAAAGGATCGATACAACAAGAAGAGCTAACGATTCTAAATATATATGGACCCAATGTAGGAGCACCCAGATATATAAGGCAAGTTCTTAATGACTTACAAAGAGACTTAGACTCCCACACAATAAGAGTGGGAGACTTTAACACTCCACTGTCAATAGCAGACAGATCAACCAGACAGAAAATTAACAAGGATATCCAGGACTTGAACTAAGACCTGGAACAAGCAAACCTGATAGACATTTACAGAACTCTCCACCCCAAATTTACAGAATATACATTCTTCTCAGGACCACATCACACCTACTCCAAAATTGACCACAAAATTGGAAGTAAAGCACCCCTGAGTAAATGAAAAACAACTGAAATCATAACAAACAGTCTCTCAGACCATAGTGCAATAAAGTTATAACTCAGATTTCAGAAAATAACTCAGAACCGCACAGCTTCATGGAAACTGAACAACTGGCTCTTGAATGTTGATTGGATAAACAATGAAATGAAGGCAGAAATAAGGAAGTTCTTTGAAACCAATAAAAATGAAGAAACAATGAACCAGAATCTCTGGAACACATTTAAAGCAGTCTGTAGAGGAAAATATATAGCAATAAGTGCCCACATGAGAAGAGTGGAGAGATCCAAAATTGACACCCTATCATCAAAATTGAAAGAGCTAGAGGAGCAAGATCAAAAAGGCTCAAAACCTAGCCGAAGACAAGAAATAACTAAGATCAGAGCAGAACTGAAGGAGATAGAGACAAGAAAAACCCTTCAAAAAATCAATAAACCAAAGAGCTGGCTTTTTTTAAAATATCAACAAAATAGACGGACCAGTAGCCAGACTGATAAAAAAGAAAAGAGACAACAACCAAATAGATGCAATAAAAAACGATAAAGGTGAAATCACCACAGATTCCACAGAAATTCAAACCATCATCAGAGAATACTACAGACAACTCTATGCACATAAACTAGTAAATCAGGAAAAAATTGATAAATTCCTGGACGCCTGTGTCCTCCGAAGCCTAAACCAGGAAGAAGCCGAAACTATGAATAGACCAATAACAAGGTCTGAAGTTGAGACAGCAATTAAGAGCCTACCACACAAAAAAAGCCCAGGTCCAGATGGGTTCACAGCTGAGTTCTACCAGACACACAAAGAGGATCTGGTACCATTCCTTCTAAAACTATTCCAAAGAATCGAAAAAGAGGGAACCCTTCCCAAATCATTTTATGAGACCAACATCATCCTGATACCAAAACCCGGCAGAGACTCAACAAGAAAAGAAAACTTCAGGCCAATATTCCTGATGAATATAGATTCAAAAATCTTCAATAAAATACAGGCAAACCGATTGCAACAGCACATTAAAAAACTTATCCATGATGATCAAGTAGGATTCATCCCTGGGATGCAAGGTTGGTTCAACATAAGCAAGTCTATAAATTTAATTCACCACATAGACAGAAGCAAAAACAAAAACCACATGATTATCTCAATTGATGCAGAGAAGGCATTTGACAAAATTCAACAGCCCTTTATGCTAAAAACCCTCAATAAACTTGGTATTGATGGAACATATCTCAAAGTAATAAAAGCTATTTACGACAAACCAACAGCCAATATCATACTTAATGGGCAAAAACTGGAAGAATTCCCTTTGAAATCGGGCACTAGACAAGGATGCCCTCTCTCACCACTCCTATTCAACGTAGTACTGGAAGTTCTAGCCAGAGCAATCAGGCAAAAAAAAAAAAGAAATAAAGGGTATTCAAATAGGAAAGGTGAAAGCCAAATTGTCTCTATTTGCAGACGACAAGATAGTATACCTAGAAGACCCCATCACCTCAGCCCAAAAGCTCCTGCAACTGATAAGCAACTTCAGCAAAATCTCAGGATATAAAATCAATGTGCAAAAATCCCAAGACTTCCTATACATCAATAACAGACTTAAAGAGAACCAAATCAAGAACAAACTGCCATTCACAATTGCTACAAAGAATATAAAATACCTAGGAATACAACTCACACGGAATGTAAGAGACCTCTTCAAGGAAAACTACAAACCACTGCTCAACGAAATAAGAGAGGACACAAACAGATGGAGAAACTTTCCATGTTCGTGGTTAGGAAGAATCAATATCGTGAAAATGGCTAGACTGCCCAAAGTAATTTACACAATCAATGCTATCCCCATCAAACTACCATTGAATTTCTTCATAGAACTGGAAAAAACCACCATGAATTTCATATGGAACCAAAAAAGAGCCCGCATAGCCAAGTCAATTCTAAGCAAAAAGATCACAGCGGGAGGCATTACACTACCAGACTTCAAACTATACTACAAGGCTACAGTAATCAAAACAGCATGGTACCGGTACCAAAACAGAGATATAGACCAATGGAACAGAACAGAAGCATCGGCGGCAACACAACATATCTACAGCCATATTATCTTTGATAAACCAGACAAAAACCAGCAATGGGGAAATGATTCCCTATTTAATAAATGGTGTTGGGAAAACTGGCTAGCCATGTGCAGAAAGCAGAAACTGGACGCCTTCCTGATACCTTACTCTAAAATTAACTCCAGATGGTTTAAAGACTTAAACGTAAGACCTGACACCATAAATACCCTAGAAGAAAATCTAGGCAAAACCATTCAGGACATAGGAGTAGGCAAACACTTCATGAATAAAACACCAAATGCATTGGCAACAAAAGCCAAAAAAAGACAAATGGGACCTAATCAAACTCCACAGCTTCTGCACAGCAAAAGAAACAGTCACTAGAGTGAATTGGCAACCATCAGAATGGGAAAAAAATCTTTGCAGTTTACACATCTGACAAAGGGCTGATATCCAGAATTTACAAAGAACTCAAACAGATTTACAGGAAAAAAAACTAACAAGCCCATTCAAAAATGGGCAAAGTATATGAACAGACACTTTACAAAAGAAGATATACATGAGGCCAACAAACATATGAAAAAATGCTCATCATCCCTGGTCATTAGAGAGATGCAAATCAAAACCACATTGAGATACCATCTCACGCCAGTTAGAATGGCGATCATTAAAAAATCTGGAGACAGCAGATGCTGGAGAGGATGTGGAGAAATAGGAACACTCTTACACTGTTGGTGGGAGTGTAAATTAGTTCAACCATTGTGGAAGACAGTGTGGCGATTCCTCAGGGACCTAGAAATAGAAATTCCATTTGACCCAGCAATCCCATTACTGGGTATATATCCAAAGGACTATACATCGTTCTACTATAAGGACACATGAACACGAATGTTCATTGCAGCACTGTTTACAATAGCAAAGAACTGGAACCAACCCAAATGCCCAACGATGATAGACTGGACTGGGAAAATGTGGCACATATACACCATGGAATATTATGCAGCAATCAAAAATGATGAGTTTGTGTCCTTTGTAAGGAGATGGATGAATCTGGAGAACATCATTCTCAGCAAACTGACAGAAGAACAGAAAAAGAAATACCGCATATACTCACTCATAGGTGGGTGAGAAAAATGAGAACACATGGACATAGAGAGGCGGTCTACTATACACTGGGGTCTTTTGGGGGGATAGTGTGAGGAACAGCGGGGGGGGGCTGGGGAGGGATAGCCTAGGGATGAATGCCAAGTGTGGGTGAAGAAGAGGAAGGCAGCAAAACACACTGCCATATGTGTACCTATGCAACTATCTTGCACGTTCTGCACATGTACCCCAAAACCTATAATGCAATAAAAATTAAAAAAAATAAATAAATAATACACACCTCGAAAAGAGTTAAGAGTCTATTTGATGTAGCCACTCAGTTAGATCCTCAGTGAATAATCCTCACCAGGGTAATATTTGAGCATTTTTACATGTCCACTCATTCTGTGCCTCCCTGAATGATACACACCTGGGGAATTCTCAGGTTTCAATTTCATACTACCACTCATTTAGATCCTTACTGAATAATTCACAATGGAGCAATAGTCAGGTGTCTATTTTGTATGGCCTCTAATTCAAAGATTCAGTGAATAATGAACTTTTATGGAGTAATCAGAACACTGTTTAAGATAGCCATGAATTAAGTGCCCTCCTGAACGATACACACCTGGGTGGTAATCAGGAGTCTATTTCATATGAACTCTAATTCTGTGTATCGCTGAGTAATACACAGAACCACATCGAATACTGCACATGTGAAAAATAATCACTAGTCCATTTCATATGGTCCTTCGTTTGGGGAGTCAAAAACTAACACTGGAGAGAAGTGATACACGCAGGAGTGTGGAGGGAACAC
Organism: Saguinus oedipus; assembly: GCA_031835075.1. Lineage (NCBI taxonomy): Eukaryota > Metazoa > Chordata > Mammalia > Primates > Cebidae > Saguinus > Saguinus oedipus. The sequence continues at coordinate 31,950,330 of CM063172.1, forward strand.
ACAAAAGACAGTGGGTACACAAAGGAGAGAAGAGGATACACAAAGGAGTGGGAAATACACAAAAAATAGTAGGGGATACACAGAGGAGAGAGGAGGATACACACAAGAGAGGGGAGAATAAACACAAGAGAAAGAAATACACTCAGAAGAGAGGGGCATACACACAGGAGAGGGTGATACACACAGGAGAAAGAAGAATAAACACAAGAGAGAGGAAGATACACACAGAACACAGGGAAACACACAGGAGAGAGAAGCGTACACACAAAAGGAATAAAGGATACACACAGCAGAGAGGGGGATACACACAGGAGAGAGGGGATACACAGAGGAAAGAGAAGGATACAAACAGGAGAGTGGTGATACAAACAGAAGAGATGAGGGTTCACACAGGAGAATAGAGGATAGACACATGAGAGAGATGGATACACACAGAAGAGGGAAAAATGCTCACAGCAGAAAGGAGGATACACACAGGAGAGAGGGCATACACACAGGAGTGAGAAAGATCCACACAGGAGAGAAGGAAATGCACACAAAAGAGAGGGGGATACACACAGAAGTGGGGCATACAAACTAAAGCGAGGGGATAAACACAGGAGAGAGGGAGAATACATATGGAGAGTGGTGATCCACACAGGATAGTTGAGGGTACACACAGGAAAGAGGGGGTACACACAGGAGAGAAGAGGAAACAAAAAGGAAAAAGGGATACACACAGAAGAGTAGGGAATAAACAGAGGAGAGAGGAGGATACACAAAGGAGTAAGGAGGATAAACACAGGAGAGGGAGATACACACAGGAGAGAGGGGCTTACACACAGAAGAGGGGAATACACACAGGAGAAAAGTGGATTAACACAGGAAGAAGGAGAAAACATACAGGAGAGGAAGATACACGCAGGAGAGAGGTGTGAAGACACAAAAAAACAGGATACACACAGCAGAGAGGGAGATACACACAGGAGAGAAAAGATACACAAAGGAGAGACGGGGATACGCACAGGAGAGAGAAGGGATACGCACAGGAGGGAGGGTGTTACACACAGAAGAAAAATGGAATACGCACAGGAGAAAGAAGGGATACTCACATGAAAGAAGAGGATGCACACAGGAGAGGGTGATACACACAGGAGAAAGGAGGATGCACACAAAAGAGAGGAGGAGACACACAGGAGAAAGGAGGATACAGGCAGGAGAGAAGAGGGTAAACACAAGATAGAGAAGGATCCACACAGGAGAGAGGAGGATACAGGCAGGAGAGAAGAGGATACACACACGAGAGTGAAAGATACACAAAGCGAGAAGAGAATGCACAGAGAAGAGAGGAGGATACACACAGGAGAAAGGGGGATACACACAAAGAAGAGGGAGATACTAACAAAGGGAGGGAAATAAACACAGGAGAAAAAAGGATACACACAGGAAAGAGAAGGATACACACAGGAGAAAGAAGGATACACAGAAAAGAGGGGAAACACACCAGAAAGTGGGGGATACACACAGGCGGGAAATATAAGCACAGAAGAAAGGGTATACACAGAGGAGAATGGGGGATACACAGAAAATAGAAGGATACACACAGGAAAGAGGGGCTTAAGCACAAAAGAGAGAAGGATACACACAGGAGAGAGGGTGAATACACAAAATATTGAGGGCGATACACAGAGGAGAGTGAAGCATACACACAGGAGCGAGGGGAATACACACAGGAGAGAGGGGGATACACACAAGAGAGAGTGGGTTACACAAAGGAGAAAAAAGAAATACGCACAGGAGAGAGAATTGATAATCACAGGAGAGAGAAGGATATACAAAGAAGAGAAAAGGATACACAGGAGAGAGGAGAATGTACATAGAAGAAAGAAGGATACATACAAGAGAGAGGAGAAGACACACAGGAGAAAGAAGGATACACGCAGGAGAGAGGAGGATACACACAGGAGAGAGAAGAATACGAACAGGAGAGAGGAGGATACACGCAGAAGAGAGGAGGATACCCACAGGAGAGTGGAGGATACACAGAATAGAGAGGAGAATACACACAGGAGAGAGAGAAATACACACAGGGGAGAAGAGGATACACACAGAAGAGGGGTGATACACACAGGAGAAAGAAGGGTACATATAGGAGAAAGGAGGATACAAACAGAAGTCAGAAAGATGCACAAAGGAGAGAAGGATATACACAGGAAAAAGGGGGACACACCGATGAGAGAAAAGAATGCACACAGGAGAGAGGAGGATACACACAGAAGAGGGGGATAACAACAGAAAAAAGGGGCATACACACAGGAGAGGAGGATACACACAGGAGAAAGGTGGATATACACAGGAGAGAAAAGTATACACACAGGAGAGGGGGACACACACAAAAAGAGGGGCGTAAACACAGGAGAAAGAAAAATACACACAGCAGAGAAAAGAATACTCACAGGAGAGAGAGGATACACACAGGAGAGAAGAGGATAAACAGTAAAGAGAAAAATACACACAAAAGAGGGAAGGATACACACAGGAGATAGAAGAATACACACAGGGTAGTGAGGGATAAACAAAGGAGAGTGGTGATACACACAGGAGAGAGGAGGGTCCACACAGGAGATAGAGGGATACACACAGGAGAGAAGAGGATACACACAAAATAAGGGGATACACACAGGAAAGAGAGGGATACACACAGGGGAACGGATACACACAGGCAGAGGGGCATACACACATAAAAGGGTGATAAACAAAGGAGAAAGGGAAATAAACACAGGAGAGAAAAGTATACACACAGGAAAGGGTGATACACACAGGAGAGAGTGGCGTAAACACAGGAGAGAAAAGGTTACACACAGGAGAGAAAAGAAAACAAACAGGAGAGAGTGTATACACACAAAAGAGGGGGATGCACACAGGAGAAAGGGGGGATACACAGAGGAAAGAAAGGTGTTACACATAGGAAAGAAGGGGAAAACACATAGGAGAGCAGAGGGATAAACGCAGTAGAAAGAAGAATACACACAAAAGAGAGGAGGATACACACAAGAGAGAAAAGTATACACAGAGGAGAGGGGCATACACAAAAGAGAGAGGGGGATACACACAGGAGCGTTGGATACATACAGGAGACAGGGAAATACACACAGGAGAGAGGGGGATACACATAAGATATGGGGATACAAACAGGAGAGAGGTGGATACACACAGGAGAGAGGATAATACACACAGGAGATAGGAGGATACACCCAGGAGAGAGGAGGATGCACAAAGAAGAGGGGAAACACACAGGAGAGAGAGGGATTCACACAGGCGAGAAAGATAAACACAGAAGAGTGGTGGATACACACAGGAGAGAGGGGAATACACACAGAAGAGAGGGGCTTATGCACAGGAGAGAGGAGGATACACCAGGAGAGAGGGGGGATACACAAAGAATAGAGGAGGATACACACTGGAGAGTGAAGCATAAACACAGGAGAGAGGGGAATACACGCAGGAAAGAGGAGGCTACACAGAAAGGAAAAAGTATAAATACAAAAGAGGGGAGGATACACACAAAAGAGAGGAGAATGCAAATAGAAGAGAGGAAGATACATGCAGGAGATTAAAGGATACACAAAGGAGAGAGGAGGATACACACAGAAGAGGGGAGGATACACACAGGAGAGAGGCGTATACACACAGAAAAGGGACATACACACAGGAGAAAGGGAGATTCTCACAGGAGCGTTGGATACATACAAGTGACAGGGAAATACACACAACAGAGAAGGGGATAAACACAAGAGAGGTGGATACACACAGGAGAGAGGGGCATTCACACAGAAAAGGGGGATACACAAAGGAGAGATGGAGATCCAAACAGCCGAGAGGGGAATACACACAGGAGAGAGGGCGTAACACACAGGAGAGTGGTTGAATACACACAGGAGAGAGGAGGATACGCACAGGAGAGAGGAGAGTAAACACAAAAGGGAGGAGCATACACACAGGACAGAGAAGGATACGCACAGAATAGAGGGAAATTCACACAGTAGAGAGGGTGATACACACAGGAGAGAGAAGAATACACACAGGAGAGAGGGGTATACACAAAGGTGAGGGACATACACAAAGGAGAGAGGCACATACACACAGGAGAGAGAAAAGATACACACAGGAGAGAGGAGGATACACACTAAAGAGATGGGGATACACACAGGAGAGAAGAGCATACACACAGTAGAAAAGAGGATACACAGAGGAGAGAGGGGGATACACACAGGAGAGAGTAAATACACACAGGAGAGGGGAGAAGACACACAAGAGAGAGGAGTATACACACAAAAAAGGGTCATACACACAGGAGAAAGGGAGATTCTCACAGGAGCGTTGGATACATAAAAGTGACAGGGAAATACACACAACAGAGAAGGGGATTCACACAGGAGAGGTGGATACTCACAGGAGAGAGAAGGATTCACACAGAAGAGGGGAATACACAAAGGAGAGATGGAGATCCACACAGCCGAGAGAAGAATACACACAGGAGAGAGGGTGTTACACAAAGGAGAGTGGTGGGATACACACAGGAGAGAGAAGGATAAACACAGAAGAGAAGAGAATAAACACATAAGAGAAAAGCATACACACAAAACAGAAAAGAATACGCACAGAATAGAGGGGAATTTACACAATAGAGAGGGTGATACACTCAGCAGAGAAGGGAATACACACAGGAAAGTGGGGTATACACACAGGTGAGGGAAATACACAAAGGAGAGAGGGGCATACACACAGGAGAGAGAAAAGTTACACACAGGAGAGAGGTAGATACACAGAGGAGAGAGGAGCATACACACAGGAGAGAGGGGATACAAAAAGGAGAGAGGGAATATACAAACAGGACAGAGGAGGATACACACAGAAAAGATGGAGATACACAAAGAAGAAAGGAGGATACACAAAGGAGAGAGGAGGATACACACAGAAGAAGGAAGGATGCACACAGGAGAGAGGAGAATACACACAGGAGAGGAAGATACACATAGGGGACGGGGCATACACACATAAAATCGGGATAAACACAGTAGAAAGGGGGTACACACAGAAGAGAGGAGGATACTCACAGAAAAAGGTGATACATACAGGAGAGAGAAATACACACAGGTGAGAGGAGGATACACACAGTAAAGAGAGGCATAAACACAGAAAAGTGGGGATACACAGAGCAGAGAAAGGGATACACAAAGGAGAAAAAGATACACACAGGAGAGGGAAATACACACAGGAGCGAGGGAAATGCACACAGGAAAAAGGGAAATACACACAGGAAAAAGGAGGATACACACAGGAGAGAGAATGATACACACAGGAGAGGGGGGATACACACAGTAGAGAGGAAGGTGCACTCAGGAGAAAGGAGCATACCGAGGAAAGAGAGAAAGATACACACAGAAGAGAAGGAAATACACACAGGAGTTGGGGATACACACAGAAGAAAGGGGGTACACAAAAATCCGTTGGACACATGCAGGAGAGAGGGAAATACACACAGGAGAGAGGGGGATACATACAGAAGAGGGGGATACACACAGGAGAGAGGAGTATATACAGGAGAGGGTGGGATACACACAAAAGAGAGTGGAATACACACAAGAGAGAGGGGCATACACACAGGAGAGAGGGGGATAAACACAGGAGAGAGAAAGATACACAAAGAGAGAGGAGGATACACGCAAGAGAAAGAAGTATACACAGGAGGAAGTGGGATACAAACAGGAGAGAGGAGGATACACAAAGGAGAAAAAATAATCACAGGTGAGAGGAGGATACACACAGGAGAGTGGGGGTTACACAAAGAAGAGGGGGTTACACAAAAAAGAGAGGTGGATACACAAAGGAGAAAGGGATACACACAGGAGAAAGAAATACAAACAAGAGCGAGGGAGATGCACACAGGAGAAAGTATACACACAGGAAAGAGGAGGATACAGACAGGAGAGAGGAGCATAGACACAGGAGAGAGGGTGATCCACACAGGAGAAAGGAAGATACACACAGGAGAGTGGGGCACACAAACATGAGGGTGGGGGATACACAAAAAAGGGAGGGGTATACACAGAGTGGTAGAAGGCTACACAGAGGAGTGAGGAGGATACACACTGGAGAGAGGAGAATATACACAGGAGAGAGGAAGATAAGCACAGAAGAGGAAAGGATAAACACAGGAGAAGGGGATACACACAGAAGATAGAGGGATAGAACAGGAGAGAAAAATACACAGACGAGAGAGGGGATACACAAAGGAGAGAGGGGGAAAACACAGAAGAGGGGGATACATACAAAAGAGAGTGGCATAGACAGAGGAGAGGAGATGATACACCCAGGAGAGAAGAGGATACACACAGGAGGGAGGGGGATACACCCAGGAGAGAGGGGGGATAAACACAGGAGAGAGAAGAATACATAAAGGAGACAGGAGGATACACAGAGGTGAAAGGAAGATGCCCACAGGAGAGATAATACACACAGGAGAAAGGGGGATACAGACAGTAGAGACGGAGATACACACAGAGGCATGGGGATACACACAGGAGAGAGGAGTATACACACAGTAGAGAAGAGAATACACACAAGAGCGAGGAGGATACACAAAGGACAGAGGGGAATAAACAGAAAAAAAAGGATACACACAAGAGAGAGGAGGATACACACAGGAGAGAAGAAGATACACACAGGAGAAAGCAGAATACACACAATAGAAGGAAGAATACACATAAGAGAGAGGAGGATACACACAGGAGACAGATGGATATACACAGGGTTGCAGGGATAAATACAGGAGAGAGGAGGATACACACAGGAGAGAGGAGGAGACACACAGGACAGTGGAGGATACACAAAGGAGACAGGAGCATAAACACAAAAGAGAAGGATACACACAAAAGAGGAAGATACACACAGAAAAGAGCAGAAAAGAGGAGGATACATACAGGGGATAGGAATACACACAGGAGAGAGGGGCATACACGCAGAAGAGAGCAGGATACACACAAAATAGAGGAGGATACACACAGGAGAGAGGGTGTACACACAGAAGACGGGGGGATGCACACAGGAGAGAAGAAGATACACAAAGGAAAGAAGAGGATACACACAGAAGAGAGGAGAATACACACAGGGGAAGCGGGATACACACAGAAGAGTGGAGGATACACACATAAGAGAGGAGGATACACACAGGAGAGTGAAGGATACCCACAGAAGAGAGGGGGATACACACAGCAGAGAGCAGCATACACACAGGAGAGAGGGTTACACAGAGTAGAGAAGAAAAAACAAACAGGAGAAGGAAATACACACAGGAGAGAAAGATACTCAGAAGAGAGAGGGGCATACACACAAAATAGGGAGATACACACAGGAGAAAGGGGAATACACACAGGAAAGGGTGATACACACAAAAGGGAGAAGCGTAAACACAGGAGAGAAAATAATACACACAGGAGAGAGGAGGAAACAAACAGGAGAGAGAGAATACACACAAGTGACAGGGGTATACACACAGGAGAAAGAGGTAATACACACAGAAAAGAAAGGTGTTACACACAGGAGAGATGGGGGAAACAGAAAAGTAAAGGAATACACATAGGAAAGAGGAGGATACACACAGGAGAGAGAAAGAAACACACAGGAGAGAGGAGTGTACACCCAGGAGAGGAGCATACACACAGGAGAGAAGGGGATACACACAGGAGAGTTGGATACATGCAGGAGACAGGGAAATACACACAGGAGAGAGGGGGATACACACAGGAGAGTTGGATACATAAAGGAGACAGGGAAATACACACAGGATAGAGGGGGGATACACACAGGAGAGAAGGATACACACGGGAGAGAGGGTATACACACAAAAGTGAGAAGAATACACACAAGAAAGAGGGGCATACACACAGGAGAGAGGGGGATACATAGGAGAGAGGAAGATACACACAGAAAAGAGGAAGATACATACAGGAGAAAGGAGGATACACACAGAAGAGGGCGAAACACACAAGAGAAAGGGGTTCCACACAGGAGAGAGGAGAATACACATAGGAGAGAGGGGTATACACACAGGAGAGGTGTATACACACAGGAGAGAGGAGGATACATGCAGAAGAGTAAAGGATACTCGCAGCACAAATGAGAATGCAGGCAGGCAGGAGTGAGGGGGATACACACAAAAAAGAGAAAAATACACACAGGATTGAAGGGGATACACACAAGAGAAAGAATGATACACACAGAAGAGAAAAGAATACCACAAAAAAGAGGAGGATACACACAGGAGCGAGGGATACACACAGGTTAGAGAAGGATACACACAGAAGAGAGGGGCGTACACACAGAAATGGGGGGAACACAGAGGAGAGAGGGAAATACACAAAGGAGAAAGTGATACACACAAAAGAGGGAAATACACACAGGAAAAAGGAGGATACACACAGGAGAGAGAAGGATACACACAGGAGAGGGGGGATACACACAGGAGAGAGGAAGATACACACAGGAGAGAGGAGTATACACAAATGAGAGAGGAAGATACACACAGAAGAGAAGAGGATACACACAGGAGTGGGAGATACACACAGAAGAGAGGGGGATACGCACAGCAGAAAGAGATACACAGAGGAGAGAGTGGGATACACACAGGAGAGAGGGGGATAAACACAGGAGAGAAAGGGATAAACACAGAAGAGGGGGATACATACAGGAAAGAGGGGCATAGACAGAGGATAGGGGAGGACACACGCAGGAGAGAGGAGGATACACAAAGGATAGAGGGGGATAGACAGAGGAGAGAGAAGGATACACAGTGGAGAGAAAAAAATACACACAGGAGATAGGAGGATACACATAGGACAGGGAGATACACACAGGAGAGAGGGGCATACACTCAAAAAAAAGGGATGCACACAGGAGAAAGTGGGGTACATCCAGGAGAGTGGAGGATACCCACAGGAAAGGGTGATAAGCACAGGACAGAGGGGCATAAACACAGGAGAGTGGAGATACACACAGGAGAGAAAGGTGATCCACACAGGAAGGAAAGGCGTTACACACAGGAGAGAGGGGGAAAACCCACAGGAAAGCGGAGGGATACACGCAGGAGAAAGGAGGATACACACAGGAGAGAGGAGGATACACAGAGGAGAGAGGAATATACTCACAGGTGAGTGGTATACACACAGGAGAGAGGGGGATAAACGCAGGAGAGTTGGATACATACAGGAGACATGGAAATATACACAGGGGAGAGGAAAGTACACACACAAAAAGGGCATATACACAGGAGAGAGGGTATACACACAGGAGAGGGGGATACACATAGGAGAGAGAGGGAGCCACACAAAAGTGACAGGGGCATACAGACAGGAGAGAGAAAAATACACATAGGAGAGAGGAATATACACAAAAAAGAGAAGAGGATACACGCAGAAGAGAGGAGTATACACAGGAGAGAGGTTAATACACAGAGGAGAGAGGGCGTTACACACAGGAGAGAGGAGGATACACACAGGAGAGAGGAGAATACACACAAAAGAGAGGAGCATACACACAGGACAGAGAATGATATGCACAGGAGAAACGGGAATTCACAAAATAGAGAGGGGGATACACACAGGAGAGTGGGGGATACATAAGGAAGAGAGGGGTATACACACAGGTGAGGGAAATACACAAAGAAGAGAGGGGCATGCACACAGAAAAGAGAAAAGGTACACACAGGAGAGAGGAGGATACATACTACAGAAAGGAGGATACATACAAGAGAGAGATGGATACACACAGGAGAGAGGAGGATATACACAAGATAGGGCGATACACACAAGAGAAGGGGATCCACACAGGAGAGAGGGGAATACACATAGGAGAGAGGGGTATACACACAGGAGAAGGGCATACACACAGGAGAGAATAGGATACACACAGGAGAGAGGAGGATACACGCAGCACAGAGGAGGATACCCACAGGAGAGAGGGGGATACACACAGAAAAGATAAAAATACACACAGGAGAGAAGGTGGATACACACAAGAGAGAGAATGATACACACAGGAGAGAAAAATATACACGCTAAACAGAAAAGGATACACTCAGGAGCGAGGGATACGCACAGGTTAGAGGAGGATACACACAGAAGAGAAGAGCATACACACAGAAAAGGGGGGTTACAAAGAGAAGAGAGGGAAATATATAAAGGAGAAAAAGATACACACAAAAGAGGGAAATACACACAGGAGGGAGGGGGATGAACACAGGATTAAGGAAAATATACACAGAAAAGACGAAGATACACACAGGAGAGAGGAGGATACACAGAGGGGAGAGGAAGATACACACAGAAGAAAAGAGGATACACACAGGAGTGTGGGATACACAGAGAAAAGAGTGGGATACTCACAGGAATGGGGGATACACAGAGGAGAGTGTGGAATACACACAGGAGAGAGAGATGAACAAAGGAAAGGGGGATACATATAGGAAAAAGGGGCATAGACTGAGGGGAGGGGAAGATACACGCAGAAGAGAGGAGGATACACACAGGAAAGAGTTTGATACACACAGGAGAGAGGGGGATACACACAGGAGAGAAAAGAATACACACTGGAGAGGGAAGGATACACATAAGAGAGGGAGACACACACACAAGAGAGGGGCATACACACAAAAAAGGGGGATACACACAGGAAAGTGTGATAAACACATGAGAGAGGGGCAGAAACACAGGAGAGAGGAGGATACACACAGGAGAGAGGAGGAAACAAACAGAAGAGAGGGGATACGCACAAGAGAGAAAAAAATACACACAGAAGAAAGGGGTGATACAAACAGGAAAGAAAGGTGTTACCCACAGGAGAGAGGGAAAAACACACAGAAAAGTGAAGGGTTACACACAGGAGAGAAAAGGATATACACAGTAGAGAGGAGGATACACACAGGAGAGAGGAGTATAGACACAGGAGAGGAGCATACGCACAGGAGAGAGGTGGATACACACAGGAGAGTTGGATCCATACAGGAGACAGAGAAATACACACAGGAGAGGGGGATACACACAGGAGGGGGGGATACACACAGGAGAGAGGGTATACACACAGGAGAGAGGGGATACACACAAGAGAGAGGGTCATATCACAGGAGAGAGGGGGTTACACATAGGAGAGAGGAAGATACACAAAGGAGAGAGGAGGATACACGCAAAAGAGATGAGTATACACAGGAGAGAGGGGAATACACAGAGGAGAGAGGGCGTTACACACAGGAGAGAGGGCGGATACACACAGGAGAGAGGAGGATACACTAAGGAGAGGGTGGGTACACACAGGAGAGAGGAGGATACAAACAGGAGAGAGAGGGGATACACACAATAAAGAGGGGGATACACACAGAAGAGAGTAGGATACACAAAGACGAGAGAATTGATACACACAGGGGAGAGGGGGGATACTAACAGGAGAGAGGGAGATACACACAGGAGAGTTGGGCATACTCAGAGAAGGGAGAGGCTACACACAGGAGAGAGTGGAATACACACAAAAGGAGGAAGATACGCACAGTAAAGAGAAGGATACACCAGGAAAAAGGAAGATACACACAGGAGAGAGACGGATACACAAAAAAGAGAGGAGCATACACACAGGAGAGGGCGATACACACAAGAGAGAGAAGATCCACAAAGGAGAGACGAAATACACATAGGAGAGAGGGGTATACACACAGTAGAGAAGTATACAAACGAGAGGGAGGAAACACTAAGGAGAAAGGAGGATACACGCAGCACAGAAGAGGATGCCCGCAGGAGAGAGGAGGATACACACAGGAGAGAGAAAAATACACACTGAAGGGAAGGGAGATACACACAAGAAAGAGAATAATACACACAGAAAAGAAAAGGATACACACAGAAGAGAAAAGAATACACACTGAAGTGAAGGAAAATACACACAAGAGAGAGAATGATACACACAGAAGAGAAAATGATACACACAGGAGTGAGGGGTGTACACACAAAAGAGAGGGGGATACACACAGGAGAGAGGGAAGATACACACAGAAGAGAGGGGTATACACAAAGGTGAGGGAAATACACAAAAAAGAGAGGTGTATACACACAGGAGAGAGAAAAGATACACACAAAAGAAAGAACGATACACATAGATGAAAGGAGGACACACAGAGGAGAAGGCGATACACAGAAGAGAGAGGGGAATACACACAGGAGAGAGGGGAATACACATAGGAGAGAGGGGTATACACACAAATGAGGGGAATACACAAAGAAGAGAGGGGGATGCACACAGGTGAGAGAAGAATACACACAGGAAAGGGTGATACACACAGAAAAGAGGTGCATAAATACAGGAGAGAGGAAAATACACACAGAAGAGAGGACGAAACAAACAGAAGAGAGGAGATACACACAAGAGAGAGGGGATACACACAGGAGAAAGGGGTGATACACACAGGAATGAAAGGTGTTACACACAGGAGACAGGGGGAAACACACAAGAAAGCGGAGGGATGCACACAGAAGACAGAAGGATACACACAGGAGAGAGCAGCATACACACAGGAGAAAAGTATACACACAGGAGAGAGAGGGATACACGCAGGAGAGTTGAACACATACAGGAGACAAAGAAATACACACAGGAGAGAGGGGGATACACACAGAAGATGGGAATACACACAGAAAAGAGAAAAGGTACACACAGGAGAAAGGAGGATACACACAAGAGAGAGGGGGATAAACACAGGAGAGAAGGGATACACCAAGTTAATAAGAACATACACACAGGAGAGAGGAAGATAAAAACAAAAAAGAGGAGAATACACACAAAAGAGTGAAGAACACACAGAGCAGAGAGGAGGATACACACAGTAGGGTGGATACACACAGAAGGGAGGGTCACACACAAAGGAGAGAGAAGGATACACACAGGATGCAGGAGGATACACACAGGAGACAGGAGGATACACACAGAATAGAAAAGGATACACAAAGGAGAGAGGAAGATACACACAAAAGGGAGGATGATACTCACAGGAGAGAGGAGAATCCCCACAGGTGAAAGGAGGATACACAGAGAAGAAAAACTGATACACACAAGAGAGAGGGGGATACACACAGGAGACATTGGGCTACACATAGGGGGAGGAAGATACACACAGGATAGAGGAGGATACACACATTAGAGAGGAAGATACACACATGAGAGGGGAGAATACACAAAAGAGACAAAGGCATACATAAAGGAGAGGCTGATACACACAGGATAGAGGAGGATACACACAGGAAAAATCAGGATACATGCAGAAGAGGGGGATACACAAAGGAGAGAGGGGGATACACACGAAACAGAGGAGGATACAGAAAGGAGAAAGGAGGATACACACGGGAGAGAAAATGGTACAAACAGGAGAGAGAAGGATACACAAGTGAAAGGACGATACACACAGGAGAGAGAAGGATACACACAGAAGAAAAAGGAATACATTCAGGAGAGTCGGGATACAAACAGGAGAGTGCGGCATACACAAATGGGGAGGGGGATACACAGGAGAGAGTAGGATACACACAAGAGAGAGGAAAATACACACAGGAGAAAGGAGGATACACACAGGAATGAGGGGGATAAACGCAAAAGAGAGAAGGATAAACACAGCAGATTGGAGGATACACACTGGTAAGAGGAGGATACACATAGGAGAGAGGAGGATACCCAAGTGAGAGGGAAAGATACACACAGGAGAGAAGAGAATACACAAAAGAGACAAAGGCGTACACAAAGGAGAGGCTGATACACACAGGATAGAAGAAGATACACACAGGGAAAAATGGATACACGCAGAAGAGTGGGATACACACAGGAGAGAGGGGCATACACACAGAAGAGAGGATAATATACACAGAATAGAGGAGGATACACACAATAGAGAGAAGGATACACACAGGAGAGAGGAGGTATACACACAAAAGAGAAGAAGGTACACACAGGAGAGAGGAGGATACACACAAAAAAAGGAGGATACAGAAAGGAGAGAGGAGGATACACACAGGAAAGAAAATGATGCAAACAGGAGAGAAGAGGGTACACACGTGAAAGAAGAAAACACACAGGAGAGAGGATAATACACTCAGGAGAGTGGAGGATACAAACAGGAGAGTGTGGCATACACAAAGGGAAAGGGGGATACACACACGAGTAAGGAGGATACACACAAGAGAGAGGTAAATACACACAGAAGAAAAAAAGATACACACAGGAATGAGGGGGATAAACGCAAAAGAGAGGAGGATAAACACTGCAGAGTGGAGGATACACACAGGAGAGAGGAGGATACACACAGGAGAAAGGAGTATACACAAATGAGAGGGGAAGCACACAGGAGAAAGGGGAATACACACAGGCGAGGTGGAAACACAAAGAATTAGGAAGGATACACACAGGAGAGAGTGGGATACACACAAAAGAGGAGGATACAGAAAGGAAAGAGGAAGATACACACAGAAGAGAAAATGATACAACAGGAGAGTGGAGGACACACACGTGAAAATAGTATACACACAGGAGAGAGGAGGATACACACAAGAGAGAAAGGAATACACTCAAGAGAGTGGGGGATACAAACAGCAGAGTGTGGCATACACAAAGTGGGAGGGGGAAACACACAGAAGAGAGGAGGATACACACAACAGAGAGGAAAATACACACAGAAGAAAGGAAGATACACACAGGAATGAGAGGGATAAACGCAAAACAGAGGAGGATAAACACAGCAGAGTGGAGGATACACACAGGAGAAAGGGATACACACAGGAGAGAGGGGCATACACAGAGGAGAGAGGAGGGTAAACACAGAAGAGAGGAAGGATACACACAGGAGAGAAGGGATACACACAGGAGAGTGGGGCATACACATAGAAGAGAAGGGGATACACACAGGAAACAGGGGTATACCAACAGGGGGAGAAAAATAATGACAGGAGGGGGAAGGATACACAAAAAATAGAATAGGATACAGACAGAAGAGAGAAAAATACACGCAGGAGAGAGAAAAATTCACACAGGAGAGAGGAGGATACACAAAGAAGAGAGGAGAATACACGCAGGAGAGACGAGGATACACACAGTGGATAGGGGGAATACACACAGGAGAGGGGGATACAAACAGAAGAGAGGAGGATACAAACAAATGAGAGTAGTATACGCACAGGAGAGAGGAGGATACACGCAGGTGAGAGGAGGATACACACAAAAAAGAGGAAGATAAACACAGGAGAGAGGGTGATACACACAGAAGAGGGGGGATACACACAGGAAAAGGGAGGGTACCCAGAGGAGAGAGGAAGATACACAAAAGTGAAAAGAGGACACACACAGAAAAGGGGGATACACACAGGAGAGAGGGTGATATACCGAAAAGAGAAAAGAATACACACAGGAGAGAAAAGGAAACACACAGGAGAGAAAAAAACACACAAGAGAAAGGGGGATACACACAGGAGAGAGGATAATACACATAGGAGAGGAAAATACACACAGGAGAGAGAGGCGTACACACAGAAGAGAAATGGATACACACAGCAGAGAGGAGAATGCACAGAGGATAGTGGGGATACCCACAGAAGAGTGGAGGATACACATAGGAGAGAGGGGGAATACACACGGAGAGAGGGGAGATACACACAAGAGAGAAGCGGGATAAATTAAAGAGAGAGGAGGAATACACACAGGAGATAGGAGGATACACATAGGAGAGAACAGGATACACACAGGAGAGAGGAAGATACATACAGGAAAAAACATACACACTGGAGAGAGGATAATACACACAGGAGAGAGAAGGATACACACAAAATAGAGAAGGATACACACAGGAGACAGAAGGATAAACACAGGAGAGAGAAGGATACACACAAAAGAGGGGTGATACACACAGGAGAAAGAAGGGTACACACCGGAGAGAGGAAGATACACACAAATGAGAGAAGGATACACACAGGAGAGAGGGGGTTAGACACAGGAGAGTGGTGATACACACAGGAGAAAGGGGGATACACACAGGAGAGAAAAGAAACCACACAGGAAAGAGGAGGATACACACAGAAGCGAGGAGGATACACAGAGGAGAGAGAAGAATACACGCAGGAGAGAGAAAGATACACAAAGGAGAGTGAAGGGATACACACAGGATAGGGCGATACACACAGAAGAGAGGAGGATAAACACAGGAGAGAGGGGAATACACACAAAAGAGTGGAGGATGCACACAGAAGAGAAGGACATACAGACAGGAGAGAGGGTGATACACACAGTAGAGAGGAGATACACACAGCAGAAAGGAGGATACACACAGGAGAGTGGGGGATACACACAGGAGAAAAGAGGATACACAAGGGAGAGAAGGATACACACAGGAGAGAGGGGGATACATGGAAAAGAGAAAAAGATACACACAGGAGAGAAAAGGATAAACAAAGGAGATGGGAATACACAGGAGAGAGGGGCATACACACAGAAGAGGGTGATACACACAGGACAAAGGGGGATACACACAGAAAAGAGGAGAATACACACAGGAGAGAAGGATACACAGGAGAGAAAGGCATACACGCAGGAGAAAGAAGAGTACACACAGCAGAAATTAGGATTCACACAGGAGAGAGGGAATAAACACAGGAGAAAGAAGAATACACACAGGAGAAAGGGGGGATATACACAGGAGAGAGGATGGATACACAAAGAAGAAAGGGGGAATACACAGAGGAATGAGGAAAAATACACACAGGAGAGAGGAGCATACACACAGGAGAAAGGAGCATACACACAGGAGAGGGATAGATACACACAGGAGAGAAGAATAAACACAGTAGAGAGAAAGATACAAACAGGATAGAGGAGGATATACACAAAACAGAAAATGATACACACAGGAGACAGAAGGATACACACAGAAGAGAGGGGGATAAACACAGGAGAGGTGAATACACATAGGAGAGAAAAACATACACACAGGAGACAGGGATACACAAAGAAGGGAGTTGGATACACACAGGATAGAGGGGATACACACAGGAGAGAGGGGGATACACAGAGGAGAGAGGGGAATACACACAGGATAGATGGGCATACCCACAGGAGAGAGGAGAGTACACAAAGGAGAGAGGGGGATACACACAGAAAAAAGGGGATACAAACAGGAGAGTGCGGCATACACACAGAAGGGAGAAAGATAAACACAGGAGAGAGGAGGATACACACAAAATAGGAAATGATACACACAGGAGACAGAAAAATACACACAGGAGAGAGGGTGGTAAACACAGCAGAAAGAAATACACACAGGAGAGGAAAAGAAACACACAAGAGACAGGGTTACACAAAGAAGGGAGGTGGATACACACAGGAGAGAGGGGGATACACACAGGAGAGAGGGGAATACACACAAGAGAGAGGGGCATACCCACAGGAAAGAGGAGACTACACAAAGGAGAGAGGGGTATACACACAGAAAAAAGGGGGATACAAACAGCAGAGTGCGGAATACACACAGAAGAAAGTGGGATACACACAGGAGAGAGGAGGATAAACACAAGAGAGAGGAGGCTACGAAAAGGAGAGACAAGGTTACACAAAGAAGAGGGGGAAACACACAATAGAGGGGGGATACACACAGGAGAGAAGAGGATACACACAGAAGAGAGGAGGATATACAAAGGAGAGAGGAGGATACACACAAAAGAGAGAAGAATGCACACAAGAGGAGGGGATACACACAGGATAGAAAAGGTTACACATAGGAGAGAGGAGGATACACACAGGAGAAAGGAGGCTACACACAGGAGAGAGGAGGATACACACAGGAGAAAGAAGGCTACACACAGGAGAGAGGAGGATACACAAAGAAGAAAGGGAAAAACACAAGAGAGTGGGGTATACACACAGGTGGGGGGATAGACACTAGAGACGGTGGGATACACACATCAGAGGGGGGATACACAGAGGACAGAGGAGGATACACATAAGAGAGAGGAGGCTACACACAGGAGAAAGGGGGATACAAAAAGGAGAGGGGGATACACACAGGATGGAGGGGTAAACACACAAAATAGAGAAGGATACACACAGGAGAGAAGGGTGATACACACAGGAGAGTGGGAGATACACACATAAAAGTGGAGTCTAAACACATAAGGGAAGGGGATACACACAGGAGAGAGGGGAATACACAAAGGGGGAGAAGGGTAAATACAGAAGAGAGGAGAATAAACACAAATGAGTGAAGGATACAGACAGAATAAAGGAGGATACACGCAGGAGAGATGAGTATACACAAAGGAGAGAAGATAAACACAGGAGAGAGGAGAATACACACAAAAAAGGAAAGGATACACACAGTAGACAGAAGGATACACACAGGAGAGAGGGGGATACACACAGGTGAGGGGGATAAAGAAAAGATAGAAAAAGATACAGGAGACAGGAATACACAAAGAAGGGAGTTGGATACACACAGGAGAGAGGGGGATACACATGGGAAAGAGGGGAATACACACAAGAGAGAGAGGAATACTCACAGGAGAGAGAATACACAAAGGAGAGATGGGGATACACACAGGGAAAGGAAGGATACAAACAGTAAAGTGCAGCATACACACAGAAGGGATGGGGATACACACAGTAGAGAGTGGGATACACACGAGAGAGGGGCATACACACAGGAGAGGGTGATACACACAGGAGAAAGGGGGATACAATCAGATGAGAGAAGAATACACACAGAAGAGGGGGATACACACGAGAGAGGGGCATACACACAGGAGAGTGGAGGATACAAACAGGAGAGAGGTTATACACACAGGAGAGAGGGGGATAACCACAGAAGAAAGGGGGGATACAAACAGAAGAGAAAGGGGTTACACACAGGAGAGTGGGGGGAAACACAAGGGAACGAGGAGGGATACACAAAGGATATAGGAAGATACACACAGGAGAGAGAAAAATACACACAGGAGAGAGGAGAATACACACAGGAGAGAGGAGGATACACACAGGAGAGGTGCATACACACAGGAGAGAGGGAGATACACACAGGAGAGTTGGATTCACACAGGAAACAGCGTAATACAAACAGGAGAGTGGGGGATACAAACAGGATTGGGAAATACACACAGGAGAGAGTGGGATACACACAGGAGAGAGGGGAATACACACAAGAGAGAGGGGCATACACACAGGAGAGAGGAGGATAAACACAGGAGAGAGGGGGATACACAAAAGAACAAGGAAGATACAAACAGGAGAGTGCAGCATACACACAGGAGGGACGGGGATACACACAGACGAGAGGAAGATACACACAGGGGAAGGGGGATACACACAGGAGAGAGGATGCTACACAGAGGAGAAAGGAAGATACACAAATAAGAGGGGAAAACACACAAAAGAGAGGGATATACACACAGTTGAAAGGGATACGCCCAGAAGACGGGGAGATACACACAGGAGAGAAAAGGATACACACAGGAGAGAGGGGGATACACACAGGAACAAGGAAGATACAAACAGGAGAGTGCAGCATACACACAAGAGGGAGGGGAATACACACAGGAGAAAGGAAGACAAACACAGGTAAGAGGGGATACACACAGGAGAGCAGAGAATGCACACAGGAGAGGAAAATACACACATGAGAACAGGGCGTACACAAAAGAGAGGAGGATTCAAAAAACAGAGAGGAGGATACACACTGGAGAGAGGGAGTACACAAAAGAGAGAGGGGTATTCACACAGGAGAGAGGAGGATACACACAAGAGAGGGAAATACAGACAAATGAGAGTGGCATACACACAGGAGAGAAAAGGATACACACAGGAGAAAGGGTGTACACATAGGAAAGAGGAAAATACACACAGGTAAGGGGGATACACACACACAAAAAAGGGCGTACACATAAGAGAGAGGAGGATACACACAGGAGAGAGGAGGATACAAACAGGAGAGAGGTGATACACACAGGAGAAAGGGGGTATACAGAGGATCTTTCACAGCCTCACTGAATATTACACACTTGTGATATAGTCTGGAGTCTATTTTTTTATGGCCACTCATTCAAAGAATCACTAAATAATGCACAACTGCTGAATAGTCAGATGTCTCTTTCCTATGGCCACTCGTTAAGAGCCTCACTAAATGTACACACCTGGAAAAAGAGTCAGAATTTACCTTTATCCCCTCATTCACATTCTCACTAAATAAGGCACACCTGTCGAATAGTCAGGAGACTTTTTCATGTGGCCTCTAATTCGGAGTGTCACTGAATAATGTGGTGTAGTCAGGAGTCTATTTCATGTGGACACATATTCAGAGCCTCAGTGAATAAGACAGGCCCTTGATATAGAAAGGAATCTAATTAATATGGCCACATCTTCTGAGCCTCACTGTATAATACACACCTGGAGAATAATTTTGAGTCTATTTTCGATGGATATTCATTCAGAGCCTTGGTAAATAATGTACACCTGTGGAGAAGCCAGGAGTCTATTTTATTAGGACACTCATTCATAGCCTCAGTGGATAATATGCACGTGTGGATTAGTCAGGATTCCATTTTATATGGCCACTGACTGGTAACCTCAATGAAAATGCACAAATGTAAAGTACTCAGCAGTCTATTTCATATAAACACTGATTCAGAGATTCTGTGAATAATAAAAATATTTAAGATAGACAACATCCTGTTTTCTATGGTCACACAAAAAGAGCCTCACTGAGTAATGCACACCTGGGGAAGTGATAAAATTCTACTTTATATAGCCTCTCATTTACAGCCTCAGGGAATAATGCACACGTGTGGAATAGACACTAGTCTATTTTATATGGCCACAAAATCAAAGCCTGAGTGAGTAATACACAACTTTGCAATAGTCACTAGTCTATTCCATATGTCCAGATATTTAGAGTCAGAGTAAATAATACACGCCTGTGGAATAGTCAGAAAACAAGTTAATATGGCCAAAGTTTCAGATCCTCAGTGAATAATACATACTTCGGAAAAATTCAGGACGCTATTACATGTGGCATCAATTTCAGAATTTCATTGAATAATAAACACCTGTATTGTAGTCAGAATTCTATTTTCTATAGCCACATATTCAGAGCCTAACTAAATAACATACACCTTCGTAATAGTCAGGATTCTATTTCGTATAGCCACTCATTTAGAGCCGAATGTCAAAACGCACGCCTGAGGAGTATTCAGGAGTCTCTATTTTATAACCACCCATTCATAGCTTCACAGAGTTATACAGACCTATGGAAGCGTCAGGATTATAGTTCACATAGCCACTTATTCAGAACCTCAGTGAAGAATCATATATATCTGGAAAATACTGTGGATTATATTATATATAACCACTTATTCAGAGACTCACAGAATAATGCACACATAAGGAATAGTCTAAAGAATACTTGATATGACCATACACCCAGCGACTCAGTGGACAATGCAGAACAGAAAAAGAGTCAAGATGATAGAGTCAGAAGTTTATGTTATGTGGACACTCGTTCAGAATCTCAGTGAAGACTACACACCTTTGGTATAGTAAGAGTCCAAGTCATATGGCCACTGAATCACAGTATTACAGGATAATGCACCAAGGGGCAATAGTAAGGAGTCTATTTCATATGAACTCTCAGTCAGAGCTTCAGTGTGTAATAAAGAGCTGTGGAGTAGTCAGGACCCTATTTAAGGTAGCCCCAAATTAAGCAGCTCCGTGAATGATACACACATGTTTCAGAGTCAGAAGACTATTTGCTATAGACACTCATACAGAAACTTTTCGAATACTGCACATGTGATGAATAAACAAAATCTGTTTTATATGGTGATTCGTTTGGAGAATAAAAAAATAATGCACACCTGTGGAGTAAAATGGGTTCTATTTCAGAAGGCCACACTTTCAGTGCTTTAGTGAATAATATGTATATCTGATAAGTCAGGAATCTCTTTCACATGGCCACTTGTTCTGGGCCTGTGTGAATAGTACTCCCCTCAGAAACAGTCAAGGATCTACTTAAAATGCCTACACATTCAGAGTCTTTGTAAGTAATGAACACCTAGAAAATACACCTGAGTCTCTTTTTTATGCACACTTACTCAGAATCTCATTCAGTACTACACACCTGGGGAAGAGTTAAGAGTGTACTTCATGTAGCCACTCATTTAGATCCTCAGTGAATAATGCACACCAGAGTAATAGTCGAGCATTTTTCATATGGTCACTCATTTTGTGCCTCACTGAGTTATATACACCTGAAGAATCCTCAGGATTTTATTTGATACTACCACTCATTTAGAACCATATTGAATAATTCACAATGTAGCAATAGTCAGAGGTCTATTTTTTTTTTTTTTTGAGACGGAGTTTCACTCTTGTTACCCAGGCTGGAGTGCAATGGCGCGATCTCGGCTCACCGCAACCTCCGCCTCCTGGGTTCAGGCAATTCTCCTGCCTCAGCCTCCTGAGTAGCTGGGATTACAGGCACGCGCCACCATGCCCAGCTAATTTTTTATATCTTTAGTAGAGACGGGGTTTCACCATGTTGACCAGGATGGTCTCGATCTCTTCACCTCGTGATCCACCCGCCTCGGCCTCCCAAAGTGCTGGGATTACAGGCTTGAGCCACCGCGCCCGGCCCAGATGTCTATTTTATATGGTCTATCATTCACAGTTTCAGTGAATTTATAAGTTCTATGTAGTAATCAGGATGCAGTTTAAGATAGCCACTAATTAAGTGCCTTCCTGGATGATACACACCTGGGTGAAAGTCAGGAGTCTATTTCATATGAACTCTAATTTTGTGTATCGCTGTGTAATACACAGCTGGGGCAGGGTCAGGAGTCTATTTGCTATGGACACTCAAACAGAACTTGTTTGATTAATGCACACATGTATAATAATGAAGAGTCTATGTCATATGGCTACTCATTCAGACAAACAGTGAATAATGCACGTGTGGAGTAATTAGAAGTCTGTTAATATGGCCCCGTTTACACAGCCTCACTGAATATTACACAATTGTGATATAGTCTGGAGTCTATTTTTTATGGCCACCCATTCGGAGAATCGCTAAATAATGCACACCTGCGAAATAGTCAGAAGTCTCTTTCCTATGGCCACTCGTTAAGAGCCTCACTAAGTGTACACATCTGGGGAATAGTCAGGATTTACCAGTATCCCCTCATTCAGAGTCTCACGAAATAATGCACACCTGTGGAATAGTCAGGAGACTTTTTCATGTGGCCTCTAATTCGGAGTGTCACTGAATAATGTGGTTTAGTCAGGAGTCTATATCACGTAGACACATATTAGGAGCCACAGTGAATAAGACAGGCCCTTGATACAGTAAGAAATCTAATTAATACGGCCACATTTTCTGAGCCCCACTGAATAATACACAACTGGGGCATAATATGGAGTATATTTTCGATGGATATTCATTCAGAGCCTCGGTAAATAATGTACACCTGTGGAGTAGCCAGGAGTCTATTTTATTATGACACTCATTAAGAGCTTCAGTGGATAATATGCACTTGTGGATTAGTCAGGATTTCATTTTATATGGCCACTGACTCATAACCTCAGTGAAAAATGCACAAATGTGAAGTACTCAGTAGTCTATTTCATATAGACACTCATTCAGAGATTCACTGAATAATACAAATATTAAATATAGACAGCACCCTTTTTCATATGGTAAAACAAAAAGAGCCTCACTGAGTAATGGAAACCTGGGGAAGTGATAGGAGTCTACTTTATATAGCCTCTCATTTACAGCCTCAGGGAATAATGAACACGTGTGGAATAGACATTAGTCTATTCTATATGGCCACAAAATCAAACCCTGAGTGAGTAATACACAACTTTGGAATAGTCACTAGTCTATTCCATATGCCCAAATATTTAGAGTCAGAATCAATAAGACACACCTGTGGACAAGTCAGAAAACAATTTCTGATGGCCAAAATTTTAGAGCCTCAGTGAATAATAAATACCAAGGAAACACTCAGGACGCTATTACATGTAGCATCAATTTCAGAGCTTCATTGAATAAGAAACCCCTGTATTGTCGTCAGAATTCTATTTCATATAGCCCCATATTCAGAGCCTAACTTAATAACACACACTTTGGGAAAGGTCAGGATTCTATTTCGTATAGCCACTCATTTAGAGCCAAATGTCAAAACGCACGCCTGAGGAGTATTCAGAAGTCTCTATTTTATGGCCACACATTCAGAGCTTCACAGAATAATACAGACCTATGAAAACATCAGGAGTGTATTTCACATGGCTGCTTATTCAGATCCTCCATGAAACCTTATATATATCTGGAAAATACTCAGGATTATATTATATATAGCCACTTATTCAAAGACTCACTGAATAAGGCACACCTAAGGAATTGTCTGGAGACTATTTGATATGACCCTACACCCAGAGACTCAGTGGACAATGCAGAATGGAAAAAAAGTCAAGAGGATAGAGTCAAGAGTTTATGTTATGGGGTCACTTGTTCAGAATCTCACTGAAGAATACACACCATGGGAATAGTCAGAGTCCAAGTCATATGGACACTCAATCACAGCATTTTAATATCATGCACACTGGGGCAATAGTAAGGAGTCTATGTCATACGGCCTCTCATTCAGAGCTTCATTGTGTAATAAACAGCTGTGGAGTAGTCATGATTCTATTGAGTGTAGTCCAAATTGAGCAGCTTTTTGAATGATACACACATGTGTCAGAGTCAGGAGACTATTTGATATAGACACTCATACAGAACCTTTTTGAATACTGCACATGTGGGGAATAATCACTAGTCTATTTCATATGGTGATCATTTGGAGAATCAAAAAATAATGCACACCTGTGGAGTAAAATGGGTTCTAGTTCATAAGGCTACTCTTTCAGTGTTTCACTGAATTATATGTATATCTGATAAGTCAGGAATCTCTTTCACATGGCCACTCATTCAGGGCCTATGTGAAGAAAACTCAACTCAAAAATTATGAAGTGTCTACTTCAAATGCCTACACATTCAGTGTCTCTGTATGTAATGAACACATGGGCAATACACCTGAGTCTCTTTTTTATGCCCACTTACTCAGACTCTCATTCAATAATACTCACCTGGGGAAGACTTAAGAGTCTACTTCATGTAGCCACTCATTTAGAGCCTCAGTGAATAATGCACACTATGATAATCGTCGAGCATTTTTTATATGGCCACTCATTTTGTGCCTCACTGAGTGATATACACTTGAAGAATTTTCAGGATTCCCTTTGATACTACTACTCATTTAGAACCTTATTGAATAATTCACAATGTAGCAGTAGTCATGTGTCTATTTTATATAATCTATCATTTAAAGTTTCAGTGAATAATGAACTTCTATGGATTAATCAAAACGCCGTTTAAGATAGCCATGCTTTAAGTTCCTTCCTGAATGATACACACATGCGTGATAGTCAGGAGTCTATTTCATATGAACTCTAATTTTGTGTATCACGGAGTAATACACACCTGGGGCATGCTCAGGATTGTATTTGGTATAAACACTCAAACAGAACTTGTTTGATTAATGCACACATGTATAATAATGAGGAGTCTATGTCATATGTCTTCTCATTCAGACAAACAGTGAATAATGCACGTGTGGAATAATTAGAAGTCTGTTTCATATTGCCCTCTTTCACAGCCTCACTGAATATTACACACTTGTGATATGGTCTGGAGTCTATTTTTAATGCCAATCATTCAGAGAATATCTAATTAATGCACACCTGTGGAATAGTTAGAACTTGCTTTTCTATGGCCACTCATTAAGAGACTCACTACATGTACACACCTGGGGAAATAGTCAGGATTTACCTTTATCCCCTCATTCAGAGTGTCACTAAATAATGCACACCTGTGGAATAGTCAGGAGACTCTTTGATGTGGCCTCTAATTCGGAGTGTCACTGAGTAATGTGGTGTAGTCAGGAGTCTCTTTCTTGTAAACACATATTCAGAGCCTCAGTGTATAAGACACGCCCTCTATGTTGTAAGGAATCTAATTAATATGGCCACATCTTCTGAGCCTCGCCTAATAATACACACCTGGAGAATAATTTGTTGTCTGTTTTTAATGGACATTCATTCAGAGCCTTGGTAAATAATGTACACCTGTGGAGTAGCCAGGAATCTATTTCATTTGGACACTCATTCATTGCCTCATTGGGTAATATGCACGTGTGGATTAGTCAGGATTCCATTTTATATGGCCACTGACTTGCATCCTCAGTGACAAATGCACAAATGTAAAGTACTCAGCAGTCGATTTCATATAGACAATCATTCAGAGACTCACTGAATAATAAAAATATATAAGATAGACAGCATCCTGTTTCATATTGTTACACAAAAGGAGCCTAAGTGAGTAATGAACACCTGGGGAAGTGTTAGAAATCTACTTTATTTAGCCTCTTATTTACAGAATCAGGGAATACTACACACGTGTGGAATAGACACTTTTCCATTTTATATGGCCACAAAATCAAAGCCTGAGTGAGTAATACACAACTTTGGAATAGTCACTAGTATATTTCATATGGCCAAATGTTTACATTCGGAGTCAATAATACAAACATGTGGAGTAGTCAGAAAACAGTTTCATATGGCTAAAGTTTCAGAGCCTCAGTGAATAATACATACCTGGGAAATACTCAGAACGCTATTACATGTAGCATCAATTTCAGAGCTTCATTGAATAAGAAACAACTCTATTGTAGTCAAAATTCTATTTCCTATAGCCACATATTCAGAGACTAACTGAATAAAATACACCTTAAAAAAAGTCAGAATTCTGTTTCGTGTAGCCACTGATTTCATATAGACAATCATTCAGAGCCGAATGTAAAAACGCACGCCTAAAGAGTATTAAGGAGTCTCTATTTTACGGCAACTCATTCAGTGCTTCACAGAATAAAACAGACCTATGGAAACTTCTGGAGTGGATCTTACATGGACACTGATTCAGAACCTCATTGAAGAATCATTTATATCTGGAAAATAAATAGGATTATATTATATATAGCCACTTATTCAGAGACTCACTGAATAATGCACAACTGAGGAATAGTCTGGAGACAATTTGATATGTCGCTACACACAGCGACTCAGTAAACAATGCAGAACTAAAAAATAGTCAAGAGGATAGAGTCAGGAGTTTATGTTATGTGGTCACTCGTTCAGAATCTCACTGAAGAATACATACCTTGGGAATTGTCAGAGTCCAAGTCATATGGCCACTCAATCACAGCATTACTGAATAATACACAATGGGGCAATAGTAAAGAGTCTATTTCATATGGCCTCTCAATCAGAGCTTCACTTCGTAATATAGAGCTGTGGAGTAGTCAGGACCCTATTGAAGGTGGCCCAAATTAAGCAGCTCGGTGAATGATACACACATGTGTCAGAGTCAGGAGACTATTTGATATAGACACTCATACAGAACCTTTTTGAATACTGCACATGTGGGGAATAATCACTAGTCTGTTTCATATGGTGATTCATTTGGTGAATCAAAAACTAATGCACACCTGTTGAGTAAAATGGGTTCTATTTCAGAAGGCCACTCTTTCAGTGTTTTAGTGAATAATATATTTATCTGAAAAATAAGGAATCTCTTTCACATGGCCACTAGTTCAGGGCCTCTGTGAAAAATACTCTCCTCAAAAATAGTCAAGTGTCTACTTTAAATGGCTACACATTCAGAGACAGTGTAGGTAATGAACACCTGGGCTATACACCTGAGTCTCTTTTTTATGCCCACTTAGTCAGAGTCTCATTCAATACTACACACCTGGGGAGAAGTTAAGAGTCTACTTTATGTAGCCACTCATTTAGAGTCTCAGTGAATAATGCACACCAGGGTAATAGTCGAGCATTATTTATATGGCCACTCATGTTGTGCCTTACTGCGTGATATAAACCTGAAGAATCCTAAGGATTCTATTTGATACTACCATGCATTTAGAACCTTATTGAATAATTCACAATGTAGCAATAGTCCGGTGTCAATTTTATATGGTATATCATTCAATGTTTCAGTGAATAGTAAACTTCTATGGAGTAATCAGGACGCTGTTTAACATAGCTACAAGTTACATGCTTTGCTGAATGATATGCAGCTGTGTGATAGTCAGGAGTCTATTTCATATGAACTCTAATTTTGTGTATCTCTGAGTAATACACACATGGGGCAGTGTCAGGAGTCTATTTGATATGGACACTCAAACACAGCCTGTTTGATTAATGCACACATGGATAATAATAAGGAGTCTATGTCATATGGCTACTCATTCAGACAAACTGTGAATAATGCACATGTGGAGTAATTAGAAGTCTGTTTCATATGGCCCCTCTTTAACAGCCTCACTAAATATTACAAACTTGTGATATAGTCTAGAGTCTATTTTTTATGGCCACTCATTCAGAGAATAACTAAATAATGCACACCTGCGGAATAGTCAGAAGACTCTTTTCTATGGCCACTCATTAAGGGCCTCACTAAGTGTACACACCTGGAGAAATAGTCAGGATTTACCTTTATCCCCTCATTCAGAGTCTCACTAAATAATGCAAACCTGTGGAATAGTCAGGAGACTTTTTCATGTGGCCTCTTTGTCAGAGTGTCACTGAATAATGTAGTGTAGTCAGGAGTCTATTTCATGTAGACACATATTCAGAGCTTCAGTGAATAAAACAGACCCTTGATATAGTAAGGAATCTAATTAGTATGAAAATATATTCTGAGCCTCACTGAATAATACACACCTGGGGAATAATTTGGAGTCTATTTTTGATGGACATATATTCAGAGTCTCGGAAAATGATGTACACCTGTGGAGTAGCCATGAGTCAATTTTATTATAACACATATTCATAGCCTCAGTGCACATGTGGATTAGTCAGGATTCCATTTTATATGGCCACTGACCCGTAACCTCAGTGAAAAATGCAAAAATGTAAAATTCTTAGCGGTCTATTTCATAAAGACACTCATTCAGAGATTCACTGAATAATACAACTATTTGAGATAGACAGCATCCTGTTTCATATGGTTAAACAAAAAGAGCCTCACTGAGTAATGTACACCAGGGGAAGTGTTATGAGTCTACTTTATATAGCCTTTAATTTACAGAATCAGGAAATAATGCACACGTGTGGAATAAACACTAGTCTATTTTATATGGCTGCAAAATCAAAGCCTTTTTGAATACTGCACATGTGGGGAATAATCGCTTGTCTGTTTCATATGGTGTTTCATTTGGTGAATCAAAAACTTATGCGCACCTGTGGAGTAAAATGGGTTCTATTTCAGAAGGCCACTCTTTCAGTGTTTTAATGAATAATATGTATATCTGAAAAGTAAGAAATCTCTTTCACATGGCCACTCGTTCAGGGCCTCTGTGAAGAATACTCCCCTCAAAAATAGTCAAGTGTCTACTTTAAATGGCTACACATTCAGAGACTCTGTAGGTAATGAACACCTGGGCAATAAACCTGAGTCTGTTTTTTATGCCCACTTAGTCAGAGTCTCATTCAATAATACACACTTGTGGAAGAGTTAAGAGTCTACTTCATGTAGCCACTCATTTACAGCCTCAGTGAATAATTCACACCAGGGAAATAATCAAGCATTTTTTATATGGCCACTCATTTTGTGCCTCACTGAGTGATATACACCTGAGGAATCCTAAGAATTCTATTCGATACTAACACGCAATTAGAACTTTATTGAATAATTCACAATGGAGCAATAGTCAGGTGTCTATTTTATATGGTCTATCTCTCAAAGTTTCAGTTAATAATAAACTTCTATGGAGTAATCAGGATGCTGTTTAAGATAGCCATGAATTCAGTGCCTTTGTGAATGATACACACCTGGGTAATAGCCTGCTGTCTATTTTATATGAACTCTAATTTTGTGTATCGTTGACTAATGCACACCTGAAGCAGTGTCAGGAGTCTATTTGGTATGGACACTCAAACAGAACCTGTTTGATTAATGCACACATGGATAATAATGAGGAGTATATGTCATATGACTACTCATTCAGACAAACAGTGAATAATGCACATGTAAAGTAATTAGCAGTCTGATTCTTATGGACACTCTTTCACAACCTCACTGAATATTACACATTTGTCATATAGTCTGGAGTCTATTTTTTATGGCCAGGCATTCGGAGAATCATTAAATAATGCACACCTGTAAAATAGTTAGTAGTCTCTTTTCTATGGCCAGTCATTAAGAGCCTCACTAAGTGTACACACCTGGGGAAATAGTCAGGATTTACCTATATCCCTTCATTCAGAGTCTCACTAAATAATGCACACCTGTGGAATAGTCAGGAGACTTTTTCATGTGGCCTCTAATTCGGAGTGTCACTGAATAATGTGATGTAGTCAGGAGTCTATTTCATGTAGACACATATTCTGAGCCACAGTGAATAAAACAGGCCCTTTATGTTGTTAGGAATCTAATTTGTATGGCCAGATCTTCTGAGTTTTACTGAATAATAAACACGTGGAGAATAATTTGGAGTCTATTTTCTTTTTTTTTTTAATTTTTATTGCATTATAGGTTTTGGGGTACATGTGCAGAACGTGCAAGATAGTTGCATAGGTACACACATGGCAGTGTGTTTTGCTGCCTTCCTCCCCCTCACCCACACTTGAGTCTATTTTCAATGGACATTCATTCAGTGCCTCGGAAAATAGTGTACAACTGTGGTGTAGTTAGGAGCATATTTTATTAGGACACTCATTCATAGCCTCAGTGAATAATATGCAGGTTTGAATTAGTCCGGATTCCAATTTATATGGCCATTGACCCGTAACCTCAGTGAAAAATGCACAAATGTAAAGTACTCAACAGTCTATTTCATATAGACACTCATTTAGAGATTCACTACATAATACATATATTTAATATGGCAGCATCCTGTTTTATATGGTCACACAAAATGAGCCTCACTGAGTAAGGCACACCTAGGGAAGTGTTAGGAGTCTACTTTATATAGCCTCTCATTTACAGCCTCACGGAATAATGCACGCATGCGGAATAGATACTAGACTATTTTATATGGCCACAAAGTCAAAGCCTGAGTGAGTAATACACAACTTTGGAATAGTCACTTGTCTATTTTACATGCCCAAATATTTAGAGTCAGAGTCAATAATACACGCCTGTGGACAAGTCAGAAAACAATTTCATATGGCCAAAGTTTCAGAGCCTCAGTGAATAATACCTATCTGGGAAATACTCAGGACGCTATTACATGTGGCATCAATTTCAGAGCTTCCTTTAATAAGAAACACCTCTATTGTACTCAGAATTCTATTTGCTATAGCCACATATTTAGAGCCTAACTGAATAACATACACCTTGGGAAAATTTAAACTTCTATTTCGTATAGCCAATCATTTAGAGCCGAATGTAAAAACGCATGCCTGAGAAGAATGCAGAAGGCTCTATTTTATGGCCTCACATTCAGAACTTCACAGACTAATAGAGAGCTATGAAAACGTCAGGAGTGTATTTCACATGGCCACTTATTCAGAACCTCAGTGAGGAATCATATATATCTGAAAAATACTCAGGATTATATTATATATAGCCACTTATTCAGAGACTCACTGAATAATGCACAGCTAAGGAATAGTCTGGAGACTATTTGATATGTCGCTTCACCCAGCGACTCAGTGGACAATGCAGAACTGAAAAATAGTCAAGAGGATAGAGTCAAGGGTTTATGTTATATGGTCACTCATTCAGAATCTCACGGAAGAATACACACCTTGGGAATAGTCAGTGTCCAAGTCATATGGACACTCAATCAGAGCATTAGCGAATAATGCACAATGGGGCAATAGTAAAGAGTCTATTTCACATGGCCTGTAATTCGGAGCTTCAGTGCATAATAAACAGCTGTGGAGTAGTCAGGACCCTATTTAAGGTATCCCGAAATTAGGCAGCTCCGTTAATGATACACACATGTGTCAGAGTCAGGAGACTATTTGACATAGACACTCATAGAGAACCTTTTCGAATACCACAAATGTGGGGAATAATCACTAGTCTGTTTCATATGGTGATGAGTTTGGAGAATCAAAACCTTTTGCACACCTGTTGAGTAAAATGGGTTCTATTTCATAAGGCCACTCTTTCAGTGTTTTAGTGAAAAATATGTATATCTGAGAAGTCAGGAATCTCTTTCATGTGGCCACTCCTTCAGGGCCTCGTTGAAGAATACTCCCCTCAGGATTATATTATATATAGCCACTTATTCAGAGACTCACTGAATAATGCACAGCTAAGGAATAGTCTGGAGACTATTCCAGACTACTTCAAATGGCTACACATTCAAAGTCTCTGTACATAATGAACACCTGGGCAATACACCTGAGTCTCTTTTTATGCCCACTTAGTCAGAGTCTCATTCAATAATGCACAACAAAGAAAGATTTAAGAGTCTACTTCATGTAGCCACTCATTTAGAGCCTCAGTGAATAATACACACCAGGGTAATAGTCGAGCATTTTTTATATGGCCACTCATTTTGTGTCTCACTGAGTGATATACACCTGAAGAATCCTAAGAATTCTACTTGATACTACCATTCATTTAGAACCTAATTGAATCACAATGGAGTAATAGTCAGGTGTCTATTTTATATGGTCTATCATTCAAAGTTGTAGTGAAAATTAAACTTCTGTGAAGCAATCAGGATGCTGTTTAACATAGCCGAGAATTAAGTGCCTTGCTGAATGATAGGCACCTGTGTGATAGTAAGGAGTCTATTTTATATGAACTCTAATTTTGTGTATCGCTGAGTAAAACACACCTGGCACAGTTTCTGGAGTCTATTTTGTATAAACATTCAAACTGGGCTTGTTTGATTAATGCACACATGTATAATAATGAGGAGTCTATGTCATACGGATACTCATTCAGATAATCTGTGAATAATGCACATGTGGAGTAAATGGAAGTCTGTTTTATATGGCCCCTCTTTCACAGCCTCAGTGAATATTACACACTTGTGATATAGTTTGGAGTCTGTTTTTAATGGCCACTCATTCAGAGAATCACTAAATAATGCACACCTGCGGAATAGTCAGAAGTCTCTTTCCTATGGCCACTCATTAAGAGCCTCACTAAGTGTACCCACCTGGAGAAATAGTCAGGATTTACTTTTATCCCCTCTTTCAGAGTCTCACTAAAAAATTCACACTTGCGGAATAGTCAGGAGACTTTTTCATGTGGCCTCTAATTCGGAGTGTCACTGAATAATGTGGTGTAGTCAGAAGTCTATTTCATGTAGACACATATTCAGAGCTTCAGTGAATAAGACAGACAATTGATATAGTAAGAAATTTAATTGATATGGAAACATATTCTGAGAATCATTGAATAATACACACCTGGGGAATAATTTGGAGTCAATTTTCGATGGTCATATATTCATAGCCTAGGAAGATGATGCACACACTGTCATAGCCTCAGTGGATAACATGCACGTGTGGATTAGTCAGGATTCCATATGATATGGTCACGGACTCGTAACCTCAGTGAAAAATGCAAAAATTAAAATACTTAGCAGTCTATATCATATAGGCACTCATTCAGAGATTCACTGAATAATACAAATATTTGAGATAGACAGCATCCTGTTTCATAGAGTTAAACAAAAAGAGCCTCACTGAGTAATGCACAACAGGGGAAGAGTTAGGAGCCTACTTTATATAGCCTTTAATTTACAGAATCAGGAAATAATGCACACGTGTGGAATAGACACTAGTCTATTTTATATGGCTGCAAAATCAAACCCTTTTCGAATACTGCCCATGTGGGGAATAATCGCTTGTCTGTTACATGTGGTGTTTCTTTTGGTGAATCAAAAACTTATGCACACCTGTGGAGTAAAATGTGTTCTATTTCAGAAGGCCACTCTCTCAGTGTTTTGGTGAATAATATGTATATCTGAAAAGTAAGAAATCTCTTGCACATGGAAACTCGTTCAGGGCCTCTGTGAAGAATACTCCCCTCAAAAATAGTCAAGTGTCTACTTTAAATGGCTACACATTCAGAGACTCTGTAGGTAATGAACACATGAGCAATACACCTGAGTCTCTCTTTTATGCCTACTTAGTCAGAGTCCCATTCAATAATACACACCTGGGGAAGAGTTAAGAGTCTACTTCATGTAGCCACTCATTTAGAGCCTCAGTGAATAATGCCCACCAGGGTAAAAGTCGAGCAGTTTTTATATGGCCACTTATTTTGTGCCTCACTGAATGATGTACATCTGAAGAATTCTCAGGATTCTATTTGATACTACCACGCATTTAGTACCTTATTGAACAATTCACAATGAAGCAATAGTCAGGTGTATATTTTATATGGTCTATCCCTGAAAGTTTCAGTGAATAATAAACTTCTATGGAGTAATCAGGACGCTTATTAAGATAGCCATGAATTAAGTGCCTTCCTGAATGATACACACCTGGGTAATAGCCTGGCGTCTATTTCATATAAACTCTAATTTTGTGTATCGTTGAGTAATACACACCTGGGGCAGTGTCAGGACACTATGTTGTATGGACACTCAAACAGGTGCTGTTTGATTAATGCACACGTGTTTAATAATGAGAAGTCTATGTCATACAGCTACTCATTCAGAGAAACAGTGAATAATGCACATGTAAATTAATTAGAAGTCTGATTTTTAGGGACCCTCTTTCACAGCCTCAGTGAATATTACACACTTGTGATATAGTCTGGAGTCTATTTTTTATGGCCACTCATTCAGAGAATCACTAAATAATGCACACCTGCGGAAGAGTCAGAAGTCTCTTTCCTATGGCCACTCATTAACAGCCTCACTAAGTGTACACACCTGGGGAAATTTTCAGGATTTACCATTATCCCCTCATTTAGAATCTCACTAAATAATGCACTCTAGTGGAATAGTCAGAAGACTCTTTCCTATGGCCACTAGTTAAGAGCCTCACTAAGTGTACACTCCTGGGCAAATAGTCAGAATTTACCTATATCCCTTCATTCAGATTCTCACTAGATAATGCACACCTGTGGAATAGTCAGGAGACTTTTTCATGTGTCCTCTAATTCGGAGTGTCACTGAATAATGTGATGTAGTCAGGAGTCTATTTCATGTAGACACATTTTCAGAGCCACAGTGAATAAACAGGCCCTTTATGTTGTAAGGAATCTAATGAATATGGCCACATCTTCTGAGTCTCACTGAATAATACACATCTGGAGAATAATTTGGAGACTATTTTTGATAAACATTCATTCAGAGCCTCGGTAAATAATGTACACCTGTGGAATAGCCAGGAGTCTATTTTATTAGGACACTCATTCATAGCCTCAGTGGATAATATGCACGTGTGGATTAGTCAAGATAACATTTTATATGGCCACTGACACGTACCCTCATTAAAAAATGCAAAAATGTAAAATACTTAGCAGTCTATTTCATATAGACACTCATTCAGAGATTCACTGAAATAATACAAATATTTAAGATAGACAGCCTCCTGTTTCATATGGTTAATCAAAAAGAGCCTCACTGAGTAATGCACACCAGGGGAAGTGTTAGGAGTCTACTTTATATACCTTTTAATTTACAGAATCAGGAAATAATGCACACGTGTGGAATAGACACTAGTCTATTTTATATGGCCGAAAAATCAAAGCCTTTTTGAATACTGCACATGAGGGGAATAATCACTTGTCTGTTTCATATGGTGTTTCATTTGG
This sequence comes from Saguinus oedipus, assembly GCA_031835075.1. Lineage (NCBI taxonomy): Eukaryota > Metazoa > Chordata > Mammalia > Primates > Cebidae > Saguinus > Saguinus oedipus. Next base: position 31,986,259 of record CM063172.1, read on the forward strand.
TGAATCAAAAACTTATGCACACCTGTGGAGTAAAAGGAGTTCTATTTCAGAAGGCCACTCTTTCAGTGTTTTAGTGAATAATACGTATATCTGAAAAGTAAGGAATCTCTTTCACATGGCCACTCGTTCAGGGCCTCTTTGAAGAATATTCCCCTCAAAAATAGTCAAATGTCTACTTTAAATGGCTACACATTCAGAGACTGTAGGTAAAGAACACCTGGGAAATACACCTGAGTCTCTTTTTTATGCCCACTTAGTCAGAGACTCATTCATTAATACCCAACAAAAGAAGATTTAAGAGTCTACTTCATGTCCACACTCATTTACAGCCTCAGTGAATAATGCACACCAGGTTAATAGTCAAGCATTTTTTATATGGCCACTCATTTTGTGCCTCACTGAAGTGATATAAACCTGAAACACCAAAAGCATTGGCAACAAAAGCCAAAATAGACAAATGGGACCTAATCAAACTCCACAGCTTCTGCACGGCAAAAGAAACAGTCACTAGAGTGAATTGGCAACCATCAGAATGGGAAAAAATTTTGCAGTTTACACATCTGACAAAGGGCTGATATCCAGAATTTACAAAGAACTCAAACAGATTTACAGGAAAAAAACAAAAAAGCCCATTCAAAAATGGGCAAAGGATATGAACAGACACTTTACAAAAGAAGACATACATGAGGCAAACAAACATATGAAAAAATGCTCATCATCACTGGTCATTAGAGAGATGCAAATCAAAACCACATTGAGAAACCATCTCACACCAGTTAGAATGGCGATCATTAAAAAATCTGGAGACAGCAGATGCTGGAGAGGATGTGGAGAAATAGGAACACTCTTACACTGTTGGTGGGAGTTTAAATTAGTTCAACCAATGTGGAAGACAGTGTGGCGATTCCTCAGGAACCTAGAAATAGCAATTCCATTTGACCCAGTAATCCCATTACTGGGTATATATCCCAAGGACTATAAATCGTTCTACTATAAGGACACATGCACACGAATGTTCATTGCAGCACTGTTTACAATAGCAAAGAACTGGAACCAACCCAAATGCCCAACGATGATAGACTGGACTGGGAAAATGTGGCACATATACACCATGGAATATTATGCAGCAATCAAAAATGATGACTTTGTGTCCTTTGTAAGGACATGGATGAATCTGGAGAACATCATTCTCAGCAAACTGACACAAGAACAGAAAAAGAAATACCGCATATACTCACTCATAGGTGGGGGAGAAAAATGAGAACACATGGACACAGAGAGGTGGTCTACTATACACTGGGGTCTATTGTGGGGGATGGGGGAGGGACAGCGGGGGGGCTGGAGAGGGATAGCCTGGGGATGAATGCCAAGTGTGGGTGAAGAAGAGGAAGGGAGCAAAACACACTGCCATGTGTGTACCTATGCAACTATCTTGCACGTTCTGCACCTGTACCCCAAAACCTATAATGCAATAAAAATTTAAAAAAAATTAAATCTTTAAAAATATATGCACGTGTGGATTAGCCTGGATTCCAATTTATATGGCCACTGACTCGTAACCTTAGTGTAAAATGCACAAATGTAAAGTACTCAGCAGTCTATTTCATACAGACACTCATTCAGAGATTCACTAAATAATACAAATATTAAATATGGCAGCATCCTGTTTCATATGGTCACACAAAATGAGCCTCACTGAGTCAGGCACACCTAGGAAAGTGTTAGGAGTCTACTTTATATAGCCTCTCATTTACAGCCTCAGGGAATAATGCACACGTGCGGAATAGACACTAGACTATTTTATATGGCCACAAAATCAAAGCATGAGTGAGTAATACAAAACGTTGGAATAGTCACTTTTTTATTTTCCATGCCCGAATATTTAGAGTCAGAGTCAATAATACATGCCTGTGGACAAGTCGGAAAACAATTTCATATAACCAATGTTTCAGAGCCTCAGTGAATAATACATAATTGGAAAATACTCAGGACGCTATTACATTTGGCATCAATTTCAGAACTTCCTGGAATAAGAAATACCTCTATTGTAGGCAGAATTCCATTTCCTGTAGCCAAATATTCAGAGCCTAACTAAATAACATACACCTTGTGAAAAGATTAAATTCTATTTCATATAGCCACTCATTTAGAGCAAAAAGTAAAAACGCAGGACTGAGGAGAATTCAGGAGGCTGTATTATATGGCCACTCATTCAGAGCTTCACAGAATAATACGGACCTATGAATACATCTGCAGTGTATTTCACATGGCCACTTATTCAGAACCTCAATGAGGAATCATATATATCTGGAAAATACTCAGGATTATATTATATATAGCCACTTATTCAGAGACACACTGAATAATGCACAGCTAAGGAATAGTCTGGAGACTATTTGATATGACCCTACACACAGCGACTCAGTGGACAATGCAGAACTGAAAAATAGTCAAGAGGATAGAGTCAAGGGTTTATGTTATGTGGTCACTCGTTCAGAATCTCACTGAAGAATAAACACCTTGGGGATAGTCAGTGTCCAAGTCATATGGACACTCAATCACAGCATTACCGAATAATGCACAATGGGGCAATAGTAAGCAGTCTATTTCATATGGCCTGTCATTCGGAGCTTCAGTGCATAACAAACAGCTGTGGAGTAGTCAGGACCCAATTTAACGTAGCCCCATATTAAGCAGCATTGTGAATGATACACGCATGTGTCAGAGTCAGGAGACTATTTGACATAGACACTCATACAGAACCTTTTCGAATACTGCACATGTGGGGAATACTCACTAGTTTGTTTCATATGGTGATTAGTTTGGAGAATCAAAAATAATGCACACCTGTTGAGTACAATGGGTTCTATTTCATAAGGCCACTCTTTCAGTGTTTTAGTGAAAAATATGTATATCTGATAAGTCAGGAATCTCTTTCATATGGCCACTCATTCAGGGCCTCTGTGAAAAATACTCCCCTAAAAAATAGTCAAAGGTTGACTTCAAATGGCTACACACATTAAAAGTCTCTGTAGGTAATGAACAGTGGGGAAATACACCTGAGTCGCTTTTTTATGCCCACATAGTCAGAGACTCATTCAGTAATACACAACAAAGGAAGATTTAAGAGTCTATTTTATGTATCCACTCATTTAGAGCCTCAGTGAGTAATGCACACCAGGGTAATAGAAGAAAATTTTTTAATATGGACACTCATTTTGTGCCTCACTGAGCGATATACACCTGAAGAATCCTCAGGATTCTAATTGATACTGCGACTCATTTCGAACCTTATTGAATAATTCACAATGGAGCAATAGTCAGGTGTCTATTTTATATGGTCTATCATTCAAAGTTTCAGTGAATAGTAAACTTCTATGGTGTAATCAGGACGCTGTTTAACATAGCCACGAATTAAGTGCCTTGCTGAATGATACGAACCTGTGTGATAGTGAGGATTCTATTTCATATGAACTCTAAATTTGTGTATCGCTGTGTAATACACACCTGGGGCAGTGTCAGGAGTCTATATGGTATGGACACTCAAAGAGAGCCTGTTTGATTAATGCACACATGGATAATAATTAGGAGTCTATGTCATACAGTTACTCATTCAGACAAACTGTGAATAATGCACATGTGTAGGAAATAGAAGTCTGTTTTATATGGCCCCTCTTTCACAGCCTCACTGAATATTACAAACTTGTGATATAGTCTGGAGTCTATTTTTTATGGCAACTCATTCAGAGAATCACTAAATAATGCACACCTGCAGAATAGTCAGAAGTCTCTTTCCTATGGCCACTCGTAAAGAGACTCACTAAGTGTACACACCTGGAGAAATAGTCAGGATTTACATTTATCCCATCATTCAGAGTCACACTAAATAATGCACACCTGTGGAATAGTCAGGAGACTTTTTCATGTGTCCTCTATTTCAGAGTGTCACTGAATAATGTGGTGTAGTCAGAAGTCTATTTCATGTAGACACATATTCAGAGCTTCATTGAATAAGACAGACACTTGATTTAGTAAGGAATCTAATTTATATGGAAACATATTCTGAGCCTCACTGAATAATACACACCTGGGGAATAATTTGGAGTCTATTTTCGATGGACATATATTCAGAGCCTCGGAAAATAATGTCCACCTGTGGATTAGCCAGGAGTCTATTTTATTAGGACACCCATTCATAGCCTCAGTGATAACATGCACGTGTGTATTAGTCAGGATTCCATTTTGTATGGCTACTGTCTCCTAACCTCGGTGAAAAATGCAAAAATGTAAAATACTTAGCAGTCTATATCATATATGTTTAGTGAATCAAAAACTTATGCACACCTGTGGAGTAAAATGGGTTCTATTTCAGAAGGCTACTCTTTCAGTGTTTTAGTGAATAATATGTATATTTGAAAAGTAAGGACTCTCTTTCTCATGGACACTCGTTCAGTGCCTCTGTGAAGAATACTCCCCTCAAAAATAGTCAAGGGTCTACTTTAAATGGCCACACATTCTGAGACACTGTAGGTAATGAACATCTGAGCAATACACCTGAGTCTCTTTTTGATGCCCACTTAGTCAGAGTCTCATTCAATAATACACAACTGGGGAAGAGCTAAGAGTCTACTTCATGTAGCCACTCATTTAGAGCCTCAGTGTACAATGCACACCAGGGTAATAGTCGAGCATTTTTTATTTGGCCACTCATATTGTACCTCACTGAGTGATATACACCTAAAAAATCCTCAGGATTCTATTTGATACTACCACGCATTTAGCAGCTTATTGAATAATTCACAATAAAGAAACAGTCAGGTGTCTCTTTTATATGTTCGATCACTCATAGTTTCAGTGAATAATTAACTTCTATGGAGTAATCATGATGCTGTTTAAGATAGCCATGAATTAAGTGCCTTTCTGAATGACACACACCTGGGTAATAGCCTGGCGTCTATTTCATATAAACTCTAATTTTCTGTATTGTTGTGTAATACACACCTGGGGCAGTGTCAGGCGTCTATTTGGTATGGACACTCAAACAGAACCTGTTTGATTAATGAACACATGTATAATAATGACGAGTCTATGTCGTATGGCTGCTCATTCAGACAATCAGTAAATAGTGCACATGTAAAGTAATTAGCAGTATGATTATTATGGACCCTTTTCACAGCCTCACTGAATATTACACACTTGTGATGTAGTCTGGAGTCTATTTTTTATGGCCACCCATTCAGAGAATCACTAAATAATGCACACCTGTGGAATAGTCAGAAGTCTCTTTCCTATGGCCACTCATTTAGGGCCTCACTAAGTGAACACAACTGAGAAAATAGTCAGGATTTAACATTATCCCCTCATTCAAAGTCTCACTAAATAATGCACACCTGTGGAATAGTCAGGAGACTCTTTCCTATGGCCACTCGTTAAGAGCCTCACTAAGTGTACACACCTGGGGAAATAGTCGGGATTTACTTTTATCTTCCCATTCAGAGTCTCACTAAATAATGCACACCTGTGGAATAGTCAGGAGACTTTTTCATGTGGCCTCTAATTCGGTGTGTCACTAAATAATGTGGTGTAGTCAGGAGTCTATTTCATGTAGACACATATTCAGAGCCACAGTGAATAAAATAGGACCTTTAGATTATAAGGAATCTAATTAATATGGCCACATCTTCAGAGCCTCACTGAATAATACACACCTGGGGAATAATTTGGAGTCTATTTTTGATGGAGATTTATTCAGAGCCTCGGTAAATAACATACATCTGTGAAATAGCCAGGAGTCTATTTTATTAGGACACTGATTCATAGCCTCAGTGGATAATATACACGTGTGGATTAGTTTGGATTCCAATTTATATATCCACTGACTCGTAACCTCAGTGTAAAATGCACAAATGTAAAGTACTCAGCAGTCTATTTCATGTAGACACTCATTCAGAGATATGCCTGGGGATGAATGCCATGTGTGGGTGAAGGAGAGGAAGGCAGCAAAACACACTGCCATGTATGTACCTATGCAACTATCTTGCACGTTCTGCACATGTACCCCAAAACCTGTAATGCAATAAAAATGTTTTAAAAAATAAACATAAAATAATAATAATTAAAATAAAAATATTAAATATGGCAGCATCCTGTTTCATATGGTCACACAAAATGAACCTCACGAAGTAAGGCACACCTAGGGAAGTGTTTGGAGTCTACTTTATATAGCCTCTCATTTACAGCCTCAGAATATAATGCACACGTGTGGAATAGACACTAGACTATTTTATATGGCCACCAAATCAAAGCATGAGTGAGTAATACACAACTTTGGAATAGTCACTTTTCTATTTTACATGCCCAAGTATTTAGTCAGAGTCAATAATACACGCCTGAGGAAAAGTCAGAAAACAATTTCATATGGCCATAGTTTCAGATCCTCAGCGAATAATACATACCAGGGAAATACTCAGGACGCTATTACATTTGGCATCAATTTCAGAACTTCCTTGAATAAGAAACACCTCTACTGTAGTCAGAATTCTATTTCCTATAGCCAAATTTTCAGAACCTTACTGAATATCATACACCTTGGGAAAAGATAAAATTCTATTTCGTATAGCCACTCATTTAGAGCCAAATATAAAAACGCACACCTGGGGAGCATTCAGGAGTCTCTATTTTATGGACACACATTCATAGATTCACAGAAGAATACAGACCTACGAAAAGGTCAGGAGTGTATTTCACATGGCCACTTATTCAGAACCTCAGTGAGGAATCATATATATCTGGAAAATACTCAGGATTATATTATATATACCCACTTATTCAGAGGCTCACTGAATAATGCACAGCTAAGGAATAGTCTGGAGACTATTTGATATGACTCTTCACCCAGCGACTCAGTGGACAATGCAGAACTTAAAAATGGTCAAGGGGATAGAGTCAGGGTTTATGCTATGTGGTCACTCATTCAGAATCTCACTGAAGAATACACACCTTGGGAATAGTCAGTGTCCAAGTCATATGGACACTCAATTACAGCATTACCGAATAATGTACAATGGGGCAATAGTAAGCAGTTTATTTCATATGGCCTGTCATTCGGAGCTTCAGTGCATAATAAACAGCTGTGGAATAGTCAGGACACAATTTAAGGTAACCCCATATTAAGCAGCTTTGTGAATTATACACACATGTGTCAGAGCCAGGAGACTCTTAGACACAGACACTCATACGTAACCTTTTCGAATACTGCACATGTGGGGAATAATCACTAGTCTGCTTCATATGGTGATTAGTTTGGAGAATCAAAAAATAACGCACACTTGTTGAGCAAAATGGGTTCTATTTCATAAGGCCAGTCTTTCAGTGTTTTAGTGAAAAATATGTATATCTGATAAGTTAGGAATCTCTTTCACATGGCCACTCATTCAGGGCCTCTGTGAAAAATACTCCCCTCAAAAATAGTCATGGGTCGACGTCAAATGGCTACACATTAAAAGTCTCTGTAGGTAATGAACACTGGGGAAATACACCTGAGTCCCTTATTTATGCCCACATAGTCAGAGACTCATTCAGTAATACACAACAGGAAGATTTAAGAGTCTACTTCATGTATCCACTCATTTAGAGCCTCAGTGAATAATGCACACCAGGGTAATAGTAGAACATTTTTTATATGGACACTCATTTTGTGCCTCACTGAGAGATATACACCTGAAGAATCCTCAGGTTTCTAATTGATACTGCCACTCATTTAGAACCTTAATGAATAATTCACAATGGAGCAATAGTCAGGTGTCTATTTTATATGGTCTATCATTCAAAGTTGCAGTGAATAGTAAACTTCTATGGTGTAATCAGGACGCTGTTTAACATAGCCACGAATTAAGTGCCTTCATGAATGATACAACCCTGGGTAATAGCCTGGCATCTATTTCATATAAACTCTAATTTTCTGTATCGTTGTGTAATACACACCTGGGGCAGTGTCAGGAGTTTATTTGGTATGGACACTCAAACAGAACCTGTTTGATTAATGCACACATGTATAATAATGAGGAGTCTATGTCATATGGCTACTCATTCAGACAATCAGTGAATAATGCACATGTAAAATAATTAGCAGTATGATTCTTATGGACCCTCTTTCACAGCCTCACTGAATATTACACACTTGTGATATAGTCTGGAGTCTATTTTTTATGGCCACCCATTCAGAGAATCACTAAATAATGCACACCTGTGGAATAGTCAGGAGACTCTTTCCTATGGCCACTCGTTAAGAGCCTCACTAAGTGTAGACACGTGGGAAAATAGTCATGATTTGCTTTTATCCCCTCATTCAGTGTCTCACTAAATAATGCACATCTGTGGAATAGTCAGAAGACTTCTTTCTGTGGCCTCTAATTCGGAGTGTTACTGAATAATGTGGTGTAGTCTGGAGTCTATTTTATGTAAACACATATTAAGAGCCACAGTGAATAAAACAGGCCCTTTATGTTGTAAGGAATTTAATTAATATGGCCATATCTTCTGAGCCTCACTTAATCATACACACCTGGGGAATAATTTGGAGTCTATTTTCGATGGAGATACATTCAGAGCCTCGGTAAATAATATACACATGTGAAGTAGCCAGGAGTCTATTTTATGTATTTATTTTTTTTGAAATTTAAAAAAAGTGTAACAAATGATATTTATTGAAAATCTACTATTCTACAAATAAGAATCTTACAAGGTAGGTATCACCTTCATTTCATACATGAGGACAGTATGTTCCTATAGGATTTATCTGCTTATTTATGTTAACACAAGTAATAGCTGGCAGATATTTAAACCTGATTTCCTTCTGACTGCAAAGTCCACTTTCTTTTTTTTTTTATATTTCCTTATTTTTTTTAAATTTTTATTGCATTATAGGTTTGGGGGTACATGTGCAGAACGTGCAAGATAGTTGCATAGGTACACATAAGACAGTGTGTATTGCTGCCTTCCTCCCCTTCACCCACACTTGGCATTCATCCCCAGGCTATCCCTCCCCAGCCCCCCACGCTGTCCCTCCCACATTTCCCCCAATAGACTCCAGTGTATAGTAGATCGCCTCTCTGTGTCCATGTGTTCTCATTTTTCCCACCCACCTATGAGTGAGTATATGCAGTATCTCTTTTTCTGTTCTTGTGTCAGTTTGCTGAGAATGATGTTCTCCAGATTCATCCATGTCCTTACAAAGGACACAAAGTCATCATTTTTGATTGCTGCATAATATTCCATGGTGTATATGTGCCACATTTTCCCAGTCCAGTCTATCATCGTTGGGCATTTGGGTTGGTTCCAGTTCTTTGCTATTGTAAACAGTGCTGCAATGAACATTCGTGTGCATGTGTCCTTATAGTAGAACGATTTATAGTCCTTGGGATATATACCCAGTAATGGGATTGCTGGGTCAAATGGAATTTCTATTTCTAGGTCCCTGAGGAATCGCCACACTGTCTTCCACATTGGTTGAACTAATTTAAACTCCCACCAACAGTGTAAGAGTGTTCCTATTTCTCCACATCCTCTCCAGCATCTGCTGTCTCCAGATTTTTTAATGATTGCCATTGTAACTGGCATGAGATGGTATCTCAATGTGGTTTTGATTTGCATCTCTCTAATGACCAGTGATGATGAGCATTTTTTCATATGTTTGTTGGCCTCATGTATGTCTTCTTTGGTAAAGTGTCTGTTCATATTCTTTTCCCATTTTTGAATGGGCTTGTTAGTTTTCTTCCTGTAAATCTGTTTGAGTTCTTTGTAAATTCTGGATATCAGTCTTTTGTCTGATGTGTAAACTGCAAAGATTTTTTCACATTCTGATGGTTGCCGATTCACTCTAGTGACTGTTTCTTTTGCCATGCAGAAGCTGTGGGGTTTTATTAGGTCCCATTTGTCTATTTTGGCTTTTGTTGCCAATGCTTTTGGTGTTTTATTCATAAAGTCCTTGCCTACTCCTATGTCCTGAATGGTTTTGCCTAGATTTTCCACTAGGATTTTTATGGTGTCAGGTCTTACGTTTAAGTCTTTAATCCATCTGGAGTTAATTTTAGTGTAACGTGTCAGGAAGGGGTCTAGTTTCTGCTTTCTGCACATGGCTAGCCAGTTTTCCCAACACCATTTATTAAGTAGGGAATCCTTTCCCCATTGCTTGTTTTTGTCTGGTTTATCAAAGATAATATGGCCGTAGATAGGTTGTGTTGCCTACCGATGCTTCTGTTCTATTTCATTGGTCTATACCTCTGGTTTGGTACCAGTACCATGCTGTTTTGATTACTGTAGCCTTGTAGTATTGTTTCAAGTCTGGTAGTGTGATGCCTCCTACTGTGTTCTTTTTGCTTAGAATTGACTTGGCTATGCGGGCTCTTTTTTGGTTCCATATGAAATTCATGGTGGTTTTTTCCAGTTCTGTGAAGAAATTCAATGGTAGTTTGATGGGGATAGCATTGATTGTGTAAATTACTTCGGGCAGTATAGCCATTTTCAGGATATTGATTCTTCCTAACCACGAACATGGAATGTTTCTCCATCTGTTTGTGTCCTCTCTTATTTCATTGAGCAGTGGTTTGTAGTTTTTCTTAAAGAGGTCCTTACATTCCTTGTGAGTTGTATTCCTAGGTATTTTATTTTCTTTGTAGCAATTGTGAATGGCAGTTCGTTTTTGATTTGGTTCTCTTTAAGTGTGTTATTGGTGTATAGGAATGCTTGTGATTTTTGAACATTGATTTTATATCCTGAGACTTTGCTGAAGTTGCTTATCAGTTGCAGGAGCTATTGGGCTGAGGTGATGGGGTCTTCTAGTTATACTATCATGTCGTCTGCAAATAGAGACAATTTGGCTTCCTCCTTTCCTATTTGAATATCCTTTATTTCTTTTTCTTGCCTGATTGCTCTGGCTAGAACATCCAGTACTATGTTGAATAGGAGCGGTGAGAGAGGGCATCCTTGTCCAGTGCCAGATTTCAAAGGGAATGCTTCCAGTTTTTGCCCATTCAGTATGATATTGGCTGTTGGTTTGTCATAAATAGCTTTTATTACTTTGAGATATGTTCCATCAATACCAAGTTTATTGATGATTTTTAGCATAAAGTGCTGTTGAATTTTGTCAAATGCCTTCTCTGCGTCAATTGAGATAATCATGTGGTTTTTGTTTTTGCTTCTGTTTATGTGATGAATTACATTTATAGACGCGTATGTTGAACCATTCTTGCATCCCCGGATGAATCCTACCTGATCATGATGAATAAGTTTTTAAGTTGAGGTTGCCATTGGTTTGCCAGTATTTTATTGAAGATTTTTGCATCTATGTTCATCATGGATATTGGCCTGAAGTTTTCTTTTCTTGTTGAGTCTCTGCCGGGTTTTGGTATCAGGATGATGTTGGTCTCATAAAATGATTTGGGAAGGGTTCCCTCTTTTTGGATTAGTTGGAATAGTTTCAGAAGGAATGGTACCAGATCCTCTTTGTGTTTCTGGTAGAATTCAGCTGTGAACCCATCTGGACCTGGGCTTTTTTTGTGTGTGGTAGGCTCTTAATTGCTGCCTCAACTTCAGACCTTGTTATTGGTCTATTCATAGTTTCGGCTTCCTCCTGGTTTAGGATTGGGAGGACACAGGCGTCCAGGAATTTATCCATTTCTTCCTGATTTACTAGTTTATGTGCATAGAGTTTTTTGTAGTATTCTCTGATGATGGTTTGAATTTCTGTGGAGTCTGTGGTGATTTCCCCATTATCGTTTTTTATGGCATCTATTTGGTTGTTCTCTCTTTTCTTTTTTATCAGTCTGGCTAGTGGTCTGTCTATGTTGTTGATCTTTTCAGAAAACGAGCTCTTAGATTTATTGGTTTTTTGAAGGGGTTTTCTTGTCTCTATCTCCTTCAGTTCTGCTCTGTTCTTAGTTATTTCTTGTCTTCGGCTACGTTTTGAGCATTTTTGATCTTGCTCCTCCAGGTCTTTCAATTTTGACGATAGGGTGTCAAGTTTGGATCTCTCCACTCTTCTCATGTGGGCACTTATTGCTATATATTTTCCTCTACAGACTGCTTTAAATGTGTCCCAGAGATCCTGGTACGTTGTGTCTTCATTTTCCTTGGTTTCAAAGAACTTCTTTATTTATGCCTTCATTTCATTGTTTATCCAATCAACATTCAAGAGCCAGTTATTCAATTTTCATGAAGTTGTTCGGTTCTGAGTTATTTTCTGAATTCTGAGTTCCACCTTGATTGCACTATGGTCTGAGAGACTGTTTGTTATGATTTCAGTTGTTTTGCATTTGCTGAGGAGTGCTTTACTTCCAATTATGTGGTCAATTTTGGTGTAGGTGTGATGTGGGGCTGAGAAGAATGTATATTCTGTGGATGTGGGGTGGAGAGTTCTGTAAATGTCTATCAGGTTTGCTTGGTCTATGTCTGAGTTCAAGTCTTGGATATCCTTGTTAATTTTCTGTCTCCTTGATCTGTCTGCTATTGACAATGGAGTGTTAAAGTCTCCCACTATTATTGTGTGGGAGTCCAAGTCTCTTTGTAAGTCCTTAAGAAATTGCCTTATATATCTGGGTGCTCCTGCATTGGGTCCATATATATTTAGAATTGTTAGCTCTTCTTGCTGTATTGATCTTTTTACCATTATGTAATGACCCTCCTTGTCCCTTTTGATCTTTGTTGCTTTAAAGTCTACCTTATCAGAGACGAGAATTGCATCTCCTGCTTTTTTTTGCTCTCCATTTGCTTGGTAAACCTTTCTCCATCCTTTTATTTTGAGCCTTTGTGTAACTTTGCGTGTGAGGTGGGTTTCCTGGATACAGCATACCGATGGGTTTGGTTTTTTATCCAATTTGCCAGTCTGTGTCTTTTGATTGGTGCATTTATCCCATTTACATTCAGGGTTAATATTGTTATGTGTGAATTTGATACTGCCATTTTGATGCTAGCTGGCTGTTTTGCCCGTTGGTTCATGTAGATTCTTCATTTTGTTGATGGTCTTTAGCATTTGGTATGCTTTTAGGATGGCTGGTACTGGTTGTTTGTTTCTATGTGTAGTGCCTCTTTCAGGAGCTCTTGTACAGCAGGCCTAGTGGGGACAAAATCTCTGAGTACTTGCTTGTTCATGAAGGGTTTTATTTTTCCTTCACTTATGAAGCTCAGTTTGGCTGGATATGAAATTCTGGGTTGAAATTTCTTTTCTTTATGGATGTTGAATATTGGCCCCCACTCTCTTCTGGCTTATAGAGTCTCTGCTGAGAGATCTGCTGTGAGTCTGATGGGCTTCCCTTTGTGGGTGACCCGACCTTTTTCTCTGGCTGCCCTTAGTATTTTCTCCTTCATTTCAACCCTGGTGCATCTGACGATTATGTGCCTTGGGGTTGCTCTTCTTGCAGAGTATCTTTGTGGTGTTCTCTGTATTTCCTGGCGGTGAGTATTGACCTGTCTTGCTAGGTTGAAGAAGTTTTCCTAAATTATATCCTGAAGAGTGTTTTCCAGCGTGGATTCATTCTCTTCATCACATTCTGGTACACCTATCAAACATAAGTTGGGTCTCTTCACATAGTCCCATATTTCTTGGAGATTTTGTTCATTTCTTTTTGTGCTTTTTTCTTTAATCTTGGTTTCACGTTTTATTTCATTGAGTTGATCTTCAACTTCTGATATTCTTTCTTCTGCTTGGTCAATTCGGCTGTTGAAACTTGTGCATGCTTCACGAAGTTCTCCTGTTGTGTTTTTCAGCTCCTTCAATTCATTCATATTCCTCTCTAAGTTGTCCATTCTTGTTATCAATTCCTCGAATCTTTTTTCAAATATTTTTTCAAGATTCTTAGTTTCTTTGCACTGATGCAGAACATGTTCCTTTAGCTGAATGAAGTTTCTCATTATCCACTTTCTGAAGTCTGATTCCGTCATTTCGTCACACTCATTCTCTGTCCAGCTTGTTTCCCTTGCTGGTGAGGAGTTTTGGTCCTTTGTAGGAGGTGAGGTGTTTTGGTTTCGGGTGTTTTCCTCCTTTTTGCGCTGGTTTCTTTCCATCTTTATGGATTTATCCGCCTGTCGTCTTAGTAGTTGCTGATTTTTCAATTGGATCTCTTTGTGGATGCTGAGATTGTTGATGATGAAGTATTTCTGTTACTTAGATTTCCTTCTAATGGTCTATCCCCTCTGCTGTATGAGTGCTGAGGTCCACTCCAGGCCCTGCTTGTCTGGAGTATACCTGTAGCAGCTGTGGAACAGTGAGGGATGATACCAGTTTCTTTTTCTGCTGTCTTTGTTCCAGAATGATGCCCACCAAATGTCAGTTTGATTAGTCCTTTTTTGGGGTGACTCTTTGGATGTACAGGGGCCAGGGAGCTGCTTGAGGAGACGGTCTATGCTTTATAGGAGCTCCAGTGCTGAGCTGTGAGCTCCGTTGTTCATTCAGGGTTGTTGGGAGGTTGTTTATGTCTGCCGCAATAGAACTCATAAAGCACCACCCTTTTTTTCCTTCTTAGATGCTCTGTCTCAGGGAGTTGGGGCTTTCTTTATGAATATCTGTTGCACTGTCCTGCCCCACTAGGTGGCAGTCTATTCACTATTTGCCTGCCGGGTCTCTGACTTGCTAGCGCGGGTCCGCCCTTTTGCTGTGGAGCGCTCCCCCCTCCTGGTGGAATCTCTCTGTTATGGCAGGTTGCCTCGGCAATGGCAGGCTGCGTCAGCCCTGGGAGGTACTTCAGTAGGGGCAGATTGTGTCGGCAATGGTGGATGCCCCTCCCTCACCGGGCTGCACCGTCCTAGATGCCGGCAGAAAAACTCTCAGCCCCGAGTGCCTCCAATCGCCGCCCTGCTTTTCCCTGTGAGGGTGGGACCCGCCGAGCCTGATCACCCAGCTCCCTGCCTCAGAGTCCGTCCTCTCTCTCTCTCTCTTCCTCTCCCCAAGCAGAAAGGTCGACTCTCTCACTGGCGCCCCAGTAGCCTGCCGATAGGGCATTGGGATCTGTGTGATCTCCCATGCAACTGCCCACTGCACCAGCTCAGATCATGCTTCCCAGGAAACTCCTGGTCTGGCTCATTGTCCAAGTCCTGTTCAATCAGATGGACATGCCAATCTGCCCTTCCAAATCTCAGATTGCCAGTTTAACAGGGCACCCAGACCAGTGAGTTCTGTGCCAGGTCCCGCTGTGGCACTGGCCAAAGTGGCCACGCGAGCCGGCTGCGCTAGCCAGCTGTATTAGCGTCCCGTGTCTTTCCCACACCTGGGACTTTCAACGCTCTGTGGGCTAAAAGGGTCCATCCGAGAATGCAGGTAGGACTCACCCTCTGCACCTTCACTGAGAGCTGCAATCCTGTGTCGCTTCTACGACGCCATCTTGCGAGTCCCCCTGGAGTGTATTTTCGATGGACTTTCATTCAGACCATCGGTAAATAATGCAAATCTCTGTAGTAGCCAGGAGTTTATTTCATTTGGAAACACATTCATAGCCTCAGTGGATAATATGCACGTGTGAATTAGTCAGGATTACATTTTATATGGTCACTGACTCGTAACATCAATGAATAATGCACAAATGTAAATTACTTAGCAGTCTATTTCATATAGCCACTCATACAGAAATTCACTGAATAATAAAATTTTTTGAGATAGACTGCCTCCTGTTTCATATGGTCATACAAAAGAGCCTCACTGAGTGACACACACCTGGGGAAATGTTAGGAGTGTATTTTATATAGCCTCTCATTTACAGCCTAAGGGAATAATGCACACGTGTGGAATAGACACTAGGCTATTTAAAATGCCAGAAAATCAAAGCCTGAGTCAGTAATACACAACTTTGGAATAGTCACTAGTCTATTCCATATGCCCAAATATTTAGAGTCAGTGTCCAAAATACACGCCTGTAGACTAGTCAGAATAGCATTTCATATTGCCAAAGTTTCAGAGCATTAGTGAATAATAAATACCTGAGGAATACTCTGGACGCTATTACATGTGGCATTTCTTCAGAGGTTCATAGAGTAAAGAACACCTGTATTGTAGTCAGAATTCTATTTCATATAGCCACATACTCAGAGCCTAACTGAATAACAGACACTTTGGGAAAGTCAGAATTCTATTTTGTATAGCCACTCATTTACAGCCAAATGTAAAAACTCACACCTGGCCGGGTGCAGTGGCTCAAGCCTGTAATCCCAGCACTTTGGCAGGCCAAGGCGGGTGGATCACAAGGTCAAGAGATGGAGACCATCCTGGTCAACATGGTGAAACCCCATCTCTACTAAAGATATAACAAATTTGCTGGGCACGGTGGCGTGTGCTTGCAATCCCAGCTACTCAGGAGGCTGAGGCAGAAGAATTGCCTGAACCCAGGAGGCAGAGGTTGCGGTGAGCTGAGATCGCGCCATTGCACTCCAGCCTGGGTAACAAGAGCAAAACTCCGTCTCAAAAAAAAAAAAAAACGTCACGCCTGAGTAGTATATAGGAGTCTCCATTTTATGGCCACCCATTCAGGGCCTCACAGAATAATGCAGACTTATGGAAATGTCAGGAGTGTACTTGACATGGCCACTTATTCTGTTCCTCAGTGAAAAATCATATATATCTGGAAAATACTCAGGATTCTATTATATATAGCCACTTATTTAGAGACTCACTGAATAATGCACTCCTGGAGAATTGTCTGGAGCCTATTTGATATGACCATTCACCCAGCGACTCAGTGGAAAATGCAGAGCTGATAAATAGTCAAGAGGACAGAGTCAGGAGTCTATTTTATGTGGTCACTCGTTCAGAAACTGACTGAAGAATATACACCTTGGGAATAGTCAGAGTCCATGTCATATGGCCACTCAATCAAAGCATTACCAAATAATGCACAATGGGGCAATAGTATGGAGTCTATTTCATATGGCCTCTCACTCAGAGCTTCATTGCATAATAAACAACTGTGGAGTCATGAGGACCCTATTGACCGTAGCCCCAAATAAAGCAGCTCCGTGAATAATACACACATGTGTGAGAGTCAGGAGACTATTTGATATGGACACTCATACAGAACCTCTTTGAATATTGCAAATGTGGGCAATAATCACTAGTTTATTTCATATGGTGGTTCGTTTGGAGAGTAAAAAATAACGTGCTCCCGTGGAGTGAAATGCGGTCTATTTCATAAGGCTACTCTTTCAGTGTTTTAGTGAAAAACATGTATATCTGATAAGTCAGAAATCTCTTTCACATGGCCACTCGTTCTGGGCCTCTATGAATAGCACTCCCCTGAGAAACAGTCAAGGGTCTGCTTTGAATTCCTACACATTCATAGTCTCTGTAAGTAATGAACACCTGGGCAATACACCTGAGTCTCTTTTTTATGCCCACTTAATCAGAGTCTCATTCAGTAATACACACCTGGGGAAGAGTTAAGAGTCTACTTCATGAAGCCACTGATTTCGATCCTCAGTGAATAATTTACACCAGGGTAATAGTTGAGCATTTTTTATATGGCCACTCATTCTGTGCGTCCCTGAATGATACAAACCTGGGGAATTCTCAGGATTCTATTTCATACTAACACTCATTTAGAACCTTATTGAATAATTCACAATGGAGCAATAGTCAGGTGTCTTTTTTTTTTCAGAGACAAGTAAACATTTATTTTTGTACCTTTCCTCCTATGTGTATTTCAAGTCTTTCTCACAAGGCCCCAGGAATCACCAGATTCAATTATGTCCCTGGACATGTCCACTGCTGCAGATGTCTTAGGGAGCCTTGTACAAATGCTAGAGTTACTCAATTACCAACATTAAACACTAGGATAAGAGATGCAGCAAAGCAGGGCTCCTTCCTCCATGGAATGTGCTGATTTTAGATGAGGCAGCAGCCAATGTAGAAAACGCTAGAATTCTTTCTTGGAACTGGATTGTGATGAGGTACTTGCCATGAACATAGCTACTGTTTTGTTCTTTTCTTTTTTTCTTTTGAGACACAGTTTCCCTCGTTGCCCAGGCTAGAGTGCAATGGCACAATCTTGGCTCACCTCAACCTCCGCCTCCCAGGTTCAAACGATTCTCCTGCCTAGTCTCCCGAGTAGCTGAGACTACATGCATGTGCCACCATGACCCGCTAATTTTTGTCTCTCATTCAGAGTTTCATTGAATAATGAACTTCTATGAAGTAATCAGGACACTGTTTAAGATAGCCATGAATTAAGTGCCTGCCTGAATGACAAACACCTGGGTGGTAATCAGGAGTCTATTTGATATGAACTCTAACTTTGTGTAACGCTGAGTAATACACACCTGGGGAAGTTTCAAGAGTCTATTTGGTATGGACACTCATACCGAACCTGTTGGAATAATGCACAAATGGAAAATAATGAGGTGTCTATATCATATGGCTACTCATTCAGACAAACAGTGAATAACGCACATGTGGAGTAATTACAATTCTGTTTCATATGGCCACTCTTTCACAGCCTCACTGAATATTACACACTTGTGATATAGTTTGGAGTCTATGTTTTATGGCCACTCATTCAGAGAATCACTAAATAATTCACACGTGCGGAATAGTCAGATGTCTCTTTCCTAAGGCTACCCGTTGAGACCCTTACTAAATGTACACACCTGGATATATAGTCAGGATTTGCTTGTATCTCCTCAATCAGTGTCTCACTAAAGAATGCACACCTGTGGAATAGTCAGGAGACTTTTTCATGTGGCCTCTCATTCAATGTGTCATTGAAAAATGTGGTGTAGTCAGGAGACTCTTTCAGGTGGACACATATTCAGAACCTCAGTGCAAAAGACAGACCCTTGATATAGTAAGAAATCTAATAAGTATGACCACATCTTCTGAGGCTCACTGAATAATACACACCTGGAGAATAATTTGGAGTCTATTTTCGATGGACATTCATTCAGAGCCTCGGTAAATAATGCAGACCTGTGTAGTAGCCAGAAGTCTATTTTATATGGAAACATATTCATAGCCTCAGTGGATAATATGCACGTGTGGATTATTCAGGATTACATTTTATATGGCCACTGACTCGTAACCTCAATGAATAATACACAAATGTAAAGTACTCAGCAGTCTATTTCATATAGCCACTCATACAGAGATTCACTGAATAATAAAATTATTTGAGATAGACCACTTCCTGATTCATATGGTCATACAAAAGAGCCTCACTGATTTACACACACCTTGGAAAGTGTTAGGAGTCTACTTTACATAGCCTCTCATTTACATCCTAAGGGAATAATGCACACGTGTGGAATAGACACTAGTCTATTTTATATGGCCACAAAATCAAAGCCTGAGTCAATAATACAAAACTTTGGAATAGTCTCTAGTCTATTCCATATGCCCAAATATTTAGAGTCAGAGTCAATAATACATGCCTGTAGACTAGTCAGGAAACAATTTTATATGGCCAAAGTTTCAGAGCGTCAGTGAATAATAAACACCTGAGGAATACTCTGGACACTATTACATGTGGAATATCTTCAGAGGCTTATTGAGTAAAGAACACCTGTATTGTAGTCAGAATTCTATTTCATATAGGCGCATACTCAGAGCCTAACTGAATAACAGACACTTGGCAAAGTCAGGATTCTATTTAGTATAGCCACTCATTTACAGCCGAATGTAAAATCTCACGCCTGAGTAGTATATAGGAGTCTCTATTTTATGGCCACACATTCAGAGCCTCACAGAATAATTCAGACGTATGAAAATGTCAGGAGTTTACTTGACATGGCCACTTATTCAGTTCCTCAGTGAAGAATCATATATATCTGGAAAATACTCAGGATTCTATTATATATAGACACTTATTAGGAGACTCACTGAAAAATGCACACCTGGATAATTGTGTGGAGACTATTTGATATGACCATTAACACAACGACTCAGTGGAAAATGCAGAGCTGAGCAATAGACAAGAGGACAGAGTCAGGAGTCTATTTTATGTGGACACTCGTTCAGAAACTGACTGAAGAATACACACTTTGGGAACAGTCAGAGTCCAGGTAATATGGCCACTCAATCACAGCATTACCGAATAATGCACAATGGGGCAATAGTAAGGAGTTTATTTCATATGGCCTCTCATTCAGACCTTCAGTGCATAATAAACAGCTGTGTAGGTGTGAGGACCCCATTGAAGGCAGTCCAAAATTAAGGAGATCCGTGAATGATACACACATGTGTGAGAGTCATGAGACTATTTGATATGGACACTCATACAGAACCACTTGGAATATTGCACATGTGAAGAATAATCACTAGTCCATTTCATATGGTGGTTCGTTCAGAGAGTCAAAATATAAGACACACCTGTGGAGTAAAATGCGGTCTCTTTCATAAGGGCACTCTTTCAGTGTTTTAGTGAATAACATGTATATCTGATAAGTCAGGAATCTCTTTCACATGGCCACTCGTTCTGTGCCTCTGTGAATAATACTCCCCTCAGACACAGTCAAGGGTCTACTTCAAATGCCTACACATTCAGAGTCTCTGTAAATAATGAACACCTGGGCAATACACCTGAGACTCTTTTTTATGCCCACTGAGTCAGAGTCTCATTCAATAAAACACAACTGGGGAAGAGTTAAGAGTCTACTTCATGTAGCCACTCATGTAGATCCTCAGTAAATAATGCATACCAGGTTAATATTCGAACATTTTTATATGTCCGCTCATGCTGTGCCTCACTTAATGATACACACATGGGGAATTCTCAGGATTCTATTTCATACTACCACTCATTTAGATCCTTATTGAATAATTTACAATGGAGCAATAGTGTGGTGTCTATATTGTATGGTCTCTCATTCAAAGATTCAGTGAATAATAAACTTCTATGGAGTAATCAGACCACTGTTTTAGATAGCCACGAATTAAGTGCCTTTTTGAATGATACACACCTGTGTGGTAATCAAGAGTCTATTTCATATGAACTCTAATTCTGTGTAACGCTGAGTAATACACAGAACCTCTTCAAATATTGCAAATGTGAAGAATAATCCCTAGTCCATTTCATATGGCCGTTCGTTTGGAGAGTCAGAAAATAACACGGGAGAGGGGTGATACACACAGGAGAGTCGAGGGTATGCCTAGGAGACAGTGGGTACACAAAGCAGAGAAGAGGATACACAAAGGAGAGGGGGATACACAAAGGAGAGTAGGGGATACACAGAGGAGAGAGGAGGATACACAGAAGACAGAGGATAATAAACACAGGAGAAAGAAATATACACAGGAGAAAGAAGCATACACACAAGAGAGGGTAATACACACAGAAAAAAGAAGGATAAACACGAAAGAAAGTAAGATAAAAGTAGAACACGGGGAAACACAGGAGAGGGAAGCCTACACACAGGATAAAAAAAGGATACACAAAGCAGAGAGGAGGATACACACAGGAGATGGGGGATACAAAGAGAAGAAAGAAAAATACACACAGGAGGGAGAAAGTATACACAAAAAAGGAGGGGGTTACACATAAAAGAGAGGGGATACACATAGGAGAGAGGGTGACACAAACTGGAGAGAGGGGGGATACACCCAGGAGAGAGGGGAAATACACACAAAAGAGAAGGTTGATATACACAGGAGAGAAAAATGATACACACAGAAAAGAGGAGGATACACACTGGAGAAAGGAGGATACACGCTGGAGAGAGAAGGGTACACACAGGAGAGGGAATACACACAGGAGTGAGCAGGATTCAAACGGGAAAGAATAGAATACACAGAGGAGACAGGAGGATACACACAAATAGGGAAAAATACACATGGTAGACAGAAGGATACACACAGGAGAAAGAAGTATACAAACAGGAGAGTGGTGATACAAACAAGAGAGATGAGGGTTCACACAGGAGAATAGAAGATACACACATGAGAGAGATAAATACACA
The DNA here is from genome assembly GCA_031835075.1 of Saguinus oedipus. NCBI lineage: Eukaryota > Metazoa > Chordata > Mammalia > Primates > Cebidae > Saguinus > Saguinus oedipus. Next base: position 32,008,183 of record CM063172.1, read on the forward strand.
TAGGAGAGAGGAGAATACACACAGCAGAGATTAGGATACACACAGGAGAGAGGGCATACACAGATGAGTGAGAAAGATCCACACAGAAGAGAAGGGAATGCACACAGGAGAGAGGTGGATACACACAGAAGTGGGGCATACACTCAAAAGAGAGAGGATACACACAGGAGAGAGGGGGGATACACAGGAAAAGTGGTGATCCACACAGGATAGTTGAGGGTACAAACAGGAGAGAGGGGGTACACACAGGAGAGAAGAGAATACACACAAAAAAAGGGATGCACACAGGAGAGTAGGGAATAAACAGAGGAGAGATCAGGATAAACAAAGGAGAGAGGAGGATAAACACAGGAGAGGGAGATACACACAGGAGAGAGGGGCTTACACACAGAAGAGAGGGATACACACAGGAGAAAAAGTGATAAACACAGAAAAGAGGAGAAAACACACAGAAGAGGGGGATACACACAAGAATGAGGGGTGTAGACACAGGAGAAAACAGGATACACGCAGCAGAAAGGAAGATACACACAGGAGAGAGGAGATACACAAAGCAGAGAGGAAGATACACGCAGGAGAGAGAAGAGATACACACTAGAGAAAGGGTGTTACACACAGGAGAAAAAACGGTTACGCCCAGGAGAGAGAAGAGATACCCACAGGAGAGAAAAGAATGCACACAGGAGAGGGAGATACACACAGGAGAGGGGGATACACTCAGGAGAGAGCGACATAGACACAGGAGAAAGGAGAATACAACAGCAGAGAGGAGGATACACACAGGAGAGAGGAGATATACAGAGAAGACAGGGGGATATGCACAGGAGAAAGAAGGGATACACACAGGAGAAAGGGGTTTACACACAGGAAAAAAGAAGGATAAATACAGAAGAAAGAATTGATTCCCACAGGAGAGAGAATGATACACACAGGAGAGAAAAGGATACACACAGGAGAGAGGAGAATGCACACAGGAGAGAGAATGATACATACAGGAGAGAGGAGGAGACACACAGGAGAAAGAAGGATACACGCAGGAGAAAGGAGGATACACACAGGAGAGAGAAGGATACGAACAAAAAAGAGGAGGATACACGCAGAAGAGAGGAAGATACACACAGGAGAGTGGAGGATACACAGAAAAGAGAGGAGGATACACACAGGAGAAAGAGAAATACACACAGGAGAGAAGAGGACACACACAGAAAAGGGGTGATACACACAGGAGAGAGAAGGGTACACATAGGAGAAAGGAGGATACAAACAGAGGTCAGAAAGATAAACAAAGGAGAGGGGGATACACACAGGAAAGAGGGGGACACATCAATGAGAGAAAAGGATACACACAGGAGAGAAAAGAATACACACAGGAGAAGGGGATAATAACAGAAAAGAGGGTCATACACACAGGAGAGGGGAATACACACAGGAAAAATGGGGATATACAGAGGAGAGAAAAGGATACACACAGGAGAGTGGGACACACACAAAAAGGAGCGTACACACAGGAGAAAGAAAAATACAAACAGCAGAGAAAAGAATACACACATGAGAGAGAAGATACACACAGGAGAGAGAAGGATACACAGGAGAGAGGGAAATAAACACAGAAAAGGGAAGGAAACACACAGGAGACAGAAGGATACACACAGGGTAGTGGGGGATACACAAAGGAGAGGGGTGAAACACACAGGAGAATGGAGGGTACACACAGGAGAGAGGGGGCTACACACAGGAGAGAGGAGGATGCACACAGGATAAGGCGATACACACAGGAAAACAAGAGATACACACAGGAGAAAGGATACACACAGAAGAGAGAAGCATACACACATAAAAGGGTGATAAACAAAGGAGAAAGGGGGATAAACACAGGAGAGAAAAGTATACACACAGGAAAGGGTGATACACATAGAAGAGAGTGGCGTAAACACAGGAGAGAAAAGGATACACACAGGAGAGAGGAGGAAACAAACAGGAGAAAGGGCAAACACATAAAAGAGGGGGATACACACAGGAGAAAGGGGGATACACACAGGAGAGAGGAGAATACACACAGAAGATAGGAGGATACACACAGGAGAGAGAAGGATACACAAAGAAGAGGGGAAACACATAGGAGAGAGAGGGATTCACACAGGCGAGAAAGATAAACACCAAAGAGGGTTGGATACACACAGGAGAGAGGGGAATACACACAGGAGAGAAAAATACACACAGGAGAGAGGGTCTTATGCACAGGAGTGAGGAGGATACACACGAGAGAGGGGAATACACAAAGAAGAGAGGGGTATACACACAGGAGTGTAAAGCATACACACAAAAAGGGAGGGGAATACACACAGGAGAGAGGAGAATACACAGAGTGGGAAAAGGATAAATACAAAAGAGAGAAGAATACACACGAAAGAGAGGAGGATACAAATAGAAGGGAGAAGAATACATGCAGGAGATTGAAGGATACACAAAGGAGAGAGAAGGATACACACAAGAGAGGGGAGGATACACAGAGGAGAGAGAAGTATACACACAGAAAAGGGGCATACACACAGAAGAAAGGGAGATTCTCAAAAGAGAGTTGGATACATACAGGAGACAGGGAAATACACACAATAGATAAGGGTATACACACAGGAGAGGTGGATACACACAGGAGAGAGGGGGATTCACACAGAAGAGGGGAATACACACAGGAGAGATGGAGATCCACACAGGAGAAAGGGGAATACACACAGGAGAGAAGGCGTTACACACAAGAGAGTGGTGGGATACACACAAAAAAGAGGAGGATACACAAAAAAGAGAGGAGGATACACACAAAAGAGAGAAGCATACACACAGGACAGAGAAGGTTATGCACAGTATAGAGGGGAATTCACAGAATAGAGAGGGTGTTACACACAGGAGAGAGGGGAATACACACAGAAGAGAGGGGTATACACACAGGTGAGGGGAATACACAAGTAGAGAGGGGCATACACACAGGAGAGTGAAAAGATACACACAGGAGAGAGGAGGATACACACAAAAGAGATGAGGATACACACAGGAGAGAAGAGGATACACACAGGAGAGACAAGGATACACAGAGGAGAAAGAGGGATACACACCAGAGAGAGAGGATACACACAGGAGAGAGGGAATATACACACAGGATAGAGAAGGATACACACAGAAAAGATGGGGATACACACAGAAGAATGGAGAATACACAAAGGAGAGAGGAGGATAAACACAGAAGAGAGAAGGATACACACAGGAGAGAGGAGGTTACACACAGGAGAGAAGGATACACACAGTGGATGGGGCATACACACATAAAATGGGAATAAACACAGTAGAATGGGGGTACACACAGAAGAGAGGAGGATATTCACAGGAAAAACTGATACAAACAGGAGAGGGAAATACACACAGGTGAGAGGAGGACACACACAGGAGGAAGGGGCATAAACACAGAAAAGTGGGGATACACAGAGGAGAGAGGGGTATACACAAAGGAGAAAGGGATACACACAGGAGAGGGAAATACACACAGGAGCGAGGGGGATGCACACAGGAGAAAGGGAAATACACACAGGAAAGAGGAGGATACACACAGGAGAGAAAATGATACACACAGGAGAGGGGGGATACACACAGTAGAGAGGAAGATACACACAGGAGAGAGGAGGATACAGAGAAGAGAGAGGAAGATACACACAGAAGAGAAGGAGATACACACAGGAGTGGGGGATACACACAGAAGAGTGGGGGTACACACAAACGCGTTGGATACATGAAGGAGACAGAAAAATACACACAGGAGAGAGGGGGATACATACAGAAAAGGGGGATACCCACAGGAGAGTGGGAGATACACACAGGAGAGAGGAGTGAACACAGGAGAGAGTGGGAAACACACAGGAGAGAGAAAAATACACAAAAAGAGAGGTGCATAAACACAGGAGATAGGTGGATACACACAGGAGAGAGAAAGATACAAAAAGAAGAGAGGAGGATACACGGAGGAGAGAGAAGTATACACAGGAAAAATGGGATACACACAGGAGAGAGGAGGATACACAAAGGAGAGAAAAATACACACAGGTGAGAGGAGGATACACACAGGAGAGTGGGGCATACACACAGAAGAGGGGGGTTATACAAAGGAGAGAGGTGGATACACAAAAAAGAAAGGGATACACACAGGAGAAAGAAATACACACAAGAGCGAGGGAGATGCACACAGGAGACAAGAGGATACACAAATGAAAGAAGAGAATACACACAGGAGAGGGGAGCATATACACAGGAGAGAGGGTGATACACACAGGAGAAAGAAAGATACACACAGGAGAGTGGGGCACACAAACATGAGGGTGGGGGATACACACAAAAGAGAGGGGTGGCCGGGCGCGGTGGCTCAAGCCTGTAATCCCAGCACTTTGGGAGGTCGAGGTGGGTAGATCACAAGGTCAAGAGATCGAGACCATCCTGGTCAACAAGGTGAAACCCCGTCTCTACTTAAAATAAAAAAAATATATAGCTGGGCACACTGGTGCGTGCCTGTAATCCCAGCTACTGAGGAGGCCGAGGCAGGAGAATTGCCTGAACCCAGGAGGCGGAGGTTGCAGTGAGCCGAGATCGCGCCATTGCACTCCAGCCTGGGTAACAAGAGTGAAACTCCGTCTCCAAAATAAATAAATAAATAAATAAAACAAAAGAGGGGTATACACAGAGTGATAAAAGGATACACACGGGAGTAAGAAGGATACACACTGGAGAAAGGAGGATACACACAGGAGAAAGGAAGATACGCACAAAAGAGGAAAGGATAAACACAGAAGAGGATACACACAAAAGAGAGAAGGATAGTCACAGGAGAGAAGGATACACAGACTAGAGAGGGGATACACACAGGAGAGAGGATGAAAAACACAGGAGAGGAGGATACATACAGAACAGTGGGTCATAGACAGAGGAGAGGGGATGATACAAGCAGGAGGGAGGCGAATACACACAGGAGAGGGGGATACACACAGGAGAGGGGGAAAAAACACAGGAGAGAGAAGAATACATAAAGAAGACAGGAGGATACACAGAGGTGAAAGGAAGATACACACAGAAGAGAGAATACACACAGAATATGAGGGATAAAGACAGTAGAGAGGGAGGTACACACAGGGCGAGGGGGATACACACAGGAGAGAGGAGTATACACACAGGAGAGAAGAGAATACACACAAGAGAGAGGAGGATTCACACAGAGGAAGGGAGGATACAAACAGGAGAGAGGAGCATAAACAGAAAAGAGGAGGATACACACAAGAGAGAGGAGGATACACACAGGACAGTGGAGGATTTACAAAGGAGACAGGAGCATACACACAGAAGAGAAGGATACACACAAAAGAAAAAGATACACACAGAAAAGAGGAGGATACATACAGGGGATGGGGATACACACAGGATAGACAGGCATACACACAGAAGAGAGCAGGATAGACACAAAATAAAGGAGGATACACACAGAAGAGGGGACGTACACACAGGGGACAGGGGGATACACACAGGAGAGAAGAAGATACACACAGGAAAGAAGAGGATACACACAGAAGAGAGAAGGATACACACAGCTGAAGCGGGATACACACAGAAGAGGGAAGAATACACACAAAAGAGAGAAGGATACACACAGGAGAGTGAATAATACCCACAGAAGAGAGGGGGATACACACAGGAGAGAGGGGCATACACACAGGAGAGGGGGATACAGAGAGTAGAGAGAAGAAAACAAACAGGAGAAGGAAATACACACAGGAGAGGAAGATACACACGAGAGAGGGGGATGAACAAAGGAAAGAGAATACACACAGGAAAGAAGTGGATACACAAAAGAAAGGGAAGGATACACACACAAGAGGGCAGATACACACAGGAGAGAGGAAGATACATGCAAGAGAGTGAGACATACACACAGGAGGAAGAGAGATACACACAGAATAGAGGGGTATACACACAGGAAGGAAGGATACACACAGAATAGACGAGGATACACACAGGGGAGATAAGGATACACACAGGAGAGAGGAAGATACACACAGGAGAGTGGAAGATACACGCAGGATATAGGAGAATATACACAGGAAAGATGGGGATACACACAGGAGAGTGGAGGATACACAAAGGAGAGAGGAGGATACACACAAGAGAAAAGAATACACAGAGGAGACAGGAGGATACACACAGGAAAGGAGAGGATACACACAGTAGAGAAAAGGATACACATAGGAGAGAGGTAGATACACACAGGAGAGAGAAATATACACACAGGAAAGAGGAGAATACACACAGGAGAGAATGGATACACACAGGAGAAGGAGGATACACACAGGAGGGGGAATACACACAAGAAAGAGGGGGACGCACACAGAAAATAGTAAAATACATAAAGGCAAGAGGGGGGATACACACAGGGGAGGGGGGATACACACAGGAGAGTGGGACATACACACAGAAGAAAAAAGATACACACTGGAGAGAGTGGGATACACACAAGAGGAGGAAAATACACACAGTAGAGAGGAAGATACTCACAGGAGAATGAAGGATACACACAGAAGAGAAACAGATACACACAGGAGAGAGGAGGATACACACAGGAGAGGGCTATACACACAAGAGAGAGGGGGATCCACACAGGAGACAAAAAATACACATAAGAGAGAGGGGTATACACAAGGAGAGGGGTATACACACAGGAGAGAAAAGGAAACACACAGGAAGAAGGAGGATACCCGCAGAAGAGAGGGGGATACACACAGGAGAGGAAAAAATGCACACAGAAGAGAAGGGGGATACACACAGGAGAGAGAAAAATACACAAAGGAGCGAGGGATACATACAGGTGAGAAAAGGATACATACAAGGGAATGGGGCATAAACACAGAAAAGAAGGGATACACACAGGAGAGAAAAATACACACAGGACTGAGAAGAATGCACACAGGAGAAATGGAAATACACACAGGAAAAAGGAAGATACACAAAGGAGAGAGAAGGATACACACAGGAGAGGAAGGATACATACAGGAGAGTGGAAGACACCCATAGGAGAGAGAAGGATACTCAGAGAAGAGAGGAAGATAAACACAGAAAAACGGAAACACACAGGAGTGGGGGATACACACAGAAGAAAGGGGGATATGCAGAGGAGAGAAAAATACACAGAGGAGAGGGGAATACGTACAGGAGAGAGGGGCATACATAGAGAAGAGAACAGGATACCCGCAGAAGAGAGGAGGATACACACAGAAGAGATGGGAATGCACACAGGAGAGAGGGGGATACACACAGAAGACAAAAAGATACACAATGGAGAGAAAAAAGATACACATAAAAGAGAAAGATACACAGAGGAGAGAGGGGCATACACACAAAAAAGGGGGATACACACAGGAGAAAGGGGGATATGCACAAAAAAGGGTGATACACACAAGAGAGAGAAGCGTAAACACAGGAGAGAAAAGGATACACACAGGAGAGAGGAGGAAACAAACAGGAGAGAGAGAATACACAAAAGTGACAGGGGTATACACACAGGAGAAAGGGGTAATACATACAGGAAAGAAAGGTGTTACACACAGGATAGATGGGGAAAACACAGAAAAGTGGAGAAATAAACACATTAGAGAGGAGTATACACACAGGAGAGAGAAGGAAACACACAGGAGAGAGGAGTGTACACACAGGAGAGGAGCATACACACAGGAGAGAGGGTGATACACACAGAAGAGTTGGATACATACAGGAGACAGGGAAATACACACAGGAGAGAGGGGGATACACACAGGAGAGGGGGATACACACGGGAGAGGGGAAGATACACACAGAAAAAAGGAAGATACACACAGGAGAAAGGAGTATACACACAGGAGAGGGCGATACACACAAAAGAGACGGGGATCCACACAGGAGACAAGGAAATACTCATAAGAGAGGGGGGCATACACACAGGAGAGGGGTATACACACAGGGGAGAAAAAGACACACGCAGGAGAAAAAAGGATACAAACAGGACAGAGGAGGATACCCGCAGAAGAGAGGGGGATACACACAGGAGAGGGAAAAATACACACAGGAGAGAAGGGGGATACACACAGGAGAGAGAAAAATACACAAACGAGTGAGGGATACACACAGGTGAGAATAAGATACACACAAGGGAATGGGGCATAAACACAGAAAAGAGGGGATACACACAGGAGAGAAAAATACACACAGGACTGAGAGGAATGCACACAGGAGAAATGGAAATACACACAGGAAACAGGAAGATACACAAAGGAGAAAGAAGGATACACACAGGAGAGGAAGGATACATACAGGAGAGTGGAAGACACCCATAGCAGATAGGTGGATACTCAGAGAAGAGAGGAAGATACACACAGAATAAAGGATACACACAGGAGTGGGGGATACACACAGAAGAAAGGGGGATATGCAGAGGAGAGAAAAATACACAGAGGAGAGGGGAATACATACAGGAGAGAGGGGCATACATAGAGAAGAGAACAGGATACCCGCAGGAGAGAGGAGGATGCACACAGAAGAGAGGGGGATACACACAGGAAAGAGAAGAATACACACAGGAGAGAGAAAGATACACACAAGAGAGAGGAGGATACACACAGGAAAAATGGGGATACACACAGAAGAGAGGAGGATACACACAAGAGAGAGGAGGATACACACAGGACAGAGGAAAATACACGCAGGATAAAGGAGGATTCACAAAGGAAAGATGAAGATAAACACAAAAGAGTGGAGGATACACAAAGGAGATAGGAGGATACACACAAGAGAAAGGAGAATACACACAGGAGACAGGAGGATCCACACAGAAAAGAGGAGGATACACACAGTAGAGGGAAGGATACACATAGGAGAGAGGTATATGCACACAGAATAAAGAAAGATACACAGAGGAGAGAGGAGGATACACACAGGAGAGGGTGGATGCACACAGGAGAAAGGAGGATACACACAGAAGAGAGGGGGTATACACACAAGAAGGAGGGGGATGCACACAGAAGAGAGTAGGCTACATAAAGGCTAGAGGAGGGATACACACAGAGGAGAGGAGGAATACTAACAAGAGAGAGGGATACACACAAGAGAGTGGGGCGTACACACAGAAGAAAGATGATAAACACTGGAGAGAGTGGGATACACACAAGAAAAGAAAAATACTCACAGTAGAGAGGAGGATACTCACAGGAGAAAGAAGAATACACACAGAAGAGAAAAGGATACACACAGGAGAGAGGAGGATACACGCAGGAGAGGGTGATACACACAAGAGAGAGGGGGATCCACGCAGAAGACAAGGAAATACACATAAGAGAGAGGGGTATACACGCAGGAGAGGGGTATACACACAGGAGAGAAAAAGACACACGCAGGAGAAAAAAGTATACACGCAGAACAAAGAAGGATACCCGCAGAAGAGAGAGGGATACACACAGGAGAGAGAAAAATACACACAGGAGAGAAGGGGGATACACACAGGAGAAAGGAAAATACACAAAGGAGCGAGGGATACACACAAGTGAGAAAAGGATACACACAAGGGAGTGGGGAATAAACACAGAAAAGGGGGTATACACACAGGAGAAAAAAATACACACAGAACTGAGAAGGATGCACAAAGGAGAAATGAAAATACACACAGGAAAAAGGAAGATACACACAGAAAAGAAAAGGATAAACACAGGAGAGGGGGGATACATACAGGAGAGAGGAAGACACACATAGGAGAAAGGAAGATACTCAGAAAAGAGAGGAAGATACACACAGAAGAAAAAAAATACACACAAGAGTGGGGGCTACACGCAGGAGAGAGAGAATACACACAAGTGACAGGAGTATACACACAGGAGAAAGAGGTAATACACACAGAAAAGGAAGGTGTTACACAGGGGAGAGATGTGGAAAACACAGAAAAGTGGAGGAATACACACAGGAAAGAGGAGGATACACACAGAAGAGAGAAAGAAACACACAGGAGAGAGGAGTGTACACCCAGGAGAGGAGCATACACACAAAAGAGAGGGAGATACACACAGGAGAGTTGGATACATGCAGGAGACAGGGAAATACACACAGGAGAGAGGGGGATACACAGGAGAGTTGGATACATAAAGGAGACAGGAAAATACACACAGGAGAAAGGGGGATACACACAGGAGAGGGGGATACACAGGGAAGAGAGGGTATACACACAAAAGTGAGGGAAATACACACAAGAGAGAGGGGCATACACACAGGAGAGAGGAGGATACACATAGGAGAGGGGAAGACACACACATAAAAGAGGAAGATACACACAGGAGAAAAGAGGATACACACAGGAGAAGGCGAACCACACAAGAGAAAGAGGTTTTACACAGGAAAAAAAAGGAATACACACAAGAGAGAGGGGTATACACACAGGAGAGGTGTATACACACAGGAGAGAGAACGATACATGCAGAAGAGTGGAGGATACTCGCAGCACAGAGGAGGATACCCGCAGTAGTGAGGGGGATACACACAAAAGAGAGAAAAATACACACAGGATTGAAAGGGATACACACAAGAGAGAGAATGATACACACAAACGAGAGGAAGATACACACAGGAGCGAGGGATACACACAGGTGAGAGAAGGATACACACAGGAGAGAGGGGCATACACACAGAAAAGGGGAAAACACAGAGGAGAGATGGAAATACACAAAGGAGAAAGTGATACACACAAAAGAGGGAAATACACACAGGAGCGAGGAAGATGCACACAGGAGAAAGAAAAATACACACAGGAAAAAGGATACACACAGGAGAGAGAAGGATACACACAGGAGAGGTGGGGATACACACAAAAGAGAGGAAAATACACACAGGAGAGAGGAGTATACACAAAGGAGGGAGAAAAATACACACAGAAGAGAAGAGGATACACACAGGAGTGAGAGATACACACAGAAGAGAGGGGAATACGCACAGGAGAAAGAGATACACAGAGGAGAGAGTCGGATACACACAGTAGAGAAGGGGATAAACACAGGAGAGAGGGGGATAAACACAGGAGAGGGGGATACATACAGGAAAGAGAAGCATAGGAAGAGGAGAGGGGAGGACACACGCAAGAGAGAGAGGAGGATACACAAAGGATGGAGGGGGATAGACAGAAAAGAGAGAAAAATACACACAGGAGAGAAAAAAATACACCCAGGAGATAGGAGGATACACATAGGAGAGGGAGATACACACAGGAGAGAGGGGCATACACTCAAAAAAAGGGATACACACAGGAGAAAGTAGGATACACACAAGAGAGTGAAGGATACCCACAGGAAAGGCTGATACACACAGGAGAGAGGGGCATAAACACAGGAGTGTGGAGGATACACACAGAAAAGGGTGATACACACAGGAGGGAGGGGCATAAATACAGGAGAGTGAAAGATACAAACAGGAGAGAGGAGAAAACAAACAGCAGAGAGGGGATACACACAAAAGAGAGGGGGATACACACAGGAGAGAAAGGTGATACACACAAAAAAGAAAGGCGTTACACACAGGAGAGAGGGGGGAAACACACAGGAAAGCGGAGGGATACACGCAGGAGAAAGGAGGATACACACAGGAGAGAAGAGGATACACAGAGGAGAGAGGAGTATACACACAGGTGAGTGGCATACAGACAGGAGAGAAAGGGATACACGCAGGAGAGTTGGATACATACAGGAGACAGAGAAATATACACAGGAGAGAGGAAAATACACACAAAAGAGGGGGATATACACAGGAGACAGGGTATACATACAGGAGAGGGGGATACACATAGGAGAGAGAAAGGTACACAAAAGAGAGAGGAGGATACACGCAGAAGAGAGGAGTATACACAGGAGAGAGGTTAATACACAGAGGAGAGAGGGCGTTACACACAGAAAAGAGGGCGGATACACAGAGGAGAGAAGAGAATACACACAGGAGAGAGGAGGATACACACAAGAGAGGAGCATACACGCAGGACAGAGAATGATATGCACAGGAGAAACGGAAATTCACAAAATAGAGAGGGGGATACACACAGGAGAGAGGGGGATACATAAGGAAGAGAGGGGTATACACACAGGTGAGGAAAATACAGAAAGGAGAGAGGGGCATACACACAGAAAAGAGAAAAGATACACACAGGAGAGAGGACGATACACACAGGAGAAAGGAGGATACACACAAGAGAGAGATAAATACATACAAGAGACAGATGGATACAGACAGGAGAGAGGAGGATACACACAGGATAGGGCGATACACACAAGAGAGAGGGGGATCCACACAGGAGAGAGGAAAATACACATTGGAGAGAGGGGTATACACACAGGAGAGGGGCATACACACAGGAGAAAGGAGGATACACGCAGGAGAGAGGAGGATACACGTAGCACAGAGGAGGATGCCCGCAGGAGAGAGGGGGATACACACAGAAGAGAAAAAAATACACACAGAAGAGAAAAAAATACACACAGAAGAGAAGGGGGATACACACAAGAGAGAGAATAATACACACAGGAGAGAAAAAAATACACACTAAACAAAAAAGGATACACACAGGAGCAAGGGATATGCACAGGTTAGAGGAAGATACACACAGAAGAGAGGGGCATACACACAGAAAAAAGGGGATACAAAGAGAAGAGAGAAAAAGATACACACAAAAAAGGGAAATACACACAGGAGCGAGGGGGATGAAAACAAAATTTAAAAAATATACACAGGAAAGACGAGGATACACACAGGAGAAGGAAGAATACACTCAGGAGAGGGGGATACACACAGGAGAGAGAAGGATAAACACAGGAGAGAGGAGGATACACAAAGGAGAGAGGAAGATACACACAGAAGAGAAGAGGATACACAAAGGAGTGGGAAATACACAGAGAAAAGAGTGGAATACTCACAGGAATGGGGATACACAGAGGAGAGTGTGGAATACACACAGGAGAGAGAAAGATAAACACTGAAAAGGGGGATATATATAGGAAAGAGGAACATAGAAAGAGGAAAGGGGAAGATACATGCGGCAGAGAGGAGGATACACACAGGAAAGAGTGGGATACACACAGGAGAGAGGGGGATACACACAGGAGAGAAAAGAATACACACTGGAGAGAGGAGGATACACATAGGAGAGGGAGATACACACACAAGAGAGGGGCATACACACAAAAAAGAGGGTTACACACAGGAGAATAGGGGATACACAGAGAAACGTGATAAACACACGAGAGAGGAGTGTAAACACAGGAGAGAGGAGGATAAACACAGGAGAGGGGGTTACACACAGAAGAGGGGGCATACGCACAGGAGAGGGGAATACACACAAAAGAGAAGATCGTAGACACAGGAGAAAGGAGGATACACACAGCAGAGAGGAGGATACACAAAAAAGAGAGGAGATACACAGAGGAGAGAGGAGGATACACACAGGAGAGACAAGGGATACACACAGGAGAGAGGGGGTTACACACAGGAGAAAACAGGGATACGCACAGGAGAGAGAATTGATACCCACAGGAGATAGAAGGATACACACAGGAGAGAAAAGGATACACAAAGGATAGAGGAGAATGCACACAGGAGCGAGAAGGATACATACAGGATAGAGGAGGAGACACACAGGAGAAAGAAGGATACACGCTGGAGAAAAGAGGATACACACAGGAGAGAGAAGGATACGAACAGGAGAGAGGAAGATACACACAGGAGAGTGGAGGATACACAAAGAAGAGAGGAGGACACATACAGGATAGAGAAATACACATAGAAGAGAAGAGTATACACACAGAAGAGGGGTGATACACACAGGAGAGAGAAGGGTAAACAAAGGAGAAATGTGGATACAAACAGAAGTCAGAAAGATAAACAAAGGGGAGGGGGACACAAACAGGTAAGAGAAGGACACACGGATGAGAGAAAAGAATACACAAAGGAGAAAGGAGGATACACACAGGAGAGGGGGATAACAACAGGAAAGAGGGGCATACACACAGGAAAGGGGGATAAACACCGGAGAAAGGGGAATATACACAGGAGAGAAAATGATACACACAGGAGAGGGGGACACACACACACAAAAAGGGGCGTACACACAGGAGAAAGAAAAATAAACACAGCAGAGAAAAGAATACACACCGGAAAGAGGAGATACACACAGGAGAGAAGAGGATACACAGGAGAGAGGGAAATACACACAAAAGAGGGAAGGATACACACAGGAGACAGAAGGATACACACAGGGTAGTGAGGGATACACAAAGGAGAGAAGTGATACGCACAGGAGAGAGGAGTGAACACACAGGTGAGAGGAGGATACACAAAGGAGAGAAAAGAATACACGCAGGATAAGGGGATACACACAGGAAAGAGAGGGATACACACAGGAGAAAGGATACACACAGGAGAGAGGGGCATACACATACAAAAGGGTGATAAAAAAAGGAGAAAGGGGGATAAACACAGGAGAGAAAAGTATACACACAGGAAAGGGTGATACACACAGGAGAGAGTGGCATAAACACAGGAGAGAAAAGGATACACACAGGAGAGAGGAGGAAACAAACAGGAAAGAGGGGATACACACAAAAACGGGGGATACACACAAGAGAAATGGGGGATACACACAGGAGAAAAAGGTGTTACACATAGGAGAGAAAAGGAAAACACACAGGAGAGCCGAGGGATAAACACCATAGAGAGAAAGATACACACAAAAGAGAGGAGGATACACACAAGAAAGAAAAGTAGACACACAGGAGAGGGGCATACACAAAAGAGAGAGGGGGATACACACAGGAGCGTTGGATACATATAGGAGAGAGGGGGATACACACAGGAGAGAGGAGGATACACACAGGAGATAGGAAAATACACACAGGAGGGAGGGGAATACACAAAGAAGAGAGGAGGATACACGCAGAGGGAAAAGGATAAATACAAAAGAGAGGAGGATACACACAAAAGAGAGGAGGATACAGATAGAAGAGAGGAGGATACATGCAGGAGATTGGAGCATACACAAATGAGAGAGGAGGATACACACAAAAGAGTGGAGGATACACACAGGAGAGAGGAGTATACACACAGAAAAGGGGCATATACTCAGGAGAGAGGGAGATTCCCACAGGAGCGTTAGATAGATACAGGAGACAGGGAAATACACACAATAGAGAAGGAGATACACACAGGAGAGGTAGATACACACAGGAGAAAGAGGGATGAACACAGAAGAGGGGGATACACACAGGAGAGATGGAGATCCACACAGGAGAGAGGGAAATACACACAAGAGAGAGGGCGTTACACACAGGACAGAGGAAATTACGCACAGAATAAAGGAGAATTCACACAATAGAGAGGGTGATACACACAGGAGAGAGGGGTATACACACAGGAGAGAGGGGTATATACACAGGTGAGGAAAATACACAAAGGATAGAAGGGCATACACACAGGAGAGAAAAAAGATACACACAGAAGAGAGGAGGTTACACACAAAAGAGATGGGGATACACACTGGAGAGAAGAGAAAACACACAGGAAAGGGGATGATACACAGAGGAGAGAGGGGGATACACACAAAAGACAGGGGATACACACAGGAGAGAGAGACGGATACACACAGGATAGAGGAGGATACACACAAGAGAGGGGATACACAAAGGGGAGGGGGCAAACACACATAAAATGGGGATAAATACTGTAGAAAGTGGGTTCACACAGAAGAGAGGAGGACATTCACAGGAAAAGGTTGTACAAACAGGACAGAAAAATACACACAGGTGAGAGGAGGATACACACAGAAGAGAGGAACATATACACAGGAGAGCGGGTGATACACAGAGGAGAAAAAAAGATACAAACAGGAGAGTGGGGCACACAAACATGATGGTGGAGGATGCACACAAAAGAGAGGGGTATACACAGAGTGGTAGAAGAATACACACAGAAGTGAGGAGGATACCCACTGGAGAGAGGAGGATACAAATAGGGGAGAGGAAGATACGCACAGAAGAGGAAAGGATACACACAGGAGAAGAAGATACACACAGAAGAGAGGGTTATAGGCACAGGAGAGAAAAATACACAGACGAGAAAGGGGATACACAAATGAGAGAGGGAGAAAAACACAGGAGAGTGAGATACATACAGAAGAGAGGGGCATAGACAGAGGAGAGGAGATGATACACGCAGGAGAGAGGAGGATACACACAGGAGAGAGGGGGATACACACAGAAGAGAGGAGAGATAAACACAGGACAGAGCAGAATACATAAAGTAGACAGGAGGATACACAGAGGTGAAAGGAAGATACACACAGGAGAGAGAAAGATACACACAAGAGAAAGGGGGATAAAGACAGTAGAGAGGAAGATACACACAGGGGGAGGGGGATATGCACAGGAGAGAGGAGTATACACACAGGAGAGAACAGAATACACACAAGAGAGAGGAGGATACACACAGGTGAAGGGAGGATGCAAACAGGAGAGAGGAGGATACACACAGAAGAGGGGGAATAAACATAGAAAAGAGGAGGATGCACACAGGAGAGTGGAAGATACAGACACGGGAAAGGAGGATACACACAAAAGAGGGAAGGATACACATAGGAGAGAGGGGAATACACACAGAAGAAAGAGGGATACAAACAGGGGGACGGGGATAAATACAGGAGAGAGGAGGATACACACGGGAGAGAGAAGGATACACACAGTAAATTGGAGGATACACAAAGGAGACAGGAGCATACACACAGGAGAGGGGGATACACACAAAAGGAAGGTACACACAGAAAAGAGGAGGATACATACAGGGGATGGGGATACACACAGGAGAAAAAGGCATACCCACATAAGAGAGCAGGATACACACAAAATAGAGGAAGATACACACAGGAGAAAGGGGGTACACACAAGAGACAGGGAGTATACACACAGGAGAGAAGAAGATATACACAGGAAAGAAGAGTATACACACAGGAGAGAAAAGGATACACATAGGGGAAGCGGGATACACACAGAAAAGGGAAAGATACACACAAACGAAAGGAGGATACACACAAAAGAAAGGAGGATACACATAGGACAGTGAAGGATACCCACAAAAGAGAGGGGGATACACACAGGAGAGAGGGGGTACACACAAAAAAGTTGGATACATGCAGGAGACAGGGAACTACACACAGGAGAGAGGGGGATGCATACAGAAAAGAGGAATACACACAGGAGAGAGGGAGATACACACAGGAGAGAGGAGTATACACAGGAGAGAGTGGGATACACACAAGAGAGAGGGAAATACACACAAGAGAGAGGGGCATACACACAGGAGAGAGGCAGATACACACAGGAGAGAGAAAGATACACAAATTAGAGAGGAGGATACACGCAGGAGATAGAAGTATACACAGGAGAAAGTAGGATACACACAGGAGAGAGGAGGATACACAGGAGAGAGTGGGATAAACAGAGGAGAGAGGAAAATACACACAAGAGAGAGGGGCATACACACAGGAGAGAAGGGGATACACACAGGAGAGAAAAAAATACATAAAGGAGAGAGGAGGATACACGCAGGGAGAGAAGTATACACAGGAGAAAGTGGGATACACATAGGAGAGAGGAGGATACACAAGAAAGAGAAAAATACGCACAGGTTACAGGAGGATACACACAGGAGAGTGGAGCGTACACACAGAAGAGGGGGGTTACACAAAGGAGAGAGGTGGATACACAAAGGAGAAAGGGATACACACAGGAGAGAGAAATACACACAAGAGTGAGGGAGATGCACACAGGAGAAAGGAGGATACACACAGGAAAGAGGAGAATACACAAAGGAGAGAGGAGCATATACACAAAATAGAGGGTGATACACAGAGAAGAAAGGAAGATACACACAGGAGAGTGGGGCACACAAACATGAGGGTGAAGGATACACACAAAAGGGAAAGGTATACACAGAGTGGTAAAAGGATACACACAGGAGTGAGGAGGTTACACAATGGAGAGAGGAGGATACACACAGGAGAGAGGAAGATACGAACAGAAGAGAAAATGTTACACACAGGAGAAGAAGATACACAAAGAAGAGAGGGTGATAGGCACAGGAGAGAAAAATACAAAGAAGAGAGAGGGGATACAAAAAGGAGAGAGAAGGAAAAACACAGGAGAGGGGGATACATACAGAAGAGAGGGGCATAGACAGAGGAGAGGGGATGATACACGCAGGAGAGAGGAGGATACACACAGGAGGAAGGTGGATACACACAGGAGAGAGGGGAAATAAACCCAGGAGAGAGAAGAATACATAAAGGAGACAGGAGGATACACAGAGGTGAAAGAAAGATGCACACAGGAGAGAGAAGGATATGCACAGGAGAAAGGGGGATACAGAAAGTAGAGAGTGAGATACACACAGGGGGATACACACAGGAGAGAAAAGTATACACACAGGAGAGAAGAGAATACACACAAGAGAGAGGAGGATACACACAGGTGAAGGGAGGATACAAACAGGAGAGAGGAAGATACACACAGGAGAGAGGGGAATAAACACCGAAAAAAGGAGGATGCACAAAAGAGAGAGGAAGATACACACAGGAGAGAGGAAGATACACAGGGGGGAAAGGAGGATACACACAAAAGAAGGAAGGATCCACATAGGAGAGAGGGTATACACACAGGACACAGAGAAATACAAACAGAAAAACGGAGATAAATACAGGAGAGAGGAGGATAGACACAGGAGAGAGGAGGATACACACAGGACAGTGGAGGATACACAAAGGACAGTGGAGGATACACAAAGGAGACAGGAGCATACACACAGGAGAGGGGGATACACACAAAAGAAGGAGATATACACAGAAAAGAGGAGGATACATACAGAAAATGGAGATACACACAGGAGAGAGGGGCATACACACAGAAGAGAGCAGAATACACACAAAATAGAGGAGGATACACACAGGAGAGAGGGGGTACACACAGGAGACAGGGGGGATACACACAGGAGAGAAGAAGATGCGCACAGGAAAGAAGAGGATACACACAGGAGAGAGAAGGATACACACAGGAGAGGGAAGAATACACACAAAAGAGAGGAGGATACACACAGGAGAGTGAAGGATACCCACAGAAGAGAGAGGGATACACACAGGAGAGAGGGGGTAGACACAAAAGCGTTGGATACATGCAGGATACAGGAAACTACACACAGGAGAAAGGGGGATACATACAGAAGAGGGGGATACACACAAGTGATAGGGAGATACACACAGGAGAGAGGAGTATACACTGGAGAGAGTGGGATACACACAAGAGAGAGGGAAATACACACAAGAGAGAGGGGAATACACACAAGAGAAAGGGACATACACACAGGAGTGGGAAATACACAGAGAAGAGAGTGAGAAACGCACAGGAATGGAAGATACACAAAGGAAAGGGTGGGATACACAAAGAAGAGAGAGGGATAAACACTGGAGAGGGGTATACATACAGGAGAGAGGGGCATAGACAGAGGAGAGTGGAGGATACACACGGGAGAAAAAAGGATACACACTGGAGACAGGAGAATACACATAGGAGAGGGAGATGCACATGAGAGAGGGGAATACACACAGAAAAGGGGGATACACAAAGGAGAAAGGGGGATACACCCAGGAGACAGGACTATACACACAAGAAAGTGTGATACACACAGGAGAGAGGGGCGTAAACACAGACGAGAGGAGGATACACACAGGAGAGAGGAGGAAACAAACAGGAGAGAGGGGATACACACAAGAGAGAGAAGGATACACACAGGAGAAAGGGGTGATACACACAGGAAAGAAAGGTGTTACCCACAGAAGAGGGGTGAAAAACACAGGAAAGTGAAGAAATACACACAGGAGAGAGGAGGATACACACAGGAGAGTTGGATACATGCAGGAGACAGAGAAATACACACAGGAGAGAAAGATACACACAGGAGAGTGGGATACACAGCGGAGAGAGGTTATACACACAGGAGAGAGGGAAATACACACAAGAGAGAGGAGCATACACACAGGAGAGAGGAGGATACACATAGGAGAGAGGAAGATACACAAAGGAGAGAGGAGGATACACGCAGGAGAGAGGAGTATACACAGAAGAGAGGGGAGTACACAGAGGAGAGAGGGCATTACACACAGGAGAGAGGGCGGATACACACAGGGAAGAGAAAGATACACACAGGAGAGAGGAGGATACACACAGGAGAAGGTGGTTACACACAGGAGAGTGGAGGATACACACAGGAGAGAGGAAAGTTACACACACAAAAAAGAGAAGGATACACACAGAAAAAAGTAGGATACATAAAGGTGAGAGAAAGAATACACACAGAGGAGAGAGGGGATACTAACAACAGAGAGGGGGGTACACACCCGAGAGTGGGGCATGCACATAGAAGGGAGAAGATACACACTGGAGAGAGTAAGATACACACAGGAGGAGGAAGATACGCAAAGAAGAGAGGAGGAAACACACAGGAGAGGGTGATACACAAAAGAAAGAAAGAAGCATCCACAGAGAAGAGAGGGAAATACACATAAGAGAGGGGTATACATACAGGAGAGAAAAGGATACACGCAGGAGAAAAAAGGATACACGCAGCACATAGAGGATACACGCAGGAAAGAGGGGAATACACACAGGAGAGAGAAAAATACACACAGGAGAGAAGGAGGATACACACAAGAGAGAGAATGATACACACAGAAGAGAAAAAGATACACACAGTAGAGAGGAGGATACACAGAGGAGCGAGAGATACACACAGGTGAGAGGAGGATACACACAGGAGAGAGAGGCGTACACACAGAAAAGGGGAGATACACAGAGAAGGGATAGATAAACAAAGAAGAAAGGGATACACACGGGAGAGGGAAATACACACAGGAGCGAGGGGGATGCACACAGGAGTAAAGAAAATACACAGAGAAAAGATAAGAATACACACAGGAGAGAGAAAAATACACACAGGAGAGGGGGGATACACACAGGAGAGAGGAGGATACACACAGGAGAGAGGAAGATACAAACAGAAGAGAAGAGGATACACACAGGAGTGGAAGATATACACAGAAGAGGAAGGGATACGAAAAACAGGAAAATAAACAGAAGAGAGAGTGGGATACACAGAGGAGAGAGGGGGATAACCACAGGGGAGAGGGACATATACAAGAGAGAGGGGCATAGACAGAGGAGAGAGGAGGATACACGCAAGACAGAAGAGGATACACACAGGAAAGAGGGGATTCACACAGGAGAGAGGGGGATACACACAGGAGAGAATAGAATACAGAAAGGAGAAAGGAGAATACACATAGGAGGGGTTGACACACACAGGAGAGAGGGGCATACACACAAAAAAAGTGGATACACACAGGAGAAAGGGGGATACACACAGGAGAGAGGAGGATATACACAGGAGAGAGGAGGAAACAAACAAGATAGAGGGGATACACACAATAGAGAGAAGGATACACACAGCAGAAAGGGGAGATACACACAGAAAAAAAAGGTGTTACCCACAGAAGAAATGGGGGAAACACACAGGAAAGTGGAGTGATACACACAGGCGAGAGCAGGATACACACAGGAGAGAGGAGGATACACACAGGAGAGAAGAGGATACACACAGGAGAGAGGAATATACACACAGAAGAGGGACATACACACAGGAGAGAGAAGGATACACACAGGAGAGATGGATACATGCAGGAGACAGGGAAATACAAACAAGAGAGAGGGGAAAACACACAGGAGAGGGGGATACACACAGGAGAGAGGGTATACCCACAGAAGAGAGGGATACACAGGAGAGAGGGGGATCCAAACAGGAGAGAGGAGAATACACACAAGAGAGAGGGTCATACACAGAGGAGAGAGGGGCATACACATACGAGAGAGGAAGATAAACAAAGGAGAGAGGAGGAAACGCACAGGAGAGAGGGGGGATACACAAAATAAAAAAGGGGATACACACAGAAGAGGGTAGGATATACAAAGGCGAAAGAAGGGATAAACACAGGGTAGAGGGGGGATACTAATAGGAAAGAGAAGTATACACAAAGCAGAGTTGGGCATACTCAGAGAAGTGAGAGGCTACACAAAGGAGAGAGTGGAATACACACAGAAGAAAAAAGATACGCACAGTAAAAAGAAGGATACACACAGAAGAAAGAAAGATACAAACAGGAGAGAGACGGATACACAAAAAAGAGAGGAGCATACAAACAGGAGAGGGCGATACACACAAGAGAGAGGGGATCCACATAGGAGAGATAAAACACACATAGGAGAGAGGGGTATACACACAGGAGAGGGGTATACACATGAGAGAGGAGGATACACGCAGGAGAAAGGAGGATACACGCAGCACAGAGGATACCCGCAGGAAAGAGATGGATACACACAGGAGAGAGAAAAATACACACAGAAGGGAAGGGGGATACACACAAAAGAGAGAATGATACACACAAAAGAGAAAAGAATACACACAGAAGAGAAAAGAACACACACAGGAGCGAGGGGGATACACACAAAAGAGAGGGGTATACACAGGAGAGAGCGAAGATACACACAGGAGAAAGGGGTATACACAAAGGTGTGGGGAATACACAAAGAAGAGGGGTGCATACGCACAGGAGAGAGAAAAGATACACACAAAAGAGAGGAGGATACACATAGATGAAAGAAGGACACACAGAGAAGTGGGCGATACACAGAAAAGAGAGGGGGATCCACACAGGAGAGAGGGGAATACACATAGGAGAGAGTGGTATACACACAAATGAGAAGAATACACAAAAAAGAGAGGGGGATGCACACACGTGAGAGAAGAATACACACAGGAAAGGGTGATACACACAAAAGAGAGGTGCATAAACACAGGAGAGAGGATGAAACAAACAGGAGAGAGGAGATAGACACAAGAGAGTGGGGGATACACACAAAAGAAAGGGGTGATACACACAGGAAAGAAAGGTGTTACACACAGGAGAGAGGGGGAAACACACAAGAAAGCGGCGGGATACACGTAGGAGAGAGGAGGATACAAGCAGGAGACAGGAGGATACACACAGGAGAGAGGAGTACACACACAGGAGAAGGGCATACACACAGGAGAGAGGCGGATACACACAGGAGAGTTGGATACATACAGAAGAAAGGGAAATATACACAAGAGAGAGGGGATAAACACAGGAGATGGGAATACACACAGGAGAGAGGGTATACACACAGAAGAGGGGAATACACACAGGAAAGAGGGACATACAGACAGGACAGAGGGAAATACATACAGAAGAGAGGAAGATACATAAAAAAGAGAGGCGGATACACGCAGGAGAGAGGAGTATACACAGGAGAGAGGTTAATACACAGAGAAGAGAGGGCGTTACACACAAGAGAGAGGGTGGATACACACAGGAGAGAGGAGGATACACACAGGAGAGAGAAAAATACACACAAAAGAGGGGAGCATACACACAGGAGAGAGAATGATACGCATAGGAGAGACGGGAATTCACAAAATAGAGAGCAGGATATACACAGGAGAGAGAGGGATACACACAGGAGAGAGGGGTATATACACATGTGAGGGAAATACACAAAAAAGAGAGGGGCATACACACAGGAGAGAGAAAAGATACACACAAGAGAGAGGGGGATAAACACAGGAGACAAAAGGGATACACAAAGTTAAGAAGAAAATACATACATGAGGCCAGCAAACATATGAAAAAGTGCTCATCGTCATTGGTCATTAGAGAGATGCAAATCAAAACCACATTGAGATACCATCTCACACCAGTTAGAATGGCGATCATTAAAAAATCTGGAGACAGCAGATGCTGGAGAGGATGTGGAGAAATAGGAACACTCTTACACTGTTGGTGGGAGTGTAAATTAGTTCAACCATTGTGGAAGACAGTGTGGCGATTCCTCAGGGACCTAGAAATAGAAATTCCATTTGACCCAGCAATCCCATTACTGGGTATCTATCCAAAGGATTATAAATCGTTCTACTATAAGGACACATGCACACGAATGTTCATTGCAGCACTGTTTACAATAGCAAAGACCTGGAACCAACCCAAATGCCCAACGATGATAGACTGGACTGGGAAAATGTGGCACATATACACCATGGAATATTATTCAGCAATCAAAAATGATGAGTTTGTGTCCTTTGTAGGGACATGGATGAATCTGGAGAACATCATTCTCAGCAAACTGACACAAGAACAGAAAAAGAGATACCGCATATACTCACTCATAGGTGGGTGAGAAAAATGAGAACACATGGACACAGAGAGGCGGTCTACTATACACTGGTGACTGTTGGGGGGAATGGGGGAGGGACAGCGGGGGGGTGCTGGGGGGGATAGCCTGGGGATGAATACCAAGTGTGGGTGAAAGGGAGGAAAGCAGCAAAGCACACTGCCATGTGTGTACCTATGCAACTATCTTGCTTGTTCTGCACATGTACCCCCAAACCTATAATGCAATAAAAATTTAAAAAAAAAAAAAAAGAAAATACACACATGAGAGAGGAAGATAAAAACAAAAGAGAGGAGGATACACACAGGAGGGTGAAGGATACACAGAGCAGAGAGGAGGATACACACAGTAGAGGGGGATACACTGAGAAGAGAGGGGCATACAGAAAGGAGAGAAAATGGTACACACAGAATGCAGGAGGATACACACAGGAGAGAGAAAGTTACACACAGGAGAGAGAAATTTACACACAGGAGAGAGGGGGGATACCCACGGGAGAAAAGAAAATACACACAGAAGGGAGGAGGATACACACAGAATAGAAAAGGATACACACAGTAGAGAGGAAGATACACACAAAAGGGATGATTATACTCACAGGAGAGAGGAGGATCCCCACAGGTGAAAAGAGGATAAACTGAGAAGACAAAATGATACACACAGGAGACAGTGGGATACACACAGAAGCAGAAAGATACACACAGGAGAGACAAAAGTACACACATTAGAGAGGAAGATACACACATGAGAGAGGAGAATACACAAAAGAGACAAAGGCATACACAAAGGAGAGGCTGATACACACAAAATAGGGAAGGATACACACAGGATAAAACGGATACACGCAGAAGAGGGGAATACACACAGGAGAGAGGGGGATATACAAAAAAGAGAGGAGAATACAGAAAGGAGAGAATAGGATACACACAGGAAAGAAAATGATACAAACAGGAGAGGAGGATACACACGTGAAAGGAGGAGACACACAGGAGAGAAGAAAATACACACAAGAGAGAGGGGAATAGACTGAGGAGAGTCGGGATACAAACAGGAGAGTGTGGCATACACAAATGGGGAGGAGGATACACACAGGAGAGAGGAGGATATATACAAGAGAGAGGAAAATACACAGGAGAACGGAGAATACACACAGGAATGAGGGGGAAAAACGCAAAAGAGAGAAGGATAAACACAGCAGAGAGGAGGATACACACAGGAGAGAGGAGGATACACATAGGAGAGAGAAGGATATACAAATGAGAGGGAAAGATACACACAGGAGAGAAGAGAATACACAAAAGAGACAAAGGCATACACAAAGGAGAGGGTGATACACACAAGATAGAGGGGGATACACACAGGACACAAAGGGTACACGCAGAAGAGAGGGATACACACAGGAGAGAGAAGCATACACACAGAAGAGAGGAGAATATACACAGAATAGAGCAGGATACACACAATAGAGAGGAGGATACAAACAGGAGAGATGGGGTGTACACACAAGAGAGAAGGTACACACAGGAGAAAGGAGGATACACACAGGAGAGAGGAAAATACACACAAAAAAGAGGAGGATACAGAAAAGAGAGAGGAGGATACACACAGGAGAGAAAATGATGGAAACAAGAGAGAGGAGGTTACACACGTGAAAAAAGGATACACACAGGCGAGAGGGGAATACACTCAGGAGAGTGAGGGATACAAACAGGAGAGTGCGGCATACACAAAGGAAGAGGGCGATACACACAGGAGAGAGGAGCATACACACAAGAGAGAGGAAAATACACACAGGAGAAGAAAGGATACACACAGGAAAGAGGGAGATAAACGCAAAAGAGGGGAGGATAAACACAGGAGAGAGGAGGATACACACAGGAGAAAGGAGAATACACAAATGAGAGGAGAAAGGGGGATACACACAGGCGAGGGAGAAACACAAAGGATTAGGAAGGGTACACACAAAAGAGAGTAGGATACACACAAAAGAGAGGAGGATACAGAAAGAAAAGAGGAAGATACACACAGAAGAGAAAATGGTACAACAAGGAGAGAGGAGGATACACACGTCAAAGGAGGATACACACAGGATAGAGGAGGATACACACAAGAGAGAGGGGAATACACTCAGGAGAGTGGTGGATACAAACAGGAGAGTGTGGCATACACAAAGAGGGAGGGGTATACACACAGGAGAGAGGAGGATACACACAACAGAGATGACAATACACACAGGAGAAAGGAGGATACACACAGGAATGAAGGAAATAAAAGCAAAAGAGAGAAGGATAAACACAGCAGAGGGTAGGATACACACAGGAAAGAGTGGGATACACACAAGAGAAAGGGATACACACAGGAGAGAGGGGCATACACAGAGGAGAGTGGAGGGTAAACACAGGAGAGAGGAAGGATACACAGGAGAGAGGGGATACACACAGGAGAGTGGGGCATACACATAGAAGAGAGGGGGATACACACAGGAAACGGGGATACACACAGGGGGAGAAGAATAATGACAGGAGGGAGGAGGACACATACAATAGAATATGATACAGACAGAAGAAAGAAAAACACACGCAGGAGAGAAAAAAATTCACACAGGAGAGAGGAGGATACACACAGAAGAGAGGAGGATACACGCAGAAGAGACGAGGATACACAGAGTGAAGAGGGAGAATACACACAGGAGAGGGGGATACAAATAGAAGAGAGGAGAATACAAACAGGTGAGAGGAGTATACACACAGGAGAGAGGAGGATACACACAGGAAAGAGAAAGATAAACACAGGAGAGAGGGCGATACACACAGAAGAGGGCTGATACACACAGGAAAGGGGAGGGTACACAGAGGAGAGAGGAAGATACACAAAGAAGAAAAGAGGATACACAAAAAACAGGGGGATACACAGTAGAGATGGTGATATACCGAAAAGAGGGAAGGATACACACAGGAGAGAAAAGGAAACACACAGGAGAGGGGAAAGCACACAAGTGAAAGGGGGATACACACAAGAGAGAGGAGAATACACACAGGAGAGGGGAATACACACAGAAGAGAGGAGAATACACAGAGGAGAGAGAAAATACCCACAGAAGAGTGGAGGATACACATAGGAGAGAGGGGGATACACACGAAGAGAGAGGAGATACACACAAGAGAGAAGGGGGATACATCCAAGAGAGAGAAGGAATACACAAAAGAGAGAAGATGATACACATAAAAGAGAGCAGGATGCACACAGGAGAGAGGAAGATACACACAGAAAAATAAAATACAAACAGGAAAGAAAAGAATACACACAGGAGAGAGAAGGATACACACAAAATAGAGAAGGATACACACATAAGACAGAAGGATACACACAGGAGAGAGAATAATACACACAGGAGAGAGGTGATAAGCACAGGAGAAAGAAGGGTACACACCGGAGAGAGAAGGATACACACAAAACAGAGAAGGATACACATATAAGACAGAAGGATACACACAGGAGAGAGGCGATACACACAGGAGAAAAAAGGGTACACGCCGGAGAGAGAAGGATACACACATAAGACAGAAGGATACACATAGGAGAGAGAAGGATACACACAGGAGAGAGGTGATACACACATAAGACAGAAGGGTACACACAGGAGAGAGAAGGATACACACCAGAGAAAGGAAGATACACACAAATGAGAGAATGATACACACAGGAGAGAGGGGGTTACACACAGGAGAGTAGTGATACACACAGGAGAAAGGGGGATACATACAAGAGAAATAAAGAACCACACAGGAGAGAGGAGGATACACACAGGAGAGGGAGATACACAAATTAGAAAGGAGAACGCACACAGGAAAGGGGATACACAGAGAAGAAAGAAGGGTAAAGACAGGAGATGGGGTATACACACAGGAGATGGGAATACACACAGGAGAGAGGATGATACACACATGAGAGAGAAAAATACAAAGAGGTGAGAGAAGATACACACAGGAGAAAGGGGGGATACACACAGGAGAAAAAGGAATTACACACAAAAGAGAGGGGGAAACGCACAGGAAAGAGGAGAAATACACACAGAATCAAGGAGTATACACGCAGGAGAGAGAAAAATACACACGGGGGGGAAAGGATACACAGAAGAGAGAAGGATACACGAAGAAGAGAGGGGCATGCACACAGGAAAAAAAGATAGACACAGGAGAAAAAAATTTCACACGAGAGAAAAGGATACACACAGAAGAGGGGGATACACAAAGCAGAGAGGGGCATACAAACAGTAGCGAAGAAGATACACACAGGAGAAAGGAAGATACAAAAAGGAGAGAGGGGATGCACACTGGAGAGAGGGTGATACACACAGAAGAAAGGGGGGATACACACAAGAGAGAAAGAAATTACACACAGGAGAGAGGGGAGAAACACACAGGAGAGAGGAGGGATACACACAGGAGAAAAGAAGATACACACAAGAGAAGAGAAAATACACAAAGGAGAGAGGAGTATGCACACAGGAAAGAGAAGGATACACACAGGAGAGAAGAGGATACACAAATGAGAGAGGAGAATACACACAGGAGAAAGGAGGATACACACAGGAGAGGGGCATACACACAGGAGAGAAGAAATACAAACAAGAGATTTGGATAAACACAGGAAACAGGATAATACACGCAGGAGAGAGAAGGATACACACAGGAGATGGGGATACAGAGAGGAGACAGGGGGATACATACAGGAGAAAGAAGAATACACACAAGACAGAGGGGCATAGACACAGTAGAGAGGAAGATACACACAGGAGAGAGGGGGATACACACAGGAGGGAGGGGTATACACAGAGGAGAGAGAAGAATACACACAGAAAGAGCGGAATACACACAGGAGAGAGAAAAATACACACAGGAGAGAGGAAGATACACACAGGAGAGAAAAGAATACACACAGGAGAAAGGAGGATTCAGAAAAAAGAGGGGAAATACGAAGGAGAGGAAAGGATACAAACAGGCGAGAGGGATACACACTGGAGACGGGGAAGTACACACAAGAGAGAGGAGGATACACACAGGAGAGGAGGATACACACAGGAGAAAGGTGCATACACGCAGGAGAGAGGAGGATACACACAGGAGAAAGGGGCATACACGCAGGAGAGAGAAGGATACACACAGGAGAGGGGGGATACACACAGGAGAGAGGAGGATACAAACAGGAGAGAGGGGTATATACACAGTGAAAGAAGGATAAATACAGGAGAGAGAAGGATACACACAAAAGGGAAGATGATACAAAGAAAAGAGAGAAGGATACTCGCAGGAGAGAGGAGGATACACACAGGAGAGGGGAAATACACAGAGGAGGAATGGGGATACACACAAGAGGAGGGTTATACCCACAGGAGAGAGGAGAATACACAAAAGCCAGAGGAGGATACACACAGGAGAGAAAAGGATACACACGGGAGATGGTGTGATACACAAAGGAGAGTGGGGGATACACACAGGAGAAAGGGGGATACAAACAGGGGAGTGTGGCATACAAACAAGAGGGACGGGGATACACACAGGAGAGAGGAGGATACACACAGGAGAGAGGAGGCTACACACAGGATAGAAGAGTATACACAAAGAAGAGAGGAAAACAAACAAGAGAGAGGGGGATACACACAGGCGAGGGGAATACACACAGGAGACGGTGTGATACACAGAGAAAAGGGGGCATACACAAAAAAGAGAAGAATACACACAGGAGAGAGTGGTATAAACAAAAAATAGAGGAGGATACACACAGGAGAGAGGGGGATACACAAAGAAGGGAAGGTAATACACACAGGAGAGAGAAGAATACACACAGGAAGACAAGAATAAATACAAGAGAGAGAAGGATACACACCAAAGACTGGAGAATACGGACTGAATAGAGGATGATATACGCAGGAGAGAGGAGGATACACACAGGAGAGAGGAGGATACACGCCGAAAAAAGGAGGATACACACAGGAAAGAGGGGGGATACACACAGGAGAGGGGGTACACACAGGAGATAAGAAAATGCACACTGGAGAGAGTAGGATACCCACAAAAGACAAGAGAATACACACAGGAGAGAGGGGAAATACATACAGGATTGTGGAAGATACACACAGAAGAGAGGAGGATACACACAGGAGAGAGGGTGACCCACACAAATGAAAAAAGGGTACACACAGCAGAGAGAAAAATACACACAGGAGAGAGGGAAGAAAACACAGAAGAGTGGGGGATACACATATGTGGAGGGGCATACACACAGGAGGGAAAAGGATACACACAGGAGAGAGGAAAATAAACATAGGAGAGAGGAGCATACACAAAAAAGTCATAGGCATACACACAGGAGAGGAAGATACACACAGGAGAATGGGGAATACACACAGGAAAGTCAGGATACACAGAAAGAGGGGGATACACACAGGAGAGGGGAGCATACACACAGGAGAGAGGAGGATACACACAGGATAGAGAAGAATGCACACAATAGAGAGGGAGATACACAGGGTAGAGAGGGGATATACACACAGAAGAGAAGAAGATACACACAGAAAAGAGGAAGACACACACAGGAGAGAGAAGGATACACACAGGGGAAAGATGGATACACACAGGAGAGAGGAGGACACACACAAAAGAGAAAAAAATACAAACAGGAGAAAGAAGGATACACACAGGTGAAAGCAGGATACACATAGGAGAGAGGCAGATAAAGACAAAAGAGGAAGATACACAAAAGAGGAATGAGGATACACACAGGGGGAGGGGGATACACATAGGAGAGAGGAGGATACACACAAGAGAGAGGAGGATAGACAAAGGAGAGAGGGGGATACACAGAACGAGGAAAATACACACAGGAGATTGGAGAATTCAAACAACAGACAGGAGGATACGCACAGGAGAGAAGAGAATACACACATGACAGAGGAGGATACACAAAGGAGAGGGGGAAAACACAGTAGAGTGGGGGATATACACAGGCGAGAGGGATACACACAGAAGTGGGGGGATGCACACAAGAGAAAGGGGGATCCACAGAGGAGAGGAGGATACACAATAAAAAGAGGAGCATACACACAGGAGAGAGGAGGATACACACAGGAGAGAAGGGGGATACACATAGGAGAAAGGGGGATACACACAGAAGAGTGGGGCATACACACAGGATGGAGGGGTATACACACAGGAGAGAGGGGGATACACAGAGGGGGAGAAGGATAAATACAGGAGGGAGGAGGGTACACAAAAAAGAGAGGAGGATACAGACAGAAGAAAGGACGATAAACATAGGAAAGAGGAGGATACACACAAGAGAGAGAAGGATATACGCAGGAGAGGAAAGGATACACACAGGAGAGTGGGGGGATACACACAGGATAAGGCGATACACACAGAAGAGAGGAGTATAATCACAGGAGAGAGAAGGATACTCACTGGAGAGAGGGGGATACACACAAAAGAGTAAAATATGCACACAGGAGAGAAGGGGATACACAGAGGAGAGGGGGAATACACACAGTAGAGAGGAGATGCACACAGGAGAAAGGAGGATACACACAGGAGAGAGGGGGATAAACACAGGAGAGAGGGGGATACATGAAAAAGAGAAAAGGATACACACAGGAGAGAAAATTATATACACAGGAGAGAGGGGCATACACACAGGAGAGGGTGATACACACAGGAGAAAGGGAGATACACATAGGAAAGAGGAGAATGCACACAGGAGAGGATACACAAAGGAGAGAAAGGCATACACACAGGAGAAAGGAGAATACACACAGCAGAGATTAGGGTTCACACGGGAGAGAGGTGATAAACACAGGAGAAAGAAGAACACACACAAGAGAAAGAGGGGATACACACAGGAGAGAGGGTGGATACACAAAGGAGAAAGGGGGATACACAGAGGAATGACGAGAGATACACACAGAGAGAGGAGCATACACACAGGAGAGAGGAGCATACACACAGGGATAGATACACACAGGAGAGAAGGATAAACACAGTAGAGAGAAAGATACACACATGATAGAAGAGGATACACACAAAATAGAAAATGATACACACAGGAGACAGAATGATACACACAGAAGAGGGGGAAATAAACAAAAAAGAGGGGAATACACACAGGAGAGAAAAAAGGTACACATAGGAAACAGGGATGCAGAAAGAAGGGAGTTGAATACACACATGAGAGAGGGGGATACACACAGGAGAGAGGGGAATACACACAAGAGAGATGGGCATACCCACAGGAGAAAGGAGAAGACACAAAAAAGAGTGGGGGATGGGATGCACACACAAAAAAAGGGGGATAGAAACAGGAGAGTGTGGCATATATACAGAAGGGAGGGGGATACACACAGAAGAGAGGAGGATACACACAAAATAGAAAATGATACACACAAAAGACAGAAAAATACACATAGAAGAGGGGGGATAAACACAGGAGAGGAAAATACACACAGGAGAGAAAAAGAAACACACAAGAGACAGGGATACACAAAGAAGGGAGTTGGATACACACGGGAGAGAGGGTGATACACACAGGAGAGAGGGGAGTACACACAAGACAGAGAGGCATACCCAAAAAGGAGAGGAGACTACACAAAAAGAAAGGGGGATACACACAGAAAAAGGGGGATACAAACAGGAGAGTGCGGCATACACACAGAAGGAAGGGTGATACACAGAGGAGAGAGGGGAAAACACAGGAGAGAGGAGGCTACACAAAGGAGAGAGGAGGATAAACAAAGAAGATGGAAAAACACACGAGAGAGAGGATACACACAAGAGAGAGGAGGATACACATAGAAGAGAGGAGGATATACATAGGAGAGAGAAGGATACACAAAGGAGGGAGAATAATACACACAAGAGAGGGGGATACACACAGGATAGTAAAGGTTACACATAGGAGAGAAGAGGATATACACAGGAGAGAGGATGATACACACAGAAAAGAGAAGAATTCACACAAGAGAGGGGGATACACACAGGATAGAAAAGAGTACACATAGGAGAAAGAAGGATACACA
Organism: Saguinus oedipus; assembly: GCA_031835075.1. Lineage (NCBI taxonomy): Eukaryota > Metazoa > Chordata > Mammalia > Primates > Cebidae > Saguinus > Saguinus oedipus. The sequence continues at coordinate 32,041,660 of CM063172.1, forward strand.
CAGGAGAGAGGAGGATATAAAAAGAAGAGGGGGAAACACACAAGAGAGAGGGGGATACAAACATGCGAGTTGGATAAACACTGCAGACGGTGGGATACACACAAGAGAGAGGGGGATACGCAAAGGAGAGAGGATGATACACACAGGAGAGAGGAGGCTACACTCTGCAGAGAGGAAGATACACAAAGAAGAGAAGGAAACACACAAGAGAGAAGGGGATACACACAGTCGTTGGGGATAAACACTGGAGACGGTGAGATAAACGTAGAAGAAAGGCGGATACACAAAGGAGAGGGGGATACACACAGGAGAGAGGTGTATACACACAAAATAGACGGGGATACTCACAGGAGAGCGGGAAGATACACATAGGAGAGAGGATGATACACCCAGAAGAGTGGGGCATAAACACAGGAGGGAAGGGGATATACATAGCAGAGAGGGGAATACACACAGTGGGAGAAGAATAAATACAGGAGAGAGGAGGATACACACAGTAGAGAGCAGGATACACACAGAAGAGAGAAGAATACACACAAGAGAGGGGGATAAACACAGGATAAAAAAGGATACACATAGGAGATTGGAGGATAAACACAGGAGAGAGGAGGATACACAGAGAAGAGAGGAGGATACACACAGGAGAGGAAGATAAAAACAGAAGAGAGGGGAATACACACAGGAAAAGGGAAGATACACACAGGAGAAAGGGGGATACACACAGGAGTGAGGAGGGATACACACAAGAGATAAGAAAATAGAAGAGAGAGGAGGATACACACAAGAGACAGGAGAATACACAGAGGAGAGAGAATACACACAGGAGAGAGAAAGATACACACAGGAGGGAGGACTATACACACAGGAGAGAGGATGATCCACACAAATGAAAAAAGAATACACACAGCAGAGAGGAAAATACACACAAGAGAGAGGGGGAAACACACAGGAGAGTGGGGGATACACACAGGTGGAGGGGGATACACACAGGAGAGAGGAAGATACACAGAAAAGAGAGGAGGATACACATAAGAGAGAGGAGCATACACAAAAGAGACAGGGGCATACACACGAGGGGGGATACACACAGGTGGAAGAAGGATACACACAGGAAAGAAAAGGATACACACAAAAGGGAAAGATACACACAGGAGGGTGGGTCATACACGCAGAAGAGAAGAGTATACACACAGGATAAAGAAAAATACACACAATAGAGAGGTGGATACACACAGGAGAGACGGGGTATACACACAGGAGAGAAGAAGATACACACAGAAGAGAGTAAGTTCCACACAGAAGATAGGAGGATACACACAGGAGAGAGGGGGATACACACAGGAGAAATGGAGATACACAGAGAAGGAAAGGGATACACACAGGAGAGAGGAGGATACACACAAGAGAGAAGAGGATACACACAGGAGAAAGGAGGATACACCTAGAAGAGACGGGGAAACACACAGGAGAGAGGCAAATACAAACAGGAGAGTGCGACATACACAAAGGATGGAGGAAAATACACACTGGATAGAGGGGAATACACACAGGGGGAAAGAAATACACACAGGAGAGAGAAGCATACAAAGAGCAAAGAGGAGAATACGCACAAAAGAGAGGAAAATACACCCAGGAGAGAAGAGAATACACACAGAAGAGAGGGGGAAACACACAGGAGAGTGGGGGATACACACAGGTGGAGGGGGATACACACAGGAGAGAGGTAGATACACACAGGAGAGAGGAGGATACACATAGGAGAGAGGAGCGTACACTAAAGAGACAGGGGGGAAACACAGGAGAGAAAAATACACACAGGTGAAAGAGAGATAGACACAGGAAAGAATACATACAAAAGAGAAGGATACACACAGGAGGCTGGGGGCATACACACAGAAGAGAGAAAGATACACATAAAATAGAGGAGAATACACAAAATAGAGAGGAGGATACACACAGGAGAGAGGGGTATACACATAGGAAAGAAGAAGATACACACAAAAGAAAGAAAGATACACACAGGAGTGAAGAGAATACACACAGGGGAGAGAAGGATGGACACAGCAAGGAGGAGAATACACACAAGACAGAAAAAATACAAACAGGAGAAAGAAGGATACACACGGTGAAAGGAAGATACACACAGGAGAGAGGAAGATACACATAAAAGAGGAAAATACACCCAGGAGAAATGGAGATATACACGGGGTAAAGGGATACACACAGGAGAGAGGAGGATACACACAAGAGAGAAGAGGATACACACAGAAGGAGGAGGATCCACCCAGAAGAGAAGGGGAAACACACAGGAGAGAGGGAAATACACACAGGATAGAGGAGGATACACACAGGGTGAGAGGGATACACACAGGAGAGAGGAGGATACAAACTGCGGAGAGGAAGATAAGCACAAAAGAGAGGAGAATACACCCAGGAGAGAAGAGGATACACAAAGGAGAGGGGGAAACACAGTAGAGAGGGGGAAACACACAGGTGAAGGGGATACACACAGAAGTGGGGAAGAGGCACACAGGAGAAAGGGGGATCCACACAGGAGAGGGGTATACACACAGAACAGAGGGGCATACACACAGGAGAAAAGAGGATACACACAAGAAAGAGGGGGATACACACAGGAGAAAGGGGTATACACAAAAGAGTGTGGGGCATACACACAGGATAGAGGGGCATACACACAGAGGGAGAAAAATAAATACAGAAGGGAGGATGGTACACAAAAAGAGAAGAAAATACAGACAGAAGAGTGGAGGCTACACGCAAGAGAGAGGAGGATACACACAGGAGGGAGAAGGATACACACAGGAGAGAGGAGGATACAAACAAGAGAGTAGGGAGATACACACAGGAGAGGGGGATACACACAGAAAATAAGAGGATACACAAAAAGAGGAGGATACACACAGGAGAGAGAAGATACACGCAAAAGGGAGGAGGATGCACACAGGAGAGAGGGGGATACACACAGGAGAGATAAGGATACACAAAGAAGACGGGGATACAAACAGTATGGGGTAGATACACGGAAAAGAGAAAAGGATACAAAGGAGAGAGGAGAATACACACAGGAGATGGGAATACACACAAGAGAGGGGGGCATACACACAGGAGAGGGTGATACACACAGGAGAAAGGGGGATACACACAGGTGAGAGAAGAATACAGCGAAGAGGGGGATACACAGGAGAGAGGGGCATTCACACAGGAGAGAGGAAGATACACACAGGGGAAAAGAGGATACACACAAAAGAGAGAAGGATACACATAAAAGAAAGGAAGATACACACAGGACACAGAGGGATACAAACAGGGGGACAGGGACAAATACAGAAGAGAGAAGAATACACACAGGAGAGAGGAGGATACAAACAGGACAGTGGAGGATACACAAAGGAGACAGGAGCATACACACAGGAGATGGAGATACACACAAAAGAGGAAGATACAGAGAAAAGAGGAGGATACATACAGGAAATGGGGATACACACAGGAGAGAGGGGCATACACACAGAAGAGAGCAGGATACACTCAAAAGAGAGGAGGATACACACAGAAGAGAGGGTGTACACACAAGAGACAGGGGGGATACACACAGGAGAGAAGAAGATACACACAGGAAAGAAGAGGATACACACAGGAGAGAGAAGGATACACACAGGGGAAGCGGGATACACACAGAAGAGGGAAGAATACACACGAAAGAGAGGAGGATAAACACAGGAGAGTGAAGGATACCCACAGAAGAGAGAGGAATACACAGAGGAGAGAAAGGGTACACACAAAAGCGTTGGATACATGCAAAATACAGAAAACTACACTCTGGAAAGAGGGAGATACATACAGAAGAGGGGGATACACACAGGAGAGAGGGAAATCCACACAAGAGAGAGGGGCATACACACAGGAGTGTGGGATACACAGAGAAGAGAGTGGGATACCCTCAGGAATGGGAGATACACAGAGGAGAGGGTGGGATACACAAAGGAGAGAGGGGGACAAACACTGGAGAGGGGTATAAATACAGGAGAGAGGGGCATAGACAGAGGAGAGTGGAGGATACACACAGGAGAGAAAAGGATACACACTGGAGAGAAGAGGATACACATAGGAGAGGGAGATACACAGAAGAGAGGGGCATACACACAGAAAAGGGGGATATACAAAGAAGAAAAGGGGATACACCCAGGAGACAGGAGTATACACACAAGAATGTGTGATACACACAGGAGAGAGGGGTGTAAACACAGGATAGAGGAGGATACACACAGGAGAGAGGAGGAAACAAACAGGAGAGAGGGGATACACACGAGAGAGAAGGATACACACAGGATAAAGGGGTGAAACACAAGAAAGAAAGGTGTTACCCACAGAAGAGAGGGGTGAAAAACACAGAAAAGTGGAGGGATACACACAGGAGAGAGGAGGATAAATACAGGAGCGGGGCATACACACAGAAGAGAGGGGGATACACACAGGAGAGTTGGATACATACAGGAGACCGAGAAATACACACAGGAGAGAGGGAGATACCCACAGGAGAGTAGAATACACAGCGGAGAGAGGTTATACACACAGGAGAGAGGAAAATACACACAAGAGAGAGGGGCATACACACAGGAGAGAGGAGGATAGACATAGGAAAGAGGAAGATACACAAAGGAGAGAGGAGGATACACGCAGGAGAGAGGAGTATACACAGAAGAGAGGGGAGTACACAGAGGAGAGAGAGTATTACACACAGGAGAGAGGGCAGATACACACAGTAGAAAGAAAGATACACACAGGAGAGTGGAGGATGCACACAGGAGAGGGTGGATACACACAGAAGAGTGGAGGATACACACAGGAGAGAGGAAGGTTACACACAAGAAAGAGAAGGATACACAGAGAAGAAAGTAGGATACATAAAGGCGAGAGAAAGAATACACACAAGGGAGAGAGGGGATACTAACAGGAGAGAGGGGGATACACACCTGAGAGTGGGACATACACACAGAAGGGAGAAGATACACACTGGAGAGAGTAAGATACACACAGGAGAAGGAAGATACGCAAAGAAGAGAGAAGAATACACACAGGAGAGAGATGGATACACAAAAGAGAGAGGAGGATACACACAGGAGACGGCGATACACAAAAGAGAGAGAGAAGGATCCACAGAGGAGAGAGGGAAATACACATAAGAGAGGGGTATACACACAGGAGAGAAAAGGATGCACGAAAATGAAAGGAGAATACACGAAGCACAGAGGAGGATACACGCAGGAGAGAGGGAAATACACACAGGAGAGAGAAAAATACACACAGGAGAGAAGGGGGATACACACAAGAGAGAGAATGAAACACACAGAAGAGAAAAGGATACACGCAGTAGAGAAAAGGATACACAGAGGAGCGAGGGATACACACAGGTGAGAGGAGGATACACAAAGGAGAGAAAGGCATACACTCAGAAAAGGGGGGATACACAGAGAAGGGAGTGAAATAAACAAAGAAGAAAGGGATACACACAGGAGAGGGAAATACACACAGGAGCGAGGGGGATGCACACAGGAGTAAAGGAAATACACAAAGGAAAGACGAGGATACACACAGGAGAGAGAAAAATACACACAGGAGAGGGGGATACACACAGGAGAGAGGAAGATACACACAGGGGAGAAGAGGATACACAGAGGAGAGAGGAAGATACACACAGAAGAGAAGAGGATACAAACAAAAGTGGGGGTTATACACAGAAGAGAAAGGGATACAAAAAAAGACAGGGAAATACACAGAGGAGAGAGTGGGATACACAGAGGAGAGAGGGGGGATAAACACAGGAGAGGGGGACACATACAGGAGAGAGGGGAAGAGACAGAGGAGAGAGGAGGATACACGCAAGACAGAAGAGGATACACACAGAAAAAAAGGGATTCACACAGGAGAGAGGGGGATACACACAGTAGAGAATAAAATACACACAGGAGAGAGGAGGATACACATAGGAGGGGGAGATACACACAGGAGAGAGGGGCATCCACACAAAAAACGGGGATACACAAAGAAGAAAGGGGAATACACACAGGAGAGAGGAGGATACACACAGCAGAAAGGGGTGATACACACAGGAAAGAAAGGTGTTACACACAGGAGAGATGGGGAAATCACACAGGAAAGCGGAGTGATACACACAGGAGAGAGCAGGATACACACAGGAGAGAGGAGGATACACACAGTACAGAAGAGGATACACACAGGAAAGAGGAGTATACACACAGAAGAGGAGCATACACACAGGAGAGAGAAGGATACACAGAGGAGAGATGGATACATGCAGGAGACAGGGAAATACACACAAGAGAGAGGGGAAAACACACAGGAGAGGGGGATACACACAAGAGAGAGGGTATACACACAGAAGAGGGGGATACACAGGAGAGAGTGGGATCCAAACAAGAGAGAGGGGAATACACACAAGAGAGAGGGTCACACACAGGAGAGAGGGGGATACATATATGAGAGAGGAAGATACACAAAGAAGAGAGGAGAATATACGCAAAAGAGAGGAGTATACACAGGAGAGAGGGGAATACACAGAGAATAGATGGCGTTACACATAGGAGAGATGGCGGATACACACAGGAGATAGGAGAATACACAAAGGAGAGGGTGGGTACACACAGGAGAGAGGAGGATACACACAGGAGAGAGGGGGATACACACAGAAGAGGGTAGGATATACAAAGGCGAGAGAAGGGATAAAAACAGGGGAGAGGGGAGATACTAACAGGAGAGAGGGGTATACACAAAGGATAGTTGGGCATACTCAGAGAAGTGAGAGGCTACACACTGGAGAGAGGGGGATACACACAGAAAAAAGAAAGATATGCACAGTAAAGAGAAGGATACACACAAAAGAAAGGAAGATACAAACAGGAGAGGATTGGATACACAAAAGAGAGAGGAGCATACACACAGGAGAAGGCGATACATATAAGAGAGAGGGGATCCACATAGGAGACACGAAATACACATAGGAGAGAGGGGTATACACACAGGAAAGGGGTATACACATGAGAGAGGAGGATATCCGCAAAAGAAAGGAGGATACACGCAGCACAGAGGAGGATACCCACAGGAGAGAGGTGGATACACACGGGAGAGAAAAAAATACACACAGAAAAAAAGGGATACACAAAAGAGAGAGAATGATACACACAGAAGAGAAAAGAATACACACAGAAGAGAAAAGAACACACACAGGAGCGAGGGGGATACACACAAAAGAGAGGGTTATACACAGGAGAGAGTGAAGATACACACAGGAGAGAGGGGTATACACAAAGATACGGGGAATACACAAAGAAGAGAGGTGCATACACACAGGAGAGATAAAAGATACACACAAAAGAGAGGAGGATACACATAGATGAAAGGAGGACACACAGAGGAGAGGGCGATACACAGAAAAGAGAGGGGGATCCACACAGAAGTGAGGGGAATACACATAGGAGAGAATGGTACACACAAAAATGAGAAGAATACACAAAGGAGACAGGAGGATGCACACACGTGAGAGAATAATACACACAGAAAAGGGTGATACACACAGGAGAGAGGTGCATAAACACAGGAGAGAGGAGGATACACACAGAAGAGAGGATGAAACAAACAGGAGAGAAGAGATACACACAAGAGAGAATGGGATACACACAGGAGAAAGGGGTGATACACACAGTAAAGAAAGGTGTTACACATAGGAGAGAGGGGGAAACACACAAGAAAGCGGAGGGATACACGCAGAAGAGAGAAGAATACACGCAGCAGACAGGAGGATACACACAGGAGAGAGAAGTATACACACAGGAGAAGGGCATACACACAGGAGAGAGGGGGATACACACAGAAGAGTTGGATACATACAGGAGAAAAAGAAATATACACAAGAGAGAGGAGGATAAACACAGGAGATGGGAATACACACAGGAGAGAGGGTATACACACAGAAGAGGGGAATACACACAGGAAAGAGGGGCATACAGACAGGACAGAGGAAAATACATACAGAAGAGAGGAAGATACACAAAAAAGAGAGGCGGATACACGCAGGAGAGAGGAGTATACAGAGAAGAAAGGTTAATACACAGAGAAGAGAGGGCGTTACACACAAGAGAGAGGGTGGATACACACAGGAGAGAGGAGGATACACACAGGAGAGAGGAGGATACACACAAAAGAGAGGAGCATACACACAGGAGAGAGAATGATACGCATAGGAGAGACGGGAATTCACAAAATAGAGAGCAGGATATACACAGGAGAAAGGGGGATACACACAGGTGAGGAAAATACACAAAAAAGAGAGGGGCATACACACAGGAGAGAGAAAAGATACACACAGGAGAGAGGAGGATACACACAAGAGAGAGAATGATACGCATAGGAGAGACGGGAATTCACAAAATAGAGAGCAGGATATACACAGGAGAAAGGGGGATACACACAGGTGAGGAAAATACACAAAAAAGAGAGGGGCATACACACAGGAGAGAGAAAAGATACACACAGGAGAGAGGAGGATACACACAAGAGAGAGGGAGATAAACACAGGAGACAAAAGGGATACACAAAGTTAAGAAGAAAATACACACAGGAGAGAGGAAGATAAAAACAAAAGAGAGAAGGATACACACAGGAGGGTGAAGGATACACAGAGCAGAGAGGAGGATACACACAGTAGAGGGAGATACACACAGAAGAGATAAGCATACACAAAGGAAAGTAAAGGATACACACAGGATGCAGGAGGATACACACAGGAGAGAGGAAGATACACACAGAAGAGAGGAGGGATACCCACGGGTAAAAAGAAAATACACACAGGAGGGAGGAGGATACACACAGGAGACAGGAGGATACACACAGAATAAAAAAGGATACACACAGGAGAGAGGAGGATACACACAGGAGAGAAGAAGATACACACAAGAAGGAGGATGATACTCACAGAAGAGAGGAGGATCCTCACAGGTGAAAGGAGGCTACACAGAGAAGAAAAAATGATACACACAGGAGACAGTGGGATACACACAGAAGCAGGAAGATACACACAGGAGAGACAAAAATACACACATTAGAGAGGAAGATACACACATGAGAGAGGAGTATACACAAAAGCGACCAAGGCATACACAAAGGAGAGGCTGATACACACAGGATAGAGGGGGATTCACACAGGAAAAAAACGGATACACGAAGAAGGGGGGATACACACAGGAGAGAGGGGGACACACACAAAAGGGAGGAGGATACAGAAAGGAGAGAATAGGAAACACACAGGAGAAAAATTGATACAAACAGGAAAGAGGAGGATACACACGTGAAAGGAGGAGACACACAGGAGAGAGGAAAATACACACAGGAGGGAGAAGAATACACTCAGGAGAATCAAGATACTAACAGGAGAGTGTAGCATACACAAATGGGGAGAAGGATACACACAGGAGAGAGGAGGATACACACAAGAAAGAAAAAAATACGCACAGGAGAAAGGAGGATACACACAGGAATGAGGGGGATAACGCAAAAGACAGAAGGATAAACACAGAAGAGTGGAGGATACACACAGGAGAGAGGAGGATACACATAGGAGAGAAGAGAATACACAAAAGAGACAAAGGCATACACAAAGGAGAGGCTGATACACACAAGATAGAGGGGGATACACACAGGACACAAAGGATACACGCAGAAGAGTGGGATACACACAGGAGAGAGGGGCATACACACAAAAAGAGGAGAATACAGAAAGGAGAGACGAGGATACACACAGGAGAGAAAATGATGCAAACAAGAGAAAGGAGGTTACACACGTGAAAGGAGGATACACACAGGCGAGAGGGGAATGCACACAGGAGAGTGGGGGATGCAAACAGGAGACTGCGGGATACACAAAGGGGGAGGGGTATACACGCAGGAGAGAGGAGCATACACACAAGAGAGAGAAAAATACACACAGGAGAAGAAAGGATACACACTGGAATGAGGGGGATAAACGCAAAAGAGAGGAGGATAAACACAGGAGAGAGGAGGATACACACAGGAGAAAGGAGAATACACAAATGAGAGGGGAAGCACACAGGAGAAAGGGGGATACACACAGGCGAGGGGGAAACACAAAGGATTAGGAAGGATACACAGAAAAGAGAGTGGGATACACACAAATGAGAGGAGGATACAGAAAGGAAAAAGGAGGAAACAAACAGAAAAGAAAATGATACAAACAGGAGAGAGGAGGATACATACGTGAAAGGAGGATACACACAGGAGAGAGGAGGATACACACAGGAGAGAGGGGGATACACTCAGAAGAGTGGGGGATACACTCAGGAGAGTGGGGGATACAAACAGGAGAGTGCAACATACACAAAGGGGAGAGGGACACACGAGAGAGGAGGATACACACAACAGAGTGGAAAATACACACAGGAGATAGGAGAATAAACACAAAAATGAGGGGAATAAACGCAAAAGAGAGAAAAATAAACACAGCAGAGTGTAGGATACACACAGGAAGGAGTGGGATATACACAGGAGAAAGGAATACACACGAGAGGAGTGGCATACACAGAAGAGAGAGGAGGGTAAACACAGGAGAGAGGAAGGATACACACAGGAGAGTGGGGCATACACATAGAAGAGAGGAAAATAGACACAGGAAACAGGGAGAAGGATACCCACAGAGAGAGAAGGATAATGACAGGAGGGAGGAGGATACACACAAAATAAAATAGGATACAGACAGAAGAGAGAAAAATACACGCAGGAGAGAGGAAAATTCACACAGGAGAGAGGAGGATACACACAGAAGAGAGGAGGATACACGCAGAAGAGACGAGGATAAACACAGTGGAGAGGGGGAATAAACACAGGAGATGGGGATACAAACAGAAGGGAGGAGGATACAAACAGGTGAGAGGAGTATAAACACAGGACAGAAAAGGATACACACAGAAGAGAGGAGGATACACGCAGAAGAGACGAGGATAAACACAGTGGAGAGGGGAAATAAACACAGGAGAGGGGAATACAAACAGAAGAGAGGAGGACACAAACAGGTGAGAGGAGTAAACACACAGTAGAGAGGAGAATACACACAGGTGAAAGGAGGATACACACAGGAAAGACGGGGATAAACATAGGAGAGAGGGTGATACACACAGAAGAGGGGTGATACACCCAGAAAAGGGGAGGGTACACAGAGGACAGAGGAAGATACACAAAGGTGAAAAGAGAATACACAAAAAAGAAGAAGATACACACAGGAGAGAGGGTAATATACAGAAAAGAGAGAAGGATACCCACTGGAGAGAAAATGAAACAAACAGGAGAGGGGAATACACACAGGAGAGAAAAAGATACACAAAGGGAGGGGAATACACACAGGAGAGAGGGGCGTACACACAGGAGAGAAAAGGATACACACAGCAGAGAGGAGAATAAACAGAGGAGAGAGAGGATACCCACAGAAGAGTGGAGGATACACATAGGAGAGAGAAGGGAGAAACACGGAGAGAGGGGAGATACACACAAGAGAGAAGGGGTATACATCCAAGAGAAAGGAGAAATACACATAGGAGAGAGGAGGATACTCATAGAGGAGAGCAGGATACACACAGGAGAGAGGAAGATACACACAGAAAATAAAATACACACAGGAGAAAGGAGAATACACACAGGAGAGAGAAGGATACACACAAAATAGAGAAGGATACACACAGGAGACCGAAGGATACACACAGGAGAGAGAAGAATACACACAGGAGAGGGGTGATACACACAGGAGAAAGGGGAATACACACAGGAGAAAAAATGAACCACACAGGAGAGATGAGGATACACACAGGAGAGGGGGATACACAAAGTAGAAAGGAGCATGCACACAGGAAAAAGAATACACACAGAAGAAAGAGGGATACATACAGGAGAGTTGAGAATACACACAGGAGATGGGGATACACACAGGAGACAGGATGATACACACATGAGAGAGGAAAATACAAACAGGCGAGAGGGGATACACACATTAGAAAGGGTGATACACACAGCAGAAAGGGGAGATACACACAGGGGAAAAGAGGTTACACACAGGAGAGAGGGTGAAAACACACATGAGAGAGGAAGGATACACACAGGATAAAGAAATATACACGCAGGAGAGAGAAAAATACACACAGGAGGAAAAAAGGATACACACAGGAGAGGGGGATACACAAAGTAGAGACGGGCATGTACACAGGACAAAAGGAAACACACAGGAGAAAAAAGGATACATACAAGAGAGAAAAGGATACACACAGAAGAGGGGGATAAACACAGCAGAGAGGGGCATACACACAGGAGCGAGGAAGATACAAACAGAAGAGAAAAAGATACAAAAAGGTGAGAGGGAATACACACAGGAGAGAGGATGATACAGAAGAAAGGGGGGTTACACAAAAGAGAGAAAAAACTACACGCAGGAGAGAGGGGAGAAACACACAGGAGAGAGGAAGGATACACACAGAAGAAAGACAGACACACGCAGGAGAGTAGAAAATACACACAGGAGAGAGAAGGATACACACAGGAAAGAGGAGGATACACACAGAAGAGAAGAAGATACACAAATGAGAGAGGAGGATACACACAGGAGAAAGGAGAATACACAGAGGAGAGGGGCATACACACAGGAGAGAGGGGATACAAACAAGAGATTTTGATACACACAGGAGACAGAGTAATACGCACAGTAGAGAGGGGGATACACACAGGATCGAGGAAGATACACACAGGAGAGAGGAAGATACAAAAAGGAGAGAGGGGATAAACACAGGAGAGAGGGGGATACACACAGGAGAAAGGGGGGATACACACAAGAGAGAATGAAATTACACACAGAAGAGAGGGGAGAAACACACAGGAGAAAGGAGGGATACACACAGGAGAAAGGAATATACACACAGGAGAGTAGAAAATACACACAGGAGAGAGGAGGATACACACAGGAAAGAGGACGATACACACAAGAGATAAGAGGATACACAAACGAGAGAGGAGGATACACACAGGAGAGTTGAAAATACACACAGGAGAGAGGAGGATACACACAGGAAAGAGGACGATACACACAAGAGATAAGAGGATACACAAACGAGAGAGGAGGATACACACATGATAAAGGAGGATACACAAAGGAGAGCGGCATACACACAGGAGAGAGGAGATACAAACAAGAGATTTGGATACACACAGGAGAAGGGTAATACACACAGGAGAGAAAGGGATACACACAGGAGATGGGGATACAGAGAGGAGAGAGGGGGATACATACAGGAGAAATAAGAATGCACACAAGACAGAGGGGCATAGACACAGTAGAGAGGAGGATACACACAGGAGAGAGGGGGATACACACAAGAGAGAGGTGCATACACACAGGAAAGAGAAGGATACCCACAGGAGATGGGGGATAAACACAGGAGATAGGGGAAACACACTGGAGAGAGGCAGATACAAACAGAAGAGAGGAGTATACACAGAGTGGGAGAAGGATAAATACAGGAGAGAGGAGGATACACACAAAAGGGAAGAGGATTCAAATAGAAGAGAGAAGGATACACGCAGGAGAGAAGAGGATACACACAAAAGAGGGAGAGATACACACAGGAGGAATGGGGATACACACAAAAAAAGGGGGATACCCACAGGAGAGAGGAGAATACACACAAGCCAGAGAAAAATACACACAGGAGAAAAAAGTATACACACAGGAGAGAGGGGGATACACACAGGAGAGAGAGAGATACAAACAGAAAAGTGTGCCGTACACAATGAAGGAAGGGAGATACACACAGGAGAGAGGAGGATACACACAGCAGAGATTAGGATAAACTCAGGAGAGAGGAGGATACACACAGAAGAGAGGAGGATATTCACAGGAGATCGGGGCATAGACCCAGGATGGAGGGAGATACAAACTGGAGAGGCTTGGTACACACAGGGAGAGAAGGATAAATACAGGAGGGAGAAAAATACACATAAAAGGAATAAGGATACAGACAGAAGAAAGGAGGATACACGCAGGAGAGAGGAGGATACACACAAAAGAGAGGAGGACACACACAGGAGAGAGGAGGATACACGCAGGAGAGAGGAGGATACATACAGGAGAGAGGGTTGAGAAACACAGGAGAGGGAAATACACACAGGAAAAAGGAAGGTACACACAGAAAAGAGAGGTATGCACACGAGAGTAAAGGATACAAAAAGGGGAGGGGCATACACACAGGAGAGTGGGAAATACACCAAAAAGAGAAAAGGATACACACAGGAGAGAGGAGGATACAAACAGGAGATGGGGAAACACACAGAAGAGAGGTGCATACACAATGGAGAGAGTGATACACACAGGAGAAAAGGGGATACACACAAAGGAGAGAAGAATACACACAGGAGATGGGGATAAACACAGAAGAGAATGGCATACACTCAGGAGAGAGAAAAATACACCCAGCAGAGAGGAGGATACACACAGTAGAAAGGAAATACACACAGGAGAGAGGGGGATACACACAGGAGGAAGGGATGATACACAAAGGAGAGAGCGGGGATACACACAGGAGAGAAGAGGGTTACACACAGAAGATAATAGGATACACACAGGAGAGAGGAGAATACACACAGGAGAGAGGAAGATACACAAAGGAGATTAGGATACACACAGGAGAGAGGAGGATACACACAGAAGAGAGAAGGATACACATAGGAGACAGAAGGATACACACAGGAGAGAGGGGGATACACACAGGAGATGGGTGATACCCACAGGAGAAAAAGGAATACACACAAGAGAGAAAAAATACACACAGGAGAAAGTAGGATACACACAGGAGAGGAAGATACACAAAGAAGAGTGGGGCATACACACAGGAAAGTGAAATACACACAGGGAAGAGGGAGATAAACACAGGAGAAAGGAGGATACGCACAAGAGAGGGGGATACATAAAGGTGAGAGGGGCATACACACAGGAGAGAGGAAGATACACACAGGAGAGAGAAGGATAGAAACAGGAGAGAGGGGATACAAACGGAAGAGAGGGGGATAAACACAGAAGCAATGGGGGATACACACAAGAGTGGAAGGGGATACACACAGGAGAGAGGGGGAAACACACAAAAGAGAGGAGGAGTACACACAGGAGAGAGAAAGATACACACAGGAGAGATGAAAATACACACAGGAGAGAGAAGAATACGCACAGGAGAGAGGAGGATACACACAGGAGAGAGGATGATACACACAGGAGAGAGGAGGATACACATAGGAGAAAGGCATACACACAGGAGAGAGAAAGATAAATAGGGGAAAGTTTGGCACACACAAGAGACAAGGTAATACACACAGGAGAGAGGGTGATACATACAGGAAAGAGGGGAATGCACACAACAGAGAGGGCATACATACAGGAGAGATGAGAATACACAAAAGAGAGAGGGGGTACACACAAAAGAAAGGGGGATACAAACAGGAGAGTGTGGCATACACACAAGAGAGAGGGAGATACAGAGAGTAGAGAGAAGGCTACACACAGGAGAGAGGAGTATACACAAAGAAGAGAGGGAAACAAAGAAGAGAGGGAGATACACACAGGCGAGGAGGATACACACAGGAGACGGTGTGATACACACAGGAGAGAGGAGGAAACACAAAAAAAGAGAAGAATACACACAGGAGAGAGGGATATAAACAAAATAGGAGAGGATACACACAGGATAGAGGGGGCATACAAACAGGAGGGGGGGATACCCACAGGAGAGTGAGGCATACATACAGGAGAGAAGGTAATACACACAGGGGAGAGAAGAATACACACAGAAAGACAAGAATAAACACAAGAGAGAGGAGGATACACACAAAAGACTGGAGGATACAGACAGAATAGAGGATGATACACGCAGGAGAAAGGAGGATACACACAGGAGAGAGGAGAATACACACAAGAGAGAGGAGGATACACAAAGGAGAGAGAAGGGATATACACAGGAGAAGGGGATACACACTGGAGAGAGGAGGAAACACACAGAAGAGAGGGGAATGCACACAGAGCGAGGGGTATATACACAGGAGAGTGGAGGATACAAACAGCAGACAGAAGGATACGCACAGGAGAGAGGAGAATACACACATGAAACAGGAGGATACACAGAGGAGAGGGGGTAAAACACAGGAGAGAGGGGAATATACACAGTCGAGAGTAATACACACAGAAGTGGGGGTGATGCACACAGGAGAAAGGGGGATCCATAGGGGAGAGGGGGGTACACAACAAAAAGAGGAGCATACACACAGGAGAGAGGAGGATACACACAGGAGAGAAGGGGGATACACACAGGAGAAAGGGGGATACACACAGGAGAGTGGGGCACACACACAGGATGGAGGGGGATACACACAGGAGAGAGGGGGATACACACAGGGGGAGAAGAATAAATACAGGCGGGAGGAGGGTACACAAAAAAGCGAGGAGGAGACAGACAGAAGAGAGGACGATAAACGCAGGAAAGAGGAGGATACACAGAGGAGAGAGAAGGATACACGCTAGAGAGAGAAGGATACACACAGGAGAGTGGGGGGATACACACAGGATAGGGCGATACACACAGAAGAGAGGAGTATAAACACAGGAGAGAGGAGGATACTCACAGGAGAAAGGGGGATACACACAAAAGAGTGGAGGATGCACACAGGAGAGGAGGGGATACACACAGGAGAGAGAGGAATACACACAGTAGAGAGGAGATACACACAGGAGAAAGGAGGATACACACAGGAGAGAGGGGGATACACACAGGACAAAGGAGGATACACAAGGAAGAGGGAGATACACACAGGAGAGAGGGGGATACATGGAAAAGAGAAAAGGATACACAAAGGAGAGAAAAGGATGAAAACAGAAAATGGAAATCCACAGGAGAAAGGGGCATACACACAGGAGAGGGTGATACACAGAGGAGAAAGGGGGATACAAACAGGAAAGAGGAGAATACACACAGGAGAGAAGGATACACACAGGAGAGAAAGGCATACACACAGGAGAAAGAAGAATACACACAGTAGAAAGGGTGGATACACACATGAGAGAGGGTGGATACACAAAGGAGAAAGGGGGGATACACAGAGGAATGAGGACAGATACACACAGGAGAGAGGAGCATACACACAGGAGAGGGATAGATACACACAGGAGAGAAGGATAAACACAGTAGAGAGAAAGATACACACAGGATAGAGGAGAATACACACAAAATAGAAAATGATACACAGGAGACAGAAGGATACACACAGAAGAGAGGGGGATAAACACAGGAGAAAGGAATACACAAAGGAGAGAAAAAAGATACACACAGGAGACAGGGATACACAAAGAAGGGAGTTGGATACACACAGGAGAGAGGGGGATACACACGAGAGAGAGGGGAATACACAGAAGAGAGATTGGCATACGCACAGAAGAGTGGAGAATACACAAAGGAGAGGGAGGAATACACACAAGAGAAAGCGGCATACACACAGGAGAGTGCAGCATACACACAGAAGAGAGAAAGATACACACAAAAGAGAGGAGGATACACACAAAATAGAAAACGATACCACAGAAGACAGAAAAATACAGGAGAGAGGGGGATAAAAACAGGAGAGGGAAATACACACAGGAGAGAGAAAGAAACACACAAGAGACAGGGATACACAAAGAAGAAAGTAGGATACACACAAGAGAGATGGATATACCCACAGGTGAGAGGAGACTACACAAAGGAGAGAGGGGAATACACACAGGAAAAAGGGGGATACAAACAGGAGAGTGCGGCATACACACAGAAGGGTAGAGTATACACACAGGAGAGAGGAGGATACACACAGAAGAGAGGAGGCTACACAAAGGAAAGAGGAGGATACACAAAGAAGAGGGGGAAACACACAAGAGAGGGGGATACACACAGGATAGAGAAGGATACACACAGAAGAGAGGAGAATATACAAAGGAGAAAAAAAGGATACACGCAGAAGAGAGAAGAATACACACAAGAGAGGGGCTACACACAGGAGAGAAAAGGTTACACATACGAGAGAGGAGGATACACTTAGGAAAGAGGGGAATACACACAAGAGAGAGAGGTATACCCACAGGAGAGAGAATACACAAAGGAGAGATGGGGATACACACAGGAAAAAGAAGGATACAAACAGTAGAGTGTGGCATACACACAGAATGGAGGAGGATACACACAGAAGAGAGGGGGATACAAACAAGAGATAGGGGCATACACACAGGAGAGGGTGATACACACTGGAGAAAGGGGGATACACACAGTTGAGAAAAAAATACACACAGAAGAGGGGGATACACAAAAGAGAGAGGGGCGAACACACAGGAGAAAGGAGGATAGACACAGCAGAGAGGAGGATACACAAAGGAGAGAGGGGATACACACAAAAGAGAGGGAGATCCACACAGAAGAAAGAGGGATACACACAGGAGAAAGGGAGGATTCACAGAGGGATGAAAAAAGATACACACGGGAGAGAGGATCATACACACAAGACAGAGGAGGATACACAGAGGAGAGAGAAAAATACACACAGGAGAGAGGAGAATACACACATGAGAGAGGAGAATACACACAGGAGAGAGGACACACACAAAAGAGAAAAGGATACACAGAGGAGACAGAAGAATACACAAAGTAGAGAGGGGCATACACACAGAAAAGGGAGATACATACTGGAGAAAGGGGGAAACACAAAATTGAGAGGAGAATACACACAGGAGACGGGGATACAGACAGGTGAGAAAGGAGTACACACAGGAGAGAGGAAGATACACACAGGAGAGGGGAGGATACAAACAGGAGAGAGAGTATACACACAGGAGAGAGGAAAATAACCACAGAAGAAAGAAGGGGTACAAACAGAAGAGAAAGGGTTTACACACAGGAGAGTGGGGGGAAACACAAGGAAAAGAGGAGGGATACACAAAGAATATAGGAAGATACACACAGGAGAGAAGAAAATACACACAGGAGAGAGGAGAATACACACATGAGAGAGGAGAATACACACAGGAGAGAGGAGGATACACACAGGAGAGAGGAAAATACACACAGGAGAGGTGCATACACAGAGGAGAGAGAAGGATGCACACAGGAGAGTGGGATTCACACAGGAAACAGGGTAATACACAAAGGAGAGTGGCAGATACAAACAGCAGTAGGGGATACACAAAGGAGAGAGTGGTATACACACAGGAGAGAGGGAAATACACACAAGAGAGAGGGGCATACACACAGGAGAGAGGAGGATACACACAGGAGAGAAAGGGATACACAAAGAAACAAGGAAGATACAAACAGGAGAGTGAAGCATACACGAAGGTGGGAGGGGGATACACACAGGAGAGAGGAAGATACACACAGGGGAAGGGGTATACACACAGGAGAGAGGAGGATACACACAGGAGAGAGGAGCCTACACAGAGTAGAAAGGAAAATACACAAATAAGAGGGGAAAACACACAAAAGAAAAAGAGATACACACAAGCAAGAGGGATACGCCCAGGAGACGGGGAGATACACACAGCAGATAGAAAGATACACACAGGAGAGGGGGATACACACAAAAGAGAGTGGCATACACACAGGAGAGAAGAGGATAAACACAGGAGAGATGGGGGGATACACACAGGAGGGAGGGGGATACACACAGGAGAGAGGGGAATACAAACAGGAGATTGAAACGTAAAAACAGGTGGGAAGAAGATACACACAGGAGATTGAGGCATACACACAGGAGAGAGTGGAATACACACAGAGAAAGAAGGATAAATACAGGAGAGAGAAAGATAAACAAAGGAGAGAGGAGGATATGCGCAAGAGAGAGGAGGATACACACAGGAGAGAGAAGGGATACACACAGGAGAGGGGGATACACACTGGAGAGAGGAGAATAAACACAGGAGAAAAAAGGATACACACAGGAGAGTGGAAGACACACACACACAAAAGAGGAAAATATACACAAAGGAGAGGGGGATACACACAGGAGAGAGGGTGATACACACAGGAGAGTGGAAGACACACACAAAAGAGAGGAAAATACACACAAAAGAGAGTGGGATACACAGGTGAGGGGGGATACACCCAGAAGACTGGTGAGACACACAGGAGAGAGGGGGGTACACACAGCAGAGAGGGGGATACACAAAGGAGAAAGAAGAATACACAAAGGAGAGGGGGATACACACATGACAGAGGGGGATACACTGAAAAATGGAGGATACACACAGGAGAGAGGAGGAAAAAGAGAGTAGAGAAGGATATACACAGGAGAGAGGGGCATACACACAGGAGAGGGAAATACACACAGGAGAAAGGGGGATAGACACAGGAGAGGGGAGAATACACGCAGGAGATGGGGATACACACATGAGAACAGGGTGTACACACAGAAGAGAGGATGATTCAAAAAGCAGAGAGGAGGATACACACTGGAGAGAGGGGATACACACAAGAGAGAAGGGGATACAAACAGAAGAGAGGGGGATACACACAGGAAAGAGCAAGGATACACACAGGAGAGTGGGGGGATACACACAAGAGAGAGGAGGGATACACACAAGAGGGAGGAGGATACACACAGAAGAGAGGAGGATACACACAGTAGAAAAAAAGATACACACAGAAGAGGGGGATACACACAGGAGAGGGGAGGATACACACGGGATAGAGGAGTTTACACACAAAAGAGAGCAGGAAACACACAGGAGACAGAAGAATACACACAGGAGAGAGGGGTATATACATAGGAGAGTGGTCATATACACAGGAGGGAGGAGGGTTCACACAGTACAAAGGGGCATACACACAGGAATAATGGATAAACACAGGAGAAAAAAGGATACACACAGGAAAGAGGAGGATACACACAGGTAAGCGAGATACACAAAGAAAAAAGGGGGTAGACAAAACAGAGAGGAGGATACACACAGGAGATAGGAGGATACAAACAAAAGAGAGCTGATACACACAGGAGAAAGGGGGTATACAGAGGATCATTCACAGCCTCATTGAATATTACACACTTGTGTTATAGTCTGGAGTCTATTTTTTATGGCCACTCATTCAAAGAATCACTAAATAATGCACACCTGCTGAATAGTCAGATGTCTCTTTCCTATGTCCACACCTTAAGAGCCTCAGGAAGTGTACACACCTGGGGAAATAGTCAGGATTTACCTTTATCCCCTCATTCACATTCTGACTAAATAAGGCACACCTGTGGAATAGTCAGGAAACTTTTTCATGTGGCCTCTAATTCGGAGTGTCACTGAATAATGTGGTGTAGTCAGGAGTCTATTTCATGTAGACACATATTCAGAGCCTCAGTGAATAAGACAGGCCCCAGATATAGTAAGGAATCTAATGAATATGGCAACATCTTCTGAGCCTCACTGTATAATACAAACCTGGAGAATAATTTTGAGTTTATTTTCGATGGACATTCATTCTGAGCCTCGGTAAAAAATGTACACCTGTGGAGTAGCCAGGAGTCTATTTTATTAGGACACTCATTCATAGCCTCAGTGGATAATATGCCCGTGTGGATTAGTCAGGATTCCATTTTATATGGACAATGACTCGTAACCTCAATGAAAAATGCACAAATGTAAAGTACTCAGCAGTCTATTTCATATAAACACTCATTCAGAGATTCAGTGAATAATACAAATATTTAAGATAGACAACATCCTGTTTCATATGGTCACACAAAAAGAGCCTCACTGAGTAATGCACACCTGGGGAAGTGATAAAATTCTACTTTATATAGCCTCTCATTTACAGCCTAAGGTAATAATGCGCACGTGTGGAATAGACACTAGTCTATTTTATATGGCCACAAAATCAAACCCTGAGTGAGTAATACACAACATTGGAATAGTCACTAGTCTATTCCATATGCCCAAATATTTAGAGTCAGAATAAATAATACACGCCTGTGGAATAGTCAGAAAACAAGTTCATATGGCCAAAGTTTCAGATCCTCAGTGAATAATACATACTTTGGAAATATTCAGGACGCTATTATATGTGGCATCAATTTCAGAACTTCATTAAATAATAAACACCTGTATTGTAGTCAGAATTCTATTTCTTATAGCTACATATTTAGAGCCTAACTAAATAACATACACCTTGGGAATACTCCGGATTCTCTTTCATATAGCCACTCATTAAAGCCGAATGTAAAAACGCACGCCTGAGGAGTATTCAGGCATCTCTATTTTATGGCCACTCATTCAGAGCTTCACAGAATTATACAAACCTATGTTAACGTCAAGAGTGTATTTCACATAGCCCCTTATTCAGAACCTCAGTGGAGAATCATATATATCTGAAAAATACTCAGGATTATATTATATATAGCCACTTATTCAGAAACTCACTGAGTAATGCACACATAAGGAAGAGACTAAAGACTATCTGATATGACCCTACACAAAGCGACTCAGTGGACAATGCAGAACATAAAAATAGTCAGTATGATAGAGTCAGAAGTTTATGTTATGTGGTCACTCGTTCAGAATCTCACTGAAGAATACACACCTTTGGTATAGTAAGAGTCCAAGTCATATGGCCACTGAATCAAAGCATTACAGGATAGTTCACAAAGGGGCAATAGTAAGGAGTCTATTTCATATGGCCTCTCATTCAGAGCTTCAGTGCATAAAAAAGAGCTGTGGAGTATTCAGGACCCTATTTAACGTAGCCCTAAGTTAAGCAGCTCCGTGAATGTTACACACATGTGTAAGAGTCAGGAGACTATCTGATATAGAAACTCATACAGAAACTTTTCGAATACTGCACATGTGGTGAATAATCAAAAGTCTGTTTCATCTGGTGATTCGTTTGGAGAATCAAAAAATAACGGACACCTGTGGAGTAAAATGGGTTCTATTTCATAAGGCCACTCTTTCAATGCTTTAGTGAATAATATGTATATCTGATAAGTCAGGAATCTCATTCACATGGCCACTCGTTTTGTGCCTGTGTGAATATTACTCCCCTCAGAAACAGTCAAGGATCTACTTCAAATGCCTACACTTTCAGAGTCTCTGTAAGTAATGAACACCTGGGCAATACACCTGAGTCTCTTTTTTTATGATCACTTAGTCAGAGTCTCATTCAATAATACACACATGGGGAAGATTTAAGAGTCTACTTCATGTAGCCACTCATTTAGATCCTCAGTGAATAATGCACACCAGGGTAATAGTCGAGCATTTTTGATATGGCCAATCATTTTGTGCCTCACTGAGTGATATACAATTGAAGGATCCTCAGGATTCTCTTTGATACTACTACACATTTAGAACCTTATTGAATAATTCACAATGGAGCAATAGTCAGGTGCCTATTTTGTATGATCTATCATTTAAAGTTTCAGTGAATAATGAACTTCTATGGAGTAATCAGGACGCTGTTTAAGATAGTCACGAATTAAGTGACTTCCTGAATGATACACACCTGGGTGATAGTCAGAAGTCTATTTCATATGAACTCTAATTTTGTGTATCGCTGAGTAATACACACCTGGGGCAGGTCAGGAGTCCATTTGGTATGGACACTCAAACAGAACCTGTTTGATTCATGCACACATGGATAATAATGAGGAGTCTATATCATATGGCTACTCAATCAGACAAACAGTGAATAATGCACACGTGAGATAATAAGAAGTCTGTTTCATATGGCGCTCCTTCACAGCATCGCTGAATATTAAACACTTGTGATATAGGCTGGAGTCTATTTTTTATGGCCACTCATTCAGAGAATATCTAAATAATGCACACCTGCGGAATAGTCACAAGTCTCTTTCCTATGGCCACTCGTTAAGAGCCTCACTACGTGTACACACTTGGGAAAATAGTCAGTATTTGCCTTTATCCCTTCATACTGAATGTCACTAAATAATGCTCACCTGTGAAATAGTCAGGAGACTCTTTTATGTGGCCTCTAATTCGGAGTGTCACTGAATAATGTGGTGTAGTCAGGAGTCTATATCACGTAGACACATATTCAGAGCCTCAGTGAATAAGACAGGCCACTGATATAGTAAGGAATCTAGTTAATATGGCCACATCTTCTGAGCCTCACTGAATAATACACACATGGAGAATAATTTGGAGTCTATTTTCGATGGACATTCTTTCAGAGACTCGGTAAATAATGCACCCCTGTGGGGTAGCCAGAAGTCTATTTCATTTGGACACTCATTCATAGCCTCATTGGATAATATGCACGTGTTTATTAGTCAGGATTCCATTTTATATGGCCACATACTTGTAACCTCAGTGACAAATAAATAAATGTAAAATACTCAGCAGTCTATTTCATATAGAAACGCATTCAGAGATTCATTGAATAATAAAAATATTTAAGATAGACAGCATTCTGTTTTTACGGTTACAAAAATAGAGCCTCATTAAATAATATGCACGTGCAGATTATTCAGGATTCCATTTTATATGGCCACTGACCCGTAACCTCAGTGAAAAATGCACAAATGTAAAGTTCTCAGCAGTATATTTTATATAGACACTCATTCAGAGATTCACTGAATAATAAAAATATTTGAGATAAACAGCATCCTGTTTCATATGGTTAAACAAAAAGAGCCTCACTGAGTAATGCACACCAGGGGAAGTGTTAGGAATCTACTTTATGTAGCCTTTAATTTATACAATCAGAAAATAATGCACACGTGTTGAATAGACACTAGTCTATTTTAAATGGCAATAAAATCAAAGCCTTTTCGAATACTGCACATTCGGGGAATAAACACTTGTCTGTTTCATAAGATGTTTCGTTTGGTGAATCAAAAACTTATGCACACCTGCGGAGTAAAATGTGTTCTATTTAAGAAGGCCACTCTTTCAGTGTTTTAGTGAATAATATGTATATCTCAAAAGTAAGGAATCTCTTTCACATGGCCACTCGTTCAGGGCCCTGTGAAGAATACTCCCCTCAAAAATAGTCAAGTGTCTACTTTAAATGGCTACACATTCAGAGATTCTGTAGGTAATGAACAACTGGGCAATACACCTGAGTCTCCTGTTTATGCCCACATAGTAAGAGTCTCATTCAATAATACACACCTGGGGAAGAAGTAAGAGTCTACTTTATGTAGCCACTCATTTAGAGCCTCAGTGAATAATGCACACCAGGTTAATAGTCGAGCATTGTTTATATGGCCACACATTTTGTGTCTCACTGAGTGATATAAACCTGAAGAATCCTCAGGATTCTATTTGATACTACCAATCATTTGGAACCTTATTGAATAATGCACAATGGAGCAATAGTCTGGTGTTTATTTTATATTATCTATCATTCAAAGTTTCAGTGAATAATGAACTTCTATGGAGTAATCAGTACGCTGTTTAACATAGCCAAGAATTAAGTGCCTTCCTGAATGATTCACACCTAGGTAATAGCCTGGCTTCTATTTCATATGAACTCTAATTTTGTGTATCGCTGTGTAATACACACCTGGCCCAGTGTCAGGAGTCTATTTGGTATGGACACTCGAACAGAACCTGTTTGATTAATGCACACATGTACAATAATGAGGAGTCTATGTCACACAGTTACTCATTCAGAAAAACAGTGAATAATGCATATGTAAAGTAATTAGAAATCTGATTCTTATGGAAACTCTTTGACAGACTCACTGAATATTACACACTTGTGATATAGTCTGGAGTCTATTTTTTATGGCCACCCATTCAGAGAATCACTAAATAATGCACAACTAAAAAATAGTCAGAAGTTTCTTTCCTATGGCCACTCGTTAAGAGCCTCACTAAGTGTACACAACTGGGGAAATAGTCAGAATTTACCATTATGCCCTCATTCAGAGTCTCACTAAATAATGCACACCTGTGGAATAGTCAGGAGCCTCTTTCCCATGGCCACTCGTTAAGATCCTCACTAAGTGTACACACCTGGGGAAATAGGATTAACCTATACCACTTCATTCAGGGTCTCACTAAATAATTCACACCTTTGCAATAGTCAGGAGACTTTTTCATGTGGCCTCTAATTCGGTGTGTCACTGAATAATGTAATGTAGTCAGGAGTCTATTTCATGTAGACACATATTCAGAGCCACAGTGAATAACACAAGCCCTTTATTTTATAAAGAATCTAATTAATATAGTTACATCTTCTGAATCTCACTGAATAATACACACCTGGAGAATAATTTGCAGTCTATTTTCGATTGACATTCATTTAGAGCCTCGGTAAATAATGTACACCTGTGGAGAAGCCAGGAGTCTATTTTATTCGGACACACATTCATAGCCTCAGTGGATAATATGCACCTGTGGATTAGTCTGGATTCCAACTTATATGGCCACTGACTCATAACCTCAGTGAAAAATGCACAAATGTAAAGTACTCAGCAGTCTATTTTATATAGACACTCATTCCGAGATTCACGAAATAATACAAAGATTTAATATAGCAGCATCCTGTTTCATATGGTCACACAAAATGAGCCTCACTGAGTAAGGCACACCTAGGGAAGTGTTAGGAGTGTACTTTACAAAGCCTCTCATTTCCAGCCTCAGGGAATAATGCACACGTGTGGAATAGACACTAGACTATTTTTTTGTGGCAACAAAATCAAAGCCTGAGTGAGTAATACACACCTTTGAATAGTCGTTTGTCTATTTTACATGCACAATTATTTAAAGTCAGAGTCAATAATACACGTCTGTGGACAAGTCAGAAAACAATTTCATATGGCCAAAGTTTCAGAGCCTCAGTGAATAATGCATACCTGGGAAATACTCAGGACGCTATTACATGTGGCATCAATTTCAGAGCTTCCTTGAATAAGAAACACCTCTATTGTAGTCAGAATTCTATTTCCTATAGCCACATATTCAGAGCCTAACTGAATAACATACACCTTGGGAAAAGTTAAAATTCTATTTCGTATAGCCACTCACTTAGAGCCGAATGTAAAAACGCAGGCCTGAAGAGCATTCAGGAGGCTCTATTTTATGGCCACTCATTCAGAGCTTCACAGAATAATACAGACCTATGAAAACATCAGGAGTGTATTTCACATGGCCATGTATTCAGAACCTCAGTTAGCAATCATATATATCTGGAAAATACTCAAGGTTATATTATATATAGCCACTTATTCAGAGACTCACTGAATAATGCACAGCTAATGAATAGTCTGGAGACTATTTGATATGACTCTTCACCCAGCAACTCAGTGGACAATGCAGAACTGAAATACAGTCAAGAGGATAGATGCAAGGGTTTTGGTTATGTGGTCACTCGTTCAGAATCTCACTGAAGAATACACACCTTGGGAATAGTCAGTGTCCAAGTCATATGGACACTCAATCACAGCATTACCAAATAATGCACAATGGGGCAACAGTAAAAATTCTATTTCATATGGCCAGTCATTCGGAGCTTCAGTGCATAATAAACAGCTGTGGAGTAGTCAGGATCCTATTTAAGGTAGCCCCAAATTAAGCAGCTCCGTGAATGATACACACATGTGTCAGAGTCAGGAGACTACTTGACATAGACACTCATACAGAACCTTTTCGAATATTGCACATGTGGGGAATAATCACTAGTCTGTTTCATATGGTGATTCGTTTGGAGAATCAAAAAATAACGCACACCTGTTGAGTAAAATGGGTTCTATTTCATATTGCCACTCTTTCAGTGTTTTGGTGAATGATATGTTTATCTGATAAGTCAGGAATCTCTTTCACATGGCCACTCATTCAGGGCCTCTGTGAAGAATACTTCCCTCAAAAATAGTCAAGGGTCTACTTCAAATGGCTTCACATTCAAAGTCTCTGTACATAGTGAACTCCTGGGCAATACATCTGAGTTTCTTTTTTATGCCCACTTGGTCAGAGACCCATTTAATAATACACAACAAAGAAATATTTAGGAGTCTACTTCATGTAGCCACTCATTTAGAGCCTCAGTGTATAATGCACACCAGGGTAATAGTCGAGCATTTTTTATACGGCCACTCATTTTGTGTCTCACTGAGTGATATACACCTGAAAAATCCTCAGGATTCTATTTGATACTACCACTCATTTAGAACCTTATTGAATAATTCACAATGGATTAATAGTCAGCTGCCTATTTTATGTGGTCTATCATTCAAATTTTAGTGAATAGTAAACGTCTATGGAGTAATCAGAACGCTATTTAACATAGGCACGAATTAAGTGCCTTGCTGAATGATACACACCTGTGTGATAGTCAGGAGTCTATTTCATATGTACTCTAATTTTGTGTATCGCTGAGCAGTACACACCTGGGGCAGTGTCAGGAGTCTATTTGGTATCCACACTCAAACAGAGTCTGTTTTATTTATGCACACATGTATCATAATGAAAAGTCTATGTCATATGGCTTCTTATTCAGACAGAGAGTGAATAATGCACATGTACAGTAATTAGCAGTCTGATTCTTATGGACACTTTTTCACATCCTCACTGAATATTACAAACTTGTGATATAGTGTAAAGTCTATTTCTTATGGCCACCCATTCAGAGAATCTCTAAATAATTCATACCTGCGAAATACTCAGAAGTCGCTTTCCTGTGGCCACTCGTTAAGAGCCTCACTAAGTGTACACACCTGCGGATATAGTCAGGATTTATCATTATCCCTTCATTCAGAGTATCACTAAATAATGCAAATCTGTGGAATAGTCAGGAGACTCTTTCCTATGGCCACTCGTCCAGAGCTTCACTAAGTGTACACACCTGGGAAAATAGTCAGGATTTACCAATATCCCTTCATTTAGAGTATCACTAAATAGTGCAAACCTATGGAATAGTCAGGAGACATTTTCATGTGGTCCCTAATTCGGAGTGTCACTGAATAATGTGATGTAGTCAGGAGTCTATTTCATGCAGACACATTTTCAGAGCCACAGTGAATAAAACAGGCCCCTTATGTTGTAAGAAATCTAATATGACCACATCTTCTGAACCTTACTGAATAATACACACCTGGAGAATAATATGGAGTCTATTTTCGATGGACATTCATTCAGAGCTTCAGCAAATAATGTACACCTGTGGAGAAGCCAGGAGTCTATTTTATTAGAACACACATTCATAGCCTCAATGGATAATATGCATGTGTGGATTAGTCAGGAGTCCATTTTATATGGCCACTGAATCGTAACCTAAATGAAAAATGCACAAATGTAAAGTACTCAGCAGTCTATTTCATATAAACACTCATTCAAGGATTCAGTGAATAATACAAATATTTAAGATAGACAACATCCTGTTTCCTATGGTCACACAAAAAGAGCCTCACTGAGTAATACACACCTGGAGAAGTGCTAAATTCTACTTTATATAGCCTCTCATTTACAGCTTAAGGGAATAATGAACACGTGTGGAATAGACACTAGTCTATTTTATATGGCCACAAAATCAAAGCCTGAGTGAGTAATACACAACTTTGGAATAGTCACTAGTCTATTCCATATGCCCAAATATTTAGAGTCAGAGTAAATAATACACGCCTGTGGAATAATCATAAACAAGTTCATATGGCCAAAGTTTCAGATCCTCAGTGAATAATTCATACTTCGGAAAAACTCAGGACGCTATTATATGTGGCATCAATTTCAGAACTTCATTGAATAATAAACACCTGCATTATAGTCAGAATTCTATTTCCAATAGCCACATATTCAGAGCCTAACTAAATAACATACACCTTGGAAACAGTCAGGATTCTATTTTGTATAGCCACTCATTTAGAGCCGAATGTAAAACGCTCGCCTGAAGAGTGTTAAGAAGACTCTATTTTATGGCCATTCATTCAGAGATTCACAGAATAACACAGAACTATGAAAACGTCAGGAGTGTATTTCACATGGACACTTATTCAGAACCTCAGTGAGGAATCATATATATCTGGAAAATAATCAGGATTATATTATATATAGCCACTTATTGAGAGACTCTCTGAATAATGCACAGCTAAGGAATAGTCTAGAGACTATTGGATATGACTCTTCACCCAGCGACTCAGTGGACAATGCAGAACTGAAAAATAGTCAAGAGGATAGAGTCAAAAGTTCATGTTATGTGGTTACTCGCTCAGAATCTCACTGAAGAATACACACCTTGGGAATAGTCAGTGTCCAAGTCATATGGACACTCAATCACAGCATTACCGAATAATGCACAATGGGGCAATAGGAAGGAGTCTATTTCATATGGCCTGTCATTCGGAGCTTCAGTGTGTAATAAACAGCTATGGAGTAGTCAGGACCCTATTTAAAGTAGCCCCAAATTAAGCAGCTCCGTGAATGATACACACATGTGTCAGAGTCAGGAGGCTATTTGACATTGACACTCATACAGAACCTTTTCGAATACTGCACATGTGGGGAATAATCACTAGTCTGTTTCATATGGTGATTAGTTTGGAGAATCAAAAAATAATGCACACATGTTGAGTAAAATGGGTTCTATTTCACAATGCCACTCTTTCAGTATTTTAGTGAAAAATATGTATATCTGATAAGTAAGGAATCTTTTTCACATGGCCACTCGTTCAGGGCCTCTGTGAATACTCCCCTCAAAAATAGTCAAGTGTCTACTTCAAATGGCTATACATTCAAAGTCTCTGTAGGTAATGAACACCTGGGCAATACACCTGAGTCTCTTTTTTATGCCCACTTAGTCAGAGTCTCATTCAATAATACACAACAAAAGAAGATTTAAGAGTCTACTTCATGTAGCCACTCATTTAGAGCCTCAGTGAATAATGCACACAAGGGAAATCATAGTCGAGCATTTTTTATATGGCCACCCATTTTGTGCCTCAATGAGTTATATACACATGAAGAATCCTCAGGATTCTATTTGATACTAAAACACATTTACAACCTTATTGAATAATTCACAATGGAGCAATAGTCAGGTGTCTATTTTATATGGTCTATCATTCAAAGTTTCAGTGAATAGTAAACTTCTATGGAGTAATCAGGACACTGCTTAACATAGCCACGAATTAAGTACCTTTCTGAATGATATGCACCTGTGTGATAGTCAGGAGTCTATTTCATATGAACTCCAATTTTGTGTATCGCTGAGTAATACACACCTGGAGCAGTGTCAGGAGTCTATTTGGTATGGACACTCAAACAGAGCCTGTTTGATTAATGCACACATGGATAATAATGAGGAGTCTATGTTATATGTCTACTCATTCAGAAAAACTGAATAATGCACATGTGAAGTAATTAGAAGTCTGTTTCATATGGCCCCTCTTTCACAGCCTCACTGAATATTACACACTTGTGATATAGTCTGGAGTCTATTTTTTATGGCCACTCATTCAGAGAATCACTAAATAATGCACACTCCTGGAATAGTCAGAAATCTCTTTCCTATGGCCACTCGTTGAGAGCCTCACTAAGTGTACACACCTGGGTAAGTAGTCAGGATTTACCTATATCCCTTCATTCAGAGTCTCACTAAATAATGCACACCTGTGGAATAGTCAGGAGACTTTTCCATTTGGCCTCAAATTTTGAGTGTCACTGAATAATGTAATATAGTCAGGAGTCTATTTCATGTAGACACATATTCAGAGCCACAGTTAATAAAACAGGCCCTTTATGTTGTAAGAACTCTAATTAATATGGCCACAACTCCTGAGCCTCACTGAATAATACACACCTGGAGAATAAGTTGGAGTCTGTTTATGATAAACATTCATTCAGAGCCTCGGTAAATACTGTACACCTGTGGAGTATCCAGGAGTTTATTTTATTAAGACACTCATTCATAGCCTCAGTGGATAACATGAAAGCCTGGATTAGTCCAGATTCCAAGTTATATGGCCAATGACTCATAACCTCAGTGAAAAATGCACAAATGTAAAGTACTCAGCAGTCTATTTCATATAGACACTCATTCCGAGATTCACTTAATAATACAAAGATTTAATATAGGAGCATCCTGTTTCATATGGTCACACAAAATGAGCCTCACTGAGTAAGGCACACCTAGGGAAGTGTTAGAATTCTACTTTATATAGCCTCTCATTTCCAGCCTCAGGGAATAATGCACACGTGTGGAATAGACACTAGAATATTTTATATGGCCACAAAATCAAAGCCTGTGTGAGTAATACACATCGTTGGAATAGTCGCTTGTCTATTTTACATACCCAAATATTTAGTGTCAGAGTCAATAACACACACCTGTGGACAAGTCAGAAAACAATTTCATATGGCAAAAGTTTCAGAGCCTCAGTGAATAATACATACCTGGGAAATACTCAGGACCCTATTATATGTGGCATCAATTTCAGAGCTTAGTTGAATACGAAACACCTCTATTGTAGTCAGAATTCCATTTCCTTTTTTTTTAAGTTTTATTGCATTATAGGTTTAGGGGTACATGTGCAGAACGTGCAAGATAGTTGCATAGGTAGACACATGGCAGGGTGTTTGGCTGCCTTCCTCCTCCTCACCCACACTTGGCATTTATCCCCAGGCTATCCTTTCAAAGCCCCCCCACTGTCTCTCCCACATTTCCCCCGATAGACCCCAGTGTGTAGTAGACCCCCTCCCTTTGTCCAAGAGTTCTCATTTTTCTCACCCACCTATGAATGAGAATATGTGGTATTTTTTTTTCTGTTCTTGTGTCAGTTTGCTGAGAATGATGTTCCCCAGATTCATCCATGTCCTTACAACGGACATAAACTCATCATTTTTGATTGCTGCATAATATTCCATGGTGTATATGTGCCACATTTTTCCAATCCAGTCTATCATCGATGGGCATTTGGGTTGGTCCCAGGACTTTGCTATTGTAAACAGTGCTGCAATGAACATACGTGTTCATGTGTCCTTATAGTAGAACGATTTATAGTCCTTTGGATATATACCCAGTAAACGGATTGCTGGGTCAAATGGGATTTCTATTTCTAGGTCCTTGAGGAATCGCCACACTGTATTCCACAATGGTTGAGCTAATTTACACTCCCACCAACAGTGTAAGAGTGTTCCATTTTCTCCGTATCCTCTCCAGCATCTGCTGTCTCCAGATTTCTTAATGATCGCCATTCTAACTGGCGTGAGATGGTATCTCAATGTGGTTTTGATTTGCACCTCTCTAATGACCAGTGATGATGAGCATTTTTTCATATGTTTGTTGGCCTCATGTATGTCTTCTTTGGAAAGTGTCTGTTCATATCCTTTGCCCATTTTTGAATGGGCATGTTTGTTTTTTTCCTGTAAATCTGTTTGAATTCTTTGTAAATTCTGGATATCATTCCTTCGTCAGATGCGTAAACTGCAAAGATTTTTTCCCATTCTGATGGTTGCTGATTCACTCTAGTGAGTGTTTCTTTTGCCATGCAGAAGCTGTGGAGTTTGAATAGGTCCTATTTGTCTATTTTGGCTTTTGTTGCCAATGATTTTGGTGTTTTGGTCATGAAGTCCTTGCCTACTCCTATGCCCTGAATGGTTTTGCCTAGATTTTCTTCTAGGGTTTTTATGGTGTCAGGTCTTATGTTTAAGTCTTTAATCTATCTGGAGTTAATTTTAGTGTAAGGTGTCAGGAAGGGGTCCAGTTTCTGCTTTCTGCACATGGCTAGCCAGTTTTCCCAACACAATTTATTAAACAGGTACTCCTTTCCCCATTGCTTGTTTTTGTCTGGTTTATCAAAGATTATATGGTTGTAGGCATGTTGTGTTGCCTCCGATGCCTCTGTTCTGTTCCATTGGTCTATATCTCTGTTTTGCTACCAGTACCATGCTGTTTTGATCACTGTAGCCTTGTAGTATAGTTTGAAGTCTGGTAGTGTGATGCCTCCCACTGTGTTCTTTTTGCTTAGAATTGACTTGGCTATGCGGGCTCTCTTTTGGTTCCATATGAAGTTAATGGTGGCTTTTTCCAGTTCTGTGAAGAAATTCAATGGTAGTTTGATGGGGATTGCATTGATTGTGTAAATTACTTTGGGCAGTATAGCCATTTTCACGAGATTGATTCTTCACAACCACGAACATGGAATGTTTCTCCATCTGTTTGTGTCCTCTCTTATTTCGTGGAGCAGTGGTTTGTAGTTTTTCTTAAAGAGGTTCCTTACTTTTTTTGTGAGTTGTATTCCTAGGTATTTTATTTATTTTGTAGCAATTGTGAATGGCATTTCATTCTTGTATTGGTTTTCTTTAAGTCTGTTATTGGTGTATAGGAATCCTTGTGATTTTTGCACATTTATTTTATATCCTGAGATTTTGCTGAAGTTGTTTATCAGTTGCAGGAGTTTTTGGGCTCAGGTGATGGGGTCTTCTAGGTATACTATCATATCATCTGCAAATAGAGACAATTTGGCTTCCACCTTGCCTATTTGAATACTCTTTATTTCTTTTTCATGCCTGATTGCTCTGGCAAGAACTTCCAGTCAGAATTCTATTGCCTATAGCCACATATTCAGAGCCTAACTGAATAATATACACCTTGGAAAAAGTTAAAATTCTATTTCGTATAGCCACCAATTTAGAGCTGAATGTAAAAACGCATGCCTGAGGAGCATTCAGGAGGCTCTATTTTATCGGCACTCATTCAGAGCTTCACAGAATAATATAGACCTATGAAAACATCAGGATTGTATTTCACATGGCCATTTATTCAGAACCTCGGGGGGGAATCAAATATATCTGGAAAATACTCAGGATTATATTATATATAGCCACTTATTCAGAAACTCACTGAGTAATGCAAAGCTACGGAAAAGTGTTTAGACTATTTGATGTGACTCTTCACCCAGCGACTCAGTGGACAATGCAGAACTGAAAAATAGTCAAGAGTGTAGCGTCGAGGATTTATGTTATGTGGTCACTAGTTCAGAATCTCACTGAAGAATGCACACCTTGGGAATAGTCAGTGCCCAAGTCATATGGACACTCAATCAAAGCATTACCGAATAATGCACAATGGGGCAACAGCAAAGAGTCTATTTCCTATGGCCTGTCATTCGGAGTTTCAGTGCATAATATAGAGCTGTGGAGTAGTGAGGACCCAATTTAAGGTAGCCCCAAATTACTCAGCTCCATGAATGATACACACATGTGTCAGAGTCAGGAGACTATTTTACATAGACACTCATACAGAACCTTTTCAAATACTGCACATGTGGGGAATAATCACTGGTCTGTTTCAAATGGTGATTAGTTTGGAGAATCAAAAAGTAACGCACACCTGTTGAGTGAAATGGGTTCTATTTCATAAGGCCACTCTTTCAGTGACTTAGTGAATAATATTTATGTCTGATAAGTCAGAAATTTCTTTCACATGGCCACTCGTTCAGGGCCTCGGTGAAGAATACTCCCCTCAAAAATAGTCAACGGTCTACTACAAATGGCTATACATTCAAAGTCTCTGTATGTAATGAACACCTGGGCAATACACCTGAGTCTCTTTTCCATGCCCACTTAGTCAGAGAATCATTCAATAATACACAACAAAGGAAGTTTTAAGAATCTGCTTCTTGTAGCCACTCATTTAGAGCCTCAGTGAATAATGCACACCGGGGTAATAGGCGAGCATTTTTATATGGCCTCTCATTTTGTGCCTCACTGTGTGACATACACCTGAAGAATCCTCAGGATTCTATTTGATACTACCACTCATTTAGAACCTTATTGAATAATTCACAATGGAGCAATAGTCAGGTGCCTATTTTATATGGTGTATCATTCAAATTTCAGTAGATAGTAAACTTCTGTGGACTAATTAGGACGCTGTTTAAAATAGCCACAAATTAAGTGCCCTGCTGAATGATATGCACCTGTGTGATAGACAGGAGTCTATTTCATATAAACTCTAATTTTGTGTATCGCTGAGTAATACACACCTGGGACAGTGTCAGGAGTCTATTTGGTATGGACAGTCAAACAGAGCCTGTTTGATTAATGCACACATGGATAATGATGAGGAGACTATGTCATACTGCTACTCATTCACAAAAACTGTAAATAATGCACATGTGGAGTAATTAGAAGTCTACTTCATATGGCCCCTCTTTCACAGCCTCACTGAATATTACACACTTGTGATATAGTCTGGAGTCTACTTTTTATGGACACTGATTAAGAGAATCACTAATTGATGCACACCTGCGGAATAGTAAGAAGTTTCTTTCCTATGGCCACTCGTTAAGAGCCTCACTAAGTGTACACACCTGGAGAAATAGTCAGGATTTACCTTTATCCCCTCATTCAGAGTCTCACTAAATAATGCACACCTGTGGAATTGTCAGGAGACTTTTTCATGTGGCCTCTAATTCGGAGTGTCACTGAATAATCTGGTGTAGTCAGGAGTCTATTTCATGTAGACACATATTCAGAGCTTCAGTGAATAAAACAGACACTTGATATAGTAAGGAATCTAATTGATATGGAAACATATTCTGAGCCTCAATGAATAATAAACACCTAGGGAATAATTTGGAGTTTATTTTCAATGGACATATATTCAGAGACTCGAAAAATGATGTCCACCTGTGGAGTAGCCAGGAGTCTATTTTATTAGGACACTCAATCATAGCCTCAGTGGGTAACATGCACGTGTGGATTAGTCAGGATTCCATTTTTTATGGACAGTGACGCGTAACCTTAGTGACAAATGCAAAAATGTAAAATTCTAAGCAGTCTATTTTATATAGACACTCATTCAGAGATTCACTGAATAATACAAATATTTGAGATAGCATCCTGTTTCATATGGTTAAACAAAAAGAACCTCACTGAGTAATGCCCACCAGGGGAAGGGTTAGGAGTCTACTTTACATAGCCTTTAATATACAGAATCAGGAAATAATGCACACGTGTGAAATAGACATTGGTCTATTTTATATAGCCGCAAAATCAAAGCCTTTTCGAATACTGCACATGTGGGAAATAATCACTTGTCTGTTTCATATAATGTTTCGTTTGGTGAATCAAAAACTTATTCACACCTGTGGAGTAAAATGGGTTCTATTTCAGAAGGCCACTCTTTCAGTGTTTAAGTGAATAATACATATATCTTAAAAGTAAAAAATCGCTTTCACATGGCCACTCGTTCAGGGCCTCTGTGAAGAATACTCCCCTCAAAGATAGTCAAGTGTCTACTTTAAATGGCTTCACATTCAGAGACTCTGTAGGTAATAAACACCTAGGCAATACAGCTGAGTTTCTTTTTTATGCCCACTAGTAGGAGTCTCATTCAATAATACACAACTGGGAAAGAGTTAAGAGTCTACTTCATGTAGCCACTCATTTAGGGCCTCAGTGAATAATGCACATTAGGGTAATAGTCGAGCATTTTATATATGGCCACTCATTTCGTGCCTCACTGAGTGATATACACCTGAAGAATCCTAAAGATTCTATTTGATACTACCACGTATTTAGCACCTTATTGAATAATTCACAGTGGAGCAATAGTCAGGTGTCTATTTTATATGGTCTATCAGTCAAAGTTTCAGTGAATAATAAACTTCTATGGAGAAATCAGGACGCTGTTTAAGATAGCCATGAATTCAGTGCATTCCTGAATGATACAGAGCTGGATAATACTCTGGTGTCTATTTTATATTAACTCTAATTTTGTGTATCATTGAGTAATACACACCTGTGGCAGTGTCAGTAGTCTATTTGGTTGGACACTCAAACAGAATCTGTTTAATTAATGCACACATGTATAATAATGAGGAGTCTATTTCATACAGCTACTCTTTCAGACAAACAGTGAATAATGCACATGTAAGGTAATTGGAAGTCTGATTATTATGGACGCTCTTTCACAATCTCACTGAATATTACACACTTGTGATATAGTCTGAAGTCCATTTTTATGGCCACCCATTTAGAGAATCACTAAATAATGCACACCTGCATAATAGTCAGATGTCTCTTTCCTATGGCCACTCATTAAGAGCCTCACTAAGTGTACACACATGGGGAAATAGTCAGGATTTACCATTATCCCCTCATTCAGAGTCTCACTAAATAATGCACACCTGTGGAATAGTCAGGAGACTCTTTCCTTTGGCCACTCATTAAGAGCCTCACTAAGTGTACACACCTGGGGAAATAGTCAGGCTTTACCTATACCTCTTCATTCAGAGTCTCACTAAATAATGCAAACCTGTGAAATAGGTAGGAGACTTTTTCATGTGGCCTCTAATTCGGAGTGTCACTGAATAATGTGATGTAGTCTAAAGTCTATTTCATGTAGACACATATTCAGAGCCACATTGAATAAAACAGGCCCTATATGTTGAAAGGAATCTAATTAATATGGCCACATCTTCTGAGCCTCACTTAATAATACACACCTGGAGGATAATTTGGAGACTATTTGCGATGGACACTCATTCAGAGCCTCGGTAAATAATGTACACCTGTGGAGTAGCCAGGAGTCTATTTTATTAGGACACTCATTCATAGCCTCAGTGGATAATATGAACGTGTGGATTAGTCCGGATTCCAATTTATATGGCCAATGACTTGTAACCTCAGTGAAAAAAGCACAAACATAAAGTACTCAGCAGTTTATTTTATATAGACACTCATTCAGAGATTCAGTAAATAATTCAAAGACTTAATATAGCAGGAACCTGTTTCATATGGTCACACAAAATGAGCCTCACAGAGTAAGGCACACCTAGGGAAGTGTTAGGAGTCTACTGTATATAGCCTCTCATTTACAGCCTCAGGGAATAATGCACACGTGTGGAATAGACACTAGACTATTTTATATGGCCACAAAACCAAAGCCTGAGTAATACACACCTTTGGAATTGTCACTTGTCTATTTTACATGCTTAAATATTTAGAGTCAGAGTCAATAATACACGCCTGTGGACAAGTCAGAAAACAATTTCATATGCCAAAAGCTTCAGAGCCTCAATGAATAATACATACCTGGGAAATACTCAGGACCGTATTACATGTGGCATCAATTTCAGAGCTTCCTTGAATACGAAACACCTCTATTGTAGTTAGAATTCTATTTTCTTTTTTTTTTATTTTTTATTGCATTATAGGTTTCGGGGTACATGTACAGAACGTGCAAGATAGTTGCATAGGTTGACACATGGCAGGGTGTTTTGCTGCCTTCCTCCCCCTCACCCACTCTTGGAATTTATCCCAAGGCTACCTTTTCCCAGCCCACCCACTGTTCCTCCTCCATTTCCCCCGGTAGACCCCAGTGTGTAGTAGACCCACTCCCTGTGTCCATGTGTTCTCATTTTTCTCACCCGCCCATGAGTGAGAATATGCGGTATTTCATTTTCTTTGTTTGTTTGTTTAATTTTTATTGCATTATAGGTTCTGGGGTACATGTGCAGAACGTGCAAGATAGTTGCATAGGTACACACATGGCAGTGTGTTTTGCTGCCTTCCTCCCCTTCACTCACACTTGGCATTCATCCACAGGCTATACCTCCCCAGCCCCCCCTGCTGTCCCTCCCCCATTTTCCCCAATAGACCCCAGTGTATAGTAGACCGCCTCTCTGTGTTCATGTGTTCTCATTTTTCTCACCCACCTATGAGTGAGTATATGCGGTATTTCTTTTTCTGTTCTTGTGTCTGTTTGCTGAGAATGATGTCCTCCAGATTCATCCATGTCCTTACAAAGGACACAAACTCATCATTTTTGATTGCTGCATAATATTTCATGGTGTATATGTGCGACATTTTCCTAGTGCAGTCCATCATCATTGGGAATTTGGGTTGGTTCCAGTTCTTTGCTATTGTAAACAGTGCTGCAATGAACCTTCGTGTGCATGTGTCCTTATAGTAGAATGATTTATAGTCCTTTGGATATATACCCAGTAATGGGATTGCTGGGTCAAATGGAATTTCTATTTCTAGGTCCCTGAGGAATCTCCACCCTGTCTTCCACAATGGTTGAACTAATATACACTCCCACCAACAGTGCAAGAGTTTTCCTATTTCTCCACATCCTCTCCAGCATCTGCTGTCTCCAGATTTTTTAATGATCGCCATTCTAACTGGCGTGACATTCTGTTCTTGTTTCAGTTTGCTGAGAATGTTCTCCAGATTCATCCATGTCCTTACAAAGGACATAAACTCATCATTTTTGATTGCTGCATAATATTCCATGGTGCATATGTGCCACATTTTTTTAATCTAGTCTATCATCGATGGGCATTTGGGTTGCTTCCAGGACTTTGCTATTGTAAACAGTGCTGCAATGAACATACGTGTGCATGGGTCCTTTTAGTAGAACAATTTATAGTCCTTTTTATATATACCCAGTAATGGGATTGCTGGGTCAAATGGGATTTCTATTTCTAGGTCCTTGAGGAATAGCCACACTGTCTTCCACAATGGTTGAGCTAATTTACACTCCCACCAACAGTGTAAGAGTGTTCCATTTTCTCCGCATCCTCTCCAGCATCTGCTGTCTCCAGATTTTTTAATGATTGCCCTTCTAACTGGCGTGAGATGGTATCTCAATGTGGTTTTGATTTGCATCTCTCCAATGACCAGTGATGATGAGCATTTTTTCATGTGTTTGTTGGCCTCATGTATGTCTTCTTTTGTCAAGTGTCGGTTCATATCATTTGCCCATTTTTGAATGAGCTTGTTTGATTTTTTTCTGTAAACATGTTTGAGTTCTTTGTAAATTCTGGATATCAGCCCTTTGTCAGATGTGTAAACTGCAAAGATTTGTTCCCATTCTGATGGTTGCCAATTCACTCTAGTGACTGTTTCTTTTGCCGTGCAGAAGCTATGGAGTTTGATTAGGTCCCATTTGTCTATTTTGGCTTTTGTTGCCCATGCTTTTGGTGTTTTGTTCATGAAGTCCTTGCCTACTCCTATGTCCTGAATGGTTTTGCCTAGATTTTCTTCTAGGGTTCTTATGGTGTCAGGTCTTATGTTTAAGTTCTAAATCCATCTGGAGTTAATTTTAGTGTAAGGTGTCAGGAAGGGGTCCAGTTTCTGCTTTCTGCACATGGCTAGCTAGTATTTCCAACACCATTTATTAAACAGAGAATCTTTTTTTCATTACTTGTTTTTGTCTGGTTTATCAAAGATTATATGGTTGTAGATATCTTGTGTTGCCTCTGATGCCTCTGTTCTGTTCCATTGGTCTAATCTCTGTTTTGGTACCAGTCCTATGCTGTTTTGATTACTGTAACCTTGTAGTATAGTTTGAAGTTTGCTAGTGTGATGCCTTCCGCTGTGTTCTTTTTGCTTAGAATTGACTTGGCTACGCGGGCTCTCTTTTGGTTCCATATAAAGTTCATGGAGGATTTTTCCAGTTCTGTGAAGAAATTCAATGGTAGTTTGATGGAGATTGCATTGATTGTGTAAATTACTTTAGGCAGTATACCCATTTTCACGATATTGATTCTTCCCAACCACAAACGAAATGTTTCTCCATCTGTTTTTTTTTTCTCTTATTTTATTGAGCAGTGGTTTGTAGTTTTCCTTAAAGAGGTCCCCTACGTTCCTTGTGAGTTGTATTCCTAGGTATTTTATTTTCTTTGTAGCAATTGTGAATGGCAGTTCATTCTTGATTAGGTTCTCTTTAAGACTGTTATTGGTGTATAGGAATGCTTGTGATTTTTGCACATTGATTCTATATCCTGAGATTTTGCTGAAGTTGTTTATCAGTTTCAGGAGTTTTTGGGCTGAGGTAATGGGTTCTTCTAGGTATACTATCATGTCGTCTGCAAATAGAGACAATTTGGCTTCCACCTTTCCTATTTGAATACCCCTTATTTCTTTTTCGTGCCTGATTGCTCTGGCTAGAACTTCCAGTCAGAATTCTATTTCCTATAGCCACATATTCAGAGCCTAACTGAATAACATACACCTTGGGAAAAGTTAAAATTCTATTTCGTATAGCCACTAATTTAGAGCCGAACATAAAAACGCATGCCTGAGGAGCATTCAGGAGGCTCTATTTTATGGTCATCCATTCAGTGCTTCACAGAATAATACAGACCTATGAAAACATCAGGAGTGTATTTCACATGGCCACTTATTCAAAACTTCAGTGCAGAATTATATATATCTGGAAAATACTCAGGATTACATTATATATAGCCACTTATTCAGAGACTCACTGAATAATGCACAGCTAAGGAATAATCTGGAGACTCTTTGATATGACTCTTCACCCAGCGACTCAGTGGACAATGCAGAACTAAAAAATAGTCAAGATAATGGAGTCAAAGGTTTACATAATGTGTTCACTCGTTCAGAATCTCACCTTGAGAATAGTGAGTGTACATGTCATATGGACACTCAATCACAGCATTACCGAAAAATGCACAATGGGTCAATAGTAAGCAGTCTGTTATATGGCCTGTCATTCGGAGCTTCAGTGCATAATAAAAAGATGTGGAGTAGTCAGGACTCTATTTCAGGTAGCCCCAAATTACACAGCTCCATGAATGATACACACTTGTGTCATAGTCAGGAGACTATTTGACATAGAGACTCATACAGAAACTTTTCGAATACTGCACATGTGGAGAATAATCACTAGTCGGTTTCATATGGTGATTAGTTTGGAGAATCAAAAAATAACACACACCTGTTGAGTAAAATGGGCTCTATTTCATAAGGGCACTCTTTCAATGTTTTAGTGAATATTATGTATATCTGATGAGTCAGGAATCTCTTTCACATGGCCACTCATTTAGGGCCTCTGTGAAGAACACTCCCCTCAAAAATAGTC
Source organism: Saguinus oedipus (assembly GCA_031835075.1). Lineage (NCBI taxonomy): Eukaryota > Metazoa > Chordata > Mammalia > Primates > Cebidae > Saguinus > Saguinus oedipus. The sequence goes on from CM063172.1 coordinate 32,084,577, forward strand.
AATGGTCTACTTCAAATGGCTACACATTCAAGTCTCTGTACGTAATGAACACCTGGGCAATACACCTCAGTCTCTTTTTGATGCCCACTTAGTCAGAGACTCATTCAATGATATACAACAAAGGAAGATTTAAGAGTCTACTTCATGTAGCCACTCATTTAGAGCCTCAGGGAATTATGCACACCAGGCTAATAGTCGAGTATTTGTTATATGGCCTCTCAAGTTGTGCCTCACTGAGTGATATGCACCTGAACAATCCTCAGGATTCTATTTGATGCTACTACTAATTTAGAACTTTGTTGAATAATTGACAATGGAGCAATAGTCAGGTTTCTATTTTGTATGGTCTGTCATTCAAAGTTTCAGTGAATAGTAAATTTCTATGGAGTAATCTGGTCGCTGTTTAACATAGGCACGAATGAAGTGCCTTGCTGAATGATACGCACCTGTGTGATAGTCAGGAGTCTATTTCTTGTGAACTCTAATTTTGTGTATCGCTGAGTAATACACACCTGGTGCCGTGTCAGGAATCTCTTTGGTATGGACACTCTAACAGAGGCTGTTTGATTAATGCACACATGGATAATAATGAGGAGTCTATGTCATATGGCTACTCATTCAGACAAAGTGTGAATAATGCACATGTGGAGTAATTACAAGTCTGTTCCATATGGCTCCTCTTTTACAGCCTCACTGAATATTACACACTTGTGATATAGGCTGGAGTTTATTTTTTATGGCCACTCATTCAGAGAATCACTAAATAATGCAAACCTGTGGAATAGCCAGAAGTCTCTTTCCTATGGCCACTCGTTAAGAGCCTCACTAATTGTACACACCTGAGAAATAGTCAGGATTTACCTTTATCCCCGCATTCAGAGTCTCACTAAATAATCCAGACCTGTGGAATAGTCAGGAGACTTTCTCATGTGGCCTCTAATTCGGAGTGTCACTGAATAATGTGGTGTCTTCAGGATACTCTTTCATGTAGACACATATTCAGAGCCTCAGTGCATAAGACAGACCCTTGATATAGTAAGAAATCTAATTAGTATGACCACATCTTCTGAGGTTCACTGAATAATGCAAACCTGGAGAATAATTTGGAGTCTATTTTCAATGGACATTCATTCAGAGCCTCGATAAATAATGCAGACCTGCGGAGTAGTCAGGAGTCTATTTCATTTGGACACACATTCATAGCCTCAGTGTATAATATGTACGTGTGGATTAATCAGGATTCCATTTTATGTGGCCACAGACTCATAACCTCCATGTATATTGCACAAATGTAAAGTACTCAGGAGTCTATTTCATATAGCCACTAATTCAGAGATTCACTCAATAATAAAATTATTTGAGATAGACAGCCTCCTGTTTCATATTGTCATACAAAAAGAGCCTCACTGTGTGACATACACCTGGGGAAGTGTTAGGATTGTACTTTACATAGCCTCTCAATTACAGCCTAAGGGAATAATGCAAATATGTGGAATAGACACTAGTCTGTTTTATATTGCCACAAAATCAAAGCCTGAGTCAGTAATACACAACTTTGAAATAGTCACTAGTCTATTATATATGCCTAAATATTTAGAGTCAGAGTCAATAATACACGCCTGTAGACTAGTCAGTAAAAAAATTCATATGGCCAATATTTCAGAGCCTCACTGAATAATAAATACCTGAGAAATATTCTGTAGGCGGTTAGATGTGGAATTTCTTCAGAGGTTCATTGAGTAAAAACCACCTGTATTGTAGTCAGAATTCAATTTCATATAGGCACATACTCAGAGCCTAACTGAATAACAGACACCTTGTGAAAGTCACTATTCTGTTTCGTATAGCCACTCATTTATAGCCGAATGTAAAAACTCACGCCTGAGTAGTATATAGGAGTCTTTATTATATGGTCACTCGTTCAGAGCCTCACAGAATAATACAAACGTATGGAAATGTCAGGAGTGTACTTGACATGGCCACTTATTCAGTTCCTAAGTGAAGAATCATATATATCTGGAAAATACTCAGGATTCTATTTTATATACCCACTTATTAAGAGACTCACTGGATAATGTACACCTGGAGAATTGTCTGGAGACTATTTGATATTACCATTCACCCAGCGACTCAGTGGAAAATGCAGAGCTGAGAAATAGTCAAGACGACAGAACCAGGAGTCTGTTTTATGTGGTCAATCGTTCCAAAACTGACTGAAGAATACACACCCTGGAAATAGTCAGAGTCCAGGTCATATGGCCACTGAATCACAGCATTACCGAATAATGCCCAATGGGGCAATAGTAAGGAGTCGATTTCATATGGCCTCTCATTCAGAGATTCAGTGCATAATAATCAGCTGTGGAGGTGGGAGGACCCTATTGAAGGTAGCCCCAAATAAAGCAGCTCGGTGAATAATACACACATGTGTGAGAGTCAGGGATTATTTGATATGGACACTCATACAGAACCTCTTCAGATATTGCACATGTGTGGAAAAATCACTAGTCTATTTTATATGGTGGTTCGTTTGGAGAGTCAAAAAATAACGCGCACCCCTTGAGGAAAATTCGGTCTATTTCATAAGGACCCTTTTTCAATGTTTTAGTAAATAATATGTATATCTGATAAGGCAGGAATCTCTTTTACATGGCCACTCTTTCTGGGCCTCTGTGAATAATACTCCCCTCAGAAACAGTCAAGTGTCTACTTCAAGTGCCTACACATTCAGAGTCTCTGTAATTAATGAAAACCTGGGAAATATACCTGAGTCTCTATTTTTTGCCCACTTAATCAGAGTCTTATTCAATAATACACACCTGGGGAAGAGTTAAGAGTCTACTTCCTGGAGTCACTCATTTAGATCCTCAGTGAATAATCCACACCAGGGTAATAGTCGATCACTTTTTATATGTCCACTTATTCTGTGCCTCCCTAAATAATACACACCTGGGGAATTCTCAGGATTTTATTTCAAACTACCACTCATTTAGAACCTTATTGAATAATTCACAATGGAGCAATAGTGACGTGTCTATTTTGTATGGCCTCTCATTCAAAGGTTCAGTGAGTAATGAACTTCTATGGAGTAATCAGGACGCTGTTTAAGATAGCCATGGATTAAGTGCCTTCCTGAATGATACACACCTGGGTGGTAGTCAGGAGTCTATTTCATATGAACTCCAATTCTGTGTAATGCTGAGTAATACACACCTGGGGGAGATTCAGGAGTCTACTTGATATGGACACTCATATCGAACCTGTTGGAATAATGCACACATGGAGAATAATGAGGTGTCTATGTCATACCGCTACTCATTGAGACAAAGAGTGAACAACGCATATGTGGAGTCATTAGAATTATGTGTCATGTGGCCCCTCTTTCACAGCCTCACTGAATATTACACACTTGTGATATAGTCTGGAGTCTATATTTTATGGCCACTCATTCGGAGAATCACTAAATAATTCACACCGGCGGAATAGTCAGAAGTCTCTTTCCTATGGCTCCCCGTTAAGAGCCTCACTAAATATACACACCTGCATATATAGTCAGGATTTACTTTTATATCCTCATTCAGAGTTTCACTAAATAATGCAGACCTGTGGAATAGTCAGGAGACTTTTTCATGTGGCCACTCATTCAATGTGTCATTGAAATATGTGATGTAGTCAGGAGACTCTTTCATGTAGACACATATTCAGAGCATCAGTGCATAAGCCAGATTTTTGATATAGTTAGAAATCTAATTAATGTGGCCCCATCTTCTGAGGCTCACTGCATAATACACACCTGGAGAATAACTTGGAGTCTATTTTCGATGGACATTCATTCAGAGCCTCGGTAAATAATGCAGACCTGTGGAGTAGCCAAAAGTCTATTTCATTTGGAAACACATTCATAGCCTCAGTGTATAATATGCACGTGTGGATTAGTCAGGATTACATTTTATATGGCCACTGACTCGTAAACTCAATGAATAATGCACAAATGTAAAGTACTCAGCAGTTTATTTCATATAGCCACTCATGGAGAGATTCACTGAATAATAAAATTATTTGAGATAGACTGACTCCTGTTTCATATGGTCATACAACAAGAGCCTCACTCAGTGACACACACCTGGGGAAGTGTTAGGAGTGTGCTTTACATAGCCTCTCATTTCCAGCCTAACGGAATAATGCACACGTGTAAAATACACACTAGTCTGTTTTATATGGCCACAAAATCAAAGCCTTTGTCAGTAATACTCAGCTTTGGAAGAGTCACTAGTCTATTCCATGTGCCCAAATATTTAGAGTCAGAGTCAATAATACACACCTGTAGACTAGTCAGGAAACCATTTCATATGGCCAAAGTTTCAGAGCCTCAGTGAATAATAAATACCTGAGGAATACTCTGGACGCTATTACATGTGGCATTTCTTCAGAGGTTCATTGAGTAAAAACACATGTATTGTCGTCAGAATTCTATTTCATATAGCCACATACTCAGAGCCTAACTGAATAACAGACACCTTGGGAAAGTCAGGATTCTATTTCGTATAGCCACTCATTTAGAGCCGAATGTAAAAACTCACGCCTGAGTAGTATATAGGAGTCGCTATTTTATGGCCATTCATTCAGAGCCTCACAGAATAATACAGACATACAGAAATGTCAGGAGTGTACTTGACATGGCCACTTATTCAGTTTCAGAGTGAAAAATCATATATATCTGGAAAATATTCAGGATTCTATTATATATAGTCACTTATTAAGAGACTCACTGAATAATGCACACCTGGAGAATTGTCTGGAGACTATTTGATATGACCGTTCACCCAGCCATTCAGTGGAAAATGCAGAGCTGAGAAATAGTCAAGAAGACAGAGTCAGGAGTCTGTTTTATGTGGTCACTTGTGCAGAAACTGACTGAGGAATACACACCTTGGGAATAGTCAGAGTCCAGGTCATATGGCCACTCAATCACAGCATTACCGAATAATGCACAATGTGGCAATAGTAAGGAGCCTATTTCATATGACCTCTCATTCAGAGCTTCAGTGTTGTGGAGGAGAGAGGACCCTATTGACAGTAGCCCCAAATAAAGCAGTTCCGTGAATGTTACACACATGTGTGAGAGTCAGGAGACTATTTGATATGGACACTCATACAGAACCACTTCAAATATTGCACATGTGGATAATAATCACTAGTCTATTTCATATGGGGTTTCGTTTGGAGAGTGGAAAAATAACGCGCACCTGTGGAGTAAAATACAGTCTATTTCATAAGGCCACTCTTTCAGTGTTTTAGTGAATAACATGTATATCTGATAAGTCAGGAATCACTTTCACAAGGCCATTTCTTCTAGGCCTCTGTGGATAATACTCCCCTCAGAAACAGTCAAGGGTCTACTTCAAATGCCTTCACATTCAGAGTCTCTGTAAGTAATGAACACCTCGGCAATACATCTGAGTCTCTTTTTTATGCCCACTTAGTTACAGTCTCATTCAATAATACACACCTGGGGAAGAGTTAAGAGTCTACTTCATGTAGCCACTCACTTCGATCCTCAGTGAATAATCCACACCAGGGTAATAGTCGAGCATTTTTTATATGGTCACTCATTCTGTGCCTCCCTGAATGATACACACCTGGGGAATTCTCAGGATTCTATTTCATACTACTACTCATTTAGAACCTTATTGAATAATTCACAATGGAGAAATAGTCAGGTGTCTATTTTGTATGGCCTCTCATTCAGAGTTTCAGTAAATAATGAACTTCTATGGAGTAATCAGGACACTGTTTAAGATAACCATGGATTAAGTGCCTTCCTGAATGATACACACCTGTGTGGTAGTCAGGAGTCTATTTCATATGAACTCTAAGTCTGTGTAATGCTGAGTAATACATTCCTGGGGGAGTTTCAGGAGTCTATTTGGTATGGACACTCATACCGAACCAGTTTGAATAATGCACACATGGAGGATAATGAGGTGTCTATGTCATACGGCTACTCATTCAAGCAGTGAATAATACACCTGTGGATTCATTAGAAATCTGTTTAATATGTCCCCTCTTTCACAGCCTCCCTGAATATTACACACTTGTGGTATAGTCTGGAGTCTGTATTTTTTGGCCACTCAGTCAGAGAATCACTTAATAATTCACACCTGGGATACACACAGCAAGATGGCGTCGTAGAGCAGACTCAGGATTGCAGCTCTCAGTGAAGGTGCAGAGGGAGAGTCCTAGCCGCATTCTCGAATGGACCTTTTTTGCCCACAGAGCGTATAAAGTCCCAAGTGTGGGAGAGACACGGGACACTAGTACAGACGGCTACCATAGTCGGCTCCAGCGGCCGCTTCGGCCGGTGCCGCAGCGGGACCCAGCACGAAACTCACTGGTCTGGGTGCCCTGTTAAACCGGCAATCTGAGATTTGGAAGGGCAGATTGGCATGTCCATCTGATTGAATGGGACTTGGACAATGAGCCAGACCAGGAGTTTCCTGGGAAGCGTGATCTGAGCTGGTGCAGTGGGCAGTGGCACGGGAGATCGCACAAATCCCAGTGCCCTATCGGCAGGCTACTGGGGCGCCAGTGAGAGAGTTGACCTTTCAGCCTTCAGAGAGAAAGAGAGAGAGAGAGGACGGACTCTGAGACAGGGAGCTGGGTGATCAGGCTCGGTGGGTTCCACCCTCACGGGGACAAGCAGGTCGGAGACTGGAGGTGCTTGGGGCTGAGAGTTTTGCTTCCAGAATCTAGGACGGTGCAGCCTGGTGAGGGAGGGGCGTCCACCATTGCTGACGCAATCGGCCCCTACGGAAGTACCGCCCAGGGCTGACGCAACCTGCCATTGCCGAGGCAACCTGCCATAACAGAGAGACTCCACCAGGAGGGGGGAGTGCTCCACAGCAGAAGGGAGCCCAGCAGCAACAGGGCGGACCTGTGCTAGCAGGTCAGAGTCCAGGCAGAAAAATAATGAATAGACTGCTTCCTAGTGGGGCAGTACAGTGCAACAGATACTCATAAAGAAAGCCCCAACTCCCTGAGACAGAGCATCTAAGGGGGGAAAAAAATGGTGGTGTTTTATGAGTTCTATTGCAGCAGACATAAACAATTTACCAACAACCTTGAATGAACAACGGAGCTCACAGCTCAGCACTGGAGCTCCTATAAAGCACAGACCATCTCCTCAAGCAGCTCCCTGACTCCTGTATATCCAAAGAATCACCCCCCCCAAAAAAAGCTAATCAGACTGACATTTGGAGGGCATCATTCTGGAACAAAGACAGAAGAAGAAGAAACTGGTATCATTTCTCATGCTTCTGCAGCTGCTACAGGTATACCCCAGACAAGCAGGGCCTGGAGTGGACCTCAGCACTCATACAGCAGAGGGGCTAGACCATTAGAAGGAAAACTAAGTAACAGAAATACTTTATTATCAACAATCTCAGCGTGCACACAGAGACGAAATTAAAAAATCAGCAACTACTGATATAGGAGAGGAAAGATGGTGTCATAGAAGTGACTCAGGATTGCAGCTCTCAGTGACAGCACAGAGGGTGAGTCCTAACCGCATTCTCGGATGGAGCTTTTTAGCCCACAGAGCGTTTAAAGGCCCAGGTGTGGGAGAGACACAGGACGCTAGTAAAATAAAGCCGGCTAACGCAGCCAGCTCCCGCGGCCGCTTCGGCCCGTGCCGCAGCAGGACCCGGCATGGAACTCACTGGTCTGGGTGCCCTGCTAAACCGGCAATCTGAGAGTTTGAAGGGCAGATTGGCGCGTCCATCTGATTGAAAAGGACTTGGACAGTGAGCCAGACCAGGAGTTTCCTGGGAAGTGTGATCTGAGCCGGTGAAGTGGGCAGCAGCACAGGAGATCATACTGATCCCAGTGCCCTATCGGCAGGCTACTGGGGCACCAGTGAGAGAGTCGACCTTTCGGAGAGGGAGAGAGAGAGAGAGAGAGGAAGGACTCTGAGGCAGGGAGCTGGGTGATCGGGCTCGGCGGGTCCCACCCTCACGGGAACAAGCAGGGCAGTGACTGGAGGTGCTTGGGGCTGAGAATTTTGCTGCTGGCATCTAGGATGGTGCAGCCCAGTGAGGGAGGGGTGTCCGCCATTGCTGACACAATCCACCCCTATTGAAGTACCGTCCAGGGCTGATGCAGCCTGCCATTGCTGAGGCAACCTACCATAACAGAGAGACTCCGACAAAAGAGGGGAGCTCTCCAAAGCAGAAGGGAGCCCAGCAGCAACAGGGTGGACCCACGCTAGCAGGTCAGAGCCCCGGCAGGTAAATAGTGAATAGACTGCCACCTAGTGGGGCAGAACTGTGCAACAGATACTCATAAAGAAAGCCCCAACTCCCTGAAACAGAGCATCAAAGGGGGAAAGGAAAAAAGGGTGGTGTTTTATGAGTTCTATTGCAGCAGACATAAACAACCTCCCAACAACCCTGAATGAACAACGGAGCTCACAGCTCAGCACTGGAGCTCCTATAAAGCACAGACTGTCTCCTTAAGCAGCTCCCTGACCCCTGTATATCCAAAGAGTCACCGCAAAAAAGGAATAATCAGACTGACATTTGGCGGGCATCATTCTGGAACAAAGACAGCAGAAGAAGAAACGGGTATCATCCCTCATTGTTCCACAGCTGCTACAGGTATACTCCAGACAAGCAGGGCCTGGAGTGGACCTTAGCACTCATACAGCAGAGGGGCTAGAACACTAGAAGGAAAACTAAGTAACAGAAATACTTCATCATCAACAATCTCAGCATCCACACAGATACCCAATTGAAAAATCAGCAACTACTAAGACGACAGGCGGATAAATCCATAAAGATGGGAAGAAACCAGCGCAAGAAGGAGGAAAATACCCGAAACCAAAACACCTCACCTCCTACAAAGGACCAAAACTCCTCACCAGCAAGGGAACAAAGCTGGACGGAGAATGAGTGTGATGAAATGACGGAATCAGACTTCAGAAAGTGGATAATGAGAAACTTCACTGAGCTAAAAGAACATGTTCTAAATCAGTGCAAAGAAACTAAGAAACTTGAAAAACTGGGAATAGTCAGAGTCCAGGTTATATGGCCACTCAATCACAGCATTACCAAATAATGCACAATGGGGCAATAGTAAGGAGTGTACTTCATATGGCCTCTTATTCGGAGCTTCAGTGCCTAATAAACAGCTGTGGAGGAGTGAGGACTCTATTGACGGTAGCCCCAAATAAATAAGCTCCGTGAATAATACACACATGTGTGAGCGTCAGGAGACTATTTAATATGGACACTCATACAGAACCTCTTCGAATATTCCACATGTGTGGAATAATCACTAGTCTATTTTATATGGTGGTTCTTTTGGAGAGGCAAAAAATAACGCACACCTGTGGAGTAAAATGCAGTCTATTTCATAAGGCCACTCTTTCAGTGTTTTAGTGAATAACATGTATATCTGATAAGTCAGGAATCTCTTTCACATGGCCACTCGTTCTGGGCCTCTGTGAATAATACTGCTCTCAGAAACAGTCAAGGGTCTACTTCAAATGCCTACACATTCAGAGTCTCTGTAAGTAATGAACACCTGGGCAATACACCTGAGTCTTTTTTTCTATGCTCACTTAGTCAGAGTCTCATTCAATAATACACACCTGGGGAAAAATTTAGAGTCTACTTCATTTAGCCACTCATTTAGATCCTCAGTGAATAATCCACACCACGGTAATAGTTGAGCATTTTTATATGTCCACTCATTCTGTGCCTCCCTGAATAATACACACCAGGGGAATTCTCAGACTTTTTTTTCATATCACCACTCATTTAGAACATTATTGAATAATTCACAATGGAGCAAAGGTCAGGTGTTTATTTTGTATGGACTCTCATTCAAAGATTCAGTGAATAATAAACTTCTATGGAGTAATAAGTATGATGTTTAAGATAGCCATGACCTGACCTGACACCATAAAAACCCTAGAAGAAAATCTAGGCAAAACCATTCAGGACATAGGAGTAGGCAAGGACTTCATGAATAAAACACCAAAAGCATTGGCAACAAAAGCCAAAATAGACAAATGGGACCCAATCAAACTCCACAGCTTCTGCACGGCCAAAGAAACTGTCACTAGAGAGAATCAGCAACCATCAGAATGGGAAAAAATCTTTGCAGTTTACGCATCAGACAAAGGGCTGATATCCAGAATTTACAAAGAACTCAAACAGATTTACAGGAAAAAAACAAAGAAGCCTATTCAAAAATGGGCAAAGGATATGAACAGACACGTTACAGGAGAAGACATACATGAGGCCAACAAACATATGACAATATGCTCATCATCACAGTCATTAGAGAGATGGAAATCAAAACCACATTGAGATACCATCTCACGCCAGTTAGAATGGCGATCATTGAAAAATCTGGAGAGAGCAGATGTTGGAGAGGATGTGGAAAAATAGGAACACTCTTACACTGTTGGTGGGAGTGAAGATTGGTTCAGCCATTGTGGAGGACAGTGTGGCGATTTCTCAAGGACGTACAAATAGAAATCCCATTTGACCCGGCAATCCCATTACTGGGTATATATCCAAAGGACTATAAATCATTCTACTATATGGAAACATGCACACGAATGTTCATTGCAGCACTGTTTACAATAGCAAAGAACTGGAACCAACCCAAATGCCCAACGATGATAGACTGGACTGGGAAAATGTGGCACATATACACCATGGAATATTATGCAGCAATCAAAAATGATGAGTTTGTGTCCTTTTTAAGGACATGGATGAATCTGGAGAACATCATTCTCAGCAAACTGACACAAGAACAGAAAAAGAAATACCGCATATACTCACTCATAGGCGAGTGAGAAAAAAGAGAACACATGGACACAGAGAGGCGATCTACTATACACTGGGGTCTATTGAGGGGAATGGGGGAGGGACAGCGGGGGGGCTGGGGAGGGATAGCCTGGGGATGAATGCCAAGTGTGGTGAAGGGGAGGAAGGCAGCAAAACACACTGCCATGTGTGTCCCTATGCAACTATCTTGCACGTTCTGCACATGTACCCCAAAACCTATAATGCAATAAAAATTAAAAAAAAAAGATAGCCATGAATTAAGTGCCTTCCTGAATGATAGACACCTGTGTGGTATTCAGGAATCTATTTCATATGAAATGTAATTCTGTGTAACGCTGAGAAATACACAGAACCACTTCGAATATTTCACACGTGAAGGATAATCACTAGTCCATTTCATATGGTCCTTCATTTGGAGAGTCGAAAAATAACATGGGATAGGGGTGATACACACAGGAGCTTGGATGGTACACACAGGAGACAGTGGGTACACAAAGAGAGAAGAGGATACCAAGGAGAGAGGATACACACAGAAGACTAGGGGATACACAGAGGAGAGAGGAGGATACACACAAGAGAGCGGAGAATAAACAGAGGAGAACGAAATACACACAAGAGAGGAGGATACACACAGGAGACCGTGATAAATACAGGAGTAAGAAGGATAAACACCAGAAAGAGGAAGATACACACATAACAGGAGGAAACACACAGGAGAGAGTAGTGTACACACAGGAGAATAAAGGATACACACAGCAGAGAGGAGGATACACACAGGAGAGAGAGGATACACAGAGGAGAGAAAGAAATACACACAGGAGAGAGAAAGTATACACAAAAAAGGGAGAAGGTTACACATAGGAGAGGGGGATACACATGAGAGAGAGGGGGCACGAACTGGAGAGAGGGGGGATACACAGAGGAGAGAGAAGAAATACACACAAAAGAGAGGGTTGATATACAGAGGAGAGAAAAATGATAAACACAGGAGGAAGGAGGATACACACAGGAGAGAGAAAGGTACACGCAGGAGAGGGGAATACACCCAGGACTGAGGAGGATTCACACAGGAAAAAGAGGATACACACAGGAGACAGGAGAATACACACACACAAAAAGGGAAGAATACACACGGTAGACAGAAGGATACACACAGGAGAGTGATGATAAAAACAGGAGAGATAAGGGTTCACACAGGAGAATAGCAAACACACACGTGAGAGAGATGGATATACACACAGGAGAGAGGAGTATACACAGAGCAGAGAGGAGGATACACACAAGAGAGAGGACATACACACAGGAGTGAGAAAGATTCCCACAGCAGAGAAAGGAATGCACACAGGAGAGATGTGGATACACACAGAAGTGGGGTATACACATAAGAGAGGGACTACACACAGGAGAGAGGGGGGAAACACGGAGAATGGTAATCCACACAGAATAGTTGAGGGTACACAAAGGAGAGAGAAGGTACACACAGGAGAGAAGAGGATACACAATGAAAAAAGGGATACACACAGGAGAGTAGGCATTGAACAGAAGAGAGAGGAGGATACACCACGGAGAGAGGAGGATAAACACAGGAGACGGAGATACACAAAGGAGAGAAGGGCTTACACACAGAAGAGAGGGATACACAAAAGAGAAAAAGGGATAAACACAGGAAAGAGGAGGAAACACACAGGATAAGGGGATACACACAGGAGAGAGGAGCCTAGACACAGGAGAAAACAGGATACACACAGCAGAGAGGAAAATACACACAGGAGAGAGGAGATACACAAAGGAAAGAAGGGAATATGCACAGAAGAGAGAAGGGATACACACAGGATGGAGGGTGTTACACACAGGAGAACAGAGGGATACACACAGGAGAGAGAAGGGATACCCACAGGAGAGAGGAGGATGCACACAGGAGAGGGGAATACACACAGGAGAGAGGAGGATGCAAAAAAAGAGAGGAGGAGACACACAGGAGAAAGAAGTATACACGCAGGAGAGAGGAGGATAAACACAAAATACAGGGGGATACACACAAAAGAGAAGATACAGGCAGGATAGAGGAGGATACACACGAGAGAGAAAGATACACACAGGCGAGAGGAAAATACACAGAGAAGAGAGACGGACACACACAAGAGAATGGGGGAAAAACACAAAGAAGAGGGAGCTACAAACAAAGGGAGGGAAGTAAACACAGGAGAAAGAGGATACACACAGGAGAGAGGAGAATACACACAGGAGAAAGGAGGATACACAAAGCAGAGGGGAAACATACAGGAGAGACGGGGATACACACAGGAGAGAAAGATAGACACATAAGAGGGGGTATACACACAGGAGAGAAGGGGATACACACAGAAAAGAGGGGCTTACGCACAGGAGAGAGGAGGATTCACACAGGAGAGAGGGTGAATACACAAAAAAGAGAGGGGGATACACACAGGAGAGTGAAGCATACACACAGGAGAGTGAAGCATATACACAGGAGGGAGGGGAATACACACAGGAGAGAGGAGGATACACAGAGAGAAGAAAAGGATAAATACAAAAGAGAGGAGGATACACATTAAAAAAGAAGAATACAGATAGAAGACAAAGGATACACGCAGAAGATTGGAGAATACACAGAAGAGAGGAGGATGAAAACAGGAGAGGGGAGGATACACGCAGCAGAGAGGAGGATACACACAAGAGAGAGAAAAAATATACAGAGGAGAGAGGAGGATACACACAGGAGTGGCGTGATACACACAGGAGAGAGGAGGGTACACACAGTAGAAAGTAGAATACACACAGGAGAAAGGAGTATACACAAAGGAGAGGGGGATACACCGAGGAGAGAAAAGGATACAGAAATGCGAGAGGAGGATACACACAGGAAGGGGAATACTCACAGAAAAGAGGACCATAAACACAGGAGAGGGGGATACACACAAGAGAAAGAAAACTACACACAAAAAAGAGGAGGATACACACAGGACAGGGAGATCCACACAGGAGAGTGGAGCGTACACACAGGAGAGAGGGGATACATACAAGAGAGAGGAAGGTACAAACTGGAGAGAGGGAAGAGACACACAGGAGAGAGGATGGATACACACAGGAGAGAGGGGTGATACACACAGGAGAGAAAAAAGAAACACACAGAAGAGAGGGAGATACCCACAGGAGAAACGAAAATAAACACTGGTTAGAGAAAGATACACACAGGAGAGGGGGCTACACACAGGAGTGTAAAGGATACACACAGGGAAGAAGAAAATACACACAGCAGAGAGGAGGATACACACAAATGAGGGAAGGATACACACGGTAGACAGAAGGATACGCACAGGAGAGAAAAGAATACACACAGAAGCGGGGTGATACACACAGGAGAGATGAGGGTTCACATAGGAGAAAAGAGGATACATACAGGAGAGAGACGGATACACAAAGGAGAGAGGAGTATACACACAGCAGAGAGGAGGATACAAACAGTAGAGGAAGTATACACAGAGGAGTGAGGAAGATCCACACAGGAGAGAAGGGAATGCAAACAGGTGAGAGGTAGATACAGAGAGAAGTGGGGCATACACACGGCAGAGAAAATGATTTACACAGGAGAGAGGAAAACACACGCAGGAGAGAGGGGGATACACACAAGAGAGAGGGGAATACACACAGGAGAGAGAGGGGATACACACAGAGAGTGGTGATACACACAGGACAGTGGAGAGTATACACAGGAGAGAGGGGGTACACAAAGGAGAGAAGAGGATACACAAAGGAAAAAGGGATACACACAGGAGAGTAGGGAATAAACAGAGGAGAGAGGAGGATACACACAGGAGAGGGGAGGATAAACACAGGAGAGGAAGATACACAGAGGAGAGAGGGCCATACACACAAAAAAAGGTGATAAACACAGGAGAAAGGGGGATAAACACAGGAGAGAAAAGTATACCCACAGGAAAGGGTGATACACACAGGAGAGAGTGGCGTACACACAGAAGAGGAAAGGATACACACAGGAGAGAGGAGGAAACAAACAGGAGAGAGGGGATACACACAAAAGAGGAGGATACACACAGGAGAAAGGGGAAATACACACAGGAAAGAAAGGTGTTACAGAAAGGAGAGAAGGGGAAAACACACAAGAGAGGGGAGTGATAAACACAGTAGAGAGAAGGATACACACAAAAGAGAGGATGATACACACAAGAAAGAAAAGTATACACACAGGAACATACACAAAAGAGAGAGGGGGATACACACAACAGCATTGGATACATACAGGAGATAGGAAAATACACACAGGAGAGAGTGGGATACACACAAGATATGGGGATACAAACAAGAGGGGGATACACACAAAAGATAGGAAAATACACACAGCAGGGAGGGAAATACACGCAGGAGAGAAAAGGATACACACAGAGGAAAAAAATAAATACAAAAGAGAGGAGGATACACACAAAAGAGAGGAGGTTACGAATAGAAGAGAGGAGGATACATGCAGGAGATTGGAGGATACACAAAGGAGAGAGGAGGATACACACAGAAGAGAGGAGTATACACACAGAAAAGGGGCATATACACAGGAGAGAGGGAGATTCTCACAGGAGCTTTGGATACATACAGGAGACAGGGAAATACACAAAATAGAGAAGGAAATACACACAAAAGAGGTGGATTCACACAGGAGAGAGGGGGATTCACACAGAAGAAGGGATACAGAAAGAAGAGATGGAAATCCACACAGGAGAGAGAAAAGATACACACAGGAGAAAGGAGGATACACACGAAAGAGATGTGGATACACACAGGAGAGAAGAGGATACACACAAGAGAAAGGAGGATACACAAAAGAGAGAGGGTGATACACACAGGAGAGCGGGGATACACACAGTAGAGAGGGAATATACACACAGGATAGAGAAATATACACACAGAAAAAATGGGGATACCCACAGAAGAATAGAGGATACACAAAGAAGAGAGAAGGATACACACAGGAGAGAGGAGGATACACACAGGAGAGGGGGATTCACACAAGGGAGGGAGCATACATACATAAAATGGGGATAAACACAGTAGAAAAGGGGTACACACACAAGAGAGGCGGATACTCACAGGATAAGGTGATACAAACAGGAGACAGAAATTCACACAGGTGAGAGGAGGATACACACAGGAGGGAGGGGCATAAACACAGAAAAGTAGGGATACACAGAGGAGAGAGGGAGATACACAAAGGAGAAAGGAATAAACACAGGAGAGGGAAATACACACAGGAGCGAGGGGGATTCACACAGGAAAAAGGGAAATTCACAGAGGAAAGAAAAGGATACACAGTAGAGAGAATGATACACACAGGAGAGGGGGAATACACACAGTAGAGAGGAAGATACACACAGGAGAGAGGAGGATACAGAGAGGAGAAAGAAAGATACGCACAGAAGAGAAGGAGATACACACAGGAGTAGGGGATAAACACAGAAGAGAGTGGGTACACACAAAAGCGTTGGATACATGCAGGAGAGAGGAAAATACACACAGGAGAGAGGGGGATACACACAGGAGAGAGGAGTATACACAGGAGAGGGTGGGATACCCACAGAAGAGAGGGGAATACACACTAGAGAGGGGCATACACACAAGAGAGAGGGGGATACACACAAAAGAGAGAAAGATACTATAGGCAAGATGGCGTCATAGAAGCGACTCACGATTGCAGCTCTCAGTGAAGGCGCAGAGTGTGAGTCCTAGCCGCATTCTCGGATGGACCTCTTTTGCCCACAGAGCGTTGAAAGTCCCAGGTGTGGGAGAAACACGGGACGCTTGTACAGCCGGCTAGCACAGCCGGCTCGCAAGGCCGCTTTGGCCGGTGCCGCAGCGGGACCCAGCACGGAACTCACTGGTCTGGGTGCCCTGTTGAACCGGCAATCTGAGATTTGGAATGGCAGATATGCATGTCCATCTGATTGAACGGGACTTGGACAATGAGCCAGACCAGGAGTTTCCTGGGAAGCGTCATCTGAGCCGGGGCAGTGGGCAGTGGCACGGGAGATCACACAGATTCCACTGCCGTATCGGTAGGCTACTGGGGTGACAGTGAGAGAGTCGACATTTCAGCTTGCTGAGAGGAAGAGAGAGAGAGAGAGAGGACAGCCTCTGATGCAGGTAGTGAGGTGATCAGGCTCAGCACGTCTCACCCTCACGGAGAGAAGCAGGGCGGCAACTGGAGGTGCTGGGGGCTGAGAGTTTTGCTGCCGGCATCTAGGATGGTCAGCCGGGTGAGGGAGGGGCGTCCGCCATTACTGACGAAATCCGTCCCTACTGAAGTATCACCGAGGGCTGACGCAGCCTGCCGTTGCCGGGGCAACCTGCCATAACAGAGAGACTCCGCCAGGACGGGGGAGGGCTCCACAACAGAAGGGAGCCCAGCAGCAAAAGGGCAGACCCGCGCTAGCAGGTCAGAGCCCCGGCAGGCAAATAGTGAATAGATTGCCTCCTAGAGGGGCAGGACAGTGCAACATATACTCATAAAGAAAGCCCCAACTCCCTGAGACAGAACATCTAAGGGGAAAAAAAAGGGTGGCGTTTTATGAATTCTATTCCAGCAGACATAAACAACTTCCCAACAACGCTGAATGAACAACGGAGCTCACAGCTCAGCACTGGAGCTCCAATAAAGCACAGACTGTCTCCTCAAACAGCTCCCTGACACCTGTATATCAAAAGAGTCACCCGAAAAAAGGACTAATCAGACTGACATTTGGCGGGCATCAATCTGGAACAAAGACAGAAGAAGAAACTGGTATCATGCCTTACTGTTCCGTAGCTGCTACAGGTATACCCAAGACAAGCAGGGACTGGAGTGGACCTCAGCACTCATACAGTAGAGGGGCTAGACCATTAGAAGAAAAACTAAGTAACAGAAATACTTCATCATCAACAGTCTCAGCGTCCACACAGAGACCCAATTGAAAAATCAGCAACTACTAAAATGACAGGCGGATAAATGCATAAAGATGGAAAGAAACCAGCGCAAAAAGGAGGAAAACAACCGAAACCAAAACACCTCACCTCCTACAAAGGACCAAAACTCCTCACCAGCAAGGGAACAAAGCTGGACGGAGAATGAGTGTGACGAAATGACGGAATCAGACTTCAGAAAGTGGATATTGAGAAACTTCAGTGAGCTAAAAGAAAATGTTCTAAACCAGTGCAAAGAAACCAAGAACCTTGAAAAAAGATTTGAAAAAAGATTCGAGGAATTGATAACAAGAATGGACAACTTAGAGAGGAATATGAATGAATTGAAGGAGCTGAAAAACACAACACAAGAACTTCGTGAGGCATGCACAAGTTTCAACAGCCGAATTGACGAAGCAGAAGAAAGAATATCAGAAATTGAAGATCAACTCAATGAAATAAAACGTGAAACCAAGATTAAAGAAAAAAGCACAAAAAGGAATGAACAAAATATCCAAGAAATGTGGGACTATGGGAAGAGACCCAACCTACGTTTGATAGGTGTAACAGAATGTGATGAAGAGAATGAATCTAAGCTGGAAAACACTCTTCACGATATTATCCAGGAAAATTTCCCCAAGCTAGCAAGACAGGTCAATACTCAACTCCAGGAAATACAGAGAACACCACAGAGATACTGCGCAAGAAGAGCAACCCCAACGCACATAATTGTTAGATTCAGCAGGGTTGAAAAGAAGGAGAAAATACTAAGGGCAGCCAAAGAGAAAGGTCGGGTCACCCACAAAGGGAAGCCCATCAGACTCACAGCAGATCTCTCGGCAGACTCTACAAGCCAGAATAGAGTGGGGGCCAATATTCAACATCCTTAAAGAAAAGAACTTTCAACCCAGAATTTCATACCCAGCCAAACTGAGCTTCATAAGTGAAGGAAAAATAAAATCCTTCATGAACAAGCAAGTACTCAGGGATTTTGTCACCACTAGGCCTGCTTTACAAGAGCTTTAGAAAGAGGCATTACACATAGAAAGAAACAAACAGTACCAGCCATCCTAAAAGCATACCAAATGCTAAAGACAATCAACAAAATCAAGAATCTACATGAACCAACGGGCAAAACAGCCAGCTAGCATCAAAACGGCAGTATCAAATTTACACATAATAATTTTAACCCTAAAACTAAATGGGCTAAGTGCACCAATCAAAGGACACAGACTAGCAAATTGGATAAAAAACCAAAACCCATCGGTGTGCTGTATCCATAAAACACACCTCATACACAAAGATACACAAAGGCTCAAAATAAAAGGATGGAGGAAGATTTACCAAGCAAATTGAGATAAAAAAAGCAGGAGTTGCAATTCTCGTCTCTGATAAAATAGACTTTAAAGCAACAAAGATCCAAAGGGACAAATAAGGTCATTACATAATGGTAAAACGATCGATACAACAAGAAGAGCTAACGATTCTAAAAATATATGGACCCAATGTAGGAGTACCCAGATATATAAGGCAAGTGCTTAATGACTTACAAAGAGACTTAGACTCGCACACAATAATAGTGGGAGACTTGAACACTCCACTGTCAACAGCAAACAGATCAATCAGACAGAAAATTAACAAGGATATCCAGGACTTGAACTCAGACCTGGAACAAGCAAACCTGATAGACATTTACAGAACTCTCCACCCCAAATCCACACAATATACATTCTTCTCAGCACCACATCACACCTACTCTAAAATTGACCACATAATTGGAAGTAAAGTACTCCTCAGAAAATGCAAAACAACTGAAATCATAACAAACATTCTCTCAGACCATATTGAAATCAAGTTGGAACTCAGAATTCAGAAAATAACTCAGAACCGCACAGCTTCATGGAAACTGAATAACTGGCTCTTGAATGTTGATTGGATAAAGAATGAAATGAAGACAGAAATAAAGAAGTTCTTGGAAACCAACGAGAATGAAGACACAACGTACCAGAATCTCTGGGACACATTTAAAGCAGTCTGTCGAGCAAAATATATATCAATAAATGCCCACAGGAGAAGAGTGGAGAGATCCAAAATTGACACCCTATCGTTAAAATTGAAAGAGCTAGAGGAGCAAGATCACAAAAGCTCAAAACCAAGCCAAAGACAAGAAACAATTAAGATCAGAGCAGAACTGAAAAAGATAGAGACAAGAAAAACCCTTCTAAAAATCAATCAATCTAAGAGGTTGTTTTTCGAAAAGGTCAACAAAATAGACAGACCACTAGCCAGAATGATAAAAAAGAAAGAGAGAAAAACAAAATAGATGCAATAAAAAACAATAATGGGGAAATCACCACAGATTCCACAGAAATTCAAACCATCATCAGAGAATACTACAAACAACTCTATGCAGATAAACTAGTAAATCAGGAAGAAATGGATAAATTCCTGGACGCCTGTGTCCTTTCAAGCCTAAAGCAGGAGGAAGCTGAAACTATGGCTAGACCAATAACAAGGTCTGAAATTGAGGCAGCAATTAAGAGCCTACCACACAAGAAAATCCCAGGTCCAGGTGGGTTCACAGCTGAATTCTACCAGACACACAAAGAGGATCTGGAACCATTCCTTCTGAAACTATTCCAAATAATTCAAAAAGAGGGAACCCTTCCCAAATCATTTTATGAGACCAACATCATCCTGATACCAAAACCTGACAGAGACTCAACAGGAAAAGAGAACTTCAGGCCAATATCCATGATGAACATAAATGCAAAAGTCTTCGATAAAATACTGGCAAACTGATTGCAACAGCACATTAAAAAACTTATCCATCATGGCAGGAGGCAAGATGGCGTCGTAGAAGCGACTCAAGATTGCAGCTCTCAGTGACGGCGCAGATGGTAAGTCCTAGCCGCATTCTTGGATGGACATTTGTAGCCCACAGAGCGTTGAAAGTCCCACAGGACGCTAGTAAAATAAAGCCGGCTAATGCAGCTGGCTCACGTGGCTGCTTCAGCCAGCGCCACAGTGGGACCTGGCACGGAACTCACTGGTCTGGGTGCCCTTTTAAACCGGCAATCTGAGAGTTAGAAAGGCAGATTGTCGTGTCCATCTGATTGAATGGGACTTGGACAGTGAGCCAGACAAGGATTTTCCTGGGAGTTACCTGGGAAGCATGATCTGAGCCGGTGAAGTGGGCAGCGTCACAGGAGATCACACGGATCCCAGTGCCCTATCGGCAGGCTACTGGGGCGCCAGTGAGAGAGTCGACATTTCAGCTCGCAGAGAGGGAGAGAGAGAGAGAGAGGACAGACTCTGAGGCAGGGACCAGGGTGATCAGGCTCGGCGGGTCCCACCCTCACAGGGACAAGCAGGGCAGTGACTGGAGACGCTTGGGGCTGAGAGTTTTGCTGCCGGCATCTAGGATGGTGAAGCCCGGTGAGAAAGGGGTGTCCGCCATTGCTGACACAATCCGCCCCTATTGAAGTAACGCCCAGGGCTGACGCAGCCTGCCGTTGCCGAGGCAACCTGCCATAACAGAGAGACTCCCAGGAGAGGGGAGCTCTCCACAGAAGAAGGGAGCCCAGCAGCAACAGGACAGACCTGCGCTTGCAGGCCAGAGCCCCGGCAGGCAAATAGTGAATAGACTGCCACCTAGTGGGGCAGGACGGTGCAACAGATACTCATAAAGAAAGCCCCAACTCCATGAAACAGAGCATATAAGGGGGGGGGAAAGGGTGGTGTTTTATTAGTTCTATTGCAGCAGACATAAACAACCACCCAACAACCCTGAATGAACAACAGAGCTCACAGCTCAGCACTGGAGCTACTATAAAGCACAAAACGTCTCCTTAAGCAGCTCCCCGACCCCTGTATATCCAAAGAGTCACTGCAAAAAAGGACTAATCAGACTGACATTTGGCGGGCATCATTCTGGAACAGACAGCAGAAGAAGAAACTGGTATCATCCCTCACTGTTCCACAGCTGCTATAGGTATACTCCAGACAAACAGGGCCTGGAGTGTACCTCAGAACTCATACAGCAGAGGGGCTAGAACACTAGAAGGAAAACTAAGTAACAGAAATACTTCATCATCAACAATCTCAGTATCCACACAGAGACCCAATTGGAAAATCAGCAACTATTAAGACGACAGGCGGATAAATCCATAAGGATGGAAAGAAACCAGCGCAAAAAGGAAAAAAACACCCGAAACCAAAACACCTCACCTCCATCAAAGGACCAAAATTCCTCACAAGCAAGGGAACAAAGATGGATAGAAAATGAGTGTGACGAAATGACGGAATCAGACTTCAGAAAGTGGATAATGAGAAACTTCATTGAGCTAAAAGAACATGTGCTAAATCAGTGCAAAGAAACTAAGAACCTTGAAAGAGATTTGAAAAAAATTCGAGGAATTGATATCAAGAATGGACAACTTAGAGAGGAATATGAATGAATTGAAGGAGCTGAAAAACACAACACGAGAACTTTGTAAAGCATGCACAAGTTTCAACAGCCGAATTGACCAAGCAGAACAAAGAATAACAGAAATTGAAGATCAACTCAATGAAATAAAACGTGAAACCAAGATTAAAGAAGAAAGCACAAAAAGGAATGAACAAAATCTCCAAGAAATGTGGGACTATGTGAAGAGACCCAACCTACGTTTGATAGGTGTACCAGAATATGATGAAGAGAATGAATTTAAGCTGGAAAACACTCTTCAGTATATTATCCAGGAAAATTTCCCCAACCTAGCAAGACAGGTCAATACTCAACTCCAGGAAATACAGAGAACACCACAAAGATACTCCACAAGAAGAGCAACCGCAAGGCACATAATTGTTAGATTCACCGGGGTTGAAATGAAGGAGAAAATACTAAGGGCAGCCAGAGAGAAAGGTCGGGTCACTCACAAAGGGAAGCCCATCAGACTCACAGCAGATCTCTTGGCAGAGAATCTACAAGCCAGAAGAGAGTGGGGGCCAATATTCAACATGCTTAAAGAAAGAAACTTTCAACCCAGAATTTCATATCCAACCAAACTAAGCTTCATAAGTGAAGGAAAAATAAAATCCTTCATGAACAAGCAAGTATTCAGAGATTTTGTCACCACTAGACCTGCTTTACAAGAATTACTGAAAGAGGCACTACACATAGAAAGAAACAGCCAGTACCAGCCATCCTGAAAGCATACCAAATGCTAAAGACCATCAACAAAATGAAGAATCTACATGAATCAACAGGCAAAACAGCCAGCTAGCATCAAAATGACAGGATCAAATTCACACATAACAATATTAACCCTAAATGTAAATGGGCTAAATGCACCAATCAAAGGACACAGACTGGAAAATTAGATCAAAAACCAAAACTCATTGGTGTGCTGTATCCAGGAAACCCAGCTCACATGCAAAGATACACAAAGGCTCAAAATATAAGGATGGAGGAAGATTTACCAAGCAAATGGAGAGCAAAAAAAGCACAGTTGCAATTCTCGTCTCTGATAAAATAGACTTTAAAGCAACAAAGATCAAAAGGGACAAAGAAGGTCATTACATAATGGTAAAAGGATCAATACAACAAGAAGAGCTAACGATTCTAAATATATATGGACCCAATGTAGGAGCACCCAGATATATAAGGCAAGTTCTTAATGACTTACAAAGAGACTTAGACTCCCACACAATAATAATGGGAGACTTTAACACTCCACTGTCAATAGCAGACAGATCAACCAGACCGAAAATTAACAAGGATATCCAGGACCTGAACTAAGACCTGGAACAAGCAAACCTGATAGACATTTACAGAACTCTCCACCCCAAATGCACAGAATATACATTCTCCTCAGCACCACATCACACCTACTCCAAAATTGACCACATAATTGGAAGTAAAGTACTCCTCAGCAAATGCAAAACAACTGAAATCATAACAAACAGTCTCTCAGACCATAGTGCAATCAAGTTAGAACTCAGAATTCAGAAAATAACTCAGAACCGCAAAGCTTCATGGAAACTGAACAACTGGCTCTTGAATGTTGATTGGATAAACAATGAAATGAAGGCAGAAATAAAGAAGTCCTTTGAAATCAATGAAAATGAAGACACAACGTATCAGAATCTCTAGGACACATTTAAAGCAGTCTGTAGAGGAAAATATATAGCAATAAGTGCTCACAAGAGAAGAGTGGAGAGACCCAAAATTGACACCCTATCATCAAAATTGAAAGAGCTAGAGGAGCAAGACCAAAAAAGCTCAAAACCTAGCTGATGACAAGAAATAACTAAGATCACAGCAGAACTGAAGGAGATAGAGACAAGAAAACCCTTCAAAAAATCAATAAATCCAAGAGCTGGTTTTTTGAAAAGATCAACAAAAAAGACCACTAGCCAGACTGATAAAAAAGAAAAGAGAGAACAACCAAATAGATGCAATAAAAAATGATAATGGGGAAGTCACCACAGATTTCACAGAAATTCAAACCATCATCAGAGAATAATACAAATAACTCTATGCACATAAACTAGTAAATCAGGAAGAAATGGATAAATTCCTGGATGCCTGTGTCCTCCCAAGCCTAAATCAGGAAGAAGCCGAAACTATGAATAGACCAATAACAAGTTCTGAAGTTGAGACAGCAAATAAGAGCATACCACACAAAAAAAAGCCCAGGTCCAGATGGGTTCACAGCTGAATTTTACCAGACACACAAAATGGATCTGGCACCATTCCTTCTATAACTATTCCAAAGAATCCAAAAAGTGGGAACCCTTCCCGAATCATTCTATGAGACCAACATCATCCTGATACCAAAACCGGCAGAGACTCAAAAAGAAAAGAAAACTTCAGGCCAATATCAATGATGAACATAGATGCAAAATATTCAATAAAATACTGGCAAACCGATTACAACAGCACATTAAAAAACTTATTCATCATGATCAAGTAGGTTTCATCCCTGGGATGCAAGGCTGGTTCAACATACGCAAGTCAATAAATGTAATTCACCACATAAACAGAAGCAAAAACAAAAATGACATGATTATCTCAATTGACGCAGAGAAGGCATTTGACAATATTCAACCACCCTTTATGCTAAAAACCCTCAATAAACATGGTATTGATGGAACATATCTCAAAGTAATAAAAGATATTTACGACAAACCAACAGCCAATATCATACTGAATTGGCAAATACTGGAAGCATTCCCTTTGAAATTGGGCACTAGAAAAGGATGATCTCTCTCACCACTCCTATTCAACATAGTACTGGAAGTTCTAGCCAGAGCAATCAGGCAAGAAAAAGAAATCAATGGTATTCAAATAGGAAATGTGGAAGCCAAATTGTCTCTATTTGCAGACGACATGATAGTATACCTAGAAGACCCCATCACCTCAGCCCAAAAGCTCCTGAAACTGATAAGCAACTTTAGCAAAGTCTCAGGATATAAAATCAATGTTCAAAAATCACAAGCATTCCTATACACCAATAACAGACTTAAAGAGAAACAATTAAAAACGAACTGCTATTCACAATTGCTACAAAAAAAAAAATAAAATACCTAGGAATACAACTCACAAGGAATGTAAGGGACCTCTTTAAGGAAAACTACAAACAACTGTTCACGGAAATAAGAGAGGACACAAAAGGATGGAGAAACATTTCATGTTCGTGGTTAGGAAGAATCAATATCATGAAAATGGCTATAATGCCCAAAGTAATTTACACAGTCAATGCTATCCCCATCAAACTACCATGGAATTTCTTCACAGAACTGGAAAAAACCACCATGAATTTCATATGGAACCAAAAAAGAGCCCGCATAGCCAAGTCAATTCTAAGCAAAAAGAACACAGCGGGAGGCATCACACTACCAGACTTCAAACTATACTACAAGGTTACAGTAATCAAAAGAGCATGGTACTGGTACCAAAACGGAGATACAGACCAATGGAACAGAACAGGAGCATCAGAGGCCACACAGCATATCTACAACCACATTATCTCTGATAAACCCGACAAAAACAAGCAATGGGGAAAGGATTCCCTGTTTAATAAATGGTGTTGGGAAAACTGGCTAGCCATGTGCAGAAAGCAGAAACTGGACCCCTTCCTGACACCTTACACTAAAATTAACTCCAGATGGATTAAAGACTTAAATGTAAGACCTGACACCATAAATACCCTAGAAGAAAATCTAGGCAAAACCATTCAGGACACAGGAGTAGGCAAGGACTTCATGACCAAAACACCAAAAGCATTGGCAACAAAAGTCAAAATAGGCAAATGGGAACTAATCAAACTCCACAGCTTCTGCACGGCAAAAGAAACTGTCACTAGAGTGAATCGGCAACCATCAGAATCGGAAAAAAATCTTTGCAGTTTACACATCTGACAAAGGGCTGATATCCAGAATTTGCAAAGAACTCAAACAGATTTACAGGAAAAAAACAAACAAGCCCATTCAAAAATGGGCAAAGGATATGAACAGACACTTTACAAAAGAAGATATACATGAGGCCAACAAAAATATGAAAAAATGCTCATCATCACTGGTCATTAGAGAGATGCAAATCAAAACCACATTGAGATACCATCTCACACCAGTTAGAATGGCGATTATTAAAAAATCTGGAGACAGCAAATGCTGGAGACGATATGGAGAAAGAGAAACACTCTTACACTGTTGGTGGGAGTATAAATTAGTTCAACCATTGTGGAAGAGAGTGTGGCAATTCCTCAGGGACCCTGAAATAGAAATTCCATTTGACCCTGCAATCCCATTACTGGGTATATATCCAAAGGACTATAAATCGTTCTACTACAAGGACACATGCACACGAATGTTCATTGCAGCACTGTTTACAATAGCAAAGAACTGGAACCAACCCAAATGCCCAACGATGATAGACGGGACTGGGAAAATGTGGCACATATACACCATGGAATATTATGCAGCAATCAAAAATGATGAGTTTGTGTCCTTTGAAAGGACATGGATGAATCAGGAGAACATCATTCTCAGCAAACTGACACAAGAACAGAAAAAGAAATACGGCATATACTCACTCATAGGTGGGTGAAAAAATGAGAACACATGGACACAGAGAGGTGGTCTACTATACCCTGGGGTCTATTGGTGGGAATGGGGGAGGGATAGCGTGGGGGGCTGGGGAGGGATAGCCTGGGGATGAATGCCAAGTTCTGGTGAAGGGGAGGAAGGCAGCAAAACCCACTGCCATATGTGTACCTATGCAACTATCTTGCACGTTCTGCTCATGTACCCAAAAACTATAATGCAATAAAAATTAAAAATTAAAAAAAAAGCTTATCCATCATGATCAAGTAGGATTCATCCCGGGGATGCAAGGCTGGTTCAACATATGCAAGTCTATAAATGTGATTCACCACATAAACAGAAGCAAAAACAAAACCCACATGATTATCTCAATTGACGCAGAGTAAGCATTTGACAAAATTCAACAGACCTTTATGTTAAAAACCCTCAATAAACTTGGTATTGATGAAACATATCTCAAAGTAATAAAAGCTATTTACGACAAACCAACAGCAAATATTACACTTCTTGGGCAAAAACTGGAAGCATTCCCTTTGAAATCCGGCACTAGACAAGGATGCCCTCTCTCAACACTCCTATTCAATATAGTACTGGAACTTCTAGCCAGAGCCATCAGGCAAGAAAAATAAATAAAGTGTATTCAAATAGGAAAGGTGGAAGCCGAATTGTCTCTATATGCAGACGACATGACAGTATACCTAGAAGACCCGATCACCTCAGCCCAAAAGCTCCTGCAACTGATAAGCAAATTCAGGAAAGTCTCAGGATATAAAAATCAAGGTTCAAAAATCACAAGCATTCCTATACATCAATAAAAGACTTAAAGAGAACCAAATCAAGAATGAACTGCCATTCACAATTGCTACAAAGAAAATAAAATACCTCGGAATACAACTCACCAGGAACATAAGAGACCTCTTCAAGGAAAACTACAAACCACTGCTCAACTAATTAACAGAGGACACAAACAGATGGAGAAATATTCCATGTTCGTGGTTAGGAAGAATCAATATCTTGAAAATGGCTATACTACCCAAAGTAATTTACACAATCCATGTTATCCCCATCCAACTACCAGGGAATTTCTTCACAGAACCGGAAATCCACAATTAATTTCATATGGAACCAAAAAAGAGCCCGCATAGCCAAGTCAATTCTAAGAAAAAGAACACAGCGGGAGGCATCACACTACCAAACCCCAAACTATACTACAAGGCTACAGTAATCAAAACAGCATGGTACTGGTACCAAAACAGAGATATAGACCAATGGAACAGAACAGAAGCATCAGAGGAAACGCAACATATCTATAACCATATTATCTTTGATAAACCAGACAAAAACAAGCAATGAGGAAAGGATTCCCTATTTAATAAATGGTGTTGGGAAAACTGGCTAGCCATGTGCAGAAAGCAGAAACTTGACCCCTTCCTGACACCTTACACTAAAATTAACTCCAGATGGATTAAAGACATAAACGTAAGGCCTGACACCACAAAAATCCAGAAGAAAATCTAGGCAAAACCATTCAGGACATAGGAGTAGGCAAGGACTTCATGACCAAAACACCAAAAGCATTGGCAACAAAAGCCAAAATAGACAAATGAGACCTAATCAAACTCCACAGCTTCTGCACGGCAAAAGAAACAGTCACTAGAGTGAATCAGCAACCATCAGAATGGGAAAAAATCTTTGCAGTTTACCCATCTGACAAAGGGCGGATATCCAGAATTTACAAAGAACTTAAACAGATTTACAAGAAAAAACAAACAAGCCCATTCAAAAATGGGCCAAGGATATGAAGAGACACTTTACAAAAGAAGACATACATGAGGCCAACAAACCTATGAAAAAGTGCTCATCATCACTGGTCATTAGAGAGATGCAAATCAAAACCACATTGAGATACCATCTCACGCCAGTTAGAATGGCGATCATTAAAAATTCTGGAGACAGCAGATGCTGGAGAGGATGTAGAGAAATAGGAACACTCTTACACTGTTGGTGGGAGTGTAAATTAGTTTATCCATTGTGGAAGACAGTGTGGCGATTCCTCAGGGACCTAGAAATAGAAATTCCATTTGACCCAGCAATCCCATTACTGGGTATATATCCAAAGGACTATAAATCGTTCTACTATAAGGACACATGCACACGAATGTTCATTGCAGCACTCTTTACAATAGCAAAGAACTGGAACCAACCCAAATGCCCAACGATGATAGACTGGACTGGGAAAATGTGGCACATATACACCATGGAATATTATGCAGCAATCAAAAATGATGAATTTGTGTTCTTTGTAAGGACAAGGATGAATCTGGAGAACATCATTCTCAGCAAACTGACACAAGAACAGAAAAAGAAATACCGCATATACTCACTCACAAGTGGGTGAGAAAAATGAGAACACATGGACACAGAGAGGCAGTCTACTATACACAGGGGATTATTGGGGCGAATGGGGTATGAGCGCGGGGGGGGGCTGTAGAGGGATAGCCTGGGGATGAATGCAAAGTGTGAGTTAAGGGGAGAAAGCCAGCAAAACACACTGCCATGTGTGTACCTATGCAACTATCTTGCACGTTCTGCACATGTAACCCAAAACGTATAATGCAATAAAAATTAAAAAAAAAAAAGAGAGAGAGAAAGACACACAAAGGAGAGAAGAGGATACACGCAGGAAAGGGAAGTATACACAGGAGAAAATGGTATACACACAGGAGAGAGGAAGATACACAAAGGAGAGACGAATACAACAGGTGATAGGAGAATACCCAGAGGAGAGTGGGGCATACACACAGAAGAGGGGGGTTACACAAAGGAGAGAGGTGGATACACAAAGGAGAAAGGGATACATACAGGAGAAAGAAATACACACAAGAGCGAGGAGATTCACCCAGGAGAAAGGAGGATACACACAGGAAAGAGGAGGATACGCACAGAATAGAGGAGCATATACACAGGAGAGAGGGTGATAGACACAGGAGAAAGGAAGATACACACAGGATAGTGGGGCACACAAACATGAGGGTGGAAAATACACACAAAAGAGATGGGTATACACAGAGTGGTAGACGGATACACACAGGAGTGAGGAGGGTACACACTGGAGAGAGGAAGATACACACAGAAGAATAAAGGATACATACAGCAGAAGGAGATAAACACAAAAGAGAAGGGGATAGACACAGGAGAGAAGGATACACAGAAGAGCGAGTGGATACACAAAGGAGAGAGGGGGAGAAAACAGCAGAGGGTGATACATACAGAAGAGAGGGGCATAGACAGAGAAGAGGGGATAATAGACGCAGGAGAGAGGAAAATACACACAGGAAAGAGGGAGATACACACAGGAGAGAGAAAATATAAACACAGGAGAGAGAAGAATACATAAAGGAGACAGAAAAATACACAGAGGTGAAAGGAAGATACACACAGGAGAGAGAACGATACACACAGGAGAAAGGGGGATACAGACAGCAGAGAGGGCGATACACAACGGGGAGGGGGATATTCACAGGAGAGAGGAGTATACACACAGGAGAGAAGAGAATACACACAAGAGAGAGAAGGATACACACAGGTGAAGGGAGGATACAAACAGGAGAGAGGAGGATACACACAGAAGAGAGGGGAATAAACACAGAAAAGAGGAGGATGCACACAAGAGAGAGGAGGATACACACAAGATAGAAAAAGATACACACAAAGGAGGGAAGGATACACATAAGAGAGAAGGGGATACACACAGGAGACAGAGGGATACACACAGGTGGACGGGGACAAATACAGAAGAGAGGAGAATCCACACAGGAGAGAGGAGGATCCACACAGGACAGTGGAGGATACACAAAGGAGACAGGAGCATACACACAGGACAGGGGGATTCACACTAAAGAGGAAGATACACACAGAAAAGAGGAGGATACATACAGGGGATGGGGATACACACAGGAGAGAGGGGCATACACACAGAAGAGAGCAAGATACACACAAAATAGAGTAAAATACACACAGGAGAGAGGGAGTACACACAGGAGACGGAAGGATACACACAGGAGAAAAGAAGATAGACACGGGAAAGAACAAGATAAACACAGGAGAAAAAAGGATACACACAGGGGAAGCGGGGTACACACAGATGAGGAAAGGATACACACAAAAGAAGGGAGAATACACACAGGAGAGTGAAGGATTCCCACAGAAAAGAGGGGTATACACACAGGAGAAAGCGGATACACACAGGAGAGGGGTATACACAGAGTAGAGAGGAGAAAACAAACAGTAGAAGGAAATACACACAGGAGAGAAGAGAATACACACAAGAGAGAGAAGGATACACACAGGTGAAGGGAGGATACAAACAGGAGAGAGAGGAGGATACACACAGAATAGAAGAGGATAAACACAGGAGTGGGGGATACACAGAGAAGAGAGTGGGATACTCACAGAAATGGGGGATACACAGAGGAGAGTGTGAAATACAAACAGGAGAGAGGAAGAGAAACACAGGAGAGGGGGATACATATAGTAGAGAGGGGCATAGACAGAGGGGAGGGGAGGATACACGCAAAAAAGAGGAGGATACACAAAGGAGAGAGAGAATTACAAACAGGAGAGAAAAGAATACACACTGAAGAGAGGAGGATACACATAGGAGAGGGAGATACACACACAAGAGAGAAACATACACAAAAAAAGGAAAATACACACAGGAGAAAGTGGGATACACACAGGAGACAAAAGTACAGACACAGGAAATTGTTATACACACATGAGAGAGGGGCCTAAACATAGCAGAGAGGAGGAAACATACAAAGGAGTGAAGAAATACACATAAGAAAGAGAAGAATACACTCAGAGGAAAGTAGGATACATAAAGGCTAGAGAAAGAATACACAAAGGGGAGAGGAAGAATACTAACAAAAGAGAGGGTGATACACACCCGATAGTGGGGCATACACACAGAAGGGAGAAAACACACACTGGAAAGAGTAAGATACACACAGGAGGAGGAAGATACGCAAAGTAGAGAGGAAGATACACACACGTGAAAGAAAAATACACAAAGGAGAGAGACGGATACACACAGGAGAGAGAAGGATACACACAGGAGAGGGCAATACGCACAAGAGAGAGAATGATCCACACAAAAGAGAGGGAAATACACATAAAAAAGAGGGGTATACACACATGAGAGGGGTATACACAGAAGACAGGAGGATACACGCAGAAGAAAGGTGGATACACGCAGCACAGAGGAGGATACACGCAGAAAAGAGGAGAATACACACAAGAGAGAGAAAAACTCACACAGGAGAGAAGGGGGATACACACAAGAGAGAGAATGATACACACAAAAGACAAAAGGATACACACAGTAGAGAGGAGAATACACACAGGAGCGAGGGATACACACAGGTGAGAGGAGGATACATACAGGAGAGAGGGACGTACACACATAAAAGGGGGGATATGCAGAGAAGAAAGTGGGATAAACAAAGGAGAAGAGGATACACACAGGAGTGGGAAATACATAGAAAAGAGAGTGGGAAACTCACAGGAGTAGGAGATACACAGAGGAGAGGGTGGGATAAACACAGGAGAGAGGGGGATAAACACTGAAGAGAAGGATACATACAGGAGAGAGGGGCATAGACAGAGGAGAGTGGAGGATACACACAGGAGAGAAAAGGATACAAACTGGAGAGAGGAGAATACACATAGGAGAGGGAGATACACACAGGAGAGAGGGGTATACACACAAAAAAGGGGGATACACAAAGGAGAAAGGGGAATACACCCAGGAGACAGGAGTATACACACAAGAAAGTGTGATACACACGAGAGAGGGGCGTAAACACAGGAGAGAGGAGAATACACACAGGAGAGAGGAGGAAACAAACAGGAGAAAGGGGATATACACAAGAGAGAAGAATACACACAAGAGAAAGGGGTGATACACACAGGAAAGAAAGGTGTTACCCACAGAAGAGAGGGGAAAACACACAGAAAAGTGAAAGGATACACACAGGAGAGAAAAGGATACACACAGGAGAGAGGAGTATATTCACAGGAGAGGGGCATACACACAAGAGAGAGGGGGATACACACAGGAGAGTTTGATACATACGGGAGAAAGTTAAATACACACAGGAGAGGGATATACACACAGGAGAGTGGGATACACAGAGGAGAAAGGTTATACACAAAGGAGAGAGGGCATTACACACAGGAGAGAGGGCGGATACACACAGGAGAGAGAAAGATACACACAGGAGAGAGGACTGTACACACAGGAGAGGTTAATTACACACAGGAGATTGAAGGATACACACATGAGAGAGGGGGGATACACACAAGGAAAAGAAGGATACACACAGAAGAAAGTAGGATACATAAAGGCAAGAGAAAGAATACACACAGGGGAGAGGGAAGATACTAACAAGAAAGGGGGATACACACCCGAGAGTGGGGCATACACACAGAAGGGAGAGGCTACACACTGGAGAGAGTAAAATGCACACAGGAGGAGGAAGTTACGCAAAGTAGAGAGAAGGATACACACAGGAGAAAAAAGGATACACACAAGAGAGAGACGGATACACAAAAGAGAGAGGAGAATACACACAAGAGAGAGAAGGATCCACAGAGGAGAGAGGGAAATACACATAAGAGAGGGGTATACACACAGGAGAGAAAAGGATACAAGCAGGAAAAAGGAGGATAAACGCAGCACAGAGGAGGATACACGCAGGAGAGAGGGAAATATACGCAGGAGAGAGGGCAATATACACAGGAGAGAGAAAAATACACACAGAAGAGAAGGGGGATACGCACAACAGAGAGAATGATACACACAGAAGAGAAAAGAATACACAAAGTAGAGTGGAGAATACATAGAGAAGCGAGGGATACAAACAGATGAGAACACACAGGAGAGAGGGGCGTACACACAGAAAAGGGGGGACACAAAGAGAAGGGAGAGGGATAAACAAAGAAGAAAGGGATACACACAGGAGAGAAAAATACACACAGGGGCGAGGGGGATGCACACAGGAGTAAAGGAAATACACAAATAAAAGATGAGGATACACAGGAGAGAGAAAAATACACACAGGGGAGGGGGTATATACACAGGAGCGAGGAAGATACACACAGGAGAGAGGAAGATTCACACAGGAGAGAGGAGGATACACAGAGGAGAGAGGAAGATACACACAGGAAAGAGGAAGATACACAGAGAAGAAAGGAGGATACACACAGGAGAGGGCGAAACACACAAGAGAAAGGAGTTCCACACAGGAGAGAGGGGAATACACATAGGAGAGAGAGGAATACACACAGGAGAGTTGTATACACACAGGAGAGTGAAGAATACACCCAGAAGAGTGGAGGATACTCGTAGCACAGAAGAGGATACCCGCAGGAGAGAGGGGGATACACACAATAGAGTGAAAAATACACACAGGATTGAAGGGGATACACAAAAGAGAGAGAATGATACACACAGGAGAGAAAAGAATACCACAAAAGAGAGGAGGATACACACAGAAGAAAGGACGAAACAAACAGGAGAGAGGAGATACACACAAGAGAGAGGGGGATACACACAGGGGAAAGGGGTGATACACACAGGAAAGAAAGGTGTTACACAGGAGAGAGGAAGTAAACACACAAGAAAGCGGAGGGATACACGCAGGAGAGAAGGATACACGCAGGAGACAGGAGAATATACACAGGAGAGAGGAATATACACATAGGAGAAGCGCATACACACAGGAGAGAGGGGGATACACACAGGAAAGAGGGGTATACAGACAGGAGAGAGGGAAATACATATAGGAGAGAGGAAGATACACAAAATAGAGAGGAGGATACACGCAGGAGAGAGGAGTATACACAGGAGAGAGGTTAATACACAGAGGAGAGAGGGCGTAACACACAGGAGAGAGGGTGGATACACACAGGAGATAAAAGCATACACACAGGAGAGAGGAGGATACACACAAAAGAGAGGAGCATACACACAGGAGAGAGAATGATACGCACAGGAGAAACGGGAATTCAAAAAATAGAGAGAAGGATATACACAGGAGAGAGGGGGATACATACAGGATAGAGGGGTATACACACAGGTGAGGAAAATACACAAAAAAGAGGGGCATACACACAGGAGAGAGAAAAGATACACACAGGAGAGAGCAGGATACACACAAGAGAGAGAAGGATAAACACAGGAGAGAGAAGGGATACACAAAGTAAAGAAGAAGATACACACAGGAGAGAGGAAGAAAAAAAGAAAAGAGAGGAGGACACACACAGGAGGGTGAAGAATACACAGAGCAGAGAGGAGGATACACACAGTAGAGGGTGATACACAAAGAAGAGAGGGGCATACACAAAGGAGAAAGAAGGAAACACACAGGATGCAGAAGGATACACACAGGAGACAGGAAGATACACACAGGAGAAAGAAGGGATACCCATGGGAGAGAAGAAAATACACACAGGAGGAAGGCGAATACACACAGGAGACAAGAGGATACACACATAATAGAAAGGGATACACACAGGAGAGAGGAAGATACACACAACAGGGAGGATGATACTCACAGGAGAGAGGAGGATCCCCACAGGTGAAAGGAGGATACACTGACAAGAAAAAATGATACACACAGGAGAGGGGGGGTACACACAGGAGACAGTGGGATACACACAGTGGGAGGAAGATACACACAGGAGAGAGGAGGATACACACATTAGAGAGGAAGATACACACATGAAGGAGGAGAATACACATAATTGACAAAGGCATACACAAAGGAGAGGCTGATGCACAATAGAATAGATGGGGATACACACGGGAAAAAAGTATACACGCAGAAGAGGGGGATACACACAGGAGAGAGGGGTATACACACAAAAGAGAGGAGGATACAGAAAGGAGAGAGGAGGATACACACAGGGGAGAAAATGATACAAACAGGAGAGAAAAGAATACACACGTGAAAGGAGGATACCCACAGGAGAGAGGAAGATACACATAGGAGAGAGGAGAATACACTCAGGAGAGTCGGGATCAGAACAGGGGAGTGCGGCATACACAAATGGGGAGGAAAATACACACAGGAGAGAGGAGGATACACACAAGAGAGAGGAAAATACACACAAGCGAAAGGAGAATGCACACAGGAATGAGGGGGATAAACGCAAAAGAGGAAGGATAAACACAGCAGAGTGGAGGATACACACAGGAGAGAGTGGAATATACATAGGAAAGAGGAGGATACACAAGTGAGAGGGGAAGATATACAGAGGAGAGAAGAGAATACACAAAAGAGACAAAGGCATACACAAAGGAGAGGCTGATACACACAGGATAGAGTGGGAAACACACAGGAATAAAAGGATACACGCAGAAGAGTGGGATAAACACAGGAGAGAAGGGCATACACATAGAAGAGAGGAGAATATACACCGAATAGAGGAGGATACACACAATAGAGAGAAGGATACACACAGAAGAGAGGGTATACACACAAGAGAGAAGAAGGTACACACAGGAGTGAGGAAAATACACACAGGAGAGAGGAGTATACACACAAAAAAGAGGAGGATACAGAAAGGAGAGAGGAGGATGCACACAGGAGAGAAAATGATGCAAACAGAAAAGAGGAGGATACACACGTGAAAGAAGGATACACACAGGAGAGAGGGAAATACACTCAGAAGAGTGGGGGATACAAACAGGAGAGTGTGGCATACACAAAGGAAAAGGGGGATACACACAGGAGAGAGGAGGATACACACAAGAGAGAGGAAAATACACATAGGAGAAAAAAGAATACAGACAAGAATGAGGGGGATAAACGCAAAAAAGAAGAGGATAAACACAGCAGAGTGAAGGATACACACTGGAGAGAGGAGGATACACAGAGGAGAAAGGAGGATACAAAAATCAGAAGGGAAGCACACAGGAGAAAGGGGGATACACTCGGGCGAGAAGGAAACACAAAGGATTATGAAGAATACACACAGGAGATAGTGGGATACACACAAGAGAGAGGAGGTTACAGAAAGTAAAGAGAAGGATACACACAGAAGAGAAAATGATACAAACAGGACAGAGGAGGATACACACTTGAAAGGAGAATACACACAAGAGAGGAGGACACACA
The DNA here is from genome assembly GCA_031835075.1 of Saguinus oedipus. Taxonomy (NCBI): domain Eukaryota; kingdom Metazoa; phylum Chordata; class Mammalia; order Primates; family Cebidae; genus Saguinus; species Saguinus oedipus. The sequence goes on from CM063172.1 coordinate 32,121,676, forward strand.
CAGGTGAGAGGGGTATAGACTCAGGAGAGTGGGGGATACAAACAGGAGAGTGCGGAATCCACAAAGGGGGAGGGAGATACGCACAGGGGAGAGGAGGATACACACAAGAGAGAGGAAAATACACACAGGAGAAAAAAGGACACACACAGGAATGAGGGGGATAAACGCATAAGAGAGGAGGATAAACACAGCAGAGTGGAGGATACACACAGGAAAGAGTGTGATACACACAGAAGAAAGGGATACACACAGGAGAGAAGGGTATACACAGAGGAGAGAGGAGGGTAAACACAGGAGAGAGGAAGGATACACAGAGGAGGGAGGGGATACACACAGGAGAGTGGAACATACACATAGAAGAGAGGGGGATACACACAAAAAACTGGGGGATACCCACAGGGGGAGAAGGATAATGACAGGAGGGAGGAGGATACACGCAAAATAGAATAGGATACAGATAGAAGAGAGAAAAATACACGCAGGAGAGAGGAAAATTCACACAGGAGAGAGGAGGATACACACAGGTGAGAGGAGGATACACACAAAAAAAGAGGGAGATAAACACAGGAGAGAGGGTTATACACACAGAAGAGGAGTGATACACACAGGATAAAGAAGGGTACACAGGGGAGAGAGGAAGATACACAAAGGAGAAAAGAGGATACACAAAAAAAGTGGGGTATACACACATGAGAGATGGTGATATACCTAAAAGAGAGAAGAATACACACAGGAGAGAAAAGAAAACACACAGAAGAGGGGAATACACACAAGAGAAAGGAGGATACATACAGGAGAGAGGAGAATACACACAGGAGATGGGAATACACACAGGGAAGAGGGATGTACACACAGGAGAGAGGAGGGATACACACGGAGAGAGGGGAGATACACACAAGAGAGAAGGAAAATACATCCAAGAGAGAGGACGAATACACACAGAAGAGAGGAGGATACACATAGGAGAAAGCAGGATACACACAAGAGAGAGGAAGATACACAGGAGAGAGGAGTATACACAAAGGAGAGAGGAGGATACACGCAGGAGAGAGCAGGATACACACAGGAGAGAGGAGGGATACACACAGGAGAGGGTGATACACACTGAAGAGAGGAAGATACACACAGGAGAAAAAAGGATACGCACAGGAGAGTGAAAGATACACACAAAAGAGAGGGGAATACACACAGGATAGAGAAGGATACACATAGAAGAGTGGTGATACACACAGGAAAGAGGAGGGTACACACAGAAGAGAGGGGGATACACAAAAAAGAGAGGAGGATACACAAAAGAGAGGAGGATACACACAGGGAGAGGGGGATACACTGAAAAACAGGAAGATACACACAGGAGAGAGGAGGATAAACACGGTAGAGAAGGATATACACAGGAGAGAGGGGCATACACAGAGGGAAGGGAGATACACACAAGAGAAAGGGGGATAGTCACAGGAGAGAGGAGAATACACAAAGGAGAGGGGGATACACACTTGAGAACAGGGAGTACATACAGAAGAAAGGAGGATTCAAAAAGCAGAGAGGAGGATACACACTGGAGAGAGCGGATACACACAAGAGAGAGGGGGATACACACAGGAGAGTGGGGGATACACACAAGAAGGAGCGGGAATACACACAGGAGAGTGGGGGCATACACACTTGAGAGAGGAGGGATACACAAAAGAGGGAGAAGGATACACACAGAAGAGAGAAGGATACACACAGTAGAGAAAAAAATACACACAGAAGACGGGGATACACACAGGAGAGAGGAGGATACACACAGGATAGAGGAATTTACACACAAAAGAGAGCAGAATACACACAGGAGACAGAAGAATACACACAGGAGAGAGGGGGATATACACAGGAGAGTGGTGATATACACAGAAAGGAGGAGGGTACACACAGGAGAGAGGGGCATACACAGAGGAAAAATGGATAAACACAGGAGAAAGGGGGATACACACAGGGAAAAGGAGGATACACACAGGTAGGGGAAATACACAAAGAAAAAAGGGCATACACACAGGAGAGAGGAGGATGCACACAGGAGAGAGGAGGATACAAACAGGAGAGAGGTGATACACACAGGATAAAGAAGGTATACAAAGGATCCTTCACAGCCTCACTGAATATTACACACCTGTGATATAGACTGGAGTCCACTTTTTATGGCCACTCATTCAAAGAATCACTAAATAATGCACACCTGCTGAATAGTCAGATGTCTCTTTTTCTATGGCCACTCGTTAAGAGCCTCACTAAGTGTACACATCTGGGGAAATAGTCAGGATTTACCTTTATCCCCTCATTCACATTCTCACTAAATAAGGCATACCTGTGGAATAGACAGGAGACTTTTCTATGTGGCCTCTAATTCGGATTGTCACTGAATTATGTGGTTTAGTCAGGAGTCTATATCACGTAGACACATATTCAGAGCCTCAGTGAATAAGACAGGCCCCAGATATAGTAATTAATCTAATTTATATGGCAACATCTTCTGAGCCTCACTGTATAATACACACCTTGAAAATAATTTTGAGTGTATTTTCGATGAATATTCATTCAGAGCCTCGGTAAAAAATGTACACCTGTGGAGTAGCCAGGAGTCTATTTTATTAGGACACTCATTCATAGCCTCAGTGGATAATATGCACGTTTGGATTAGTCAGGGTTCCATTTTCATGGCCACTGACTCATAAGCTCAATGAAAATTGCACAAATGTAAAGTACTCAGCAGTCTATTTCATATAGACACTCATTCAGAGATTCAGTGAATAATACAACTATTTAAGATAGACAACATCTTGTTTCATACGGTCACACAAAAAGAGCCTCACTGAATAATACAAAACTGGAGAATAATTTGGAGTCTATTTTCGATGGACATTCATTCAGAGCCTCGGTAAATAATGCACACCTGTGGAGTAGCCAGGAGTCTATTTCATTTGAACACTCATTCATAGCCTCATTGGATAATATGCACGTGTGTATTAGTCAAGATTCCATTTTATATGGCCACATACTTGTAACCTCAGTGAAAAATGCACAAATGTAAAGTACTCAGCAGTCTATTTCATATAGACACTCATTCAGAGATTCATTGAATAATAAAAATATTTAAGTTAGACAGCATCCTATTTTTTATGGTTACACATAAAGAACCTCATTAAATATTATGCACGTGTGGATTATTCAGGATTCCATTTTATATGGCCACTGACTCGTAACTTCAGTGACAAATGCATAAATGTAAAGTACTCAGCAGTCTATTTTATATAGACACTAATTCAAAGATTCACTGAATAATACAAATATTTGAGATAGACAGCATGCTGTTTCATATGGTTAAACAAAATGAGCCTCACTGAGTAATGCACACCAGGGGAAGTGTTAGGAGTCTACTTTATATAGCATTTAATTTACGGAATCAGGCAATTAGGCACACGTGTGGAATAGACAGTAGTCTATTTTATATGGCCTCAAAATCAAAGTCTTTTCGAATACTGCACATGTGGAGAATCATCACTTGTCTGTTTCATATGGTGTTTCGTTTGGTGAATCAAAAACTTATGCACAACTGTGGAGTAAAATGGGATCTATTTCCGAAGTCCACTCTTTCAGTGTTTTAGTGAATAATATGTACATCTGTAAAGTAAGGAATCTCTTTCACATGGCCACTCGTTCAGGGCCACTGTGAAGAATACTCCCCTCAAAAATAGTCAAGTGTCTACTTTAAATGGCTACACATTCAGAGACTCTGTAGGTAATGAACACCTGGGAAATACACCTGAGTCTCCTTTTTTATGCCCACTTAGTCAGAGTCTCATTCAATAATACACACCTGGGGAAGAGTTAAGAGTCTACTTCATGTAGCCACTCATTTAGAGCCTCAGTGAGTAATGCACACCAGGGTAATAGTCGAGCATTTTTTATATGGCCACTCATTTTGTGTCTCAGGGAGTGATATACACATGAAGAATACTCAGGATTCAATTTGATACTACCATTCATTTAGAACATTATTGAATAATTCACAATAAAGCAATAGTCAGATGTCTATTTTATATGGTCTATCACTCAAAGTTTCAGTGAATAATAAACTTCTATGGAGTAATGAGGACGCTGTTTAAGATAGCCACGAATTAAGTGCCTTCCTGATTGATACACACCTGGGTAATAGCCTGGCGTCTATCTCATATGAACTCTAATTTTGTGTATCATTGAGTAATAGACACCTGGGGCAGTGTCATGAGTCTATTTGGTATGGACACTCAAACAGAACCTGTTTGCTTAATGCACACATGTATAATAATGAAGAGTCTATGTCATACAGTTACTCATTCAGACAAAGAGTGAATAATGCACATGTAAAGTAATTAGAAGTCTGATTCTTATGGACACTCTTTCACAGCCTCAATGAATATTACACACATGTGATATAGTCTGGAGTCTCTTTTTTATGGCCACCCATTCAGAGAAATGACTAAATAATGCACACCTGTGGAAGAGTCATAAGTCACTTTCCTATGGCCACTCGTTATGAGCCTCACTAAGTGTACACACCTGGGAAATAGGATTTCCCATTATCCCCTCATTCAGAGTCTCACTAAATAATGCACACCTGTGGAATAGTCAGGATACTCTTTCCTATGGCCACTCATTAAGAGCCTACCTAAGTGTACACACCTGGAGAAATAGTCAGGATTTACCTATATCCCTTCAATCAGAGTCTTACTAAATAATGCATGCCTGTGGAATAGTCAGGAGACTTTTTCATATGGCCTCTAATTCGGAGTGTCACTGAATAATGTGATGTAGCCAGGAGTCTATTTCATGTGACATATATTCAGAGCCACAGTGAATAAAACAGGCCCTTTATGTTGTAAGGAATCTAATTAATATGGCCACATCTTCTGACCTTCACTGAATAATCCACACCTGGAGAATAATTTGGAGTCTATTTTCGTTGGACATTCATTCAGAGCCTCGGTAAGTAATGTAAACCTGTGGAGTAGCCAGGAGTCTGTTTTATTAGGACACACATTCATAGCCTCAGTGGATAATATGAACGTGTGGATTAGTCTGGATTCCAATATGTATGGCCAATGACTCGTAACCTCAGTAAAAAATGCACAGATGTAAAGTATTCAGCAATCTATTTCATATAGACACTCATTCACAGATTCACTATATAATACAAATATTTAATAAAGCAGCATCCTGTTGCATATGGTCACACAAAATGAGCCTCACTGAGTAAGGCACACCTAGGGGAGGGTTAGGAGTCTACTTTATATAGCCTCTCATTTATAGCCTCAGGGAATAATGCAGACGTGTGGAATAGACACTAGACTATTTCATATGGCCACAAAATCAAAGCCTGAGTGAGTAATAAAGAACTTTGGAATAGTCACTTGTCTATTTTACATGCGGAAATATTTAGAGTCAGAGTCAATAATACAGGTCTGTGGACACGTCAGAAAACAATTTCATATGGCCAAAGTTTCAGAGTCTCAGTGAATAATACATACCTGAAAAATACTCAGGACGCTATTGAATTTGGCATCAATTTCAGAGCTTTCTTAAATTAGAAACACCTCTATTGAAGTCAGAATTCTATTTCCTATAGACACATATACAAAGCCTAACTGAATAACATACACCTTGGGAAAAGTTAAAATTCTATTTCGTGTAGCCACTCATTTAGAGCCGAATGTTAAAACGCACGCCTGTGAAGAATTCAGGAGGCTCTATTTTATGGCCACTCATTCAGAGCTTCACAGAATAATACAGACCTATGAAAACATCAAGAGTGTATTTCAAACGGCCACTTATTAAGAACCTCAGTGAGGAATCATATATATCTGGAAAGTACTTAGGATTATATTATATATAGGCACTTATTCAGAGACTCACTGAATAATGCACAGCTAAGGAATTGTCTGGAGACTATTGGATATGACTCTTTACTCAGCGACTCAGTGGACAATGCAGAACTGAAAAATAGTCAAGAGGATAGAGACAAGGGTTTATGTTATGTGGTCACTCGTTCAGAATCTCACTGAAGAATACACACCTTGGAAATAATCAGTGTCCAAGTCATGTGGACAATCAATCACAGCATTACCGAATAATGCACAATGGGGCAATAGTAAGGAGTCCATTTCATATGGCCTTTCATTCGAAGCCTCAGTGCATAATAAACAGCTGTGGAGTAATCAGGACACTATTTAAGGTAGCCCCAAATTAAGCAGCTCCGTGAATGATACACACGTGTGTCAGAATCAGGAGACAATTTGACATAGACACTCATACAGAACCTTTTTGAATACTGTACATGTGGGGAATAATCACTAGTCTGTTTCATATGGTGATTAGTTTGGAGAATCAAAAAATAACACACAACTGTTGAGTAAAATGGGTTCTATTTCATAAGGCCACACTTTCTGTGTTTTAGTGAATAATATGTATATCTGATAATTCATGAATCTCTTTCACGTGGCCACTCGTTCAGGGCCTCTGTGAAGTATACTCCCCTCAAAAATCGTCAAGGGTCTACTTCAAATGGCTACACATTCATAGTCTCTGTACATAATGAACACCTGGGCAATACACCTGAGTCTCATTTTTATGCCCACTTAATCAGAGACTCATTCAATAATACACAACAAAGGAAGATTTAAGAGTCTACTTCATGTAGCCACTCATTTAGATTCTCAGTTTATAATGCACACCAGGATAATAGTCGAGCATGTTTTATATGGCCACCCATTTTGTGCCTCACTGAGTGATATACACCTGAAGAATCCTCAGGATTCTATTTGTTACTACCACTTATTTAGAACCTTATTGAATAATTCACAATGGAGTAATAGTCAGGTGTCTATTTTATATGGTCTATCATTCAAAGATTCAGTGAATAGTAAACTTCTATGGAGTAATCAGGACGCTGTTTAACATAGCCACGAATTAAGTGTCTTGCTGAATAATATTCACCTGTTTGATAGTAGTCTATTTCATGTGAACTCTAATTTTGTGTATCGCTGAGTAATACACACCTGGGGCAGTGTCAGGAGTCTATTTGGTATGTACACTCAAAAAGAGCCTGTTTGATTAATGCACACATAGGTAATAATGAGGAGTCTATGTCATATGGCTAGTCATTCAGACAATCTGTGAATAATGAACATGTGGAGTAATTAGAAGTGTGTTTCATATGGCCCCTCTTTCACAGCCTCACTGAATATTACCCACTTTTGATATAGTCTGGAGTCTATTTTTTATGGCCACTCATTCAGAGAATTACTAAATAATGCACACCTGAGGAATAGTCAGACGTCTCTTTCCTATGGCCAATCATTAAGAGCCTCACTAAGTGTACACACCTGGAGCAAGAGTCAGGACGTACCTTTATCTCGTCATTCAGAGTCTCACTAAATAATGCACACCTGTGAAATAGTCAGGAGACTTTTTCATGTGGCCTCTAATTTGGAGTGTTACTAAATAATATGGTGTAGTCAGGAGTCTATTTTATGTAGACACATTTTCAGAGCTTCAGTGAATAAGCCAGACCCTTGATATAGTAAGGACTATTTCACCATATGAAACAGACAATAGATAGAGTCTAGGGTTTATGTTATGTGGTAACTCATTCAGAATCTCACTGAAGAATACACATCTTGGGAATAGTCAGTGTCCAACTTGGACACTATCTATTGTCTGTTTCATATGGTGATTAGTTTGGAGAATTCAAAAATAATGCACGCCTGTTGAGTAAAATGGGTTCTATTTCATAAGACCACTCTTTCAGTGTTTTAGTGAATAATATGTATATCTGATAAGTCAGGAACCTCTTCCAAATGGCCACTCGTTCAGGGCCTCTGGGAAGAATACTCCCCTCAAAAATAGTCAAGGGTCTACTTCAAATGGCTACACATTCAACGTCTCTGTACGCAATGAACACCAGGGCAATACACTTGAGTCTCTTTTTTATGCCCACTTACTCAGAGACTCATTCAATAATACACAACAAAGGAAGATTTAAGAGTCTACTTCATGTAGCCACTCATTTAGAGCCTAAGTGAATAATGCACACCAGGGTAATAGTCGAGCATTTTTTATATGGCCACTCATTTTGTTCCTCTCTGAGTGATATATACATGAAGAATCGTCAGAATTCTATTTGGTACTATTTGGAACAATAGTCAGGTGTCTATTTTATATGGTCTATCATTCAAAGTTTCAGTGAATAGTAAACTTCTATGGAGTAATCAGGACGCTGTTTAAGATAGCCACGAATTAAGTGCCTTCCTGATTGATACACACCTGGGTAATAGCCTGGCGTCTATCTCATATGAGCTCTAATTTTGTGTATCATTGAGTAATAGACACCTGGGGCAGTGTCATGAGTCTATTTGGTATGAACACTCAAACAGAACCTGTTTGCTTAATGCACACATTGACAATAATGAGGAGTCTATGTCATACGGCTACTCATTTAAACAAACAGTGAATAATGCCCATATGGAGTAATTAGAAGTCTGTTTCATATGGCCCCTCTTTCACAGCCTCACTGAAGATTTCACACTTGTGATATAGTCTGGAGTCTATATTTTATGGCCACTCTTTCAGAGAATCAGTGAATAATTCACACCTGTGGAATATTCAGATATCTCTTTCTTATGGCTACCTGTTGAGAGCCTCACTAAATGTACACACCTGGATAAATAGTCAGGATTTACTTGTGTCTCCTCATTCAGAGTCTCTGTAAATAATGCACACCTGTGGAATAGTCAGAAGACTTTTTCACTTGATATACTAAGGAATCTAAATGAAATGGAATCATATTCTGAGCCTCAGTGAATAATACACACCTGGGGAATAATTTGGAGTCTATTTTCGATGAACATATATTAAGAGCCTCGGAAAATGGTGTACACTTGTAGAGTAGCCAGGAGTCTCTTTCATTTGGACACATATTCATAGCCTCTGTGGATAATATGCACGTGTGGATTAGTCAGGATTCCATTTTATGTGGCCACTGACTCGTAACCTCAGTGAAAAATGCAAAAATGAAAAGTACTTAGCAGTCTATTTCATATAGACACTCATTCCGAGATTCAGTGAATAATAAAATTATTTGAAATAGACAGCCTCGTGTTTCAAATTGTCATACAAAAAGAACCTCACTGAGTGACACACACCTGGGGAAGTTTTAGGAATGTACTTTACATAGCCTCTCATTTACAGCCTAAGGGAATAATACACATGTGTGGAATAGTCACTAGTCTGTTTTATATGGCCACAAAATCAAAGACTGAGTCAGTAATACACAACTTTGGAATAGTCACTAGTCAATTAAATATGCACAAATATTTAGAGTCAGAGTCAATAATCCATGCCTGTAGACTAGTCAGGAAAGAATTTCATATGGCCAAAGTTTCAGGGTATCAGTGAATAATAAATACCTGAGGAATACTCTGGATGCTGTTAGATGTGGCATTTCTTCATAGGTTCATTGAGTAAGGAACACCTGTATTTTAGTCAGAATTCTATTTTATATAGCCACATACTCAGATCCTAACTGAATAACAGACACCTTGGGAAAGTCAGGATTCTGTTTTGTATTGCCACTCATTTACACCCGAATGTAAAATCTCACGCCTGAGTAGTATATAGGAATCTCTATTATATGGCCACTCATTTACAGCCTCACAGAACAATAAAGACGTATGGAAATTTCAGGAGTGTACTTGACATGGACACTTATTCAGTTCCTCAGTGAAGAATCATATATATCTGGAAAATACTCAGGATTCTATTATATATAGCCACTTATTAAGAGACTCACAGAATAATGCACACCTGGATAATAGACAGAAGTCTCTTTCCTATGGCTACCCGTTGAGAGCCTCACTAGATGTATACACCTGGAAAAATAGTCAGGATTTACTTGTATTTCTTCATTCAGAGTCTCACTAAATAATTCACACCTTTGGAATAGTGAGGAGACTTTTTCATGTGGCCTCTCATTCAATGTGTCATTGAAAAATGTGGTGTAGTCAGGAGACTCTTTCATGTAAACACATATTCAGAGCCTCAGTGCATAAGACAGACCCTTGATATAGTAAGAAATCTAATTAGTATGACCACATTTTCTGAGGCTCACTGAATAATACACACCTGGAGAATAACTTGTAGACTATTTTCGATGGACATTCATTCAGAGCCTCGAAAAATAATGCAGACCTGTGGAGTGGCCAGGAGTGTATTTCATTTGGAAACACATTCATAGCCTCAGTGGATAATATGCACGAGTGGATTAGTCAGGATTCCATTTTATATGGCCACTGACTCGTAACCTCAATGAATAATGCACAAATGTAAAGTACTCAGCAGTCTACTTCATATAGCCATTCATTCAGAGATTCACTGAATAATAAAAATATTTGAGACAGACAGCCTCCTGCTTCATATTGTCATAGAAAAAAAACCTCAGTGAGTGACACACACTTGGGTAAGTGATAGAAGTGTACTTTACATAGCCTCTCATTTACAGCCTAAGGGAAGAATGCTCACGTGTGGAATATACACTAGTCTATTTTATATGGCCACAAAATCAAAGTGTGAGTCAGTAATACACAACTTTGGAATAGTCACTAGTCTATTCCATATGCCCAAATATTTAGCGTCAGAGTCAATAATACATGCCTGCAGACTAGTCAGGTAAAAATTTCATATCGCCAAAGTTACAGAGCCTCAGTGAATAATAAATACCAGAGGAATACTCTGGACGATATTAAATGTGGCATTTCTTCAGAGGTTCATTGAGTAAAGAACTCCTGTATTGTAGTCAGAATTCTTCTTTTTTTTAATTTTTATTGCATTATAGGTTTTCGGGTACATGTGCAGAATGTGCAAGATAGTTGCATAGGTACACACATGGCAGTGTGTTTTGCTGCCCTCCTCCCATTCACCCACACTTGGTATTCATCCCCAGGCTATCCCCCCCAGACCCCCGCTGTCCCTCCCCCATTTTCCCCAACAGTCCCTGATGTATAGTAGACCGCCTCTCTGTGTCCGTGTGTTCTCATTTTTCTCACCCACCTATGAGTGAGTATATGCAGCATTACTTTTTCTGTTCTTGTGTCAGTTTGCTGAGAATGATGTTCTCCAGATTCATCCATGTCCTTACAAAGGACACAAACTCATCATTTTTGATTGCTGCATAATATTCCATGGTGTATATGTGCCACATTTTCCCAGTCCAGTCTATCATCGATGGGCATTTGGGTTGGTTCAAGGTCTTTGCTATTGTAAACAGTGCTGCAATGAACATTCGTGTGCCTGTGTAATAATAGTAGAACGATTTATAGTCTTTTTGATAGATACCGAGTAATGGGATTGCTGGGTCAAATGGAATTTCTGTTTCTAGGTCCCTGAGGAATCGCCACACTGTCTTTCACAATGGTTGAACTAATTTACACTCCCACCAACAGTGTAAGAGTGTTCCTATTTCTCCACGTCCTCTCCAGCACCTGCTGTCTTTAGATTTTTTAATGATCACCATTCTAACTGGTGTGAGATGATATCTCAATGTGGTTTTCATTTGCATCTCTCTAATGACCAATGATGATGAGCACTTTTTCATATGTTTGTTGGCCTCATGTATGTCTTCTTTTGTAAAGTTTCTGTTCATATCCTTTGCCCATTTTTGAATGCGCTTGTTTGTTTTTCTTCTGTAAATCTGTTTGAGTTCTTTGTAAATTCTGGATATCAGCCCTTTGTCAGATGTGTAAACTGCAAAGATTTTTTCCCATTCTGATGGTTGTCGATTCACTCTAGTGACTGTTTCTTTTGCCGTGCAGAAGCTGTTGAGTTGGATTAGGTCCCATTTGTCTATTTTGGCTTTTGTTGCCAATGCTTTTGGTGTTTTGTTCATGAAGCCCTTGCCTACTCCTATGTCCTGAATGGTTTTGCCTAGATTTTGTTCTAGGGTTTTTATGGTGTCAGGTCTTACATTTAAGTCTTTAATCCATCTGGAGTTAATTTTAGTGTAAGGTGTCAGAAAGAAGTCCAGTTTCTGCTTTCTGCACATGGCTAGCCAGTTTTCCCAACACCATTTATTAAATAGGGAATCCTTTCCCCATTGCCTGTTTTTGTCTGGTTTATCAAAGATAACATGGTTGTAGATATGTTGTGTTGCCTCCAATGTTTCTGTTCTGTTACATTGGTCTATATCTCTGTTTTGGTACCAGTACCATGCTGTTTTGATTACTGTAGGCTTGTAGTATAGTTTGAAGTCTGGTAGCGTGATGCCTCCTGCTGTGTTCTTTTTGCTTAGAACTGACTTGGCTATGCGGGCTTTTTTTTGGTTCCATATGAAACTCTTGGTGGATTTTTCCAGTTTTGTGAAGTAATGCATGGTAGTTTGATGGGGATAGCATTGAATGTGTAAATTACTTTGGGCAGGATAGCCATTTTCACAATATTGATTCTTCCTAACCATGAACATAGAATGTTTCTCCATCTGTTTGTGTCCTCTCTTATTTCGTTGAGCAGATGTTTGTAGTTTACCTTAAAGAGGTCCCTTACATTCCTAGTGAGTTGTATTCCTAGGGTATTTTATTTTCTTTGTAGCAATTGTGAATGGCAGTTCGTTCTTGATTAGGTTCCCTTTAAGTCTGTTATTGGTGTATAGGAATGCTTGTGATTTTTGCACATTGATTTTATATCCTGAGACGTTGCTGAAGTTGCTTATCAGTTGCAGGAGCTTTTGGGCTGAGGTGATGGGGTCTTGTAGGTATACTATCATGTCGTCTGCAAATAGAGACAATTTGGCTTCCACCTTTCCTATTTGAATACCCTTTATTTCTTTTTCTTGCCCGATTTCTCTGGCTAGAACTTCCAGTACTATGTTGAATAGGAGTGGTGAGAGAGGGCATCCTTGTCTATTGCCCAATTTCAAAGGGAATGCTTCCAGTTTTTGCCCATTAAGTATGATATTGGCTTATGTTTGTCATAAATCGCTTTTATTACTTTGAGATATGTTCCATCAATACCAAGTTTATTGAGGGTTTTTAGCATAAAGGGCTGTTGAATTTTGTCAAATGCCTTCTCTGCATCAATTGAGATAATCATGTGGTTTTTGTTTTTGCTTCTGTTTATGTGGTGAATTACATTTATAGACTTGCGTATGTTGAACCAGCCTTGCATCCCCGGGATGAATCCTACTTGATCATGATGGATAAGTTTTTTAATGTGCTGTTGCAATCGGTTTGCCAGTATTTTATTGAAGATTGTTGCATCTATGTTCATCATGGATATTGGCCTGAAGTTTTCTTTTCTTGTTGAGTCTCTGCCGGGTTTTGGTATCAGGATGATGTTGGTCTCATAAAATGATTTGGGAAGGGTTCCCTCTTTTTGAATTATTTGGAATAGTTTCAGAATGAATGGTACCAGATCGTCTTTGTGTGTCTGGTAGAATTCAGCTGTGAACCCATCTGGACCTGGGCTTTTTTTGTGTGTGGTAGGCTCTTAATTGCTGCCTCAACTTCAGACCTTGTTATTTGTCTATTCATAGTTTCAGCTTCCTCCTGGTTTAGGCTTGGGAGGACACAGGCGTCCAGGAATTTATCCATTTCTTCCTGATTTACTAGTTTATGTGCATACAGTTGTTTTTAGTATTCTCTGATGATCGTTTGAATTTCTGTGGAATCTGTGGTGATTTCCCCTTTATCGTTTTTTATTGCATCTATTTGGTTGTTCTCACTTTTCTTTTTTATCAGTCTGGCTAGTGGTCTGTCTATTTTGTTGGTCTTTTCAGAAAACCAGCTTTCAGATTTGTTGATTTTTTGAAGGGTTTTTCCTGACTCTATCTCCTTCAGTTCTGCTCTGATCTTAGTTATTTCTTGTCTTCAGCTAGGTTTTGAGCTTTTTTGATCTTGCTCCTCTAGCTCTTTCAATTTTGACGATAGGGTGTCAAATTTGGATCTCTCCACTCTTCTCATGTGGGCACTTATTGCTATATAATTTGCTCTACAGACTGCTTTAAATGTGTCCCAGAGATTCTGGTACGTTGTGTCTTCATTCTCGTTGGTTTCCAAGAACTTCTTTATTTCTGCCTTCATTTTATTCTTTATTCAATCAACATTGAAGAGCCAGTTTTTCAGTTTCCATGAAGCTGTGCGGTTCTGAGTTATTTTCTGAATTCTGAGTTCCAACTTGATTTCCCTATGGTCTGAGAGACTGTTTGTTATGATTTCAGTTGTTTTGCATTTGCTGAGGAGTGCTTTACTTGCAATTATGTGTTCAATTTTAGAGTATGTGTGATGTGGTGCTGAGAAGAATGTATACTGTGTTGATTTGGGGTGGAGAGTTCTGTAAATGTCTATCAGGTTTGCTTGTTCCAGGTCTGAGTTCAAGTCCTGAATATCCTTGTTTATTTTCTCTCTGGTTGATCTGTCGGCTATTGAAAGTAGAGTGTTAAAGTCTCCCGCTGTTATTTTGTGGGAGTCTAAGTCTCTTTGTAAGTCATTAAGAACTTGCCTTATATATCTGGGTGCTCCTACATTGGGTCCATATATATTTAGAATCGTTAGCTCTTCTGGTTGTATCAATCATTTTTCCATTATATAATGACCTTCTTTGTTCCTTTTGATCTTTGTTGCTTTAAAGTCTATTTTATCAGAGATGAGAATTGCAACTCCTGCTTTTTTTTTTTTTTTTGCTCCCCATTTGCTTGGTAAATCTTCCTCCATCTTTTTATTTTGAGCCTTTGTGTATCTTTGCCTGTGAAGTGGGTTTCCTGGATACAGCACACTGATGGGTTTTGGTTTTTTATCCAATTTGCCAGTCTGTGTCTTCTGATTGGTGCATTTAACCCATTTACATTTAGGGTTAATATTGTTATGTGTGAATTTGATACTGCCATTTTGATGCTAGCTGGCTGTTTTCCTGATGGTTCATGTACATTCTTCATTTTGTTGATGGTCTTTAGCATTTTGAATGCTTTTCGGATGGCTGGTACTGGTTGTTTCTTTCTATGTGTAGTGCCTCTTTCAGGAGCTCTTGTAAAGCAGGCCTAGTGGTGACAAAATCTCTGAGTACTTGCTTGTTCATGAAGGATTTTATTTTTCCTTCACGTATGAAGCTCAGTTTCGCTGGATATGAAATTCTAGTTTGAGAGTTCTTTTCTTTAAGGATGTTGAATATTGGCCCCCACTTTCGTCTGGCTTGTAGAATCTCTGCCAACACATCTTCTGTGAGTCTGATGGGCTTCCCTTTGTGGGTGACCCGACCTTTCTCTCTGGCTGTTCTTACTATTTTCCCCTTGATTTCAACCCTGGTGAATCTGATGATTATGTGCCTTGGGATTGCTCTTCTTGTGCAGTATCTTTGTAGTGTTCTCTGTATTTCCTGGAGTTGAGTATTGACCTGTCTTGCTAGGTTGGGGAAATTTTCCTTGATAATATCGTGAAGAGTGTTTTCCAGCTTGGATTCATTCTCTTCATCACATTCTGGTACACCTATCAAATTTAGGTTGGGTCTCTTCACATAGTCGCACATGTCTTGGAGATTTTGTTCATTTTTTTTGTACTTTTTTCTTTAATCTTGGTTTCTCGTTTTATTTCATTGAGTTGATCTTCAACTTCTGATATTCTTTCTTCTGCTTGGTTAATTCGGCTGTTGAAACTTGTGCATGCTTCGTGAAGTTCCCATGATGTGTTTTTCAGCTCCTTCAATTTATTCATATTCCTCTCTAAGTTGTCCATTCTTGTTATCAATTACTAGAATCTTTTTTCAAATCTTTGTTCATGGTTCTTAGTTTCTTTGCACTGGTTTAGAACATGTTCTTTTAGCTCACTGAAGTTTCTCATTTTCCACTTTCTGAAGTCTCATTCCGTCATTTCATCCCACTCATTTTCCGTCCAGCTTTGTTCCCTTGCTGGTAAGGAGTTTTGGTTCTTTTTAGGAGGTTAGGTGTTTTGGTTTCGGGTGTTTTCCTCCTTTTTTCGCTGGTTTCTTCCCATCTTTATGGATTTATCCGCCTGTCGTCTTAGTAGTTGCTGATTTTTCAATTGGGTCTCTGTGTGGACGCTGAGATTGTTGATGATGAAGTATTTCTGTTACTTAGTTTTCCTTCTAGTGGTCTAGCCCCTCTGCTTTATGAGTGCTGACGTCCACTCCAGGCCCTGCTTCTCTGGGGTATACTTGTAGCAGCTGTGGAACAGTGAGGGATAATACCAGTTTCTTCTTCTTCTGTCTTTGTTCCAGAATGATGCCCTTCAAATGTCAGTCTTACTAGTCCTTTTTTGGGGTGACTCTTTGGATATCCAGGGGTCAGGGAGCTGATTGGGGAGACAGTCTGTGATTTATAGGAGCTCCAGTGCTGAGCTGTGAGCTCCGTCGTTCATTCAGGTTTGTTGGGAGGTTGTTTATTTCTGCTGCAATAGAACTCATAAAACACCACCCTTTTATCCCCCCCTTAGATGCTCTCTCTCAGGGAGTTGGGACTTTCTTTATGAGTATCTGTTGCACTGTCCTGCTCCACTAGGAGGCAGTCTATTCACTACTTGCCTGCCAGGGCTTTGACCTGCTAGTGCGGGTCCACCCTGTTGCTGCTGGGCTCTGTTCTGCTGTGGAGCATTCCCCCCTCCTGGCAGAGTCTCTCTGTTATGGCAGGTTGCCTCGGCAACTGCAGGCTGTGTCAACCCTGGGTGGTTCTTCAGTAGGGGTGGATTACGTCAGTAATGGTGGACGCCCCTCCCTCACCGGGCTGCACCGTCCTACATGCTGGCAGCAAAACTCTCAGCCCCAAGCACCTCCAGTCGCCACCCTGCTTGTCCCCGTGAAGCTGGGACCCGCTGAGCCCAATCACCCAGCTCCCTGCCTTAGAGTCCGTCCTCTCTCTCTCTCTCTTCCTCTCAGCAAGCTGAAAAGTCGACTCTCACTGGGGTCCCAGTAGCCTGCCGATAGGGCACTGGGATCTGTGTGATCTCTCCTGCCACTGCTCGCTGCAGCAGCTCAGATCACACTTCCCAGGAAAGTTCTGGTCTGGCTCATTGTACAAGTCCCCTTCAATCAGATGTACATGCTAATCTGCCCTTCCAAATCTTAGATTTCCGGTTTAACCGGGCACCCAGACCAGTGAGTGCCATGCCGTGTCCTGCGGCGGCGCCGGCCGAAGCGGCCAGGCGAGCCGTCTGTTCTAGCGTCCCGTGTCTCTCCCACACCTGGGACTTTCAACGCTCTGTGGGCAAATGGTCCATCCGAGGATACGGCTAGGACTCACCCTCTGCGCCTTCACTGAGAGCTGCAATCCTGAGTGGCTTCTATGATGCCATCTTTCGAGTCCGCCCTGAGTCTTTTTTTTTTTTATACCCACATAGTCAGAGTCTCATTCAGTAATGCCCACCTGGGGAAGAGTTAAGAGTCTACTTCACGAAGCCACTCATTTCGATCCTCAGTGAATAATTCACACCAGGGTAATAGTCGAGCATTTTTTATATGGCCACTCATTCTGTGCCTCCCTGAATGATGCACACCAGGGGAATTCTCAGGATTCTATTTCATACTACCACTCATTTAGCACCTTATGGAATAATTCACAATGGAGCAATAGTCAGGTGTCTATTTTGTATGGCCTCCATTCAGAATGTCAGTGAATAATGAGGTACTATGGAGTAATCAGGACACTGTTCAAGACAGCCATGATTTAAGTGCCTTCCTGAATGACACACACCTGAGTGGTAGTCAGGAGTCTATTTCATATGAACTCCAAATTTGTGTATCACTGAGTAATACACAGCTGGGGGAGTTTCGGGAGTCTATTTGGTATGGACACTCATACAAATCTTGTTGAAATAATGCACACTTGGAGAATAATGAGGTGTCTATGTCATACTGCTACTCATTCAGACAAACAGTGAATAACGCACATATGGAGTCATTAGAATTTTGTTTCATATGGCACCTCTTTTCATCCTCACTGACTATTGCCCACTTGTGATATAGTCTGGAGTCTATATTTTATGGCCACTCATTCAGAGAATCACAAATAATTCACACCTGCGGAATAATCAGATATCTCTTTCCTATGGCTTCTCATTGAGAGCCTCACTAAATGTACACACCTGGATAAATAGTCAGGAATTACTTGTATCTCCTCATTCAGAGTCTCACTGAATAATGCACACCTGAAGATGGCGTCATAGAGGCGACTCAGGACTGCAGCTCTCAGTGAAGGCGCAGAGGGTGAGTCCTAGCCACATTGCCGTACAGACGTTTTTTGCCCACAGAACTTTGAAAGTTTCAGGTGTGGAAGAGACATGGGATGCTAGCTCTAGCGCAGCTGGCTAGTGGGGCCAGTTCGGCCGGTGCTGCATTGCAGTGGCACCCGCCACAAAACTCACTGGTCCGGGTGCCCTGTTCAACAGGCAATCTGAGATGTGGAAGGGCAGATTGGCATGTCCATCTGATTGAACGGGACTTGGACAATGAGCCAGACCAGGAGATTCCTGGGAAATGTGATCTGAGCCGGTGCAGTGGGCAGCAGCCCAGGAGATTGCACGGAGCCCAGTGCCCTCTCAGAAGGTTACTGGGGCGCCAGTGAGAGAGTCAACTGTTCAGCTTGGGGAGAGGAAGAGAGAGAGAGAGAGGACGGACTCTGAGGCAGCAAGCTGGGGCATCAGGCTTACCTGGTCCCACCCTCACGGGGAAAAGCAGCGCGGCCTTTGGAGTCACTCTGGGCTGAGAGTTTTGCTGCCGGCATCTAGGATGGTGCAGCCAGGTGGGGGAGGGTCGTCTGCCACTACAGATGCATTCCACCCCTCCTGAAGCGCCGCCCAGGATTGACGCAGCCTGCTGTTGCCGAGGCAACCTACCATAACAGAGAGACTCCACCAGCAGGGCGGAGCGTGCCATAGAAGCAAAAGGGCGGACCCGTGCTTGCTGGGCGGAGCCCCAACAGGCAAATAGTTAATAGACTGCCTCCTAGCTTTGCAGGACAGTACAACAGATACTCAGAAAGAAAACTGCACTTCCCTGAGACAGAGCATCTAAGGGGGAAAAAACGGGGGGGTTATGAGTTCTGTTGCAGCAGACATAAAAACATCCTCCCAACAACCTTGAAGGAACAACGGAGCTCACAGCACAACACTAGTGCTCCTATAAAGCACAGGCTATCTCCTCAAGCAGCTCCCTGAACCCTGTATATCCAAAGAGTAACCTCAAAAAAGGACTAATCAGACTTACATTTGGCGGGCATTATTCTGGAATAAACTGGTAGCATCCCTCACTGTTTCGCAGCTACTACAGATGTACCCCAGAAAAGCAGGGCCTGGAGTGGACCTCAGCACTCATACAGCAGAGGGGCTAGACCACTAGAAGAAAAACTAAGTAACAGAAATACATCATCATCAACAATCTGGGCGTCCACACAGAGACCCAATTGAAAATTCAGCATCTACTAAGATGACAGGTGGATAAATCCATAAAGATGGAAAGAAACCAGCGCAAGAAAAAGAAAACACCCGAAACCAAAACACTTCACCTCCTACAAAAGACCAAAACTCCTCACCAGCAAGGGAACAAAGCTGGACAGAGAATGAGTGTGACAAAATGATGGAATCAGACTTCAGAAAATGGATAATGAGAAACTTCAGTGAGCTAAAAGAACATGTTCTAAACCAGTGCAAAGAAACTAAGAACCTTCAAAAATGATTCAAGAAAATGATAACAAGAATGGACAACTTAGAGAGGAATATGAATGAATTGAAGGAGCTGAAAAACACAACACGAGAACTTCGCAAAGCATGCACAAGTTTCAACAGCTGAATTAACCAAGCAGAAGAAAGAATATTAGAAGTCGAAGATCAACTCAATGAAATAAAACGAGAAACCAAGATTAAATAAAAAACTGCAAAAAGGAATGAACAAAATTTCCAAGAAATGTGGGACTATGTGAAGAGAACAAACCTACGTTTGATAGGTGTACCAGAATGTGATGAAGAGAATAAATCGAAGCTGGAAAACACTCTTCAGGATATTATCCAGGAAAATTTTCCCAATCTAGCAAGACAGGTCAATACTCAACTCCAGGAAGTACAGAGAACACCGCAGAGATACTCTGCAAGAAGAGCAACCCCAAGGAACATAATCGTCAGATTCACCAGGATTGAAATGAAGGAGAAAATACAAGGGCAGCCAGAGAGAAAGTTCGGGTCACCCAAAAACGGAAGCTCATCAGACTCACCGCAGATCTCTTGGCAGAGACTCTATAAGCCAGAAGACAGTGGGGGCAAATATTCAACATCCTTAAAGAAAAGAACTTTCAAACCAGAATTTCATATCCAGCCAAACTGAGCTTCATAAGTGAAGGAAAAATAAAATTCTACATGAACAAACAAGTACTCAGAGATTTTGTCACCACTAGGCCTGCTTTAGAAGAGCTCCTGAAAGAGGCACGACACATAGAAAGAAACAACCAGTACCAGCCATCCGAAAAGCATTCCAAATGCTAAACAGCATCAACGAAATGAAAAAACTACATGAACCAATAAGCAAAACAGCCACCTAGCATCAAAATGGCAGTATCTAACTCACGCATAACAATATTAACACTAAATATAAATGTGCTAAATGCACCAATCAAAAGACACAGACTGGCAAATTGGATAAAAAACCAAAACACATTGGTATGCTGTATCCAGGAAACCCACCTCACACGGAAGGATACACAAAGGCTCAAAATAAAGGGATGGAAGAAGATTTACCAAGCAAATAAAGAGCAAAATAAGCAGGAGTTGCAATTCTCGTCTCTGATAAAATAGACTTTAAAGTAACAAAGATCAAAAAGGACAAAGAATGTACATTACATAATGGTAAAAGGATCGATACGACAAGAAGAGCTAATGATTCTAAACATATATGAACCCAATACAAGAGCACCCAGATATATAAGGCAAGTTCTCAATGACTTAAAAGGAGACCTAGACTCCCACACAATAATAGTGGCAGATTTTAACACTCCACTGTCAATAGCAGACAGATCAACCAGACAGAAGATTAACACGGATATTCAGGACTTGAAATCAGACCTGGAACAAGCAAACCTGATAGACATTTACAGAACTCTCCACCCCAAATCCACACACTACACAATCTCCTCAGCACCACATCACACCTACTCCAAAATTGACCACATAATTGGAAGTAAAGCACTCCTCAGCAAATGAAAAACAACTGAAATCATAACAAACAGTCTCTCAGACCATAGTGCAATCAAGTTGAAACTCAGAAGTCAGAAAATAACTCAGAACCGCACAGCTACATGGAAACTGAAAAACTGGCTCTTAAATGTTGATTGGATAAACAATGAAATGAAGGCAGAAATAAAGAAGTTCTTCAAAACCAATGAGAACGAAGACACAACGTACCAGAATCTCTGGGACACATTTAAAGCAGTCTGTAGAGGAAAATATATAGCAATAAGTGCCCGCATGAGAAGAGTGGAAAGATCCACAATTGACTCCCTATCATCAAAATATAAAGATCTAAAAGAGCAAGATCAAAATTCTCAAAACCCAGCCGAAGACAAGAATTAACTAACATCAGAGCAGAACTGAAGGACATAGAGACAAGAAAAACCCTTCAAAAAATCAATAAATCAAAGAGCTTGTTTTTTTGAAAAGATTAACAAAATAGACAGACCACTAGCCAGACTGGTAAAAAAAGAATAGAGAGAGCAACCAAATAGATGCAATAAAAAACGATAATGGGGACATCACCACAGATTCCACAGAAATTCCAACCATCATCAGAGAATACTACAAACAACTCTATGCACATAAACTAGTACACCAGGAAGAAATGGATAAATTCCTGGATGTCTGTGTCCTCCCAAGCCTAAACCAGGAGGAAGCCAAAACTTGTTATTGACTAGACCAATAACAAGGTCTGAAGTTGGGGCAGCAATTAAGAACCTGCCACACAAAAAAAGCCCTGGTCCAGATGGGTTCACAGCTGAATTCTTCCAGGCACACAAAAAGGATCTGGTACCATTCCTTATGAAACTATTCCAAATAAATCAAAAAGAGGGAACCCTTCCCAAATCATTTTCTAAGATCAACATCATCCTGACACCAAAACCCGGCAGAGATTCAACAAGAAAGGAAAACTTCAGGCCAATATCAATGATGAACATAGATGCAAAAATCTTCAATAAAATACTGGCAAACCGATTGCAACAGCACATTAAAAAACTTATCCATCACTGTTTACAATAGCAAAGACCTGGAACCAACCCAAATGCCCAACGACGATAGACTGGTCTGGGAAAATGTGGCACATATACACCATGGAATATTATGCAGCAATCAAAAATGATGAGTTTGTGTCCTTTGTAAGGACATGGATGAATCTGGAGAACATCATTCTCAGCAAACTGACACAAGAACAGAAAAAGAAATACCGCATATACTCACTCATATGTGGGTGAGAAAAATGAGAACACATGGACACAGAGAGGTGGTCTACTATACACTGGGGTCTATTGGGGAAATGGGGGAGGGGCAGCGTGGGGGGGCTGGGGAGGGATAGCCTGGGGATGAATACCAAGTGTGGGTGAAGGGGAGGAAGGCAGCAATACACACTGTCTTATGTGTACCTATGCAACTATCTTGCACGTTCTGCACATGTACCCCAAAACCTATAATGCAATAAAAATTAAAAAAAAAAAAACTTATCCATCATAATCAAGTAGGATTCATCCCGGGGATGCAAGGCTGGTTCAACATACGCAAGTCTATTAATGTAATTCACCACATAAACAGAAGCAAAAACAAAAACCACATGATTATCTCAATTGACGCAGAGAATGCATTTGACAAAATTCAACAGCCCTTTATGCTAAAAACCCTCAATAAACTTGGTATTGATGGAACATATCTCAAAGTAATAAAAGCGATTTATGACAAACCAACAGCCAATATCATACTTAATGGGCAAAACCTGGAAGTATTCCCTTTGAAATCCAGCACGAAACATGGATGCCCTCTCTCACCACTCCTATTCAACATAGTACTGGAATTCTAGACAGAGCAATCAGGCAAGGAAAAGAAATAAAGCGTATTCAAATAGGCAAGGTGGAAGCCAAATTGTCTCTATTTGCAGACAACATGTTAGTATACCTAGCAGACACCATCACCTCATCCCAAAAGCTCCTGAAACTGATAAGCAACTTCAGTAAAATCTCAGGATATAAAATCAATGTGCAAAAATTACAAGAATTCTTATACACCAATAACATCCTTAAAGAGATCCAAATCAAGAATGAACTGCCATTCAAAATTGCTACCAAAAAAAATACCTAGGAATACAACTCACAAGGAACGTAAGGGACCTATTTAAGGAAAACTACAAACCACGTCTCAACGAAATAAGAGAGGACACAAAAATCTTTAGAAACATTCCATATTCGTGCTTAGTAAGAATCAATATCGTGAAAATGGCTATACTGCCCAAAGTAATTTACACAATCAATGCTATCCCCATGAAACTATTATTGAATTTCTTCACAGAACTGGAGAAAACCACCATGAGCTTCATATGGAACCAAAAGAGAGCCCGCATAGCCAAGTCAATTCTAAGCAAAAAGAACACAGCGGGAGGCATCACACTACCAGACTTCAAACTATACTTCAAGGCTACAGTAATCAAAACAGCATGGTACTGGTTCCAAAAAGGAGATATAGACCAATGAAAAAAAACAGAGGCATCGGAGGCAACACAACATATCTACAACCATATAATCTTTGATAAACATGACAAGAAGAAGCAAGGGGGAAGGATTTCCTGTTTAAGAAATGGTGTTGGAAAAACAGGCTACCCATGTGCAGAAAGCAGAAACTGGACCCCTTCCTGACACCTTACACTAAAATTAACTCCAGATGGATTAAGAACTTAAACGTAAGACCTGACACCATAAAAAACCTAGAAGAAAATCTAGACAAAACCATTCAGGACATAGGAATATGCAAGGACTTCATGAACAAAACACCAAAAGCATTGGCAACAAAAGCCAAAATAGACAAATGGGACCTAATCAAACCCCGCAGCTTCTGCACAGCAAAAGAAACAGTCACTAGAGTAAATCGGCAACCATCAGAATGGGAAAAAAATCTTCGCAGTTTATGCATCTGACACAGGGCTGATATCCAGAATTTACAAAGAACTCAAACAGATTTACAGAAAAAAAAACAAACAAGCCCATTCAAAAATGGGCAAAGGATATGAACAGACACTTTACAAAAAAGACATGCATGAGGCCAACAAACACATAAAATATGCTCATCATCACTGGTCATTAGAGAAATGCAAATCAAAACCACATTGAGATACCATCTCACACCAGTTAGAATGGCAATCATTAAAAAATCGGGAGACAACAGGTGCTGGAGAGAATGTGGAGAAATAGGAACACTCTTACACTGTTGATTGGGAGTGTAAATTAGTTCAAGCATTGTGGAAGATAGTGTGGCGATTCCTCAAGAACCTAGAAATAGAAATCCCATTTGACCCTGCAATCCTATTACTGGGTATCTATCCAAAAGTCTATAAATCATTCTACTATAAGGACACATGCACACGAATGTTCATTGCAGCACTGTTTACAATAGCAAAGACCTGGAACCAACCCAAATGCCCATCGATAATAAACTGGACTGGGAAAATGTGGCACATATATACCATGGAATATTATGCAGCAATCAAAAATGATGAGTTTGTGTCATTTGTAAGGAAATGGATGAATCTGGAGAACATCATTTTCAGCAAACTGACACAAGAACAAAAAAACGAAATACTGCATATTCTCACTCATAGGCAGGTGAGAAAAATGAGATCACATAGACACAGGGAGGGGGTCTACTACATACTGGGGACTATTGGCGGAATGGGGGAAGGACAGTGGGGGGCTGGAGAGGGATAGCCTGGGGAAAAAATGACAAGTGTGGGTGAAGAAGAGAAAGGCAGCAGAACACACTGCCATGTGTGTACCTATGCAACTAACTTGCACTTTCTGCACATTTACCCCAAAACCCATAATGCAATAAAAAATTAAAAAAAGGAAGAAAGCAATAAACACGTATTAGGAATAAAAAAAATAATGCACACCTGTGGAATAGTCAGGAGACTTTTTTTGTGGCCTTTCATTGAATGTATTATTGAAAAATATGCTGTAGTCAGGACACTCTTTCATGTAGACACATATTCAGAGCCTCAGAGCATAAGACAGACCCTTGATATAGTAAGAAATCTAATTAGTATGGCCACATATTCTCATGCTCACTGAAGTATACAACCTGGAGAATAATTTGGAATCAATTTTTGATGGACATTCATTCAGAGCCTCGGTAAATAATGCAGACCTTTGGAGTAGCCAGGAGTTTATTCCATTTGGAAACACATTCATAGCCTTAGTGCATAATATGCATGTGTGGATTAGTCAGGATTACATCTGATATGACTACTGACTCGTAAACTCAATGAATAATGCACAAATGTAAAGTACTCAGCAGTTTATTTTATTTAGCCACTCATAGAGAGATTCACTGAATAATAAAATTATTTGAGATAGACTACCTCTTGTTTCATCTGGTCATACAAAAAGAGCCTCACTGAGTGACACACACCTGGAAAAGTTTTAGAAGTGTGCTTTACATAGCCTCTCATTTGCAGCCTAAGAGAATAATGCACACGTGTGGAATAGACACTATTCTATTTTATATGGCCACAAAACCAAGCCTGAGTCAGTAATACACAACTTTGGAATAGTCACTAGTCTATTCTATATACCCAAATATTTAGAGTCAGAGTCAATGATACACGCCTGTAGACTAGTCAAGAAACAATTTTATATAGCCAAAGTTTCAGAGCCTCAGTGAATAATAAATACCTGAGGAAAACTCTGGACGCTATTACATATGCCATTTCTTCAGAGAATCATTGAGTAAAGAACTCCTGTATTGTAGTCAGAATTCTATTTCATATAGCCACATACTCAGAGCCTAACTGAATAACAGACACCTTGGGAAAGTCAGGATTCTATTTCATATAGCCACTCATTTACAACCGAATGTAAAACCTCACGCCTGAATAGTATATAGGAGTATCTATTTTATGGCCACTTATTCAAGGCCTCAAAGAATAACGCAGACGTATGAAAATGTCAGGAGTGTATTTGACATGGCCACTTATTCAGTTCCTCAGTGAAGATTCATATATATCTGGAAAATACTCAGGATTCTATTATATATAGCCACTTATTAAGAGACTCACTAAATAATGCACACCTGGAGAACTCTCTAGAGACTATTTGTTATGAACATTCACCCAGCGACTCAGTGGAAAATGCAGAGCTGAGAAATAGTCAAGAGGACATAGGAGTCTATTTTATGTGGTCTTTCAATCAGAAACTGATTAAAGAATATACACCTTGGGAATAGTCAGAGTCCAAGTCATATGGCCACTCAATCACAGCATTAACGAATAATGCACAATGGAGCAATAGTAAAGAGTCTCTGTCATATGTCCTCTCATTCAGAGCTTCATTGCATAATAAACAGCTGTGGAAAAGTGAGGACCCTATTGATAGTAGCCCCAAATAAAGCAGCTCCGTGAATGATACACACATGTGTGACAGTCAGGAGACTATTTGATATGGACACTCATACAGAACCTCTTCGAATATTGCACATGTGGGGAATAATTACTAGTCTATTTCACATGGCGGTTCGTTTGGAGAGTCAAAAAATAACGCGCACCTGTGGAGTAAAATGCGGTCTATTTCATAAGGCCACTCTTTCAGTGTTTTAGTGTATAACATGTATATCTGATAAGTCAGGATTCTCTTTCACATGGCCACTCGTTCCGGGCCTCGGTGAATAATACTCCCCTCAGAAACAGTCAAGGGTCTACTTCAAATGCGTACACATTCAGAGTCTCTGTAAGTAATGAACCCAGGGGCAATACACCTGAGTCTCTTTTTTTATGCCCACTTAATCAGAGTCTCATTCAGTAATACACACCTGGGGAAGAGTTAAGAGTCTACTTCATGAAGCCACTGATTTCGATCCTCAGTGAATAATTTACACCAGGGTAATATTCGAGCATTTTTTATATGGCCACTCATTCTGTGCCTCCCTGAATGATACACACCTGGGGAATTCTCAGGATTCTATTTCATACTACCACTCATTTGGAACCCTATTGAATAATTCACAATGGAGCAATAGTCTGTTGTTTCTTTTGTATGGCCTCTGATTCAGAGTCTCAGTGAATGATGAACTTCTATGGAGTAATCAGGATATGGTTTAAGATAGCCATGAATTAAGTGCCTTCCTGAATGACACACACCTGGGTGGTAGTCAAAAGTCTATTTCATATGAACTCTAATTTTGTGTAACGCTGAGTAATACCCAAAACCACTTCGAATATTGCACATGTGAAGAATAATTACTAGTCCATTTCATATGGTCGTTTCTTTGGAGAGTCAAAAAATAACATGGGCGAGATGTGATAAACACAGGAGAGTGGAGGGTACACACAGGAGACAGTTGGTACACAAAGGAGAGTAGAGGATACACAAAGGAGAGGGGGATATACACAGGAGAGTAAGGGATACACAGAGTAGAGAGGAGGATACACAAAAGAGAAAGGAGGATAAACACAGGAGAAAGAAATACACACAGGATAAAAGGGCATACACACAGGACCGGGTGATAAACACAGGAGAAAGAAGAATAAACAGAAGAGAGAGGAAGATACAAAAAGAACAGGGGGAAACACACAAAAGAGAAAAGTGTACAGACAGGAGAATAAAGGATACACACAGCAGAGAGGAGAATACAAACAGGAGAGAGGAGATACACAGAGGAGAGTGGGAAATACCCACAGGACAGAAAAAGTATACACACAAAAGGGAGGTGGTTACACAAAGGAGAGAGGGGATACAAACAGGAGAGAGGGGTACACAAACTGAAGGTAGGGGGGATACACACAGGAGAGAGGAAAAATACACACAAAAGGGAGGGTTGATATACCCAGGAGAGAAAAATGATACACACAGGAGAGAGGATGATACACACAGAATAAAGGAGGATACACACTGGAGAGAGAAAGGTACACACAGGAGAGGGTGATACACAAAGGAGTGAGGAGAATTCACACAGAAAAAAAAGGGATACACAGGAGACAGGAGGATACACATAAAATAGGGAAGGATACAAAAGGTAGACATACGAATACACACAGGAGAGAGAAGGATACAAATAAAAGAGTGGTGATAAAAACAGGAGATATGAGGGTTCACACAGGAGAATAGAGGATACACACATGAGAGAGATGGATACACACAAAAGAGAGGAGTATACACACAGCAGAGAGGAGGATACACAAAAAAGAGAGGGAATACACAATGGAGTGAGAAAGATCCACACATGAAAGAAGGGAATGAACACAGGAGAGAGGTGGATAAACACAGAAGTGGGATATAGGAGGGGAGGAGGCAAGATGGCGTCATAGAGGCGACTCAGGATTGTAGCTCTCGGTGAAGGCGCAGAGGGTGAGTCCTAGCCACATTCGCGGATGGACCTTTTATGTCCACAGAGTGTTGAATGTCCCAGGTGTGGGAGAGACACTGGACCCTAATGCAGCCAGCTAACGCAGCCAGCTCCCGCCGCCTCTTCGGCCGGCGCCGCAGCAGGACCCAGTGCGGAACTCACTGGTCTGGGTGCCCTGTTAAACCGGCAATCTGAGATTTGGAAGGGCAGATTGCCATGTCCATCTGATTGAACGGGACTTGGACAATGAGCCAGACCAGGAGTTTCCTGGGAAGCGTGATCTGAGCCGGGGTAGTGGGCAGTGGCACGGGAGATTGCACGGATCCCAGTTCCCTATTGACAGGCTCCTGGGGCGCCAGTGAGAGAGTCGACCTTTCAGCTTGGGGAGAGGAAGAGAGAGAGAGAGGACGGACTCTGAGGCAGGGAGCTGGGTGATCGGGCTCAGCGGGTCCCAGGCTCACGAGGACAAACAGGGCGGTGACTGGAGGCGCTTGGGGCTGAGAGTTTTGCTGCCGGCATCTAGGACGGTGCAGCCCGGTGAGGGAGGGGCGCCCACCATCTCTGACGCAGTGCACCCCCACTGAAGTACCGCACAGGTTTGACGCAGCCTGCCGTTGCCCAGGCAACCTGCCATAACAGAGAGACTCCGCCAGGCAGCAACAGGGCAGACCGCGCTAGCAGGTCAGAGCCCCGGCAGGCAAATAGTGAATAGACTGCCACCTAGTGGGGCAGGACAGTGCAACAGAAACTCATAAAGAAAGCCCCAACTCCCTGAGACAGAGCATCTAAGGGTGAAAAAAAAGGGTGGTGTTTTATGAGTTCTATTGCAGCAGACATAAACAACCTCCCAACAACACTGAACGAACAACGGAGCTCACAGCTCAGCACTGGAGCTCCTATAAAGCACAGACTGTCTCCTCAAGCAGCTCCCTGACCCCTGTATATCCAAGGAGTCACCCCAGAAAAGGACTAATCAGACTGCCATTTGGCTGGCATCATTCTGGAACAAGGGCAGCAGAAAAAGAAACTGATATCATCCCTCACTGTTCCGCAGTTGCTGCAGGTATACCGCAGACAAACAGGGCTTGGAGTGGATCTCAGCACTCATACAGCAGAGAGGATAGACCATTAGAGGGAAAACTAATTAACAGAAATACTTCATCATCAACAATCTCAGCGTCCACACAGAGACCCAATTGAAACACCAGCAACTACTAAGACGACAGGCGGATAAATCCATAAAGATGGGAAGAAACCAGCGCAAAAAGGAGGAAAACACCCGAAACCAAAACACCTCACCTCAAAAAAAGGACCAAAACTCCTCACCAGCAAGGGAACAAAGCTGGACGGAGAATGAATGTGACGAAATGACGGAATCAGACTTCAGAAAGTGGATAATGAGAAACTTCAGTGAGCTAAAGGAATATGTTCTAAACCAGTGCAAAGAAACTAAGAACCTTGAAAAAAGATTTGAAAAAGGATTTGAGGAATTGATAACAAGAATGGACAACTTAGAGAAGAACATGAATGAATTGAAGGAGCTGAAAAACACAACACGAGAACTTCACGAAGCATGCACAAGTTTCAACAGCCGAATTGACCAAGCTGAAGAAAGAATATCAGAAGTTGAAGATCAACTCGATGAAATAAAACGAGAAACCAAGATTAAAGAAAAAAGCACAAAAAGGAATGAACAAAATCTCCAAGAAATGTGGGACTATGTGAAGAGACCCAACCTACGTTTGATAGGTGTACCAGAATGTGAAGAAGAGAATGAATCCAAGCTGGAAAACACTCTTCAGGATATTATCCAGGAAAATTTCCCCAACCTAGCAAAACAGGTCAATACTCAACCCCCGGAAATACAGAGAACACCACAAAGATACTCTGCAAGAAGAGCAACCCCAAGGCACCTAATCGTCAGATTCACCAGGGTTGAAACGAAGGAGAAAATACTAAGGGCAGCCAGAGAGAAAGGTCGGGTCACCCACAAAGTGAAGCCCATCAGACTCACAGCAGATCTCTCGGCAGAGACTCTACAAACCAGAAGAGAGTTGGGGGCCAATATTCAACATCCTTACAGAAAAGAAGTTTCAAACCAGAATTTCATATCCAGCCAAATTGAGCTTCATAAGTGAGGGAAAAATAAAATCCTTCACGAACAAGCAAGTACTCAGAGATTTTGTCACCACTAGGCCTGCTTTACAAGAGTTCCTGAAAGAGGCACTACACATAGAAAGAAACAACCAGTTCCAGCCATCCTAAAAGCATACCAAATGCTAAAGACCATCAACAAAATGAAGAATGTACATGAACCAATGGGCAAAACAGCCAGCTAGCATCAAAATGGCAGTATCAAATTCACACATAACAATATTAACCCTGAATGTAAATGGGATAAATGCACCAATCAAAAGACACAGACTGGCAAATTGGATAAAAAACCAAAACCCATCGGTGTGCTGTATCCAGGAAACCGACCTCACATGCAAAGATACACAAAGGCTCAAAATAAAAGGATGGAGGAAGTTTTACCAAGCAAATGGAGAGCAAAAAAAAGCAGGAGTTGCAATTCTCATCTCTGATAAAATAGATTTTAAAGCAACAAAGATCTAAAGAAACAAAGAAGGTCATTACATAATGGTAAAAGAATCAATACAACAAGAAGAGATAATGATTCTAAATATATATGAACCCAATCTAGGAGCACCCAGATATATAAAGCAAGTTCTTAATGATTTACAAAGAGACTTAGACTCCCACACAATAATAGTGGGAGACTTTAACACTCCACTGTCAATAGCAGACAGATCAATCAGACTGAAAATTAACAAGCATATCCAGGACTTGAACTCAGACCTGGAACAAGCAAACCTGATAGACATTTACAGAACTCTCCACCCCAAATCCACAGAATATACATTCTTCTCAGCACCACATCACACCTACTTCAAAATTGACCACATAATTGGAAGTAAAGCACTCCTCAGCAAATGCAAAACAACTGAAATCATAACAAAGAGTCTCTCAGACCATAGTGCAATCAAGTTGGAACTCAGAATTCAGAAAATAACTCAGAACTGCACAGCTTCATGGAAACAAAACAACTGGCTCTTGAATGTTGATTGGATAAACAATGAAATGAAGGCAGAAATAAAGAAGTTCTTTGAAACCAAAGAGAACGAAGACACAACGTACCAGAATCTCTGGGACACATTTAACGCAGTCTGTAGAGGAAAATATATAGCAATAAGTGCCCACATAAGAAGAGTAGAGAGATCCAAAATTAAAACCCTATCATCAAAATTGAAAGAGCTAGAGGAGCAAGATCAAAAAAGCTCAAAACCTAGCCAAAGACAAGAAACAACTAAGATCAGAGCAGAATTGAAGGAGATAGAGACAAGAAAAACCCTTCAAAAAATCAATAAATATAAGAGCTGGTTTTTCGAAAAGATCAACAAAATAGACAGACCACT
Source organism: Saguinus oedipus (assembly GCA_031835075.1). NCBI lineage: Eukaryota > Metazoa > Chordata > Mammalia > Primates > Cebidae > Saguinus > Saguinus oedipus. The sequence goes on from CM063172.1 coordinate 32,153,783, forward strand.
AGCCAGACTGATAAAAAAGAAAAGAGAGAACAACCAAATAGATGCAATACATAACGATAAAGGGGAAATCACCACAGATTCCACAGAAATTCAAACCATCATCAGAGAATACTACAAACAACTCTATGCACATAAACTGGTATATCAGGAAGAAATGGATAAATTCCTGGACGCCTGTGTCCTCCCAAGCCTAAACCAGGAGGAAGCCGAAACTATGAATAGACCAATAACAAGGTCTGAAGTTTAGGCAGCAATTAAGAGCCTACCACACATAAAAAGCCCAGGTCCAGATGGGTTCACAACTGAATTCTACCAGACACACGAAGAGGATCTGGTACCATTCCTTCTGAAACTATTTCAAATAATCCAAAAAGAGGGCACCCTTCCCAAATCATTTTATGAGACCAATATCATCCTGATACCAAAACCCGGCAGAGACTCAACAAGAAAAGAAAACATCAGGCCAATATCCTTGATGAACATAGATGCAAAAATCTTCAATAAAATACTGGCAAACCGATTGCAACAGCACCTTAAAAAACTTATCCATCATGATCAATTAGGATTCATCCTGGGGATGCAAGACTGGTTCAACATACGCAAGTCTATAAATGTAATTCACCACATAAACAGAAGCAAAAACAAAAACCACATGATTATCTCAATTGATGCAGAGAAGGCATTTGACAAAATTCAACAGCCCTTTATTCTAAAAACCCTAAAAAAAATTGGTATTGATGGAACATATCTCAAAGTAATAAAAGCTAATTACGCCAAACCAACAGCCAATATCATACTTAATGGGCCAAAACTGGAAGCATTCCCTTTGAAATCCGTCACTAGACAAGGATGCCCTCTCTCACCACTCCTATTCAACATAGTACTGGAAGTTCTAGCCAGAGCAATCAGGCAAGAAAAAGAAATAAAGGGTATTCAAATAGAAAAGGTGGAAGCCAAATTGTCTCTATTTGCAGACGACATGATAGTATACCTAGAAGACCACATCACCTCAGCCCAAAAGCTCCTGCAACTGATAAGCAACTTCAGCAAAATCTCAGGATATAAAATCAATGTTCAAAAATCACAAGCATTCCTATACACCAATAACAGACTTAAAGAGAACCAAATCAAGAACGAACTGCCATTCACAATTGCTACAAAGAAAATAAAATACCTAGGAATACAACTCACAAGGAATGTAGGGGACCTCTTTAAGGAGAACTACAAACCACTGTTCAATGAAATAAGAGAGGACACAAACAGATGGAGAAACATTCCATGTTCGTGGTTAGGAAGAATCAATATCGTGAAAATGGCTATACTGCCCAAAGTAATTTACACAATCAATGCTATCCCCATCAAACTACCATTGAATTTCTTCACAGAACTGGAGAAAACCACCATGAATTTCATATGGAACCAAAACAGAGCCCGCATAGCAAAGTCAATTGTAAGCCAAAAGAACACAGCGGGAGGCACCACGCTACCAGACTTCTAACTATACTACAAGGCTACAGTAATCAAAACAGCATGGTACTGGTACCAAAACAGAGATATAGACCAATGGAACAGAAGAGAAGCATCGGAGGCAACACAAAATATCTACAACCATATTATCTTTGATCAACCAGACAAAAACAGGCAATGGGGAAAGGATTCCCTATTTAATAAATGGTGTTTGGAAAACTGGCTAGCCATGTGCAGAAAGCAGAAACTGGACCCCTTCCTGACACCGTACACTAAAATTAACTCCAGATGGATTAAAGACTTAAACGTAAGACCTGACACCATAAAAACGCCAGAAGAAAATCTGGGCAAAACCATTCAGGACATAGGAGTAGGAAAGGAATTCATGAAAAAAACACCAAAAGCATTGGCAACAAAAGCCAAAATAGACAAATGGGACCTAATCAAACTCCACAGCTTCTGCATGGCAAAACAAACAGTCACTAGAGTGAATCGGCAACCATCACAATGGGAAAAAATCTTTGCAGTTTACACATCTGACAAAGGACTGATATCCAGAATTTACAAAGAACTCAAACAGATTTACTGGAAAAAAACAAACAAGCCCATTCAAAGATGGGCAAAGAATAGGAACAGAAACTTTACAAAAGAAGACATACATGAAGCCAACAAACATTTGAAAAAGTGCTCATCATCATTGGTCATTAGAGAGATGCAAATCAAAACCACATTGAGATACCATCTCACACCAGTTAGAATGGCGATCATTAAAAATCTGGAGACAGCAGATGCTGGAGAGGATGTGGAGAAATAGGAACACTCTTACACTGTTGGTGGGAGTGTAAATTAGTTCAACCACTGTGGAAGACAGTGTGGCGATTCCTCAGGAACCTAGAAATAGAAATTCCATTTGACCCAGCAATCCCATTACTGGGTATCTATCCAAAGGACTATAAGTCGTTCTACTATAAGGACACATGCACACGAATGTTCATTGCAGCACTGTTTACAATAGCAAGGACCTGGAACCAACCCAAATGCCCAATGATGATAGACTGGACTGGGAAAATGTGGCACATATACACCACGGAATATTATGCAGCAATCAAAAATGATGAGTTTGTTTCCTTTGTAGGGATATGGATAAATCTGGAGAACATCATTCTCAGCAAACTGACAGAAGAACAGAAAAAGAAATACCGCATATACTCACTCATAGGTGGGTGAGAAAAATGAGAACACATGGACACAGAGAGGTTGTCTACTATACACTGGGGACTGTTGGGGGGAATGGGGGAGGGACAGCAGTGGGGGGCTGGCGGGGATGACCTGGGGATGACTACCAAGTGTGGGTGAAGGGGCGGAAGGCAGCAAAGCACACTGCCATATGTGTACCTATGCAACTATCTTGCACGTTCTGCACATGTACCCCCAAACCTATAATGCAATAATAATTTAAAAAAAAAAAGAAGTTGGATATAAACACAAAAGAGAGCGTATACAAACAGAAGAGATGGGGGATACACAAGGAGAGTGCTGATCCACACTGGATAGTTGAGGGTACACACAGAAGAAAGGGGGTACACACAGTAGACAAGAGGATACACAAAGGAAAAAGAAATACACACAGGAGAGTAAGGACTAAACAGAGGAGAGAGGAGGATACACAAAGGAGAGAGGAGGATAAATAGCGAAGAGGGAGATACACACAGGAGAGTGGGGCTTACACCGAGAAGAAAGGGATACACACAGGAGAAAAAGGGATAAACACAGGAAAGAGGAGGAAACACACAGGAGAGGGGGATACACACAGAAGAGAGGGTCTTAGAAACAGGAGAAAACAAGATACACACAATAGAGCGGAAGATACACACAGGAGAGAGAAGATACACAAAGGAGAGAGGGGGATATGCACAGGAGAGGGAAGGAATACAAACAAAATGGAGAGTGTTACACACAAAAGAAAGGAGGGATACGCACAGGAGAAAACGGAGATAACCACAGGAGAGAGGAGGATGCACACTGGAAATGGGGATACATACAGGAGAGAGGAGGATACACGCAGGAAAAAGGAAGGTAAACACAGGATAGAGGAGGATACACACAGGAGAGAGGAGGATACAGGCAGAAGAGAAGAGGATACACATATGAGAAAGAAAGATACACACAAGCGAGAGAAGAATACACAGAGAAGTGGGGAGAATAGACACAGGAGAGAGAGAGATACACACAAATAAGAGGGAGACACTAACAACAGGATGGAAGTAAAAATAGAAGAAAGGAGGATACACACAGGAGAGAGGAAGATACACACAGGAGAAAAGAGGATACACATAGGAGAGGGGAAACACACAAAAGTAAGGGGTATACACACAGGCGTGAAAGATAAACACAGAAGAGGGGGTATACACATAAAAGAGAGGAGGATACACACAGGAATGGCGTGATACAAACAGGAGAGAGGAGGGTACACACAGTAGAAAGTAGAATACACACAGGAGAAAGGAGGATATACATAGGAGAGGAGGATACACACTGGAGAGTTGGGGATACACAGAGGAGAGAGAAGGATACACAAAGGCGAGAGGAGGATACACACACGAGGGGGAATACACACAGAAAAGAACACCATAAACACAGGAGATGGGGATAAACACAAGAGAAAGGAAAATACACACAAAAGATAGGAGGATACACACATGACAGGGAGATTCACAAAGGAGAGTGGGGCGTACACCCAGGAGAGAGGAGGATACACACAGCAGAGAGGAAGATACACACAGGAGAGAGGAGATACACACAAGAGAGAGGAAGATAAAACTGGAGAGACGGAAGATACACACAGGAGAGAGGGTGGATACACATAGGAGAGAGGGGTAATACACAGGAGAGATAAAAGATACACAGAGAAGAGAGGAGGATACACACAGGAGAGAGGGGATACACAAGAGAGAGAAAGATAAAAACTGGAGAGACGGAAGATACACACTGGTTAGAGAAAGATACACACAGGAGAGGGAAATACACACAGGAGAGAAAAGAATACACACAGGAAAGAACAAAATACACACAGAAGAGAGGAGGATACCACAAATGAGGGAAGGATAAACACGGTAGACAGAAGGATACACACAGGAGAGAGAACGATACACAAAGGAGAGATGAGGGTTCACATAGGAGAAAAGAAGATACATACAGGAGAGAGATGGATACACACAGGAGAGAGGAGTATACACACAGCAGAAAGGAGGATACACACAGGATAGAGGGTATACACACAGGAGTGAGGAAGATCCACACAGGAGAGAAGGGAATTCAAACAGGAGAGAGGTGGATACAAAGAGAAGTGGGGCATACACACAGCAGAGAGGAGGATTTACGCAGGAGAGAGGAAAATACACGCAGGAGAGAGGGGGATACACACAAGAGAGAGGGGGATACACACAGGAGAGGGGGGTATACACACGGAGAGTGGTGATACACACGGAGAGTGGTGTTACACACAGGTCAGTGGAGGGTACACACAGGACAGAGCGGTTTCACACAGGAGAGAAGAGGATACACAAAGGAAGAATGGATACACATAGGAGAGTAGGAAATAAACAGAGGAGAAAGAAGGATACACACAGGAGAGAGGAGGGTAAACATATGAGAGGGGGATACACAAAGGAGAGAGGGGCGTAAACACAGGAGAAAGGAGGATACACACAGCAGAGAGGAGGATGCACACAGGAGAGAGGAGATACAAAGAGGAGAGAGGGGGATACACACAAGAGAGAGAAAAGATACACACAGGAGAGGGGGGTTACGCACAGGAGAAATGAGTGATACCCACAGGAGAGAGAAGAATACACACAGGAGAGAGGAGGAGACACACAGGAGAAAGAAGGATACACGCAGGAAAGAGGAGGAAACACAAAGGAGAGAGAATAATACGAACAGGAGAGAGGAGGATACACACAAAAGAGTGGAGGATACACACAAAAGAGAGGAGGATCCACACAGAAGAGAAAGAAATACACACAGGAGAGAAGAGGATACACACAGAAGAGGGGTGATATACACAGGAGAGAGAAGGGTACAGATAGGAGAAATGGGGATAAAAAAAGGAAGTCAGAAAGATACACAAAGGAGAGGGGGATACACACAGGAAAGAGAAGAAAACAAAAACGAGAGAAAAGGATACACACAGAAGAGAGGAGTATACACAAAGGAGAGGGGGATAACAACAGGAAAGAGTGGCATACACACAGAAGAGAAGGATACACACAGAAGAAAGGGTGATATACACAGGAGAGAAAAGGATACACACAGAAGAAAGGGACACACAAAAAAAGAGGGGCGTACACACAGGAAAAAGAAAAATATACCCAGCAGATAAAAGAATACACACAGGAGAGAGAAAAATACATACAAAAGAGGGAAGGATACACAGAGGAGACAGAAGGATACACACAGGGTAGGGGGAGATACACAAAGGAGAGGGGTGATACACACAGGAGAGAGGAGGGTACACACAGGAGAGAGGGGAATACACACAGGAGAGAAAAGGATACACACAGGATAAGGGGATAAACACAGGAAAGAGAGGGATACACACCGGAGAAAGGATACACACAGAAGAGAGAAGCATACACACATAAAAGGGTGATAAACAAAGGAGAAAGGGGGATAAACACAGGAGAGAAAAGTATACACACAGAAAACGGTGATACACACAAGAGAGAGTGGCATAAACACAGGAGAGGAAAGGATACACACAGGAGAGAGGAGGAAACAAACAGGAGAGAAGGGATACACACAAAAAAGGGAAAAACACACAGGAGAAAGGGGGGATACACACAGGAAAGAAAGGTGTTACACACAGGAGAGAAGGGAAAAACACACAGGAGAGTGGAGGGATAAACACAGTAGAGAGAAGGATACACAAAAAAGAGAGGAGGATACACACAAGAGAGAAAAGTATACACACAGGAGAGAAGCATACATAAAAGAGAGAGGGGGATACACACAGCAGCGTTGGATATATACAGGAGACAGGGAAATACACACAGGAGAGAGGGGGATACATACAAGATATGAAGATACAAACAGGAGAGAGGGGGATACAAACAGGAGAAAGGAGAATACACACAGGAGATAGGAGAATAAACAGGAGAGAGAAGGATACACAAAGAAGAGGGGAAACACACAGGAGAGAGTGGAAATCACACAGGCGAGAAAGGCAAACACAGAAGGGGTTGGATACAAAGAGGAGAGAGAGGATTACACACAGGAGAGAAAAATACACACAGGAGCGAGGGGCTTATGCACAGGAGAGAGGATGATACACACAGATGAGTGGGGAGATACACAAAGAAGAGAGGGGGATACACACAGGAGAGTGAAGCATACATACAGAAGGGAGGGGAATACAAAAAGGAGAGAGGAGGATACACAGAGAGGGAAAAGGATAAATACAAAAGAGAGGAGGATACACACAAAAGAGAGGAGGATACAAATAGAAAAAAGGAGGATACATGCAGGAGATTGGAGGATACACAAAAAAGAGAGGAGGATACACACAAAAGAGGGGAGGATACACACAGGAGAGGGGAATATACACAAAGAAAAGGGGCATAAACAGGAGAAAAAGATATTCTCACAGGAGTGTAGGATACATACAGGAGACAAGAAAATACACACAACACAGAAGGGGATACACACAGGAGATGTGGATACACACAACAGAGAGGGGGATTCACACAGAAGAGGGGGATACACACAGGAGAGATGGAGATCCACACAGAAGAGAGGGGAATACAAACAGGAGAGACGGCGTTACACACAGGAGAGTGGTGGAATACACACAGGAGAGAGGAGGATACACACAAAGAGAGGAGCATACACACTGGACAGAAAAGGTTACGCACAGAATACAGGGGAATTCACACAATAGAGAGGGTGATACACACAGGAGAGAGAGGAATACACAGGAGAGAGGGGTATACACACAGGTGAGGAGAATACACAAAAGAGAGAGGGGCATACACACAGGAGAGAGAAAAGATACACACAGGAGAGAGGAGGATACACACAAAAGAGATGGAAATACACACAGAAGAGAAGAGGATACACACAGGAGAGAGGAGGATACACAGAGGAGAGAGAAGGATACACACAGGAGAGAGGGGATACACACAGGAGAGCGAAAATATACACACAGGATAGAGGAGGATACACACAGAAAAGATAGGGATACACACAGAAAAAAGGAGGATAAACAAAGGAGAGAGGAGGATATACACAGAAGAGAGAAGGATACACACAGGAGAGAGGAGGATACACACAGGAGAGGGAAATACAAACAGGGGAGGGGGCATACACATATAAAATGGGGATAAACACAGTAGAAAGGGAGTACACACAAAAGAGAGGAGGATACTCACAGGAAAGCGTGATACACACTGGAGAGAGAAATACACACAGGTGAGAGGAGGATACACACAGGAGGGAGGGGCATAAACACAGAAAAGTGAAAATACAGAGAGGAGAGAAGGGGATACACAAAGGAGAAAGGGAAACACACAGGAGAGGGAAATACACACAGGAGCAAGGGGGATGCACACAGGAGAAAGGGAAATACACACAGAAAAGAGAAGGATACACACAGCAGATAGAATGATACACACAGGAGAGAAGGGGTACACACAGGAGAGAGGAAGATACACAAAGAAGAGGGGAGGATACAGAGAGGAGAGAGAAAGATACACACAGAAGAAAAGAAGATACACACAGGAGTGGGGGATACACAGAGAAAAGAGGGGTAAACACAAAAGCGTTGGATACATGCAGGAGACAGGGAAATACACAGAGGAGAGAGGGAGATACATACAGAAGAGGGGGATACACACAGGAGAGTGGGAGACACACACATTAGAGAGAAGTATACACAGGAGAGAGTGGGATAAACACAGGAGATAGGGGAATGAACACAGGAGAAAGGGGCATACACACAGGAGAGGGGGGAATACACACAGGAGAGAGAAAGATACACAAAGGAGAAAGTGGGATACACACAGGAGAGAGGAGGATACACAAAGGAGAGAAAAATACACACAGGTGAGAGGAGAACACACAGGAGAGTGGGGCATACACACAGAACAGGGGTGTTACACAAAGGAGAGAGGTGGATACACAAAGGAGAAAGGGATACCCACAGGAGAAAGAAATGCACAAAAGAGTGAGGGAGATGCACACAGGGGAAAAGAGGATACACACAGAAAAAAGGAGAATACACACAGGAGAGAGGAGCATATGCACAGGAAAGAGTGTGATACACACAGCAGAAAGAAAGATACACACAGGAGAGTGGGGCACACAAACATGAGGGTGGGGGATACACACAAAAGAGAGGGGTATACACAGAGTGGTAGAAGGATACACACAGGAGTGAGGAGGATACACACTGGAGAAAAAAGATACACACAGGAGAGTGGAAGATACGCACAGAAGAGGAAAGGATACACACAGGAGAAGGGGATACACACAGAAGAGAGGGGGATAGGCACAAGAGAGATGGATACACAGACGAGAGAGGGGATACACACAGGAGAGAGGGGAAAAACACAGGAGAGGGGAATGCATACAGAAGAGAGGAGCATAGACAGAGAAGAGGGTATGATACACGCAGAACAGAGAAGGATACACACAGGAGAGAGGGGGAAACACACTGGAGAGAGGGGGTATAAACACAGGAGAGAGAAGAATACATAAAGGACACAGGAGGATACACAGATGTGAAAGGAAGATACACACAGGAGAGAAAAGGATACACACAAAAGAAAGGGTGATACAAACAGTAGAGAGGAAGATACACACAGGGGGAGGGGAATACACACAGGAGAGAGGAGTATACACACAGGAGAGAAGAGAATACACACAAGATAGAGGAGGATACACACAGGTGAAGGGAGAATACAAACAGGAGAGAGGAGGATACACACAGGAGAGAGGGGAATAAACACAGAAAATAGGATTCACACGAGAGAGGAGTATACACACAGGAGAGAAAAAGATACACACAGGGGAAAGAGGATACACACAAAAGAGGGAAGGATACACATAGGAGAGAGAGGTATACACACAGGAGACAGAGTGATACACACAGGGGGACGGGGATAAATACAAAAGAGAAGAGGATACACACAGGAGAGAGGAGGATACACAAAGGACAGTGGAGGATACACAAAGGAGACAGGAGCATACACACAGGAGAGGGGGATACACACAAAAGAGGAAGATACACACAGAAAAGGGGAGCATACATACAGGGAATGGAGATACACACAGGAGAGAGGGGCATACACACAGAAGAGAGCAGGATACACACAAAATAGAGGAGGATGCACACATGAGAGAGGGGGTACACACAGGAGACCGGGAGGATACACACAGGAGAGAAGAAAATACACACAGGAAAGAAGAGGATACTCACAGGGGAGAGATTGATACACACAGGGGAAGAGGGATATACACAGAAGAGGAAAGAAAACACACAAAAGAGAGGAGGATACACACAGGAGAGTGAAGGATATTCACAGAAGGGAGGAAAATACACACAGGAGAGAGGGGCATACACACAGGAGAGGGGGATACCAGAGTAGAGAGGAGAAAACAAACAGGAGAAGAAAATACACACAGAAGAGGGAGATACACAAAAGATAGAGGGGGATGCACAAAGGAGAGAGGTGTATACAAACAGAAAAGAAGTGGATACACAAAGAAAAGGGAAGGATACACACAGGAGAGGGCAGATACACACAGGAGAGAGGAAGATACACACAGGAGAGGGAGGGCATACACACAGAAGAAAAAGAGATACACACAGAAGAGAGGGGTATACACACAGGAAAAAAAGTATACACACAGAAAAGACGAGGATACACACATAAGAGAGAAGAATACACACAGGAGAGAGGAAGATACACACAGAAGAGAGGAGGATACTCACAGGAAAGATGGGAATACACACAGAAGAGAGGAGGATACACACAGGAGAGAGGAGGATACACAGAGGAGAGAGGAAGATACACGCAGGATAAAGGAGGATACACACAGGAAAGATGGGGATACACACAGGAGAGTGGAGAATACACAAAGGAGAGTGGAGGATACACACAAGAGAAAAAAGAATACACACAGGAGACAGAAGGATACACACAGGAAAGAGGAGGATACACACAGTAGAGAGAAGGATACACATAGGAGAGAGGTGGATACACACAGGAGAGAGAAAGATACACAAAGGAGAAAGGACACACAGGAGAGAGGGAATATACACACAGGATAGAGGAGGATACACACAGAAAAGATGGGGATACACACAGAAGAAAGGAGGATACACAAAGGAGAGAGGAGGATCCACACAGAAGAGAGAAGTATACACACAGGAGAAAGGAGGATACACACAGGAGAGGGGGGAAACACACTAGAAAGAGGGGGACGCACACGGAAGAGAGTAGGATACATAAAGGCTAGAGGGAAAATACACACAGGGGAGGGGGGATACTAACAGGAGAGAGGCGGATACACACAGGAGGGTGGGGCATACACACAGAAGAAAGATGATACACACTTGAGAGAGTGGGATACACACAAGAGGAGGAAAATACGCACAGTAGAGAGGAGGATACTCACGGGAGAAAGAAGGATACACACAGAAGAGAAACGGATACACACAGGAGAGAGGAGGATACATAGAGGAGAGGGCGATACACACAAGAGAGTGGGGGATCCACACAGGAGACAAGGAAATACACATAAGAGAGAGGGGTATACACACAGGAGAGGGGTATACACACAGGAGAGAAAAGGACACACGCAGGAGAAAAAAGGATACACGCAGGACAGAGGAGGATACCCTCAGAAGAGAGGGGAATACACACAGGAGAGAAGGGGGATACACAGAGGAGAGAGGAAAATACACATAGGAGCGAGGAATACACACAGGTGAGAAAAGAATACAAACAAGGGAGTGGGGCATCAACACAGAAAAGGGGGGATACACACAGGAGAGAAAAATACACACAGGAGTGAGAAGGATGCAAACAGGAGAAATGGAAATACATAAGCAAAAAGGAAGATACACCCAGGAGAGAGAAGGATACACACAGGAGAGGGGGATACATACAGGAGAGAGGAAGACACCCATAAAAGAGATGAGGATACTCAGAGAAGAGAGTAAGATACACACAGAAGAAAAAGAGATACACACAGGAGTGGGGAATACACACAGAAGAAAGGGGGATATGCAGGGGAGAGAAAAATACACAGAAGAGAGGGGGATACATACAGGAGAGGGGGCATACATAGAGAAGAGAACAGGTTACCCGCAGGATAGAGGAAGATACACACAGAAGAGAGGGGGATACACAGAAGAGAGAGGGGAATATACACAGAAGAGAGGGCAATACACAAAGAAGAGAGGGGGATACACACAGGAGAGAGGGGGACACAAAAGAGAAAAAAGGATACACACAGAAGAGAAAAAGATACACATAGGAGAGAAAGATACACAGAGGATAGCAGGGCATACACACAAAAAAGGGGGATACACACAGGAGAAAGGGGTATACAGACAGGAAAGGGTGATACACACAAGAGATAGAAGCGTAAACACAGGAGAGAAAAGGTTACACACAGGAGAGAGGAGGAAACAAACAGGAGAGAGAGAATACACACAAGTGACAGGGGTATACACACAGGAGAAAGGGGTAATACACACAGAAAAGAAAGGTGTTACACACAGGAGAGATGGAAGAAATACAGAAAAGTGGAGAAATACACACAGGAGAAAGAAGAAAACACACAGGAGAGAGAAGTGTACACACAGGAGAGGAGCATACACACATGAGAGAGGGGGATACACATAGGAGAGTTGGATACATACAGGAGACAGGGAAATATACACAGGAGAGAGGGAAATACACACAAAATAGGGGGATATACACAGGAGAGAGGGTATACACACAGGAGAGGGGGATACACATAGGAGAGAGAGAGAAATCCGCACAAAAGGGAGGGGAATACACACAAGAGACAGGGGCATACAGACAGGAGAGAGAAAAATACACATAGGAGAGAGGAAGATACACAAACAGAAAAAAGGAGGATACACGCAGAAGACAGAAGTATACACAGGAGAGAGGTTAATACACAGAAGAGAGAGGGCGTTACACACAAGAGAGAGGGCGGATACACACAAGAGAGAGGAGGATACACACAGGAGAGAGGAGGATACACACAAAAGAGAGGAGCATACACACAGGAGAGAGAATGAAATGCACAGGAGAGACGGGAATTCACAAAATAGAGAGGGGGATACACAGAAAGAGAGGGGTATACACACAGGCGAGGGAAATACACAAAGGAGAGAGGGACATACACACAGAAAAGAGAAAAGATACACACAGGAAAGAGGAGGATACACACAGGAGTACGGAGTATACACACAAGAGAGACGGATACACACAGGAGAGAGAAGGGTACACACAGGATAGGGCGATACACACAAGAGAGAGGGGGATCCACAGAGGAGAGAGGGGAATACACATAGGAGAGAGGGGTATACACACAGAAAAGGGGCATACACACAGGAGAGGGGATACACGCAGGAGAGAGGAGGATACACGCAGCACAGAGGAGAATACCGGCAGGAAAGAGGGGGATACACACAGAAGAGAAAAAAATACACACAGGAGAGAAGGGGGATACACAAGAGAGAGAATAACACACACAGGAGAGAAAAGGATACACACTAAAGAGAAAAGAATACACACAGGAGCGAAGGATACGCACAGGTTAGAGGATACACACAGAAGAGAGGGGCATACACACAGAAAAGGGGGGATACGAAGAGAAGAGAGGGAAATATACAAAGGAGAAAAAGATACACACAAAAGAGGGAAATACACACAGGAGCGAGGGGCATGAACGCAGGATTAAGGAAAATACACACAGGAAATATGAGGATACACACAGGAGAGAGAAGGATACACTCAGGAGAGGGGGTATACACACAGAAGAGAGAAAGATACACACCGGAGAGAGGAGGATACACAGAGGAGAGAGGAAGATACACACAGAAGAGAAGAAGATACACACAGGAGTGGGGGATACACAGAGAAGAGAGTGGGATACTCACAGGAATGGGAGATACAAAAAGGAGAGTGTGGAATACACACAGGAGAGAGAAAAATAAACACAGGAGAGGAGGATACATATAGTTGTGCTAACTGCGTGTACCAAGCTTGTTTTTTTATTTTTCTTTTAACAGGTAGGTTCGTGGGAAGAAAACACCAGACCGAGAACAATAATAAAGTGATAGAAAATTTTAATGAGAGAAGTAGGAGGATGGAAATACGATAGTTACATATATATATATATATATATATATATATATATATATATATATTCACATATATACAGAGAAACCACTCCACCTCAGCACCGGCAAGACAGTAGCACGGGCGATTCGCAAGTCACATCTCAGCACCGGCAAGACAGCAGCACGGGCGATTCGCAAGTCACATCTGGAAATCGCTCTGATCCAATGTCTCTGTGTTCCTCTGCTCCTTTATTGTATCAGCTTACATAACTAATTTACGTACTCATCTTTGGGTCAGTCAGTAAACAGGGAAGATCTGCTTCATAAGTGCCCTGTCCTTGACTGTTTCTTGGGCACCGGGAGTTGGCCAGACTCCCAGCCTCCAAGATATCGTTCTGAAACGCCAAGAGCTCTTAGTCCCCCAGAACAGTTCATGGACAGTTCATGGGCTCGCAGATCCTTCCCTGCCAACTTCCTCACCCCAAACACCCCTCACAAGCAAGCTTTTCACAAAACAAGACTTCTACAAAACAGGACTTCTACATCGTAAACTTACATTTCAGCCCTCAGGCCTGTTTTTGTAAATAAGAAAATTGATTTCTCAAATATATATCATACATATACCTAATACGCATATACATGCAAATATTACAACAACAAATAATGGTAAATACAGAGATGTAACAAAATACAATAACGTACAAGGGGACAAAACGATAAGTCATCCGAGGGTGTGAGAATAGCCAATCATACCAATTATGATTGACATCTGTAGCAGTAAAATGGGAATATTCTAGTAATTTATTAGCTATAATAGTGGTGGATAAACGATGTTCCGCTAACTGGCGTTCTGTTTGTTGGAGGTAATCATGTAGTTGTGTACTTTGTGCCAAAATCATAGATAAATTCAAATATATTTTAATCTTGGGTACTGGTAATTGTAAAGGTAACCGAGTATAATTTTGTGTTTTATATGTTGGGGTTAAATACAAAGTGTCACTAAACCATGGCAATAAGCTAATATTATATTGAATAATTTGATTTAATAATGACATGCATATAGTCTGCCCAATCAGATCTATTAGAAATTTCACTTGTGTTATGGCATAAAAGATATGTACTAATATTAAAAAGGAAATTAGACATAGAATTCTTATATACACTCATTTGAGTTCGTAGAAGCTGCTTATAATCTTCATCAGTCATGTACTTAATATGCTGCAGATCTACTTGACAACAAGAAACATTAACAATAGTAGCTATAGTAACATTTACTGGTCCTATGCTATATAAAATGCGTCTAACGCGACTAGTACCTCTCCAGGTTGTCATATTTTCACCTTGTACTGTGAAATTTATGAAATAACAAATTTCATTGGGAAGACAGGTATAATTAGCTTGTTGTCGTTGATATGATGACTTTTTCCAGCCCCAACGTAATAACATCTCAGAAGAGTTGGATTCAGAAGTTGGGCTCTGGAAAGTCTTGGCTGTTAATTTCCATCCATATGTGTAAACAGTATTCCATATCCATAGGCTGATACCTACATAAAGACACTATGGTCGTTCAAATAAATAATTAGTAGAAATTAACTTTGGGGTGTCATTAGGGGGTATCATAACATATACACAATTATCTTTGCCTTTAGCTATAATTTCCCCAGCTTGTAAAGGTTAATGTGGGGCCATCTGAACACAGACATGCCCATTGGTGCTTTCAAATCTCATATGGGATATTGGATCAGGGGGTTCCTTTAGCAAAGCCCAATTTGAAGTATGTAAGCAAGGAAGGAAAAGTATTTGTGCAATTCGATTTCCTTTTGGGAGTACGATATCAGAATCACTAATATTATAACACAAGACTTTAATCTCTCCATAATAATTAGAATCAATAATTCCTCCAAGAATTACCATTCCCTTCAGAGCTAAACTAGACCTAGCAGCTATTTGACCATAATAACCATGAGGCATTTGCATGCCTTTCCCTGTGGTAATCACTTGCTGTGCAGAACTAGGTAATTTAGTATCTAAATAAGTAAATAAATCATATCCTGCAGCTGAATTAGTGGCATTCCATGGTCCAATTGCAGCAGGATGGAATTTCCACCAAGATATAGTTAATTCATTGGAAGTGGTTGCCTGTTGTCATACTTCCAGGGTGGGAGTCATCGTCCTCTGTAAGGGCGTTTGATGATTAGATAATACTCTGTTATTTAATTGCCGCAAGGCAGTAAGCAAATGATCTTTCCATCCATGATAGGAATTATTCCCTAGTTTCATTAATTTCTCTTTAAGCAGCCCATTCATTCATTCTATTAATCCTTCAGCCTGGGGATAATAGGGTATATGATATATCCATTCAATATTATTAGTTGTGCAATAATCAATTATTAAGTTACCTTTAAAATGTGATCCATTATCACTTTGTATTTGCAAAGGGGTTCCATAGTATAAAATAATAAAATCTAATGTTTTAATGGTATTAATCTGAGTAGCACGTTTGAATGGGCAGCCAATTAACACTCCTGAGTATCTACTATGGTACAAGTGTATGCACAATCTTTAGACATAGGTAAAGGCCCTATATAATCGATTTTTCAAATTTGAGCTGGTTGTTTTCCTCCTGATAATTCCCCTGTCACAATTTGGGGAACGAATTGCAATCTATCTTGATTACAAATAGGGCATTGGTGAACCACAGTTTTACTAGCATCTAAAGGCACATAGATACCTCTCTTTTGTGCCCACATGTACATAGACTGAGCTCCCGTATGACCTGTTTGTTCGTGTATCCACTGTGCACACTTTAAATCTTCTGAACTGGTTGCTGCAACATTAATTCGTGTCAACTCATCAGCCTTTTTATTATATAATTTTCAGCTGAATCTACTGCAGTATGGGTATCTACATGGAAAATAGAAACATTAGTGCATTGCAAGAATACCCAAATGTCTTGCCATAAAGTAGCCCCCCACAAAGTTTTATCCCGTATTTTCCAATCATTGGCATGCCATTGTTCAATCCAAGTTACCAAGCCCATATATACTGACTAAGAGTCAGTAAAAATATGGCATTCTTGTCCCTGTTCCTTTTTTAAACACAACCAAACAGCGTATAGTTCAGCATATTGGCTACTCCCTCCTTCTCCATGATGCTCGAAAACAATGTCAGTTGAAGGATTATATGCAATTGCTTTCCAGTATCTTTTAGCTCCTATATATTTAGCAGAGCCATCAGTAAACCAGGCATGTGTCTTCTGAGATGGTGCAAGAGAGTCATATCCATTATTAACAATAACTTTACTTGCAATGTGCTTAATGGTCAGGATCATCAGTATTAATTGGACAAGAAAATACATTTTCATGTAATTGCAATGTGCCCTGTGGGCCTGCTTTGGCTCTATTCTGAAGATACCATTTTCATTTAATAATATTTGCTTCCTGGGCATGACCTATTTTATGTGACATGGGGTCAGAAAGCACCCATTGCATAATTGGCATTTGAGGTCAAATGATAAACTGATAAACTCATGCCCTAAGGTCAGAAATTCAGTTTCACTTAAAGCCCAATAAGCAGCTAACAATTCTTGTTCGAATTGAGTATATGGTTGTTTAGTACTAGGCAATTTACGAGACCAAAATCCTAAGGGCACTTGTTTTCCTTCCTGTTTTTGCCAAAGACTCCAGTTAGCATATTGGTTTTCTGTACTAACCATCAATTCTATTGGCCCCTCCTTCACAGGCCACAGATCCAAGGCCTGTTGTACAGCTTCTTTTGCTTTGTCAAATGCCTGCTGTTGATCGGGTCTCCACTCAAAGGTGTATTTCTTCCTAGTGACTTTATATAACGGCTGTAGCAACAGACTTAAATGAGGAATGTGGTTTCTCCAATATCCAAATAGGCCAATATATTTTTGGGCTTCCTTTTTTGTAGTTGGTGTTGGAAATTCCAAAATTCATTGCTTTGCTTTAGGAGTGATGCTACGATTACCACAATCCCACATTATACCTAGAAATTTTACATGCTGGGCTTGCCCCTGTACTTTTGCAGGGTTTATTTTCCATCCTTTACCTTGTAGAGGAGTAATTACAGTTTCCACAGCTTGTTGCATGCTGTGAGAATCATGTTCCTGTAGCATGATGTCATCAATATAATGGTATATTTCTATATTGGGAAAGTGCCATTCATCTAGATGTTTAGCCACTATTTTATGGCACAAAGTTGGGCTATGCTTATAGCCTTGTGGCAATCTTGTAAAAGTATATTGCCTCCCCTGCCAAGTGAAGGCAAAATATTTCCATTGATCTGAGTTATTTGGAATTGTAAAGAAGGCATTAGCTAGATCCAACACCACATACCATTGACCAAGATGTTTTTGAATATTCTCTATTATCAAAATAGTATCCGGAACAGCAGCATGTAATGGAGGAGTTACTGCATTTAATGCTCGATAATCTACTGTCATTCGCCAAGTTCCGTCTGATTTTTTAACTGGCCATATAGGATTATTCTATTTAGAAGTGGTGGGGACAATAACCTCTGGTGCTACATAGTTTTTTCTTTGCATTCACTTTCCCCTTCCTCTTTCTGTACTTGTATTGAGCACAACGGACTGCAGCTTTTTCAGCCACTCTCTGATAAGTCCTAGCTTGATCTCCAAGGATGAAATTTTGGCACTGTAACATTGCAAATTTCCCCTGCAAATCTGCCAATTCTTTCTCCAGCTGCAATTTCTCTTGAATTAAGGCTTGGCATGCCTGGTATTGCTTTCTATGAGCTGATAACAAAATCCAGCCACACCAACTGATAGCTACCAATTCCTTCCCTTTATCTAAAGGGACAGTTTCAAAGACTTCGAGGACCTGCATAAGGTCAGCGGATCGCAATTTACCATCCCAACTTTCACTCAATCCTGTTCCAGTAGCCCATACCCTAGCCAAAGGTGCAAACACCAGATCTTCCCAACCCGGCACATCACAAACCACATATTTAGCATCTACAGATTTCTTAAACAAAGACATGATGCCTCCTTCTCCCTGAATCCTGCTGACTACGCCAATTTGTTGCACTAACTGAGCGTACCAAGCTTGGGTTTTTTTTTTTCTTTTAACAGGCAGGTTCGTGGGAACAAAACACCAGACCGAGAACAATAATAAAGTGATAGAAAATTCTAATGAGAGAAGTAGGAGGATGGAAATACCATAGT
The DNA here is from genome assembly GCA_031835075.1 of Saguinus oedipus. Taxonomy (NCBI): domain Eukaryota; kingdom Metazoa; phylum Chordata; class Mammalia; order Primates; family Cebidae; genus Saguinus; species Saguinus oedipus. The sequence continues at coordinate 32,172,823 of CM063172.1, forward strand.
TATATATATACACACACACACACACACACACACACACACACACACACACACATATATATATACACAGAAACCACTCCACCTCAGCACCGGCAAGACAGCAGCACGGACGATTCGTACGTCACATCTCAGCACCAGCAAGACAGCAGCACAGGCGATTCGCAAGTCACATCAGGAAGTCGCCCTGATCCAATGTCTATGTGTTCCTCTGCTCCTTTATTGTATCAGCTTACGTACCTAATTTACGTACTCATCTTTGGTTCAGTCAGTAAACAGGAAAGATCTACTTTATTTTTATTTTTTTAAAATTTTTATTGCATTATAAGTTTGGGGGTACATGTGCAGAACGTGCAAGATAGTTGCATAGGTACACATATGGCAGTGTGCTTTGCTGCCTTCCTCCCCTTCACCCACACTTGGTAGTCATCCCCAGGTCATCCCCCCCAGTCCCCCCCTGCTGTCCCTCCCCCAAATCCCCCCAACAGTCCCCAGTGTATAGTAGACCGCCTCTCTGTGTCCATGTGTTCTCATTTTTCTCACCCACCTATGACTGAGTATATGCGGTATTTCTTTTTCTGTTCTTGTGTCAGTTTGCTGAGAATGATGTTCTCCAGATACAAACCAACAGCCAACATCATACTGAATGGGCAAAAACTGGAAGCATTCCCTTTGAAATCCGGCACTAGACAAGGATGCCCTCTCTCACCACTTCTATTCAACATAGTACTGGAAGTTCTAGCCAGAGCAATCAGGCAAGAAAAAGAAATAAAGGGTATTCAAATAGGAAAGGTGGAAGCCAAATTGTCTCTATTTGCAGACGACATGATAGTATACCTAGAAGACCCCATCACCTCAGCCCAAAAGCTCCTGAAACTGATAAGCAACTTCAGCAAAGTCTCAGGATATAAAATCAATGTTCAAAAATCACAAGCATTCCTATACACCAATAACAGACTTAAAGAGAACCATATCAAGAACGAACTGCCATTCATAATTGCTACAAAGAAAATAAAATACCTAGGAATACAACTCACTAGGAATGTAAGGGACCTCTTTAAGGAAAACTACAAACAACTGCTCAACGAAATAAGAGAGGACACAAACAGATGGAGAAACATTCCATGCTCGTGGTTAGGAAGAATCAATATCGTGAAAATGGCTATACTGCCCAAAGTAATTTACACAATCAATGCTATCCCCATCAAACTTCCATTGAATTTCTTCACAGAACTGAAAAAAACCACCATGAATTTCATATGGAACCAAAAAAGAGGCCGCATAGCCAAGTCAATTCTAAGCAAAAAGAACACAGCGGGAGGCATCACGCTACCAGACTTCAAACTATACTACAAGGCTACAGTAATCAAAACAGCATGGTACTGGTACCAAAACAGAGATATAGACCAATGGAACAGAACAGAAGCATCGGAGGCAACACAAAAGATCTACTTTATAAGTGCCCTGTCCTTGACTGTTTCTTGGGCACCGGGAGTTGGCCATACTCCAAGCCTCCAAGATATCATTCTGAAACGCCAAGAGCCCTTAGCCCCCCAGAACAGTTTATGGACAGTTAATTGTCTAACAGATCCTTCCCTGCCACTTCCTCACCCCAAACACCCTTTACAAGCAAGTTTTTTACAAAACAAGACTTCTACAAAACAGGACTTCTACATAAAAATCTTACACTAGAAGAGAGGGGCATAGACAGAGGGGAGGGGAGGATTCACGCAGAAGAGAGGAGGATCCACACAGAAAAGAGTGGAATACACACAGGAGAGAGAGGAATACACACAGGAGAGAAAAAAATACACACTGGAGAGAGGAGGATAAACATAGGAGAGGGAGATACACACACAAGAGAGGAGCATACACACAAAAAAGGAAAATACACACAAAAGAAAGGAGGTACCCACAGGAGAAAAAAGGATGCACACAGGAAAGTGTGATACACACATAAGAGAGGTGCATAAACACAGGAGAGAGGAGCATACACACAGGAGAGAGGAGGAAACAAACAGGAGAGAGGGGATACACACAAGAAAGAAAAAGATATATACAGGAGAAAAAGGTGATACACACAGGAAAGAAAGGTGTTATCCACAGGAGAGAGGGAAAACACACAGAAAAGTGAAGGGCTACACACAGGAGAGAGAAGGATACACACAATAGAGAGGAGGATACACACAGGGGAGAGGAGTATACACAGATGAGAGGGGCATACACACAGGAGAGAGGGGGATACACACAGGAAAGTTAAATACATACAGGAGACAAAGTAATACACACAGGAGAGAGGGGGATACACACAGGAGAGAGGGTTGACAACAGGAGAGGGGAATACACATAAGATAGAGGGGCAAACACACAGGAGAGAAGGTGATACACATAGAAGAAAGGAAGATACACAAAAAAGAGAGGAGGATACACGCAGGAGACAGGAGTATACACAGGAGAGAGGAATATACACAGAGGAGAGAGGGCGTTACACACAGGAGAGAGGGCGGATACACACAGGAGAGAGAAAGATACACAGAGGAGAGAGGAGGATACACACAGGAGAGTGGAGGATACACACAGGAGAATGGGGGGATACACACAAGAAAGAGAAGGATACACACAGAAGAGAGTAGAATACATAAAGGCAAGAGAAAGAATACACACAGGGGAGAGGAAAGATACTAACAGGAGAGGGGGGATACACAACTGGGAGTGGGGCATACACCCAGAAGGGAGAAGAAACACACTGGAGAGAGGAAGATACACACAGGAGGAGGAAGATACGCAAAGTAGAGAGGAGGATACACAAATGAGAGGCGAAGCACACAGGAGAAAGGGTGATACACACAGGCGAGGGGGAAACACAAAAGATTAGAAAAAATACACACAGGAGAGAGTGGGATACACACACAAAAAAGCAGGATACAGAAAGGAAAGAGGAGGATACACACAGAAAAGAAAATGATACAAACAGGAGAGAGGAGGATACACACGTGAAAGGAGGATACACACAGGAGAGAAGAGGATACACACAGGAGAGAGGGGAATACATTCAGGAGAGTGGAGGATACAAACAGGAGAGTGTGGCATACGCAAAGGGGGAAAGGGGTATACACAGAAGAGAGGAGGATACACACAACAAAGAAAAAATACACACAGGAGAAAGGAGTATACACACAGGATTGAGGGGAATAAACGCAAAAGAGAGGAGAACAAACACAGCAGAGTGGAGAATACACACAGGAAAGAGTGGGATACACACAGGAAAAAGGGATACACACAAGAGAGAGGGGCATACGCAGAGAAGAGAGGAGGGTAAACACAGGAGAGAGGAAGGATACACACAGGAGAGAGGGGATACACACAGGAGACTGGGGCATACACACAGAAGAGACGGAAATACACACAGGAAACAGGGGGATACCCACAGTGGGAGAGGGATAATAAAAGGAGGAAGGAGGATACACACAAAATAAAATACGATACAGACAGAAGAGAGGAAAATACACGCAGGAGAGAGGAAAATTCACACAGGAGAGAGGAGGATACACACAGAAGAGAGGAGGATACACGCAGGAGAGAGAAGGATACACACAGGTGAGAGGAGGATACACACAAAAAAGAGGGGGATAAACACAGGAGAGGGTGATACACACAGAAGAGGTGTGATACACACACGAAAGCGGAGGGTATACAGAGGAGATAGGAAGATACACAAAAGAGAAAAGGGGATACACAAAAAAGAGGGGGATACACACAGGAGAGAGGGTGATATACCGAAAAGAGAAGGATACACAGAGGAGAGAAAAGGAAACACACAGGAAAAAGGAATACACACAAGAGAAAGGGGGATACACTCAGGAGAGAGGAGAATACACAGAGGAGAGGGGAATACACACAGGAGGGAGAGGCGTACACACAGGAGAGAAAAGAATACACACAGCAGAAAGGAGAACACAGAGAGGAGAGGGAATACTCACAGAAGAGTGGAGCATACACATAGGAAAGAGCGGGGATACACAAGGAGAGAGGGGAGATACACACAAGAGAGAAAAGTGATACATCCAAGAGAGAGGAGGAATACACACAGGAGAGAGGAGGATACACAAAAGAGAGAGCAGGATACACACAGGAGAGAGAAATATACACACAGGAAAAAAAAATACACACAGGAGAGAGGAGAATACACACAGGAGAGAAAAGAATACACAAAATAGAGAAGGATACACACAAAAGACAGAAGAATACACACAGAAGAGAGAAGGATACACACAGGAGAGTGGTGATACACACAGGAGATAAAAGGGTACACACCGGAGAGAGAAAGATACACACAAACGAGAGAAAGATTTACACAGAAGAGAGGGGGATACACACAGAAAAGTGGTGATACACACAGGAGAAAGGGGGATACACGCAGGAGAGTAAATGAACCACACAGGAGAGATGAGGATACACACAGTAGAGGGGGATACACAAAGTAGAAAGGAGCATGCACACAGGAAATGGGATACACACAGAAAAATGAGGAATACACACAGGAGAGGGGAGGATACACACAGGAGTTGGCAATACACACAGAAGAGAGGATGATACACACGTGAGAGAAAAAAATACAAACAGGCGAGAGGGGAAACACAGAGGAGAAAGGATGATACACACAGGAGATGGGGGAATACACACAGGAGAAAAAAAGGTTACACACAGGAGAGAGGGCAAGAACACACAGAAGAGAGGAAGGATACACACAGAAAAAAGGAATATACACGCAGGAGAGAGAAAAATACACACAGGAGGAAAAGTATACACACAGGAGAGGGAGATACACAAAGTAGAGACAGGCATGCACACACACAAAAAAGATACACACAGGAGAGAAAAGGATACACACAAGAGACAAAAGGATACACACAGAAGAGGGAGATACACACAGAAGAGAGGGGCATACACACAGGAGCAAAAAAGATTCACACAGGGGAGAGAAAGATACCAAAAGAGAGAGGTAATACACACAGAATAAAGGGGGGATACACACAAGAGAGAAAGGAATTACACACCGGAGAGAGGGGAGAAACACACAGGAGAAAGGAGGGATACACACAGAAGAAAGGAAGATACACACAAGAGATTAGAAAATGCACACAGAATAGAGGAGGATGCACACAGGAGAGAGGGGGAAACACACTGGAGAGAGGGGGTATAAACACAGGAGAGAGAAGAATACATAAAGGACACAGGAGGATACACAGATGTGAAAGGAAGATACACACAGGAGAGAAAAGGATACACACAAAAGAAAGGGTGATACAAACAGTAGAGAGGAAGATACACACAGGGGGAGGGGAATACACACAGGAGAGAGGAGTATACACACAGGAGAGAAGAGAATACACACAAGATAGAGGAGGATACACACAGGTGAAGGGAGAATACAAACAGGAGAGAGGGGGATACACACAGGAGAGAGGGGAATAAACACAGAAAATAGGATTCACACGAGAGAGGGGGATACACACAGGAGAGAGGGGGATACAAACAGAAAAGTGCAGAATACACACAGGAGGGAGGGGGATACACACAGGAGAGAGAAGGATACACACAAAAGGAGAGGAATACACACAAGAGAGGATAATAAACACAGGAGAGAGAAGGATACACAAAGGAGAGATAAGGATACACAGGGAAGAGGAGGATTCACAAAAAAGAGGGGAAATACACAGGAGAGAGGATGATACAAACAGGCGAGAGGGATACACACAGGAGACGTGGAAGTACACACAGGAGAGAAGGGGATACACAGAGAAGAGAGGTGCATACACACAGGAGAGAGGAGGATACAAACAGGAGAGAGGGGTATACACACAGTGGGAGAAGGATAAATACAGGAGAGAGAAGGATACACACCAAAGGGAAGAGGATACAAAGAGAAGAGAGGAGGATACACGCAGGAGAGAGGAGGATACACACAGGAGAAGGGGAAATACACACAGGAGGAATGAAAATACACAAAAAAGGAGGGTGATATCCACAGGAGAGAGGAGAATACACACAAGCCAGAGGAGGATGCACACAGAAAAGAAAAGGATACACACAGGAGAGAGGGGGATACACACAGGAGAGAGGGAGATACAAACAGGAGAGTGCGGCGTACACAATGGAGGAAGATACACACAGGAGAGAGGAGGATACACACAGCAGAGATTAGGATACACTCAGGAGAGAGGATAATACACACAGGAGAGAGGACGATACACAAAGGAGAGAAAGAAACACACAGTAGAGAGGGAGATACACACAGGCGAGGAGGGTACACACAGAAGTTGGGGAACTGCACACAGAAGAGAAGGGGATACACACTAGAGGGGGGATACACACAGTAGAAAAAAGCACACACAAAAAAGAGAGGAGGATACACCCAGCAGAGAGGGGGGATACACACAGTAGAGAGAAGTATACCCACAGAAGAGTGGGGCATAGACCCAGGATGGAGGGAGGTACAAACAGGAAGAGTTGGTACACACAGGGTGAGAAGGAACAATACAGGAGGGAGGAAAATACACATAAAAGGAATAAGGATACAGACAGCAGAGAGGAGGATACACGCAGAAGAGAGGAGGATACACACAAATGGAGGAGGATACACACAGGAGAGAGGGTTGAGAAGCACAGGAGAGAGAAATACACAGAGGAAAAAGGAAGATCCACACAGGAGAGAGGGGGTATACACATGAGAGAAAAGAATACAAAAAGGAGATTGGCATACAAACAGGAGAGTGGGAAATACACCAGAAAGAGAAAAGGACACACACAGGAGAGAGGAGGATACACCCAGGAGATGCGGAAACACACAGGAGAGAGGGGCATACACACTGAATAGGGTGATACACACAGGAGAAAAGGGAATACACACAGGAGAGATAAGAATACACACAGGAGATTGGGATACACACAGGAGAGAAGGGCGTACCCTCAGGAGAGAGAAGGATACACACAGCAGAGTGGAGGATACACACAGTAGAGAGGGAATCCACACAGGAGAGAGGGGGATACACACAGGAGGAAGGGGTAATACACACATGAGAGAGCGGGGAAACACACAGGAGAGGGGGGTGATACACACAGAAGAGAAGAGGGATACACCCAGAAGATAATAGGATACACACAGGAAAGAGGAGAATACACACAGGAGAGAGAAAGATACACACAGAAGATAATAGGATACACACAGGAGAGAGGAGAATACACACAGGAGAGAGGAAGATACACACAGGAGATTAGGATACCCACAGGAGAGAGAAGGATACACACAGAAGAGAGAAGGATACACACAAAAGACAGAAGGATACACACAGGAGAGAGAGGGATACACACAAAAGAGGGGTGATACAGAGTAAGGAGAGAAAGGTTCACACAGGAGAGAGGAGGATACACACAAAAGAAAGAAAAATACACACAGGAGACAGAAGGATACACACAAGAGAGAGGAAGATACACAAAGGAGAGGTGTGATACACACAGGAGAAAAAGGAATACACACAGGAGAGAAAAAGATACACACAAAGGAAAGTAGGATACACACAGGAGAGGAAGATACACAAAGTAGAGTGGGGCATACACAAAGGAAAGTGAAATACACACAGGGGAAAAGGGGATAAACACAGGAGAGAGGAGGATACACACAGGAGAGAGGGGGATACAAACAGAAGAGAGGGGATACACACGGAAGAGAGGAGGATACACACAGAAGAAATGGAGGATACACGCAAGAGAGAAAGGGGTTACACACAGGAGAGAGGGGGGAAACACAAAAAAGAGAGAAGGATTACACACAGGAGAGAGAAAGATACACACAGGAGAGATGAAAATACACACAGGAGAAAGAAGAAAACGCACAGGAGAGAGGAGGATACACACAGGAGAGAGGAGGATACACACAGGAGAAAGGCATACACACAGGAGAGATGAGGATACACAGGAGAGTTGGGTACACACAAGAAAAAAAGGTAATACACACAGGAGAGAGGGTGATACACACAAGAAAGAGGGTAATGCACACAACAGAGAGGGCATACATACAGGAGAGATGAGAATACACAAAGGAGAGAGGGGGATACACACAGAAGAGAAAAAGAAACACAAGAGACAGGAATACACAAAAAAGGGAGTTGGATACACACAGGAGAGAGGGGGATACACACAGGAGAGAGGGGAATACACACAAGAAAGATGGGCATACCCACAGGAGAGAGGAGACTACACAAAGGAGAGAGGGGGATACACACAGAAAAAAGGGGGATACAAACAGGAGAGTGTGACATACACACAGAAGGGAGGGGGATACACACAGGAGAGAGGAGGATACACACAGGAGAGTGGAGGCTACACAAAGGAGAAAGGAGGATACACAAAGGAGAGCGGTAAACACACAAGAGAGGAAGATACACACAGGAGAGAGGAGGATACACACAGAAGAGAAAAGGATATACAAAGAAAAGAGGAGGATACACACAGGAGAGAGAAGAATACACACGAGAGGGGGATACACACAGGATAAAGAAGGTTACACATAGGAGAGAGGAAGATACACACAGGAGAGAGGAGGCGACACACAGGAGAGAGGAGAATACACAAAGATAAGGGTGAAACACACAAAAAAGGGGAGGATACACACAGGCGGGGGTATAAACACTGGAGATGGTGGGATACACACATGAGAGGGGGGATACACAAAGGAGAGAGGAGGATACACATAAGAGAGAGGATGCTACACACAGAAGAAAGGAGGATACACAAAGAAAAGGGAAAAACACACAAAAGAGAGGGTGATACACAAAGGCGAGGGGGATAAACACTGGAGACGGTAGAATACACACAGGAGAGAGTGGGATACAAAAAGGAGAGGGGGATACACACAGGATGAAGGGGTAAACACACAAAATAGAGAAGGATACACACAGGAGAGTGGAAGATACACACAGGAACGTGGGGCATAAACACAGAAGGGAAGGGGATACACACAGGAGAGAGGGGGATACACAAAGTGGGAGAAGGATAAACACAGAAGAGAGGAGAATAAACACAAATGAGTGGAGGATACAGACAGAATAAAGGAGGATACACGCAGGAGAGAGGAGTATACACAAAGGAGAGGAGATACACACAGGAGAGAGGAGCATACACACAGGAGAGGGGAGGATACTAAAAGGAGAGAGATAGATACACACAGAAGAGAAGGATAAACACAGGAGAGAGGAAGATACATACAGGACAGAGAAAGATACACACAGGAGAGAGGAGGATACACACCAAAAAGAAAAGGATACACACAGGAGAGAGGGGGATAAACACAGGAGAGGGGGATACAAAAAGGAGAGAAAAAAATACAGGAGAAAGGAATACACAAAGTAGCTAGTTGGATACACACAAGAGAGAGGGGGATACACTTAGGAAAGAGGGGAATACACACATGAGAGAGAGGCATACGCACAGGAGAGAGAAGACAGAAAGGAGACATGGGGATACACACAGGAAAAAGGATACAAACAGTAGAGTGTGGGATACACACAGAAGGGAGAGGGATACACACAGTAGAGAAGGGGATACACACAAGAGAGTGGGGCATACACACAGGAGAGGGTGATACACACAGGAGAAAGGAGGGTACACAGTTGAGAGAAGAATACACACAGAAGAGGGGGATACACACAAGAGATAGGGGCGTACACACAGGAGAGAGGAGGATAGACACAGCAGATAGGAGGATACACAAAGGAGAGAAGAGATACACACAAAAGAGAGGGAGATACAAACAGAAGAAAGAGGGATACACACAGGAGAGAGGGGGAATACACAGAGAAATGAGGAAAGATACACACAGGAGAGAGGATTATACACACGAGAGAGGAGGATACACAGAGAAGAGAGAAAGTTACACACGGGAGAGAGGAAGATACAAACAGGAGAGAGGATACACACAAAAGAGAAAAGGATACACAGAGGAGACAGAAGGATACACAAAGTAGAGGAAGCATACATACAGAAAAGGAAGATACAAACACGAGAAAGGGGGATAAACAAAAAAGAGAGAAGGATACACACAGGAGAGGGGGATACACACAGGTGAGAGGGTATACACACAGGAGAGAGGGGGATAATCACAGAAGAAAGAGGGGATACAAACAGAAGAGAAAGATGTTACACAGAGGAGAGTGGGGGAAAACACAAGGGAAAGAGGAGGGATACACAAAAAATATAGGAATATACACACAGGAGAGAGGAAAATACACACAGCAGAGGTGCATACACACAGGAGAGAGGGGGATATGCACAGGAGAGTTGGATTCCCACGGGAAACAGAGTAATACACACAGGAGAGTGGGGGATACAAACAGGAGTGGGGGATACACACAGGAGAGAGTGAGATACACACAGGAGAGAGGGGAATACACACAAGAGAGAGGGCATACACACAGGAGAGAGGAGGATACACACAAAAGAGAGGGGAATACACACAGGAACAAGGAAGATACAAACAGGAGAGTGCAGCATACACACAGGAGAGAGGGGGATACACACAAAAGAGAGGAAGATACACACAGAGGAAAAGGGATACACACAGGAGAGAGGAGGATACACACAGGAGAGAGGAGGCTACACAGAGGAGAAAGGAGAATACACAAATAAGAGAGGGAAACACACACAAGAGAGGGAGATACACACAGGCGAGACGGATACTCCCAGGACACGGGGAGATACACACAGGAGATATGGGGATACACACAGGAGAAGGGGATACACACAGGAGTAGGTGGAATACAAACAGAAGATTGAGGCATACAAACAGGTGGGAAGAAGATACACACAAGAGATTGAGGCATACAGACAGGAGAGAGTGGGATTCACACAGGAAAGAAAGATAAATACAAGAGAGAGGGAGATAAACACAAAAGAGTGGAGAATACAGACAGAAGAGTGGAGGATAAACGCAGGAGAGAGGAGGATACACACAGGAGAGAGGAGTATAAACACAGGAGAGAGGAGGATACACGAAGGAGAGAGGAGGATACACACAGGAGAAGGGGATACACACTGCACAGAGGAGGATACACACAGGAGAAAAAAGGATACACACAGGAGAGTAAAAGATACACACAAAAAGAGGAAAATACACACAAAAGAGAAGGGGATACACACAGGAGAGAGGGGGATACACACAGAAGTGTGGTGATACACACAGGAGAGAGGAGGGTACACACAGGAGAGAGGGGGATACACACAGGAGAGAGGAGGATACACAAAGGAGAGGAGGATACACACAGGAGAGAGGGGGATACACTGAAAAAAGGAGAATACACACAGGAGAGAAGAGGATAAACACAGTAGAGAAGGATATACACAGGAGTGAGCGGCATACACACAGGAGAGGGAGATACACACAGGAGAAAGGGGAATAGACACAGGAGAGAGAAGAATACACACAGGAGACTGGGATACACACATGAGAACAGGGTGTACACACAGAAGAGAGGAGGATTCAAAAAGCAGAGAGGAGGATACACACTGGAGAGAGGGGATTCACACAAGAGAGAGGGGGATACACACAGGAGAGAGGGGGATTCGCACAGGAAACAGCGGGGATACACACAGGAGAGTGGGGGGATACACACACGAGAGAGGAGGGATACACACAAGAGGGAGGAGGATACACACAGAAGAGAGGAGGATACCCAAAGTAGAGAAAAATATACACACAGAAGAGGGGGAAACCCACAGGAGAGAGGAGGATACACACAGGATAGAGGAGTTTACGCACAAAAGGGAGCAGGAAACACACAGGAGACAGAAGAATACGCAAAGGAGAGAGTGGGATATACACAGAAAAGTGGTGATATACACAGGAGGGAGGAGGGTACACACAGGAGAGAGGGGCATACACACATTAAAAATGGATAAACACAGGAGAAAAAGGGCTACACACAGGAAAGAGGAGGATACATACATGTAAGGGGGATTCACAAAGAAAAAAGGGCGTACACACAGGAGAGAGGAGGATACAAACAGGAGAGAGGTTTTACACACAGAAGAAAGGCGTTATACAGAGGATCCTTCAAAGCCTCACTGAATATTACACACTTGTGATATAGGCTGGAGTCTATTTTTTATGGCCACTCATTCAAAGAATCACTAAATAATGCACACCTGCTGAATAGTCAGATGTCTCTTTTCTATGTCCACTCGTTAAGAGCCTCACGAAGTGTACACACCTGGGGAAATAGTCAGGATTTACCTTTATCCCCTCATTCACATTCTCACTAAATAAGGCACACCTGTGGAATAGTCAGGAGACTTTTTCATGTGACCTCTAATTCGGAGGGACACTGAATAATGTGGTGTAGTCAGGAGTCTATTTCATGTGGACACATATTCAGAGCCTCAGTGAATAAGACAGGCCCTTGATATAGTAAGGAATCTAATTAATATGGCCATATCTTCTGAGCCTCACTGTATAATACACACCTGGAGAATAATTGGGAGTCTATTTTCGATGGACATTCATGAAGAGCCTGGGTAAATAATGTACACCAGTGGAGTAGCCAGGAGTCTATTTTATTAGGACACACATTCATAGCCTCAGTGGATAATATGCACGTGTGGATTAGTCAGGATTCCATTTTATATGGACAATGACTCGTAACCTCATTGAAAAATGCACAAATGTAAAGTACTCAGCAGTCTATTTCATATAAACACTCATTCAGACATTCAATGAATAATAAAAATATTTAAGATAGACAAAATCCTGTTTCATATGGTCACACAAAAAGAGCCTCACTGAGTAATGCACCCCTGGGGAAGTGATAAAATTCTACTTTATATAGCCTCTCATTTACAGCCTCAGGGAATAATGCACATGTGTAGAATAGACACTAGTCTATTTTATATGGCCACATAATCAAAGCCTGAGTGAGTAATACACAACATTGAAATAGTCACTAGTCTATTCCATATGCCCAAATATTTAGAGTCAGAGTCAATAATACACGCCTGTGGAATAGTCAGAAAAGAAGTTCATATGGCCAAAGTTTCAGATCCTCAGTGAATAATACATACTTCAGAAATATTCAGGACGCTATTACATGTGGCATCAATTTCAGAATTTCATTGAATAATAAACAACTGTATTGTAGTCAGAATTCTATTTCATATAGCTACATATTCAGAGCCTAAGTAAATAACATACACCTTGGAAATAGTCCAGATTCTATTTCGTATAGCCACTCATTTAGAGCCGAATGTAAAAACGCATGCCTGAGGAGTATTCAGGAGTCTCTATTTTATGGCCACTCATTCCGAACTTTACAGAATTATACAGACCTATGGAAATGTCAGGAGTGTATTTCACATAGTCAGTTATTCAGAACCTCAGTAAAGAATCATATAAATCTGAAAAATACTCAGGATTATATTATATATATCCACTTATTCAGAGAATCACTAAATAATGCATACATAAGTAAGAGTCTAAAGACTATTTGATATGACCCTACAACCGGCGACACAGTGGACAATGCAGAACAGAAAAATAGTCAAGATGATAGAGTCAGAAGTTTATGTTATGTGGTCACTCGTTCAGAATCTCACTGAAGAATACACACCGTGGGAATCGTCAGAGTCCAAGTCATATGGACACTCAATCACAGCATTATGGAATAATGCACAAAGGGGCAATAGCAAGGAGTCTGTTTCATATGGCCTCTCATTCAGAGCTTCAGGGCATAATAAAGGGCTTTGGAGTAGTCAGGACCATATTTAACGTAGCCCCAAGTTAAGCAGCTCCGTGAATGATGCACACATGTGTCAGAGTCAGGAGACTATTTGATATAGACACTTATAGAGAACCTTTTCGAATGCTGCACATGTGGTGAATAATTGAAAGTCTGTTTCCTATGGTGATTCGTTTGGAGAATCAAAAAATAACGAACACCTGTTGAGTAAAATGGGTTATATTTCATGAGGCCACTCTTTCAATGCTTTAGTAAATAATATGTATATCTGATAAGTCAGGAATCTCATTCACATGGCCACTCGTTCTCTGCCTGTGTGAATAGTACTAGCCTCAGAAACAGTCAAGGATCTACTTCAAATGCCTACACATTCAGAGTCTCTGTAAGTAATGAACACCTGGGCAATACACCTGAGTCTTTTTTATGATCACTTAGTCAGAGTCACATTCAACAATACACACATGAGGAAGATTTAAGAGTCCACTTCATGTAGCCACTCATTTAGAGCCTCAGTTAATAATGCACACCAGGGAAATAGTCGACCATTTTTCATATGGCCACTCATTTTGAGCCTCACTGAGTGATATACACCTGGATAATCCTCGGGATTCTATTTGATACTACCACTCATTTAGAACATTATTGAATAATTCGCAATGGAGCAATGGTCAGGTGTCAATTTTATACGGTCTATCTTTCACAGTTTCAGTGAATATTGAAATTCTATAAAGTAATCAGGACGCAGTTTAAGATAGCCACTAATTAAGTGCCTTCCTGAATGATACACACCTGGGCGATAGTCAGGAGTCTATTTCATATGACCTCTAATTTTGTGAATCGCTGAGTAACACACACCTGGGGCAGTGTCAAGAGTCTATTTGGTATGGACACACAAAAACAGAACTTGTTGGATTACTGCAACATGGAGAATAATGAGGTGTCTATGTCATATGGCTACTCATTCAGACAAACAGTGAATAATGCACATGTGGAGTAATTAGAAGTCTGTTTCATATGGCCCCTCTTTCACAGCCTCACTGAATATTACACACTCGTGATATAGTCTGGAGTCTATTTTTTATGGCCACTCATTCAGAGAATCACTAAATAATGCACACCTGCAGAATACTCAGAAGTCTCTTTCCTATGGCAACTCGTTAAGAGCCTCACTAAGTGTACACATCTAAGGAAATAGTCAGGATTTACCTTTATTCCCTCATTCAGCGTCTCACTAAATAATGCGCATCTGTGGAATAGTCAGGAGACTTTTCCATGTGGCCCCTAATTCGGAGTGTCACTGAATAATGTGGTGTAGTCTGGAGTCTATATCAAGTAGACACATAATAGGAGCCACAGTGAATAACACAGACCCTTGATACGGTAAAGAATCTAATTAATATGGACACATCTTCTGAGCCTCACTGAATAATACACACCTGGAGAATAATTTGAGTCAATTTTCGATGGACATTCATTCAGAGCCTCGGAAACTGATGTACAACTGTGGAGTAGCCAAGAGTCTATCTTATTAGGACACTCATTCATAGCCTCAGTGGACAATATGAACGTGTGGATTAGTCAGGATTCCATTTTAAATGCCCAGTGACTCGTAACATCAGTGAAAAATGTAAAATACTTAGCAGTAAGTTTCATATGGACACTCATTCAGAGATTCACTGAATAATAGAAATATTTGAGATAGACAGCATCCTGTTTCATATGGTTAAACAAAAAGAGCCTCACTGAGTAATGCACACCAGGGGAAGTGTTAGGAGTCTACTTTATATAGCCTTTAATTTACAGAATCAGGAAATAATGCACACGTGTGGAATAGACACTAGTCTATTTTATATGGCCGCAAAATCAAAGCCTTTTCGATTACTGTACATGTGGAGAATAGTCACTTGTCTGTTTCATATGGTGTTTCGTTTGGTGAATCAAAATCTTATGCACACCTGTGGAGTAAAATGGGTTCTATTTCAGAAGGCAACTCTTTCTGTGTTTTAGTGAATAATATGTATATCTGAAAAGTAAGGAATCTCTTTCACATGGCCATTTGTTTATGAACTCTGTGAAGAATACTCCCCTCAAAAATAGTCGTGTCTACTTTAAATGTCTACACATTCCAAGACTCTGTAGGTAATGAACAACAGGGCAATACACCTGAGTCTCTTTTTTATGCCCACGTAGTCAGAGTCTCATTCAATAATACACACCTGGGGAAGAGATAAGGGTCTACTTCATGTAGCCACTCATTTAGAGCCTCAGTGAATAATGCACACCAGGGTAGTAGTCGAGCATTTTTTATATGGCCACAGATTTTGTGCCTCACTGAGTGATATACACCTGTAGAATCCTAAGGATTCTATTTGATACTACCACGCATTTAGCACCTTATTGAATAATTCACAATGGAGCAAAAGTCAAGGGTCTATTTGATATCATCTATCACTCAAAGTTTCAGTGAATAATAAACTTCTATGGAGCAATCAGGACGCTGTTTAAAACAGCCACGAATTCAGTGACTTCCAGAATAATACACACCTGGGTAATCGCCTGGCATCTATTTTATATAAACTCTAATTTTGTGTATCGTTGAGTAATACACACCTGGGGCAGTGTCAGGAGTCTATTTGGTATGGACACTCAAACAGAACCTGTTTGCTTAATTCACACATGTATAATAATGAGGAGTCTATGTCATACGGCTACTCATTCAGACAAACAGTGAATAATGCACATGTAAAGTAATTAGAAGTCTGATTCTTATGGACCCACTTTCACAGCCTCACTGAATATTCCACACTTGTGACATAGTGTGGAGTCTCTTTTTTATGGCCACCCATTCAGAGAATCACTAAATAATGCACACCTGCAGAATAGCGAGAAGTCTCTTTTCTATGGCCACTCGTTAAGAACCTCACTAAGTGTACTCACCTGAAGAAATAGCCAGGATTTATTATTATCCCCTCATTCAGAGTCTCACTATATAATGCACACCTGTGGAATAGTTAGGAGACTCTTTCCTATGGCCACTCCTTAAGAGCCTCACTAAGTGTACACACCTGGGGAAATAGTCAGAATTTACCTATATCCTTTCATTCAGAGTCTCACTAAATAATGCACACCTGTGGAATAGTCAGGAGACTTTTTCATGGGGCCTCTAATTCGGAGTGTCACTGAATAATGTGATGTAGTCAGGAGTCTATTTCATGTTGATACATATTCAGAGCCACAGTGAATAAAACAGGCCCTTTATGTTGTAAGGAATCTAATTTGGACACATCTTCTGAGCCTCACTGAATAATGCACACCTGGAGAATAATTTGGATTATTTTTTCGATGGCCATTCATTCAGCGCCTTGGTAAATAATGTACACCTTTGGAGTAGTCAGGAGTCTATTTTATTAGGACATTCATTCATATCCTCACTGGATAATATGCACGTGTGGATTAGTCAGAATTCTAATTTATATGGCCACTGACGTGTCACCTCAGTGACAAATACACAAATATAAAGTACTCAGCAGTCTATTTCATATAGACACTCATTCAGATTTTCATTGTGTGTTAAATAATACAACACAGAATGAAAATCCCACACAGGCTCATTCTGTGTATTAAATAATACAAATATATAAAATAGCAGCATCCTGTTTCATATGGTCACACAGAATGAGCCTCAATGATTAAGGCACACCTACGGAAGTGTTAGGAGTCTACTTTAAAAAGCCTCTCATTTACAGCCTCAGGGAATAATTCACACATGTGGAATAGACACTAGACTATTCTATATGGCCACAAAATCAAAGAATGAGTGAGTAATAAACAACTTTGGAATAGTCACTTGTCTATTTTACATGACCAAATATTTAGAGTCAGAGTCAATAATACATGCCTGTGGACAATTCAGAAAACAGTTTCAAATGGTGAAAGGTTCAGAGCCTTAGTGAATAATACATACCTGGAAAATTCTCAGGATGCTATTACATGTGGCATCAATATTAGAGCTTCCTTGAATAAGAAACACCTCTATTGTAGTCAGAATTCTATTTCCTATAGCCACATATTCAGAGCCTACCTGAATAACATACAACTTGAAAAAAGTTAAAATTCTAATTCGTATAGCCACTCATTTAGAGCCGAATGTAAAAACGCATGACTGAGGAGCATTCAGGAGGCTCTATTTTATGGCCACTCTTTCAGAGCTTCACAGAATAATACCGACGTATGAAAACGTCAGTATGTTTCACACGGCCACTTATTCAGAACCTCAGTGAGGAATCATATATATCTGAAAAATACTCAGGATTATACTATATATAGTCACTAATTCACAGACTCACTAAATAATGCACAGCTAAAGAATAGTCTGGAGACGATTTGATATGAGCCTTCACCCAGCGACTCAGTGGACAATGCAGAACTGAAAAGTAGTCAAGAGGATAGAGCCAAGGGTTTATGTTATGTGGTCCCTCGTTCAGAATCTCACTGAAGAATACACACCTGGGAATAGTCAGTGTCCAAGTCATATGGACACTCAATCACAACATTACCGAATAATGCACAATGGGGCAATAGTAAGGAGTCTATTTTATATGGCCTGTCATTCGGAGCTTCAGTGCATAACAAACAGCTGTGGAGTAGTCAGGACCCTATTTAAGGTAGACCCAAATTAAGCAGCTCCGTGAATGATACACACATTTGTCAGAGTCATGAGACTATTTGACATATACACTCATACAGAACCTTTTATAATACTGCACATGTGGGGAATAATTACTACTCTGTTTTGTATGGTGATTAGTTTGGAGAATCAAAAATTAACGCACACCTGTTGAGTAAAATGGGTTCTATTTCATAAGGCCACTCTTTCAGTGTTTTAGTGAATAATATGTGTATCTGTTAACTCAGAAATCTTTTTCACATGGCCACTCGTTCAGGACCTCTGTGAAGAATACTCCCCTCAAAAATAGTAAAGAGTCTACTTCAAATGGCTACACATTCAAAGTCTCTGTATTTAATGAACACCTGGGCAATACACCTGAGTCTCCTTTTATGCTCACTCAGTCAGAGACTCATTCAATAATACAAAACAAAGGAAGATTTAAGAGTCTACTTCATGTTGCCACTCATTTAGAGCCTCAGAGAATTATTCACACCAGGGTAATAGTCCAGCATTTTTTATTTGTCCACTAATTTTGTGCCTCACTAAGTGAAATACACCTGAAGAATCCACAGGATCCTATTTGATACTACCACTCATTTAGTACCTTATTGAATAATTCACAATGGAGCAATAGTCAGGTGTATATTTTATATGGTCTATCATTCAAAGATTCAGTGAATAGTAAACTTCTATGGAGTAATCAGGATGCTGTTTAACATAGCCAGGAATTAAGTGCCTTGCTGAATTATACTCACCTGTATGATTGTCTGGAGTCTATTTCATATGAACTCTAATTTTGTGTATCGCTGAGTAATACACACCTGGGGCAGTGTCTGGAGTCTATTTGGTATGGACACTCAAACAGAACCTGTTTGATTAATGCACACATGAATAATAATGAGGAGTCTATGTCATATGGCTACTCATTCAGACAAACTGTGAATAATGCACATGTGGAGTAATTAGAAGTCTGTATCATATGGCCCCTCTTACACAGCCTCACTGAATATTACACATTTGTTATATAGTCTGGAATCTATTTTTTATGGCCACTCATTCAGAGAATCACTAAACAATGCAGACCTGTGGAATAGTCAGAAGTCTCTTTCCTATGGACACTCGTTAAGAGTCTCACTAAGTGTACACTCCTGGAGAAGTAATCAGAATTTAACTTTATCCCCTCATTCAGAGTCTCACTAAATAATGCACACCTGTGGAATAGTCAGGAGACTTTTTCATGTGGCCTCCAATTCGGAGTGTCACTGAATAATGTGGTGTATTCAGGAGTCTATTTCATGTAGACATATATTCAGAGCTTCCGTGTATAAGACATACACTTGATATATTAAGGAATCTAATTGATATGGAAACATATTCTGAGCCTCACTGAATAATACACACCTGGGGAATAATTTGGAGTCTATTTTCGATGGGCACATATTCAGAGCCTTGGAAAATGATGTACACCTGTGGAGAAGACATGAGTCCATTTTATTAGGACATGCATTTATAACCTCAGTGGACAATATGCCCATGTGGATTAGTCAGGATTCCATTTTACATGGCCACTTATTTGTAACCTAAGTGAAAAATTCAAAAATGTAAAATACTTCGCAGTATATTTCATATAGACACTCATTCAGAGATTCACTGAATAATACAAATATTTGAGATAGACAGCATCCTGTTTCATATGGTTAAACCAAAAGAGCATCACTGAGTAATGCACACCAGGGGAAGTGTAAGGAGTCTACTTTATATAGTCTTTAATTTAAAGAATCAGGAAACAATGCACACGTGTGGAATAGACACTAGTCTATTTTATATTGCTGCAAAATCAAAGCCTTTTTGAATACTGCACATGTGGGAAATAATCACTTATTTGTTTTATATGGTGTTTCATTTGGTGAATCAAAAACTTATGCACACCTGTGGAGTAAAATGAGTTCTATTTCAGAAGGCCACTTTTTCAGTGTTTTAGTGAATAATATGTATATCTGGTAAGTTAGGAATCTCTTTCACATGGCCACTCGTTCAGAGCCTCTGTGAACAATACACCCCACAATAATAGTCAAGTGTCTACTTTAAATGGCTACACATTCAGAGACTCTGTAGGTAATGAACACCTGGGCCATACACTTGAGTCTCTTTTTTTATGCCTACTTAGTCAGAGTCTCATTCAATAATACACACCTGGGGAAGACTTAAGAGTCTACTTCATGTAGCCACTCATTTAGAGCCTTAGTGAATAATGCATACGAGGGTATTGGTCGAGCATGTGTTACGTGGTCACTCATTTTGTGCCTCACTGAGTGATATACACCTGAGGAATCCTAAGGATTCTATTTAATACTACCATGCATTTAGCACCTTATTGAATAATTCACAATGGAAAAATAGTCAGGTGTCTATTTTATATGGTCTATCACTCAAGGTTTCAGTGAATAATAAACTTCTATGGAGTAATCAGGATGCTGTTCAGGATAGCCACGAATTCAGTGCCTTCCTGAATGATACACACCTGAGTAATAGCCTGGTCTCTATTACATATGAACTCTAATTTTGTGTATCGTTGAGTAATACACACCTGGGGCAGTGTCAGGTGTATATTTGATATGGACACTCAAACAGAACCTGTTTAATTAATGCACACATGTATAATAATGAGGAGTTTATGTTATATGGCTACTCATTCAGACAAACAGTGAATAATGCACATGTAAAGTAATTAGAAGTCTGATCCTTATGGACCCCCTTTCACAGCCTCACTGAATATTACACACTTTTGATATAGTCTGGAGTCTATTTTTTATGGCCACCCAATCAGCGAATCACTAAATAAGTCACACCTGCAACATAGTCGGAAGTCTCATTCCTATGGCCACTCGTTAACAGCCTCACTAAGTGTACACACCTGGGGAAGTAGTCAGGATTTACCATTATCCCCTCATTCAGAGTCTCACTAAATAGTGCACACCTGTGGAATAGTCAGGAGACTCTTTCCTATGGCCACTCGTTAAGAGCCTTAGTAAGTTTAAACACCTGGGAAATAGTCAGGATTCACCTATAGCCCTGCATTCAGAGTCTCACTAAATAATGCACACCTGTGGAATAGTCAGGAGACTTTTTCATGTGGCCTCTAATTCGGAGTGTCACTGAATAATGTGATGTAGTCAGGAGTCTATTTCATGTAGAAACATATTCAGCACCACAGTAAATAAAACAGGCCCTTTTAGTTGTAAGGAATCTAATTAATATGGCCACATCTTTTGAGCCTCACTGTATGATATACACCTGGAGAATAATTTGGAGTCTGTTTTCGATGGCCATTCATTCAGAGCCTCGGTAAATAATGTACACCTGTGTAGTAGCCAGGAGTCTATTTTATTAGGACACACATTCATAGCCTCAGTGGATAATATGCACTTGTGGATTAGTCCCCATTCCAATTTATATTGCCGCTGACTCTTAAACTCAGTGAAAAATGCACAAACGTAAAGTACTCAGCAGTCTATTTCATATAGAGACTCATTCAGGGATTCACTAAATATTACAAGTATTTAATATAGCAGCATCCTGTTTCATATGGTCACACAAAATGAGCCTCACTGAGTAAGGCACACCTAGGGAAGTGTTACGAGTCTACTTTATATAGACTCTCATTTACAGCCTCAGGGAATAATTCACACGTGTGGAATAGACACTAGACTATTTTATATGGCCACAGAACCAAAGCCTGAGTGAGTAATACACAACTTTGGAATACTCACTTGTCTATTTTTACATGCCCAAATATTTAGAGTCAGAGTCAATAATACACACCTGTGGACAAGTCAGAAAACACTTTCATATGGCCAAAGTTTCAGAGCCTCAGTGAATAATACATACCTGGAAAATAATCAGGATGCTATTACATGTGGAATCAATTTCAGAGCTTCCTTGAATAAGAAACACCTCTATTGTAGTCAGAATTCTATTTCTTATAGCCACATATTCAGAGGCTAACTGAATAACATACACTTTGGGAAAAGTTAAAATTCTTTTTCGTATAGCCACTCATTTAGAGCCGAATGTAAAACGCACGCCTGAGGACCATTCAGGAGGCTCTATTTTATGGCCACACATTCAGAGTTTCACAGATTAATACAGACCTATGAAAACGTCAGGAGTGTATTTCACACGGCATCTTATTCAGAACCTCAGTGTGGAATTATACATATCTGGAAAATACTCAGGATTATATTATATATAGCCACTTATTCAGAGACTCACTGAATAATGCACAGCTGAGGAATAGTCCAGAGACTATTTGATATGACTCTTCACCCAACGACTCAGTGGACAATGCCGAAATGAAAAATAGTCAAGAGGATAGAGTCAAGGGTTTATTTTATGTGGTCAGTCATTCAGAATCTCACTGAAAAATACACACCTGGGAATAGTCAGTGTCCAAGTCATATGGACACTCAATCACAGCATTACCGAATAATGCACAATGGGGCAATAGTAAGGAGTCTATTTCATATGGCCTGTCATTCGGAGCTTCAGTGCATAATAAACAGCTGTGGGGTAGTCAGGACCCTATTTAAGGTAACCCCAAATTAAGCAGCTCTGTGAATGATACACACATGTGTCAGAGTCAGGAGACTCTTTGACATAGACACTAATACAGAAACTTTCCAAATACTGCACATGTGAAGAATAATCACTAGTCTGTTTCATATGGTGATTAGCTTGGAGAATCAAAAAATAACGCACTACTGTTGAGTAAAATTGGTTCTATTTCACAATGCCACTCTTTCAGTGTTTTAGTGAATAATATGTGTATCTGATAAGTCAGGAATCTTTTTCACATGGCCACTAGTTTAGGGCCTTTGTGAAGAATACTCCCCTCAAAAATAGTCAAGGATATACTTCAAATGTCTACACATTCAAAGTCTCTGTACGTCATGAACACCTGTGCAATACAGCTGAGTGTCTTTTTTATGCCCACTTAGTCAGAGTATCATTCAGTAATACACAACAAAGGAATATTTAAGAATCTACTACATGTAGCCACTCATTTAGAGCGTCAGTGTATAATGCACACCAGGGTAATAGTAGAACATTTCTTATATGGCCACTCATTTTGTGCCTTACTGAGTGATATACACCTGAAGAATTTTCAGGATTCTATTTGATACTACCACTCATTTAGAACCTTATTGAATAATTCACAATGGAGCAATAGTCAGGTGTCTATTTTATATGGTCTACCATTCAAAGTTTCAGTGAATAGTAAACTTCTAAGGAGTAATCAGGATGCTGTTTAACATAGTCACGAATTAAGTGCTTTGCTGAATGATACGCACCTTTGTGATAGACAGGAGTCTATTTCACATGAACTCTCATTCTGTGTATCGCTGAGTAATACACACCTGGTGCAGAGACAGGAGTCTATTTGCTATGAACACTCAAACAGAGCCTGTTTGATTAATGCACACATGGATAATAATGAGGAGTCTATGTCATACAGCTACTCGTTCAGACAAACTGTGAATAATGCACATGTGGAGTAATTAGAAGTCTGTTTCATATGTCTCCTCTTTCACAGCCTTACTGAATATTACACACTTGTGATATAGTCTTGAGTCTATTTTTTATGGCCACTCCTTCAGAGAATCACTAAATAATGCACATCTGCAGAATAGTCAGACGTCTCTTTATTATGGCCACTCGTTAAGAGCCTCACTAAGTGTACACACCTTGAGAAGAAGTTAGGATTTACTTTTATCCCCTCATTAAGAGTGTCACTAGATAATTCGCTCCTGTGGAATAGTCAGGTGACTTTTTCTTGTGGCCTCTAATTCAGAGTGTCACTGAATAATGTGGTGTAGTCAGGATTCTGTATCATGTAGACACATATTCAGAGCTTCACTGAATAAGACCGACACTTGATTTAGTAAGGAATCTAATTGATATGGAAACATATTCTGAGCCTCTCTGAATAATACACACCTGGGGAATAATTTGGAGTCTATTTTTGATGAACATATATTCAGAGCCTCAGAAAATGATGTTCCCCTGTGGAGTAGCCAGGAGTCAATTTTATTAGCATACACATTCATTGCCTCAGTGAATAATATGCACGTGTTGATTGGTCAGGATTCCATTTTATATGGCCACTGATTCATAACCTCAGTGAAAAAATGCAAAAATGTAAAATACTTAGCAGTCTATTTCATATAGACATGCATTCAGCGATTCATTGAATAATACAAATATTTGAGATAGAGAGCATCCTGTTTCATATGATTAAACAAAAAGAGCCTCACTAAGTAATGCACACCAGGGGAAGTGTTAGGAGTCTACTTTATAGAGCCTTTAATTTACAGAATCAGGAAATAATGCACACGTGTGGAATAGAAACTAGTCTATTTTACATGGTCGCAAAATCAAGGCCTTTTCGAATACAGTACATGTGGGGAATAATCACTTGTCTGTTTCATATGGTGTTTCATTTGGGGAATCAAAAACTTATGCACACCTGTGGAGTAAAATGGGTTCTAGTTCAGAAAGCCACTCTTTTCATGTTTTAGTGAATAATATGTATATCTGAAAAGTAAGAAATCTCTTTCACATGGCCACTCATTCAAGGACTCTGTGATGAATACTCCCCTCAAAAATAGTCAAGGGTCTACTTTAAATGGCTACCTATTCAGAGACTCTGTAGGTAATGAACACCTGGTCAATATACCTGAGTCTCTTTTTTATGCCCACTTAGTCAGAGTCTCATTCAATAATACACACCTGGGAAAGAGTTAAGAGTCTACTTCATGTAGCCACTCATTTAGAGCCTCAGTGAATAATGCACACCAGGGTAATAGTCGAGCATTTTTTATATGGCCACTTATTTTGTGCCTCACTGAGTGATATACACCTGAAGAATACTCAGGATTGTATTTGATACTACCACGCATTTAGCACCTTATTGAATAATTCACAATGGAGCAATAGTCAGGTGTCTATTTAATATGGTCTATCACTCAGTTTCAATGAATAATAAAATTCTATGGAGTAATCAGGACGCTGTTTAAGATAGCCACGAATTCAGTGCCTTCCTGAATGATACATACCTTGGTAATAGCGTGGCATCTATATAATATGAACTCTAATTTTGTGTATCATTGAGTAATACACACCTGGTGCAGTGTCGGGAGCCTATTCGGAATGGACACTCAAACAGAACCTGTTTGATTAATGCACACATATGTAATAATGAGGGTTTTCTCTTACTCATTCAGACAAACAGTGAATAATGCACTTGTAAAGTAATTAAAAGTGTGATTTTTATGGATCCTCTTTCACAGCCTCACTGAATATTACACACTTGTGATATAGTCTGGAGTCTCTTTTTTATGGCCACCCATTCAAAGAATCACTAAATAATGCACACCTGCAGAAACGGCAGAAGTCTCTTTCCTATGGCCACTCGTATTGAGCCTCACTAAGTGTACACACCTGGCAAAATAGGCAGGATTTCCTATATCCCTTCATTCAGAGTCTCAATAAAAAATGCTCACTTGGGGAATAGTCAGGAGACTTTTTCATGTAGCCTCTAATTCAGAGTGTCACTGAATAATGTGATGTAGTCAGAAGTCTATTTTATGTAGACACATATTCAGAGCTACAGTGCATAAAACAGGCCCTTAATTTTGTAAAGAATCTAATTAATATGGCCATATCTTCTGAGCCTAACTGAATAATACACACCTGGAGAATAATTTGGTGTCTGTTTGCGGTGGACATTCATTCAGAGCCTCGATAAATAATGTACACAGTGGAGTAGCCAGGAGTCTATTTTATTAGGACACTCATTCATAGCCTCAGTGGATAATATGCACGTGTGGATTAGTCCAGATTCCAATTTATATGGCCACTGACTCGTAACCTCAGTGAAAAATGCACAAATGTAAAGTACTCAGCAGTCTATTTCATATAGACATTCATTCAGAGATTCACTAAATAATACAAATATTTAATATAGCAGCATCATGTTTCATATAGTCACACAAAGTAAGCCTCACTGTGTAAGGCACTCCTAGGAAAGTGTTAGGAGTCTAATTTTATAGTCTCTCATTTTCAGCCTCAGGGAACAATGCACACGTGTGTAATAGACACTAGACTATTTTATGTGGCAACAAAATTAAATCCTGATTGAGTAATACACAATTTTGGAATAGTCACTTGTCTATTTTACATGCCCAAATATTTAGAGTCAGAGTCAATAATACACACCTGTGGACAAGTCAGAAAACAATTTCATATGGCCAAAGTTTCAGAGCCTCAGTTTATAATACATACCTGGGAAGTACTCAGGACGCTATTACATGGGGCATCAATTTCAGAGATTCCTTGAATAAGAAACACCTTTATTGTCGTCAGAATTTTATTTCCTATGGCCACATATTCAGAGCATAACTGAATAACATACACCTTTAGAAAAGTTAAAATTCTATTTCGTATAGCCACTCATTTAGATCCGAAAGTAAAAATGCTTGCCTGATGAGCATTCAGGAGGCTCTATTTTATGGTCACTCATTCAGAGCTTCACAGAATATTACAGACCTATAAAAACGTCAGGAATGTATTTCACATGGCAACTTATTCAGAACCTCAGTTAGGAATCACGTATATTTGGAAAATACTCAGGATTATATTATATATAGGCACTTATTCAGAGACTCACTGAATAATGCACAGCTCAGGAATAGTCTGGAGAGTATTTGATATGACCATTCACCCAGAGACTCAGTTGAAAACGCAGAGCTGAGAAATAGTCAAGAGGACAGAGTCAGGAGTCTATTTTATCTGGTCACTCGTTCAGAAACTGACTGAGGAATACACACCTTGGGAATAGTCAGAGTCCAGGTCATACGGCCACTCAACCACAGCATTACCAAATAATGCACAATGGGGCAATAGTAAGGAGTCTATTTTATATGGCCTCTCATTCACAGATTCAGTGCATAATAAACAGCTGTGGAGGAGGGAGGACCCTGTTGAAGGTAGCCCCAAATAAATCAGCTCCGTGAATAATACACACATGTGTGAAAGTCAGGAGACCATTTTTTATGGACACTCATACAGAACCTCTTCGAATATTGCATAAGTGGGAAATAATCACTAGTCTATTTCATATGGTGGTTAGTTTGGAGAGTCAAAAAATAACGTGCACCTGTGGAGTAAAATGTGGTCTATTTCATATGGCCACTCTTTCAGTGTTTTAGTGAATAAGATGTATATCTAATAAGTCAGGAAACTCTTTCACATGGCCACTCGTTCTGGGCCTCTGTGAATAATAATCCCCTCAGAAGCAGTCAAGAGTCTACTTCAAATGCCTACACATTCAGAGTCTCTGTAAGTAATGAACACCTTGAAAATACACCTGAGTCTCTTTTTTATGCCCACTTAGTCGGAGTCTCATTCAATAATACACACCTGAGGAAGTGTTAAATGTCTACTTCATGTAGCCACTCATTTAGAACCTCAGTAAATAATCCCCGCCGGGGTAATAGTCGAGCATTTTTTATATGGCCACTCATTCTGTTCCTCCCTGAATGATACACACCTGGGGAAATTCTCAGGATTCTATTTCATATTACCACTCATTTATAGCCTTATTGAATAATTCACAATGGAGCAATAGTCAGGTGTCTATTTTGTATGGCCTCTTTTTCAACGTTTCAGTGAATAATGAACTTCTATGGAGTAATCAGGACAATGTTTAAGATAGCCATGAATTAAGTGCATTCCTAAATGATAGACACCTGGGTGGTAGTCAGCAGTCTATTTCATATGAACTCTAATTCTGTGTAACGCTAAGTAATACACACCTGAGGGAGTTTCAGGAGTCTACTTGGTATGGACGCTCATACCGAACCTGTTGGAATAATGCACACATAAAGAATAATGAGGAGTCTATGTCATATGGCTACTCATTCAGACAAACAGTGAGTAATGCACATGTGGAGTCATTAGAATTCTGTTTCATATGGGCCCTCTTTCAAAGCCTCACAGAATATTACACACTCATGATATAGTCTGGAGTCTATATTTTATGGCCACTCTTTCAGAGAATCACTGAATAATTCACACCGGCGGAACCGTCAGAAGTCTCTTTCCTATAACTACCCGTTGAGAGCCTCACTAAATGTACACACCTGGATAAATAGTCAGGATTTACTTGTATCTCCTCATTCAGAGTCTCACTAAATAATGCACACCTGTGGAATAGTCAGGAGACTTTTTCATTTGGCCTCTCATTCAATGTGTCATTGAACAATGTTGTGTAGTCAGGAGACTATTTCTTGTAGACACATATTCAGAGCCTCAGTGCATAAGACAGACCCCTGATATAGTAAGAAATCTAATTAGTATGACCACATCTTCTGAGGCTCACTGAATAATACACACCTGGAGAATAATTTGGAGTCTATCTTCGGTGGACATTCATTCAGAGCCACGGTAAATAATGCAGACCTGTGGAGTAGTCAGGAGTCTCTTTCATTTGGACACACATTCATAGCATCAGTTGAAAATATGCACGTGTGGATTAATCAGGATTCCATTTTATATGGCCACTGACTCGTAACCTCAATGAATAATGCACAAATGTAAAGTACTCAGCAGTCTATTTCATATAGCCACTCATTCAGAGACTCACTGAATAATAAAATTATTTGAGATAGACAGCCTCCTGTTTCATATTGGCATACCAAAAGAGCCTCACTGAGTGACACAAACCTGGGGAAGTGTTAGGAGTGTACTTTACATAGCCTCTCATTTACAGCCTAAGGGAATAATGCACATGTGTGGAATAGACACTAGTCTGTTTTATATGGCCACAAAATCAAAGCCTGAGTCAGTAATACACAACATTGGAATAGTCACTAATCTATTATATATGCCCAAATATTTAGAGCTAGAGTCAATAATACATGCCTGTAGACTAGTCAGGAAACAATTTTATATGGCCAAAGTTTCAGAGCCTCAGTGAATAATAAATACCTGAGTAATACTCTGGATGCTGTTACATGTGGCATTTCTTAAGATGTTCATTGAGGAAAGAACACCTGTTTTGTAGTCAGAATTCTATTTCATATAGCCACATACTCAGAGCCTAACGGAATAACAGACAACTTGGGAAAGTCAGGATTCTGCTTCATATAGCCAGTCATTTATACCCGAATGTAAAACTCACGCCTGAGTAGTATATAGGAGTCTCTATTATATGGCCAGTCATTAAGAGCATCACAGAATAATACAGACGTATTGAAATGTCAGGAGTGTACTTGAAATGGCCAGTTATTCAGTTCCTCACTGAAGAATCATTTATATCTGGAAAATACTCAGGATTCTATTATATATAGAATAGACTTATTAAGGGCCTCACGGAATGATGCACACCTGGAGAATTGTGTGGAGTATATTTGATGAGATCATTCACCCAGTGACTCAGTGGAAAATGCAGAGCTGAGAAATAGTCAAGAGGACAGAGTCAGGAGTCTATTTTATGTGTTTACTTGTTCAAAAACTGACTGAAGAATACACACCTTGGGAATAGTCAGAGTCCATGTCATATGGCCACTCAATCACAGCATTACCGAATAATGAACAATGGGGCAATAGTAAGGAGTCTATTTCATATGGTCTCTTATTCAGAGCTTCAGTGCGTAATAAACTGCTGTGGAGAAGGGAGATCCCATTGAAGTTTGCCCCAAATAAAGCAGCTCAGTGAATAATGAACATCTATGGAGTAATCAGGACGATGTTTAAGATAGCCATGGATTAAGTGCCTTCCTGAATGATAGACACCTGGGTGGTAGTCAGCAGTCTATTTCATATGAACTCTAACTCTATGTAACGCTAAGTATTACACACCTTGGGGAGTTTCAAGAGTCTACTTAGTATGGACACTCATAGCAGACCTGTTGGAATAATGCACACATGGAGAATAATGAGGAGTTTATGTCATACAGCTACTCATTCAGACAAACAGTGAATAACGCACATATGGAGTCATTAGAATTCTGTTTCACATTGGCCCTCTTTCACAGCCTCACAGAATGTTACACACTTGTGATATAGTCTGCAGTCTATATTTTATGGCCACTCATTCAGAGAATCACTGAATAATTCACACCTGCGGAATAGTAAGAAATCTCTTTCCTATGGCTACCTGTTGAGAACCTCACTAAATGTACACACCTGGATAAATAGGCTTTACTTGTATCTCCTCATTCAGAGTCTCACTAAATAATGCACACCTGTGGAATAGTCAGCAGATATTTTTCATGTGGCCTCACATTCAATGTGTCATTGAAAAATGTGATGTAGTCAGGAGGCTTTTTCATGTAGATACATATTCAGAGCCTCAGTGCATAAGACGGACCCTTGATATAATAAGAAATCTAATTAGTATGACCATATATTCTGAGGCTCACTGAATAATACACACCTGGAGAATAATTTGGAGTCTATTTCGATGGACATTCATTCAGAGCCTTGGTAAATAATGCAGACCTGTGGAGTAGTCAGGAGTCTCTTTCACTTGGACACACATTCATAGCCTCAGTGGATAATATGCACATGTGGATTAATCAGGATTCCATTTTATATGGCCACTGACTTGTAACCTCAATGCATAATGCACAAATGTAAAGTACTCAGCAGTTTATTTCATATAGCTGCTCATTCAGTGATTCACTGAATAATAAAAATATTTGAGATAGACAGCCTCCTGTTTCATATTGTCATACAAAAAGAGTCTCACTGAGTGACACACACCTGGGGAAGTGTTAGGATTGTACTTTACATAGCCTCTCATTTACAGCCTAAGGGAATAATGCACATGTGTGGAATAGACACTAGGCTGTTTTATAGGGCCACAAAACCAAAGGCTGAGTCAGTAATACACAACTTTGGAATAGTCCCTAGTCTATTATATATTCCCAAATATTTAGGGTCAGAGTCAACAATGCACGCCTGTAGATTAGTCAGAAAACAATTTCATATGGCCAACGTTTCAGAGCATCAGTGAATAATAAATAACTGAGTAATACTCCGGACGCTGTTACATGTGGCATTTCTTCAGAGGTTCATTGAGTAAAGATCCGCTGTATTGTAGTCAGAATTCTATTTCATATAGCCACATACTCAGAGCCTAACTGAATAACAGACACCTTGGGAAAGTCAGGATTCTGTTTCATATAGCCACTCATTTACAACAGAATGTAAAAACTCACGCCTGCGTAGTATACGTGAGTCTCTATTATATGGCCACCCATTCAGAGCCTCACAGAATAATACAGACGTATGGAAATGTCAGGAGTGTACTTGACATGGCCACTTTTTCATTTCCTCAGTGAAGAATCATATATATCTGGAAAATACTCAGGATTCTATTATATATAGCCACTTATTAAGAGACTTACTGAATAATGCACACCTGAAGAATTGTCTGAAGACTATTTGATATGACCATTCACCCAGCGACTCAGTGGAAAATTCAGAGCTGAGAAATATTCAAGAGGATAGAGTCAGGAGTCTGTTTTATGTGGTCACTCATTCAGAAACTGAATAAAGAATAAACAACTTGGGAATAGTCAGAGTCCAGGTCATATGGCCGCTCAATCACAACATTACCAAATAATGCACACTGGGGCAATAGTAAGGAGTCTATTTCATATGGCCTTTCATTCAGAGCTTCAGTGTGTAATAAACAGCTGTGGAGGAGTGAGAACCCTATTGATGGTAACCCCAAATAAAGAATGATACACACATGTGTGAGATTCAGGAGACTATTTGATATGGACACTCATACAGAACCTCTTGGAATATTGCATATGTGGGGAATAATCACTAGTCTATTTTATATGGTGGTTCATTTGGAGAGTCAAAAAGTAACACGCACCTGTGGAGTAAAATGCGGTCTATTTCATAAGGCCACTCTTTCAGTGTTTTAGTGAATAATATGTATATCTGATAAGTCAGGAATCTCTTTCACATGGCCACTCATTCTGTGCCTCTGTTAATAATACTTCCCTCAGAAACAGTCAAGGGTCTACTTCAAATGCGTACACATTCAGAGTCTCTGTAAGTAATGAACCCCGGGGCAATACACCTGAGTCTCTTTTTTATGCCCACTTAGTTACAGTCTCATTCAATAATACACACCTGGGGAAGAGTTAAGAGTCTACTTCATGTAGCCACTCATTTCGTTCCTCAGTGAATAATTTACACCAGAGTAATAGTCGAGAATTTTTTATATGGCCACTCATTCTGTGCCTCCCTGAATAATACACACCTGGGGAATTCTCAGGATTCTATGTCATACTACCACTCATTTAGAACATTATTGAATAATTCACAATGGAGCAATAGTTTGTTGTCTATTTTGTATGGCCTCTCATTCACAGTTTCAGTGAATAATAAACTTCTATGGAGTAATCAGGGCACTGTTTAAGATAGCCATGAATTAAGTGACTTCCTGAATGACACACACCTGGGTGGTAGTCAGGAGTCTATTTTATATGAACTCTAATTCTGTGTAACGCTGAGTAATACACACCTGGGGGAGTTTCAGGAGTCTATTTGGTATGGACACTCATAACAAACCTGTTGAAATAATGCACACATGGAGAATAATGAGGTATCTATATCATACGGCTAATCATTGAGACAAAGAATGAATAAGGCACATGGGGAGTCATTAGAATTCTGTTTTATATGGCCCCTCTTTCACAGCCTCACTGAATATTACACACTTGTGATATAGTCTGGAGTCTATATTTTATGGCCACTCATTCACAGAATCACTAAATAATTCACACCTGCAAAATAGTCAGATGTCTCTTTCCTATGGCTACCCATTGAGAGCCTCACTAAATGTTCACACCTGGATAAATAGTCAGGATTTACTTGTATCTCCTCATTCAGAGTCTCACTAAATAATGCACACCTGTAGAATAGTCAGGAAACTTTTTCATGTTGCCTCTCATTCAATGTGTCATTGAAAAAATGTGGCGTAGTCTGGAGACTCTTTCATGTAGACACATATTCAGAGCCTTAGTGCATAAGAAAGGCCCTTGATATAGAAAGAAATCTAATTAGTATGGCCACATCTTCTGAGGTTCACTGAATAATACACACCTGCCAAATAATTTGGAGTCTATTTTTGATGGACATTCATTCAGAGCATCGGTAAATAATGCACACCTGTGGAGTAGCCAGGAGTCTATTTCATTTGGAAACACATTCATAGACTCAGTAGATAACATGCACGTGTGGATTAGTCAGGATTCCATTTTATATGGCCACAGACTCGTAACCTAAATGAATAATGCACAAATGTAAAGTACTCAGCAGTCTATTTCATAGAGCGATTCATACAGAGATTCACTGAATAATAAAATTCTTTGAGATAGACCGCCTCTTGTTTCTTATAATCATACAAAAGAGGATCACTGAGTGGCACACACCTGGGGAAGTGTTAGGAGTGTACTTTACATAGCCTTTCATTTATAGCGTAAGGGAATAATGCACATGTGTGGAATGGACACTAGTCTATTTTATATGGCCACAAATTCAAAGCCTGAGTCAGTAATACACAACTTTGGAATAGTCACTAGTCTATTTTATATGCTCAAATATTTAGAGTCAGTGTCAATAATATACACCTATAGACTAGTCAGGAAACCATTTCATATGGCCAAAGTTTCAGAGCCTCAGTGAA
Organism: Saguinus oedipus; assembly: GCA_031835075.1. Classification (NCBI taxonomy): domain Eukaryota; kingdom Metazoa; phylum Chordata; class Mammalia; order Primates; family Cebidae; genus Saguinus; species Saguinus oedipus. Next base: position 32,207,045 of record CM063172.1, read on the forward strand.
TAATGAATACCTGAGGAATACTCTGGACGTTATTACATGTGGCATTTCGTCAGAGGTTCATTGAGTAAAGAACCCCTGTATTGTAGTCAGAATTCTATTTCATATAGCCACATACTCAGAGCCTAACTGAATAACGGACACGTTGGAAACTTCTGGATTCTATTTTGTATAGCCACGCATTTATAGCCGAATGTATAATCTCATGCCTGAGTAGTATATAGGAGTCTCTATTTTATGGCCACCCATTCAGAGCCTCACAGAATAATACAGACATATGGAAATGTCAGGAGTGTACTTGACATGGCCACTTTTTCAGTTCCTCAGTGAAGAATCATATATATTTTTGAAAATACTCAGGATTCTATTATATATAGTCACTTATTAAAAAACTCACTGAATAATGCACACCTGGAGAATTGTCTGGAGACTATTTGATATGACCGTTCACCCAGCGACTCAGGGGAAAATGCAGAGCTGAGAAATAGTCAAGAGGACAGAGTCAGGAGTCTATTTTATGTGGTCACTCGTTCAGAAACTGACTGAAGAATACACACCTTGGGAATAGTTAGAGTCCATGTCATATGGCCACTCAATCACAGCATTACTGAATAATTCACAATGGGACAAAAGTAAGGAGTCTATTTCATACGGCCTCTCATTTGGAGCTTCAGTGGGTAATAAACAGCTGTGGAGGAGTGAGGACCCTCTTGACGGTAGCCCCGAATAAAACAACTCCGTGAATAATACACACATGTGTGATTGTCAGGAGACCATTTGATATGGACACTCATACAGAACCTTTTTGAATATTGCACATGTGGGGAATAATCACTAGTCTATTTCATATGGTGGTTCGTTTGGAGAGTCAAAAAATAACACGCAGCTGTGGAGTAAAATGCGGTCTATTTCATATGGCCACTCTTTCAGTGTTTTAGTGAATAACATATATATTTGATAAGTCAGTAATCTCTTTCACATGGCCACTGGTTCTGTGCCTCTGTGAATGATACTCCCCGCAGAAACAATCAAGGGTCTACTTCAAATGCCTACACATTCAGAGTCTCTGAGAGTAATGAAAACCTGAGCAATACACCTGAGTTTCTTTTTTTATGCCCACTTAGTTACAGTCTCATTCAATACACACCTGGGGAAGAGTTAAGAGTCTACTTCATGTAGCCACTCATTTTGATCCTCAGTGAATAATCAACACCAGTGTAATAGACGAGAATTTTTTATATGGCCACTCATTCTGTTCCTCCCTGAATGATACACACCTGGGGAATTCTCAGGATCCTATTTCATGCTTCCACTCATTTAGAACCTTATTGAATAATTTACAATGGAGAAATAGTCTGTTGTCTATTTTTTATGGCCTCTCATTCGGAGTTTCAGTGAATAATGAAGTTCTATATAGTAATCAGGACATGGCTAAGATAGCCATGAATTAAGTGCCTTCCTGAATTACCCACACATGGGTGGTAGTCAGGCGTCTATTTTATATGAACTCTAATTCTGTGTAACGCTGAGTAATACACAGAACCACTTCGAATATTGCAGATGTGAAGAATAATCACTAGTCAATTTCATATGGTCTTTCGTTTGGAGAGTCATAAAATAACACCGGAGAGGTGTGATACACACAGGAGGGTGGAGGGTACACATAGGAGACAGTGGGTACACAAAGGAGAGAAGAGAATACACAAAGGAGGAGGGGCTACACACAGGAGAGTAGGGGATACACAGAGGAGAGAGGAGGATACACACAAGAGAGAGGAGGATAAACACAGGAGAAAGATATACACACAGGAGAAAGAAGCATACACACAGGAGCGGGTGATGCACACAGGAGAAAGAAGGTTAAACACAGGAGGGAGGAAGATACACACAGAACAGGGAAAACACACAAGAGAGAGAAGTGTACACACAGGAGAAAAATGGATACACACAACAGAGAGAATGATACACACTGGAGAGAGGGGATACACAAAGGAGAGTGGAAAATACATATAGGAGAGAGAAAGTATACACACAAAAGTGAGGGGGTTACCCATAGGAGAGAGGGCATACACACAGGAAAGAAAGGGACACAAACTGGAGAGAGGGGGGATACCCACAGGAGAGAAAGGGACACAAACTGGAGAGAGTGGGGATACCCACAGGAGACAGGGAAAATACACACAAAAGAGAGGGTTGATATACACAGGAGAGAAAAATGATACACACAGGAGAGAGGAGGATACATACAGGAGAAAAAAGGATGCACAATGAAGAGAGAAATGTACTCACAGGAGAGGGTGATACACACCGGAGTGAGGAGGATTCACACAGGAAAGAATAGAATACACAGGAGACAGGAGGATACACACAAAAGAGGGAAGTATACACACGGTAGACATAAGGATACACAAGAAGAGAGACGAATACAAACAAGAGAGTGGTGATACAAACAAAAGATATGAAAGTTCACACAGGAGAATAGAGAATACACACATGAGAGAGATGGATACACACAGGAGAGAAAAGTATACACACAGCAGAGAAGATGATACACACAGGAGAGAGGGCATACACACAGGAATGAGAAAGATCCACACAGAAAAGAAGGGAATGAACAAAGGAAAGAGGTAGATACACACAGAAGAGGGGCATACGCACGAAAGAGAGGGGATACACACAGGAGAAATAGGGGATACACACGGAGAGTGGTGATCCACACAGGATAGTTAAGGGTACACACAGGAGAGAGGGGGTACACACAGGAGAGAAGAGGATACACAAAAGAGAAAAAAATACACAGAGGAGGGTAGGGAATAAACAGAGGAGAGAGGAGGATACACAAAGGAGGATAAACACAGGAGAGGGAGATACACACAGGAGAGAGGGGCTTACACACAGAAGAGGGGGATACACACAAAAGAAAGAGGGATAAACACAGAAAAAAGGAGGAAACACACAGGAGAGGGGGATACACACAAGAGAGAGGGGGATACACCGAGGAGAGAGGAGGATACAAAAAGGAGAGAGGAGGATACACACAGAAGTGAGAATACACACAGAAAAGAGGACCATAAACACAGGAGAGGAGGATACACACAAAAAAAGAAAAATACACACAAAAGAGAGGAGGATACACACAGGACAGGAAGATACACATAGGAGAGTGGGGCGTACATACAGGAGAGAGGAGGATACACACAGCAGAGAGGAGGATACACACAGGAGAGAGGGGATACACACAGGAGAGAGGGGATACACACAAGAGAGAGGAACATACAAACTGGAGAGAGGGAAGATACACACAGGAGAGAGAGTGGATACAAACAGGAGAGAGGAATGATACACACAGAAGAGAAAAAAGATACACACATAAGAGAGGAGGATACACACAGGAGAAAGGAGGATACACACTGGTTAGAGAAAGATACACACAGGAGAGGGGGATACACACAGGAGTGAATAGGATACACACAGGAAAGAAGAAAATACACACAAGAGATAGGAGGATGCACACAAAAGACGGAAGGATACACACGGTAGACAGAAGGATACACACAGGAGAGAGAACAATACACACAGGAGAGGGTTGATACACACAGGAGAGATGAGGGTTCACATAGGAGAAAAGAGGATATATACAGGAGAGAGATGGATACACACAGGAGAGAGGGTATACACACAGGAGTGAGGAAGATCCACACAGGAGTGAAGGGAATAAAAACCGGAGAGAGGTAGATACAAAAAGAAGTGGGGCATACACACAGCAGAGAGGAGGAATTATGCAGGAAAGAGGAAAATACACGCAGGAGAGAGGGGGATACACACAAGAGAGAGGGGGATACACACAGAAGAGAGGGGGCATACACACAGAGAGTGGTGATACACACAGGACAGTGGAGGGTGCACACAGGAGAGAGGTGGTAGACACAGGAGAGAAGAGGATACACAAAGGAAAAAGAAATACACACAAGAGAGTAGGGAATAAGCAGAGGAGAGAGGAGGATACACACAGAAGAGAGAAGGATATTCACAGGAGAGGGGGATACACACAGGAGAGAGGAAAGTAGACACAAAAAAAGAAGGATACACACAGCAGAGAGGAGGATACATACAGGAGAGAGGAGATACACAAAGGAGAGTGGGGGATACACACAGGAGAGAGAAGGGATACACACAGTAGAGAGGGGTTTACACACAGGAGAAAAGAGAGATACACACAGAAGAGAGAATTGATATCAACAGGAGAGGGATGGATACAAACAGGAGAAAAAAGGATACACACAGGAGAGAGGAGAATGCACACAGAAGAGAGAAGGATACATACAGGAGAGAGGAAAAGACACACAAGAAAAATAAAGATACACGCAGGAGAGAGGAGGATACACACAGGAGAGAGAAGGATAGGAACAGGAGACAGGAGGATATACACAGCAGAGTGGAGGATACACAAAAAGGAGAGGAGGATACACACAGGAGAGAGAGAAATACACACAGGAGAGAAGGGGATACACACAGAAGAGGGGTGATACACACAGGAGGGAGAAGGGTACAAAAAGGAGAAAGGAGGATACAAACAGAAGTCAGAAAGATACACAAAGGAGAGGGGGATACACACAGAATAAAGGAGGACACACGGATAAGAGAAAAGGATACACAAAGGAGAGAAGTGGATACACACAGGAAAGCGGAATAACAACAGGAAAGAGAGGCATACACACAGGAGAGGTGGATACACACAGGAGAAAAGGGAATATACACAGGAGAGAAAAGAATACACACAGGAGGGGAGACACACAAAAAAAGAGGGGTGTACACACTGGAGAAACAAAAATACACACAGCAGGGAAAATAATACACACAGTAGAGAGGAGGATACACAGGAGAGAGGGGGATACACACAGGAGAGAGGAGGATACACGCAGGATAAGGGGATACACACAGGGAAGAGAGGGATACACACAAGAGAAAAAATACACACAGGAGAGAGGGGCATACACACATAAAAGGGTGATAAACAAAGGAGAAAGGTGGATAAACACAGGAGAAAAAAGTATACACACAGGAAATGGTGATACACACAGGAGAAAGGAAGATACAAACTGGACAGAGGAAAGATACACGCAGGAGACAGGGTGAATACACAAAAAAGTGAGGAGGATACACACAGGGGAGTGAAGCATACACATAAGAGGGAGGGGAATACACACAGGAGAGAGGGGGATACACACAGGAAAAAGGATAAATACAAAAGAGAGGAGTATACACATTAAAAAGAGAAGGATACAGACAGAAGAGAGGAGGATACTCGCAGGAGATTAAAGAATACACAGGAGAGAGGAAGATAAACACAGGAGAGCGGAGGATACAAGCAGGAGAGAGAAGGATTCACACAAGAGAGAGGGAAAATATACACATGAGAGAGGTGGATACACACAGGAGTGGCGTGATACACACAGGAGAGCAGAGGGTAAACACAGTAGAAAGTAGAATACACACAGGAGAGAGGAGGTTATAAAAAGGAGAGGGGTATACACACAGGAGAGAGGGGGTTACACACAGGAGAAAAGAGGAATACGCACAGGAGAGAGAACTGATACCCACAGGAGAGAAAAGGATACACACAGGAGAGAAAAGGATACACACAGGAGAAAGGAGGAGACACACAGGAGAGAGAAGGATACGAACAGGAAAGAGGAGGATACACGCAGAAGAGAGGAGGATACACAAAGGAGAGTGGAGGATACACAGAAAAGAGAGGAGAATACACACAGGAAAGAGAGAAATACACACAGGAAAGAAAAGAATACCCAGAAGAGGGGTGATACACACAGAAGAGAGAAGGGTACACATAGGAGAAAAGGGGATACAAACAGAAGACAGAAAGATACACAAAGGAGAGGGGGATACACACAGAAAAGAGAAGGACATACCTATGAGAGAAAAGGATACACACAGGAGAGAGGAGGATACACACAGGAGAGGGGGATAACAACAGGAAAGAGGAAAATATACACAGGAGAGGGGGATACACACAGAAGAAACGGAGATATACACAGGAAAGTAAAGAATACACACAGGAGAGGGGGACACACACGAAAAGAGGGGCGTATACACAGGAGAAAGAAAAATGCACACAGCAGTGAAAAGAATACACACAGAAGAGAGAGGATACACACAGGAGAGAGGAGGATACACAGGAGAGAGGGAAATACACACAAAAGGAAAAAGGATACACACAGGACACAGAAGGATACACACAGGTTAGTGGGGGATACACAAAGGAGAGGAGTAATACACACAGGAGAGTGGAGGATACACGCAGGAGAGAGAAGGATTCATACGAGAGAGGGAAAATATACACATGAGGGAGGTGGATACACACAGAAGTGGCGTGATACACACAGGAGAGCGGAGGGTAAACACAGTAGAAAGTAGAATAAACACAGGAGAGAGGAGGATATAAAAAGGAGAGGGGTATACACACAGGAGAGAGGGGGTTACACACAGGAGAAAAGAGGAATACGCACAGGAGAGAGAATTGATACCCACAGGAGAGAGAAGGATACCCACAGGAGAGAAAAGGATACACACAGGAGAAAGGAGGAGACACACAGGAGAGAGAAGGATACGAACAGGAAAGAGGAGGATACACGCAGAAGAGAGGAGGATACAAACAGGAGAGAGGGTATACACACAGGAGAGGGGGATACACAGAAAAGAGACAGGGATCCAAACAGGAGAGAGGGGAATACACACAAGAGAGAGGGTCATACACACAGGAGAGAGGAAGATACACATAGGAGAGAGGAAGATACACAAAGGAGAGAGGAGCACACACGCAAAATAGAGGAGTATACACAGGAGAGAGGGGAATACACAGAGGAGAGAGGGCATTACACACAGGAGAGAGGGCGGATACACACAGGAGAGCGAAGGATACACAAAGGAGAGGGTGGGTACACACAGGAGAGAAAAGGATACACACAGGAGGGGGGGATACACACAATAAAGAGTGTGGGTGAAAGGGAGGAAGGCAGCAAAGCACTCTGACATGTGTGTACCTATGCAACTATCTTACACACTCTGCATATGTACCCCAAAACGTATAATGCAATAAAAATTAAAAAAAAAAATTAAAAAAATAAAATAAATAAATAATAAATAAATAATAAAAAAGAGTGGGATACACACAGAAGAAAGTAGGATATACAAAGGCGAGAGAAGGGATACACACAGAGGAGAGAGGGGATACTAACAAAAGAGAGGGGGATACACACAGGAGAGTAGGGCATATTCAGAGAACGGAGAGGCTACACACTGGAGAGAGTGGGATACACACAGGAGGAGAAAGATACGCACAGTAAAGAGAAGGATACACACAGGAGAAAGAAAGATACACACAGGAGAGAGACGAATACACAAAAGAGAGAGGAGCATACACACAGGAGAGAACGATACACACAAGAGAGAGGGGATCCACACAGGAGAGACGAAATACACATAGGAGAGAGGGGTATACACACAGGAGAGGGGTATACACACGAGAGAGGAGGATACATGTAGGAGAAAGAAGGATACCCAGAGGAGAGAGGGTGATACACACAGGAGAGACAAAAATACACACAGAAAAGAAGGGGGATACACACAAGAGAGAGAATGATACACACAGAAGAGAAAATAATACACACAGAAGAGAAAAGAATACACACAGGAGCGAGGGGGATACACACAAAAGAGAGGGAAATACACACAGGAGAGAGAAAAAATACACACAGGAGAGAGGATTATACACAAAGGTGAGGGGAATACACAAAGAAGAGACGTGCATACACACAGGAGAGAGAAAAGATACACACAAAAGAGAGGAGGATACCCATAGATGAAAGGAGGACACACAGAGGAGAAGGAGATACACAGAAAAGAGAGGGGATGCACACAGGAGAGAGGGGAATACACATGGGAGAGAGGGGTATACACACAAATGAGGGAAATACACAAGGGAGAGAAAAGGATGCACACATGAGAGAGAAGAATACCCACAGGAAAGGGTGATACACACAGGAGAGAGGTGCATAAACACATGAGAGAGGAGGATACACAGAGAAGAGAGGACGAAACAAACAGGAGAGAGGAGATACACACAACAGAGAAAGGGATACACACAGGAGAAAGGGGTGATACACACAGAAAAGAAAGGTGCTACACAAAGGAGAGAGGAGAAAAACACACAAGATAGCAAAGTGATACACGCAGGAGAGAGGAGGATACACGCAGGAGACAGGAGGATACACACAGGAGAGAGGAGTATACACACAGGAGAAGGGCATACACACAGGAGAGAGGGGGATACACACAGGAGAGTTAAATATATACAGGAGACAGAAAAATATACACAAGAGCGAGGGGTACAAACACAGGAGATGGGAATACACACAGGAGAGAGGGTATACACACAGAAGAGGGGAATACACACAGGAGAGAGGGGCATTCAGACAGGAGAGAGGGAAATACATATAGGAGAGAGGAAGATACACAAAAAGGAGAGGAAGATACAGGCAGGAGAGAGGAGTATACACAGGAGAGAGGTTAATACACAGGGGAGAGAGGGGGTTACACACAGGAGAGAGGAGGATACACACAGGAGAGAGGAGGATACACACAAATGAGAGGAGTATACACACAGGAGAGAGAATGATACTCACAGGAGAGACGGGAATTCACAAAATAGAGAGGAGGATATACACAGGAGAGGGGGGATACACACAGGAGAGAGGGGTATACACACAGGTGAGAGAAATAAAAAAAGAGAGGGGCATACACACAGGAGAGAGAAAAGACACACAGGAGAGAGGAGGATACCCACAAGAGAGAGGGGGATAAACACAGGAAACAAAAGGGATACCCAAAGTTAAGAAGAAGATACACACAGGAGAGAGGAAGATAAAAACAAAACAGAGGAGGATACACACATGAGGGTGAAGGATACACAGAGCAGAGAGGAGGATACACACAGTAGAGGGGGGATACACACAGAAGAGAGGGGCATACACAAAGGAGAGAGAAGGATACACACAGGATGCAGGAAGATACACACAGGAGAGAGGAAGTTACACACAGGAGAAAGGGGGTATACCCACGGGAGAAACGAAAATACACACAAAAGGGAGGAGGATACACACAGGAGACAGGAGGATACACACAGAATAGAAAAAGATACACACAGGAGAGAGGAAGATACACACAAGAGAAAGGATGATACTCACAGGAGAGAGGAGGATCCCCACAGGTGAAAGGAGGATACACAGAGAAGAAAGAAGTGATACACACAGGAGAGAGGGGGATACACACAGGAGACAGTGGGATACACACAGTGGGAGGAAGATACATAAAGGATAGACGGGGATACACACAGGAAATAAAAGGATACACGCAGAAGAGGGGGATACACACAGGAGAGAGGAAGATACACACAAAAGAGAGGAGGATATAGAAAGGAGAGAGAATACACAAAGAAGAGAAAATGAAACAATCAGGAGAGAGGAGGATACACACGTGAAAGGAGGATACACACAGGAGAGAGGAGGATACACGCAGGAGTGAGGGGAATACACTCAGAAGAGTCGGCATATAAACAGGAGAGTGCGGCATACACAAATGGGTAGGGGGATACACACAGGAGAGAGGAGAATACACACAAGAGAGAGGAAAATACACACAGAAGAAAGAAGGATACACACAGGAATGAGGGGGATAAACGCAAAAGAGAGAAGGATAAACACAGCAGGGTGGAGGATACGCACAAGAGAGAGGTGTATACACATAGGAGAGAGGAGGATACACAAATGAGAGGGGAAGATACACACAGGAGAGAAAAGAATACACAAAAGAGACAAAGGCCTACACAAAGGAGAGGCTGATACACACAGGATAAAGGGCGATACACACAGGATAAAAGGATACACGCAGAAGAGTGGGATACACACAGGAGAAAGGGGCATACACACAGAAGAGAGGAGAATATACAGAGAATAGAGGAGGATACACACAATAGGGAGGAAAATACACACAGAAGAGGGGGGTATACACACTAGAGAAGAAGGTAAACACAGGAGAGTGGAGAATACACACAGGAGAGAGGAGGATACACACAAAAAAGAGGAGGATACAGAAAGAAGAGAGGAGGATACACACAGGAGAGAAAATGATGCAAACAGGAGAGAGGGGGATACACTTGAAAGGAGGATACACACAGGAGAGAGGGGAATAGACGCAGGAGAGTGGGGGATACAAAGAGGAGAGTGCAGCATACACAAAGATGGAGGGGAATACACACAGGAGAGAGAAGGATACACACAAGAGAGGAAAATACACACAGGAGAAGAAAGGATACACACGGGAATGAGGGGGATAAACGCAAAAGAGAGGAGGATAAACACAGAAGAGTGGAGGATACACAAAGGAGAGAGGAGGATACGCGCAGGTGAAAGGAGGATACACAATTGAGAGGGGAAGCACACAGGAGAAAAGGGGATACACACAGGAGAGGGGGAAACATAAAGGATTAGGAAGGATACACACAGGAGACAGTGGGATACACACAAAAGAGAGGAGGATACAGAAAGAATAAAAAAGGATACACACAGAAGAGAAAATGATACAAACAGGAGAGAGAAGGATACACACGTGAAAGGAAAATACGCATAGGAGAGAGGAGGATACACACAGGAGAGAGGGGAATACACCCAAAAGAGTGGAGGATACAAACAGGAGAGTGTGGCATACACAGAGGGGGAGGGGGATACACACAGGAGAAAGGAGGATACACACAACAGAGAGGAAAATACACACACAAGAAAGGAGAATACACACAGGAATGAGGGGGATACACGCAAAAGAGAGGAGAATAAACACAGCAGAGTGGAGGATACACACAGGAAAGAGTAAGATACACACAGGAAAAATGGATACACACAGGAGAGAGGGGCATACACAGAGGAGAGAGGAGGGTAAACACAGGAGAGAAGAAGGATACACACATGAGAGATAATATACACACAGGAGAGTGGAGCATACACATAGAAGAGAGGGGGGTACAAACAGGAAACAGGGGGATACCCACAGGGGGAGAAGGATAATGACAAGAGTGAGGAGGATACACACAAAATAGAATATGATACAGACAGAAGAGAGTAAAATACACGCAGGAGCGAGAAAAATTCACACAGGAGAGAGGAGGATACACACAGAAGAGAGAAAGATACATGCAGGAGAGAGGATTATACACAAAGGAGAGAGGGTTGAGAAACACAGGAGAGGGAAATACACACAGGAAAAAGGAAGGTACACACAGGAGAGAGGGGTATACACACGAGAGAAAAGGATACAAAAAGGGGAGGGGCATACATACAGGAGAGTGGGAAATACACGAAAAAGAGGAAAGTATACACACAGGAGAGAAAAGGATACACAGAGGAGATGGGGAAACACACAAAAGAGAGGGACATACACACTGGAAAGTGTGATACACACAGGAGAAATGGTGATACACACAGGACAGATAACAATGCACACAGGAGATGGAGATACACACAAAAGAGAAGGGCGTACACTCAGGAGAGAGAAGGATACACACAGCAGAGCGGAGGATACACAAAGTAGAGAGGGAATACACACAGGAGAGAGGGGGATACACACAGGATAGAGAAGGAATACACACAGAAGAGAGCGGGAATACACACAGGAGAGAAGAGGGATACACACAGAAGATAATAGGATACACACAGAAGAAAGGAGAATACAAACAGGAGAGAGAAAGAAACACAGGAGATTAGGATACACACAGGATAGAGGAGGATACACACAGAAGAGAGAAGGATACACACAGGAGACAGAAGGATACACACAGGAGAGAGGGGGATACACACAGGAGAGGGGTGATATACACAGAAGAGAGGAAGATACACACAGTAGAAAGGAGGATACACACAAAAGAAAAAAGGATACACGCAGGAGAGAGGAAGATACACAAAGGAGAGGTGTGATACACAGAGAAGAAAAAGGAATACACACAGGAGAGAAAAAGATACACGCAGGAGAAAGTACGATACACACAGGAGAGGAAGATACACAAAGTAGAGTATGGCATACACACAGGAAAGTGAAATACACACAGGGCAAAGGGGGATAAACACAGGAGAGAGGAGGATACACACAAGAGAGGGGGATACACAAAAGTGAGAGGGGCGTACACACAGGAGAGAAAAGATACACACAGGAGAGAGGGGATATACAGGGAAGAGAGAAAGATACACACAGAAGAAATGGAGGATACACAAAAGAGAGAAAAAGGTAACACACAGGAGAGAGGGGGGAAACACAAGAAAGAGAGGAGGATTACACACAGGAGAGAGAAAAATACACACAGCAGAGAGAAGAATACGCACAGGAGAGGGGACGATACACACAGGAAAGAGGAGGATACACACAAGAGAGAGGAGGATACACATAGGAGAAAGGCATACACACAGGAGAGAGTAGAATAAACAGAGGAGAGTTGGGTCCACACAAGAGACAAGGTAATACACACAGTAGAGAGGGTGATACACACAGGAAAGAGGGGAATTCACACAACAGAGAGGGCATACATACAGGAGAGATGAGAATACACAAAGGAGAGAGGGCGATACACACAGGAGAAAGGGGGATACAACCAGGAGAGTGCGGCATACACACAAGAGGGAGGGGGATACACACAAGAGAGAAGGTTACACACAGGAGAGAGGAGTATACACAAAGAAGAGAGGGAAACAAACAATAGAGAGGGGGATACACACAGGCGAGGGGTATACACACAGGAGACGGTGTGATACACACAGGAGAGAGGGGGATACACAAAAAAGAGAAGAATACACACAGGAGAGAGAAGTATAAACAAAAAATAGAGAAGGATACACACAGGAGAGAGGAAGGATACACACAGGAGAGAGAGGGATACCCACAGAAAGAGAAGAGTAAATACAAGAGAGAGGAAGATACACACAAAAGACTGGAGGATACAGACAGAATAGAGAATGATACACGCTGGAGAGAGGAGAATACACACAGGAGAGAGGAGGATACACACAGGAGAGAGGAGGATACACACAGGAGAGAGGAGGATACACGCAGAAGAGAGGAGGATACACACAGAAAAGAGGGGGGATACACACAGGAGAGGGGGATACACACAGAAGAGAGGAAGATACACAAAGGAGAAAGAAAGATGCATACAGGAGAGTGGAAGATTCACACAAAAGAGAGGATGATACACGCAAGAGAGACGAGGATACACAAAAGAGTGAGAAAAATAAACATAGGAGGGGGGGATACACACAGGATAGAAAAGGATACACATAGGAGAGAAAAGGGTACACACAGGAGAAAGAAAGATACATAGAGCAGAGAGGAGGATGCACACAGGAGAGAAGAATACACACATAAGAGAGTGACATACACACAGGGGAGACAAGGATATATGCAGAATTGAGGAAGATACACACTGGAGAGAATAGAATATACACAGGAGACAAGAGGATACACACAGGAGAGAGGGGAAATACACACAGGATAGTGGAAGATACACACAGAAGAGAGGAAGATACACACAGGAGAGAGGATAATCCACACAAATGAGAAAAGGATACACACTGCAGAGAGGAGGATACACACAGGAGAGAGGGGAAAAAACACAGAAGAGTGAGGGGTACACACATGTGGAGGGGGATACACACAAAAGGGAAAAGATACACAGGAGAGAGAAAAATACACATAGGAGAGAGGAGAATACACAAAAAAAGACATGGGCATACACACAGGAGAGGAAGATACACACAGGAGAACGGGCGATACACACAGGAAAGACAGGATACACAAAAAAGAGGGGGATTCACAAAAGAGAGAGGAGCATACGCACAGGAGAGAGGAGGTTACACACAGGATAGAGGAGAATACACACAATAGAGAGGGAGATACACAGGGTAGAGAGGAGTATACACACAGAAGAGAAGAAGATACACACAGAAGAGAGGAAGATACACACAGGAGAGAGTAAGATACAGAAAAGAGAGAAGGATACACACAGGAGAGAGGAGGATACACACAGAAGAGACGAGGAAACACACAGGAGAGAGGGGGATACACACAGAGCGAGAAGGATACACACAGGAGAGTGGAGGATACAAACAGCAGACAGGATACGCACAGGAGAGAGGAGAATACACACATGAGAGAGGAGGCTACACAAAGGAGAGGGGAAAATACACAATAGAGAGGGGGATATACACAGGCGAGAGGGATGCACACAGAAATGGGGGGATGCACACAGGAGAAAGTGGGATCCACAGAGGAGAGTGGGATACACAACGAAAAGAGGAGCATACACACAGGAGAGAGGAGAATACACACAGGAGAGAAGGGGGATACACACAGGAGAAAGGGGGATACACAAAGGAGAGTGGGGCATACACACAGGATGGAGGGGGATACACACAGGAGAGAGGGGGATACACACAGGGGGAGTAGAATAAATACACGAGGGAGGAGGGTACACAAAAAAGAGAGGAGGATACAGACAGAAGAGAGGACAATAAACGCAGGAAAGAGGAAGATACACACTGTAGCGAGGAAGATACACAGAAGAGAGAGAAGGAGACACACAGGAGAGAGAAGAATACACAGAGGAGAGTGGGGGATACACACTGGATAGGGCAATACACACAGAAGAGAGGAGGATAAACACAGGAGAGAGGAGGATACTCACAGGAGAGAGAAAAATCCACACAGTAGAGAGGAGATACACACAGGAGAAAGGAGGATACACACAGGAGAGAGGGGGATACACACAGGAGAAAGGAGAATACACAAGGGAGAGGGAGATACACACAGGAGAGAGGAGGATACATGGAAAAGAGAAAAGGATACACACAGGAGAGAAAAGGATACACACAGGAGAGGGTGATACACACAGGAGAAAGGGGGTTCACACAGGAAAGAGGAGAATACACACAGGAGAGAAAGATACACACAGAAGAGAAAGGCATACACAAAGGAGAAAGGAGAATACACACAGCTGAGATTAGGATTCACACAGGAGAGAGGGGTAAACACAGGAGAAAGAAGAATACACACAGGGGAAAGGGGGGATACAGACAGGAGAGAGGGTGGATACACAAAGGAGAAAGAGGGGAAACACAGAGGAATGAGGAGAGATACACACAGGAGAGAAAAGCATACACACAGGAGAGAGGAGCATACACACAGGAGAGGGATGGATACACACAGGAGAGAAGGATAAACACAGTAGAGAGGAAGATACACACAGGATAGAGGAGGATACGCACAAAATAGAAAATGATACACACAGGAGACAGAAGGATACACACAGAAGAGAGGGGGATAAACACAGGAGAGGGGAATACACACAGGAGACAGGGATACACAAAGAAGGGAGTTGGATACACACAGCAGAGAGGGGTATACACACAGGATAGAGGGGAATATACACAAGAGAGATGGACATACGCACAGGAGAGAGTAGAATACACAAAGGAGAGAGGGGGATACACACAGGGAAAAGGAGGATACCAACAGGAGAGTGCGGCATACACACAGAAGGGAGGGGGATACACACAGGAGAGAGGAGAATACACACAAAATAGAAAATGATACACACTGGAGACAAAAAAATACACACAGGAGAGAGGGAGATAAACACAGGAGAGGGAAATACACACAGAAGAGAAAAAGAAACACACAAGAGACAGGGATACACAAAGAAGGGAGTTGGATACACACAGGAGAGAGGGGGATACACACAGGAGAGTGGGATACACACAGGAGAGAGGGGAATACACACAAGAGAGATGGGCATACCCACAGAAGAGAGGAGACTACACAAAAAAGAGGGGGATACACACAGGAAAAAGGGGGTTACAAAGAGGAGAGTGCGGCATACACACAGAAGGGAGGGGGATACACACGAGAGAGGAGGATACACACAGGAGAGAGGAGGATACACAAAGAAGAGGGGGAAACACACAAGAGAGGGGGTATACACACAGGAGAGAGGAGGC
Organism: Saguinus oedipus; assembly: GCA_031835075.1. NCBI lineage: Eukaryota > Metazoa > Chordata > Mammalia > Primates > Cebidae > Saguinus > Saguinus oedipus. The sequence continues at coordinate 32,223,151 of CM063172.1, forward strand.
TACACCCAGGAGAGAGCAGGATACACAAAGAAGAGGGAGAAACACACAAAAGAGTGGGGGATACACACAGGCGTGGGGATAAACACTGAAGACGGTGGGATACACAAAAAAAGAGAGGAAGATACAAAAAGGAGAGGGGGATACAAACAGGATGGAGGGGTAAACACAGAAAATAGAGAAGGATACACACAGAAGAGAAGGGTAATACACACAGGAGAGTGGGGGATACACACAGGAAAGTGGGGCATAAACACAGAAGGGAAGGGGATACACAAAGGGGGAGAAGGATAAATACAGAAGAGAGGAGGATAAACAAAAATGAGTGGAGAATACAGACAGAATAAAAAAGGATACACGCAGGAGAGAGGAGTATACACAAAGGAGAAAAGATACACACAGGAGAGAGGAGATACACACAGGAGAGAGGAGATACACACAGGAGAGAGGAGCATATAGATAGGAGAGAAGAGGATACACAAAGGAGAGAGATAGATACACACAGGAGAGAAGAATAAACACAGGAGAGAGGAAGATACACACAGGAGAGAGGAAGATACACACAGGAGAGAGGAGGATACACACAAAAAAGGAAAGCATACACACAGGAGAGGGGGATACACACATGAGAGGGGGATACAAGAAGGAGAGAAAAAGATACTCACAGGAGACAGGAATACACAAAGAAGGGAGTTGGATACACACAGGAAAGAAGGGGATACACATAGGAAAGAGGGGAATACACAGAAGAGAGAGAGGCATACCCACAGGAGAGAGAATACACAAAGGAGAGATGGGGATACACACAGAAAAAAGAAGGATACAAACAGTAGAGTGCTGCATACACACAAAAAGGAGGGGGATACACACAGTATAGAGGGGGATACACACGAGAGAGGGGCATACACACAGGAGAGGGTGATACACACAGAAGAAAGGGAGATACACACAGGTGAGAGAAGAATACGCACAGAAGAGGGGGATACACACAAGAGAGAGGGGCGTACACAGAGGAGAGAGAAGGACAGACACAGCAGAGAGGAGAATACACAAAGAAGAGAGGGGATACACACAAAAGAGAGGGAGATACACAAAGAAGAAAGGGGGATGCACACAGGAGAGGGGGGATACACAGAGGGATGAGGAAAGATACACACAGGAGAGAGGTTCATACACACAGGAGAGAGGAGGATACACAGAGGAGAGAGAAAGATACACAGGAGAGAGGAAGATGCACAGGAGAGAGGAAGATACACACAGGAGAGAGGATACACACAAAAGAGAAAAGGATACGCAGAGGAGACAGAAGAATACACAAAGTAGAGAGGGGCATACACACAGAAAAGGGGAATACACACACGAGGAAGGGGGATACACAAAAGAGAGAGGATGATACACACAGGAGAGGGAGATACACACAGGTGAGAGAGGCGTACACACAGGACAGAGGAAGATACACACAGGAGAGTGGAGAATACAAAGAGGATAGAGGGTATACACACAGGAGAGAGGAGGATAACCACAGAAGAAAGGGGGGATACAAACAGAAGAGAAAGGTGTTACACACAGGAGAGTGGGGGAAACTCAAGGGAAAGAGGAGGGATGCACAAAGGATATAGGAAGATACACACAGGAGAGAGGAAAACACACAAAGGAGAAAGGAGGATACACACAGGAGAGAGGAGGATACAGAAAGGAGAGGTGCATACACACAGGAGAGGGGGGATACACACAGGAGAGTTGGATTCACACAGGAAACAGGGTAATACACAAAAGAGAGTGGGGGATACAAAGAGGAGTGGGGGATACACACAGGAGAGAGGGGAATACACACAAAAGAGGGGCATACACACAGTAGATAGGAGGATACACACAGGAGAGAGGGGAATACACACAGGAACAAGGAAGATACAAACAGGAGAGAGGGGGATACACACAGTAACAAGGAAGATACAAACAGGAGAGTGCAGCATACACACAGGAGGGAGGGCGGTACACACAGGAGAGAGGAAGATACACACAGCGGAAGGGGGATACACACAGGAGAGAGGAGGATACACAAGGAGAGAGGAGGCTACACAGGAGAGAAAGGAGGATACACAAATAAGAGGGGGAAACACACAAAAGAGAGGGAGATACACACAGGCGAGAAGGATACGCCCAGGAGACGGGGAGATACACAAGGGGGATAGGGGGATACGCATATTTGGCATCAATTTCAGAACTTCATTGAATCATAATAAACACCTGTATTGTAGTCAGAATTCTATTTTATATAGCTACATATTCAGAGCCTAACTAAATAACATATACCTTGGAAATAGTCAGGATTCTATTTCGTATAGCCACTCATTTAGAGCCAAATGTAAAAATGCACTCCTGAGGAGTATTCAGGAGTCTCTATTTTATGGCCACTCATTCAGAGCTTCACAAAATTATACAGACCTATGGAAATGTCAGGAGTGTATTTCACATAGCCACTTATTCAGAACCTCAGTGAGGAATTATATATATATGGAAAATACTCAGGATTATATTATATATAGCCACTTATTCAGAGACTCACAGAATAATGCACACATAAGGAATAGTCTAAAGACTATTTGATATGACCCTACACGTAGTGACTCAGTGGACAATGCAGAACAGAACAATACTCAAAATTATAGAGTCAAAAATTTATGTTATGTGGTCACTCGATCAGAATCTCACTGAAGAATACAGACCTTTGGTATAGTAAGACTCCATATCATATGGACACTGAATCACACCATTACGGGATTACTATCACACCATTACTATTATTACGGGATAATAGTAAGAAGTCTATTTTATATGGCCTCTCATTCAGAGCTTCAGTGTGTAATAAAAAGCTGTGGAGTAGTCAGGACACTATTTAACGTAGCCCCAAGATAAGCAGCTCCGCGAATAATACACACATGTGTCAGAGTCAGGAGACTGTTTGATATAGACACACATACAGAACTTTTTCTAATACTGCACATGTGGGGAATAATCACTAGTCTGTTTCATATGGTGATTCGTTTGGAGAATCAAAATATAACGCACACCTGTGGAGTAAAATGGGTTATATTTCATAAGGCAACTCTTTCAATGCTTTAGTGAATAACACGTATATCTGATAAGTCAGGAATCTCATTCACATGGCCACTCGTTCTGTGCCTGTGTGAATAGCACTCCCCTCAGAAACAGTAAAGGGTCTACTTCAAATGCCTACACTTTCAGTCTCTGTAAGTAATGAACACCTGGGCAAAACACCTGAGCCGCTTTCTTATGCCCACTTAGTCAAAATCTTATTGAATAATACACACATGGGGAAGAGTTAAGAGTGTACTTCATGTAGCCACTCATTTAGATCCTCAGTGAAAAATGCACACCATGGTAAGATTTGAGAATTTTTGATATGGCCACTCATTTTGTGCCTCACTGAGTGATATACACCTGAAGAATCCTCTGGATTCTATTTGATACTACCACTCATTTAGAAACTTATTGAATAATTCACAATGGAGCAATAGTCAGGTGTCAATTTTATATGGTCTATCATTCACAGTGTCAGTGAATATTGAAATTATATGGAGTAATCAGGATGCAGTTTAAGATAGCCACTAATTAAGTGCCTTTCTAAATCATACATACCTGGGCAATAGTCAGGAGTCTATTTCATATGAACTCTAACTTTGTGTATCGCTGTGTAATACACACCTGGGGCAGGGGCAGGAGTCTATCTAATATGAACACACAGAACCTGTTGGATTAGTGCACACATGTATAATAATGAGGAGTCTATGTCATACGGCTACTCATTCTGACAAAAAGTGAATAATGCACAAAGTAATTAGAAGTCTGATTCTTACGGACCTTCTTTGACAGCCTCACTGAATATTGCACACTTGTGATATAGTCTGGAGTCTATTTTTTATGGCCACCCACTCAGAGAATCACTAAATAATGCACACCTGCAGAATAGTCAGAAGTCTTTTTCCTACAGCCACTAGTTAAGAGCCGCACTAAGTGTACACACATGAGAAAATAGTCAGGATTTACCAATACCCCTCATTCAGAGTCTCACTAAATAATGCACACCTGTGGAATATTCAGGAGACTCTTTCCTATGGCCGCTCTTTAAGAGCCTCACTAAGTGTACACAGCTGGCAAAATAGTCAGGATTTACCTACAGCCCTTCATTCAGAGTCTCACTAAATAATGCACACCGGTGGAATAGTCAGGAGACTCTTTCATGTGGCCCCTAATTCAGAGTGTCACTGAATAATGTGATGTTGTCAGGAGTCTATTTCGTGTAGACACATATTCAGAGCCACAGTGAATAAAACAAGCCCTGTGTGTTGTAAGGAATCTAATTAATAAGGACACATCTTCTGAGCCTCACTGAATAATACACACCTGAAAAATAATTTGGAGTCTATTTTCGATGGATATTCATTCAGAGCCTCGGTAAATAATGTACACCTGGGGAGTAGCCAGGAGTCTCTCTCTTTTTTTTTCTTTTTTTTTTTACTTAGAGAGACATTTATTATGTGCCATTTGTATCTTACAGGTCTTCACCCTGTAGGTCCTTACTGAATAGGTCTTGTCTTCTACAAACTAGCTGTCCCCAGATCCCTCACCTTCTTGGTCATCCTATTCAAAAGCACTCTCACCTTCTTTGTGAAAAGAATGTGCTTCAAACTTCACATCCGTTGCCAACGCTGGAGAGCTGCTCATCATTAGAGCCACTTTTTGAGTCACCTAATGCATTTTGCAAAGCACATCATCTTCACTTCATCTAAGCGGTTTTTAATACAAGCTGTCTTTTGATCCTTGTCTGATAAATTTTTAAAAATTGTATTCCCAGCTACAAGTACCTATTTTCATAGTTCTTGTAGATAGATGTCTAATCTCCACAAAGTAACCACTTGCCAGATTGCTTTTTAAAGTGATCTTTAATGTTAAAGGCTTATTTACAACTACATCCTATTCTTGCACTTTGAGCTCATTCTCTCAGGAACAATTACCATATTATAGTTTTTTTTCTACATTGTAAAGGCGTTTTAGCAGTGACCTTATAAGCATCTAAAATATGCAATAATTGAGATATCTTCTTCCATGTGGTACTTTGTTGTTCAAAATAGCATTTGAAAAAGTAGTCCACAATATGGGAAACTTTGTAAAGATTTCCCAATAAAGGAGGGACAAAATTCACCTTCTCTTTAAATAGAACCTAATGAATTCCTTGTCTCCAAGATAGTGTGGGTCCAGGTCAGAGAGTGGAAGGGACGGAGTTGACTGGTATGTGCCCATCTTCTCCCCATAGCCTTAATGCAGTTGTAAAGCTGTTTAATAATTAGCTTCCTGCCATCCCTCACTTCACCTCCATAATGGAGAATATTGATAGTTTGACAGCAAAATTGAAGGCTGGTACACATCTTTCCTACATTATACAATTTGTCCCACAAAGGCAATATAAACATTTTCCTCAGGTGTCTTTGTAATCTAGGATAAACTTGGTTTTAGCCATTTCCCTCTTTGACTCAGGCAGCCAACCTTATTACAACTCTATGCATGGATGGATGGGATATTTTATCAGGCTTTCTGTCCCCCTTTTATTAAAACACAATTTAATTTTAAAATATTTTAATAATTTCTAACAATAGAGAGAATAGTATACACTACCCTTATCCCTTGTTAACATTTTGTTATTTGTCTCACTGATGTTACTTTTTTTCTTTCCTTTCTTTCTTTTTCTTTTTTAATAAAGACAGGGTCTTGCTCTGTTGCCCAGGCTGGAGTACAGTGGTGCAATCATAGCCCACTGCAGCTTCAAACTCCTGGACTCAAGATCCTCCTGCCTTAGCCTCCTGAGTAATAGCTGGAACTATAGGTGTATTCCACCACACATGGCCTTTTTTAAAGCAAAGCACACTGCCATGTGTGTACCTATGCAACTATCTTGCTCGTTCTGCACATGTACCCCCAAACCTATAATGCAATAAAAAAAAAAAAAAAAAAAAAAAAAAAAAAATTTTTTTTTGAAGAGACAGGATCACACAATGTTGCCTAGGCTGGTCTCAAACTCCTGGGCTCAAGTGATCCTCCCACCTTGGCCTTCCAAAGTGTTGTGAATATAGGAATGAGCCACTGTGCCTGATCGATGTTATTTTCTTTGTTGAAGTATTTCAAAGTAGATACCACATATCATGGCATTCCAATTCCTAACTATTTCAGTGTGCCACTCTAAATTAAGGAAATTTTCTTACATAACCATAATATTGTAATGGCATCTAACAATGATAATTCTGCATTATCATCGAATACCCAAATTACCCTGATTCTTCCAAAAATGTCTTTTATAGTAAGCTTGTTTCAGTGAAGATCTACCAAGGTTCACATATTACATTTGATTATGATCTTAAGTCTCTTTTTAAATGCCTTTTAATTTGATCATCAAATTTTAATATATTTCCTATAAAGTTAGTCCTGTGCTTAAAAAGAATTAAACTTTGAATACCAAGTGTGGGTGAAGGGGAGGAAAGCAGCAAAGCACACTGCCATATGTGTACCTATGCAACTATCTTGATCGTTCTGCACATGTACCCCCAAACCTATAATGCAATAAAAAAATAAAAAAATAAAAAAATAAAAATAAAAAAAAATAAAAAATAAAAAAAATAAAAAAAAAAAAAAAAAAGAATTAAACTTTGATTTTTTTGCATCTACTTTTTTCCCCTCACCTTTCATATATTGATCAAGGTTTTTTTGTTTGCTCTAAACGTAATTATTTTGAACTTAAAAATTAACCTTACATTTTAGTTGCTTTCTCTCTTTTTTTAAAAAATTTTTTATTGCATTATAGGTTTTGGGGTACATGTGCAGAACGTGCAAGATAGTTGCATAGGTACACACATAGCAGTGAGTTTTCCTGCCTTCCTCCCCTTCAACCACACTTGGTATTCATCCCCAGGCTATCCCCCCAGTCCCCCCCGCTGTCCCTCCCCCATTTCCCCCAAAGTACCCAGTGTATAGTAGACCGCCTCTCTGTGTCCATGTGTTCTCATTTTTCTCACCCACTGATGAGTGAGTATATGCGGTATTTCTTTTTCTGTTCTTGTGTCAGTTTGCTGAGAATGATGTTCTCCAGATTTATCCATGTCCTTACAAAGGACACAAACTCATCATTTTTTATTGCTGCATAATATTCCATGGTGTATATGTGCCATATTTTCCCAGTCCAGTCTATCATCGTTGGGCATTTGGGTTGGTTCCAGTTCTTTGCTATTGTAAACAGTGCTGCAATGAACATTCGTGTGCATGTGTCCTTATAGTAGAACGATTTATAGTCCTTTAGATATATACCCAGTAATGGGATTGCTGGGTCAAATGGAATTTCTATTTCTAGGTCCCTGAGGAATCGCCACACTGTCTTCCACAATGGTTGAACTAATTTACATTCCCACCAACAGTGTAAGAGTGTTCCTAATTCTCCACATCCTCTCCAGCATCTGCTGTCTCCAGATTTTTAATGATCGCCATTCTAACTGGCGTGAGATGGGATCTCAATGTGGTTTTGATTTGCATCTCTCTAATGACCAGTGATGATGAGCATTTTTTCATATGTTTGCTGGCCTCATGTATATCTTCTTTTGTAAAGCGTCTGTTCATATCCTTTGCCCATTTTTGAATGGGCTTGTTTGTTTTTTTCCTGTAAATCTGTTTGAGTTCTTTGTAGATTCTGGATATCAGCCCTTTGTCAGATGTGGAAACTGCAAAGATTTTTTCCCATTCTGTTGGTTGCCGATTCACTCTAGTGACAGTTTCTTTTGCCGTGCAGAAGCTGTGGAGTTTGATCAGGTCCCATTTGTCTATTTTGGCTTTTGTTGCCAATGCTTTTGGTGTTTTATTCATGACGTCCTTGCCTACTCTTATGTCCTGAATGGTTTTGCCTAGATTTTCTTCTAGGGTTTTTATGGTGTCAGGTCTTACGTTTAAGTCTTTAATCAATATGGAGTTAATTTTAGTGTAAGGTGTCAGGAAGGGGTCCAGTTTTGCTTTCTGCACATGGCTAGCCAGTTTTTCCCACACCATTTATTAAATAGGGAATCCTTTCCCCATTGCTTGTTTTTGTCTGGTTTATTAAAGATAATATGGTTGTAGATATGTTGTGTTGCCTCCGATGCTTCTGTTCTGTTCCATTGGTCTATACTTCTGTTTTGGTACCAGTACCATGCTGTTTTGATTACTGTAGCTTTATAGTATAGTTTGAAGTCTGGCAGTGTGATGCCTCCTGCTGTGTTCTTTTTGCTTAGAATTGACTTGGCTATGCGCGCTCTTTTTTGGTTCCATATGAAATTCATGGTGGTTTTTTCCAGTTCTGCGAAAAAATTCAATGGTAGTTTGATGGGGATAGCATTGATTGTGTAAATTACTTTGGGCTGTATAGCCATTTTCACGATATTGATTCTTCCTAAACACAAACATGGAATGTTTCTCCATCTGTTTGTGTCCTCTATTATTTCGTTGAGCAGTTGTTTGTAGTTTTCCTTAAAGAGGTCCCTTACATTCCTTGTGAGTTGTATTCCTAGGTATTTTATTTTCTTTGTAGCAATTGTGAATGGCAGTTCGTTCTTGATTTGGTTCTCTTTAAGTCTGTTATTGGTGTATAGGAATGTTTGTGATTTTTGAACATTGATTTTACATCCTGAGACTTTGCTGAAGTTGCTTATCAGTTTCAGGAGCTTTTGGGCTGAGGTGATGCGGTCTTCTAGGTATACTATCATGTCGTCTGCAAATAGAGACAATTTGCCTTCCACCTTTTCTATTTGAATACCCTTTATTTCTTTTTCTTGCCTGATTGCTCTGGCTAGAACTTCCAGTACTATGTTGAATAGGAGTAATGAGAGAGGGCATCCTTGTCTAGTGCCCGATTTCAAAGAGAATGCTTCCAGTTTTTGCCCATTAAATATGATATTGGCTGTTGGTTTGTCATAAATAGCTTTTATTACTTTGAGATATGTTCCATCAATACCAAGTTTATTGAGGGTTTTTAGCATAAAGGGCTGTTGAATTTTGTCAAATGCCTTCTCTGCGTCAATTGAGATAATCATGTGGTTTTTGTTTTTGCTTCTGTTTATGTGGTGAATTACATTGATAGACTTGCATAAGTTGAACCAGCCTAACATCCCAGGGATGAATCCTACTTGATCATGATGGATAAGTTTTTAAATGTGCTGTTGCAATCGGTTTGCCAGTATTTTATTGAAGATTTTTGCATCTATGTTCATCATGGATATTGGCCTGAAGTTTTCTTTTCTTGTTGAGTCTCTGCCGGGTTTTGGTATCAGGATGATGTTGGTCTCATAAAATGATTTGGGAAGGGTTCCCTCTTTTTGGATTCTTTGGAATATTTTTAGAAGGAATGGTACCAGATCCTCTTTGTGTGCTGGTAGAATTCAGCTGTAAACCCATCTGGTCCTGGGCTTTTTTTGTGTGGTAGGCTCTTAATTGCTGTCTCAACTTCAGACCTTGCTATTGGTCTATTCATAGTTTCGGCTTCTTCCTGGTTTAGGCTTGGGAGGACACAGGCGTCCAGGAATTTATCCATTTCTTCCTGATTTACTAGTTTATGTGCATAGAGTTGTTTGTAGTATTCACTGATGATGGTGTGAATTTCTGTGGAATCTGTGGTGATTTCCCCTTTATCGTTTTTTATTGCATCTATTTAGTTGTTCTCCCTTTTCTTTTTTATCAATCTGGCTAGTGGTCTGTCTATTTTGTTGATCTTTTCGAAAAACCATCTCATTGATTTATTGATTTTTTGAAGGGTTTTTTTGTCTCTATCTCCTTCAGTTCTGCTCTGATCTTAGTTATTTCTTGTCTTCTGCTAGGTTTCGAGCTTTTTTGATCTTGCTCCTTTAGCTCTTTCAATGTTGATGATAGGGTGTCAATTTTGGATCTCTCCACTCTTCTCATGTGGGCACTCAGTGATATATATTTTTCTCTACAGACTGCTTTAAATGTGTCCCAGAGATTCTGATACGTTGTGTCTTCATTTTCATTGGTTTCAAAGAACTTCTTTATTTCTGCCTTCATTTCATTGTTTATCCAATCAACATTCAAGAGCCAGTTGTTCAGTTTCCATGAAGCTGTGTGGTTCTGAGTTATTTTCTGAATTCTGAGTTCTAACTTGATTGCACTATGGTCTGAGAGACTGTTTGTTATGATTTCAGTTGTTTTGCATTTGCTGAGGAGTGCTTTACTTCCAATTATATGATCAATTTTGGAGTAGGTGTGATGTGGTGCTGAGAAGAATGTATATTCTGTGGATTTGGGGTGGAGAGTTCTGTAAATGTCTATCAGGTTTGCTTGTTCCAAGTCTGAGTTCAAGTCCTGGATATCCTTGTTAATTTTCTGTCTGGTTGATCTGTCTGCTATTGACAGTGGAATGTTAAAGTCTCCCACTATTATTGTGTGGGAGTCTAAGTCTCTTTGTAAGTCATTAAGAACTTGCCTTATATATCTGGGTGCTCCTACATTGGGTCCATATATATTTAGAATCGTTAGCTCTTCTTGTTGTATCGATCCTTTTACCATTATGTAATGACCTTCTTTGTCTCTCTTGATTTTGTTGCTTTAAAGTCTATTTTATCAGAGATGAGAATTGCAACTTCTGCTTTTTTTGCTCTCCTTTTGCTTGGTTAATCTTCCTCCATCCTTTTATTTTGAGCCTTTGTGTGTCTTTGCGTGTGAGGTGGGTTTCCTGGATACAGCACACTGATGGGTTTTGGTTTTCTATCCAATTTGCCAGTCTATGTCTTTTGATTGGTGCATTTAGCTTATTTACATTTAGGGATAATATTTTTATGTGTGAATTTGATACTGCCATTTTGATGCTAGCTGGCTGTTTTGCCCATTGGTTCATTTATATTCTTCATTTTGTTGATGGTCTTTAGCATTTGGTATGCTTATAGGATGGCTGGTACTGTTTGTTTCTTTCTATGTGTAGTGCCTCTTTCAGTACCTCTTGTAAAGCAGGCCTATTGGTGACAACATCTTTGAGTACTTGCTTGTTCATGAAAGGTTTTATTTTTCCGTCACTTATGAAGCTCAGTTTGGCTGGATATGAAATTCTGGGTTGAAAGTTCTTTTCTTTAAGGATGTTGAATATTGGCCCCCACTGTCTTCTGGCTTGTAGAGTCTCTGCCAAGAGATCTGCTGTGAGTCTGATGTACTTCCCTTTTTGGGTGACCCGACCTTTCTCTCTGGCTGCCCTTAGTATTTTCTCCTTCATTTCACCCCTGGTGAATCTAACAATTATGTGCCTTGGGATTGCTCTTTTTGTGGAGTATCTTTTTGGTGTTCTCTGTATTTCCTGGAGTTGAGTATTGACCTGTCATGCTAGTTTGTGGAAATTTTCCTGAATAATATCCTGAAGAGTGTTTTCCAGCTTAGATTCATTCTATTCATCATATTCTGGTACCCCTATCAAACGTAGGTTGGGTCTCTTCTCATAGTCCCACATTTCTTGGAGATTTTGTTCATTCTTTTTTGTGCTTTTTCCCTTAATCTTGGTTTCATGTTTTATTTCATTGAGTTGATCTTCAATTTCTGTTATTCTTTGTTCTGCTTGGTCAATTCGGCTGTTGAAGCTTGTGCATGCTTCACGAAGTTCTCGTGTTGTGTTTTTCAGCTCCTTCAATTCATTCATATTCCTCTCTAAGTTGTCCATTCTTGTTATGCATTCCTCGAATTTTTTTTCAAATCTTTTTTCAAGGTTCTTAGTTTCTTTGCACTAATTTAGAACATGTTCTTTTAGCTCAATGAAGTTTCTCATTATCCACTTTCTGAAGTCTGATTCCATCATTTCGTCACACTCATTCTCCGTCCAGTTTTGTTCCCTTGCTGGTGAAGAGTTTTGGTTTTTTGTAGGAGGTGAGGTGTTTTGGTTTCGGGTGTTTTCCTCCTTTTTGCACTGGTTTCTTCCCATCTTTATGGATTTATCCGCCTGTCGTCTTAGTAGTTGCTGATTTTTCAATTGGGTCTCTCTGTGGATGCTGAGATTGTTGATGATGAAGTATTTCTGTTACTTAGTTTTCCTTCTAGTGGTCTAGCCCCTCTACTGTATGAGTGCTGAGGTCCACTCCAGGCCCTGTTTGTCTGGAGTATACCTGTAGCAGCTGTGGAACAGTGAGGGATGATACCAGTTCCTTCTTCTGCTGTCTTTGTTCCAGAATGATGCCCGCCAAATGTCAGTCTAATTAGTCCTTTTTTGTGGTGACTCTTTGGATATACAGGGGTCAGGGAGCTGCTTAAGGAGATTGTTTGTGCTTTATACTAGCTCCAGTGCTGAGCTGTGAGCTCCGTTGTTCATTCAGGGTTTTTGGGAGGTTGTGTATGTCTGCTGCAATAGAACTCATAAAACACCACCCTTTTTTCCCCCCACTTATATGCTCTGTTTCAGGGAGTTGGGACTTTCTTTATGAGTATCTGTTGCACTGTCCTGCCCCACTAGGTGGCAGTCTATTCACTATTTGCCTGCCGGGACTCTGACCTGCTAGCGCGGGTCCGCCCTGTTGCTGCTGGGCTCCCTTTTTCTGTGGAGAGCTCCCCTCTCCTGGGAGTCTCTCTGTTATGGCATGTTGCCTCGGCAACGGCAGGCTGCGTCAGCCCTGGGCGGTACTTCAATAGGGGCGGATTTTGTCAGCAATGGCAGACGCCCCTCCCTCATCAGGCTGCACTGTCCTAGATGCCGGCAGCAAAACTCTCAGCCCCAAGCGTCTCCAGTCACTGCCCTGCTTGTCCCTGTGAGGGTGGGACCCGCTGAGCCCGATCACCAAGCTCCCTGACTCAGAGTCCATCCTCTCTCTCTCTCTCTCCCTCTCCATGAGCTGAAAGTCGACTGTCTCATTGGCACCCCAGGAGCCTGCAGATAGGGCACTGGGATCCGTGTGATCTCCCGTGCCACTGCCCACTTCACTGGCTCAGATCACTCTTCCAAGGAAACTCCCAGGAATCTCCTGGTCTGGCTCACTGTCCAAGTCTTTTTCAATCAGATGGACGCACCAATCTGCCCTTCAAAGTCTCAGATTGCCGGTTTAACAGGGCACCCAGACCAGTGAGTTCCGTGCCGGGTCCCGCTGCGGCACTGGCCGAAGCAGCGCCGGCCGAAGCGGCTGCGCGAGCCGGCTGCGTTAGCCGGCTTTACTTTACTAGCGTCCTGTGGGACTTTCAACGCTCTGTGGGCTAGAAAGGTCCATCTGAGAATACGGCTAGGACTCACCCTCTGTGCCGTCACTGAGAGCTGCAATCCTGAGTCACTTCTACGATGCCATCTTGCCCGACTTGTCACCAGGAGTCTCTTTTATTAGGACACTCATTCATAGCCTCAGTGGATAATATGCACGTGTGGATTAGTCAGGATTCCAATTTATATGGCCAATGACTCATAACCACAGTGAAAAATGTACAAATGTGAAGTACTCAGCTGTCTATTTCATATAGACACTCATTCCAAGATTCACTAAATAATACAAAAATTTAATATAGCAGCATCCTGTTTCATATGGTCACACAAAATGAGCCTCACTGAGTAAGGCACACCTAGGGAAGTGTTAGGAGTCTACTTTATATAGACTCTCATTTACAGCCTCAGGGAATAATGCACACGTGTGGAATAGACACTAGACTATTTTATATGACCACAGAACCAAAGTCTGAGTGAGTAATACACAACTATGGAATAGTCACTTGTCGAATTTACATGCCCAAATATTTAGAGTCAGAGTCAATAATACACGCCTGTGGACAAGTCAGAAAACAATTTCATATGGCCAAAGTTTCAGAGCCTCAGTGAATAATACATACCTGGAAAATACTCAGGACGCTATTACATGTGGCATCAATTTCAGAGCTTCCTTGAATAAGAAACACCTCTATGGTAGTCAGAATTCTATTTCCTATAGCCACATATTCAGAGCCTAAATGAATAACATACACCTTGAAAAAAGTTAAAATTCTATTTCTGTAGCCAGTCATTTAGAGCCGAATGTAAAACCGAGGCCTGAAAAGCATTCAGGAGGCTCTATTTTATTGCCACACATTCAGAGCTTCACAGAATAATACAGACCTATGAAAACATCAGGAGTGTATTTCCCATGGCCAGTTATCCAGAACCTCAGAGAGGAATCATATATATCTGAAAAACACTCAGCATTATATTATATATAGCCACTTATTCAAAGACTCACTGAATAATGCACAGCTAAGGAATAGTCTGGAGACTATTTGATATGACTCTTCACCCAGCGACTCAGTGGACAATGCAGAACTGAAAAATAGTCAAGAGGATAGAGTCAAGTGTTTATGTTATGTGGTCACTCATTCAGAATCTCACTGAAGAATACACACCTTGGGAATAGTCAGTGTCCAAGTCATATGGACACTCAATCACAGCATTACCGAATAGTGAACAATGGGGCAATAGTAAAGAGTCTATTTTATATGGCCTGTCATTTGAAGCTTCAGTTCATAATAAACAGCTGTGGAGTAGTCAGGACCCAAATTAAGCAGCTCCGTGAATGATACACATATGTGTCAGAGTCAGGAGACTATTTGACATAGACACTCATACAGAACCTTTTCAAATACTGCACATGTGGGGAATAATCACTAGTCTGTTTCATATGGTGATTAGTTTGGAGAATCAAAAATAACACACATCTGTTGAGTAAAATGGGTTCTATTTCATAAGGCCACTCTTTCAGTGTTTTAGTGAATAATATGTGTACCTGATAAGTCAGGAAGCTCTTTCACATGGCCACTCGTTCAGGGCCTCTGTGAAGAATACTCCCCTCAAAAATAGTCAAGGGTCTACTTCAAATGGCTACACATTCAACGTCTCTGTACGTAATTAACACCTGGGCAATACACCTGAGTCTCTTTTTTATGCCCACTTAGTCAGAGCCTCATTCAGTAATACACAACAAAGGAAGATTTAAGAGTCTACTACATGTAGCCACTCATTTAGAGCGTCAGTGTATAATGCACACAAGAGCAATAGTCGAGCATTTTTTATACGGCCACTCAATTTTTGCCTCACTGAGTGATATACACCTGAAGAATACTCAGAATTCTATTTGATACTACCACGCATTTAGCACCTTATTGAATAATTCACAATGGAGCAACAGTCAGGTGTCTATTTTATATGGTCTATCACTCAAAGTTTCAGTGAATAATAAACTTCTATAAAGTAATCAGGACACTGTTTAAGATAACCACGAATTCAGTGCCTTCCTGAATGATACACACCTGGGTACCAGCCTGGCTTCTATTTTATATGAACTCTAATTTTGTGTATCGTGGAATAATAAACACCCGGGGCAGTGTCAGGGGTCTATGTGGTATTGACACTCAAACAGAACCTGTGTGATTCATACACACATGTATGATAATGAGGAGTCTATGTCATACGGCTTCACGTTCTGACAAACAGTGAATAATGCACAAAAAAAATTAGAAGTCTGATTCTTATGGACCCTCTTTGACAGCCTCACTGAATGTTGCATACTTGTGATATAGTTTGGAGTCTGTTTTTTATGGCCACCCATTCAGAGAATCATTAAATAATGCACACCTGTGAAATAGTCGGAAGTCTCTTTCCTATGTTCACTTGTTAAGAGCCTCAATAAGTGTACACATCTGGGGACATACTCAGGATTTACAATTATTCCCTCATTCAGAGTCTCACTAAATAACGCACAATTGTGGAATAGTCAGGAGACTTTTTCATGTGGCCTCTAAGTCGGAGTGTCACTGAATAATGTGATGTAGTCAGGAGTCTATTTCATGTAGACACATATACAGATCCTCAGTGAATAAAACAGGCCCTTTATGTTGTATGGAATCTACTTAATATGGCCACATCTTCTGAGTCTCACTGAATAATACACCCCTGAATAATAATGTAGAGTCTATTTTCGATGGATATTTATTCAGAGCCTCAGTAAATAATGTATACCTGTGGAGTAGCCAAGAGTCTATTTTATTAGGACACTCATTCATAGCCTCAGTGGATAATATGCACGTGTAGATTAGTACGGATGCCAACTTATATGGCCACTGACTCATAACCTCAGTGAAAAATGCACAAATGTAAAGTACTCAGCAGTCTGTTTCATATAAACACTCATTCCGAGATTCACTAAATTATAGAAAGATTTAATATAGCATAACCCTGTTTCATATGGTCACACAAAATGAGCCTCACTGAGTAAGGCACACCTAGGGAAGTGTTAGGAGTCTACTTTATATAGCCTCTCATTTACAGCCTCAGGGAATAATGCACATGTGTGGAATAGAAACTAGACTATTTTATATGGCCACAGAATCAAAGCCTGAGTGAGTAATACACATCTTTTGAATAGTCACTTGTTTATGTTACATGCCCAAATATTTAGAGTCAGAGTCAATAATAGACGCCTGTAAAAAAGTCAGAAAACAATTTCATATGGTCAAAGTTTCAGAGCCTCAGTGAATAATACATACCTAGGAAGTGCAAAGGACGCTATTACATGTGGCATCAATTTCAGAGCTTCCTTGAATAAGAAACACCTCTATTGTAGTCAGAATTCTATTTCCTATAGCCACATATTCAGAGCCTAACTGAATGACATACACCTTGAAAAAAGGTAAAATTCTATTTCGTGTAGCCACTCATTTAGAGCCGAATGTAAAAACGCACGCCTGAAGAGCATTCAGGAGGCTCTATTTAATCGCCACACATTCAGAGCTTCACAGAATAATAAAGACCTATGAAAACGTCAGGAGTGTATTTCACACGGCCACTTATTCAGAACCTCAGTGAGGAATCCTATATATCTGGAAAACACTCAGGATTATATTATGTATAGCCAATTAGTCAGAGACTCGCTGATTAATGCACAGCTAAGAAATAGTCTGGAGACTATTTGATATGACTCTTCACCCAGGGACTCAGTGGACAATGCAGAACTGAAAAATAGTCAAGAGGATAGAGTCAAGTGTTTATGTTATGTGGTCACTTATTCAGAATAATAAGTGAAGAATACACACTGAAGAATACACATCTTAGGACTAATCAGTGTCCAAGTCATATGGACACTCAATCACAGCATTACCGAATAATGCACAAAGGGGCAATAGTCGAGTCTATTTAGAAGGCCTGTCATTCGGAGCTTCAGTGCATAATAAACAGCTGTGGAGTAGTCAGGACACTATTGAAGGTAACTCCAAATTAAGCAGCTCCGTGAATGATACACACATGTGTCAGAGTCAGGAGACTATTTGACATAGACACTCATACAGAATCTTTTCGAATACTGCACATGTGGGGAATAATCACTAGTCAGTTTCATATGGTGATTACTTTGGAGAATCCAAAATAACGCACACCTTTTGAGTAAAATGGGTTCTATTTCATAACACCACTCTTTCAGTGTTTTAGTGAATAATATGTCTATCTGATAAGTCAGGAATCTCTTTCACATGGCCACTCGTTCAGTGCCTCTGTGAAGAATAATCTCAAAAATAGTCAAGGGTCTACTTCAAATGTCTTTACATTCAAAGTCTCTCTAGGTAATGAACACTTGGGCAATACACATGAGTCTCTTTTTAATGCCCACTTAGTCAGAGACTCATTCAATAATACACAACAAAGAAAGATTTAAGAGTCTACTTCATGTAGCCACTCATTTAGAGCCTCAGTAAATAATGCACACCAGGGTAATAGTCGAGCATTTTTCTACGACCACTCATTTTCTGACTCACTGAATGATATACACCTGAAGAATCCTCAGGTTTCTATTTGATACTACCACGCATTTAGAACCTTATTGAATAATTCACAATGGAGCAATAGTCAGGTGTCTATTTTATATGGTCTATCACTCAAAGTTTCAGTGAATAATAAACTTCTATGGAGTAATCAGGACGCTGTTTAAGATTGCCAAAAATTCAGTGCCTTTCTGAATGATACACACCTGGGTAATAGCCTGTCTTCTATTTTATATGAACTCTAATTTTGTGTATCGTGGGAATAATACACACCCGGGGCAGTGTCAGGTGTCTATTAGGTATGGACACTCTAACAGAACCTGTTCCATTCATTCACACATGTATAATAATGAGGAGTCTATGTCATACGAATATTCATTCTGACAAACAGTGAATAATGCACAAAGTAATTAGAAGTCTGATTCTTATGGAGCCTCTTTGACAGCCTCACTGAATACTACACACTTGTGATATAATCTGGAGTCTATTTTTTATGGCCACCCATTCAGAGAATCACTAAATAATGCACATCTGCGGAACAGTCAGAAGTCTCTTTCCTATGGCCACTCGTTAAGAGCCTCACTAAGTGTACAAACCTGGAAAAATAGTCAGCATTTACCATTATCCCCTCATTCAGAGTTTCACTAAATAATGCGCACCTGTGGAATAGTCAGGAGACTCTTTCCTATGGCCGCTTTTTAAGAGCCTCACTAAGTGTACACACCTGGAGAAATAGTCAAGATTTACCTACAGCCCTTCATTCAGAGGCCCACTAAATAATGCACACCTGAGGAATAGTCAGGAGACTTTTTCATGTGGCCTCTAATTTGGAGTGTCACTAAATAATGTGGTGTAGTCATGAGTCTATTTTATATAGTCACATATACAGAGCCACAGTGAATAAAACAGGCCCTTTATGTTGTAAGGAATCAAATTAATATGGACACATCTTCTTAGCCTCGCTGAATAATACACACCTGAAGAATAACTTGGAGTCGATTTTTGATGGATATTCATTCAGAACCTCGGTAAGTAATGTACACCTGTGGAGTAGCCAGGAGTCTCTTTTATTAGGACACTCATTTATAGCGTCAGTAAATAATATGCACGTGTGGATTAGTCCGGATTTCAATTTACATGGCCACTGACTCGTAACTTCAGTGTAAAATGCACAAATGTAAAGTACTCAGCAGTCTATTTCATATAGACACTCATTCCGAGATTTACTAAATAATACAAAGATTTAATATAGCAGCATCCTGTTTCATATGGTCACACAAAATGAGACTCACTGAGTACGGCACACCTAGGGAAGTGTTAGGAGTCTAGTTTATATAGACTCTCATTTACAGCCTCAAGGAATAATTCACACGTGTGGAATAGACACTAGACTATTTTATATTGCCACAAAATCAAAGCCTGAGTTAGTAATACACAACTTTGGAATACTCACTTGTCTATTTTCCATGCCCAAATATTTAGAGTCAGAGTCAATAATACACGACTGTGGACAAGTCAGAAACAATTTCATATGGCCAAATTTTCAGAGCCTCAGTGAATAATACATACCTGGGAAATACTCAGGACGCTATAAAATTTGGCATCAATTTCAGAGCTTCCTTGAATAAGAAACACCTCTATTGTAGTCTTAATTCTATTTTCTATAGCCACATACTCAGAGCCTAACTGAATAACATACACCTTGAAAAAAGTTAAAATTCTATTTCGTGTAGCCACTCATTTAGAGCCGAATGTAAAAACGCACGCCTGAAGAGCATTCAGGAGGTTCTATTTTATCGCCACACATTCAGAGCTTCACAGAATAATACAGACCTATGAAAACCTCAGGAGTGTTTTCAACACGGCCACTTATTCAGAACCTCAGTGAGGAATCATGTATATCTGGAAAACACTCAGGATTATATTATACATAGCCACTCATTCAGAGACTCACTGAATAATGCACAGCTAAGGAATAGTCTGGAGACTATTTGATATGACTCATCACCCAGCGACACGGTGGACAATGCAGAACTGAAAAATTTTCAAGAAGATAGAGTCAAGTGTTTATGTTATGTGGTCACTCATTCAGAATCTCACTGAAGAATACACATCTTTGGCATAGTCAGTGTCCATGTCATATGGAGACTCAATCAGAGCATTACCGAATAATGCACAATGGGTCAATAGTAAAGAGTCTATTTCATGTGGCCTGTCATTCGGAGATTCAGTGCATAATAAACAGCTGTGGAGTAGTCAGGACCCTATTTAAGGTAACCCCAAATTCAGCATCTCCGTGAATGATACACACATGTGTCAGAGTCAGGAGACTATTTGACATAGACACTCATACAGAACCTTCTCGAATACTGCACATGTTTTGGAATAATCACTAGTCTTTTTCATATGGTGATTAGTTTGGAGAATCAAAAACAACGCACACCTGTTGAGTAAAATGTGTTCTATTTCATAAGGCCACTCTTTCAGTGTTTTTGTGGATAATATGTCTATCTGATAAGTCAGGAATCTCTTTCACATGGCCACTCGTTCAGTGCCTCTCTGAAGAATAATCTCAAAAATAGTCAAGGGTCTACTTCAAATGTCTTTACATTCAAAGACTCTGTATGTAATGAACAATTGGGCAATACACATGAGTCTCTTTTTTATGCCCACTTAGTCAGAGACTCATTCAATAATACACAACAAAGAAAGATTTAAGAGTCTACTTCATGTAGCCACTCATTTAGAGCCTCAGTGAATAATGCACACCAGGGTAATAGTCGAGCATTTTTATACGGACACTCATTTTCTGACTCACTGAGTGATATACACCTGAATAATTCTCAGTTTCTGTTTGATACTACCACGCATTTAGAACCTTATTGAATAATTCACAATGGAGAAATCGTCAGGTGTCTATTTTATATGGTCTATCACTCAAAGTTTCAGTGAATATTAAACTTCTATGGAATAATCAGGACGCTGTTTAAGATAGCCACGAATTCAGTGCCTTTCTGAATGATACACCCCTGAGTAATAGCCTGTCTTCTATTTCATAGGAACTCTAATTTTGTCTCTCGTGGAATAATACACACCCGGGGCAGTGTCAGGCATCTATTTGGTATGGACACTCAAACAGAACCTGCTTGATTCATACACACATGTATAATAATGAGGAGTCTATATCATACGGCTATTCTTTCTGACAAACAGTGAATAATGCACAAAGTAATTAGAAGTCTGATGCTTATGGACGCTCTTTGATAGCCTCACTGAATATTACACACTTGTGAAATAGTCTGGAGTCTATTTTTTATTGCCACCCACTTAGAGAATCACTAAATAATGCACACCTGCGGAATAGTCAGAAGTCTCTTTCCTATGGCCACTCGTTAAGAGCCTCACTAAGTGAACGCACCTGGGGAAATAGTCAGGATTTTCCATTATCCCCTCATTCAGAGTCTCACTAAATAATGCACACCTGTGAAATAGTCAGGCGACTCTTTCCTATAGCCACTCCTTAAGAGCCTCACTAAGTGTACACACCTGAAGATATAGTCAGGATTTTCCAAGAGCCCTTTATTCAGATTCTCACTAAATAATGTACACCGGTGGAATAGTCAGGAGACTTTTTCATGTGGCCTCTAATTCGGAGTGTCACTGAATAAAATGATGTAGTCAGGAGTGTATTTCATGTAGACACATATTCAGAGTCACAGTTAATAAAGCAGGCCCTTTATGTTGTAAGGAATCTAATTAATATGGCCACATCTTCTGAGCCTCACTGAATGATACACGCATAAATAATAATTTGGAGTCGATTTTTGATGGATATTCATTCAGAACCTCGGTAAGTAATGTACACCTGTGGAGTAGCCAGGAGTCTCTTTTCTTAGAACACTCATTCATAGCATCAGTGGATAACATGCACGAGTGGTTTAGTTCACAATCAAATTTACATGGCCATTGACTCGTAACCTCAGTGAAAAATGCACAAACGTAAAGTACTCAGCAGTCTATTTCATATAGACACTCATTCTGAGATTCACTAAATAATACAGAGATTTAATATAGCAGCAACCTGTTTCATATGGTCACACAAAATGGGCCTCACTGAGTAAGGCACACCTAGGAAAGTGTTAGAAATCTACTTTATATAGCCTCTCATTTACAGCCTCAGGGAATAATGCACACGTGTGGAATAGACACTAGACTATTTTATATGGCCACATAATCAAAACCTGAGTGAGTAATACACATTTCACATCTTTGGAATAATCACTTGTTTATGTTACATGCCCAAATATTTAGAGTCAGAGTCAATAATACACGCCTGTAAAAAAGTCAAAAAACTATTCCATATGGCCAATGATTCAGAGCCTCAGTGAATAATACATACCTGGGGAATGCTCAGGACCCTGTTACATGTGGCATCAATTTCAGAGCTTCCTTGAATAAGAAACACCTCCATTGTAGTCAGAATTCTATTTCCTATAGCCACATATTCAGAGCCAAACTGAATAACATACATCTTGAAAAAAGTTTAAATTCTATTTCGTGTAGCCACTCATTTAGAGCCGATTGTAAAAACGAACGCCTGAAGAGCATTCAGGAGGCTCTATTTTATCGCCACACATTCAGAGCTTCACAGAATAATACAGACCAATGAAAACATCAGGACTGTATGTCACACGGCCACTTATTCAGAACCTCAGTAAGGAATCATATATATCTGGAAAACACTCAGGATTATATTATATATAGCCACTAATTCAGAGACTCATTGAATAACGCACAGCTAAGAAATATTCTGGAGACTATTTGATATGACTCTTCACCCAGGGAATCAGTGGACAATGCAGAACTGAAAAATAGTCAAGAGGATAGAGTCAAGTGTTTATGTTATGTGGTCACTTATTCAGAATCTCACTAAAGAATACACATCTTGGGCATAGTCAGTGTCCAAATCATATGGAAACTCAATCACAGCATTACTGGATAATGCACAATGGGGCAATAGTAAAGAGTCTATTTCATATGGCCTGTCATTCAGAGCTTCAGTGCATAATAAACAGCTGTGGAGTAGTCAGGACCCTATTTAAGGTAACCCCAAATTAAGCAGCTCCGTGAATGATACACACATGTGTCAGAGTCAGGAGACTATTTGACATAGACACTCATACAGAACCATTTCGAATTCTGCACATGTTTTGGAATAATCACTAGTCTTTTTCATATGGTGATTAATTTGGAGAATCAAAAACAACGCACTGTTGAGTAAAATGTGTTCTATTTCATAAGGCCACTCTTTCAGTGTTTTTGTGGATAATATGTCTATCTGTTAAGTCAGGAAACTCTTTCACATGGCCACACGTTCAGTGCCTCTCTGAAGAATAATTTCAAAAATAGTCAAGGGTCTACTTCAAATGGCTACACATTCAAAGTCTCTGTACGTAATGAACACCTGCGCAATAGAGATGAGTCTCTTTTTTATGCCCAATTAGTCAGAGACTCATTCAATAATACACAACAAAGGAAGTTTTAAGAGTCAACCTCATGTAGCCACCCATTACCAGCCTCAGTGAGTAATGCACACCAGGGTAATAGTCGAGCATTTTGTATACAGCCACTCATTTTGTGCCTCACTGAGTGATATACACCTGAAGAATTCTCAGAATTCTATTTGATACTACCACGCATGTAGCACCTTATTGAATAATTCACAATGGAGGAATAGTCAGGTGTCTATTTTATATGGTCTATCACTCAAAGTTTCAGTGAATAATAAAATTCTATGGAGTAATCAGTATGCTGTTTAAGATAGCCACGAATTCAGTGCCTTCCTGAATGATACACACCTGGGTAATAACCTGGATTCTATTTCATATGGACTCTAATTTTGTGTATCGTGGAATAATACACACCAGGGGCAGTGTCAGGGGTCTATTTGGTATGGAAACTCAAAGAGAACCTGTTTGATTCTTGCACACATGTATAATATTGAGGAGTTGATGTCATACGGGTACACATTCTGACAAAAAGTGAGTAATGAACACAGTAATTAGAAGTCTGATTCTTATGGAACCTCTTTGACTGCCACACTGAATATTACACACTTGTGATATAGTCTGGTATCTATTTTTCATGGCCACCCATTCAGAGAATCACTAAGTAATGCACACCTGCGGAATAGTCAGTAGTCTCTTTCCTATGGAAACTCGTTAATAGCCTCACTCAGTGTACATACCTGGGGAAATAGTTAGGATTTACCATTATCCCCTCATTCAGAGTCTCAATAAATAGTGCACACCTGTGGAATAGTCAGGAGACTCTTTCCTATGGCCACTAGTTAAGAGCCTCACTAAGTGTACCCACCTTGAAAAATAGGCGGGATTTACCTACAGCCCTTCATTCAGAGTCTCACTACAAAATGCACACCTGTCGAATAGTCAGGAAACTTTTTCATGTGTCCCCTAATTCGGAGTGTCACTGAAAAATGTGATGTAGTCAGGAGTCTATTTCATGTAGACACATATTCAGAGACACAGTGAATAAAACAGGCCCTTTATTTTGCAAGGAATCTAATTAATATGGCCACATCTTCTGAGCCTCACTGAATCATACACACCTGAAGAATAATTTGGAGTCTATTTTCGATGGATATTCATTCAGAGCTTCGGTAAATAATGTACACCTGTGGAGTAGCCAGGAGTCTCTTTTATTAGGACACTCATTCATAGCCTCAGTGTATAATATACACGTATGGATTAGTCCAGATTCCAATTTATATGGCCACTGACTCGTAACCTCAGTGAAAAAAGGAACAAATGTAAAGTACTCAGCAGTCTATTTCATATAGACACTCATTCCGAGATTTACTAAATAATACAAAGATTTAATATAGCAGCATCCTATTTCATATGGTCACACAAAATGGGCCTCACTGAGTAAGGCACACCTAGGGAAGTATTAGGAGTCTACTTTATATAGCCTCTCATTTACAGCCTCAAGGTATAATGCACACGTGTGGAATAGACACTAGACTATTTTTTATGGCCACAGAATCAAAGCCTGAGTGAGTAATACACAACTTTGGAATAGTCACTTGTCTATTTTCCATGCCCAAATATTTAGATTCAGAGTCAATAATACACGCCTGTGGACAAATCAGAAAACAATTTCATATGGCCAAAGTTTCAGAGCCTCAGTGAGTAATACATACCTAGGAAATGCAAAGGACGCTATTACATGTGGCATCAATTTCAGAGCTTCCTTGAATAAGAAACACCTCTATTGTAGTCAGAATTCTATTTCCTATAGCCACATATTCAGAGACTAACTGAATAACATACACCTTGAAAAAAGGTAAAATTCTATTTCGTGTAGCCACTCATTTAGAGCCGAATGTAAAAACGCACGCCTGAAGAGCATTCAGGAGGCTCTATTTTA
Source organism: Saguinus oedipus (assembly GCA_031835075.1). Lineage (NCBI taxonomy): Eukaryota > Metazoa > Chordata > Mammalia > Primates > Cebidae > Saguinus > Saguinus oedipus. Next base: position 32,248,423 of record CM063172.1, read on the forward strand.
TCGCCACACATTCAGAGCTTCACAGAATAATACAGACCTATGAAAACGTCAGGAGTGTATTTCACATGGCCACTTATTCAGAACCTCTGGCAGGAATCATATATATATATATCTGGAAGGCACTCAGGATTATATTATATATAGCCACTTATTCAGAGACTCACTGACTAATGCACAGCTAAGGAATAGTCTGGAGACTATTTGATATGACTCTTCACCCAGCGACTCAGTGGACAATGCAGAACTGAAAAATAGTCAAGAGGATAGAGTCAAGTGTTTATGTTATGTGTTCACTCATTAAGAATCTCACTGAAGAATACACATCTTGGGAATAGTCAGTGTCCATATCATATGGACACTCAATCACAGCATTACCGAATAATGCACAATGGGGCAATAGTAAAGAATCTATTTCATATGGCCTGTCATTCAGAGCTTTAGTGCATAATAAGCAGCTGTGGAGTATTCAGGACCCTATTTAAGGTAATCCCAAATTAAGCAGCTCCGTGAATGATACAGAAATGTGTCAGAGTCAGGTGACTATTTGACATAGACACTCATACAAAAACTTCTCGAATACTGCACCTGTGGGGAATAATCAGTAGTCTGTTTCATATGGTGATTAGTTTGGAAAATCAAAAATAACGCACACCTGTTGAGTAAAATGGTTCTATTTCATAACGCCACTCGTTCAGTGTTTCAGTGAATAATATGTATATCTGATAAGTCAGGAATCTCTTTCACATGGCCCCTCGTTCAGGGCCTCTGTGAAGAATACTGCCCTTAAAAATAGTCAAGGGTCTACTTCAAATGGCTACACATTCAAAGTCTCTGTACATAATAAACACCTGGGAAATAAACCTAAGGTTCTTTTTCATGCCCACTTCGTCAGAGACTCGTTCAATAATACACAACAAAGGAAGGTTTAAGAGTCTACTTCATGTAGCCACTCATTTAGAGCCTCAGTGAATAATGCACACAAGGGTAATAGTCGAGCATTTTTTATACGTCCACTCATTTTGTGCCTCCCTGAGTGATATACACCTGAAGAATCCTCTGTTTTCTATTTAATACTGCCACGCATTTTGAACCTTATTGAATAATTCACAATGGAGCCATAGTCAGGTGTCTATTTTATATTGTCTATAACTCAACGTTTCAGTGAATAATAAACTTCTTTGGAGTAATAAGGACGCTGTTTATGTTAGCCAGAATGATACACACCTGAGTAATAGCCTGGCTTCTATTTCATATGAACTCTAATTTTGCGTATCATGGAATAATACACACCCCGGGCAGTGTCAGGGGTCTATTTGGTATGGACACTCAAACAGAACCTGTTTGATTCATGTACACATGTATAATAATGAAGAGTCGAGGTCATACGGCTACTCATTCTGACAAACAGTGAATAACGCACAAAGTACTTTGAAGTCTGATTCTTATGGACCCTCTTTGACAGCCTCACTGAATACTACACACTTGTAATATTGTATGGAGTCTATTTTTATGGCCCCCCATTCAGAGAATCACTAAATAATGCACACCTGCGGAATAGCTAGAAGTCTCTTTTCTATGGCCACTCGTTAAGAGCCTTACTAAGTGTACACCCAGGGGGAAATAGTCAGGATTTACTTAGAGCCCTTCATTCAGAGTCTCACTATATAATGCACACCTGTGGAATAGTCATGAGACTTTTTAATGTGGCCCCTAATTTGGAGTGTCACTGAATAATGTGATGTAGTCAGGAGTCTATTTCATGTAGACATATATACAGAGCCACATTGAATAAAACAGGCCCTTTATGTTGTAAGGAATCTAATTAATATGGGCACATCTTCTGAGAATCCCTGAATAATACGCGACTGAAGAATAATTTGGTGTCTATTTTCTTTTATTTTCATTTTATTTTTATTTTTTATTGCATTATAGGTTTTGGGGCATATGTGCAGAACGTGCAAGATAGTTGCATAGGTACACACATGGCAGTGTGTTTTGCTGCCTTCCTCCCCTTCACCCACACTTGGCATTCATCTTCAGGCTATCTCTCCCCAGACCCTTCGCTGTCCCTCCCCCATTCCCCCAATAGACCCCAGTGTATAGTAGACCGCCTCTCTGTGTCCATGTGTTCTAATTTTTCTTAACCACTTATGAGTGAGTATATGAGGTATTACTTTTTCTGTTCTTGTGTCAGTTTGCTGAGAATGATGTTCTCCAGATTCATCCATGTCTCTACAAAGGACACCAACTCATCATTTTTGATTGCTGCATAATATTCCATGGTGTATATGTGCCACATTTTCCCAGTCTATCATCGTTGGACATTTGGGTGGGTTCCAGTTCTTTGCTATTGTAAACAGTGCTGCAATGAACATTCGTGTGCATGTGTCCTTATAGTAGAACGATTTGTAGTCCTTTGGTTAAATACCCAATAATGGGATTGCTAGGTCAAATGGAATTTCTATTTCTAGGTCACTGAGAAATCTCCACACTGTCTTCCACAATGGTTGAACTAATTTACACTCCCAACAACAGTGTAAGAGTGTTCCTATTTCTCCACATTCTCTCCAGCATCTGCTGTCTCCAGATATTTTAATGATCGCCATTCTAACTGGCGTGAGATGGTATCTCAATGTGGTTTTGATTTGGATATATCTAATGACCAGTGATGGTGAGCACTTTTTCATATGTTTGTTGGACTCGTGTATGTCTTCTTTTGTAAAGTGTCTGTTCATATCATTTGACCATTTTTGAATAAGCTTGTTTGTTTTTTTCCTGTAAATCTGTTTGAGTTCTTTGTAAATTCTGGATACAAGCCTTTTGTCAGATGTGTAAACTGCAAAGATTTTTTCCCATTCTGATGGTTGCCGATTCACTCTAGTGACTGTTTCTTTTGCTATGCAGAAGCTGTGGAGTTTGATTAGGTCCCATTTGTCTATTTTGGCTTTTGTTGCAAATGCTTTTGGTGTTTTGATCATGAAGTCCTTGCCTACTCCTATGTCGTGAATGGTTTTGCCTAGATTTTCTTCTAGGGTTTTTATGGTGTCAGGTCTTACGTTTAAGTCTTTAATCCATCTGGAGTTAATTTTAGCGTAAGGTGTCAGGAAGGGGTCCAGTTTGTGCTTTCTACACATGGCTAGCCAGTTTTCCCAACACCATTTATTAAATAGGGAATCCTTTTCCCATTGCTTGTTTTTGTCTCGTTTATCAAAGATAACATGATTGTAGATATGTTGTGTTGCCTCCAATGCCTCTGTTATATTCCATTGGTCTATATCTCTGTTTTTGTACCAGTAACATGCTGTTTTGATTACTGTAGCCTTGTAGTATAGTTTGAAGTCTGGTAGTGTGATGCCTCCCGCTGTGTTCTTTTTGCTTAGAATTCACTTGGCTATGCGGGCTCTTTTTTGGTTCCATATAAAATTCATGGTGGTTTCTTCCAGTTCTGTGAAGAAATTCAATGGTAGTTTGATGAGGATAGCATTGAATGTGTAAATTACTTTGGGCAGTATAGCAATTTTCACGATATTGATTATTTCTAACCATGAACATGGAATGTTTCTCCATCTGTTTGTGTCCTCTCTTATTTCGTTGAGCAGTGTTTTGTAGTTTTCCTTAAAGAGGTCCTTTACATTACTTGTGAGTTGTATTCCTAGGTATTTTATTTTCTTTGTAGCAATTGTGAATGGCAGTTCATTCTTGATTAGGTTCTCTTTAAGTCTGTTATTGGTGTATAGGAATGCTTGTGATTTTTGCACATTGATTTTATATCCTGAGACTTTGCTGAAGTTGTTTATCAGTTGCAAGAGCTTTTGGGCTGAGGTGATGGGGTCTTCTAGGTATACTATCATGTCGTCTGCAAATAGGGACAATTTGGCTTCCACCTTTCCTATTTGAATACCCTTTATTTGTTTTTCTTGCCTGATGGCTCTGGCTAGAACTTCCAGTACTATGTTGAATAGGAGTGGTGAGAGAGGGCATCCTTTTCTATTGCCAGATTTCAAACGGAATGCTTCCAGTTTTTTGCCCATTAAGTATGATATTGGGTGTTGGTTTGTCATAAATAGCTTTCATTACTTTGCGATATGTCCCATCAATACCAAGTTTATTGAGGGTTTTTAGCATAAAGGGCTGTTGAATTTTGTCAAATGCCTTCTCTGCGTCAATTGAGATAATCATGTGGTTTTTGTTTTTGCTTCTGTTTTTGTGGTGAATTACAGTTATAGACTTGCGTATATTGAAGCAGCCTTGCATACCCGGGATGAATCCTACATGATCATGATGTATAAGTTTTTTTTTTTTTTTTTTTTTTTTTTTTTTTTTTTTTTTTTTTTTTAATTTTTATTGCATTATAGGTTTTGGGGTACATGTGCAGAACGTGCAAGATAGTTGCATAGGTACACACATGGCAGTGTGTTTTGCTGCCTTCCTCCCCCTCACCCACACTTGGTATTCATCCCCAGGCTATCCCCCCCCAGCCCCCCCCGCTGTCCCTCCCCCATTTCCCCCAACAGTCCCCAGTGTATAGTAGACCGCCTCTCTGTGTCCATGCGTTCTCATTTTTCTCACCCGCCTATGAGTGAGTATATGCGGTATTTCTTTTTCTGTTCTTGTGTCAGTTTGCTGAGAATGATGTTCTCCAGATTCATCCATGTCCCTACAAAGGACACAAACTCATCATTTCTGATTGCTGCATAATATTCCATGGTGTATATGTGCCACATTTTCCCAGTCCAGTCTATTATCGATGGGCATTTGGGTTGGTTCCAGGTCTTTGCTATTGTAAACAGTGCTGCAATGAACATTCGTGTGCATGTGTCCTTATAGTAGAACGATTCACAGTCTTTTGGATAGATACCCAGTAATGGGATTGCTGGGTCAAATGGAATTTCTATTTCTAGGTCCCTGAGGAATCGCCACACTGTCTTCCACAATGGTTGAACTAATTTACACTCCCACCAACAGTGTAAGAGTGTTCCTATTTCTCCACATCCTCTCCAGCATCTGCTATCTCCAGATTTTTTAATGATCGCCATTCTAACTGGTGTGAGATGATATCTCAATGTGGTTTTGATTTGCATCTCTCTAATGACCAATGATGATGAGCACTTTTTCATATGTTTGTTGGCCTCATGTATGTCTTCTTTTGTAAAGTGTCTGTTCATATCCTTTGCCCATTTTTGAATGGGCTTGTTTGTTTTTTTTCTGTAAATCTGTTTGAGTTCTTTGTAAATTCTGGATATCAGCCCTTTGTCAGATGTGTAAACTGCAAAGATTTTTTCCCATTCTGATGGTTGTCGATTCACTCTAGTGACTGTTTCTTTTGCCGTGCAGAAGCTGTGGAGTTTGATTAGGTCCCATTTGTCTATTTTGGCTTTTGTTGCCAATGCTTTTGGTGTTTTGTTCATGAAGTCCTTGCCTACTCCTATGTCCTGAACGGTTTTGCCTAGATTTTCTTCTAGGGTTTTTATGGTGTCAGGTCTTACATTTAAGTCTTTAATCCATCTGGAGTTAATTTTAGTGTAAGGTGTCAGGAAGGGGTCCAGTTTCTGCTTTCTGCACATGGCTAGCCAGTTTTCCCAACACCATTTATTAAATAGGGAATCCTTTCCCCATTGCCTGCTTTTGTCTGGTTTATCAAAGATGATATGGTTGTAGATATGTTGTGTTGCCTCCGATGTTTCTGTTCTGTTCCATTGGTCTATATCTCTGTTTTGGTACCAGTACCATGCTGTTTTGATTACTGTAGCCTTGTAGTATAGTTTGAAGTCTGGTAGCGTGATGCCTCCCGCTGTGTTCTTTTTGCTTAGAATTGACTTGGCTATGCGGGCTCTTTTTTGGTTCCATATGAAATTCATGGTGGTTTTTTCCAGTTCTATGAAGAAATTCAATGGTAGTTTGATGGGGATAACATTGAATGTGTAAATTACTTTGGGCAGTATAGCCATTTTCACAATATTGATTCTTCCTAACCACGAACATGGAACGTTTCTCCATCTGTTTGTGTCCTCTCTTATTTCGTTGAGCAGGTGTTTGTAGTTTTCCTTAAAGAGGTCCCTTACATTCCTAGTGAGTTGTATTCCTAGGTATTTTATTTTCTTTGTAGCGATTGTGAATGGCAGTTCGTTCTTAATTTGGTTCTCTTTAAGTCTGTTATTGGTGTATAGGAATGCTTGTGATTTTTGCACATTGATTTTATATCCTGAGACTTTGCTGAAGTTGCTTATCAGTTGCAGGAGCTTTTGGGCTGAGGTGATGGGGTCTTCTAGGTATACTATCATGTCGTCTGCAAATAGAGACAATTTGGCTTCCACCTTTCCTATTTGAATACCCTTTATTTCTTTTTCTTGCCTTATTGCTCTGGCTAGAACTTCCAGTACTATGTTGAATAGAAGTGGTGAGAGAGGGCATCCTTGTCTAGTGCCGGATTTCAAAGGGAATGCTTCCAGTTTTTGCCCATTAAGTATGATATTGGCTGTTGGTTTGTCATAAATAGCTTTTATTACTTTGAGATATGTTCCATCAATACCAAGTTTATTGAGGGTTTTTAGCATAAAGGGCTGTTGAATTTTGTCAAATGCCTTCTCTGCGTCAATTGAGATAATCATGTGGTTTTTGTTTTTGCTTCTGTTTATGTGGTGAATTACATTTATAGACTTGCGTATGTTGAACCAGCCTTGCATGCCCGGGATGAATCCTACTTGATCATGATGGATAAGTTTTTTAATGTGCTGTTGCAATCGATTTGCCAGTATTTTATTGAAGATTTTTGCATCTATGTTCATCATGGATATTGGCCTGAAGTTTTCTTTTCTTGTTGAGTCTCTGCCGGGTTTTGGTATCAGGATGATGTTGGTCTCATAAAATGATTTGGGAAGGGTTCCCTCTTTTTGGATTATTTGGAATAGTTTCAGAAGGAATGGTACCAGATCCTCTTTGTGTGTCTGGTAGAATTCAGCTGTGAACCCATCTGGACCTGGGCTTTTTTTGTGTGGTAGGCTCTTAATTGCTGCCTCAACTTCTGACCTTGTTATTGGTCTATTCATAGTTTCAGCTTCCTCCTGGTTTAGGCTTGGGAGGACACAGCCATCCAGGAATTTATCCATTTCTTCCTGATTTACTAGTTTGTGTGCATAGAGTTGTTTGTAGTATTCTCTGATGATGGTTTGAATTTCTGTGGAATCTGTGGTGATTTCCCCTTTATCGTTTTTTATTGCATCTATTTGGTTGTTCTCTCTTTTCTTTTTTATCAGTCTGGCTAGTGGTCTGTCTATTTTGTTGATCTTTTCAAAAAACCAGCTCTTAGATTTGTTGATTTTTTGAAGGGTTTTTCTTGTCTCTATCTCCTTTGCTGTTGCAATCGGTTTGCCCGTATTTTATTGAAAATTTTTGCATCTATGTTCATCATGAATATTGGCCTGTAGTTTTCTTTTCTTGTTGAGTCTCTGCCAGGTTTTGTTATCAGGATAATGTTGGTCTCATAAAATGATTTGGGAAGGGTTCCCTCTTTTTGGATTATTTGGAATAGTTTCAGAAGGAATGGTACCAGATCCTCTTTGTCTGTCTGGTAGAATTCAGCTGTGAACCCATTTGGACCTGGGCTTTTTTTTGTATGGTAGGCTCTTAATTGCTGCCTCAACTTCAGACGTTGTTATTGGTCTATTCATAGTTTCGGCTTCCTCCTGCTTTAGACTTGGGAGGACACAGGCATCTAGGAATTTATCCATTTCATCCTGATTTACTAATTTATGTGCATAGAGTTGTTTGTAGTATTCTCTGATAATGGTTTGAATTTCTGTGGAATCAGTGGTGAATTCCCCATTATCATTTTTTATTGCATCTATTTGGTTGTTCTCTCTTTTCTTTTTTATCAGTCTGGATAGTGGTCTGTCTATTTTGTTGATCTTTTCGAAAAAAACAGCTCGTAGATTTATTGATTTTTTGAAGGGTTTTTCTTGTCTTTATCTCCTTAAGTTCTGCTCTGATCTTAGTTATTTCTTGTCTTCAGCTAGGTTTTGAGCATTTTTGATCTTGCTCCTCTAGCTCTTTCCATTTTGATGATAGACTGTCCATTTTGGATCTCTCCAGTCTTCTCATGTGGGAACTTATTGCTATATATTTTCCTCTACAGACTGCTTTAAATATTTCCCAGAGATTCTGGTACGTTGTGTCTTCATTCTCGTTGGTTTCAAAGAACTTCTTTATTTCTGCCTTCATTTCATTGTTTATCCAATCAACATTCAAGAGCCAGTTGTTCAGTTTCCATGAAGCTGTGCAGTTCTGAGTTATTTTCTGAATTCTGAGTTCCAACTTGATTGAACTGTGGTCTGAGAGACTGTTATGATTTCCGTTGTTTTTCATTTGCTGAGGAGTGCTTTACTTCCAATTATGTGGTCAATTTTGGAGTAGGTGTGATGTGGTGCTGAGAAGAATGTATATTCTGTGGATTTGGGGTGGAGAGTTCTGTAAATGTCTATCAGGTTTGCTTATTCCAGGTCTGAGTTCAAGTCCTGGATATCCTTGTTAATTTTCTGTCTGGTTGATCTGTCTGCTATTGACAGTGGAGTGTTAAAGTCTCCCACTATTATTGTGTGGGAGTCTAAGTCTCTTTGTAAGTCATTAAGAACTTGCCTTATATATCTGGGTGCTCCTACATTGGGTCCATATATATTTAGAATCGTTAGCTCTTTTTGTTGTATCGATCGTTTTACCATTATGTAATGACCTTCTTTGTCCCTTTTGATCTTTGTTGCTTTAAAGTCTATTTTATCAGAGACGAGAATTGCAACTTCTGCTTTTTTTTGCTCTCCATTTGCTTGGTAAATCTTCCTCCATCCTTTTATTTTGAGCCTTTGTGTATCTTTGCGTTTGAGGTGGGTTTCCTGGATACAGCACACCGATGGGTTTGGGTTTTTTGTCCAATTTTCCAGTCTGTGTCTTTTGATTGGTGCACTTAGCCCATTTACATTTAGGGTTAATATTGTTATGTGTGAATTTGATACTGCCATTTTGATGCTAGCTGGCTGTTTTGCCCGTTGGTTAATGTAGATACTTCATTTTGTTGATGGTCTTTAGCATTTGGTATGCTTTTAGGATGGCTGGAACTGGTTGTTTCTTTCTATGTGTATTGCCTATTTCAGGAGCTCTTGTAAAGCAGGCCTAGTGGTGACAAAATCTCTGAGTACTTGCCTGTTCGTGAAGAATTTTATTTTTCCTTCACTTCTGAAGCTCAGTTTGGCTGGATATAAAATTCTGGGTTGAACATTCTTTTCTTTAAGGATGTTGAATATTGGCCCCCACTCTCTTCTGGCTTGTAGAGTCTCTGCTGAGAGATCTGCTGTGAGTCTGATGGGTTCCCCTTTGTGGGTGACCTGACCTTTCTCTCTGGCTGCCCTTAGTATTTTCTCTTTCATTTCAACCCCGGTGAATCTGACGATTATGTGCCTTGGGGTTGCTCTTTTTGCGGAGTATCTTTGTGGTGTTCTCTGTATTTCCTGGAGTTGAGTATTGACCTGTCTTGCTAGGTTGGGGAAATTTTCCTGGATAATATCCTGAAGAGTGTTTTCCAGCTTGGATTCATTCTCTTCATCACATTCTGGTACACCTATCAAACGTAGGTTTGGTCTCTTCACATAGTGCCACATTTCTTGGAGATTTTGTTCATTCCTTTTTTTCATTTTTTCTTTCATCTTGGTTTCTCGTTTTATTTCATGGAGTTGATCCTCAACTTCTGGTATTCTTTTTCTGCTTGGTCAATTCGGCTGTTGAAACTTGTGCATGCTTTGTGAAGTTCTTGTGTTGTGTTTTTCAGCTCCTTCAATTCATTCATATTCCTCTCTAAGTTGTCCAGTCTTGTTATCAATTCCTCGAATCTTTTTTCAAGGTTCTTGGTTTCTTTGCACTGGTTTAGAACATGTTCTTTTAGCTCACTGAAGTTTCTCATTATCCACTTTCTGAAGTCTGATTCCATCATTTTGTCACACTCATTCTCCATCCAGCTTTTTTTCCTTCCTGGTGAGGAGTTTTGGTCCTTTGTAGGAGGTGAGGTCTTTTGGTTTCGGGTGTTTTCTTCCTTTTTGCGCTGGTTTCTTCCCATCTTTATGGACTTATTCACCTTTCGTCTTAGTAGTTGCTGATTTTTCAATTGGGTCTCTGTGTGGATGCTGAAATTGTTGATGATGATGTATTTCTGTTACTTAGTTTTCCTTCTAATGGTCTAGCCCCTCTGCTGTATGAGTGCTGAAGTTCACTCCAGGCCCTGCTTGTCTGGGGTATACCTGTAGCAGCTGTGGAACAGTGAGGGATGATACCAGTTTCTTCTTCTGCTGTCTTTGATCCAGGATGATGCCCGCCAAATGTCAGTGTGATTAGTCCTTTTTTGGGGGTGACTCTTATAATTACAGGGGTCAGGGAGCTGCTTGAGCAGATGGTGTGTGCTTTATAGGAGCTCCAGTGCTGAGCTGTGAGTTCCGTTTTTCATTCAGGGTTGTTGGAAAGTTGTTTATGTCTGCTGCAACAGAACTCATAAAACACCACCCTTTTTTATTCCCCCTCTTTTAGATGCTCTTTCTCAGGGAGTTGGGGCTTTCTTTATTAGTATCTGTTGCACTGTCCTTCCCCACTAGGAGGCAGTCTATTCACTATTTACCTGCTGGTGCTCTGCCGTGCTAGCGCAGGTCCGCCCTGTTACTGCTGGGCTCTGTTTTGCTGTGGAGCGCTCCCCCCTTGTGGCAGAGTCTCTTGGTTATGGCAGGTTGCCTCAGCAATGGCAGGCTGCGTCAGGCCTGGGTGGTACTTCAGAAGAGGTGGATTGCGTCAGTAGTGGCGGACACCTTTCCCTCACCAGGCTGCACCGTCCTAGATGCCGGCAGCAAAACTCTCAGCCCTGAGGGCCTCGACTCGCCGCTCTGCTTGTCCCCATCAGGGTGGGACCCGCCGAGCCCGATCACCCAGCTCCCTGCCTCAGGGTCCGTCCTCTCTCTCTGTCTCTTCCTCTCCCCAAGCTGAAATGTCGACTCTCTCCCTGGCGTCCCGGTAGCCTGCCAATATGGCACTGGAATTCATGCGATCTCCCGTGCCGCTGCCTACTGCACCGGCTCAGATCACGCTTCCCAGGAAACTCCTTCTCTGGCTCATTGTCAAAGTCCCGCTCAATCAGATGGACATGCCAATCTGCCCTTCCAAATCTCAGATTGCCAGTTTAACAGGGCACCCAGACCAGTGAGTTCCATGCCGGGTCTTGCTGCGGCGCCAGCTGAAGCAGGCGCACAAGCCGACTGCGCTAGCCAGCTGTACTAGCATCCGGTGTCTCTCTCACACCTGGGACTTTCAACGCTCTGTGGGCCAAAAAGGTCCATCCGAGAATGCGGCTAGGACTCACCCTCTGCACCTTCACTGAGAGCTGCAATCCTGAGTCACTTCTATGACGCCATCTTGCGAGTCCTCCTTAGGATTTTATTTTCCTTCGCTTATGAAGCTCAGTTTGGCTGGATATGAAATTCTGGGTTGAAAGTTTTTTTCTTTAAGGATGTTCAATATTTGCCCCCACTCTCTTCTGGCTTGTAGAGTCTCTGCCGAGAGATCTGCGGTGAGTTTGACAGGCTTCCCTTTATGGGTGACCCGACCTTCCTCTCTGGCTGCCCTTAGTGTTTTCTCCTTCATTTCAAGCATGGTGAATCTGACGATTATGTGCCTTAGGGTTGCTCTTCTTGAGGAGTATCTTTGTGGGGTTCTCTGTATTTCCTGGAGTTGAGTATTGATCTGTCTTGCTAGGTTGGGGAAATTTTTCTGGATAATAACCTGAGTAGTGTTTTCCAGCTTGAATTCACTTTCTTCATCACATTCTGGTACACCTATCAAGCCTAGGTTTGGTCTCTTCACATAGTCCCACGTTTCTTGAAAATTTTGTTCATTCTTTTTTGCGCTTTTTTCTTCAATCTTGGTTTCTCATTTTATGTCATTGAGTTGGTCTTCGACTTCTGATATTCTTTCTTCTTCTTGGTTAATTCGGCTGTTGATACTTTTGAATGCTTCGCGAAGTTCTCGTGTTGTGTTCTTCAGCTCCTTCAATTCATTTATATTCCTCTCTATGTTTTTCATTCTTGTTATCATTTCCTCGAATCTTTTTTCAAATTTTTTTTCAAGGTTCTTAGTTTCTTTGCACTGGTTTAGAACATGTTCTTTTAGCTCACTGAAGTTTCTTATTATCCACTTTCTGAAGTCTGATTCTGTCATTTCATCACACTCATTCTCCGTCCAGCTTTGTTTTCTTGCCGGTGAGTAGTTTTGGTCCTTTGTAGGAGGTAAAATGTTTTGGTTTCGGGTGTTTTTTTTTATTTTTTGCACTGGTTTCTTCCCATCTTTATGGATTTATCCACCTGTCTTCTTAGTAGTTGCTGATTTTTCAATTGGGTCTCTGTTTGGACGCCCAGATTGTTCATGATGAGGTATTTCTGTTACTTAGTTTTCCTTCTAATGGTCTAGCCCCTCTGCTGTATGAGTTCTGAGCTCCACTAAAGGCCCTGCTCGTCTGGGGTACACCTGTAGCAGCTGTAGAACAGTGAGAGATGCTACCAGTTTTTTCCAGAATGATGCCCACCACATGTCAGTTCGATTAGTCTTTTATTGGGGTGACTCTTTGGATATACAGGGGTCAGGGCGCTGCTTGAGGAGACAGCCTGTGCTTTATAGGAGCTCCAGTGCTGTGCTGTGAGCTCCGTTTTTCATTCAGTGCTGTTGGGAGGATGTGTTTATGTCTGCTGCAACAGAATTTATAAAAAAAACCTTTTTTCCCCCTTAGATGCTCTGTCTCAGGGAGTTGGGGCTTTCTTTATGAGTATCTGTTGTACTGTCCTGCAAAGCTAGGAGGCAGTCTATTCACTATTTGTCTCCTGGGGCTCTGCCCAGCTAGCACGGCTCTGTCCTGTTGCTCTGAGTCTCCATTCTGCTGTGGTATGCTCCGCCCTCCTGGCAGAGTCTCTCTGTTATGGCAGGTTGCCTCAGGAACAGCAGGCTGCATCAGCTCTGGGGGGTACTTCAGTAGGGGCGGAATGCCTCCATAGTGGCGGATGCCCCTTTTCAACCTGACTGCACCGTCCTAGATGCCAGCAGCAAAATTCTCAGCCCCGAGTCCCTCCAATCGCCGCCCTGCTTGTCCCTGTGAGGGTGGGACCCGTTGAGCCCGATCCCCCAGCTCCCTGCCTCAGAATCTGTCCACTCTCTCTCTCTTCCTCTCCCCAAAATGAACAGTTGACTCTCTCACTGGCGCCCCAGTAGCCTGCTGATAGGGCACTGGAATCCATGCGATCTCCTGTGCCGCTGCCCACTGCACCAGCTCAGATTACATTTCCCAAAAATCTCCTGGTCTGGCTCATTGTCCAAGTCCCGTTCAATCAGATGGACATGCCAATCTGCCCTTCCAAATCTCAGATTGCTGGTTTAATAGGGCACCCGGACCAGTGAGTTTTGTGCCGGGTGCCACTGCGGTGCGGCACCGGCCAAACTGACCCCTCGAGCTGGCTGTGCTGGAGCTAGCGTCCCATGTCTCACCCACACCTGGGACTTTCAAAGTTCTGTTGGAAAAAAAATCCCTCCGACAATGTGGCTAGGACTCACCCTCTCCGCTTTCACTGAGAGCTGCAATCCTGAGTCACCTCTATGACGCCATCTTTCCTGAGTCTTTTTTTTTAATGCCCACTTAGTCAGAGACTCATTCAATAATACAGAAGAAAGGAAGATTTCAGAGCCCACTTCATGTAGCCACTCATTTAGAGCCTCAGTGAATAATGCACACCAGGGTAATAGTCGAGCTTTTTTTATATGACCACTCATTTTGTGCCTCACTGAGTGATACACAGCTGAAGAATCCTCAGGAGTCTATTTGATACTACCACACATTTAGCACCTTATTGAATAATTCACAATGGAGCAATAGTCAGGTGTCTATTTTATATGGTCTATCACTCAAAGATTCAGTGAATAACAAACTTCTATGGAGTAATCAGGACGCTGTTTAAGATAGCCATGAATTCAGTGCCTTCATGAATGATACACACCTGGCTAATAGCCTGGTGTCTATTTCACATGAACTCTAATTTTCTGTATCGTTGAGTAATACACACCTGAAAGAGTGTCAGGAGTCTTTTTGGTATGGGCACTCAAACAAACCTGTTTGATTAATGCACACATGTATAATAATGAGAAGTCTATGTCTTAAGGCTACTCATTCAGACAAAAAGTGAATAATGCACATGTAAAGTAATTCTGATTACTTGTAAAGTCTGTAAAGTAAAGTCTGATTCTCATGGACCCTCTTTCACAGCCTCACTGAATATTACACACTTGTGATATAGTCTGGAGTCTATTTTTTATGGCCACCCATTCAGAGAATCCCTAAATAATGCACACCTGTGGAATAGTCAGAAGTATCTTTTCTATGGCCACTCGTTAGGAGCCTCACTAAGTGTACACACCTGGGGAAATAGTCACGATTTACCATTATCCCCTCATTCAGAGTCTCACCAAATAATGCACACCTGTGGAATAGTCAGGAGACTTTTTCATGTGGCCTCTAATTCGTAGTGTCACTGAATAATGTGATGTAGTCAGGAGTCTATTTCATATAGACACATATTCAGAGAAACACAGAATACAACAGGCCCTTTATGTTGTAAGTAATCTAATTAATATGGCCACATTTTCTGAGGCTTACTGAATAATACACACCTGGAGAATAATTTGGTGTTTATTTTCGATGGACATTCATTCAGTGCATCAGTAAATAATGCAGATCTGTGTAGTAGCCAGGAGTCTATTTCATTTGGAAACACATCCATAGCCTCAGTGTATAATATGCAAGTGTGGATTACTCAGGATTACATTTTATATAGTCACTGACTAGTAATATCAATGAATAATGCACAAATGTAAAGTACTCAGCAGTCTGTTTCATATAGCCACTCATACAGATATTCACTGAATAATAAAATTATTTGAGATAGACTTCCTCCTGTTTCATATGGTCATACAAAAGAGCCTCACTGAGTGACACACACCTGGGGAAGTTTTAGGAGTGTACTTTACATAGCCTCTCATTTACAGCCTAAGGGAATAATGCACACGTGTGGAATAGAAACCAGTCTCATTTATATGGCCACGAAATCAAAGCCTGAGTCAGTAATACACAACTTTGGAATAGACTCTAGTCTATTCCATATGACCAAATATTTAGAGTCAGAGTCAATAATACACACCTGTAGACTAGTCAGGAAACCACTTCATATGGCCAAAGTTTCAGAGTGTCAGTGAATAATAAATACCTGAGGAATATTCTGGACGCTATTACATGTGGAATATCTTCAGAGGTTCATTGAGTAAAGAATACCTGTATTGTAGTCAGAATTCTGTTTCATAAAGCTGCATACTCAGAGCCTAACTGAATAACAGACACCTTGGCAAAGTCAAAATTCTATTTCGCATAGCCACTTATTTACAGCCCAATGTAAAATCTCACGCCTGAGTAGTATATAGGTGTCTCTATTTTATGGCCACACATTCACAGCCTCACAGAATAATTCACATTTATGGAACTGTCAGGAGTGCACTTGATATGGTCACTTATTCAGTTTCTCAGTGAAAAATCATATGTATCTGGAAAATACTCAGGATTCTATTATATATAGCCACTTATTAAGAGACTCACTGAATAATGCACACCTGGACAATTGTCTGGAGACTATTTGATATGACCATTCACCCAGCAACTCAGTGGAAAATGCAGAGCTGAGAAATAGTCAAGAGGACAGAGTCAGGAGTCTATTTTACGTGGTCACTCATTCAGAAACTGACTGAAGAATACATACCTTGGGAATAGTCAGAGTCCAGGTCATATGGCCACTCAATCACAGCATTACCAAATAATGCAAAATGGGGCAATAGTAAGGTGTCTATTTCATACGGCCTCTCATTCGGAGTTTCAGTGCCTAATAAACAGCTGTGGAGGTGTGAGGACCCTATTGACGGTAGACCCAATTAAAGCAGCTCCGTGAATGATACACACATGTGTGAGAGTCAGGAGACTATTTGATATGGACCCTCATACAGAACCTCTTCGAATATTGCAAATGTGGGGAATAATCACTAGTTTATTTCATATGGTGGTTCGTTTGAAGAGTCAAACATAACGTGCACCTGTGGAGTAAAATGGTCTATTTTATAAGGCCACTCTTTCAGTGTATTAGTGAATAACATGTATATCTGATAAGTCAGGAATCTCTTTCACATGGCCACTCATTCTGGGCCACTGTGAATAATACTCCTTTGAGAAACAGTCAAGGGTATACTTCAAATGCCTACACATTCAGAGTCTCTGAGAGTAATGAACACCTGGGCAATACACCTGAGTCTCTTTTTTATGCCCACTTAATCAGAGTCTCATTCAATAATACACACCTGGGGAAGAGTTAAGAGTCTACTTCATGAAGCCACTCATTTCGATCCTCAGTGAATAATCCACACCAGGGCAATAGTTGAGCATTTTTTATATGGCCACTTATTCTGTGCCTCCCTGAATGATACACACCTGGGGAATTCTCAAGATTCTATTTCATACTACCACTCATTTAGAACCTTATTGAATAATTCACAATGGAGCAATAGTCAGGTGTTTATTTTGTATGGCCTTCCATTCAGAGTTTCAGTGAATAATGTACTTCTATGGAGTAATCAGGACACTGTTTATGATAGCCACAAATTAAGTTCCTTCCTGAAGGACAAACACCTGGGTGGTAATCAGGAGTCTATTTCATATGAACTCTAATTCTGTGTAACGCTGAGTAATACACACCTGGGGGAGTTTAAGGAGTCTATTTGGTATGGACACTCATACCAAACCTGTTGGAATAATGCACACATGGAAAATAATGAGGTGTCTATATCATATGGCTACTCATTCAGACAAACAGTGAATAACGCACATGTGGAGTAATTAGAATTGTGTTTCATATGGCCCCTCTTTCACAGCCTCACTGAATATTACACACTTGTGATATAGTCTGGAGTCTATATTTTATGGCCACTCATTCAGAGAATCACTAAATAGTTCACACGTGCGGAATAGTCAGAAATATCTTTCCTAAAGCTACCCGTTGAGAGCCTCACTACATGTACACACCTGGATAAATAGTCAGCATTTGCTTGTATCTCCTCATTCAGTGTCTTACTAAATAATGCACACCTGTGGAATATTCAGGAGACTTTTTCATTGGCCTCTCATTGAATGTGTCATTGAAAAATGTGGTGTAGTCAGGAGACTCTTTCATTTAGACACATATTCAGAACCTCAGTGTATAAGACAGACCCTTGATATAGTAAGAAATCTAATTAGTATAACCACAGCTTCTGAGGCTCACTGAATAATACACACCTGGAGAATAATTTGGAGTCTATTTTCGATGGACATTCATTCAGATCCTCGGTAAATAATGCAGACCTGTGTAGTAGCCAGGAGTCTATTTTATATGGAAACACATTCATAGCCTCAGTGGATAATATGCACGTGTGGATTAGTCAGGATTACATTTTATATGGCCACAGACTCATAACCTCAATGAATAATGAACAAATGTAAAGTTCTCAGCAATCTATTTCATATAGCCACTCATACAGAGATTCACTGATTAATAATATTATTTGAGATAGACCGCTTCCTGATTCATATGGTCATACAAAAGAGCCTCACTGAGTTACACACACCTGGGGAAGTGTTAGGAGTGTACTTTACATAGCCTCTCATTTACAGCCTAAGGGAATAATGCACACATGTGGAATAGACACTAGTCTATTTTATATGGCCACAAAGTCAAAGCCTGAGTCAATAATACACAACATTGGAATAGTCTCTAGTCTATTCCATATGCCCAAATATTTAAAGTCAGAGTCAATAATACACACCTGTAGACTAGTCAGTAAACAATTTCATATGTTCAAAGTTTCAGAGTGTCAGTGAATAATAAACCCCTGAGGAATACTCTAAACGCTATTACATGTGGAATATCTTCAGAGGTTCATTGAGTAAAGAACTCCTGTATTGTAGTCAGAATTCTATTTCATATAGCTGCATACTCAGAGCCTAACTGAATAACAGACTCCTTGGCAAAGTAAGGATTCTGTTTTGTATAGCCACACATATACAACCGAATGTAAAATCTCACACCTGAGTAGTATATAGGAGTCTCTATTTTATGGCTACACATTCAGAGACTCACAGAATAATTCAGATGTATGGAAATGTCAGGAGTGTACTTGACATGGCCACTTACTCAGTTCCTCAGTGAATAATTATATATATCTGGAAAATACTCAGGATTTTATTATATATAGTCACTTATTAGGAGACTCACTGAATAATGCACACCTGGATAATTGTCTGGAGACTATTTAATATGACCATTAGCACAACGACTCAGTGGAAAATGCAGAGCTGAAAAATAGAGAAGAGGACAGAGTCAGGAGTCTATTTTATGTGTTTACTCGTTCAGAAACTGACTGAAGAATACACACCTTGGGAATAGTGAAAGTCCAGGTCATATGGCCACTCAATCACAGCATTACCGAATAACGCACAATGGGGCAATAGTAAGGAGTTTATTTCATATGGCCTCTCATTCCGACCTTCAGTGCATAATAAACAGCTGTGGAGGTGTGAGGATCCTATTGAAGTTATCCTAAAATTAAGGAGATCCGTGAATAATACACACATGTGTGAGAGTCATGAGACTATTTGCTATGGACACTCAAACAGTACCACTTTGAATATTGCACATTTGAAGAATAATCACTAGTCCATTTCATATGGTGGTTCGTTCAGAGTGTCAAAAAATAACACACACCTGTGGAGTGAAATGCGGTCTACTTCATAAGGCCACTCTTTCAGTGTTTTAGTGAATAACATGTATATCTGATAAGTCAGGAATCTTTTTCACATGGCCACTCGTTCTGTGCCTCTGTGAATAATACTTCCCTCAGAAACAGTCAAGGGTCTACTTCAAATGCCTACACATTCAGAGTCTCTGGAAGTAATGTACACCTAGGAAATACACCTGAGTCTCTTTTTTATGCCCACTGAGTCAGAGTCTCATTCAATAAAACACGCCTGGGGAAGAGTTAAGAGTCTACTTTATGTAGCCACTCATTTAGATCCTCAGTAAATAATGCACACCAGGTTAATATTCGAGCATTTTTATATGTCCTCTCATTCTGTGCCTCCCAGAATGATACACACCTGGGGAATTATCAGGATTCTATTTTATACTACCACTCATTTAGATCCTTATTGAATAATTTACAATGGAGAAATAGTCAGGTGTCTATATTGTATGGCCTCTCATTCAAAGATTCAGTGAATAATGAACTTCTATGGAGTAATCAGACCAGTTTTAGATAGCCATGGATTAAGTGCCTTCCTGAATGATACACACCTGGGTGGTAATCAGGAGTCTATTTCACATAAACTCTAATTCTGTGTGACGCTGAGTAATACACAGAACCTCTTTGAATATTGCACATGTGAAGAATAATTACTAGTCCATTTCATATGGTCTTTCATTTGGAGAGTCAGAAAATAACATGGGAGAGGGGTAATACACACAGGAGAGTCGAGGGTACACAGAGGAGAGAGTGGGTACACAGAAAAGCGAAGAGGATACACAAAGCAGAGGGGGATACACACAGGAGAGTAGGGGATACACAGAGGAGAGATGAGGATACACACAAGAGAGAGGAGAATAAACACAGGGGAAAGAAATACACACAGGAGAGAGGAGCATACACACAGGAGAGGGTGATAAACACAGGAGAAAGAAGGATAAACACATGAGAGGAATAAACACACAGAACAGGCGGAAACACACAGGAGAGAGAAGCGTACAGACAGAATAAAAAAGAATACACACAGCAGAGAGGATACACACAGGAGAGAGGGGATACACAGAGGAGAAAGAAAATTACACACAGGAGGGAGAAAGTATACACACAAAAGGGAGGGGGTTACACATAGGAGAGAGGGGATACACACAGAAAAAAGGGGGACACAAACTGGAGAGAGGAGGGATACACACAAGAGAGAGGGGAAATACAAACAAAAAAGAGGGTTGATATACACAGCAGAGAAAAATGATACACACAGGAAAGAGGAGGATACACACAGGAGAAAGGAGGATACACACTGGAGAGAGAAGGGTACACACAGGAGAGAGGAATACACACAAAAGTGAGAAGGATTCACACAGGATAGCATAGGATACACAGAGAAGACAGGAGAATACACAAAAAGAGGGAAGGATACACACGGTAGACAGAAGGATACACACAGAAGAGAGAAGGATACAAACAGGAGAGTGGTGATACAAACAGAAGAGATGAGGATTCACACAGGAGAATAGAGGATACACACATGAGAGAGATGGATACACATAGGAGAGAGGAGAATACACACAGCAGAGAGGAGGATACACACAGGAGAGAGGGCGTAAACACAGGAGTGAGAAAGATCCACACAGGAGAGAAGGAAATGTACACAGGAGAGAGGTGGATACACACAGAAGTGGGGCATACAGACAAAAGAGAGGGGATACAAAAAGGAGAGTGTGGGGATACACACGGAGAGTGGTGATACACACAGGATAGTTGAGGGGAAACACAGGAGAGAGGGGGTACACACAGGAGAAAAGAGAATACACAAAGGAAAAAGGGATACACACAGGAGAGTCGGGAATAAACAGAGGAGAGAAAAGAATAAACAAATGAGAGAGGAGGATAAACAGAGGAGAGGAAGATACACACAGAAGAGAGGGGCTTACACACAGGAGAGGGGGATACAAACAGGAAAAAAAGGGTTAAACACAGGAAAGGGGAGTAAACACACAGGAGAGGGGGAACACACAAGAGAGAGGGGAGTAGACACAGGAGAAAACAGGATACACACAGCAGAGAGGTAGATAAACACAGGAGACAGGAGAAACACAAAGCAGAGAGGGTATACACACAGGAGAGAGAAGGGATACACACACTGTGTAACACCCTTTCTCAGGAGAAATAACGGTTACGCACAGGAGAGAGAAGGGATACCCACAGCAGAGAAAAGGATACACAGAGGACAGGGGGATACACACAGGAGAGAGGAGCATACACACAGGAGAGGGGGATACACACAGGAGAGAGGGGCGTAGACACAGGAGAAAGGAGAATGCAACAGCAGAGAGCAGGTTACACACAGGAGAGCGGAGATACACAGAGAAGAGAGGGGGATACACACAGGGAAAAGAATTGATACCCACAGGAGAGAAAAGGATACCAACAGAAGCGAAAAGGATACACACAGGAGAAAGGAGAATGTACACAGGAGAGAGAATGATAAATACAGGAGAGAGGAGGAGACACACAGGAGAAAGAAAGATACACGCAGAAGAGAGGAGGATACACACAGGAGAGAGAAGAATACGAACAGGAGAGAGAAGTATACACGCAGAAGAGAGGATGATACACACAGGAGAGTGGAGGATACACAGAAAAGAGAGGAGAATACACAAAGGAGAGAGAGAAATACACACAGGAGAGAAGAAGACACACACAGAAGAGGGGTGATACACACAGGAGAGAGACGGGTACACATAGGAGAAAGGAGGATACAAACAGAAGTTAGAAAGATAAACAAATGAGAGGGGGATACACACAGGATAGAGAGATACACACAGATGAGAGAAAAAATTCACACAGGAGAGGGGAGGATACACACAGGAGAGGAGGATAACAACAGGAAAGAGGGTCATACACAGAGGAGAGGGGGATACACACAAAAGAAAGGGGTATATACACAGGAGAGAAAAGGATACACACAGGAGAGTGAGACAAACACAAAAAGAGGGGCGTACACACAGGAGAAAAAAATACACACAGCAGAGAAAAGGATACACACAGGAGAGAGTGGATACACACAGGAGAAAGAAGGATGCACAGGAGAGAAGGAAATACACACCAAAGAGGAAAGGAAACCCAAAGGAGACAGAAGGATACACACAGGGTAGAGGGGGATACACAAAGGAGAGGGGTTATACAAACAGGAGAGAGGAGGGTACACACAGGAGAGAGGAGGATACACACAGGAGAGAGGAGGATACACACAGGATAAAGCGATACACACAGGAAAAAGAGGGATACACACAGGAGAAAAGATACACACAGAAGAGAGGGGAATACACACATAAAAGGGTGATACACAAAGGAGAAAGGGGGATAAACACAGGAGAGAAAAGTATACACACAGGAAAGAGTGATACACAAAGGAGAGAGTGGCGGAAACACAGGAGAGAGAAGGATACACACAGGAGAGTGAAGAAAACAAACAGGAGAGAGGGGAAACACACAAAAGAGAAGGATACACACAGGAGAAAGGGGGATACACACAGGAGAGAGGAGAATACACACAGGAGATAGGAGGATACACACAGGAGAGAGGAGGATAAACAAAGAAGAGGGGAAACACACAGGAGAGAGAGGGATTCACACAGGCGAGAAAGATAAACACCGAAGAGGGGTGGATACACACAGGAGAGAGGGGAATACACATAGGAGAGAAAAATACACACAAAAGAGAGGAGCTTATGCACAGGAGAGAAGAGAATACACACAGGAGAGAGGTGGGATACACAAAGAAGAGAGGGGGATACACACAGCAGAGTAAGGCATACACACAGGATGGAGGGAAATTCACACAGGAGAGAGGAGAATACACACAGAGGGAAAAATATAAATACAAAAGAGAGGGGGATACACACAAAAGAGAGGAGGATACAAATAGAAGAGATGAGGATACATGCAGGAGATTGGAGGATACACAAAGGAGAGAGGAGGATACACACAGGAGAGGGGAGGATACACACAGGAGAGAGGAGTATACACACAGAAAAGGGGTATACACACAGAAGAAAGGGAGATTCTCACAAGAGAGTTGGATACACACAGGAGACAGAGAAATACACACAACAGATAAGGGGATACACACAAAAGAAATGGATACACACAGGAGAGTGGGGGATTCACATAGAAGAGGGGGATACACACAGGAAAGATGGAGATCCACACAGGAGAGAGGGGAATATACACAGGAGAGAGGGCGTTACACACAGGAGAGTGGTGGGATACACTCAGGAGAGAGGAGGATACACACAAAAGAGAGAAGGATACACATAAAAGAGAGAAGCATACACACAGGACAGAAAAGGTTACACACAGTATAGAGGAAAATTTACACAATAGAGAGGATGATACACAGAGCAGAGAGGGGAATGCACACAGGAGAGAGGGGTATACACACAGGTGAGGGGAATACAGAAAGGAGAGAGGGGAATACACACAGAAGAGTGAAAAGATACACACAGAAGAGAGAAGAATACACACAAAAGAGAAGAGGATACACACAAAAGAGACGAGGATACACAGAGGAGAGAGGGGAATACACACAGGAGAGAGACAATATACACACAGGATAGAGGAGGATACACACAGAAAAGATGGTGATACACACAAAGAAAAGAGGATACACAAAAGAGAGAGGAGAATAAACACAGAAGAGAGAAGGAGGTTACACACAGGAGGGGGGATACACACAGGGGAGGGGGCATACACACATAAAATGGGGATAAACACAGTAAAATGGGGGTACACACAAAAGAGAGGAGGACATTCTCAGGAAAAAGGGATACAAACAGGAGAGAGAAATACACACAGGTGAGAGGAGGATACACACCGGAGGGAGAAGCGTAAACACAGAAAAGTAGGGATACACAGAGGAAAGAGGCGGATACACAAAGGAGAAAGGGATACACACAGGAGAAGAAAATACACACAGGAGCGAGAGGGATGCACACAGGAGAAAGGGAAATACACACAGGAAAGAGAAGAATACACACAGGAGAGAGAATGATACACACAGGAGAGGGGGGATACACAAAGTTGATAGGAAGATACACACAGGAGAGAGGAGGATACAGAGAGGAGAGAGGAAGATACACACAGAAGAGAAAAAGATACACACAGAAGTGGGGGATACACACAGAAGAGAGGGAGTACACACAAAAGCATTGAATACATGCAGGAGACAGAAAAATACACAAAGGAGAGAGGGGGATACATACAGAAGAGGGGGATACACACAGGAGAGAGGGAGATACACACAGGAGAGAGGAGTATACACAGGAGAGAATGGGAAACACAAAGAAGAGAGAAAATTAGACACAAGGAGAGGGGCATAAGCACAGGAGATGGGGGATACACACAGGAGAGAGAAAGATACACAAAGGAGAGAGGAGGATACACGCAGGAGAGAGAAGTATACAAAGGAAAAAGTGGAATACACACAGGAGAGAGGAGAATACACAAAAAAGAGAAAAATACACACAGGTGAGAGGAGAATACACACAGGAGAGTGGGGCATACACACAGAAGAGGGGGGTTACACAAATGAGAGAGGTGGATACACAAAGAAGAAAGGGATACACACATGAGAAAGAAATACACACAAGAGCAAGGGAGATGCACACAGGAGAAAGGAGGATACACAAAGGAAAGAGGAGAATACACACAGGAAAGGGGAGCATATACACAGGAGAGAGGGTGATACTCACAGGAGAAAGAAAGATACACACAGGAGAGTGGGGCACACAAACATGAGCGTGAGGGATACACACAAAAGAGAGGGGTATACACAGAGTGGTAGAAGGATACACACGGGAGTGAGAAAGATACACACTGGAGAGAGGAAGATACAAACAAGAGAGAGGAAGATACGCACAGAAGAGGAAAGGATTCACACAGGAGAAGAGGATACACACAAAAGAGAGGGGGATAGGCACAGTAGAAAAGAATACACAGACGAGAGAGGGGATACACAAAGGAGAGAGGGGGAAAAACACAGGAGAAGGGGATATACAGAAGAGAGGGGCATAGACAGAGGAGAGGGGATGATACACGCAGGAGAGAGAAGGATACACACAGGAGAGAGGGGATACACACAGGAGAGAGGGGGGATAAACACAGGAGAGAGAAGAATATATAAAGGAGACAGGAGGATACACAGAGATGAAAGGAAGATACACACAGGTGAGAGGATACACGCAGGAGAAAGGGGGATACAGACAGTAGAGTGGGAGATGCACACAGTGGGAGGGGGATACACACAGGAGAGAGGAGTATACACACAGGAGAGAAGAGAATACACACAAGAGAGAGGAGGATTCACACAGGGGAAGAAAGAATACAAAAAGGAGAGAGGAGGATACACACGAGAGAGGAGCATAAACACAGAAAAGAGGAGGATACACACAAGACAGAGGAGGATACACACAGGAGAGAGGCAGATACACACAGGAAAAAGGAGGATACACACAAAAGAGAAAAGGATCCACATAGGAGAGAGGGGGATACACACAGGAGACAGAGGGATACACACGGGGGACGGGGATAAATACAGGAGAGAGGAGGATACACACAGGAGAGAGGAAGATACACAAAGGACAGTGGAGGATACATAAAGGAGACAGGAGCATACACACGGGAGAGAAGGATACACACAAAAGAGGAAGATACACACAGAAAAGAGGAGGATACATACAGGGGATGGGGATACACACAGGAGAGAGGGGCATACACACAGAAGAGAGAAGGATACACACAAAATAGAGGAAGATACAAACAGGAGAGAGGAGGTACACACAGGGGACAGGGGGGATACACACAGAAGAGAAGAAGATACACACAGGAAAGAAGAGGATACACACAGAAGAGAGAAGGATACACACAACTGAAGCGGAAGACACACAGAAGATGGAAGGATACACACATAAGAGGGGAGGATACACACAGGAGGGTGAATGATACCCATAGAAGTGAGGGGCATACACACAGGAGAGAGGGGCATACACACGGGAGAGGGGGATACACAGAGTAGAGAGGAGAAAATAACAGGAGAAGGAAATACACACAGGAGAGGGAGATACACACAGGAGAGGAAGATACACAGAGTAGAGAGGAGAAAACAAACAAGAAAAGGAAATACACACAAAAGAGGGGATACACAAAAGAGAGAGAAGGATGCACAAAGGAGAGAGGAAGATACACACAGGAAAGAAGTGGATACACAAAGGAAAGGGAAGGATACACACAGGAGAGGGCAGATACACACAGGAGAGTGGGGTATACACACAGGAGAAAGAAAGATACACTCAGAAGAGAGGGGTATAAACACAGAAAGGAAGGATACACACAGAAGAGACGAGGATACACACAGGGGAGAGAAAAATACACACAGGAGAGAGGAAGATACACACAGGAGAGAGGAAGATACACGCAGGATAAAGGAGGATACACACAGGAAAGATGGGGATACACACAGGAAAGATGGGGATACACACAGGAGAGTGGAGGATATACACAGGAGAGAGGAGGATACACACAAGAGAAAGAAGAATATACAGAGGAGACAGAAGGATACACACAGGAAAGGGGAGGATACACACAGTAGAGAGAAAAATACACATAGGAGAGATGTAGATACACACAGGAGAAAGAAAGATACACACAGGAGAGAGGAGGATACACACAGGAGTGGGTGGATACACCCAGGAGAAGGAGGATACAAACAGGAGGGGGAATACACACAAGAAAGAGGGGGACGCACACAGAAGAAAGTAGAATACATAAAGGCAAGAGGGGGGAAACACACAGTAAACAGGGGGGATGCTAACAGGAGAGAAGGGGATACACACAGGAGAGTGGGGCATACACACAGGAGAGTGGGGCATACACACAGAAGAAAGAAGATACACACTGGAGATAGTGGGATACACACAAGAGGAGGAAATACACACAGTAGAAAGGAAGATACTCACAGGAGAAAGAAGGATACACACAGAAGAGAAACGGATACACACAGGAGAGAGGAGGATACACACAGGAGAGGGCGATACACACAAGAGAGAGGGGGATCCACACAGGAGACAAGGAAATACACATAAGAGAAAGGGGTATTAACACAGGAGAGGGGTATACACACGAGAGAAGAGGACACAGGCAGGAGAAAAATGGATACACACAGGACAGAGGAGGATACCCGCAGAAGAGAGGGGGATACACAGGATAGGAGAAAATACACACAGGAGAGAAGGGGGATACACACAGGAGAGAGAAAAATACACAAAGTAGCGAGGGATACACAGAGGTGAGAAAAGGATACACACAAGTGAAAGAGGCATAAACACAGAAAAGAGGGGATACACACAGGAGAGAAAAATACACACAGGACTGAGAAGAAGGCACACAGGAGAAATAGAAATACACACAGGAAAAAGAAAGATACACAAAGGAGAGAAAAGGATACACACAGGAGAGAAAGGAGACATACAGGAGAGTGGAAGACACCCATAAGAGAGAGGAGGATACTCAGAGAAGAGAGGAAGATACACACAGAAAAAAGGATACACACAGGAGTGGGGGATACACACAGAAGATAAAGGGATATGAAGAGAAGAGAAAAATACACAGAGGAGAGGGGAATACATACAGGAGAGAGGGTTATACATAGAGAAGAGAAGAGGATACCCGCAGGAGAGAGGAGGATACACACAGGAGAGAGGGGAATACACACAAAAGAGAGGGGGATACACACAGGAGAGAGGGGGATACACACAGGAGACAAAAGGATACACAAAGGAGAGAAAAAGATACACATAGGAGACAGGGGCTTACACACAAAAAAGGGGGATACAGACAGGAGAAAGGGAGATATGCACAGGAAAGGGTGATACACACAAGAGAGAGAAGCGTAAACACAGGAGAGAAAAGGATCCACACAGGAGAGAGGAGGAAACAAACAGGAGAGGGAGAATACACACAAGTGACAGGGGTATACACACAGGAGAAAGGGGTAATACACACAATAAAGAAAGGTGTTACACACAGGAGAGATGGACGAAAAACAGAAAAGTGGAGGACTGCACCCAGGAGAGAGGAGTATACACACAGGAGAGAGAAGGAAACACACAGGAGAGAGGAGTTTACACACAGGAGAGGAGCATACACACAGGAGACAGGGTGATACACACAGGAGAGTTGGATACATACAGGAGACAGGAAAATACACACAGGAGAGAGGAGGATACACACAGAATAGGGGGATACACACGGGAGAGTGGGTATACACACAAAAGTGAGGGGAATACACAAAAGAGAGAGGGGCATACACACAAAAGAGAGGGGAATACATACAGAAGAGAGGAAGATACACACAGGAAATAGGAAGATACACACAGGAGAAAGAAGGATACACACAGGAGAGGGCGAAACACACAAGAGAAAGGGGTTCCAACAAGGAGATAGGGGAATACACATAGGAGAGAGGGGTATACACAAAGGAGAGGTGTATACACACCGGAGAGAGGAGGATACATGCAGAAGAGTGGAGGATAATCGCAGCAAAGAGGAGGATACCCACAGGAGTGAAGGGGATACACACAAAAGAGAGAAAAGTACACACATAGGAGAAAAGAATACCACAAAAAAGAGGAGGACACACACAGTAGCGAGGGATACACACAGGTGAGAAAAGGATACACACAGGAGGGGCGTACACACAGCAAAAGGGGGAACAAAGAGGAGAGAGGGAAATACACAAAGCAGAAAGTGATACACACAAAAGAGGGAAATACACACAGGAGCGAGGAAGATGCACACAGGAGAAAGGGAAATACACACAGGAAAAAAAAGGATACACATAGGAATGAGAAGGGCACACACAGGAGGGGGGATACACACAGGAGAGAAGAAGATACACACAGGAGTGGGAGATACACACTGAAGAGAGGGGGATATGCACAGGAGAAAGAGATACACAGAGAAGAGTGTGGGATACACACAGGAGAGAGGGGGATAAACACAGGAGAGGGGAATACATACAGGAAAGAGGGACATAGACAGAGGGAAAAGGAGGACACACGCAGGAGAGAGGAGGATACACAAAAGATAGAGGGAGATAGACAAAAGAGAGAGAAGGATACACACAGGAGAGAAAAGGATACACACAAGAGATAGGAGGATACACATAGGAGAGGGAGATACACACAGGAGAGAGGGGCATACACTCAAAAAAAATTGGATACACACAGGAGAAATTGGGATACACACAGGAGAGTGGAGGATACACACGGGAAAGGGTGATACACTCAGGAGAGAGGGGCATAAACACAGGCGAGTGGAGGATACACAAAGGAGAGAGGAGAAAACAAACAGGAGAGAGGGGATACACACAAGAGAGAGGGGGATACAAACAGGAAAGAAAGGTGATACACACAGGAGAAAAGGTGTTACACACAGGAGAGAGGGGTGAAACCCCCAGGAAAGCGGAAAGATACACGCAGGAGAAAGGAGAATACACACAGGAGAAAGGAGGATACACAGAGGAGAGAGGAGTATACACACAGGTGAGTGGCATACGCACAGGAGAAGGGGGGATACACGCAGGAGAGTTGGATACATACAGGAGACAGGGAAATATACACAGGAGAAAAGGAAATACAAACAAAAGAGGGTGATATACACAGGAGAGAGTGTATACACATAGGAGAGGAGGATTCACATAGGAGAGAGAGGAATACACAAAAAAAGAGGAAAATAAACACAAGAGAAAGGGGCATACAGACAGGAGAAAGAAAAATACACATAGGGGAGAGAAAGATACACAAAAAGAGAGCGGAGGATACACGCAGAAGAGAGGAGTATACACAGGAGAGATGTTAATATAGAGAAGAGAGAGGGCGTTACAAACAGGAGTGAGAGAAGAAACCACAGAAGAGAGGAGGATACACACAGGAGAGAGGAGGATACATAAAAAAGAGAGGAGCATACGCACAGGAGAGAGAATGATATGCACAGGAGAGATGGAAATTCACAAAATACAGAGGGGGATACACACAGGAGAGAGGGGGATACACAAGAAAGAGATGGGTATACACACAGGTGAGGGAAATACACAAAGGAGAGAGGGTCATCCACACAAAAAAGAGAAAAAATACACACAGGAGAGAGGAGGATACACACAGGAGAAAGAAGAATACACACAAGAGAGAGACGGATACACACAGGAGAGAGGAGGATACACACAGGATAGGGCGATACACACAAGAGAGAGGGGGATCCACACAGGAGAGAGGGGAATACATAGGAGAGAGGGGTATACACACAGGAGAGGGGCATACACACAGGAGCGAGAAGAATACACGAAGCACAGTGAAGGATACCCGGAGGAGAGAGAAGGATACACACAGAAAAGAAAAAAATACGCACAGGAGAGAAGGGGGATACACACAAGAGAGAGAATGATACACACAGGAGAGAAAATAATACACACTAAAGAGAAAAGGGTACACACAGGAGCGAGGGATATGCACAGGTTAGAGGAGGATACACACAGAAGAGAGGGGCATACACACAGAAAAGGGGGGATACAAAGAGAAGAGAGGGAAATATACTAAAAAGATAAAGATACACACAAAAGAGAAAAATACACACAGTAGTGAGAGGGATTAACACAGGATTAAGGAAAATACACACAGGAAAGACGAGGATACACACAGGAGAAGAAAGGATACACTCAGGAGAGGGGGGATACACACAGGAGCGAGAAAGATACACACAGGAGACATAAGGATACACAGAGGAGAGAGGAAGATACACACAGAAGAGAATAGGATACACACAGGAGTGGGAAATACACAAAGAAGAGAGCAGGATACTCACAGGAATGGGGGATAAAAATAGAAGTGTGTGGAATACACACAGGAGAGGGGGATACATATAAGAAAGAGGGGCATAGACAGAGGGGAGGGGAGGATACACGCAGAAGAGAGGAGGATACACACAGGAAAGAGTGGGATACACACGGGAGAGAGGAGGATACACACAGGAGAGAAAAGAATACACACTGGAATGAGGAGGATACACATAGGAGAGGGAGATACACAAACAAGAGAGGAGCATACACACAACAAAGGGGGATACACACAAGAGAAAGGGGGATACACACAGAAGATAAAAGGATACACACAGGAAATGGTGATACACACATGAGAGAGGGGCGAGACAACAGGAGAGAGAAGGATACACACAGGAGAGAGGAGGAAACAAACAGGAGAGAGGGGATACACACAAGAGAGAAAAGGATACACATAGGAGAAAGGGGTGATAAACACAGGAAAGAAAGCTGTTACCCACAGGAGAGAGGGGAAAACACAGAAAAGTGAAGGGATACACACAGGAGAGAGGAGGATACACACAATAGAGAGGAGGATACACACAGGAGAGAGGAGTATACACACAGGAGAGAGGGGAATACACACAGTAGAGTTGAATACATACAGAAGACAGAGAAATACACACAGAATAGACTGGGATACGCACAGGAGAGAGGGGATACACACAGGAGAGAGAGGGATCCAAACAGGAGAGAGGGGAATACACACAAGAGAGAGGGTCATACACACAGGAGAGAGGGGGATACACATAGGAGAGAGGAAGATACACAAAGGAGAGAGGAGGATACACAGGAGAGAGGAAGGTACACACAATAAAGAAGGGGATACACACAGGAGAGAATAGGATACACAAGGGCGAGAGAAGGGATACACACAGGGGAGAGGGGGGACACTAACAGGAGAGAGGGCGATTCACACAGGAGAGTTGGGCATACTAAGAGAAGAGAGAGGCTACACACTGGAGAGAGTGGGATACACACAGGAGGAGGAAGATACGCACACTAAAGAGAAGGATACACACAGGAGAAAGGAAGACACACACAGGAGAGAGACAGACACACAAAAGAGAGAGGAGCATACACACAGGAGAGGGTGAAACACAAAAGAGAGAGGGGGTCCACACAGGAGAGAAGAAATACACATAGGAGAGAGGGGTATACACACAGGAGAGAAGTATACACACAGGAGAGAGGGGGATACACACAAGAGAGTTGGATACATACAGGAGAGAGAGAAATACACACAGAAGGGAGAGGGATGCACACAGGAGAGGGGGATACACACAGGAGAGAGGGTATACACACAGGAGAGAGGGGATACACACAGAAGTGAGAGGGATCCAAACAGAAGAGAGGGGAATACACACAAGAGAGAGGGTCATACACACAGGAGAGAGCGAAATACACATAGGAGATAGGAAGATACACAAAGGAGAGAGGAGGATACATGCGAAAGAGAGGAGTATACACAGGAGAGAGGGAAATACACAGAGGAGAAAGGGCGTTACACACAGGAGAGAGAGCGGATACACACAGGAGAGAGGAGGATACACAAAGGAGAGGGTGGGTACACACAGGAGAGAGGAGGATACACACAGGAGAAAGGGAAGATACACACAATAAAGAGAAGAATACACACAGAAGAAAGTAGGATAAACAAAAACGAGAGAAGGGATACACACTGGGGAGAGGGGGATACTAACAGGAGAAAGGGGAATACACACAGGAGAGTGGGGCATACTCAGAGAAGGAAGAGGCTACACACTGGAGAGAGTGGGATACACACAAGAAAAGGAAGATACGCACAGTAAAGAGAGAAATAAACACAGGATAAAGGAAGATACACACAGGAGAGAGACGGATACAAAAAAGAGAGAGGAGCATACACACAGGAGAGGGCGATACACACAAGAGAGAGGGGATCCACACAGGAGAGACGACATACACATAGGAGAGTGGGTTATACACACAGGAGAGGGGTATACACACGACAGACAAGGAAACACCCAGGAGATAGGAGGATACACGCAGCACAGAAGAGGATACCCGCAGGAGAGAGGGGGATACACACAGGGGAGAGAAAAATACACACTGAAGGGAAGGGGGATACACACAAGAGAGAGAATGATACACATAGAAGAGAAAAGGATACACAAAAAAGAGAAAAGAATACACACAGGAGTGAGAAGGATACACACAAAAGAGAGAGGGATACACACAGAAGAAAGGAAAGATACACATGGAGAGAAAGGTATACACAAATGTGAGGGGAATACACAAGGGAGAGAGGTGCATACACACAGGAGAAAGAATAGACACACCCATAAGAGAGGGGGATACACATAAATGAAAGGAGGACACACAGAGGAGAGGGCGATACACAGAAGAGAGAGGGGGATTCACACAGGAGAGAAGGGAATACACATAGAAGAGAAGGGTATAAACACAAATGAGGGGAATACACAAAGGAGAGAGGGAGATGCACACAGGAGAGAGAAGAATTCACACAGGAAAGGGTGATACAAACAAAAGAGAGGTGCATAAGCACAGGAGAGAGGAGGATACACACAGAAGAGAGGACGAAACAAACAGGAGAGAGGAGATACACACAAGAGAGAGGGAAGTACACACAGGAGAAAGGGGTGATGCACACAGGAAAGAAAGGTGTTACACACAGGAGAAAGGGGGTAAACACACAAGAAAGCGGAGAAATACACGCAGGAGAGAGAAGGATACACGCAGAAGACAGGAGGATACACACAGGAGAGAGTAGTATACACACAGGAGAAGAGCATACACACAGGAGAGAGGGGGATACACACAAGAGAGTTGGATACATACAGGAGACAGGTAAATATACACAAGAGAGAGGGGGATACACACAGGAGATGGGAATACACACAAGAGAGAGGGTATACACACAGAAGAGGGGAATACACACAGGAGAGAGGGGCATACAGACAGGAGAGAGGGAAATACATATAGGAGAGAGGAAGATACACAAAAAAGAGAGGAGGATACACGCAGGAGAGAGGAGTATACACAGGAGAGAGGTTAATACACAGAGGAGAGAGGGCGTTACACACAGGAGAGAGGAGGATACACATAGGTGAGAGGAATATACACACAAAAGAGAGGAGCATACACACAGGAGAGAGAATGATATGCACAGGAGAGACGGGAATTCACAAAATAGAGAGGGGGATATACACAGGAGAGAGGGGGATACACACAGGTGAGAAAAATACACAAAAAAGAGAGGGGCATACACACAGGAAAGAGAAAAGATAAACACAGGAGAAAGGAGAATACACACAAGAGAGAGGGGGATAAACACAGGAGAGAGAAGGGATACACAAAGTTAAGAAGAAGGTACACACAGGAGAGAGGAAGATAAAAACAAAAGAGAGAAGAATACACTCAGGAGAGTGAAGGATACAAAGAGCAGAGAGGAGGATACACACAGAAGAGAGGGACATACACAAAGGAGAGAGAAAAAACACACGGGATGCAGGAGGATACACACAGGAGAGAGAAAGATACACACAGGAGAGAGGGGGAATACTCACGGGAGAAAAGAAAATACACACAGGAGGGAGGAGGATACACACAAGAGACAGGAGAACACACACGGAATAGAAAAGGATACACACAGGAGAGAGGAATATACACACAAGAGGGAGGATGATACTCACAGGAGAGAGGATGATCCCCACAGGTGAAAGGAGGATACACTGAGAAGAAAAAAATGATACACACAGGAGAGAGGGGGATACACACAGAAAAAAAGGATACACTCAGAAGAGGGGGTACACACAAAAGAGATGGTGATACACACAAAAAAGAGGAAGATTCAGAAAGGAGAGAGGAAGATACACACAGGAGAGAAAATGATACAAACAGGAGAGAGGAGGATACACACGTGAAAGTAGGATACACACAGGAGACAGGATACACACAGGAGACAGAAAAATACACTCAGGAGAGTCTGGATACAAACAGGAGAGTGCGGCGTACACAAATGGGGAGGGGGATACACACAGGAATGAGGGGGATAAACGCAAAAGAGAAAAGAATAAATACAACAGAGTGGAGGATACACACAGGAAAGAGTGGGATACACACAGGAGAAAAGGATGCATACAGAAGAGAGGGGAATACACAGAGGAGAGAGGAGAATAAACACAGCAGAAAGGAAGGATACCCACAGGAGAGGGGATACACACAAGAGAGTGAAACATACACATAGAAGAGAGGGGGATACACAGAGGAAAAATGGGGATACCCACAGGGGGAGAAAGAAAAAGACAGGAGGGAGAAGGCTACACACAAAATAGAATAGGATACAGACAGAAAAGAGGAAAATACACGGAGGTGAGAGAAAAATTCACACAGGAGAGAGGAGGATACACAAAAAAGAGAGGAGAATACATGCAGGAGAGACGAGAATACGCACAGTGGAGAGTGGGAATACACACAGGAGAGGGGGATACAAACAGAAGAGAAGAGGATACAAACAAGTGAGAAACGTATACGCACAGGAGAGAGGAGGATACACATAGGTGAGAGGAAAATACACACACAAAAAAGGGGGATAAACAGAGGAGAGAGGGTGATACACACAGGATAGAGGAGGGTACACAGAGGAGAGAGGAAGATACACAAAGGAGAAAAGAGGATACACAAAAATCAGGGGAATGCACACAGGAGATATACAGAAAAGATATAGAGAAAAGAGAGAAGAATACACATAGAAGAGAAAAGGAAACACACAGGAGAGGGGAATACACACAAGAGAGAGAGGCGTACACACAGGAGAGAAAAGGATACACACAGCAGAGAAGAGAATACACAGAGGAGAGAGGGAATACCCACAGAAGAGTGGAGGATACACATAGGAGAGAGGGCGGATACACACGGAGAGAGGGGAGATACACACAAGAGAGAAGGGGGATAAATCCAAAAGAGAAAAGGAAAACACACAGGAGAGAGGAGGATACACATAGGAGAGAGCAGGATACACACAGGAGAGAAGAAGATACACACAGGAAAAAAAATACACACAGGAGAGAGGAAAATACACACAGGAGAGAGAAGGATACACACAGGAGAGGGGTGATACACACAGGAGAAAGAAGGGTACACACCGGATAGTGGAAAATACACACAAATGAGAGAAGGATACACACAGGAGAGAGGGGGATACACACAGGAGAGTGGTGATACACACAGGAGAAAGGGGTATACACACAGGAGAGAAAAGGAACCACACAGGAGAGAGGAGGATACACACAGGAGAGAGAAATACACAAAGTAGAAAGGAGCATGCACACAGAAAAGAGGATACACACAGAAGAAAGGGAGATGCACACAGGAGAGAGGATGATACAAACATGAGAGAGAAAAATACAAAGAGGCGAGTGGGGATACACACAGGAGAAAGGATGATACATACAGGAGAAAGGGGGGATACACACAGGAGGAAAAGGGGTTACCCACAGGAGAGAGGGGGAAAACACAAAGGAGAGAGTAGGGATACACACAGGATAAAGGAATATACACGCAGGAGAGAGGAAAATACACACAGGAGAAAAAAGGATACAAACAGAAGGGGGGATACACAAAGTAGAGAGGGCATGCACACAGACAAAAATGATACAAACAGGAGAAAAAAGGATACACACAAGAGAGAAAAGGATACACACAGAAAAGGGGGATACATACAGCAGAGAGCGGCATACACACAGGAGCGAGGACGATACACACAGAAGAGAGGAATATAAAAAAAGAGAGAGGGAATACAGACAGAGAGAGGGTGATACACACAGAAGAAAGGGGGGATACACACAAAAGAGAAAGAAATTACACACAGGAGAGAGGGGAGAAACACACAGGAGAGAGGAGAGATACACACAGGAGAAAAGAAGACACAACAGGAGAGTAGAAAATACACACAGGAGAGAGGAGGATACACACAGGAAAGAGGAGGATACACACAAGAGAGAAGAGGATACAAAAATGAGAGAGAAGGATACACACAATAGAAAGGAGGATACACACAGGAGAAGGGCATACACACAGGAGAGAGGGGATACAAACAAGGGATTTGGTTACACACAGGAGACAGGGTAATACACACAGGAGAGAGGAAGATACACACAGGAGATGGGGATACAGAGAGGAGAGAGGAAGATACATAAAAAAGAAAAAAGAATACACACAAGACACAGGGGCATAGACACAGTAGAGAGGAGGATACATACAGGAGAGAGGAGGATACACACAGGAGAGAGGGGGATACAAACAGGAAAGTGCGGAATACACACAGTAGGGAGAGAGAAAGATACCCACAGAAGGAGGCGGATACACACAGGAGAGAGGAAAATACACACAGGAGAGAGGAAGATAAACACAGGAGAAAGGAGGATACACAGAGGAGAGAGGAGGCTTCACAAAAAAAAAACGGAAAATACACAGAAGAGAGGAGGATACAAACAGGCGAGAGGGATACACACAGGAGACGGGGAAGTACACACATGAGAGAGGGGGATACAAACAGGAGAGGAGAACACACAAAGAAGAGAGGTGCATACACACAGGAGAGAGAAGGATACACACAGCAGAGGGGGGATACACACAGGAGAGAGGGGTATACACACAGTGGGAGAAGGATAAATACAGGAGAGAAAAGGATACACACAAAAAGGAAAAGGATACAAAGAGAAGAGAGGAAAATACACGCAGAAGAGAGGAGGATACACACAGGAGAGGGGGAGATACACACAGGAGGAATGGGGATACACACAAAAGGAGGGGGATACCCACAGGAGAGAGGAGAATACACACAAGCCAGAGGAAGATACACACAGGAGAGAAAAGGATACACACAGAAGAGAGGGGGATACAAACAGGAGAGTGCGACATACACACAGGAGGGAGGCGGATACACAGGAGAGAGGAGTATACACACAGTGGAGAGGAGGGTACACAGCAGAGATTAGGATACACTCAGGAGAGAGGGAGATACACACAGGCGAGGGGCATACACACAGAAGTGGGGGAAATGCACACAGAAGAGAAGGAAATACACACAGGAGAAGGGGATACATACAGTAGAAATAAGCGCACACAGAAAAGAGAGGAGGATATGCAAAGCAGAGAGGGAGAATACACTCAGTACAGAGGATGATACCCACAGGAGAGTAGGGCATAGACACAGGATGGAGGGAGATACAAACAAGAGAGGGTTGGTACACACAGGGGAAGAAGGATAAATAAAGGTGGGAGGAAAATACACATAAAAGGAATAAAAATACAGAGAGAAGAGAGGAGGATACACGCAGGAGAGAGGAGGATACACACAAAAGAGAGGAGAATACACTCAGGAGAGAGGAGGATACACGCAGGAGAGAGGAGAATACACACAGGAGAGAGGGTTGAGAAACACAGGAGAGGGAAATACACACAGGAAAAAGAGAGGTACACACAGGAGAAAGGGGTATACACACGAGAGAAAAGGATACAAAAAGGAGAGGGGCATACACACAGGAGAGTGGAAAATACACCAAAAGAGAAAAGGATACACACAGGAGAGAGGAGGATACACACAGGAGATGGGAAAACACACAGGAGAGAGGGACGTACACACTGGAGAGGGTGATACACACAGGAGAAAAGGGAATAAACACAGGAGAGATAAGAATACACACAGAAGATGGGGATACACACAAGAGAAAAGGGCGTACACTCAGGAGAGAAAAGGATACACACAGCAGAGCGGAGGATACACACAGTAGAGAGGAAATACACACAGGAGAGAGGTGGATACACACAGGAGAGAGGGGGATACACACAGGAGAGAGGGGTGATACACACAGGAAAGAGCGGGAATACACAGAGGAGAGAGGAGGGATACAAACAGAAGATAATAGAATACACACAGGAGAGAGGAGAATACAGACAGGAGAGAGAAAGATACACACAGGAGATTAGGATACACACAGGAGAGAGGAGGATACACACAGAAGAGAGAAGGATTAACACAGGAGACAGAAGGATACACACAGGAGAGAGGGGGATACACACAGGAGAGGGGTAATACCCACAGAAGAGAGGAAGGTACACACAGGAGAGAGAAGGATACACACAAATGAGAGAAGGATACACACAGGAGAAAGGAAGATTCACAAAGGAGAGGTGTGGTACACACAGGAGAAAAAGGAATACACACAGGAGGAAAAAGATACACACAGGAGAAAGTAGGATACACACAGGAGAGGAAGATACACAAAGTAGAGTGGGGTATACACACAGGAAACTGAAATACACACAGGCGAATGGGGGATAAACACAGGAGAGAGGAGGATACACACAAGAGAGGGGGATATACAAAGGTGAGAGGGGCGTGCAAACTGGGGAGAGGAAGATACACATAGGAGAGAGGAGGATACAAACAGGAGAGAGGGGATACACACGGAAAAGAGGGGAATACACACAGAAGAAATGGGGGATACACACAAGAGAGAAAGGTGTTACACACAGGAGAGGGGAGAAACACAAAAAAGAGAGGAGGATTACACACAGGAGAGAGAAAGATACACACAGGATAAAGGAAAATACACACAGTAAAGAGAAGAATACGCACAGGAGAGAGGAGGATACACACAGGAGAGAGGAGGATACACATAGGAGAAAGGCATACACACAGGAGAGAAGAAGATAAACAGAGGAGAGTTAAGTTCACACAGGAGACAAGGTAATACACACAGGAGAGAGGGTGATACACACAGAAAATAGATAAATGCACACAACAAAGAGGGCATACATACAGGAGAGATAAGAATACACAAAGGAGAGAGGGGGATACACACAGGAGAAAGGGGATACAAATAGAAGAGTGCGACATACACACAGAAGGTAGGAAAATACACACAGGAGAGAGTACGATACACACAGGAGAGAAAAGGCTACACACAGGAGAGAGGAGTATACACAAAGAAGAGAGGGAAACACACAAGAGAGAGAAGGATACACACAGGCAAGGCGGATACACACAGGAAACGGTGTTATACACAAAGGAGAGTGGGGGATACACACAGTAGAAAGGGGGATACAAACAGCAGAGTGCAGCATACACAAGAGGGAGAAGGATACACACAGGCGAGGGGGATACACAGAGTAGACGGTGTGATACACACAGGAGAGAAGGGAATACACAAAGAAGAGAAGAATACACACAGGAGAGAAAAGTATAAACAAAAAACAGAGGAGGATACACACAGGACAGAGGGGGATACAAACAGGGGAGAGGGGTATACCCACAGAAGAGTGGGGCATACACACAGGAAGGAAAGTAATACACACAGGAGAAAGAAGAATACACACAGGAAGAGAAGAATAAATACAAGAGAGAGGAGGATACACACAAAAGACTGGAGGATACAGACAGAATAGAGGATGATACATGCAGGAGAAAGGATAATACACACAGGAGAGAGGAGGATACACACAGGAGAGAGGAGGATACACGCAGAAGAGAGGAGGATACACACAGGAAAGAGGGGGGATACACACAGGAGAGGGGATACACACAGAAGAGAGGAAGATACACACAGGAGAGAGGAGGATACACACAGGAGAGAGGGTGGATATACAAAGGAGAAAGGGAGGATGCACAGAGGAATGAGGAGAGATACACACAGGAGAGAGGAGCATACGCACAGGAGACGGATAGATACACACAGTAGAGAAGGATAAACACAGTAGAGAGGAAGATACACACAGGATAGAGGAGGATGCACACAAAATAGAAAATGATACACACAGGAGACAGAAGGATACACACAGAAGAGAGGGGGATAAAAGCAGGAGGGGGGAATACACACAGGAGAGAAAAAAGATACACAGAGGAGACAGGGATACACAAAGAAAGGAGTTGGATACACACAGGAGAGAGGGGGATACACACAGGAGAGAGGGAAATACACACAAGAGAGATGGGAATACCCACAGGAGAAAGGAGAATACACAAAGGAGAGAGGCGGATACACACAGAAAAAAGGGGGATACAAACAGGAGAGTGCTGCATACACACAGAAGGGAGGGGGATACACACAGGAGAGAGGAGGATACACACAAAATAGAAAATGATACACACAGCAGACAGAAAAATACACACAGGAAAGAGGGGTAAAAACAGGAGAGAAAAATACACACAGGAGAGAAAAAGAAACACACAAGAGAAAGGGATACAAAAAGAAAAATGTTGGATACACACAGGAGAGAGGGGGATACACACAGGAGAGAGGGGAATACACACAAGAGAGAGGGGAATACCCACAGGAGAGAGGAGACTACACATAGGAGAGAGGGGGATACAAACAGGAAAAAGGGGGATACAAACAGCAGAGTGTGGCATACACACGGAGCGGAGGGAGATACACACAGGAGAGAGGAGACTACAGAAAAAAGAGAGGAGGATACACAAAGAAGAGGGGGAAACTCAAAAGAGAGGGGGGATACACACAGGAGAGAGGAGGATACACACAGAAGAGAAGAGGGTGTACAAAGGAGAGAAGAGTATACACACAGGAGAGAGGCAGCTACACACAAAAGAGAGGAGGATACACAAAGAAGAGGGGGAAACACACAAGAGAGTGGGGGATACACACAGGCGGGGGATAAACACTGGAGACGGTGGGATACACACATGAGAGGGGGCATACAAAAAGGACAAAGGAGGATACACATAAGAGAGAGGAGGCTACACACAGGAGAAAGCGGGATACACAAAGAAAAAAGAGAAACACACAAAAGAGAGGGGTATACACACATGGGAGGGGATAAACACTGGAGATGGTGGGATACACACAGGAGAGGGGGGATACAAAAAACAGAGGGGGATACACACAGGATGGAGGGGTAAACACACAAAATAGAGAAGTATACACAGAGGAGAGAAGGGTGATACACACAGGAGAGTGGGGTATACACCCATGAACCTGGGACATAAACACAGAAGAGAAGGGGATACACACAGGAGAGAGGGGGATACACAAA
This sequence comes from Saguinus oedipus, assembly GCA_031835075.1. Taxonomy (NCBI): domain Eukaryota; kingdom Metazoa; phylum Chordata; class Mammalia; order Primates; family Cebidae; genus Saguinus; species Saguinus oedipus. The sequence continues at coordinate 32,290,334 of CM063172.1, forward strand.
GTGGGAGAAGGATAAATACATAAGAGAGGAGGATAAACACAAATGATTGGAGGATATAGACAGAATAAAGAAGTATACACGCAGGAGAGAGGAGTATACACAAAGGAGAGAAGATACACACAGGAGAGAGGAGATACACACAGGAGAGAGAAGCATACACACAGGAGAGAAGGGGGATACACACAGGAGTGTGGGGCATACACACAAGATGGAGGGGAATAAACACAGGAGAGATGGGGATACACACAGGGGGAGAAGGATAAACACAGGAGAAAGGAGGGTACACAACAAAGAGAGGAGGATACAGACAGAAGAGAGGACAATAAACGCAGGAAAAATGAGGATACACACAGGAGAGAGGAGGATACACAAAGGAGAGAGATAGATACACACAGGAGAGAAGGATAAACACAGAAGAGAGGAAGATACACACAGGACAGAGGAAGATACACACAGGAGAGAGGAGAATACACACAAAGAAGAAAAGGATACACACAGGAGACAGAAGGATACACACAGGAGAGAGGGGGATACACACAGGAGAGGGGGATAAAAAAAGGATAGAAAAAGATACTCACAGGAGACAGGAATGCACAAAGAAGGGAGTTGGATACACACAGGAGAGAGGGGGATACACATAGGAAACAGAGAATACAAACAGTAGAGTGCGGCATACAAACAGAAGGGAGGAGGATACACACAATAGAGAGGGGGATACACACAAGAGAGAGAAGCATACACACAGGAGAGGGTGACACACACAGGAGAAAGGGGGATACGAGCAGGTGAGAGAAGAATACAC